>CM077025.1:134287075-135759887 GCA_039090855.1 Macrothele yani
ATTTTTAGTATAGTTATACTATTTTGAGTATAATTTGAGGTGTACAGTTCTTACTTATTGAGCCATGGTGACATTACACAGCTCTGTATAACTCGTAATCCAATAGAAAACTGTTTTGATACAACATCATTTACTCGTACATGTGCTCTACTGCAACAGCATACATGGTTTTCACACTATTGGATAATAAATTCTTATTGATGCCATATTTATTCAGTACCTTCCAACAGAAGAGTTCTATTTACTTGATCATTAGCTTTCTCTAAGTCGATGAAGGCAGCAAAAACTTTCTTAACAACAGACAGATATTTTTCAATCATTAAACATAATGCGAAAATTTGGTTAGTGTAGCCCTTACCAGGCATAAAATCACTCTGCACATCCCACACTTTCTCTGGATGTAAAACCCTGTACCTTATCAATAACAATCTTTCCAAATACTTTCCCCACTGGCACACTCAGCAAACTGATACCACGAAAAGTTCTTGCATTCAATCTGATCACCCTTTCCCTTATACGTACAAGGGAACAATGATAGCATCCCTCCAATCCTGAGGGACCATTCCTAACTCCCAGCACAACTGGCAAATTCTAGTTAACCAGTCAGAGTTACCACCATATTTCAAACATCTCAGCAGTTATGCCATCCACTCCTGGAGCCTTAAGAGATTTTAGAGCTTTACACACCTCTTCTTTGAGATCCCTCTTGTACTTCCATCTCTCACTGTAACATCATCTGCTTCTGCCTCAGAATCACATTTGGCTTTCATGCTCTAATAACTCAGATAAGTTTTTACCCCATCTTTCACTTAACTCATTGGGCTCCATATCGTTTCTCCGATCCTATTCTTCACACAACTTAGAATTTTATCTTCCCTATTTTTTCTATGTCTATGTACTTCCAGAAAGATTTTCTATCTTTCCAAAAAGTCGATTCATGCCTTTCCCACCTTTTCCTTCCTATCTTTTGCTTTACTCTGGCAAACCAGCTTGGCTGCTAAAAACCCCAAAAGAAGAAGAAAAAAAAAAGGAATTCTGGGTCATCTGTCCTCATTTAACATTACACTTGAGAAATTTGAATTCAATGGCTTAAGTGTTAAATGTTTGTTTTTAATTCACACAGTTTTTACTGCAAGAAATATGTATGGAACTGTTTGTTTTAACCACAATGATTTTTCAGTAGTGTAAATTTACATTTCTACTGAAGCTATTTATCTTTTTTTTTTACTTCATTTAAACATTAGGCATCCCAACTTTTTGTTCTTTACTTGCAATGAAGACAGAAAATCCGTCATCCCTCCAACTGTAGTTTTGTTATGCTTTGTATTTATTTTACAAGTCTATGCTACTTTCTCTTGAAGATGCTTCATTCATTGCATTGCTGTCACTTGCATAAAAGAAACATCAAAATTAAATAAAGAAATTATATTTTTCTTTCAATTCCTGTGTTTTCTTTTTATTGAGTGGCAATATCACCACAGTATTTGCTTTTTTTCAAAATTTGCTCCAAAAACATGCATATGTTTTATTTGTTTTAGCTATCTTCTGACTGCTGAAAACCTGAGGAGTGAGACATCAATGAAACTTGATCAGTATGTTGTTTGTGATAACATTGGTTTAGAACTTATCCTTCAAGAATTTGAAACTTTTCATTACGTGAAGTTTCGTAGGCAGCCACAAATAGTAAAGAAGCTTCAAAGAAGGTGCAAAAGAGACCATTAGTTGAACACCTGATTTATGAGAAAAAGTATAATTTTTTGTTTTTTTATTTCCATATCAGTTTTGTGTCATGTCCTCTGCTCTTTCTTGTTCTTTAGATGGATGATTTTTTTTTAAATTACAACAGTGTTTCAGTTCATTTCCATGAGTTGCAAAATTCATTTGTAATGAGCATTGCAAGGACTCAGTAGTTCTTCTGTATAACAACTATTATTTATATGTATAAAATTGGAAAACTTGTTTATTTTGTCTTTTTGTATAAATCAACACTTTCAAAATGTACCTTCATCAAACTTTGCATATAGTTGCTTTTTGATATTGCAGAGAACTTGCACAATATATTGTTCCAAACATACTGACCCTGATATATAAAACTGCTTTTAAATAGCTTCTGATGTACAAGAAATATGAATTGTGCTCGGGGATTTTAATTAAACTTACAGCATTTGAAGTTCAGTGGCTGAAATATCCAATTGCACTTCTCCTTGAACTTTACTGTCAACATACATTGCTGTTCAGAAAATATTTTATTCATTGTTTGTTTAGGCTGAATTGTCACTGGAGTGATCTTTGCACACTGCTATTTTAGGCTTTTTATTTTCAGCCCTAAAACTACTGGTTTTGATTCATTGTTGTGCCACTTCTTTTGTTTTCAGTTATTCAAAGAAAGGTTTTAACTTTCTTTTAACAGAAAAAAAGGGAAAACTTTAACTGCCCTGATGAGTGTACGTGTACTGTTGTTTTGGTGAAAGAAAATATAAGGGCACTGCTGCCACTCACTGAAGAGAAATAGAAATTAAAAGAAAAAATATTTCTTTATTTAATTTTGATTTTACTTCTTTGCTGCGCATATAGCAACTGATACTATGACATACCTTCATCAAAGCCAGAATGAAAGTTTCAGCAGCAATATGTAGGAACATTCTGGAGTGAAGAACAGGGAATATTGTACTTCTTATTTATAATTGATCAGTAAATTTTCTTGCTTTTTGTAGGAATTTTGTCATTACACCACAAAAAAAAAAAAAAAAAAAAAAACTCCCAAACAGGAAAAAATGGGCACTGGGAAAGAAAGAAAGCTAGACATAAGGAAAGGCACCAGAAACTAATCCACAGTCTTAGGAAGAAAAACACAAAACCTTGTACAAAAAAAGAAAAAAAAAAAAGGATTTATCAATATTCATTTACATTCAATTGCATTGGCAAAAACCACAGTTTCCCCTATAAATACATACATATACTGTTGTAGTAAGCACTCAGGGTATTACACGTGGTACCTCTGAACTACTTAATAGATTCATTTTCAAACTTTTATTGACCACATAGTTTTTTTTTTGAAAAGATTATAATGTATCAAAGAATTTGTAGCATATAAATATTTTGAGAAACAATTCATAAAACATCATAAAATTAGTGTAACATAATTTCATTATAAAGACCCTAAATTGCCATTGTTATAAATGGGCACAACTTTGTAAAGATTTTGCAGTCAAACATTATTTGTATGTCATTAAAAATCACTGTGTGCGGGCGGTCGTAATGAGCGATGGGTTTGCCTCCTTCGGGGCGCTTCCGTGGTAACTAATGGCACACACAACAGCAACTAGGGCCTCTGTGAATCTTGGAGAAGTGCAAGCTAGTTCTGTGTGACATTGAGCAAGAAAAGACCCCAACTCACTTGGGTTTTGTTCCAGAATCCTTAGGTTGAATGACCAACTGGAACCCTCAGCACCGTGAGCTAATCCCCCACACTGATGTACTAACCTGATTAAAAAAGACAAAAAGAAAGCAATATCCGGACTCAAGTGTGGGATATGGGGGTGGACCTACCATGCTTGAGAAGGACGGTCCACCACGGAATCGAAACCTGGACTTTCTAAACGGCGTATGAGAAAAGAGATCTCGGCTGAGTGAATGTAAGATTGGTGTATGGAATACTAGAGGTATAAACGGCAAGATGAGTGAGGTGATTGAGGAGATGAATAAAGGTATATACTGGATGTGCTGTGTGTGTAAGTGAAACCAAAAAGAAGGAAATTGGGGTAGAGAAGAAGTGAATGGCACGGTGAGTGTGTGGTCTGGAGTATTGGATAATATGAGAGGACAGGCTGGTGTAGGTGTGATTTTAAGTGAAAAGATGAAGAACAACTTGATTCATTATAGTTGCATAAGTGAGAGAATTCTCTGGATTCGTTTGAAAGTGAAACTTCAGAGAATTGTAATTGTTGTAGTGTATGCTCCTTGTGACTTCGGAACCTTCTGATAAGAAAGAAGATTTCTGGAATGAGCTAAAAGCTGTTTTGAGTCAGTTTGGTGCTAAAGAAAAAGTTATAATAGCAGGGGATTTCAATGCTAGAGTAGGTGTGCAGAATGCAATTTCTGACAATGTTCTTGGGTAAGTTTAATGATCCTTGTGTGAATGATAATGGTGAAAGATTAATTGAACTCTGCATTGAGAATGGTTTGTGTGTATCTAATACATTTTTCAACCACAAGTATATCCACACATATACTTGGGAAAATCGTACTCTTGGTCAAAAGAGTGTGATAGATTTTGTTGTTTACGATTAGCATTTGAAACACTTAGTTGTTGACACCCATGTGATGAGAGGTGTGCGGGATGTTGGTTCTGATCATTACTTGGTAGTGTCATGAGTGAAACTTAATGTTGGTTGGAGGAAAAGGAATAGGAAGAGACCCAGAATAGAAAGAATAAAGGTTGATAGGCTCCTTGAAGATCATCAGCGGTACTCTGACTTACTCAGAGAACGATTGAAGGATCTGAAATCTTGTGAGAGGGATGTAGAAAAGAAGTGGGAATGTTTTAAGAACTGTGTTGTCACTGCTGCTAAAGAGGTCTGTGGCACCACAATAGTGGGTAACAATAGAGGTGATGCTTGGTGGAATAGTGAGATTGATGAGGCAGTAAAGAAAAAGAAGGAAGCCTATTTGGGGATGTTGGCAAGGAGTAGAGTGTCTGTGGATGAATATCGCTGTAAGAAGCGTGAAGCTGCTAAGCTGGTTCTGCCACAGTAAGACAAAAGATAGGAAGGAGAAAGTGGAAAGGCATGAACTGGCTTTTTGGAAAGATAGAGAAAGTCCTTCTGGAAATACATGAGACTCAGGAAAAATAGGGAAAACAAAGTTGTAAGTTGTGTGAAGAATGAGATCAGGGAAATGATATGGGAGCGCAATGAGTTAAGTGAAAGATGGGGGTGAATACTTCTGTGATGTTATTAGATCAGGAGAGCAAAAAATGATTCTGGAGACAGATGCAGAGAAGATGTCACAATGAGGGATGAAAGCACAGGAGGGATTTCAAGAGAAGAAGTGTGTAAAGCTCTAAAATCTCTTCAGAATGGTAAGGCTCCAGGAGTTGATGGCATAACTGCAGAGATGTTGAAGTATGGTGGTGACTCTATAATTGACTGGTTAACTGGAAATTTGCCAGTTGTGCTGGGAGTTAGGAATGGTCCCTCGGGATTGGAAGGATGCTATTATTGTTCCCTTGTATAAGGGAAAAGGTGATCAGACTGAATGCAAGAACTATTGTGTGTATTAGCCTACTGAGTGTGCCAGGGAAAGTGTTTGGTAAGGTTGTTATTGAAAAAGTACTGGGTCTTACATCATTGAAAGTGTGGGATGTTCAGAGTGGTTTTATGCCTCCAGGTAAGGCTGCAGCTAACCAGATTTTTGCATTACGCATGATGATTGAAAAGTATCTGGCTGTTGGGAAGAAAGGTTTTACTGCCTTCATAGATTTAGAGAAAGCTTACGACCGAGTAGAATAGGACACTTTTGTGGAAGGTATTGAATGAATATGGTGTTACTGGGAATCTACTTAATAGTGTAAAAGCCATGTATGTTGGTAGTAGAGCTTGTGTAATGCGAATGAATGGTAATTTTTATCAAAATGGTTTTCCATTGGTGCAGGAGAGGTTAGACAAGGTTGTGTAATGTCACCCATGGCTGTTTAATATATTTATGGATGCATGCATGCGTGATGCACTAAAATAGATAATAGTGGTTTAATATGTCTTGGTGATATCCGTGTGTGCAGATTGCTGTATGCGGATGACACTGTCCTGTTGGCAGAGAGAGCAAAAGTGAGTTGCAGAGTATGTTGACTCGGATGCACAGGAAGTTTGCATGAAATTCAAACTGAGTATAAATAAGGGAAAAACCAAAGTTATGGTGTTTGATAGAAAGGAACTGGTAGCACTGAAGGTAATTTAAGTATAAATGGCACTGTGATTGAACAGGTGAGTGAGTTTGTGTATTTAGGAAGCATGTTTGACAGAGAGAACAAGTTGGATGTAGTGAAATCAGTAGGCAGAGTGAATTCTTCTTTGAAAGTCATAGCTGCTCTGGGAGGTTTTCACAGGAATGATGGGTTCTCTAAAGAGTCCATCATGGCTGTGTATGAAACAGTAATGGTGTTCCTACTCTGATGTATGGCAGTGAAACCTGGGTACTGCAGAAGAAGCATAGGAGTCATTTGTGTGCTGGAGAAATTGAGTTACTTACGTGGGGTTTGTGAAAGTAAGACACGATCTGATTGTGTGAGGAATGAAGATGTATTGCAGTTGTGTGATGTAAAGCAAAATGTTGTTAGCAAGGGTGGAGGACCAATAGTGCTTCGGTGGTTTGGCCATGTTGAAAGAATGAGTGATGAAATGCTTACTAAGAAAAGTATTTTCAACCCAAGTGGCAGGAAGGAAAGGCAGAGGAAGGCCAAGGAAGACATGGGTGGACTCAGATTCAGGAGTGTCTGCAGTTATGAGAAAAAGATTATGAGTATGAAGTATAAAAGATCTTGTGTATGGCGTGTAATGGATATCAGTGAAGCACGGAAGTTGTATGTCAAGATCGCTGTAAATGGCGAAGTTTGATACGACAACAATAAGTAAAATATCTGGAAGTTTGTATTTCTTTTTGGAGCTAACCACTGAATCCTCAGAGAACAGCTTAGTGATATGTATGTATGTATGTATGTAAAAATCACTGTATTAACAATTTTTCTTTTTTTGTAGACAAGAAAGTTTATAACAATGAGAAAAGAAAGAATGGCTCAAAGAGGTAATTCATTACACAAAGTAAAATATGTTTCACTTTTAATTTTTGACATCTCTGATTTCTTTTACAACTATGTTTTTCAAATGTGGACATGATTCTCATACATACATTCACCTGTATCCATTTTCTATTGTTATCCTAGCCAGTATATTTTAATAATAAAGAACAGCAGTAATGTGTACACTGCTCAACACAAAAAATGGCACACCAGAAAGTATTCATTAGAGTACCTTACAAATTGCTGGGTATGTGTTGACAGCTGGGTTATGTAAATGATTCCAGTTGGAAACCAATCACATAATATGTGAGGGATGTAAAAGGGCAAAACAGCTCAACATAGCTGAATTTGGTAGTCTTCATCTGGGAACATGGACCACTGCATTGGAGTGATCTCAGTGGTGAAAGCACATGTAAGGAATGAAAATGTCTGGGCGATGTCATCAGGAATGCTTTCCATCATACAGACACCTTTACCAGAGGCTGCCACATAGGACTCATGTACAGCTGGTTGGTCTTTATGTTGCACCATGGTAGTAATGTATTGGGATGCAACTTAACTATCAGCTGAGTGTGATGAGAGTGTTTGGTGATTACCGCATGATTTTCTTTGACCATTTGTTTCCTCCTGAAATGCTTATGGCGACTGGGCATGTAGAAAGATCATAAGGCACTGCAAGCTACGTAGGTTGCTTAAGCGATTATTAGCAGGGAGCTGCAGTGTATAAAGTGGAGCAACATTTCACTGGTGTGCTGTCTACTATTTAGGATTTATTTTTCTTGAAGGAGCCTCTTCCTTCTCCGCAGAAATCAATCAACTCAATGCATGGCTTATGGTATTTGATAGCCCTCCCAAGTCTCCCCACTTCCCACCTCAGACCCAGTTGCTACAGAAGAATTCTCTTTGCCAACATAAAAGTGAAAGAAAAAAAAAGTACTGTATACTAAATCATACAAAACCATATTTAAAAAACAGAGAAAAGAACCCCTTCCCCAGCCTGCCAAGCCCAGGTTGTTCCTGGGCACAGACTCCGCCCATCTCCACGATGTGGGATCCTGCTTGAAACAGCCAGCTTCATGCAACAATAATTCTCCTGCAATACAGTGCCTGCTAAAAGACAGATATCCTGTCCTGTCATTTTTACATGCCCCTGGAGTTTATGGTATTCCTATTTCAACCTCCTCTGGACTCTCCATATATGTGTTGGAAGTACATACTGAAGCATCAACACAAGGCTACGTAAAACACAAACAGGATGTGTCAAAATGGTCTTTCAGAAACAACCTTATCAGAACTAACCCTTTGAAGAGATAAAATAAATTATTATCAATGTTTATTCACAATCAAATGTTTATTTTAACATCGATTATAGTTTTGCAGAGCGCTATTGGCTCAGCATCATCAGGACAAATAAAGCATAAACATTCAAGTCATTGTGACATCATCAGAGTTCTGATGGTCACAGATTTTAGTGATTTTTTTCTGGGCAATTTTTGAAAGAAATGGGAGTAGATGCCATGTCATTGACAAGCCATGAAGAGCTGTGGTATATGTGGAAAGCTTTTAATAAATTAAGCTTTCATAGTTTGAATCAGGTTTATCAATAAGCATAGCGTTTTCAAACAAAAAATTTATGGTTATTTTTGTGACAGTACTGGGCTATAGATGACTTCTTTCAGTTCATAGTTCCACACAACTCTTGTGCTCCTTCACACAAGAAACTTAAAGCTCTGCGGGTGTATCCTATGCTTTTAAGTTTTCGTGTGAAGGAACACGAAGACTTGTGTATGGAACTGTGAACCGAAGAAGTTGTCTATAGTATGGAACTCTGAACCCGGAAGAAGTTGTCTGACATTGTCACAAAAAGTCAACCATAGATTTTTTGTTTGAAAATACTATAGCTTATTGATTAAACCTGATTTGACTATCAAGTTTTTAATACATTAGGAAGCTTTCCACATATACCACAACTCTTCACGGATTGTCAATGACATGACATCTACTGCATTTCTTTTTCATGCGCATGAAAACAACTCACCAAAACCCATAACTGTTAGAACTCTGATGATGTCACAATGATTTGAATGTTTATGCTCCATTTGTCCTGCTGATACCGAGCCAAATACTCTGCAAAACTATAGCTGAAGTCAAAATGAACATTTAATTGTGAAATAAATGTTGATAATTTATTCTATCTCAACATCACAAGTGTTAAAGTCTTAAATAATATATATAAACACCCAGATCCGTCCAACTCTCTAGAACGCTTGACATCACAGCAATGTTTGCATTGTTATGCCATCACTTATCAAACAATTTGTGTGTGCTCTCGCAATGTCAAAATGATTGCCTGCTATATAATAGCACGCAATCACATTGAGATGTCAAGGTGTGCATGCTAATTTAAAAACATTGGATTACCAATGACTCAAGTTGTATTTATCCAATCTACAAAATTGGAATTAAAATCTTAATATCATGGCAAGTTGTGTTTGTATATTAATTCAATTTATCACAATTCGAATATTAATTTGTGTGCTTTAATTATTTTTTTACTTTTTTTAATTTAACTAACTTTCCGACTTTAGTGCTGATTATATTGTACATTTTGCAAAATATCGATCTATCTAAATGCTCTAACCTACAATAAAAACTAAAATCTTAAGATGTAGAAGTGAGCAGAAGTCTAAAAGCAGATGTCGCCCCAATAGCTCATTGTCGAGGATTTAGATAGTTCCGATTTGTAATACCAGATGTCACATTATTTTGTAGAAAAGGCTTTGGTATGAAGTTTCAAACTAACTGTTGAATAGGACAGTCTGTAAAACAAGCCATGGAGGGAATAACAAGCGTGCTGTAGAAAAACTAATTTAACGTGAAAAATCAAAGTAAAAGTTATTAAGGTAAGTTTCACATGAAAACAACTTTCTGAGTTTTGTGCTGATTATGTTACACATTTCGCTAAATATCGATCTATCTAATTGATCTAATCTAGAATTGTTAAACAACAAATATTTTACACAGAATTCTATTTATCGCGAGGTTTTTTGAAAAACGGAAATAAATAGCATATAATTTTTGGTTCTAACATGAATGAGCTCTTACTATATATGTTTTTACTACGTTTCCTTACAGAAATCCGGTGTCTATTTTATTTGTTTTCAATCTGCTTCAATTAAAAATTTCTCTCTGTCACAGGATGGGCAGCATTCCCTATATATTAATATTTATTTAAATCTTAAAAACAACCAACCTAAGGTAGGCTATGCATTAATTATATATAGGGTGTTTCAAAACTAATGGAACAAGCTTTAAGGGGTGATAGAACACACCAAAATAAGCACTTTTCATCATAGGATGCACGGTCGCAAGTTACATGGTTAGGCGCTGGAGGGTGCTTTCCGTTCGTTTCCCCACACGTGCCGTCTTTCACAAACGCAAAAACAGGAATGGCACAACAAATCAAAACAAAGCTTTATTGCTGACAAAATAAAAAACAAAACGCGATGTTTGCAATTACATCAAATTTGCAAACATTAATAAGTAAATACTGAAATTAATTACACTTACCAAAACTGCTCAAAAGGGCAACAGCCACTCTTGGTACATGCTTCGCATCATCGACATAAAGATGCTCGTATGTTGTGGAAAAAATCAGGCATTTCCCGGACAGCTGCAGCAGCGACTAGTTCCTCATTGGAATCAATGGGAGTTTCGTACATTATGGACTTAAGATGTCCCCATATAAAGGAATTCAGATGTGACAGATCTGGTGATTGTGGTGGCCAAGCAATGGGTCCACTTCGGCCAATCCATTGGCCTGGAAATGTGGCATTCAAGTAATCACACACCTGAGTGCTGAAATGAGCTTTTGCTCCATCATGCTGAAACAACATTTTGCAGCAGACGACTGCTGGTACATGCTGAATTAATTCAGGCAAGACTTGTTGAAGGAAAATAAGGTACGTCCTCCCATCCAGACATTCCGGTTAAAGATATGGGTCTTTGCGTTGCAAAAGACGGCATGTGTGGGCAAACGGAAAGCGCCCTTCCAGCGCCTAACTGCGTAACTTGCGACCATGCATTCTATGACAAAAAGTGCTTGTTTCGGTGTGTTCTGTTACCCCTTAGAGTTTGTCTCATTAGTTTTTAAGCAACCCTGTATAACCATTGAAGACACCTCTGCAGTTCTCCTTTGGAAAGGAACAAAAAACTTGCCTCTTTTATAAACAAAGCATTTCTACGGTTTCAAGAAAATATTGAAAAATTTTGCTTACCAAGAACTGCAATTCAGAAATCCCCTCATAAAACCCCATTTATTTGGATCTCTCTACTAAAATCTGGCAATAGTTCCTGCACTTCCAATTCACATTGTAGTTCTGGCAACTAGTCCTCTGATTCAGTTGATTGCAGGTGGTCAAGACCATAGAACAGCCAAAAGCTTCTTTTTAAAAGAATTTTATTACTACTTATAACTCTATGTGTTCTCACTTGTCTTAATTCTATGGTAGTTATTGTGGGATTCTGTCTAATCACCTGAGTTGAGTCTGGGTTCAAGTCCTAAATAAGCCATAGGCAGTGTATTTGTTCTAAAGTACTGACTCTGTCCCTTCTCTGAAAACAGTGGTTCTAAACTAGGGATGGATGACTCTTTAGATGTTGAGGAAGCTTGTTACCTATTTCCCCTCCAAATGGGAAAAACAAATACTGTCATGCATTTCACCATCCCTCCAGTTATGAAGCTCTGCTCTGGTCTTGTAAAGAGTGATGTATTATTTTAGCAATTTTTGTTCTGATAAGGTTTCACATTTGCAATGCATAACATATTTTAAAATTACTATAAGATATTGCAAATGTAATTTGTTTTCTTTGTAGCATGAAGATCTGGATAACAGGAAGTTGTTGTATTCCTGAAGTTTAGATCAGATTGTTATAAAATTATGTACACCTGCCTGCATTCTTTCTATCTTTATTGCATGTGCAACAAAGTAATTGCATGTTGTGGCAAATAAAGTCAAATTGTTGTACGTGATTTATGCTTGAAGTCATTACAGTGCTAATGTTTGTAATGGTATAAATTTCTTTTTTAGATCCATGATTTCTAAATACACCAAATCATCTTATTCATCTGGGTCTTCTTGTATATCTTCTGCTACTAATAGCATGAGGTTACAGAGAGATTCTGAATTTAGTAACTGTAATGCCTCTACTCTGCCAAAGATAGGTGAAGTTGTAAGTTTTCTGGTCTTTTTTCAAATTTTCTTAGATAAATATTTTTACAAATTGTAGAGATTTAACTTCAATTTGTCAAAAAAGAAGTTGAATATAGACAGGAATGTTTTATACACAAGCATATATATATCAGTGTGAATCATGAACGTGTGCATGCTGTCTTTCTCATGTGTGCGCTCATAGATACACACAAACAAGTGAAATATTCCTTTATATAACCCAAAGAGTAGTGGGTAAAAACCAGAAAGGTTGAAAAAGAAATGAGCTCATGATGGTTCTAAAAATTGTTAATCTTTATTTCTTTATTTATAACCTTCATCAGACTCATTCTCACTACAGTTTTTATCTCTACATTTGGAGTTAATGAGAAGTGTTTAGGAACATAGCATGTGAGTGCTGGAAAAGAATATTTATTCTCTTTCTCTTAAAACACTGTAGGTGTGTTTTTTCATTTATATTTTGTATTTCTGTCTTCTCCCTAACATGCACACTCACATGTAATGCTGATTAGTCAGATGAGATTCTTTTTATACTTATTTGATGTGAAAGGAAGGAAATTCTACATACTATATGATGTCTTTTATTGCTAAGGTAATTTGGTTGGTTACTTGTCATTTTTTAAAATTTATACTACTGCAGGATGTGAAATTTCTAAATTTTTGACCTTTTTTTTCTCCACATTGTACATCACTTTCTTTACCTCTTGCTGTGGCTGTCGGCATTTCTTTAACTGGCTGATGATTGATTTGTACATATTATTTACTTTTCTTATTTTCCTTTTCTCTGTACTTCTTTTCTGGCATAGCACAGTTCGTTGAGCCACTCTGCACTGTGTGGGAGGTGGGCATTTCTGATGGGCGTTTGAATCCCGGTCCTGCCGGCCATCTAGTCTGCAGTTTTTCCGAGACTCCCTGTGTTTGGGAAAGCCAATGTGTGGATGGTTCCCTCTGAAGTCAGCCCCAGACTCACTTTTGACCTTGAACCCACTTCCCTAGACTGCCTGGGTTTACCACCTGAGTGTCGATGCGCTGGTAGTAAAACAATAAAAGATTATTGTAATCTGATGCCTCATGGCACCAGACACCTACAGCTATCTTCCCATGATTGTTGATGATGTATTTCTTTTCTCTTCCTTCTATTTCTATTCCATTCTTATTGAATTCAACCAGAGTGAAATTCTGTTGCTTCCTAGATAACAAGATCATTTGTTAAAATTCAATTCTGTTTTGTACAATATGTATTCTTAGAAAATTTGCAGTCCTAATCTTAAAATTTCCTAGTAAAACCCATACAGCTTTAAAATTTAGTAATATTTAGTTTTTAATCTAATTTAATGAACTAGGAAGCCAGCATTCTGAAATGAGCTTTACTTACAGAATGTATTTAACATTAAAAAAACTTGACCCATTTTTATAGCACATGGTAGATTTTTCCTAAAAGTTAACACATACAACTGTATATAAGTGTTTTAAATATCAGATGCCTTCCAGTCTATTTTGTAATGCCATATCTCTTTACTTCTAAATAAGTTTTTGTATTGATTGATATGACCAAATTAAATTGTATCTGAAATAGTATAACTATAACTATACTAGTGATCTGAATTTCATATAACTTTTGCACTCTCCGAGCAATGTGGAACACCTTCAAACTATTCTGACAGCTGAGACTCAAACTGGAGAAGAAACAGTCCCACTTAGATTTTCTAACCACCTGGAAGACATTCTGTTTTTAAAATCCCAAAGTTTCTTAATTTCAAGACTTCGGTAAAAAGAACATGGTTCTAGAAGAAGGACAAATTTCTCCGCCAGACTCTATCAAGGATAGTAAACCTGAAAAAAAAAAAAAGATGTCATGTTCTTGGAAAACAAGTGCTATACTCTATATATTAAGTTACATAGACTTTGTGACCGGATCACTTTTAACAACCAAATGCTCCAAGTGGACATGTTAATCGAAAGACTCCAATCTTCCTTCTCCTCCAGACACAAGAAGAAGCTGGATTTTTTTTTAATCATTCCAGAACCCAAAATCTAAAGATTTCATCATTCCATTTGTCAATATATCTAACTGGACACTCGCTGTAGAAGAAACTAAAGTTTTGAAACTTGGACCAGAGTTCTGCTTCCCGACGAGACCGTATCCTAAAAATGTAATTTCTGCATTTGAGAGCGTAATATCGCGAGTCCTTGAGGACACCAAAGATGAGCTACGCCAACTTTGCTGCTCTAGGTTATGGTCGTGGTACACTTCAAAATGAACACCGAATAAATTTAAAATTCCAAGACCGATTTCTGAACCTCAGAAATGACCGCACCATAATATTAATGCTTACGGACAAATCCAGCCAGATAGCAATTATGGATGCTGTAGATTATAATCAGAAACTCCAAAATTTCATCTCCACTTCTGGATCTACAGTACTACAAAGGAACTCTAAATTGTTGGATTGCTCAAGTACAAAGAGCTGCCAGGCTAAGAGCTCCCAGACAATCTCAAGAAAGCCGCCAAATTACCACCAGGCCCTCAGATCCCAAAGCTCTTCGTTAGGCTTAAACATCACAAGCCCGGTAATCCATTGAGACCCCATAGTGTCAAGGAGATCCGCACCAATGTACTGTGTAGAGAAAGCACTATCCAAATTTTTGGCTAATCATCTCCCTGAATTGGACTGTATAATAACATCCACTCTAGATTTTATTACGAAAGTCAAGCAAATCTCTGTCCAGCAATGCAACATTATCGGCAGTTTCAACGTAGTTTCTCTTTACCCTTCAGTACCTGTGCCGGATGCTATCAGAACCTTAAAAGAAGCCATATCAAATTCATCACTTTATTTGCAGGAGTCTTGCTTCAGCCTCTTGCAGATAATGGACTTGGTCTCAGAATTCCAGCTACTTCAGTTTCCAAGGACAATTTTACAAACAGATAAATGGTGTCCCAATGAGATCATTGCTTTCAGCCATCCTTGCAGATGCAATACTCCTCCCAATTGAGTAATATATATTCACCAACATCACCCAAGGCCTACCACCTGGCTAAGATATGCGGATGATGTATTTTTTATATAGCCTCATGTAAAGGAAACTATCCCACTTTTTCTAGATAAAATCAATAATATAC
The DNA here is from genome assembly GCA_039090855.1 of Macrothele yani. NCBI lineage: Eukaryota > Metazoa > Arthropoda > Arachnida > Araneae > Macrothelidae > Macrothele > Macrothele yani. The sequence continues at coordinate 134,302,224 of CM077025.1, forward strand.
ACCCTACGATCAATTTCACTATGGAACTCGAACACAAGGGTGCCTTGCCTTATCTGGATGTTTTACTAAGTAAATTACCTGAAAATCGCCTTCGAACAGAAATCTATTATAAACCCACATCTGTCTCCAACCTGATGCTCCGCAGCTCATTCTGTCCCACTGATTACAAGACAGCTTTCTTCCATTCTCGAGTCCGAAGAGCCTTTGTAGTCTCCTCAGATGTTCCTTCTAGGCAGTGCAAATTGAGAAATGTTATCGAGTTGGCCGCTGAGGCAGGATACACCCTGAACCTGGTATATAGCTATATTGAGAAAGCCAGAAGCTGTCATATTAATCTTTCTATACTGCAGCTGCGCTACCTGGGTTCAATTCCCCACATACCAAATGTTTCTTATCGGCTCAAGAATGTGCTCAAGAAGATGAACCTTGGTGTTCGCATCAGGTCTCCAATGTCTTTATACGCCATGCTTAAGGGAAACGCTGACAAGGTCCCACCTTCCAATGAAGCAGGTGTTTATGCCATTCCTCTACAATATTCATACGGCTCCAAGCGATACTACATTGGAATGACAAAATGTTCATTTAGAATTAGAGTTAACAAACATAAAAGGGACATTAAATACAGCAAAGTGACCACAGCCCTATCCAGAGAAATGAAGTTCAAGTCTGCTGCTCCTATATGGGATGACATAAAGAAATTAGCTTCCTACTCCACCCCAAAATCTACTGTCATTCGCAAAACTTTGGAGATCATAACCAACAATGAGTCATGCAATGATAGCGTCTTGCTGGAGTTGTCATGGGTTTGGAACCAGTTCTTCAAGCATTGAATACTTTTTGTTTTTCTTCCATGATTCCATGTACAAAACAAGCATAACACCTCGTGTTTTGAATGCCTAATTACGTTCGCAATTGTTTGTTTATTGTCAAGTCAAGTAATCGTGTTTAAATTGTTAAAGCGTTCTATTATTCAGTTTGCAGTTTGCTGTCTACCTTCCTTGAAAAAGACATCTGGTTGATGTGTGAAAGCTTGGAAACTTTGATTTCTGTTCTACGCCAAGAAATTTGGATCACTAATATAGTTATACTATTTCAGTATGGTTGGTGTACAGTTCCTTGTTATTTAATTAAACTGTATCATTCAGTGTTTCATCAAATCAGATTGAGATTCTTATCTTAGCAGATCTTTTTTCCATTTTGTAGTCAAAATCATGGCTAATTAAACAGATTCAACATGATCTTTTGCTTCTTAAGCATTCTTTGTGACAAAGCACTTCTGAAAAAATGATGCCTTAGCCACAGATTACATGTGTACCCATTAATGTTCTAGGGCTAAGTGCATTGAAACAGAAGAATTGAAAGCAAAACAAAACCTGTATGCCTAGGTCAGACACATGTCATAGTGTTAGTCATGTCATAGTCAGACATGTCATAGTGTTAGTTACATGTCAATAAATGGTAGGTGTGTTTGGGAAAGAAAAAAATTCAGTTCCTGGTAAGGAAGGCTGACACTAGGGTGTCTTGTAAACCTGTGCATTTAATTGTATTTTCAGTAGTGATTGTTATAATACACAAATGATAAATGTTACTAGTAAAGTAGGTACAAACCATCATTTTAAATATGTTGTAGCTGTTGTTTGGCAAGTTAGTCTGTTCCTCTTAAAAAAAAATCCTAAAATTAGCCTGTAAATGTTTGTTGTTGGATCAGCTTCTACAGCATGGCACAGAATGCTGCAATCTTCCAATACTGAATGTCTTGATCGTGGATTATTTTTGAGGCTCATATCACAGCCTTTGAACCTCTTGAACCAAGCTCAAGAAGTGCAGATGGAGCTCTATCATCTTCAGTTTTGCATATTTCTTGGACTGCTTCTGCAACTGTTGACACTAATCTCCTGGAATCACATACAACTGCATGAAGTTGAGTACTTAATTCGCTTATTGTAAAATGTCTTCATTACTGTTCCATACTTGTAACAGGGCATTGATATACTCAACGGGCTTTACACTTTCCCTTGGTGCTACATACATAGGCATACAAATTCAACGTGGTTATGTATCAAAGTAATCTTTATACTTCATGAATGGAATACGGAATTACACCATACAATACAAATTTTGAAGATGACAGTCTGTTTTTTGGTGTAAATATGACAAGAATGGTAAGTCAGATAATATCGGAAAACTTGAAAATTTCGTCGGTCTGGAGTGGGAATCGAACCCGTGTCTCCCAGATAATGCCCGGGTGTGCTAACCACTACACCACCCAGAACAACCAAGTCTCAAGTTTCCGATTAATTTGAATACAATCATCACAGGATTCGCTAGCCGAAGCAATCGGCATTCATGTTTAGCGAATCTGGAGGTTAAGAATCCGATCCCGTGATTGCATGTAGGAGCAGATAAATTATGAATGGAATACGGGATTACACCATACAATACAAATTTTGAAGATGACAGTCCGCTTTTTGGTGTAAATATGACATATATATGGATTTTCAAGTTTTTGGATAATATCTGACTTACGATCTTTGTCATATTTACACCAAAAAACAGATTGTCATCTTCAAAATTTGTATTGAATAGTGTAATCCTGTATTCCATTTTGATTTATCTGCTCCTCCGGGCACTCATGGAATAGGATTCTTAACCTCGAGATTCACTAAACATGAATGCCAGTTCCTTCGACTAGCAAATCCTGTGATGATTATATTCAAATTAATCGGAAACTTGAGACTTGGTTAGCACACCCGGGCGCTATCTGGGAGACATGGGTTCGATTCCCGCTCCAGGACGACGAAATTTTTCAAGTTTTTGGACATTATCTGACTTACCATCCTTCTCATATTTAGACCAAAAAACGGACTGTGGTCTTCAAAATCTTTATACTTTTCTTTAGTCTTACGTGCAAAGGTATTCAAATTCAATACTATATACGAGTATACATACAGCCGAACCTTGATATCTCGAACCTCTTTATCTCGAATCCCTCGATATCTGGAAAAATATTTTTCCCCTTCACTTTCGGCATTAAGTCAGTGTATTTTCCATAGTTATCTCGAAGCATTTCCTTCAAAACCCTTGCTATCTCAAATTATTAGAGACTCCTGCGCAAATGCTTCCAATTGAACAAAATATAAAAATCTCGAAATTTTTGGACATAAACACAACAATGAAGAAAAGCAAAATTGTTGCAAAGTTTGGAGTACCTTCGAGTATGCTTCCAACAATCATAAAAAATGGAGAAACTATTGAAAAGAAATTGTTAAAAACAAGAAAAAAGTGAAGAAAATTTTAAAATCGGCATACCCCGAAGTGGAAGAGTGTGTGCGGAAGTGGTTTGTGCAATGCTGCGATCAAAGAGTTCCTGTCAGCGGATCACTCTTGCAGCAGAAAGTCGAGGACTTTGCTAAAGCACTTGGCTGCAGTGAATTCAAAGCTAGCAACAAGTGGCTAGAAAACTTCAAAAACAGGCAGAATATTGTCTTTAAGTAGCTTTGTGGCGAAAGTGCATCAGTTAACCAAAGTGTTAGTGAAGGGTGGTTCAAAGAGCTTCCTTCTCTTTTACAAAGATACGAACCAGATAGTGTGTTTAATGCCGACGAAACATAATTATTTTCTCAGTGTTTGCCAGATAAAACAGCTACATTCAAGGAAGAGGAGTGCCGTGGTGGTAAACAAAGCAAACGATGTGTGACTATATTCTTAGCAGAAAATCAAAGTGGCAGTGAAAAACTTCCACTGTTAATGATTAGGCGAGCAAAAAATCCAGGTGTTTCGCTAAGTTTAAATCACTTCCATTGACACACAAAGCAAACAGGAGAGCCTGGATGACAAGCGAAATTTTTGGTGATTGGCTAAAGGGAGTTGACAAAACTATGGCTCTGGGAAAAAGAAAGATTGTCCTTTTGATTGATAACTGTAATGCCCACTCCAATCTTCCAAGTCTAAAAAATACCACTATGAATTTTTTGCCTCCGAACATGGCATCAAAGTTACGGCCTCTCAATCAAGGTATCATCTGTAGCTTCAAAGTTGGATACAGGCAAGAGCTAGTTAGGAAACTGGTAGACATTATTGGTGAAGGTAAAGCCCTCCCCACCATCAATGTCTTGAATGCAATGCAGATGGCTGGCTTCTCTTGGAGAAATGTTACTAAGAAAAAAATAAAAAATTGTTTCATCAAAGCATGATTTGGAGAAAGAAGCAATAACAAAAGCAGGGTGCCGATTTAAATGTTGTCAAAGTTCAAGACGGAAATAGCGTAAATTCGGATCAGTGGATGGTCATCAAACAGAACCTAAATCTTCCCATTTCATTCTATGATTTCTTGAAAGTTCACACTTCCCTTCAAACGTGCAGTACTTTAACGGATCCAGAGATTGTAGTGGATGTAAATGCATCCTCAGACGAAAAAGATGATGAAGTGGAATAGCAGGGAAAGTGTCAAAAAGTGCTGTGAAGGAAGCAGAAAAAGCTGTTAATACATTGCGTACTTTTCTGGAATCCTCAGAAAATATAGGTTCCGAGCCATTTGCCTCAATTGCTGCCTTAGAGAAAATTGTTCAGTCGCAAAAACACTTAGCCAGGCATCAGACTATTGATGGATTATTTTTGTTAAGGTATGCTGTATACGTAAATTTTTGTAAACTATATAATGTGTAATGTATTATTGATCTGAAAAGCTTTATTTAAAATAGAACCTTGACATCTCGAAAACTTTTTTTCTCAAAATTTTTTCTGTTCCTGTGAGATTCGAGATATCGAGGTTACACTGTATATACATTTTTAAGTCATAAAGAAATAGTTAACATTTTATTTAAGGAGCACAATGCACTAGATGTAAAAACGCTTATTTAATTGCATTTTTTACTTAGGAGTATGTGTAGAATAAAAATTGACATTATTGCTGGAAGTGGATAAGAGGGTAGTATTTTATTTGAAGTGGTATTTGAGAAAGATGCATAAGGTGTGAAAATTAGTATTTTTTTTTTATTTTTCCAAGTTTTATTTATTTATTTTTCTTGTTTTGTGTTTTCACAAAGCCACACAATACTGATGTGTTAAGGGAATGGCAAACTTATCAATCAGGAAATATAATTTTCATAGTGGTTACAAGATTGCCTCACTTTAATAGTACACAATATATACAGAAAGTATCTATGCCCTAATCTGTTAACATGTTTTAACATGAATTATTCTATCATGCATCCCTGTGCCTCATGTTTAAATGTGTGACAAGAAGAGAACTCTACCAGTTTTCTGCATGAAAATCTCTGTGGTATGTGATGAACAGGCAGCTTTATCATGTGAACACATCAGCATACAAAAATTTCATTCGTGTCATGCATTCATGTACCTGTCATTAAGTTGGAGCTCCAATTTTGGAATTGTTATATCAGCGAGGATGTGTTTTCAGTGAACCATGGAACAAATATATGTACTTGCAGGCTTTTGCAGTGGAATTCCTTCACCACAATGTAAGCTGATTTCAAGTTTCAAGTGCAAATTTTGTTCCCAACATGGAAAGAAATGAAGGTAGGACCATCATATAAATAGCGGAGGAAGTATTTGGTCCATGCTTCTGCTATTATTTTATTCTTCTTTAGCACAAGATCTGGTAAGACTGCATTTCTGCACCTCCCTGTTGTCAAACTTTTGAGGATAGGATTGCTTGTGTGTATCATCATCATCATCATTGTCAACCATTATCAATCCACTGCTGGACGAAGGTCTCCCCAAGTTTCTTCCACAACGGTCTGTCTTGTGCCAGTCTCCTCCATGTCACTCCCACATGCTTTCGAATTTCATCCACCCATCTCCCATGTGGTCTTCTTCTGGGTCTTTTCCTGTCCCTTGGAATCCAATCTAAAATTTCGGCTGTCCATCGATGGTCTGTCCTTCTGGCAGTATGCCCAGCCCATTGCCATTTCAGAGATTTAACTCTGATCATGATGTCTTCCACTCTTGTCATTTTTCGGATTCACAAGTTCCTCTTCTTATCTCTCTTGGTTACACCAAGCATGCACCTCTCCATACTTTTTTGAGTTGTCTGCAGCCTTTGTATGTATCTTTTAGTTAAGGTCCACGTCTCTGCACCATATGTAAGCACTGGAAGGATGCATTGATCAAACACTTTTCTTTTAAGACATAATGGCATATTGCTCTTGAAAATTATGCTGTTTCTTCCAAAAGCTCTCCAGGCAAGTTTTGTACGCCGATTAATTTCTTCATCAATGTGATCCTCACTTGATATCTGCTGTCCAAGATAAACGTACGTGTCTGTTATCTCCAGCTTTTCCCCATCAATCGATAAATCTTCATTTCTGGTAAAAGCATTGAACATCACTTTTGTCTTCCGAAAGTTCATTCTTAATCCCACTTCTTTACTCTTGTCAGCAAGTTCCTGGATCATACTCTGCAGCTCTGATGGGGTAGTTGCAAAAGTGACTACGTCATCAGCAAAACGAAGGTGGGTTAGATAATCTCCATTAATCTTTATCCCTTTGTTTTCCCAGTTCAGTGATTGAAAGACATTTTCCAATGTGGCATTAAAGAGCTTTGGAGATATGGTGTCACCTTGTCTCACTCCCTTTTCAATTTTTATGTGTGTTGTATTTTCAAACAGCCGAATCTTTGCACTTGCATCTTCATAGATGTTATTAATAATATTAATGTATGCGTCTTCAATACCGCAGGATTTCAGAGCCATTGTAGCTGCTGATGGTTTCACCGAATCAAAGGCTTTTTCATAATCGATAAAAGCCATGCACAATGAAAGTTCATATTCCCTCGCTCTTTCAATTAGTTCTCTCAGTACGTGGATATGATCTATTGTGCTGTAGCCACTCCTGAATCCAGCTTGTTCTCTCGGTTGAGCCATGTCCAGTGTTACCTTCAAGCGGTGTGAAAGAACTTTAGTGAAGATTTTATAAACCACTGATAGGAGGCTGATAGGTCTGTAGTTCCCGAGATCCTCAATGTCACCTTTTTTATGTAGCAGGATCATTGTAGCGTTGTTCCAATCCTCAGGAATCTTCCCTTCATTAAGGCATCGAGTGAAAATTTGGGCGAGTACTGTTTCAATTTCTCCACTTGCTTCTTGTGTGATGTCTACAGTAATTCCATCTTCTCCTGGAGCTTTTCCCCGCTTCATGTTCTTGATTGCAAGTGCAACTTCTGCTGGGAGGACTGGAAGAACTCTCGTACTTGTACCTTTCATGATGTCTGGAATACATGCATCATCCCTTTCATATAATTTGGAGTAGAAATCTTTCACTCTTGTCAAAATGTCGCCTCTATTTCTTGTTACAGAACCATCTTCTTTTCTCAGTGCCATAATCTGTTTTCTTCCCTTACTGAGATGTCCCTTTGCTATCTTTAGGCTTTGGTTGTTTTCAATTGCTTTCCTCACTAGTTCACAGTTGAATTTCCTTACGTCTTCAGTGATACTTTTTCATACTGTCTTGCATAGCTCTATATATTCCACTTTGGAAGTCGCATCTTCTTTAGTTGTTCTCATCTCTCTTCTTTTTTGCATCAACATTTTGGGTTTTCCTGATAATTTATTGACATGCAACTTGTTCGTAGACCCAGCTAATTTTGTTGCTGTTTCCATAAGAGCTTTGGTTACTTTTCTGTTAACTTCAGAAATATTCACTTCTTCCGATGTTAGACCTTCTAAAGCAGAGAATCTGTTCTTCAGTTCCAACTTGAAGGTATTATGATGTTTTTTAAGGTTGGTTATGTCAATAGATTTTGTTTGTCTTATGATCTTGCCACGTTCGAGTTTAGTGTTGAGGTGCATCTTACATCTCACCAATCTATGGTCACTACCTGTGTTGAACTTGTTTAGCACACTGCAGTCTTCTATGACGAATTTTTTGTTACACATAATAAAATCAATTTCACTTGTCATCCCATTTGGATGTCTCCATGTCCACATTTCCTGTGTGGCTTTTTCTTGAAAAAGGAGTTCAAGATGAAAAACCCTTCTGCCTCTGCAAACTCAACGAGAGTATTTCCACGCTGGTTTCTGTTGCTGTGACTGAATTTACCTACTGAAGTTTCATTCTGTTGCCGTTGCTCAATTTTTGCATTGAGATCTCCCATAATTATCTTCAAGTGCTGCTTACCTTTATTATTATGACAAATTTCCTCATAAAATTCTTCAATTTCTTCTTCAGGATGACTTGTGGTGGGTGCATAAGTTTGAATAATCTGAGCCTGGTATCTTCTCGAGATTTGGATAACGAGTCGTGCAGCTCTGTCAGAGGAACTTTCAACTTCTACAACTTTATCCTTCAGTTTCTTGTTTATTATAAATCCAACACCACTAGTTCTGCCAGTATCTGTCCCACGATAGTAGAAGAGATGTCCGCTTTTCAGTTCAATGAGATCTTCAACTTTTCTCCTTACCTCACTTAGCCCGATGAAGTCCCACTTGATCCTTTGTAGTTCCTCTTCCAATTCAAGAAGCCTTGAATCAGAAGATAGGGAGTGTCCATTATACGTAGCCAAGGCCATCTGCTGCTGACTTTGGCTACGTATAATGGACGCTCCCTATCTTCTGATTCAAGGCTTCTTGAATTGGAAGAGGAACTACAAAGGATCAAGTGGGACTTCATCGGGCTAAGTGGGAGGTAAGGAGAAAAGTTGAAGATCTCATTGAACTGAAAAGCGGACATCTATACGTATATATATGACAGAATCATACCCAGTATTTACCAACCACATCAAAGGATCAAAAGTCAATTTTGCATATTTCTCTTTCAGCTTCTACAGTAACAAAGAGCCCTCAAAGAAGAACTTAAAGACATCTTTGCAGATAATAATTACCCTAAAATTGACATTGAAAATGTTCTAAATAAGCCAGTAGAGAAGAACTTTCAAAAACAAGAAATGAAATTCACAAGAAAAATTACTTACCACAAAGTCTTATTTGGACCACTAAAGAAAACTAGCAAAAAGTATAAAATTAGACTAACTGAAAGTTAATAAAACAAAGGTATAGATTTTTTCCCACAGATAGTTCAAAGAGTAGATATTATTCTAAAAATCAAGGAGTAATCTATGAAGTAAAATGTTTTAATAATCTAAAGCAACTTTTATGGGAAATTTTACTAGGAAATTTTTTCATTAATAGCAACTTTTCGGAGAAAACTCTTCTCCTTCTTCAGGCTGTCCGAAAATTTGCTATTAATGAAAAAAATTCCTAGTAAAATTCCCATAAAAGTTGCTTTAGATTATTAATTCAATTAAACTAGGAAGCCATTTCTCAAAATGAGCTTTATTCAAAGTAAAATGTTGTTGTGGACTCTTTTACATAGGAGAAACAGATCGCAGACTTGAAACTTGAATAGCAGAACATAAAGCAGCTATAAAAAATTACTTCAACCAGGGGTGCAGCCACAAGGGGATGCTCAGAGCACTCGATTTCCCACGCCCCCTTAAGTCTTGGTTCTTATAGCTGTGCTGCCTTCATGCAACTGTTTTACGTAGGTTAGGTAACATAAAACAAAAAAATGTGAAAACTAGTTGACAAGTTTTTGCAGGATTCAGTTAGGGCTGAGTACAGTGATTGTTGTTCGTCTGCTGCTTCAGTTTACATCAGCAGATGAACAATGGGATTTGGTGCTTTATTGTTTTGCAGTCAATGTATCTGTGTTTACAAGTCATAGCTTATGGAAAGTTTTTCTTATTTTGATCATATGCCGTAACTCAGTAGCCACAGTGGGTGCACACACAGAAGCAGTACAAGGTTGGCATGAATTCTTCTTCCTTTGATTGTTGTGTAGCTTAAAAAAACAAAAAAAAAAAAAAACTGTTTCTCTTTCAGTTTTATATATATATATTTTCATTTGCTTTGTATCCTTCTAAACAATAAAAAAGAAAAACCTCAAATGAAATTACACCATGCTTTCACAAGAAAAATATTGTATTGTATGTGTTCTCCATGACTTTTGTGATAAATGTACGTAACAGAGAGTGAAAAGTAAGGTGGTAAAACTAAGTTTCAGTCATAAAATTTCCCTTAATTATTGCATATAATAATAATAATAATACTAATAATAATAATACAGGGTGTCCCACTCGTTACTTTACCCAAGTTTTTATTAATAACATTGTGAGTAATTACAGTAATTGAATAATATTTGGTAAGAACATACCTTCATCCATGGAAAACAGAACCATATCATAAGATATGTTGAAAGTGTCCACCCTGTGCATTGATACAGGATTGAACACTGGACTCCATGTTTCGGAAAGATTGCACCAGTTGCTCCGGCATAATTGTTACCACTGCCTGGCTGATGTTGTTCTTCAATGCCTGTTGGGATGCTCATTGTGACCTTGGACGTTGTGCATGTCAGGTTTGTGATTCCCCAGCATTAGTTCAGTTGTTTGTTTGTTGTGAGGCTGATTGTATGCGTTAATGGTAGTCCCTGTTGGTGATTGCTGTTAACGTAATGTGACTTATCTTTATTACTAAATCATGTACCACAGATTGATTTTGTGACACCATTGTCCTTTTTTTTATATTTTATTTTTTTACCAGGAAGATAAAAATGGCTGTGGAGAAATCATTGTAGAAGGTTCCGGAATAGCACCTCCTCCTCCAAGTTTTTCATAAAAAGGTACTTCATTTTGATTGTAGATTTCTTAAAAAGACATTGTGTGAGACATATGTTGTGTTATCTTGAAGAAGCTGGGTTGTTTGCACATGGAATCAAGAATAGATATAAAAATGAAAAAATGAAGGTATTTTTTTCAAAACATCATTCAATTGAATTTTAGTACATCATTATAGTTCAGTAATTTTTCATATGGTGCATACTGTCACCATCATCCTCAAACACTTTCAGTCTTCTGCTAAATGAAGATCTATCTCAGCTCTCCATCTGGAGTAGATGTTTTCCATATTTACTCCTGAATATGAATATTTTATAATTTAAGTTATGCATCTTTGACAGGATCACTTTATGGATCCTTTCTTATCAGTTTATAAAGTCTATTTCCACACACATGCACATATCTGCATGCACACACACAAATACAAACAAACAAAATATAGCCTCTCCTAGACAAAAGGTCAACCCTGCCTTCTCTTGATGCATCCTGATCACAGCAACAAAAAATGTACTTGACCAAGGCAATGTCTTTTGTTGGCATTGTTGCCAACTGTGTTGGAGCAGATGCAAGAAATTGAATGATGATTGCATGACACCAAGAAATATCAGAAGATTACAGGTTCCCTATGTCAGTGGTGTTGAGAAGAACAAACAAATGAATTAAAATTGTATGTACAATACTTATTTCTCTGAATTGGGGAAAATATTTGTTACCTCCAGCAGGGAGTGGGATATACTGTTTTTGGCCACTCGTGTTTTGCAGCCACCTGTCAAAGCATGCATTTTTATTGGACACGGTTGTTATCACCAATAGAAACAGTGCAAAAGAGGCCTGTATTTTGGCAGCCACCTGCAGGAAGCAGCCATTTTTGAGATGCATAAAAGAATACACCTGCATTTTGTGATCACCAACATACAAAATTTAATAGAAAAATCCTGTTTAGGAGGTTCTAAAATGGTAACAAAAAAGGCCATGAGTTTTTAAAATATGAAACACCTGTTGTTTTTTCCCTCATGTAGACCTCAAGGACCACCCACCATTTGTAACCACCCTTCATGAGATTACAAATGGCGGGTGGTCCTTGAGGTCTACCAAGTTCTTTAGAAATTTGTTTGTAGAGGGTATGGTTTTCTATTAATTAGAGTACATATGTTCAATCTTTAATTATCTTAAATAAGAGTGTGAATCCCATGGAGAAGTTCATCCTAACAAACCTAACCTTCTCAATCAGTGGTTGTATTTTTTGAGCAGGCTTGATGGTGCTTTCCGGATACAAAAGAACACATAGCTGACTTTAAGGATGAGAAAGGGGTTGGGGTGGAAATAGCTTCAAAGCTCAACCACAGTAGGGCTGCTGTATTTGGAATCTCTTTTACCTTCCATTTCCTCCAGGGAATATTCGTAGGAGTGCTCGATCTGTGACAACATATTTATGTTCGGAACATCTTACCCAATTTCTTGGTCTTACTTCTGGGCCATAGTGAGAGATTTAGTGAATGAGATTACTAAATTACAAAATGGAATTGAGGAAAGAAAGAACAAGCACTTCACAACAGGCTGCATTAAAAAAGGAAAGTTGTCTTCATATTATTTTCAGGTGGGAAGTTTGTCAAATTGAACGACTGTTTGGGGTCACCTATCAAGATGGTCACTTTTTCATAGAACTGTGGATCACCTTGTTAGACAGGTTTCACTGTATAGGATTTTCTTTATTTCTACCTAAAATTCATGCACTGTTTCTCTTCTGCTTACATCAACTACAATGATGTAGTTCTAATTAAAAAAGTGCCTTAGTGGTGAACTGATTAAGTAAAAATGCGTTGAAAAGATGACTCAAAATTTTTAAAAGCATTGCAAATTCTGATTTGCTGTTTTTATTGTTCAGCATATTTTATAAATTTTTTTATTACTAATTATTTTTATTTAAATCGCTTAATTTGAGCAATTTTTAATAAAGGAGAAAAATGTTATTCACATCCTAAAATATGCAGTTTTTTTAAGTAACCCTTTCATTTCACATGATTACAAATGTTCAGTGTAATTATTACCTGAGTCATACTGAATAGATGTAACTAATATAGTCACGCTGAATAAATTTAACTAGTGTAGTCACATCTATTTAGTGTGACTAATAAGTCTTTTTCCTGAGATTCTGAGCAAATGAAAGAGATATATGTTCTTTTTCTTAAGGGATAAGAGAAAGGGTAGCTTAGTAAAAATATTCTTTGCTCGCACAAAACTCAACGGATCCATAATTTCTCTCTGCAGTTTTTTCTCCAAGCGATGAAATAATTTTGAGGAGAACCATCTAGACAATGGACTTTACAGTCTCTTTACGCTATCCTGGTAGCTGAGTGGTCACAGGTGTAAGTTTCTGATTAGGGGTCTGAGTTCCGCATGAAGCATGGTTGTGTGCCTCCCCCACTCTAAATCAGGGACAGCCAACAGCATGTAGACCTTGTAGAAACTCACGGCAAAAGTTAAACCCAGAAACAAACAACATTCTCTTTACCATTATGTCCCATGAAGTGTCCTATTGTGTGATCAGACGGTTTAATCTCATCCTTGCAATACCAATATTTTGGTTATGATTGTATATAAAACGCAGTATTCGCTATTTTCGAATATATGATAATAAAAAAATGTTCTTTACCCATCTTCTGCAACCACCTAACTATCAAAAGTACCTTAGCACCTCTAAGCCTAGAAAAATAGTGCCTTAGCACCACTAAGCCTAGAAAAATAGTTCCTTAGCGCCACTAAGCCTAGAAAAATAGTGCCTTAGCACCACTAAGCCGTGCTGAGGCCCTTCTACATCCCTGATCAACTACCATAAAAACCTACTTGTTTTTGGTTATGTGCATTGCCTACCATTCATTTATGATTGTTCTACCTCAACCTAGCTCCAAACTACAACTGTGTATTCTTTTTTTCTCTGCACCTTGGAGAGAAATGGGTGCATTATGTGATCTTGGATGCAAGGAGTTCGTTAGTGGTTGGAGGTAGGGGTCAATCTTCACACTCTGACAAAAATTCTCCTTATATGAACTTCTGGCATGAAGTTGCAAGTGACTACTTACAGATAAATCTTCACTGCATTGCTAATATCTTCCCCATGTAGTATGTGCAATGAAATCTTGTCCCTTCTTTCTGAGGCAGTGGAGGAGAGTATGAGCATCTTTTCCTCCTTGTGATGCTTGAGAGTTTGCGAGGGGATTCATTTCCCTCCAAAAGAACTCTTAAGTGCTTTTTCTGAAGTCAGAATGTGGACTGTTTTTGTGTGTTGTGTAATTCAAGTCACTATTTCATAATAGTAGCTGATACTCAAATTTATCCATATAACACCATTCATTGAAATAAGACGATAAAGGGATAACAATTAATGGGAATAGTTTAACTCACCTTCATTTTCTGATGATATAGTCATTTTTGCCTGTGCTCCCTGCAGAGATGCAATTCCTGATCCCAGAACTTGTTGACAAGAGTAAAGTGGTGAGATTAAAGATGACCTTACAGAAAACAAAATGGATGTACAATGCTTTTACAAGGCCTGAAGACATAGGGGTTGATGGGATAAATTGAGAAGTAATTGATGCCTATATCTGTCTTGGACAACAAGACAACAATTGAGTGCAATCTGTACTATGAGAAAGCAACAAGGTATCCTCATTGTTCATTCAACGTACTTATAAAGGTTTTAATATTTGAAGGTAATTGAACAACACTCGTACCTTCTTTGCACACTTTAGTACATTATCTGGTCGAGTTGACCCAACCCCTCATGGCGGAAATTATAATTGCTATCAACAGTAAAGAACCATGGGAGTTCTCATAATACCTTAAAAAATGAACTCAAATTAAAAGAACACCAATCAACATCACAAACAACACACAGCAACAACAGAAATTCTCATAATACCTTAAAAAAGGAACACCAAATTAAAAGAATACCTATCAAGATCATACTAAAAAACGAATTAAATAGTTGAATTAAAACAAATTCACCGTGAGTGGGAATGATCGAACTCAAACTCAGCAACAGTAATCCTCTGCAAGTACTTTTGGTAATCAAATATTACCATCATCAGGCAGCCAACATGCTACGTCGATAACTCCATGAAAAGTAAACTTTTTGCGAGCATTCACTTCCCCTCCGTTTTTTAGTATGATCTTGATAGGTATTCTTTTAATTTGGTGTTCCTTTTTTAAGGTATCATGAGAATTTCTGTTAATATATATCAAATACATGGAGATAATGTAAATGGACGATGTCATCGCTCTTTCCACGTTATTTTTTAAACAACGCATAGCGACTGAAAAATTGTATTCCAGCACCGCTGGGATCAAACCCCAGAACTCTCGATAACTAGTCGAGTGCGTTCGAATTTACGCTACGGCGCCAACAATTCTCAGCACCATGCGTGGTTTATCATTCAGCATCTGACTATATGAATGCGTATTGATGGTCTCAGCAACTGAGATGACATCATCTGGTGGCATTTAACGCAACAGCTATTTAATTGTAGCTGATAAATTCAGGGCGATAGAAATGGTTAATATATATCAAATACGTGGAGATAATGTAAATGGACGATGTCATCGCTCTTTCCACGTTATTTTTTAAACAACGCATAGCGACTGAAAAATCGCTATGCGTTGTTGTTGTTTGCGATGTTGATTGGTGTTCTTTTAATTTGAGTTCGTTTCTTAAGATATTATGAGAACTCCCATGGTTCTTGACGGTTGATAGCGATGTTAATTTTTGCCATGACAGGTTGGGTCAACTTGACCAGATAACGTACTAAAGTGTGTAAAGAAGGTACGAGTGTTGTTCAATTACCATCAAATATTAAAACAAGACAAAAAGTACCGAGTAAGGGCCCCATCAAAGAAAAAATGAATAAGTATATAAAACTTGGCTGTAGGGCATTTAGAAAAAAACACTACAATTTTCAAGAGCTATTTATCATTATGTCTTAAAGAAGAATGGTTGAATCAGTGCATTCTTCCAGTTCTTACTTATGGATCAGGGACGTGGACCTGAACTAAAAAGACATTTAGAAACTTCAGACAACTCAAAGAAGCACGGAGAGATGCATGTTTGGCAGAAGTTACAGAGTGGAATTCAAAACCAGTGATGAGGCACACTGGAGTTGTTTTGATTCATGACAGTGCACAACCGCACACTGCTGCTTGCACACACCAACTGCTTGAACAGCTTCATTGGGAAGTCTTCAAACTTTCTTCTCTTTGATGCTATGCATCTTTCACCTACAGTAGTAGAGTAGATCCCAAGTAAAAAATTTCGATGTAATGAAAATGGGTGATGGAAGTAGTCAGTGAGCCACCTAGGTTGATTTATTCAACAGTTTCAAAAACGGGGCATCGTAATGAAACTTGATTTCCTTGTGACTCATGGGGAGTGATTACCTGCTATTGACGAGAGCTTTAAAATGATGTATAGCAGGATGGGGTGTAACCTGTCGATATCCTAAACTGAAAAGCTACCAATTCC
The DNA here is from genome assembly GCA_039090855.1 of Macrothele yani. Classification (NCBI taxonomy): domain Eukaryota; kingdom Metazoa; phylum Arthropoda; class Arachnida; order Araneae; family Macrothelidae; genus Macrothele; species Macrothele yani. Next base: position 134,318,371 of record CM077025.1, read on the forward strand.
TCTAACTAACACACTTGCAATTCAGCTTTTCTTTCTATCTTGAGGTCAGATTTTAGCTTGCGCATGTACAGATGGGCGTTTGTAGCTACATCACATTTCATCAGTGTCAGGATTGTTTCTTACATTCGTCTAAATCTGAATAATATATAATAGTAATAACAAAAACCAATATTGTTTTTAAAAACTAAACATCGAAGCACTTACTATTGCCAATATAAGTAGTTCGAAATGCTGATTTCGCATAGAACTTTGTACGTGGTACAATATATTTAAGCAAAACCACAAAATATATGTAGCTGTAATCCTGTTTCTCACATTATAATAACAAAAGTGTGGCCATTAGAAGCAGAACGATTAGGCTAAATTATTAATAAAAGATATGTAGCTTAAAAGCTTTCAACTCACCATTTGAAATGCCACAGCCTTGTATAATCAAGATTGAGCTTGCGACACCATTTTGCATGTTGAGCAGAATTCAAGAATAAAAAAAAAATGTTTTTTTTTTTATCATGAAACCAATTGTATGATAAAAAAAAAAAATGTTTTTTTTAAATTCTTGAATTCTGCTCAACGTAAAAAATGGTATCGCAAGCTCAATCTTGATTATACAAGGCTGCGGCATTTCAGCGGTGAGTTGAAAGCTTTTAAGCTACGTATCTTTTATTAATAATTTAGCCTAATCGTTCTGCTTCTAATGGCCACACTTTTGTTATTACAATGTAAGAAAGCAGGATTACAGCTACATGTATTTTGTAGTTTTGCTTAAATAAAAACTTACTATTGCCACTGCCGTAGTTTAGTAAATATTTACTTTTATGATTCACATATCTTCCTTCATTGTTCTTACAACAATAACATTCATTAATCCACCTACCTAAGTACCACTCAATGTCAGAAATTAGAAAACCTTATTGTTTGTTGTTATGATTTAATTCCACTTAGTATGCAGTGGACTGTGGCTTGGTGTAGTCATGAGTAATGAGAATAAATGCAATGTGTTTTACATAAAGAAATGTATGCTCTCAAATCACTTATTCTATTTCACACTCCAAAGATTTTGGCATGTGAAAGATGCATAAGATAAATTATCTACAAAGAGCACCCGTGTACTCTCAATTTTTTCTTCCCATGGAGAGAGGTATTTAGCAGCAAAGAAGTTCAACAGCGATGCTGAGGTGAAGACAGTCATGCAGGATTGGGTCCGCACATTGTTGTGGGACTTATTTGATGAAGAGTTACAAAAATGGGTCCCTAACAGGACAAATGTCGCCATTTTGAGAGCAGTTATTGCTGAGAATTAGCTTAAGGTATGTGTAAAATTGAGCTAATAAAGTAATATTATAAACACAAAATTTCTTTCATTTACAGCCAATCAGAATTTACTTTCTGTACATGCCTCATAATTCACAATCTATCATTAATCAAGATATTATTCATGTATGATTGTTTGTATAGTAGCAGACAGGAGAAATTTTTAGTCTTTATAGCTTAAGAGCATCATTCACTTTCACCAGTTGTAGTTAACTCTAGGTTGTGTGCACCTGCTGCATTTGTGCATCAGGACAGTTAGTATCTTCTTCATTTTAAATGCCATACTCTTATTCCCAACTATGAGCATTCTTGTAAAAAGACATTGCCAAAATAACATTTGTATTATAAATGTGCATGGCGGTAAGATTTTTACCTAAAATTAATTTATAAACTCCCTTGTAAATCTTCTGGAAGTATTTGAATTGGCACTGAGATTTTTTTCCAGGCACTAATTATTTTTTATTTCATGATGAAATTTGAAACAGTGAAACCAATTTTATGATCAGTTACAGGTTTTACAAGGCACTGATTACTTCTATGTTTCATGATGAAATTTAAAACAGTGAAACCAGTCGCATGATCAGTTACAGGTTTTACCAATTTTTAAATCATTGTGGAATTACTTTGCTTGTTGTGGTAGCAGTAAGCCAGAAACCTATGCCTTTGCTTCTTCTGTAGTGAAATCATTAAAACAATAATTTTTCAACATTATTGGCCATGGAAAAGGGTAAATTTATTTGCTAATTAGTTACCTAATATTTTCAAAAAGATGAAAAGTTGAATGTGTAAACAATTTACATTTATCTTTGTTCTGCATTGTTTATCATGTAACTAAGTTGGTAGCCTTAAAATAGCTGTCTGGTTAACATGTGAAAGCTTAGTGTTGTGCATATATTTATCAACACCAATAAAAAATAATGGATTTAAACTACCAGTTTAATGTAGATTTCCTTATGTGATATTTTCTACTTTTTCAAGCCACATGTCCATGTGAATCTGAACATGGAACTGTGTACAGGCAGTCAGTCTATGGAAGATATTCTGTAACCTATGTCTGTACATATGAGCATGTCTTGATTTGCCTGCAAAATGGTTTTGGGCTAATTGCTTTTTAATTTTGATGCAAAGTAGTGCTTTCATCATTACACAGAATCATTTTGAAATCACAACACTAAACTACTTCTGGTCTACAATACGACTAACAATTATGGCTTCTGTAAGCAGTTATCAGTTAATTAATAGCTCTTGTCGTGTTAGACTCTTAGTTTTAAGCAATTCATTGGTCTGCCAAGCAACAGTTCATTATAATAAGCAAATAATAACAAAAAATGCATTTTTGATAAAAAGTTTATTTTGTCAGAAACAATTTGAATGGGCATCCATTTGAAACATCACTCCAAAATGAAACAAAAGTTTAAATTAGTGCTGTGATTAAGGTGAAGTGCTCGTTTTTTTTTTTTTCAAAACGATTTTGAAGAGAGATATAAAATTCATGGAGGACAATCATTCATATTATATATACAGTAGATGTTATTTAGATTATTTTTTATTGTATGTGTAAGTTCAAGTCTGTTTATATATTTCTTTCCTTTAGATGCCACTTGAGGTTACATCATCTGATATGGGAGATAACAGGCTGCTGCGACCACTGGCATCATTCTCTAATTATAATAATGACTGGAGAGCTTTAGCTGAAGTGATTTCAAGTGTAAGTACATTGCTAACAATAAGTAAATAAAACTAACGGTGCCAAAGTTTAATAATATTGTAACATTGATACACTTTAAAAAATATTTTAATAGCACTTGTAACAGTTTGAATTTTCAGGGTTCATCCTCTTGTATTTCTGTTGAACTGAACTTTAATATTTTCTGCTGATCAACTTTGCACTGAACCACATTGTTTTTACTTTCCATTTTTTTATACCATCAGACATTAAAACTGACATACACAATGCATAATCTTCTTAAAATAATCTAGGCATATCATAGAACAATAAGGATGTAAAGGATGTCCGCCCCCCCCCTGCCAAGTATAGTCCAATGTGCTAAATTTTTATGTATTCTGAAATGACATAGGGTGGTTGCTGAGAAAATTTGGATTAGAAACTAAGAAAGTTGTGTGGTGTAGTGTGTGGAGTCGATTAGGCTTGACACATAGCCTAATACAGTAAAACTTCCGAATAGCAGACATAAGAAGGGAAAGAAAAACTGTCCATTTTTTAGAAGTGTCTGCTATTGGGAGAATCGTGCTTTATGACAGTATATTATGTACATAACATTTATATGTAAAAGCAATTTGAAAGACAAGTACAAATAAGTATGTACAATGTACATGCAATAGATAGAGCAAACTTGTACTGACTTTTATTAAAAGAATCAATTAAAATTTAAGAAGCAAAATAATCAAGTACTGTTGTTCATCTCTTACATTATTGTGAAATTTTGTCTTCTAAATGAATTTTTAGTTCAGATGATAATTTCACCCTATCAAGATCTTTTTTTGCAAGAAATAGTACTTTAATATTTTTGAACATTCAACTGCATTATTGTTTTTCAACAAATAATTTGTTGCAACATTATCTTCACCACTTTCTGCATTTTTGGTGATTACATTTTCTGCTTCTACTTTATCATTTTTAATGTAATTGATTAAATCAGAGATTTCAGCAGACTGGTTTTCTGTTGCTAGGGCTTCATCTACAGACATGTGCAGATTATTAGACTCAAACCAAATGTGTATAACATTCACCTTACAATGAGATTTTTTTTAATTTAAGCATTTTATCAACATAATTATTTTCTATTTCATAGATGGCAATGTTGAACTTTGATTTAGTGATATGGCAACACTGGTGAGACTATATATTTTGTGTTGGCAAACCAAAATTGCCCATCACGAGCTGTTGAGTGTCATTTGTGTCAGTTTGCACATTCATTTTGAGGCTACATTATTTGCATCTTATGTTAGTTTGTTGTGATAATTTAGTATAAATGTGAGTAGGCATGTACTGTGGACAATTGAAAGTTTTAAAAAGTTGGTTAAGCGTGTAACACCCAAGAAATACTGAGCTTTCAAGGCTGTATGGGGTAAGTCCGAATTTCTTATCAAATACAACAATAGCGTAACCCTAAAGGCGTCCTCGTCCGACAACCACTACGTATGTAATAAAAACGTGTGTAACAGTAATTTCTTGCTACACATTGAGTGTAGTAAATACAATTACATGCAAAGAGGTTTTCTTGGACAAGTGTTGAAATTTGGAGGTTATGGGAAAGAAAAGTGACTTGTCTCCTCGAAAAGTGGTGGAACTTCAGCTTCTTCTGAAGGAAACTGATTATTCTCAAATAGGGTAATAGCCAGTAAATTGAAAATATCACAAAAATCGGTCAGTAGAATCAAGGTGTCCTTGCAAGAAAATGGAACTTATGGCAACAACAGAGCAGGAATTTTTGTTTCTCTGTAAACTCAGAGAAACCAAAAGGAAATTGGTTTCTCTGAGTTTGCAAAATAGAAGGTTCACTTTAAAGGACCTGAGAGACCAAATGAAGCAAGATAGAATAGACATTGCACCAAGTTCTGTCAGAAAAGCCCTTATCAAAGCAAGGCTACCAGCATGATGTCCAAGACAAAAGACAAAAATTACACCAAGGATGGCAAAAGCAAGAATTCTGTGGGCAAAGAGTGCGGAATACATGTCTGCAACTGACTGGAAAAAGGTAAGCACAAAACCATTACAGAATTTCTTTTTTCAATTCAGTTTAAGTACCACTTTGAATGGGCTATATTGAATGTAGGATTATTTTTTTTTTTTGGTATCACCTTTACTTCAAAACAAACTCGGTTGTACTGTACAATATTTCAAAATATTTAACCAATAATGCATGGAATTGTTTCAGGTATTAATACAGACCTTTTACGTGGACCAGGTACATCAAACAGAGGTCATCGCTCTTTCCACGTTTATGAGTGAGTCACAGAAAAATTCTCATTGGCTGCCACCGGGAATCGAACCCATGGTCTTCCAGTTACGTGCCGGATATGCTTCCACTGCACCACAGTGACCTCAAATTCCTCCAGACTCACACACACACTAACTGCCAAGTCAATTTGGCAGGTTGCTTCTTGGAGCCCCTAACAATGCTGGGGATTCACCAAAGATGGTAAGCAGCAACTGAACAAATAATTAGAAGACAAATGAACAATTAATACAGACATTTGACGTGGACCAGGAACATCAAACAGAGGTCATCACTCTTTCCACGTTTATAAGTGAGTCACGGAAAAATTCTCATTGGCTGCCCCCGGGAATGTTCAGTTGCTGCTTACCATCTTTGGTGAATCCCCAGCATTGTGCTGGGCTCCAAGAAGTAACCAGCCAAATTGGCTTAGCAGTTAGTGTGTGTGAGTCTGGAGGAATTCTAGGCTGCTGTGGTGCAGTGGAAGCATATCTGGAGCGTAACTGTGGAAGACCCTGGGTTCGATTCCCGGTGGCTGCCAATGAGAATTTTTCTGTGGCTCACTTATAAACGTGGAAAGAGCGATGACCTCTGTTTGTTGTTTCAGGTATGTTTTAGCAATGAACCAATTCAAGTCTCTGATGAATGCAGCCAGTATGTACGCAGACCAAGGAGGATCATTTCAGCCAGAGTATGTGGCACAAACCGTTAAGCATCCGACATCAGTTATGGTGTGGAGTATTTTGTTCTTCTGTTCATGGTCCAGGCAGGCCACCTGTACATCATAAGAAGATACAGTGAACAAAGAACAGTACATAAAAGTACTGGAAAACCATGTGATTCTGCAATTTCTAGAGTGGTTTCTGAGTGGTAATGGAATTTTTATGCACTACAAAGCCCCATGTCATGATGGCAAAATTGTGCATAAATTTCCTCAAGAAAAAAATATTCCAGTGCTGCCATGGCCAGGAAACAGCCCGGATATGAATCCCCTTGAAAACCTGTGGTCCATTGTCAAGAAGGAATTGAAGAAAAAAAAAGATTACCACCAAGCAAAGTTTGATCGAAGAACTCATCAGAGTGTGGCACCACAACAATGAGATCAAAGAAAAATGCAAAACCTTGGTTCACAGCATGCCAACTAGAGTAAAATGTCTGTTAAAGAGTAAAGTAATGTTCACCAAATATCAGAATATCAGTTTCATCTTATAATATCATTATCATTTGACTAATTTTTCAAGTAAATTTTAAAAATACTAGAAATGTTGTTTGAGTCTAATAATCTGCACACATCTGTATTAATGTGTACTCTTTTTATGAACTGAGAAATTCTTGAAGTTGCGAATCATCAATGGTTACTTCACTATCACAATCTTCTTCTGGCATTGATGTAATCTCTTCAACAAATCTAGCTTTCTTAAAACAGCTACGAATGGTTACTGAGCTAATTTTCTTAATGGCAGATGTAATCCAAAGTACAGCATCCAAGACAGCAACACTACCAGAAAAAGCACTGGCAGATGAAGCACCTTCCATCTTCGCCAAAAGATGCCTCACCAGACGTTGACAGTAAAAATTTTTGGAGATTTTATTATGCCTTAATCTAAGGGCTGACAGACAGAGATAGTGTTTGGTGGAAGAAAAACTAATTTTACATTTTCCAATGTAACATCTGGATGTGATGATGCATTACCCTGAAATAAAATCACTTTTCTGTTTTGACACTGCATTTTTCTATTGAATGCTGGCAACCATTCAACCATCAGATCCCTTGTCATGCAGGATTTGGTGTTTGCACAGCAATCCACATCTGAAGCGTTAGCATCAACACCTTTAAAGCAGCATGGTTTTTTGGATTTTCCTATGATTAAAGGCTTCTTGAATTCACCTATCATATTCACACAAAACATGAGAGTTAATCTTTCTTTAGCAATCTTTCCACCACTGCATCTCTCACACTTAAAGTTCATTGTTTTGTTTGGCAAAGCTTTAAAAAATCCCATTTCATTACAGTTGAAGATTTTTTTTTCATCATTATCTTCACAGTAATCATTAAGCTTTAGCTTCCAGTCTAACCCAACAGTTTGGACCGTCGAACTTTTACCACAAATATTCCTGTAAGAGATGTTGTGTCGAGCTTTGAATTTAGCTTGCCAGCAGCCTGAAGCTCTGAATTCTGTGAATCCTAATTTTTTTGCTATTTCTATTACCTTTTCATGAATTCCAGTGTCTGACAAAGGAATGTTGTTGTCTTTAGTGTGACAAAACCATTCAAAGGTAACAGTGTCCACAGTTAAACCCTCAGTTTTAGGAAAAGCTCACTTAATTTTCTTGTTGCCATTTTTCTTTCCAAGATTTTAAGATTTCAGTTTTATTTTTTTAAATTTCACTCACTTGCATTTTTCTGTTGCCCAGTTTATCTGATAAAACATGCACACTTAATCTTTCCTTTTCACTCAGCTTCAGTATTTCAACTTTTTTCTTTTAGAGTCAAGCAAGTGCTTACGTTTCTGCGACATTTTAAAATCAATGTTTGAGAAACCTTTGCCTTCACAGCTTGCTTGATGAGAAAAACCTACACGGTTGTTGTAAACAAATGTGATTTATAGTTTCTGGATCATCTGAATTTCAAATTGATCCCTGGGCACTGACTTTGACCTTAACAAAAACGAAAGGCGAGGCACATTTTCTCTCCCACCCATGCCTGAATTCTCTTTCCGTGTGTGTCAAACTGATCACCGTTCAGGAATTAGATGGCCTTGGGTGCTAGTCCCCGTTTTGAAGTTCTCACTGCATTAGGGGCACTTGAAGAGCTGGAAGGCAGTTTTTCCTGGTCAGATGTAGGGAAGGGGTCTGGCATGTCAAGTCTAGAAAGCATGTACACTAATCCTTTTTCCAGTGATTTTGGCCACTTATCCAGGGTTCATAGCACTTAGCACCTTAAAATTTGCTAGGCCTTGGTAGCAAAAGGGATTAAGATAGAGAATGAGGAAGGGTGAAATAACAAAAAGGAACAATTTTCGCAAGTTTGGGCGAATTTCACCCCTGGAAATTCCTAGAATCAAAAGCAAATTGTCCATTATATTGTTCTTTAAGTGTGTCTGTATCTGTTATTTAGAATGTCCCCTATTAAGAAATGAATGTCCATAAGAAAGCCCTGCATTTCTGCAGGGGAATAGAAAATCATCCAATGTCTGCTATTAAGAAGTTTTGCTGTACAATTAAAACAGTGTTATTACAAAAAAAAAAAAAAAACACAGGTGTAACGCAAATTACCTTTTCCAAAAAAAAAAAAAAAAAAAAAAAAAAAAAGAGGAAAAAGAAACAGAATATTGAACTATATAATTTTTAGCTACATGGACCCTTGGAAATGAAATTACATTCCCTATTAGTAGTTTCTCCAGTGGATCAGATTCCACGTCTTCATAACACCTGAACTATCAAAGAAGGGTACTCCTTTGTGTTATAGAATTCATAGTAGTTGGTAAATTTTATGCTGTAAAAATTTAATTTACTGCAGAAGAGAGACTGGTATTTGTATGCAGCAGAGATGCATTGCTTACAGAGAGTTTGTGGCAGAACTTGTTCTGCCATAAAACATTGTTGTTTTTGTGGTGACTACCTGCATGATAGCAGGCCTGGAACTCTACTTGCTGCACAGCATGTCCGCATGAAGATGAAATTGCATGACTTCAAAAGCAATCAAAGAGGAGTGTTGATCATTTTTCCCATTGCTTTTCAATAGAAATTGTATTATGTAATTACTTTTCAATAATAATTGAATTTTAATGATTAAAAAAAGGAAGAAAAAGAAACAATTCACAAACAAGCAAATGACCAATCAGCATGTTAACTGAAATGAAAAAACCCTGGAGATAAGTGATATACAACTTGACTGAAGAACAGTGTTACAAAAATAGCGTTTACCATCCAGAAAAAGAGTCCGATATCTTAGAGATTATAAAATTCCTATGGAATTGTGTATGTGTATGTGTGTTTTATGGCTGCTTTACAGACATCTTATTCATTCCCAACTTATTTTCTGTTTGAATTTTTTACAAACAACATTTTCAGCCAACTGTCCAAAACTCTTGGACATGACCCAAAGACTGGGAAAATACTGGTTCAACCGGAACGTATGGTATACCTACACTGAAGAGCAATTGAATTAAAGATACCTGTCTAGTAATGTGTAGCACCTACCTTTCGTCCTGATGACGGCGGCGATTAGTCTTGGAATGGATTCGACAAGACACCGGAAGCATTGGGAAGCCATACGGATCCACGACCCCTGAACAAGCTCCCACAGTTCACGAAGATTTGATGGAGGGGGGTCAGAACCTGAACATCTCTCTCGATGGCGTCCCAGATGTGCTCGATGGGATTGAGGTCAGGTGACCTAGCTGGCCAAGGAAGCGAGGTCACGTCGGTGGAGTGTTCATCCAACCATTTGGATACAATTCAGGAGCTGCATTGTCTTGTTGCAGGATGAAGTCTCCAGTGGGATGTTGAAGATGCACAAACGGGAGTAAATGGTCGTCCAGGATATCCTGGTAACGTTGGCCTGTGAGGGACGATGTCACACATACCAGGGGTCCCATTTCAGTCCACGTAAAGCAGTCCTCAGATGAGAATGCCACTCCCACCAGCTTGAACAGTACCCTGCTGGCAAGAAGTATACATCACTTCATGTGGTTTTCGCCATACTCGTATCCTGCCATCTGCATGTACCAACGTGAATCTCGACTCATGAGTCCTGGCAACATTTTTACACATGTCTAGGGTCTAGTGGCGATGTTCCTGCGCCCATGCTAATCTTTGCACTGTGTGATGTGTGGTAAGCAGCTGTACCCTCATGGGACGATGGCTTCTGTACCCCATAGCGAGGAGATGGTTCTGGATAGTGTGGCTGCTTACACGTTTTTGTGCACCAGCGTTAAATTGAAGAGTGATTTCTTGCACTATGGCCCATCTATCCGCTGTTACAATGCGAGCTAGCCGATGATGACCCCACTCATCCACATGCTGTTGTCTACGGCAGTTGGCCCTTGCAGGGATTGTTTTACCGGATTCGATGTACTCACAGTGCACGCGTGACACAGTGGCTCGTGAAAATCCCAGTACCTGCACGACTTCCGAGATGGAGTGACCCATTCGTTGGGCCCCTACACTTTGCCCACGATCAAATGCGCTTAGATCCTTCGTCTTACCCATACTGCGTCCGACTCTTACTGATTCCAGTCGCATCACTCCTTATATTGTCGGATCGCTGCATACGTCATATCGTTTCCATTTACAGGGCCGCCCACAGCGCCACATTTGCATAACGCCAGCTGTCTCTAATTCAGTTGCTCTTCAGTGTATGTACTGCATGTGTGTGTTCAAAAGCTGTTTGTTATAGTACTTGTCATAAATTTATCTTATGTATCTTTTCTTAGGAAATTTATACTGAAAACCCAAATGTTCAGTGGGATCAAATAGTTGGCCATGACCGAGCTAAGAAATTATTGAAAGAAGCAGTTATTTACCCAATCAAGGTGATCTTAATACCTTCATTATATTTATATTTACTTTTTGGAGATTAATTTTTGAAATTTTATTATTAATGCATTAATTGCAGTTCTGATTGAATACCATGGTAATTTCCATATCATTATACGTACATTTGCTTTTTTTTATGCTTTCCAACCATAGACTGACGAAGCGTATATGCTCCAACTTTGTCCGTCTGTCTGTCTGTCCGCACGATAACTCATGTAAAAATGGTTTGATTTTGATGAAATTTTAGTATGTGGTGGGGGACAACCTGGGGACAAATCCTATTGACCCTTCCTTTTTCTCTTCCTCTATCTCCTCTCCCTATTTAATTTCTTCTCAGAGAGAGAGGAAGAGAAAAAGGAAGGGTGAGAATGGCATAGATGAAGATAAAGTTGATGCAACTTGACACTAGATGGCATTGATGATGGTTACATGAGGAGCGTGTGCGCTGTGGACGCAAGACTTTCAGATAGCAGACTTCGACAGAGGGTGTGAAGTCTCCATTGAAAACGCCAGGGTGGAGCCTAGGTAAAACGTGTGTACGGCGATTGAGATTGTGGACGGTATGGGGTGGTGTATATAATGATTTTAATTGGAATTTTTTAAAGCTTTTTAAATTTTTTTATGAACCTGATCTAACTTGAAAATTTCTTCAGCAATTCTACGAGAGTGCAGCATTGACGAGACAGCTCTAATGGCCAAGTACGACGTGGAACTTCAAGTGGTATGTAAATAGTAACTCTTAACTCAAGAATCTTTAATTATTATCTGGAAACCTGTATTCATTCAATATGATGTCAACACAGCCAGAACTGAGTTAACCCTAACAACTGCACATAATCGAAGTAGGGTATAACTTTTGATGAAATAGCTCTTGAGTTAACCCTAACAACTGACCATATTGAAGCAAGATACAACTTTGGACAAAGGAACTCTTAATAACTACTGACGTTGGATTGAACACGCACTGAACATTTTTAGGACTTTTAAACCGATTTATATTTTAATTGAATAAGTTAATGCACCACCGCAGACTGTATCCACTTTATAGAACGTGTAAAACAGAACTTACAGGCATCAAAGCGTCTTCCTGAAGAAAATCCTGCATGTTATAATCTGAAATCTTATTATCTGCTGTTACAACTATTTAAAATAGGCCCCTTATTTGTCCTTGAATAAATACACTGTTGTTTGTGAAAATTGCAACACCATGAAGGACTGCTGGTATTAGCTTGAAACTTAAAGGATATGTATGACAGTTTGGGACATCTAAATGATTAAAATGTCAATGAAAATGTGCAATCAGTTTCAGAGTAGCACCCAATAAACTGTCTGGTCTTAGGTATAAAGAGCTGGCTCAAACAAAATGTTGCGATCAGTGAAGAGCCAAAACGATGTTGTGTCTCACTACACCCTAAAGTCATGAAGTTTTCTTGCTAAGTAAGTGAATTCATAGAATAAGCCGTCTCGTGCATGATTTTCAGGTAAAACCACTCTTTAATATTTAAAAAAGGACGTTAAAAACACATTAAAAACATTAAAAAGGGACAAGATCTTTCTGTTACTGCATCGGTCCCTTCATCAGGTCATACACACTGAGCAATAGAAATGAAAAGTTGGGTGACTTAAATACAGAATGAAGATGTCACGATACAAGTACACTATGCATGTGAAAGAATCAAATTTACATAAAGTAGATACACCAATTAAAGTTCTAAGCTACTTGAAGTTATGGTTCTGGTTTTAAAAGAAATTTCCAAGGGAGAGGTATCTGAACAGGTGTGTTGCAGTGACAACACACCTGTTCAGATATTTATGTATAGAATCACATAAAACATCACAAAAGGTATATAAACAGTATGTTGGAATGACAACACACCTGTTCAAATACCTCTCCCTTGGAAATTTCTTCTAAATCTGGAACCATAACTTCAAGTTGTTCAGAACTTTAATTGGTGTATCTACTTTATGTAAATGTGATTCTTTCACATGCATACTGTACTTGTATCATGACACCTTCATTCTGTATTTAAGTTACCGAACTTTTCATTTCTATTGCTCAGTGTGTATGACCTGATGAAGGGACTTACGCGGTCACTGAAAGATCTTGTCCCTTTTTATTGTGTTTTTCAGATCATTTTATAAATATTAAAGAGTTGTTTTACCTGAAAATCGTGCATGAGATGCCTTATTCTATGACTTCACTATACCCTTTTGCCAAAGAAGGTCATGCTATGAACACCTGATGGACTTCTAGCGAGGAACTATTGCTGGAATGAAAGAAGCTGGATTTTCCTACCGCGGAATTGCCATTCGTATGGGGCGAAATGTCAGTACAGTGATGCGAATGTGGTGTCAGTGGACAGATGAGGCTCGAACACCCAGATATCAGAGAAATGGACCGCAAAATCGCATGACTCCACAGAATGATAGATGATACCTCTACAACATGGCAGTGATCGATCACACAGCGACATCCATGGTGATAGGTGAGGGAGATAAAAGGGCAAAATGGTTTGGCATAGCTAAGTTTGGTAATCCTTACCTAGGCATGTAAACCACAGCATCGAAGTGATCTCAGTGGTGAAAACACACGTAAGGAGTGAGAATGCCTGGATGATGTTGTAATGAATCTTACCATCACACAGACACCTTTACCACAGCCTTCATCATATGGCTATGTACAGCTGGTTGGTCCCTGCATCACATCATGGCAGAAATGCATTGGAATTAACAACTGTTGGGCAAATGTGGTGACAGTGGTTGGAGGAAGGTAACATGTATCACCATAGTGGGGCAGGTCGGCATCCGAATGTCACAATCACTGCTTTTGACAGCAAGTCATAGCAACCCTATAAATCACAGCAGAAAACATTCAACAAGGTCTACAGGCAGCTATGGACATCCCCATATTGACACAGACTGTGAAGTGCCGATTGATTGGTGCAGGTGTGCACCCTCACGAGCCATTACAACAACTACCACTCACAGCAGCATGCCATTGTGCAATTGTGCAGCGGTGCTGTACCAGACATGTGTGGTGGGACAAATAGGACCGTGTCATGTTAAGTGACAAGTCTCACTTCTCCCTCAGCAGCGATGATCACCAATTGAGAGTCTAGAGATGATATGGTCACTGGGCTGATCTTGCTGCCTTCTATTCTAAGCATCGTACGACTCCTCATCCTGATGTGATTTGGGGCACTATCAGTTTCAACAGCTGTGATAGCATGATGATATGTCAATGAAGTGTGCAGTCCCTTTTGTTGCCATATCTCTGTGGTATCCTTGATCCCCAGTTTTAATAAGATAACACCAAGCCACAGACTGCCAACACTGGGAGACAGAGCCTAAGAGATGTCCATGTGCTTTCCTGACCAGCGAGATCTCCAGATTTCTCCCCTATAGAGAAAGTGTATGGGATATTATTGGTAGATGACTTAATACTGCTGCATATCCCCTTGCAATGGCAATGAATTGTGGACCCAGGTCAATGATGCATAGTCAGCAATACCTCCAGACATCATCCAGGGACTTATACACTCAATGCCCAGAGTTGCAGAATGTAGATGTACGTGCATATGCTGTATGCAAATAGTTTCCAAATTATTCACAGATAGTTTTAACTTGTAGATTAAAACAAATTGAAATGTTACTTACAGGAATTGAAACACTCAAGGTTTCACTCAGATTAATATACTTAATTCTATTTTAACTTGAAGAACTTAAAATTGTTTTTCACATCTTCTGTGTGCTGTTTTCACACACACATTTCTTGTCTCTATATTTTTATCAAGGCCTGTTCTCAATGTATAGAAACCATATCAAAATTTGTTTACACAGAAAGAATTTAAATTTTATTGCCAGGTTCCTCTTGCAGTTGCCAGTTATTAAATTAAAATCTTTTCGTAATGTATTTTGTAAGTCTACTATTTTTTAATTAAGTTGTTGAAAATTTATTTATAATCTTTGAAGGCTCATTGATGGAACTGTTTTTCTGGATGTAAAAACTTTCTTTAATTAGTCTCTTGTTTTTATGAAGTTCATAGTCCAACATTTTAATATTTTACCATAAAGGTCCATTTCCACACACCTCACTGCACATTCAGTTTTAATGTACTTATTTTGTTCTCATTAGAATCTGTAATGTTCTAATAATTATTTATTGTTTTATTAATTTTTCTTTAAATTATCTTATTCTGTTGTTATCGTGGCTCGCGCTTTGCGGGCTTGCAGAATGTTTTATCTTTATGTGTTTGTGTACACAGGTACATTTTTTTTATGCAACTCTGTCAATGCCTCACAGTGTTGCCGAATGTATAGCACACTATGGGGGTAACATGACCTTCTGACTCAGGCCGCATTGTACTGTCTTCTCACCCACCACATTTATGTAATCCCTCAGAAATTGAATCACTTCATTCCTATCTACTTGTCTACATGTGTGTTAAGTTTCATTTTATTTCACGTGTTCCTTCAGGTGTAGCATTTTTCTGTGCTTGGCCTTTTGGCATAAAAACTCTCAGGATTTTGGGTAATTTACATCTTGGATTTGTTCTCTTCATGTGTTTTATTATTAACCCATGTGGGGGGCTATAATTACATATTGATTTTCAATTATTATAAAGAACTAGCATATAGCCCATCCTAGGACAGTTGTTTTTAAGCTTTAAATAAATATTAAATAATATATAGGGGATGTTGCCCATCCTGTGACAGAGTGAAATTTTTAATTGAAGCAGATTGAAAACAAATCAAATAGATGCCGGCTTTTTGTAAGGAAACATAGTAAAAACCTGTATAGTAAGAATTCATTCATGCTAGAACTAAAAATTATATGTTATTTATATTCCGTTTTTCAAAAGACCTTGCGATAAATAACATTTTTGTGTAAAATATTTGTTGTTTAAAAATTGTAGATTAGAGCATTTAGATAGATCAATATTTTGCAAAATGTGTAATATAATCAGCACAAAACTCGGAAAGTTCTTTCCATGCAAATTTACTTTAATAACTTCTACTTTGATTTTTCGTGTTAAATTACACACTTGTTATTCCCTCCACGTTTTGTTTTAGATTGTCCTATTTGACAGTTAGTTTGAAACTTCATACCAAAGCTTTTTTTACAAAATAATGGTATTACAAATTAGAACTATCTCAATTCTCGACAATGTGCTATTGGGGCAACATCTGCGTTTAGATGCAATCTTGCTCACTTTGACATCTCAAGATTTCAGTTTTTATTGTATGTTAAAGCGTTTAGACAGATCGATATTGTGCAAAATGTATAATATAATCAGTACTAAACTCAGAAAGTTAGTTAAATTAAAGAAGTAAAAAATAATTAAATCTTACAAATTAATATTCAAATTGTGCTAAATTAAATTAATATACAAATGCAACTTGCCATGATATTAAGATTTTAATTCGAATTTTGTTGATTGGATAAATAGAACTTGAGTCATTGATAATAATCCAATGTTTTTAAATTAGCACACGATCACCTTGACATCTAAAAGTGATTGCATGCTATCATATAGCAGGCAATCATTTTGACATCGTTAAAGCGCACATGAATTGTTCGATAAGTGATGGAGCACAATGCAGACCTTGCTGTGATGTCAAGAGTTCCAGAGAGACAGACAGATCTGGGTGTTTATATATATTATAGTAGTGGAAGTCACATGTTTTGAGAACTTTGGCTGGATTATTTTTCAGTAATTATACAGTATAGTAGTGGAAGTCACACGTTTTGAGAAATTTGGCTGGATTATTTTTCAGTAATTGATGAAACAATGTTAGCAAAAGTATGTGTCATAACTTTTAGGATGTTAAAGATAACTGTTAAGAAGGTTTTTCTTTTTCCATGGTAAGTGATAAATAAAGATTTGAATTCAGGGCAAAAAGGCATCAACCCTTACTCAACTAAAATTGCAAAGCAATAACAGTTGCAGAAAAAAAAATGCCAATTCTAAGAGACAACTTCACAACAAAAATTGACTGAAGAAAATGTGAGCTGACAGAGTCATTTTTAACAGTTGATAATGCATACAAATCACATGCTGTTGGAATATTACCACACTGATATGGAACTGGAGGGAAGCTCACTTTATGAAAATCAGATGGTCCCATTACTTCATTAAGTTACTATTAGTAAAGAATTCAAACACTAGTTGACTAACTTTCTCGATCTGTTACAAGTGTTCGTGATCGTTTGACAACAAGTAAGTTTCACAAACTATTGTTTTTGGTGCCAAGTTAAACTTAGTTGAAATGCAGGAGGTTGTAACAAGTGCTGTCCAAGAGATTAAGAATGCTTGACTGGAATTTTTTGACCAACATTGATATTTTCTGCCTGCAATACATTTCCACCAGCAACACAAATGATTTTGGTAGCTCATGTTACCTTGCAAACTTCATTAAAAATACGTAGCATATAGATGATGACATCACTCTGTCCACGTTATTTTTATAAACAACACATAGCAACTGAAAAATTGTTCATCTGACACCGCTGGGATCGAACCCCAAAACTTGCGATAACTAGCCAAGTGCATTTGCTTTATGCACTCGGCTAATTATAGAGAGTTCTGAGTTCTGGGGTTCGATCCCAGCGGTGTCGGATGAACAATTTTTCAGTTGCTATGTGTTGTTAATAAAAATAACATGGACAGAGTGATGTCATCGTCTATTTGCATTATCTCCACATCTTTCAAATTTATTCACCGTACGTAGCATATATTGTTGTTTCAAAAGAAAGTCAATAAAAAAAAATGCCAAATATTGTCCAATAAAATTAAAAATACATTTCGAAACAAATGAAGTAAATCATGCTTTAAGTTAATTTATTAAAAGTATTATTTTCCAGTGCTCCAACAAAATTGATAGTTGATGCATAGGCATTGTAGTATGTTTTATTTTTTATATTGCTCCAAAGAAAATGAATGCATATGCATTGTAAAGATAAAATTTGCTGGTTATTTTTTACAATTCAAATAATTTTGGAAATGTGATGGTTTATTTTTAACAGTTCACTTGAAATTTAAAGTTTGTGCTTTCTTTCCATTTCATAATTTGTATTATCTGCTATTTTTATTAGAAAAGTTTGTTTATGGCTGTATGTGTTTTTCTGTTGTACTGATCTGCAGGAGTTATTATTATGTCATTTACTGTTGCTAATAAATCACAGAAATGCGCAATCTAATTCATTTTCTTTCTGTTATCCTTTTTTTTTAATGGTGTTATATGTGTTCTCTTTTTGTTTTGGTTTAATCCAGCTGTCTTCATTTATTTTTGATGTTTTATTCTTATTTTCTATTTGAGTTTATCATAATCCACTGAAATCTGCTGGCAGTTATTTTTACCTGATTGCAATTGCAGATGCTGTGTTTGGTCAGATATTAAGAAGGAAAAACTTGTTTAAGATACATAAAATTTTAATGAAATAAACTTTTTCCTGTTTTTTCAGTTTTTTTGGCCAAACCAGTAATGGATGCATTGATTATTAACAGATATAGATATTTATTTTCTAGATTTCAAGATAGGTTCCTAATCAATGATGTTTGTGGAAAAGAATCAAAACTGCTATTTTTAGATGAGAAGAGAAAGTTCTGAACTTTCATAGTAACAGAAGTCAAATAATGAAGCAGTTCATTTAGTGTTATTTCAGTGAGAAGAAATTTAATTCAAAATTTAGATAGCTGTAATAATGCCAAGATTTCTGTTCTTATAATCAGTTTTGTGTTCAGCCAGTCTACTTTTTATGCTATGTGGTGTGCTTCTGAAGCTATAGGTTTTTTCCAGAGAAAGTGGTAATGTAAATTTAAAGGGAGTTAATTTTATCAGTATTTTCCCATACTGATTTCATAATATAAGAGCTACATGAAGTAAAATGATAAGTGAACTTCTTGAATAATGTCTTAAACTTAAGTAGGATTACACAAGATAGATCAGGAAAATTTCAGATTCTTGGGAAATTTTCCTGATCTATCTGTGTGTGTGTGTATGTT
Source organism: Macrothele yani (assembly GCA_039090855.1). NCBI lineage: Eukaryota > Metazoa > Arthropoda > Arachnida > Araneae > Macrothelidae > Macrothele > Macrothele yani. The sequence continues at coordinate 134,337,188 of CM077025.1, forward strand.
GCAGATTATGTTAGCTCTTTGAATAAATATTTCATGGCAGCAAATTTGTAATTTTAGAAAGAAAAGAAGGCCATAGTTTCGTGATAAAGTGATTTAGAGAGTGAAGGTTTTAAGCATTATGCAAAATCCTGATGTTGTTTTATTCATTCCTGGTCATAAAGAAAACTTAACCAAATCAGGTATATGATTTAGGTGATAGTTTGTTTCCTAGTAATATCAGGTGGGTAGTTTTTGTTCTTGCCAATCTTAAATCCTAAGAAGTGTAATTATTCAGCTTTAGTTTTTGTCCTTTTATTACAATATTATTTGCTTTGGCTGAGAAGACAGATTAGATAATTAGATCAGTATGCTAGTGAATTCATCTTTGAAAGTCATAGCAGCTTTAGGCAGATTTCACAGAAATGATGGATCTTCAAAAAAAAAAAAAAAAAAAAAAAAAAAAAAACCCATCCTGAATGGATGTTTGTGAAAGTGTAATTTTTCTTACTCTGATATATGGCAGTGAAACTTGGGTACTGCAGAAGAGACGCAGGTGTCCTTTGCATGCTGGAGAGATATACCACTCACAGGGAGTTTGGGGTAAAATGCCTTTTCGCCATGTGAGGAACAAAGATGTGTGGCAGATGTGTAACATGAAGTGAAATGTTATTAGTAAGGTGGAGACCAATATTCTTAGGTGGTTTGGCCATGTTGAGAGAATGAGTGGTGATAATTCTTACTGAGAGATTTTGTTCAGCCCAAGTGGCAGGAAAGAAAGGTAAAGGAAGGCCAAGAAAATCATGGGAGAAAAACATTCAGGAATATCAACATGAAGAAAAGGTAATGAGTATGAGAGAGAATTACAGAGTCTTGTGTGAGATAATTGGTGCCTGCTGAATTTTTTTCTGGGGGAGGGGAGGGAGGGTGGGGAATTGTCAAAGAAAAGTTTCAGCACCTGAGACCTTTCTAAGCTTCAAGTCATTCAAGATAAATGAGAGAAATACCATCTCAGTGACAGAAATACATTCTCAGTCTCACTGCCTAAAGAGAAATATATTTATTTCTTAACACAAAGAGCTGCTATATATATATATATAGGGATGTAAGGTCAGGTGATGCGTAACATCACAGCCTCTCCTTGACAAATGTCAACCCCACCTTCTCGTGGTGAATCCTGTTCCCACTAAAGGGGCTCTGACGACCGCCAATAGCGGTATAACTATACCATCGGGATTTAGAGGAAATGCTATCCCACACTCACCAACCCGCTTGGCCAGCGTGTTGAGTTATGGCCAAACCCCTCCAAAATGATTCCACAACTTAAATCTTGGCCCTCAGTCTCCGGCAGCTGGAATGTACCTGGCCAAGGCAGAGGGTGCTAAGAATCCCCGGAGGACCGGACTAGGCTGCCATCTGATGCTGACCTTGGCTACGTATAATGGACGCTCCCTATCTTCTGATTCAAGGCTTCTTGAATTGGAAGAGGAACTACAAAGGATCAAGTGGGACATTGTCGGGCTGAGTGAGGTAAGGAGAAAAGGAGAAGACCTCATTGAACTGAAAAGTGAACATCTCTTCTACTATCGTGGGACAGATACTGGCAGAACTAGTGGTGTTGGATTTTATTTATAATAAACAAGAAACTGAAGGATAAAGTTGTAGAAGTTGAAAGTTCCTCTGACAGAGCTGCACGACTCATTATCCAACTCTCAAAAAGATACCAGGCTCAGATTATTCAAACTTATGCACCCACCACAAGTCATCCTGAAGAAGAAATTGAAGAATTTTATGAGGAAATTCGTCATCTAAATAATAAAGGTAAGCAGCACTTGAAGATAATTATGGGAGATTTCAATGCAAAAATAGGGCAACAGCAACAGAATGAAACTTCAGTAGGTAAATTCGGTCATGGCACCAGAAACCAGCGTGGAAATACTCTCGTTGAGTTTGCAGAGGCAGAAGGGTTTTTCATCTTGAACTTCTTTTTCAAGAAAAAGCCACACAGGAAATGGACATGGAGACATCCAAATGGGACGACAAGTGAAATTGATTTTATTATGTGTAACAAAAAATTCGTCATAGAAGACTGCAGTGTGCTAAACAAGTTCAACATGGGTAGTGACCATAGATTGGTGAGATGTAAGATGCAAATCAACACTACACTTGAACGTGGCAAGCTCATAATACAAACAAAATCTATTGACATAACCAACCTTAAAAAACACCATAATACCTTCAAGTTGGAACTGAGGAACAGATTCTTCGCTTTAGAAGGCCTAACATCGGAAGAAGTGGATATTTCTGAAGTTAACAGAAAAGTAACCAAAGCTCTTATGCAAACAGCAACAAAATTAGCTGGGTCTAAGAACAAGTTACATGTGAACAAATTATCAGGAAAAACCAAAATGTTGATGCAAAAAAGAAGAGAGATGAGGACAACTAAAGAAGATGTGACTTCCAAAGTGGATATATATAAAGCTATGCAAGACAGTAAGAAAAAGTATCACTGAAGACGTAAGAAAATTCAACTGTGAACTAGTGAGGAAAGCAATTGAAAACAACCAAAGCCTAAAGATAGCAAAGGGACACCTCAGTAAGGGAAGAAAACAGATTATGGCACTGAGAAAAGAAGATGGTTCTGTAACAAGAAATAGAAGCGAAATTTTGACAAGAGTGAAAGATTTCTACTCCAAATTATATGAAAGGGATGATGCATTTGCTCCAGACATCATGAAAGGCACCAGAGTTCCTCCAGTCCTCCCAGCAGAAGTTGCCATGCAGTCAAGAACATGAAGTGGGGAAAAGCTCCAGGAGAAGATGGAATTACTGTAGACATCATACAAGAAGCAAGTGAAGAAATCGAAACAGTACTCGCCCAAATTTTCACTCGATGCCTTAATGAAGGGAAGATTCCTGAGGATTGGAACACCGCTACAATGATCCTGCTACATAAAAAAGGTGACATTGAGGATCTCGGGAACTACAGACCTATCAGCCTCCTATCAGTGGTTTATAAAATCTTCACTAAAATTCTTTCACACAGTTTGAAGGTAACACTGGGCATGGCTCAACCGAGAGAACAAGCTGGATTCAGGAGTGGCTACAGCACAATGGATCATATCCACGTACTGAGAGAACTAATTGAAAGAGCGAGGGAATATGAACTTCCATTGTGCATGGCTTTTATCGATTATGAAAAAGCCTTTGATTCAGTTAAACCATCAGCAGTTACAATGGCTCTGAAATCCTGCGGTATTGAAGATGCATATATTAATATTATTAATAACATCTATGAAAATGCTAGTGCAAAGATTCGGCTGTTTGAAAATACAACACACATAAAAATTGGAAAGGGAGTGAGACAAGGTGACACCATATCTCCGAAGCTCTTTAATGCCACATTGGAGGGCGTCTTTCAATAGCTGAGCTGGGAAAACAAGGGGATAAAGATTAATGGAGATTATCTAACCCACCTTCGTTTTGCTGATGACGTAGTCATTTTTGCAACTACCCCATCAGAGCTGCAGAGTATGATCCAGGAACTTGCTGACAAGAGTAAAGAAGTGGGATTAAAAATGAACTTTCAGAAGACAAAAGGGATGTTCAATGCTTTTACAAGAAATGAAGATTTATCGATTGATGGAAAAAAGCTGGAGATAAGAGGCACGTACATTTATCTTGGACAGCAGATATCAAGTGAGGGTCAGACTGATGAAGAAATTAATTGGCGTATGAAACTTGCTTGGAGAGCTTTTGGAAGAAACAGCATAATTTTCAAGAGCAATATGCCATTATGTCTTAAAAGAAAAGTGTTTGATCAATGCATCCTTCCAGGGTTTGCGTATGGTGCAGAGACGTGGACCTTAACTTAAAGAGACATACAAAGGCTGCAGACAACTCAAAGAAGCATGGAGAGGTGCATGCTTGGTGTAACCAGGAGAGATAAGAAGAGGAACTCGTGGATCTGAAAAATGACAAGAGTGGAAGACATCATGATCAGAGTTAAATCCCTGAAATGGCAATGGGCTGGACATACTGCCAGAAGGACAGACCATCGATGGACAGCCAAAATTTTAGATTGGATTCCAAGGGACAGGAAAAGACCCAGAAGAAGACCACATGGGAGATGGGTGGATGAAATTCGAAAGTATGCAGGAGTGACATGGAGGAGACTGGCACAAGACAGACCGTTGTGGAGGAAACTTGGGGAGACCTTCGTCCAGCAGTGGATTGATAATCTAAAATTTTGGCTGTCCATCGATGGTCTGTCCTTCTGGCAGTATGTCTAGCCCATTGCCATTTCAGGGATTTAACTCTGATCATGATGTCTTCCACTCTTGTCATTTTTCGGATCCACGTGTTCCTCTTCTTATCTCTCCTGGTTACACCAAGCATGCACCTCTCCATGCTTCTTTGAGTTGTCTGCAGCCTTTGTATGTCTCTTTTAGCTAAGGTCCACGTCTCTGCACCATACGTAAGCACTGGAAGGATGCATTGATCAAACACTTTTCTTTTAAGACATAATGGCATATTGCTCTTGAAAATTATGCTGTTTCTTCCAAAAGCTCTCCAGGAAAGTTTTGTACGCCGATTAATTTCTTCACCAATGTGACCCTCACTTGATATCTGCTGTCCAAGATAAACGTACGTGTCTGTTATCTCCAGCTTTTCTCCATCAATCGATAAATCTTCATTTCTTGTAAAAGCATTGTACATCACTTTTGTCTTCTGAAAGTTCATTTTTAATCCCACTTCTTTACTCTTGTCAGCAAGTTCCTGGATCATACTCTGTAGCTCTGATGGGGTAGTTGCAAAAATGACTATGTCATCAGCAAAACGAAGGTGGGTTAGATAATTTCCATTAATCTTTATCCCTTTGTTTTCCCAGTTCAGTGATTGAAAGACATTTTACAATGTGGCATTAAAGAGCTTCGGAGATATGGTGTCACCTTGTCTCACTCCTTTTCCAATTTTTATGTGTGTTGTATTTTCAAACAGCCGAATCTTTGCACTTGCATTTTCATAGATGTTATTAATAATATTAATGTATGCATCTTCAATACCGCAGGATTTCAGAGCCATTGCAACTGCTGATGGTTTCACTGAATCAAAGGCTTTTTCATAATCGATAAAAGCCATGCACAATGGAAGCTCATATTCCCTCGCTCTTTCAATTAGTTCTCTCAGTACGTGGTTATGATCTATTGTGCTGTAGCCACTCCTGAATCCAGCTTGTTCTCTCGGTTGAGCCATGTCCAGTGTCACCTTCAAGCGGTGTGAAAGAACTTTAGTGAAGATTTTATAAACCACTGATAGGAGGCTGATAGGTCTGTAGTTCCTGAGATACTCAATGTCACCTTTTTTATGTAGCAAGATCATTGTAGCGTTGTTCCAATCCTCAGGAATTTTCCCTTCATTAAGGCATCGAGTGAAAATTTGGGCGAGTACTGTTTCGATTTCTCTACTTGCTTCTTGTATGATGTCTATAGTAATTCCATATTCTCCTGGAGCTTTTCCCCGCTTCATGTTCTTGATTGCATGTGCAACTTCTGCTGGAAGGACTGGAAGAACTCTGGTACTGGTACCTTTCATGATGTTTGGAGTACATGTATCATCCCTTTCATATAATTTGGAGTAGAAATCTTTCACTCTTGTCAAAATTTCGCCTCTATTTCTTGTTACAGAACCATCTTCTTTTCTCAGTGCCATAATCTGTTTTTTCCCCTTACTAAGATGTCCCTTTGCTATCTTTAGGCTTTGGTTGTTTTCAATTGCTTTCCTTACTAGTTCACAGTTGAATTTCCTTACGTCTTCAGTGATACTTTTTCGTACTGTCTTGCATAGCTCTATATATTCCACTTTGGAAGTCACATCTTCTTTAGTTGTCCTCATCACTCTTCTTTTTTGCATCAACATTTTGGTTTTTCCTGATAATTTGTTCACATGCAATTTGTTCTTAGACCCAGCTAATTTTGTTGCTGTTTCCATAAGAGCTTTGGTTACTTTTCTGTTGACTTCAGAAATATCCACTTCTTCCGATGTTAGGCCTTCTAAAGCAGAGAATCTGTTCTTCAGTTCCAATTTGAAGGTATTATGGTGTTTTTTAAGGTTGGTTATGTCAATACATTTTGCTTGTCTTATGAGCTTGCTACGTTCGAGTTTAGTGTTGAGGTGCATCTTACATCTCACCAATCTATGGTCATTGCCTGTGTTGAACTTGTGTAGCATACTGCAGTCTTCTATGACGAATTTTTTGTTACACATAATAAAATCAATTTCACTTGTCGTCCCATTTGGATGTCTCCATGTTCATTTCCTGTGTGGCTTTTTCTTGAAAAAGGAGTTCAAGATGAAAAACCCTTCTGCCTCTGCAAACTCTACGAGAGTATTTCCACGCTGGTTTCTGTTGCCGTGACCGAATTTACCTACTGAAGTTTCATTCTGTTGCCGTTGCCCTATTTTTGCATTGAAATCTCCCATAATTATCTTCAAGTGCTGCTTACCTTTATTATTTAGATCACGAATTTCCTCATAAAATTCTTCAATTTCTTCTTCAGCATGACTTGTGGTGGGTGCATAAGTTTGAATAATCTGAGCCTGGTATCTTCTCGAGAGTTGGATAACGAGTCGTGCAGCTCTGTCAGAGGAACTTTCAACTTCTACAACTTTATCCTTCAGTTTCTTGTTTATTATAAATCCAACACCACTAGTTCTGTCAGTATATGTCCCACGATAGTAGAAGAGATGTCCACTTTTCAGTTCAATGAGATCTTCTCCTTTTCTCCTTACCTCACTTAGCCCAACGATGTCCCACTTGATCGTTTGTAGTTCCTCTTCCAATTCAAGAAGCCTTGAATCAGAAGATAGGGAGCGTCCGTTGTACGTAGCCAAGGTCAGCATCAGATGGCAGCCTAGTCCTGTCCTCCGGGGATTCTTAGCACCCTCTGCCTTCATGTCGCACTGGCCGCTGCCTTGGCCAGGTACATTCCAGCTGCCGGAGACTGAGGGCCAAGATTTAAGTAGTGGAGTCATTTTGGAGGGGTTTGGCCATAACTCACCACGCTGGCCAAGCGGGTTGGTGAGTGTGGGATAGCATTTCCTCTAATCCCGATGGTATAGTTATACCGCTATTGGCGGTCGTCAGAGCCCCTTTTGTGGGAACAGGATGTACCACAAGAAGGCGGGGTTGACATTTGTCAAGGAGAGGCTGTGATGTTACGCATCACCTGACCTTACATCCCATATATATATATATATATATATATATATATAATTATAATTCACTCAAGTCACACACAAAATATAAGAAAATATGGATTCAACATTTTTTCTTTATATATTAAAGAATACATTTTTGCAACAGCTGATAAAGCCAGTAATAATTTTGCAATAATATGTAAGAAGTTCTATTATGACTTAATTAATGGTGATCTACATAATAAAATTACCTGTCTCCCTACTCCTGTTTCAGGTAAAGAACTTGCTAATAAGTTCAAGGCTTTTCACAAACAGCTTTAGCTTAAATTCGATAGGAGTTGTAAACCTGAATTTCCTCATCTTTTGCTACTGCAAAATTTCATAAGGAACCAGTGAAATTTAGGTTCATAGCTAGTGGGACTAAAAGTCACAAGAAAGCAATAAATAAGTATTTTGAGTCAGTTTTGAAGCAGGTTTTAAGTCAAGTTAAATCTTGTACAAATTTAAGCAGTAAGGATTTTTGGATTATTAATAGCAATGCAGAGGTTATCTCTGATCTTCTTACTATCAAGCCTGTAAATATTAATAGCTATGACTTTTAAAATTTGTATACCAGCCTCCCTATTGATAATATTTTTCACACCCTTAAATTACTTTTTGTGGAATTTAAGGTCTCTGACATGATTTCAGAAAGTTCCTGGAATGCTTTGTTAAATTGCTGTATTGAAAATAATTGTATCTTATTCTGCAGCAAGTTAATGGAATCCCTTTGGGTTGCTCACATTCTACTAGTGTTTGCAATCTGTTCCTGTTTTTCAAAGAATTTCTGTTCATTAAGGACAATCCTTCTAAAAGTGACAACTATCTATACACTTACAGATATATTGATGACCTTCTCTGCTTAAATAATTCTGGAGTTCTTGAAGCTGATTTTTCTGCTATTTATCCAAGCTGCCTTAGTTAATTAACCAAGAACTAAATGTTTTGGATTTGTCTATTAATCTTAATGAAGGTAACCCTGTTATTAATTTGTTTGATAAGATAAATAACTTCAATTTTCAAATTTTCAAATTCGTTAATTGGTCAAGTAATATCTGTAGCATGGTTATCGAAAATGTCTTTATCTCGCAAGTCTTAAGGTTGTCCAGGATTTGCAGCTTGGAGGAAGATTTTATACACTATGTGCAATTACTAATCAATCAGTTTATTGATAACCAGGTTCTGAGAGCTTTCCTCAAAGATACACTCAAGAAAATTATTCTCAAGCATAGTGTCAGGATTGCAGACCTACTCTAATTTAACAACATAGTGACTGAATGAATCATCTAAATGAAAGCTATAACATAGAAGTTTAGGTGATGGTGTGGTTACTATTCCTTAATTAGGAACCCAACATGCTCTCACTAATCCCTTTCCTTTTAATTCGAAAAAAGTTTAAAACCGACAAAAAATTCTCACAAAAAAGTTTCAAAACACAAAAAAATATACAAAAAAAGTATATATTAAAAAACTAAAGAAAAAATAGTATAATTTAATTCATTAAAAGGCAGGAAGTGTTTTAGTTTTTTGGGGGGTATTTTAATGCTTTTAAAGCCAGTTGGGAACAGCTCAAACTGTTCCCAACTGGTATTTTAAAGTATTCTGCCCAGTTAGTATTAACTTTAAATCTGTTCAGGATATTTATTACCTTAACCATAACCACAGCACATTCTGGAAAAATGGTTACCCTCTTGTATGCCAGGTGGCGCTGATGGCGTAGCTGCTTCTAAGAGCATCAGTTTCAACAGTTGCCAATTGCATTGGCAAGGTTCGAGATCTTCTCTACTCGTTAAGCGGTTTTATGTTGCGTAACTTGCTTTTTATTGTTAATTTAAAAAGAAAATTGTTTAAGTGTGTGGTACATACTCTTCTCCAAAGTTCCCAAGAATTTGTTGGCTATTTATCTCCTCTGTTTTGAGGTTTGCAGGTAATCGTTTAATGTGCGCCATTGTCCAAGCCTCATTTCAGTTCGCTTTAGGTGTGTGGCTTTTGGCTAGCCCTTTTCTATTTCTTTTTCCAATAGAAACACTGCTTTGGCAGTTTCATGTAAATAAGCAACTAATCATAAATTTTCTTCCACCTTTAGGTTTTGTGAACATGCTTGTAAATAATTATGGTTTTCGCTTATGGTTGTATCAGTGTATTTCTTGATAATAAGTATTTTATACTTCTTAATTTGTTAATTGTATGGTTTTTTGCTCAGGTCGAGTGTGAGGTCGGGCTTCGACTAATTTAGTCTGCTGAGGGTGGGTAGGGGTTCAATTTTTTTGGGGGTGGTTTTGTTTTCTTTTCAAAAAAATATTCATTTTTGGGGTTGTTTGGTGGTTTAGGGGATCTGGGGAAGTTGGATATTTGTTTGGGGTGGGGTAAAATTTATTTTTTATTCATCTTTCTATTTATTTTATTTTTATTTTTTTTTATTATTTTTTCCGGTTGGCTTTTTGCTGTTTTGTAACAGACTACATAGTGCAGAAACCCACACTTTTTAGGTCTCTATAGAGGTATGAAGGGTGTTATCTGTGCCTGGCCTTTGAAGAAGCCATAGATAACAGCTTGCCATAGTTTTATATTCCTCTTTTTCTCCCTGTAGTCGTTAGTTCTCTTCTTTTAGTTTCTCCAAATCAGTCATTCCAACTTTCAATAATAAGGTGATTTTTGTTATATATATATCAACTTCTTACAATAATTAATCTAGTTTACAATTGTGTCACTTCTGGTTGAAAGGAAAAAAAAATTGCAGTCTTCAACTGCCTTGCTTGAATCTGTCGACAATCTGTCTTATAAAATCTGCATTTTGATCAGCGGCGAAACGTCCATAGACGTGATGGAAGCGCCGCTTCCCTATGAAATCATGAGACAAAATGCTGCACAAAATCCTGAAAAAAGACAGAAAGGATTAAAAATTCAAATTAATTTACACATTATTTTTCAGTTATTTTGTAATAGAAACAAGTTTCATGATTACACTACTAAGTGAATGTATTCGACTTGTGACTGGTTATGTTATACCGACTGTTGTGAACCAGGTAATCCTATGAGGCTTCTCTGTTTTGGGCACTCATGGCCGTACTATGTTCCCTGTGGAAGCGATCTCTACTACGCTTCTAGTCTAGCCCCCAGCCCAGCAAGGAAGCCCAAGAGGCGCATGACGTTCCTTTCTCCATGAATGCGATTTCTACTTCGCTTCCAGCTGTAACCTCTCAGCCTTGCATGGGAGCCTGAGCGGCGCATGTGCTTGACGTTTGACTCTGTGTTTAGACTGCTTCCAGCTAATAACCTTATGTTTTGGTGAAATTGCTTGTCTGCGTGTAAAATGATTACTTCGTTGTTTCTGTGTTCTATTGTATTAGCTGTTAATGTGTGAAAATAGTATTCTGCAGTGATATTAATCGTGAATATACAGTATATGTGAATTATACTGAATTCACTTTTTGATCAGCTTCTGTACATCAATCTCAGTTTTTTCTTACACTTTTTTGTATGGCTTTTCGTTACACTGAAAAGTTGTTTTAAATCTTACAAGCAATCTTCTTCCCCTGTATCAGAGGAGAATGCGAATTGATTCAATATCTGGCGAAGACAGAAAAGCGTCATACAGTCGATTATTTTGAGAAGTCCTCAACATTGTTAGTTTGAATATTTCTGTAATATTCAGTGAAGTGCCAAAGGTAATGTTTCTACATCTGCTTGACAAAACACAATTTCCTCAGCTCATCATGAAATTTCCAGAGATCGCTTTTTCTTATTCAAAAGAAGCTTTTCCTTCATTTTTCGATCTCATTGTCTGAAAAGTGAACTCAGCGTAATTTATTCACAGACGTATATGCTGAAAGAAAGCGTCAGTGAATTCTACCAGTAACTGATTGCTGAAGACCTGGTCAACGTATTCCCGAGGTATTCAGACTCAATCATTTTATATTGACTATTCCTGCTACAAATGCATCTGCTGAAAGGACCTTTTCTGCACTCAAATGAATCAAAACATTTTAACAATATATAGATCTGTTGTAATATGTATTTACAATGATGTTTCCGTGTTTACCACATAAATTAAATTCTTGTAACCAACAAAACTTTTTCACTGCTATTATTTTATACAGTATATGTTAGTATATATAATGTTTAAATGTTTATAAGTACATAATTTTTAAATGTATGTGCGTATATGCATTTAACATTTGCATGCATATATAAGCATAATTTTTTATTACATATGCATTGTATGTGTATTAATAAAGTGACTAAAGATTGGTTGTTCTGACCGCTTCCCCTTCCAGAAAAGTCACGCTCTGCCACTGATTTTGGTACATCCAATTTCGAGGGAATACGTCACTATGCATAGAGACCATCTAGTCTTCTCTTGGTCATGGTTGATCTCACCCAAGAATTCCCCTTAGGCAGGGTACTGAAAGATCTTTCAATAGTATGTGTTGTTGTAGGGAGTGTAGCTGCAATTTGTAGTGCCTTTGAAACTTTTGGGTAAAATTTCTCTGCTTCCTGCCTACTTTCTAAAAGGGAAATCTTTTCTGTTTCTGTTACAGACTTGTCTTTCAAAAAGTGATACCACAACCTTGATTCTGCGTCTAAATTATCGAGATGAATGCTTTATGTTACTGAAATGTCAGCAGAACCTTTTCAATTGTTATCCAATTTTGGGGGGGGGTCACTTAACCCATGCTGTGAGCACCCACTTGTGGGATGTATGATGGCTTGATGGCTGTAATTGGAGCTTGAGTTATGTGCCAAGATTGCTGCAAATATAGATGTTTGTTACATCAGCAGCTAGCAAAATTTTACATTATAGGGAACCAGGTTTTTGTAGATAATCTTTTTTTCAGGAGATAACACATACACGCATGCACACAACCACAGGTGCACACACACACACACACACACACACACACTACTAAATTTCAGAGAACAACTTAGTGATATTAACATATGTTGGAAAATCTAGCATTTTTTCAACATGAAACAAAGTTTGTTGAAAACAGTACACTTAATGCTTGACGGTGTGGCTAGCAAGTATTTGGTGTCATCTAAGTTTTTCTAAAACTCTGGCTGTGAAATAATAAAACATTTTAGGTTAGCCACTGTTATCTTTTAGAAATTTGAGCGAAGGGTTAGTAAATATGCAAGCCAAATTTTCATTTCATCAGCACTAAAGATTTGGTCTTAGGAAAATTGGAACATTTGTTATGAAGGCATATTTTAAGTATAGCCAGAGCAGATGGAAAGGTTGTAGGACGTTTTATACTTACTCACACTTTTTACAGGTTTGTTAAGTGAGAATTTCAGAATTAATACAGTAACTAAATTATTAAAAAAAATTAAACTTTGATAGATGCCTTGGTGACACTGAATTCTAATTAATGCTTAATCTTGTACTAAAATCTGGAAAACAATTTTCTTTTCCAGAAATTTGGATTTTTTTCTTTCATCAAGCCGGTGTTTTTTTTAGAATTTTGTCAGAAAGTATTTCCATGTTTTTCCTTTATATTATGCAAATGAGCTCTGATTTCTCAACCTTTATTGTGAGTTTGTTTGCTGCTTTATTTTAACATGCATCTTTATGTTTCATAATCTGCACTTTTGTTTGACATTGTCTTTAATATTGTCTGTTATCTTTCATACACCAAGGAGAAAATTGAATTCTTGCCTCAACTTTTTCCTTTTGCACTAATTTTTAGCATCTTCAGAACACATGAAATATTAGAACATATTTTATCTACATGCATGATGGAAAAGCTACGTATTATCACTTTCTAAATATTTTGCATGAATCTTATTGTTTAAATGTCTTGCACATTTGTGTACATGCTAATGATGCCACATTAACTTTTCTATTGATGAGATTTCAGTGCTAAAGTTTTTATTCTAAATGCTGGCTGGCCCTCAGAAGTTAAGGACAAAACAGAAAAACATAGGTAACATTTTTGATTCGGCAATTAATTAAACTAAATGTATGTGGTGAAGGAATGATAGACATGCATTTGGAGGCTCTTGAAAAATTTACATTAAACCATGTTTCATATGTAAATCAGGGAAACATAAAACTTCCAAGTTTGGTGGCCATGTTTGTCTCATGGTTGCTACTTGTATTGTCAAGTTTGAGGCAAGTTTCATTCTGAAAGGCTGGTTGCAGGTAGAAACAAAGTGTGATAGTCAGCTTTTTAAATGCTTTTTAAGGTAGATAGTGAAACTAAATTCAGAATACTCTCTAAGTTCCACAGTGAGGTGTTAAATTTCATTTCAGGATCTTTTCAGTTAAAACCACAAAGTCCCTGACTTGGAAATTCCATAAGGACTGTACAGTGGATAATTTTGCATCAGAATTTAATGTACAATTTAATGGTTTACTCAAGGTGTAATTTCTATGAATGGCATCTTAAGGGAGGAATAGGTGCAATATCAGTTTAAGGATTTGTACATACATATCTTAGCACTTTAGACAGCAAAGCAATTGGCTATTTTTCCTGTGTTAGATATTATATAAGAGCTCAGCATCAGAAGAGGGAAGCCATTTTGTGAGATATGTATGTTTCTTTTAACACTTATCTCTTTAATGGTAGTTAGTCTCACTTTCCAGATGCTCCTGCAACATAATTTACCACTACATATGCCAAGAATAGACAAGTTCAGTTGGTGCTGATGGTACCTCAACTGGACCCAGGACCAATGTAGCTATGTGATGTCATGTTTCAGTTTAAATTATGTTTTTAATAGTTGCACTCTCTTTCATGTGTTCACAGGAGATACCCTCATGGTTTTAAAGTATTGAGATGAGATTCTCAGTTCCTTTGTACAGTTTTGCTTAGGAAAAATTGACCATGTTTTAATAGATGATATAAACTTCCATTGTGCATGGCTTTTATCGATTATGAAAAGGCCTTTGATTCGGTGAAACCATCAGCAGTTACAATGGCTTTGAAATCCTGCGGTATTGAAGATGCATACATTAATATTATTAATAACATCTATGAAAATGCAAGTGCAAAGATTCTGCTATTTGAAAATTCAACACACATAAAAATTGGAAAGGGGTGAGACAAGGTGACACCATATCTCCGAAACTCTTTAATGCCACATTGGAAAATGTCTTTCAATCACTGAACTGGGAAAACAAAGGGATAAAGATTAATGGAGATTATCTAACTCACTTTCGTTTTGCTGATGACGTAGTCATTTTTGCAACTACCCCATCAAAGCTGCAGAGTATGATCCAGGAACTTGCGGCCAAGAGTAAAGAAGTGGGATTAAAAATGAACTTTCAGAAGACAAAAGTGATGTACAATGCTTTTACAAGAAATGAAGATTTATCGATTGATGGAGAAAAGCTGGAGATAACAGATACATACGTTTATCTTGGACAGCAGATATCAAGTGAGGGTCAGACTGATGAAGAAATTAATTGGCGTATGAAACTTGCCTGGAGAGCTTTTGGAAGAAACAGCATAATTTTCAAGAGCAATATGCCATTATGTCTTAAAAGAAAAGTGTTTGATCAATGCATCCTTCCAGTGCTTACGTATGGTGCAGAGACGTGGACCTTAACTAAAAGAGACATAAAAAGGCTGCAGACAACTCAAAGTATCATGGAGAGGTGCATGCTTGGTGTAACCAAGAGAGATAAGAAGAGGAACTCGTGGATCCGAAAAATGACAAGAGTGGAAGACATCATGATCAGAGTTCAATCCCTGAAATGGCAATGGGCTGGACATACTGCCAGAAGAACAGACCATCGATGGACAGCCGAAATTTTAGATTGGATTCCAAGGGACAGGAAAAGACCCAGAAGAAGACCACATGGGAGATGGGTGGATGAAATTCGAAAGTATGCAGGAGTAATATGGAGGAGACTGGAACAAGACAGACCGTTGTGGAAGAAACTTGGGGAGGCCTTCATCCAGCAGTGGATTGATAATGGTTGACAATGATGATGATATAGATTAAGATAATACAACGTTGTATTATCGTAATCTATATATAATTGTCACAAGACTGTAGTCTTTGAGATAAAGAATAGATGATAATGCTTGTCTATGTTCATCCACAAATTGGCTACCAAATAGCTTTTGTGGATTGGTCATCAAGTGTTGGTTCAACTGGTGTAAACTTTGGTCCTATAGAGCAGTATTTCTAAAAGCAGTGATCTGGTTCAAATGCAGTTGGTCATTGATCTGCAGAAAGTTTCCAGGAATGAAAAAAGGATGTTTCAGCAGTATACCTACAACTGTATATCATTCCATGGTACAATGGGGAAAAATTGTTTATTCACCACATCAATCAGTTTTGTTAGACCTCCTTGCAAAAGATTTGGTGTTCTAGTGTATGTTATTAAGCAAGAATGGAAATTAATGCCTCTAATTCCTATTTGGCAACTTCATTTTTATTTTTAGGAATTGAAGTCAAACCTATGCATTCATCAAAGGAGATGATCATGTACTTTTAGGGTTATTTTCTCTTGGTGAAACAGCGTTTTTCTATAGAGGAACTCATAAACATTCTGTAAATGCTGAGCAAAACAAGTCCAGATGTTGTGCATTATTAAGCCAAATAATACTACATCTCTCACTGGAATTTCGCCCAAATGTAGTGATAGATGTTTGAATGGTACTGATTATCTTGGTTTGGTCCTAAACTTTTGAGCAGCTGTTTATTTCCTGTTTGTGATGACTCTCAGAAAGTGTGTTGCGGTTTTTGTCTGCTTTTCTTAAAGTTTGTAACATGTCTTTAACATTTAGTATCCAGAGCTTTTTGCTTCTGTTCTGTCTCCTTGGAGAGGGCTGTTACTCTATGGGCCTACAGGTACTTCACTGCCTTTATTTTTTTTCATTTATTTATTTGCTATTTGATCTTCTGGCACTTTTTACTTCATCATGATGAAAGTTACTGAAATTGCTTTGTGTGTTGCTACAATAAATACACAATATGTGTCATGCATTAAAAAAGCGTTTGATTTCATTACTCTGTTTAACACCTTTGATTTTATGCACTACTTAAAGCAAACTGCTGAATGCAGAATTACATTGTGGATGTCTATGTATACACATATACATGTTACAGTTACATTGTGAAAATATATGGATCCTAGTTTATTATAAAAATGGCTTCCCTTTAAAAATATTTGGAACTATATACAATGTATGATCAAAAGTATGTAGACCACGCTTCAGTAGTGGATTTGCCCATATACATACCATCTCAGTCTATACAAGAATAAATATATGTACATGGCCAGGAAAACATAATAGACAAACATGAACAGCACATAAGGGCCATGCAGTAGAACTCAGCGACTTTCAACTTGACACAGTCATAGGAAGCCATCTTAGCAACAGCTGCATCAGGGCACATTTTTTCCGTGATGCAGCTGCCCCAATCAACCGTAAGTGATGTTATTGTGAAGTGGAACTGCCTAGGCACAACAACAGTGCAATTGCCAACTGGTAGGCCATGGAAAGTGACTGAGTGGGTCTGTAGAGTGCTGAAGTGGGTGGTGAGACAAAATAGCATGTCCTCATTTGCAACACCAAGTTCCATTCAAAATACCTCTGAAAGGCAACATCAGCACCATAACGGTTTATCGAGAGCTGAAGGTAATCGGTTTCCTTGGCTGGTACACAAGCCTAAATCAGCAGGATGAATGCCAAGCGTTTTTACAACTGGTGTAAAGCTTGGGGCACCAGTGGACTCTGGAGCAGTGGAAATGTGTTCTCTAGAGTGAATCATGCTTCACTGTCCAGTAGTCCAACAGATTAGTCTGGTTGTAGAGGATGCCTGGTGAACTCTTCCTGCCCAACAGTGAAGTGTGGTGGAGGAGTCATCATTCTGTGGAGCTGTTTCTCATGGTTTGGGTTGGACCTCAGGAATCTAAATGCTGCAGCCTATAATGACATTATCTACAATTCTGTGCCCTGACATTATGGCAATGGGTTTGGTGAAGGCCCTTTTTCTTTACCAACAGCACAATACCCCCATCCACAAAGTGAGGTCCATGCAGGAATGGTTAGATGAGATTAATGCGTAAGAACTTGACTATCCTGTACAGAGCCCCGATCTCAACCCCAACTATGAACAGGCTGAATTGCTGGACATTGGTGACCAATCTGACTAATGCTATTGTGGTAGAATATAAAGCAATTCCCTCAGCAATATACCAGAGTCCAATGGAAAGCCTTCCCAGCAGAGTACAGGCTGTAACTGCAGCAAATGTGGACCATATTGATATTAATTCCTTTTCTATTATAAGGAGTTTGTGGATACACAAGTGTGCAGATATTTTTGGTCAGGTAGAGTAAAGAAGTGGAATTAAAAGTGAACTTTCAGAAAACAAATTTGATGTACAATGCTTTTACCAGAAATGAAGATTTATTGATTTATGGGGAAAATCTGAGGTAGCCGATGCTTATACACTGCTGGCCACCCAAAATGCAACACCAAGAAGGAAGCATCCGATTGGCCTGAAATTCACAGCATGCGTCGCCCGCGATAGGACATGCAAACGATTAGCATTGCAGGGCATATGCAAATCATGTGCGCCCAGCACGCCACCGAGAAGCACTATAACAAGGGTGCACAGAAGGCGGGGTGTAAGTAGTGGAAGTGTGTTGTGCTGCCGGACCTGTGCGTAGGAAGCTTCCTGATGCCTCGTCGCAGAATACGGCAGTCATTCCAGCACGTTTCGGAGTTCGACACAGGATGAATAGTGGCTTATCGCGACATCGGCACCCGTGTGGGACGACATCCAGCCTCAGTGAACCAAGTATGGATTCGGTGGGTGCAGGAAGGACGGACTGACTGACGTGAGCGATTGCCGCAGTCGCGGCACACCACCAAACGAGAGGACCGGCATGTTGTGCGGCAAGCATTGATGGCTTGCACTCCCACATCACGAATGTTAGCGCAGGAATTAGGGTGTGTTGCGCAACAGCCTGTGTCAGCACGTACCATTCGACGTCATCTGCAGGAGCGGGAACTTGCTGCACGGCACCCATTGCTCTGATTACCATTAACGTTACACCACAGTGCGGCAGCAGTGAGCCATTGAACGCCACACCTGGACTACGGAATGGCACGACATTGTCTTCTTTGACGAATCCCACTTCTGCCTGCAAAACCACGATGGTCGGATACACGTGTGGCGGCAACACGGCAAGAGACTGTATGACGCCTGCATTATGCATCGCCATACCGGTCCGTCGCCTGGTGCTATGGAGGCTATGGTTTGGGGCGCAATTGGATATGACACCCGCACCCCTCTGGTACACATCGCTGGTACACTCAACAGCCACTGCTACATCTCTGACGTTTTGGAGACTGTAGTCCTCTCTTACCTGCAGGACCTGCCAGCGGCCACGTTTCAACAGGACAACGCATGCCCGCACATGGCACACATCATGCAACAATTCTTTACGGCCCACCAGGTGTCACTGCTGCCGTGGCCCACCTGTTCTCCCGATATGGCGCCCATTGAACACGTCTGGTTGCTGATCGGCAACCGAGTGGCCTGGCAATCACCACCCGTGGCTATGCCTGATGAACTGTGGCAACGTGTGGAAGCAGCCTGGACTAACATACCCCAAGCCCACATCCAAAGCCTCTTTTGTTCGATGCCGTGGCATGTAGCAGCCGTTATTGCCAACCAATGGGGTCCACACGAACTATTGATGTCTGCGTGTTCCGCAAGTCGCACTGGCCTGTAAGCTCAATCGTTTCATCTTTGTATCTGTTGTTATGTGTCCAGTAAATCTGGCTTTGCTATCTCGTGTCCTTCTTGGTGTTGCATTTTGGGTGGCCAGCAGTGTATTTACCTTGGGCAACAGATATAAAGCAAGGGTCACATTGATGTTGAAATCAATCAGTGTATAAAACTTGGTTGGAAAGCATTTGGAAGAAATAGTACAATTTTCCAAAGCAATTTACCATTATGACTTAAAAGAAAAATGTTTAATCAGTGCATCATTCCAGTTCTTATGTATGAGGCAGAGACTTGGACTTAAACTAAAAACAAAGACCTGCAAAGGGGATGCAGACGATTGAAAGAAGCATAGAAAGATGCATGTTTGGTGTAACCAAGAAAGATAAGATGAGGAATTCATGGATCAAGAAAATAACAAGAAAGACATCATGATCAGAGTAAAATTCCTGAAATGGCAATGGGCCGGACATATTGCCAGCGGAACAGACCACCGATGGACAACCGAAATTTTAGACTGGATACCAAGGGACAGGAAAAGACCCAAAAGAAGACTGAGTGAGATATGGGTGGAGACGTACTAGAGTGACATGGAGGATACTGGCTCTAAATAGACCATTGACAGATGTGATGGAAAATTAAATTTTTATGGGTACTAGGTAAATGGAAATACACTTTCGTAAACCTATATTGAGAACAGATTATACAAATTTTTGTTTTTCACAACTAAAGTAGAAAAGTTTGAGCTAAGAACAAGATTTTTAGAGCAAGAAAAAAAAAAAAAAAAAAGAAACTTAATGGAAATCACAGAATAAAAAATGCTTGTGTAATTTTATTATTCTTTCCTTTATAGCCATATTACTTTTTTGCTGAAAGTAATTGCTTCAGGATGGAAAGATGCACACTATAAAAATGACGGGCAGGTCTAAACTGTCTTGAAAAACACAAATAAGCAAGCAAAAAATGAACAATATTAAATACTTAAGTAATATTATAAGTAATTTCTTTATTGAACAATATTAACTAATTACATTATGGGTAGTACAAGCACAGCTTGACAACTCCAAACAAAAAGATATAGTGGTTGTGTTTATGAAGCAAACATTTAGATAAGCAAATACTTAAGTGATTTACCTCGTGTGTTTGAAAAAAGTACCACAGCTTAACACATGGTACTATACAAACCTGAACTTTATTATCGTAGAAAGGAAGGCAGCTGAGCAGTTTTAATATGTATTGTCTTGCAAGCTTCCAGTTTTGCATGCCCTTGAGTGTACGCTAGACCAAACACTCAGCTCAGGGGTCCTAAGAACCAAACTGATTTTGTAGTTTGCAGACCCCCTCTGAAAACGTCAGAATCTCGAAAACAGAAATCACTCCCACTAAAAAATTTGAATAATGTGAATTGTTGGTTATTTAGTGTATATTCTGAAATGATAGTAAATTTAGGTGAAACAGATAAGTTCGTATGAAATTAACACCCATGAACAAAATTGCAGAAAGTTGTCATAATTTGGCAAACAAAACTTTTTCCCACTGAGCTCGTACACATGCACTCATGCACACACACACACACACACACACAAACAAACAAACAAACAAACAAAAACAGAAGCAAAAAGAGCAATGAAAGAAAGAAAGGAATTGATTACAGACAGCACAATTTGCAAAAATATGTTTAATCAGCCTAAGGGATGCTGTTCATGTTATTTGAACTTTTAAGACTGTAATTGAGCCTTTCACCTGAAAATCACTGTAGTGAAAAAGTTTGCAGTATTTACTTAAACAAGTTAGTAAAATCACGCAATGTGTTGATTATAATACGCTTTCCAATATACCAGAAATCATTACTCAAGTTATGAGGATAATGGCTGTGGAATAAATCTCGGTCCTGTGCCCTGACCTTTGATCCCATTTCGATTATATTCAACAGAACCGGTTCAGTATACCTCCGAAATAACATGGTAAAGTTTTGTCGCAATCAAAGCATTTTTACATAAGTTATGATGCATAAGGGCTATGCAATAGATCCCGCTCCTGTGTCCTAACTTTTGACCCCATTTCGCCCATTTTCAATTGGATCTGTCCCCAGGCAGGCCCCTACAACATACTAACATTTCATCCAAATCGAAACATTTTTACTTAAGTTGGGACGCATAGTGGAGATAGAAGTGATTCCACTCCTATGTCCTGACCTTTGACCCCATTTTGCCCATTTTCAATAGGGGTTGTCCCCAGGTAGTCCCCTACCACATACTAAAATTTCATCGAAATCGAACCTTTTTTACGTTAGTTATGACGCATAAAAGCAGTGGAATGGATCCTGCTCCTATGTCCTGACCTTTGACCCCATTTCGTTCACTTTCATTAGGGTTCCTTCCCAGGTGTTCCCCAACCACATACTAAAATTTCATCAAAATCGAACGATTTTTACGCCAGTTATCGTGCGGACGGACATACGCACACAACGTGTGACATAATGAGGCAGATGGGAATCGCGACCATCTGCTCGCAAGAGTGTGACGTCATAAAACTTTAATATGATCCACACACAATGCATGATGTAATGAGACAGAGGGTGTGACCTCGCGCCAACATCTCAATCGCGAGATTGTGACGTCATAAGATTTCTAAGCATGGGTAACATTAATTGGATGATGCCATGGCACTAAAAACTTCGTAATTCGGGGTGGTTATTTAACCCAATAAACGAATTTTCCTAAAGTCGAGATCAAGCTAAATCAATTTCTAGTACCAGAAAATGGTAGGTTAACAACTTTCATCAAAATCCTTAGAGCCATTTTCAAAATCAAATTTACATACATACAAGAAGTGCTCCTTTAATAGTATGGGATAAGGGCGATGGAATGGATCTCAATCCTATGTCCTGACCTTTGTCCCCATTTTGTCCATTTTCAATAGGGTTCGTCCCCAGGTGGTCCCCTACGACATACTACAATTTCATCGAAATCGAACTATATTTGCGCAAGTTATGATGCATAAGGGCAAAGGAATGCATCCTGCTCCTATGTCTTGACCTTTGACCCCACTTCACCCATTTTGAATAGGGTTCCTTCCCAGATGGTCCCCTACCACATAAGTTATGATGCATAAGGGCAATGGACCCGCTCCTATGTCGTGACCTTTGACTCCATTTCGTCCATTTTCAATAGGGTTCGTCCCCAGGTGGTCCCCTACCACATACTAAAATTTCATCAAAATCGAACCATTTTCACACGAGTTATCGTGCAGACAGACAGACGGACAGACAAAGCTGGAGCATATACGTTTCTTCAACCTACAGTTGGAAAGCGTTAAAAAGAACATTTTCACAAAATTAATTCAGCCCATCCTCAGGGTTAATTTAGTTAATAAATATTACGGTTACCATAATTTTCCAGTTCAAAAACAAGACAACAGAATCTAACATGACTGGGACACATTTCTTAATGGTTATTCTACCTGCAATAAAATATTGTCATGATACTATAAAAAATACTTGGATCAGTGAAAAAAATTCTATCATCTCTGTATCATTAATTGTCATGCAACCAAATCAAGATGTCTTTGGTGTGGGGAAAGTTTTAAAAATGATGAAAATATTGTAGCTATTTTTATAGTGAATTCATGGATGCACATTTCGTTTTTATCACCTTTAAATCATAAATTTAAAGGGTTTCTCTCTATTCTAAATAAAAGTAACTAATGCCTCTGCCGCCGCTGTTTTAGAAATTCTGCGACACACACACTTTTCTAGCTCACAGCACAAAAAGTATTGAACACAAAAACATGAAATTTACATCGTTTGTAGAGAATTGTTTAGAGAACACACTGAAATAAACCGTTTTTCAATTCTGGCAATACTTCAAGAGCTATTGCATTTCAAATTTAAGGTAAGCAAAAAAGTGCTATCAGTTCGCGTTCCGGACACACTAATGGCAACAGAACCATGAAAGTTTGTAGGCATGTGTAGTTTACAAGAAATAAAATTTTTAAATTTCACAAAATTCCCTATTTCGTGATGGGATCCATTTAAAAAATCGGATATATGGCAAACTATAAACTATAACGCATTGCAATTTTTACAGCATAAACTCACAACTTTAATCTCTCTTTTACAAAAAAAAAATAAATAAATAAATAAAAAAAAAATAATAAAATTAAGAAAAAGTCATTTTCTGATTTTTAAGCATTTTTTAAAGACGCAAAGGAAAAGGAACGAATGGCTTACTTTGTTTTCAGTGTTAACCACACAGGGAAGTTCTGGTCCCGTGACCTGCTGCCATGGTAGCGCAGGTATTTTTAGTACTCTTTTCTCATTGGTTGAAAAGACAGGCTACAGTCAAACTGGTAGTGACCCAATGCTTAATGATGTTGCTCTCCTTTTAAAGTTCGGCCTTTTTGCGCTGGCATACGTGAATGAATACCTATGTAAATATAGGCTTTCGCCTCGTATATAAAAAGCAAAAAGGGAAAATGTGAGTGTGTTCGTCCGCGAATTCTTCGACCTCTTCTAAATGACCTAGAGATCTGAAAATTGGCATGCTGGTAGGTTTTGACCACTTCTAAATGACCTAGAGATCTGAAAATTGGCATGCTGGTAGGTTTTGACCACTTCTAAATTACCTAGAGATTTGAAAATTGGAATGCTGGTAGGTTTTAAGGTCCGTACCTAAAAAAGTACGAAAACAAAAAAACAGCAGAAAATCAAAATGGTGGCTTCAAAACATTGCCTGCTTGAATTTTTCGCAAATTGTTTGACCACTTCTAAATGGCCTAGAGATCTGAAAATTGACATGCATACAGGTCTTAAGGTCTGTATACCTAGAAATGTCCGGAAAAAAAGTCGGCTTTAGAACATTGTCTGCTTGAATTTTTCGCGAACTGTTTGACCACTTCTAAGTGACCTAGATATTTAAAAATCGGCATGCTTATAGGTCTTAAGGTCCGGATACCTAGAAAAGTCTGACCCCCCCAAATGGCGGCTTCGGAACATTGTCTGCTTGAACTTTTTGCAAATTGTTAGGCCACTTCTAAATAACCCACAGATCTAAAAATTAGCCTGCTGGTAGGTCTTAAAGTCCGGATACCTGCAAATGCACAAAAACCAAAAAAAAAAAAAAAAAAAAAAAGAAAGAAAGGAAACAAAAAAACAACAACGTCAACAGTGCTTTGAAACAGTGTCTGCTTGAATTTTTCTACCACTTCTACACCTAGAAAAAAGTCTGAAAACCAAAAAATTTAAAATGGTGGCTTAGCTTTATTGTTTCAAAATGCTGATAGGTTTAAAGATAATTTTGTCAGAATCACTGAAATGCTTTGAAAATTTCAAATTTTGATTTAAAATTAAGGTGCGCCAAAGCCTGCTTCATTTTATGTTAAACCCTATGCATTGACGTCATGACGCTGTTCTAAATCGTAAAACAGTTACAGATTTTAAATTACTTTTCTTTCCCTTAATTACTTTTCCCTTTCTTTAATTTTATTTTCACAATATGATTTTATAGATTCATCGTTTGAAGAACGGGTATGATTGCTAGTATTAAAACAAAAGATTTTAAAATGAAAGTATCTTTCACAGAGGTGACAAAATAACCCCTCTTGGTTTTCCTATTAACTTATTCAGTAGAGGCCATGAAATAATATTTACTTAAAATCTTCATTAATATATCAATCCTGCTGTAAGTCTATCATCCCCCTCAAGGAACAACCTGCATGATGCTTCTGGCTCCATTCTGGATTAGGAATTCCTGATTAATGATGGCTTCCTGTATTATACATTTGTTTTTTGTTCTGACTGGGGCAAAATGGCTAACTGGACAAAACCTCAAAACAGGGACAATCCCAGTCAAACCAGGATGTATGATAAGCCTAATTGATATTAGAGTTGATATTAGGTTTAAAGTACTCGTAGACCAGGGCCATAGCCAAACTCTATACTTAGGGTAGGCTCAATAAAATTTAGGGCATGTTCAAAAAAGCTATATACTTTTTACCTTTTTTGAGCATTACTGAAATTTTACAAATTTCAACCCAGATGACATTCGTTGGTGGCACATCAAAAGCCGCTGTGGGCAGTTAATTCTCGTTAAAACAGAAAAGGTGGATTCACAAGTACCCGTAATACAGCCGAAAGTCCTGGCTGTGTCCAATAAATTATAAGTATCTCTGAAGACTACTCACTGCTTAAAAATTTCATCAAAAATGACTGAATTTGGGTTTTCTTTCTTCTGGGTTTGTATGAATGTGTTGACTGCTGCAATTTCTTCTGGAGATGGAAGTTTCATACCTAAAGTTTGCAAATATTTGACTTTGTATAAATCAATATTTTCGTCTTCAGCATTGGAAACTGCAATTAGGAGTTTTTCATTTTCCACGAATCATTGGCAGGGCTGGCGCAAAAATTTTCAGGGCAGGACAACCTGCCCTGGTGTCCCCTGACTACGGCCCTGAAGTAGACCAAGGTACAGCCTGAAAATTTAAGTTCTTAGAAAAAATACCAATGAGCTTCATGGGACCTATATGATACCTTATCACCTGAAGACCTTGATGTGATGCCTTGTTACCTAAAGAGAGGAGCAGTATTTGATTGCAAACATTTTAAGTAGGTATCGGGTTGATTCTTAGGGTTGAACCTGAATTTGTTTATTATATACATATATATGTATCTATCTGTCGGTCTGTCTATGTACAGTATGTATATACAGGGCATCTGAGAATTATTGGACACATTACAAAATTATGTACAAAAAAAAAAAAAAAACTATGAGCATTGTCTGTTTTTCTATGTCACGTATTACTAACACGGTTTCTATATTTTTGTTTTGCAGAATTGTTATTCCCAGAATCCGATAGATGGAGCTAGGTGTGGCCTGATGAGGAATGTATGAGAAATGCGCAATCAGTAGTCATGTCATCCATACAGCAGAAGGCGATGTGTGTGTTATGGCTTGCGGAATTAAAGTCTGTCATTAAAGCTAAAAGACGGTAGCGTTTAGAGTATGGTTGTGATCCTCCGTCAATGAATTCAATTAAGCGGTGGATGAAACAGTTTAAAGAAACTGGCAATGTGGAACATCGTGGAGGAGCTGGTAGGCCTAGCGTCAGCGGTGAGACGGTTAACCAAGTTCCTGAAAGTTTCCGACGAAGCCCCAGGAAATCCGTTTGTAAAGCAAGCAGAGAACTGTGCATTCCGAAATCGACAGTTCACGATATCTTGCACAAGAAATTAAAGTTTCGTACTTATAAAATTCAAATAGTACAAAAGATGCATGTAAATGATCACACTCTGCGATACGATTTCGCTGTGGATATGCTGAATCGAGTGGAAAACGACGAAGACTTTTTCAGTACTGTAATTTTTAGTGATGAAACCACATTTCACGTATCAGGTGTTGTGAATCGTCACAAATGTAGAATATGGGAACCACCTCATGCTGCTATTGAACTGGAATGTGATTCTTCAAAAGTTAATGTGTGGTGCGCCCTATCAGAAAGAGAAGTGATTGGCCCTTTCTTCTTCTGCGAAAAAACCATAAATGGTGACATTTACTTGGATATGCTAGAAAATTTCGCTGTACCCCAGATCAAAAGATATGACAACATCATTTTCCAACAACACAGCGTGCCTCCGCATTGGTCAACGTGTGTATGTAAGTGCCTAAATGAGCATTTCCCCTACAGATGGATTGGGCATGGTGGTCCCATTCCATGGCCTCCTCGCTCTCCAGATCTAACTCCATTGGATTATTTCATGTGAGGTTATGTGAAGGATCGTGTCTATCAGACGCCTTGTACTGATTTGGAGGAACTGAAGCTGCGTATCACAGCTGCTATTAATTCCATAACTGCTCAGATGCTTGCCAATACATGGCATGAAGGAGAGTGTCGCTTGGAGGTACTACGAGCAACCAAAGGGATCTCACATCGAAATTTATTAACTTGTGTAGTTACATTGTAAGTTAGTACAGTCAGTTTCTTTCTATCTGTTTAATGTTTTGTTTTATATAATTTTGTAATGTGTCCAATAATTCTCGGACACCCTGTATATATCATCATCATTGTCAAACATTATCAATCCACTGCTGGACGAAGGTCTCCCCAAGTTTCCTCCACAACGGTCTGTCTTGTGCCAGTCTCCTCCATGTCACTCCCTCATACTTTCTAATTTCATCCACCCATCTCCCATGTGGTCTTCTTCTGGGTGTTTTCCTGTCCCTTGGAATCCAATCTAAAATTTCGGCTGTCCATCGATGCTCTGTCCTTCTGGCAGTATGCCCAGCCCATTGCCATTTCAGGGATTTAACTCTGATCATGATGTCTTCCACTCTTGTCATTTTTCGGATCCACGAGTTCCTCTTCTTATCTCTCCTGGTTACACCAAGCATGCACCTCTCCATGCTGCTTTGAGTTGTCTGCAGCCTTTGTATGTCTCTTTTAGTTAAGGTCCACGTCTCTGCACCATACGTAAGCACTGGAAGGATGTATTGATCAAGCACTTTTCTTTTAAGACATAATGGCATATTGCTCTTGAAAATTATGCTGTTTCTTCCAAAAGCTCTCCAGGCAAGTTTTGTACGCCGATTAATTTCTTCATCAATGTGACCCTCACTTGATATCTGCTGTCCAAGATAAACGTACGTGTCCGTTATCTCCAGCTTTTCTCCATCAATCGATAAATCTTTATTTCGTGTAAAAGCATAGAACATCACTTTTGTCTTCTGAAAGTTCATTTTTAATCCCACTTCTTTACTCTTGTCAGCAAGTTCTTGGATCATACTCTGCAGCTCTGATGGGGTAGTTGCAAAAATGACTATGTCATCAGCAAAACGAAGGTGGGTTAGTTAATCTCCATTAATCTTTATCCCTTTATTTTCCCAGTTCAGTGATTGAAAGACATTTTCCAATGTGGCGTTAAAGAGCTTCGGAGATATGGTGTCACCTTGTCTCACTCCCTTTCCAATTTTTATGTGTGTTGTATTTTCAAACAGCCGAATCTTTGCACTTGCATTTTCATAGATGTTATTAATAATATTAATGTATGCATCTTCAATACCGCAGGATTTCAGAGCCATTGTAGCTGCTGATGGTTTCACCGAATCAAAGGCTTTTTCATAATCGATAAAAGCCATGCACAGTGGAAGTTCATATTCCCTCGCTCTTTCAATTAGTTCTCTCAGTATGTGGATATGATCTATTGTGCTGTAGCCACTCCTGAATCCGGCTTGTTCTCTTGGTTGAGTCATGTCCAGTGTTACCTCAAAGCGGTGTGAAAGAACTTTAGTGAAGATTTTATAAACCACTGATAGGAGGCTGATAGGTCTGTAGTTCCTGAGATCCTCAATGTCACCTTTTTTATGTAGCAGGATCATTATAGCGTTGTTCCAATCCTCAGGAATCTTCCCTTCATTAAGGCATCGAGTGAAAATTTGGGCGAGTACTGTTTCGATTTCTCCACTTGCTTCTTGTATGATGTCTACAGTAATTCCATCTTTTCCTGGGTCTTTTCCCTGCTTCATGTTCTTGATTGTATGTGCAACTTCTGCTGGGAGGACTGGAAGAACTCTAGTACTGGTACCGTCCATGATGTCTGGGGTACATGCATCATCCTTTTCATATAACTTGGAGTAGAAATCTTTCACTCTTGTCAAAATGTCGCCTCTATTTCTTGTTACAGAACCATCTTCTTTTCTCAGTGCCATAATCTGTTTTCTTCCCTTACTGAGATGTCCCTTTGCTATCTTTAGGCTTTGGTTGTTTTCAATTGCTTTCCTCACTAGTTCACAGTTGAATTTCCTTATGTCTTCAGTGATACTTTTTTGTACTGTCTTGCATAGCTCTATGTATTCCACTTTGGAAGTCACATCTTCTTTAGTTGTCCTCATCTCTCTTCTTTTTGCATCAACATTTTGGTTTTTCCTGATAATTTGTTCACATGCAACTTGTTCTTAGACCCAGCTAATTTTGTTGCTGTTTCCATAAGAGCTTTGGTTACTTTTCTGTTGACTTCAGAAATATCCACTTCTTCCGATGTTAGGCCTTCTAAAGCAGAGAATCTGTTCTTCAGTTCCAACTTGAAGGCATTATGGTGTTTTTTAAGGTTGGTTATGTCAATACATTTTGTTTGTCTTATGAGCTTACCACATTTGAGTTTAGTGTTGAGGTGCATCTTACATCTCACTAATCTATGGTCACTACCTGTGTTGAACTTGTTTAGCACTCTGCAGTCTTCTATGACGAATTTTTTGTTACACATAATAAAATCAATTTCACTTGTCGTCCCATTTGGATGTCTCCATGTCCATTTCCTGTGCGGCTTTTTCTTGAAAAAGGAGTTCAAGATGAAAAACCCTTCTGCCTCTGCAAACTCAACGAGAGTATTTCCACGCTGGTTTCTGTTGCCGTGACCGAATTTCCCTACTGAAGTTTCATTCTGTTGCTGTTGCCCTATTTTTGCATTGAAATCTCCCATAATTATCTTCAAGTGCTACTTACCTTTATTATTTAGATGACGAATTTCCTCATAAAATTCTTCAATTTCTTCTTCAGGATGACTTGTGGTGGGTGCATAAGTTTGAATAATCTGAGCCTGGTATCTTCTCGAGAGTTAGATAACGAGTCGTGCAGCTCTGTCAGAGGAACTTTCAACTTCTACAACTTTATCCTTCAGTTTCTTGTTTATTATAAATCCAACACCACTAGTTCTGCCAGTATCTGTCCCACGATAGTAGAAGAGATGTCCACTTTTCAGTTCAATGAGATCTTCTTTTTCTCCTTACCTCACTTAGCCCGACGATGTCCCACTTGATCCTTTGTAGTTCCTCTTCCAATTCAAGAAGCCTTGAATCAGAAGATAGGGAGCGTCCATTATACGTAGCCAAGGTGAGCATCAGGTGGCAGCCTAGTCCGGTCCTCCGGGGATTCTTAGCACCCTCTGCCTTCATGTCGCACTGGCCGCTGCCTTGGCCAGGTACATTCCAGCTGCCGGAGACTGAGGGCCAAGATTTAAGTTGTGGAGTCATTTTGGAGGTGTTTGGCCATAACTCACCACGCTGGCCAAGCGGGTTGGTGAGTGTGGGATAGCATTTCCTCTAATCCCGATGGTATAGTTATACCGCTATTGGCGGTGGTCAGAGCCCCTTCAGTGGGAACAGGGTGCACCACGAGAAGGCGGGGTTGGCATTTGTCAAGGAGAGGCTGTGATGTTACGCATCACCTGAGCTTACATCCCACCCTGTATATATATATATATATATATATAGGCATAACCAACCTTAAAAAACACCATAATACCTTCAAGTTGGAACTGAAGAACAGGTTCTCTGCTTTAGAAGGCCTAACATCGGAAGAAGTGGACATCTCTGAAGTTAACAGAAAAGTAACCAAAGCTGTTATGGAAACAGCGACAAAATTAGCTGGGTCTAAGAACAAGTTGCATGTAAATAAATTATCAGGAAAAACGAAAATGTTGATGCAAAAAAGAAGAGAGATGAGGACAACTAAAGAAGATGTGACTTCCAAAGTGGAATATATAGAGCTATGCAAGACAGTACAAAAAAGTATCACTGAAGACGTAAGAAAATTCAACTGTGAACTAGTGAGGAAAGCAATTGAAAACAACCAAAGCCTAAAGATAGCAAAGGGACATCTCAGTAAGGGAAGAAAACAGATTATGGCACTGAGAAAAGAAGATGGTTCTGTAACAAGAAATAGAGGCGAAATTTTGACAAGAGTGAAAGATTTCTACTCCAAATTATATGAAAGGGATGATACATGCACTCCAGACATCATGAAAGATACCAGTACCAGAGTTCCTCCAGTCCTTCCAGCAGAAGTTGCACATGCAATCAAGAACATGAAGCAGGGAAAAGCTCCAGGAGAAGATGGAATTACTGTAGACATCATACAAGAAGCAAGTGGAGAAATCGAAACAGTACTCGCCCAAATTTTCACTCGATGCCTTAATGCAGGAAAGATTCCTGAGGATTGGAACACCGCTACAATGATCCTGCTACATAAGAAAGGTGACATTGAGGATCTTGGAAACTACAGACCTATCAGCCTCCTATCAGTAGTTTATAAAATCTTCACTAAAGTTCTTTCACACCGCTTGAAGGTAACACTGGACATGGCTCAACCGAGAGAACAAGCTGGATTCAGGAGTGGCTACAGCACAATAGATCATATCCACGTGCTGAGAGAACTAATTGAAAGAGCGAGGGAATATGAACTTCCATTGTGCATGGCTTTTATCGATTATGAAAAAGCCTTTGATTCGGTGAAACCATCAGCAGTTACAATGGCTTTGAAAACCTGCGGTATTGAAGATGCATACATTAATATTATTAATA
Organism: Macrothele yani; assembly: GCA_039090855.1. Lineage (NCBI taxonomy): Eukaryota > Metazoa > Arthropoda > Arachnida > Araneae > Macrothelidae > Macrothele > Macrothele yani. Next base: position 134,368,451 of record CM077025.1, read on the forward strand.
ACATCTATGAAAATGCAAGTGCAAAGATTAGGCTGTTTGAAAATACAACACACGTAAAAATTGGAAAGGGAGTGAGACAAGGTGACACCATATCTCCGAAGCTCTTTAATTCCACTTTGGAGGGTGTTTTTCAGTCGCTGAGCTGGGAAAACAAGGGGATAAAGATTAATGGAGATTATCTAACCCACCTTCGTTTTGCTGATGACGTAGTCATTTTTGCAACTACCCCATCAGAGCTGCAGAGTATGATCCAGGAACTTGCTGACAAGAGTAAAGAAGTGGGATTAAAAATGAACTTTCAGAAGACAAAAGTGATGTTCAATGCTTTTACAAGAAATGAAGATTTATCGATTGATGGAGAAAAGCTGGAGATAACAGACACGTACGTTTATCTTGAACAGCAGATATCAAGTGAGGGTCACATTGATGAAGAAATTAATCGGCGCACAAAACTTGCCTGGAGAGCCTTTGGAAGAAACAGCATAATTTTCAAGAGCAATATGCCATTATGTCTTAAAAGAAAAGTCTTTGATCAATGCATCCTTCCAGTGCTTACGTATGGTGCAGAGACGTGGACCTTAACTAAAAGAGACATACAAAGGCTGCAGACAACTCATAGAAGCATGGAGAGGTGCATTCTTGGTGTAACCAGGAGAGATAAGAAGAGGAACTCGTGGATCCGAAAAATGACAAGAGTGGAAGACATCATGATCAGAGTTAAATCCCTGAAATGGCAATGGGCTGGACATACTGCCAGAAGGACAGATCATCGATTGACAGCCGAAATTTTAGATTGGATTCCAAGGGACAGGAAAAGACCCAGAAGAAGACCACATGGAAGATGGGTGGATGAAATTCGAAAGTATGCAGGGGTGACATGGAGGAGACTGGCACAAGACAGACCGTTGTGGAAGAAACTTGGGGAGACCTTCGTCCAGCAGTGGATTGATAATGGTTGACAATGATGATGATGATGATATATATATAGGGTTCTTAGGAAAGTCCATTTACCCCCGCAAACTTTTAAACTGTGTATCGTACCACCACAGAAGTAACGTGTACCTATAGAAAAGTGACCATGCACAATCAATTGGACGCCCCTAAAGGCAAAATACGAAATTTAGGAAAACTAACTCAGAAACCAAGAGAGATAACGCAAAAATGTCCAATTACAAAATGAAAGAGTTGTGTTTAATTAGTACAAAACAACACTTAGTTCAACAAAAACACTTAAAAAAAAGACAAGACATGTTTAAGTAGTGCTCTTTAAATTACACACAAAACAACAGAAATGCAACACACAGTTCATGTAGTACAGGTGCAACTTACCTGGTGAGTAGTCTACCGTACACAGTGTTCGAAGTGTGCACCATCAGGGATGATGTACATCTGGACTCGGGGCAGAAATGCATCTCGAACAGCATGCAGCATCGTAGGGGTTACAGAATTACAGGCCCTGACGATGCGTTCCTTTAAATCTGCCACTCTGGAAGGTTCCATAGAGTACACTTGATCCTTCAGGTATCCCCAAAAGAAGAAGTTCATCGATGTTAGGTTGGGTGGCTGTGGCGGTCATTCTGTACAATCACCCTACCCAATAATATTGTTGCCGAATGTGCGAGATAAGAACAAGCGAACTGGAAAGGTTTTGTGGGAAGGACAGCTGTCATGTTGAAATCATATGCGTGGTAACATATTCAAAGGAACATCATCTAACCAATCGCTTACAGCTGCAAGTAACGCTGATGTGTTAAATTTCCCTCTATGAAAACAGGTCCAACCCCAACTATACCTGTTAGTTATGTACCTTAGGTACCACGTGCACCACTTGTAAACAAGAAGTGTTTTTACTTTTTCATTTTTGTAAATGAGTAAGAAGTCTGGATATTACCACATGAGTGGCAAAACTTTCTCTCTTGAGTCAGTCCTGATGATGAGTTAGAATACAACCCAAAGATGTGACAAATGGTGTTAAGTAAGCTATCCCTGGTAATCTCTGTAATTGAATTCCAATTTTTAGGGTTACTGTGACTTCATTCATTTAAAAGATTATTATCTGTGTAGATGTTTTACACATTTTGAAATCACTGCATTTTTTCCCCTGTTGCTTTTTATGGCTATTTTTCAAGATTGAATTTGTACGCTATTAACTAAGAAGAAAAAAAAAAAACAGAAAATAACACCAATTTTTTTACTTTTTAGGTACAGGCAAGACTCTTTTGGCTAAAGCCCTTGCAACTGAATGCCGCTCTACTTTCTTTAATATATGCTCCTCTACAATAGTCAGCAAGTGGAGAGGAGATTCAGAGAAGCTGATCAAGGTATGTAATGAAAACCTTTTTGTAGGACATCACACATAAATGGGAAATGAATTTCCCTGAAGAAATAATTCTTCGCAAATACATGGAAGGTGATACAAATGTAATCTTTGGCACTGATGTGCCGTATTTTCACTGTTGTCCATGTGGCCACTCTTTCAGAAAACTTGAAAATTACGTTGCCCTGGAGCAGGAATAGGACCCGCACCTCCCAATTACTGGTTGAGCATGCTATCTGTTATACCACCCAGGACAAGGAAGTTCCAAGCACCTGAACACGACCCAGGACAAGAAAGTTCAGTTGCTTAGAACTTCCTTATCCTGGGTGGTGTAACGGGATAGCATGTTTGACCGGTAATTGGGAGGTACGGGTTCGATTCCTGCTCCAGGGCAACAAAATTTTCAAGTTTTCTGAAAGAGTGGCTACATCGACAACAGTGAAAATACGGCACATCAGTGCCAATGATTACATCCTTTCTGTAGGTTTTTCATTTCTTGTTGTTCATACATGCTTTGATTTGATTTAATACCGTATGTATGTGTACACACACCAGGGATGTTGCTAGCCTTCGAAATCTGGATGGGCAATGGGTGGGTGAGCATTATTTTTGGTGGGGAAAACTCGATAGCACTCGACCTGGATCTGACTAGTTACACCACTGGTGTTAGATACAAGTGTTACTAGAATGTCGCCTTCAATTTTTTGCTTGCACTGAATGCATTGTCTTAAACTGCTTTTCAAAATTTTGCACCTTTGCTTATACGAAAATAGTGCTTTACTTGAACAATTTAAAGGAAAATGACGTTTTTGTTTATTAAAATCAAATTTTAACGTCGTGCCATGCAGGCACAGTACCTCCTCCCTTCTGAACTCCCTTCCTTCAAGCCAGAGACTTTGCCTTGCACTCCTCTCCTACAAAGCAGTCTTCATCCACTTCCTGCACTTTCACTGTCCTGGAACAGTCGTAAGAGCCCTGGTGTAGCTTTAGACTCCAATTTCTGTGTTGAAATCCCCTATTTTATAAAGAAAACAAATAGCAGAGCAATTAGTAGTGACCCCCTCAGTGAATTCCTATCCCCCTCCTCATTAGCTCACTGTCCATATAAACATGAAAAAGAGGAATTGGAAGAGTGGAGAACAATTTAATTTTCATGGCCCTCCAGATGCTATTTTGTTGACTTTTCTACGGGGATGTAAACAAAGCACATTCTAAGGGAAAATACGTAGGGCTATATGATATAAAACACAAGACTTATTACTTGGAATAGTACAGATTATATTTTAATATTTAAATATATTGAAAATTGAACTGGGTGGGCGGCACGGTGTGCAAGAAGACAAACTTTAGCCCACCCTCGCGTCCCCTTGGCGATGTTCCTGACACACACACGCACACACACACACACACACACAATTGTTATCAACCATTATCCATCCACTGCTGGATGAGGGTCTCCCCAAGTTCTTGTGCCATTCTCCTCCGCGTCACTTTGACATGCTTCCAAATTTCATCTTTCATCCACCCTTCTCCCACACGGTCTTCTTCTGAGTCTTTTCCTGTCCCTTGGAATCCAGTCTAGTATTTCAGGTGTCCAACAGTGTTAATTTCATTTAGCAATATGTCCAGGCCACTGCCATTTCAGGGATTTTACCTTGATTACATGCCATCAACTCTTATATGTATATATTGTTTTCCTGAGTTTAAAAAACAAAAAACAAATTTGAAACTTTTTAATATTAAATATTTGGCTGTTGTAATGCCAAAAACTGCATTTTAAGTGCATCTTCAGACATACTTATTCATGTAAAAACAGTTATGTTATTGTTTCATTTCTTCATTACCTATGATACAAAATAATTCCTGGATTGAATAGATGCGTGCATTCCCAAAATTTTCAATATATTTTGCATTGTTTAGTAGGTGAAACCGCACAAAATAGGTTTTACAAATGTATATATGGGTTGTCCAAATGAAACATAGACTCAGGCAGACAAGTGGTGCTGCAGTACCTGCCGAAGATGGTGGGATGGTGTCGTTGCAGTAACCACACATAACAAAGAAATGCAGTATGCAAAGCATTTAGTTAGTGCGACTCTTTGGATGTGAGTAATATCAAAGGAATGTAAATGACCTATCAAATGGATACTTCCAAGTGGGCACAGTGAGGTGTGATCCAATTTTTGACAAAAGAGGGAAGCAAATTGACAGAAATCTTATGATGCATGCAGGTGGTTTACAGAAATGCAAGCCTTGTACACAGTAGTCTTGAAATGGGGCAAAGAATTTCAGGGTGGATGTGAAAACACTGTCGATCTGCCAAGACCTGACCAAGCATATGCCATCATCACACCAGACACAATTGCAGTAGTGGATGAACTGGTGAAAGTTAATGACAGACAGAATAACTGTTATCCATTGGCACAATCTTTCACCAAGAACTGGAGAATCCGAAAGTGTGTGCACAGTGGGTTCCAAAGTACCTGGCAGAGGATCCATGAAATTATCGACTGATGGGACATCTGCCTAAGTGTTAGGGGTGTCTATTTCTAGCACTATCAGCAGCTGTGTGTTATGCACATACATGGTTGTGCCAGAATAATATGACGAACTACCTAATAATGGGAATAACCACCCTTGGCTCGGATGACAGCGGCGAGATTGTGTGGCATGGTTGCAGCGAGACCCTGGAAGGTTGCCTGAGACACACGTGCCCATTTGGACTGCAGCAGAGCATGGTGCTCCCAGAGATGATGTGGTTGTGGTTCGGCATGCCGAACCTGTCGATCCAAATAGTCCCACACATACTCTATGGCAGTGTTCCACAACCGGTGTGCCGCGGCACACCAGTGTGCCCCCACAAGGTGAAAGGTGTGACACGAACTTTTACCTATTATCCTATTGTAAGAAATTAATTGTCGAGTTTTGTTTTTTAATTTTATCCCAATTACTGTGTTTCATATGCTTGTGTTTCATTCTCTGCCGCTGCACTGATTAAATAAGATGACGCTTGTTTATTCTTTATTACATGCCGATAATTTTTACGTACTGTTGTTATATCGTAACTTTGCTTGTTGATATATTTGAATTTCTCGCCTCTACCGCCGCGCTATGCAGCTTCTTTGCTACACTTGCCACATGTTCTGTGTACATTCTCACCTCTACCGCTGCGCTATGCGACTTCTTTGTTACACTTACTGCATGTTCTGTGTACTTTCTCGCCTCTACCGCTGCGCTATGCGGCTCCTTTGTTACACTTGCCGCATGTTCTGTGTACTTCCTCACCTCTACCGCTGTGCTATGTGGCTTCTTTGTTACACTTGCCACATGTTCTGTGTACTTTCTCGCCTCTACCACCGCGGTATGCGGCTTCTTTGTTACACTTGTCGCATGTTCTGTGTACTTTCTTGCCTCTACCGCTGTGCTATGTGGCTTCTTTGTTACACTTGTCGCATGTTCTGTGTACTTTCTTGCCTCTACCACTGCACTGTGCGGCTCCTGTGTTACACTTGTCGCATGTTCTGTGTACTTTCTTGCCTCTACCGCTGCGCTGTGCGGCTCCTGTGTTACAGTTGCCACATGTTCTGTGTACGCTTTTCCCTAAAAGTGTGGGGATTAGCAAAACTTTCCCTGTCATTTTATTATTTTATTATTTTGTTTTGGTATTTGTCCCTGTTTTTACGTGCCTCTTCAACTTTATTACTTTATTCCTGTACCGATGCACATACCCATTGTTAGACTTTAATTTAAATAAGTCGTTATATGTGTCCTTTCTTCCCTTTGAAGAGTGTAGGTCCCGCGTCTTATAATTATTTCAGTTCTATTACAGCTTTGCTCTGAAGTAGCCCAAAAATTGTGATTGCTAGTCAGTCTTGCTATTTTCTATTACTATTAAACTATTTTATTTTTTCAGTCTTGCTATTTTCTATTACTATTAAACTATTTAATTTATATATATAAATTGACACACTCACCAACCCGCTTGGCCAGCGTGGTGAGTTATGGCCAAACCCCTCCAAAATGATTCCACAACTTAAATCTTGGCCCTCAGTCTCCGGCAGCTGGAATGTACCTGGCCAAGGCAGCGGCCAGTGCGACATGAAGGCAGAGGGTGCTAAGAATCCCCGGAGGACCGGACTAGGCTGCCATCTGATGCTGACCTTGGCTACATACAATGGACGCTCCCTATCTTCTGATTCAAGGCTTCTTGAATTGGAAGAGGAACTACAAAGGATCAAGTGGGACATCGTGGGGCTAAGTGAGGTAAGGAGAAAAGGAAAAGATCTCATTGAACTGAAAAGTGGACATCTCTTCTACTATCGTGGGACAGATACTGGCAGAACTAGTGGTGTTGGTTTTATAATAAACAAGAAACTGAAGGATAAAGTTGTAGAAGTTGAAAGTTCCTCTGACAGAGCTGCACGACTTGTTATCCAACTCTCGAAAAGATACCAGGCTCAGATTATTCAAACTTATGCACCCACCACAAGTCATCCTGAAGAAGAAATTGAAGAATTTTATGAGGAAATTTGTCATCTAAATAATAAAGGTAAGCAGCACTTGAAAATAATTATGGGAGATTTCAATGCAAAAATAGGGCAACGGCAACAGAATGAAACTTCAGTAGGTAAATTCGGTCATGGCAACAGAAACCAGCGTGGAAATACTCTCGTTGAGTTTGCAGAGGCAGAAGGGTTTTTCATCTTGAACTCCTTCTTCAAGAAAAAGCCACACAGGAAATGGACATGGAGACATCCAAATGGGACGACAAATGAAATTGATTTTATTATGTGTAACAAAAAATTCGTCATAGAAGACTGCAGTGTGCTAAACAAGTTCAACACAGGTAGTGACCATAGATTGGTGAGATGCAAGATGCACCTCAACACTAAACTTGAACGTGGCAAGCTCATAAGACAAACAAAATCTATTGACATAACCAACCTTAAAAAACACCATAATACCTTCAAGTTAGAACTGAAGAACAGGTTCTCTGCTTTAGAAGGCCTAACATCGGAAGAAGTGGACATCTCTGAAGTTAACAGAAAAGTAACCAAAGCTCTTATGGAAACAGCAACAAAATTAGCTGGGTCTAAGAACAAGTTGCACGTGAACAAATTATCAGGAAAAACCAAAATGTTGATGCAAAAAAGAAGAGAGATGAGGACAACTAAAGAAGATGTGACTTCCAAAGTGGAATATATAGAGCTATGCAAGACAGTAAGAAAAAGTATCACTGAAGACGTAAGGAAATTCAACTGTGAACTAGTGAGGAAAGCAATTGAAAACAACCAAAGCCTAAAGATAGCAAAGGGACATCTCAGTAAAGGGAAGAAAACAGATTATGGCACTGAGAAAAGAAGATGGTTCTGTAACAAGAAATAGAGGCGAAATTTTGACAAGAGTGAAAGATTTCTACTCCAAATTATATGAAAGGGATGATATATGCACTCCAGACATCATGAAAGATACCAGTACCAGAGTTCCTCCAGTCCTTCCAGCAGAAGTTGCACATGCAATCAAGAACATGAAGCGAGGAAAAGCTCCAGGAGAAGATGGAATTACTGTAGACATCATACAAGAAGCAAGTGGAGAAATCGAAACAGTACTCGCCCAAATTTTCACTCGATGCCTTAATGAAGGAAAGATTCCTGAGGATTGGAACACCGCTACAATGATCCTGCTACATAAGAAAGGTGACATTGAGGATCTCGGAAACTACAGACCTATCAGCCTCCTATCAGTAGTTTATAAAATCTTCACTAAAGTTCTTTCACACCGCTTGAAGGTAGCACTAGACATGGCTCAACCGAGAGAACAAGCTGGATTCAGGAGTGGCTACAGCACAATAGATCATATCCACGTGCTGAGAGAACTAATTGAAAGAGCGAGGGAATATGAACTTCCATTGTGCATGGCTTTTATCGATTATGAAAAAGCCTTTGATTCGGTGAAACCATCAGCAGTTACAATGGCTCTGAAAACCTGCGGTATTGAAGATGCATACATTAATATTATTAATAACATCTATGAAAATGCAAGTGCAAAGATTCGGCTGTTTGAAAATACAACACACGTAAAAATTGGAAAGGGAGTGAGACAAGGGGACACCATATCTCCGAAGCTCTTTAATGCCACATTGGAGGGTGTTTTTCAGTCGCTGAGCTGGGAAAACAAGGGGATAAATATTAATGGAGATTATCTAACCCACCTTCGTTTTGCTGATGACGTAGTCATTTTTGCAACTACCCCATCAGAGCTGCAGAGTATGATCCAGGAACTTGCTGACAAGAGTAAAGAAGTGGGATTAAAAATGAACTTTCAGAAGACAAAAGTGATGTTCAATGCTTTTACAAGAAATGAAGATTTATCGAATGATGGAGAAAAGCGGGAGATAACAGACACGTACGTTTATCTTGGACAGCAGATATCAAGTGAGGGTCACATTGATGAAGAAATTAATCGGCGTACAAAACTTGCCTGGAGAGCTTTTGGAAGAAACAGCATAATTTTCAAGAGCAATATGCCATTATGTCTTAAAAGAAAAGTGTTTGATCAATGCATCCTTCCAGTGCTTACGTATGGTGCAGAGACGTGGACCTTAACTAAAAGAGACATACAAAGGCTGCAGACAACTCAAAGAAGCATGGAGAGGTGCATGCTTGGTGTAACCAGGAGAGATAAGAAGAGGAACTCGTGGATCCGAAAAATGACAAGAGTGGAAGACATCATGATCAGAGTTAAATCCCTGAAATGGCAATGGGCTGGACATACTGCCAGAAGGACAGATCATCGATGGACAGCCGAAATTTTAGATTGGATTCCAAGGGACAGGAAAAGACCCAGAAGAAGACCACATAGGAGATGGGTGGATGAAATTCGAAAGTATGCAGGGGTGACATGGAGGAGACTGGCACAAGACAGACCGTTGTGGAGGAAACTTGGGGAGACCTTCGTCCAGCAGTGGATTGATAATGGTTGACAATGATGATGATGATGATATAAATTGTTAATAAATGCACGAGTCGATTTCTGTTTAATAATAATATAACAATAATAATAATAGAATAATCTAATAGATTAATAATAATAGGTTGATTACATTACGTATTTATATTAATAGTGTCCTATTGCACATTTTCAAGGGGATTAATATTTTGGTGTGCCGTGTTGAGTCATGGATAATTTATGGTGTGTCGCGAGTAGAAAAAGTTTGCGAAACACTGCTCTATGGGATTGAGGTCGGGTGATTTCACTGGCTTAGGGAGAAGGGAGACATCGCTGTCATGTTCCTGGAACCAGTCATGCATCCCCTTAGCGACATGGCAGGACACACTGTCCTGTTGGTAGACACCTTCAGCACCAGGGTAAATGTCCAACATAAAGGGATGCATGTGGTCAGTGAGGATAGACAGGTAGCCATTGGCATCCAAAGACCCATCCAATGGTACCTGCGATCATAGGTCATACCAGGAAAACATCCCCCAGACATGCACACTACCACCTCCGGCCTGTACTCGACCAACAATCATGTCCGGGTGTTGGCTCTCGTGTGTCTGACGCCATATCCACCACCGCCCGTCACTTCTGTTGAGTAGAAACCTCAATTCATCAGAAAAGACAACCTTTCCCCACTCTTCCACTGTCCAATGACAGTAGTCCCATGCGAACTGCAGGCGTCATTGCCGATGGGCCTGGTTTAACATGGGCGCCTCGATGCAGCATCGACTCCAGAGACCCATGCCTAACAGGGTTGCTCTACTGTTATCAGGGACTCGTACCTGGGTGCCCCAGCATTCATTTGCATGGTCAATTGCTGCACTGTTGCACATTGATTTCCCTTTACCAGCCAACAGAGGTGATGATCTCCTCTGGGCTTAATGACTTTTGGAGCTCCACAGTTATGACGTCGGGAGGTACTCGTTGTGCCAGCGGTCCATTCTTGGTACACCCTTACTACAGCTCCTCGCGAACAGCCCACAAAGTTTGCTGTTTCTGAAATGCTTCCACCCTTGGTGCAGTAGCTGATGATCATTTTAATTTTGAACGTCTATCAAATCACTACCTCTGCTCATTGTGCTTACACTATAGCTAGATTCAGTTTCAATTTTCACTCCAGGGTGACGAAATTTTCAAGTTTCTTGAATAAGTTACATGGATGTCCAGTAAGAGCTACAAGCAATTTCAGTGTTTATAACCTAATTGCTATGGATATTTTGAGGTGATTTGGCCATGTTGAAAAATGAGTGATGAGATGCTAACTAAAGGGATTTATTCAGTCCAAGTGGCAGGAAAGAAAGCTAAAAGGCCAAGCAAATTACGAGAGGATTAGGTTAAGCAATACCTGAAAGAAAAAAAAAGATAATCATTATGAAGTACAAAGCATCATAGCAAGACATGATGGATATGCATGACGCTCAAGTTGAATTACAGCATTTGCTGCAAATTGAGAAATTTGGTATCAACAGAAAGTTTCATTTGCAATTTTAATTGTGGTAGTCTGTCTTTTTGAAGGGAAAATAACCTCAGAATTTCAAAGAACAGCTTTGTTGTGTACGTGTGTGAATGTGCGCGCGCGCGCGTGTGTGTGTGTGTGTGTGTGTGTGTGTGTGTGTGTGTGTGTGTGTGTGTGTGTGTGTGTGTGTAGGGAAGAAAGGAGGATTGATTGATTTCTTTTTTTTTTTATTGAAGGTTTAACGACCACCGTGAGCAACTCAATGGGCTATAAACATTCGCCCATCCCTAATTTTGGGACACTGGTTCCAGGAAAGGGAGAGAGCCAGGGCCATAAGACAAATACAGCATCCATGCTTCACCGGGATTCATACCCGGACCCTTCTTAGACAAATGGTCATAAGCCAGCGCTTGACCACTGCACCACAGGGGCGACAGGGAAAAGTTTCTGTGATACAGTAGAAATTGTGTTGTATGTACCACTACTGCATTGTGGAAATCATTCTATTGGCATTATTTAGTAAAACATCTGTTTTTATTAATTTTTCCTTTCAGTGAAATATGTGCACTACCACTTTTAACTTTTAAGTGAGTTGTATGTATCTCTGTGTCTCTGTGAAGTAATTTTGAAAATGGCTTTGATTATGTAGGAATTAATTCCTATAAAATATTTTTCTTTCTTTTTTTCATAAATGCTTCATTTTCTGTAACCATTTCATGAAAAACACTTTCATTTCAAAAATAATTTCATCCTTACTAACTAACATCAGTGCATTTTTATGCGTTGCTATCAAACTAATTGTACATTACGTAATGTTCAAGGAAAATTTCTCTCCACAGGTTCTTTTTGATTTAGCTCGACATCATGCTCCTTCAACCATTTTTTTGGACGAAGTAGATTCATTGATGTGTCATCGAGGTTCACAGGGTGGAAGGTATTTTGGTTTCCTTCTGCATTTCTTGTTTTCTTAAATCAGTGTTGATAAATTATGATTTATTTTTGTAGTATTTATTTACATAAGATCTTCTTAATTGGTTACAGGTTTAAAAAAATGGAGGTCTCATTCTTTTTTTCCCCCCTCCTTGGCTTTTGTAACTTTCTGTATAGTTCACAATTTGTCGTACTTGACTTTCCAGGAATTTCGTTTGTTGCACTTTTTTGTTTCAGAAGCAAGGAATACCTATTGATCTCTTAATTTGGAAATTATTAATTGATATATTGTCTTGTGTTGATTTATAAAATATATGCAGTAGAACTCACTTATGATGAGGAGCTTGAGACCAATGGAAATCTTAAGTCTGCACACTTGTTAAATGTTTTGGGTTAAAAATCCAACCATGTAAAAATATGTATATGTGATGTTATTCATATATGTTTATAATATATATCCATAACAACAGGACATACTTGAAAATTTTAAGAAATATAGTGGTACAAATTCAGATAAATGGGCACTTACTTGATTACATAATCGCAGAAAATCGTGAAGCAGACATCATGTGGAAACATTTTTTAAAAAAGAATCTAATGTTGCTCGTTTTGCTTTATATTTATGTTTCATAATTTTTTTCATGGAATAAAACAATGTGAAGTAAATACCTCATCATTGCCATAGTCTGTTGCTTCAAAAAAAAACATTCAAGATTTTCCCCACAATGAATGGCTGCTGCATATGAAGGTGGCTGAGTGTTCCCCTCTTCACTTTCTTCACTTGCCTCAGAAGTTTCTGATAACTTAACTGCCTGTTTTTTTTTCTTTTTTTTCATGCAAAAAAAGTATATTTTTTACATATTTCAACATTTTTTACTGTTTTCTAGCTCTCTAATGATGGTCACTTTGTCATTTACCGATACTTTTCTTTTAGATATTTTGTCACTCATAAAAGTTAAGGATTTCCTAATTGATGACCACATGAAACTGATTGCTGCTTAACTACACACACGAAACAAAAGCAGCACTGATCCTCGCAATGCAACACTCACTTGGATAATGAAAGATGCAATGGACACAACTCCGGGAATTATTTTCTGTTTCCCCTCTTTGGATATCCTCATCCCAATACTTCCTTATCCTTCTCTGCTATCTATCAGAAATCCACTTACACATGTGTGAACCCCATCCATTCTCTTTTTGCCTAGAAATAGGAAATCTGTTTTCAACTCTAACTGACATGATACTTCCCAGGGCACAATCCCTGGGAGTGGGTGGCAGAGAGATCTCTTGCACAACTTGCTTGTTGAGCATTTGATGTATGCCCTTTCTATTGCCTTTCTATGAGCATTCTTCCACTAGCACATAATAATTCTCCTATGCTGTTGTGATTTTGCCCTCTGTGCTCTATTTCCATTCTTCCATTCCAGGGTTTTCTCTACTTCATCAAATAGGCAATTTCATCAAATTTTGTTATTGGGTTGATGCATAAGTTCATGCCATTTTTTTCACCGCATTGCAGGAATGTATTACATCAGAAGGGAAAACGGAATAAATCAACTATGCACCCCCCCATTGTTTACGATGGTGTCCAAACGTCTGGATGGGTCTGCAATGTCATTCTTGAAAAATTCTGGAGATCAACATCATTGTTGAACGTTCTGCCACAGAGTGCTTTCGACAGAGATTGGAACATGTGATAGTCTGAAGGAGCGATATCTGGGAAATAGGCTGGATGTGGAAGGATCTCCCCTTTCATGTCCTGAATGGCCATTTTGGTCATGTCTGCACTGTGAGGGCTTGCGTTATCATGTTGGAGAAGGGCACCATGGCGCCGACGTGGCCATTTCTGCTGAATTGCTCCCTCCACATGGTGGAGTTGCTCACAATAGAGTGCAGCGTTGATGATCCGATTTCTTGGCAGCATTTCCCAGTGAATAATGCCTTCCATGTCCCATCAGACACACAACGTGATCTTCGCAGGATAAATAAAGGTAATGTTTTAGACATGGTGTGGGCATCTTGTTAGGGCTTAACAAATCTCTCCGATGCCTGAAATTCATGTACAGGCACCACTTTTCATTTCCAATAACAATATGTGACAGAAAGGGTAGGTGTTTCTGAGAATATTCGTGACAACGGGTGAGCAAGGAACCACATATGGCAACAAGCTGATTCTTGTTGTCCTCGGTGAGAGTGTGAGGCACCCAAGACCACAATTTTTAGACCTCAAACCTTTCCCAAACGTTCCAGGTGTCACACAGTCCATCTCAGTGGGCAATTTGCATGTAGTTTGACATGGATGCAAGTGGATAAGATGGTTCAAACGATCCTTATCGAAGTGAGATGGATGACCTGAGCGTGGGGAGTCGTTGAGGTCAAAATTGTCACCTCGGAACCGCTCAAACCATTTGCGGGCTGTCCTTGGAGCAATAGCATCCTCCCCGCACACAGCACAAATTTGTCCAGTGGCCTCGGCAGCTGTAGGATCTCTTGTTAAACTCGTAAAGGAGCAAATTTCGGAAATGTTCATCCCTCTCTACTTGACACTCCATACTTCCGGACCTGAAAACCAATTAAAAAAAAAAAAAAAAAAAAAAAACATTTGCCACAATCACACAACACAATATGATTTTGATACACGATATTACTGGCTACATTTTGATATACAACTAGCATCTGCACCATCACTACTGACCTGGGAAACACTCGTGAAATAATACGGCATGAACTTATGCATCAACCTAATACTTTGCTTGCTAAAAGTGATCATCTTAGCTTTTCTCTCCCTCATTAAATCTGGGGACTTCATTAAATTTTTTTGTTAAAAGAGATCAAATTAGCTTTGAATTACCATTATACATGAGTACCAAACAAAAGTTCCTGTTTTGCTCATTAAATTTGGGATTTTGCTAAATAAGGTCTCATTATAAGCAGGTTCTACTGAACATATATATATATACAGTAAATACAGTAAAACTCACTTATAACAAGCTCGGATGCAATGAACAATCTCCTGTAACAGCCAAAAGTGTTAGTCCTGGTGAAATGACCTTTAACCCATTGATAAATGAGCTCTGTTGTAATGAAGATTGAAATAAAGACGAACCTGCCTATAACGGCCATCTGAAGTCCAAATTTTTTTTTCTGAAATCGGATATAATTGAAAGCCCAGAGAAAAATGTATCAAACACTATTTCTGTATTAAATGCAATTAGAATGATGGATAAAACTTGGTGTCGCATAACAGAACAAGTCATTCGAAATTGTTTTTAACATGTTGGCTTTCAACAACTGAAGCGTGATGATGAAGATAATTTTCCACTATCAAAATGGGTTGAAAAAAATGGCATCTCTCTTGCGAAAGAGAGTGCAGGCCCCATGGACGAGTTTGAAATTATAGGCAGGAATCTGCTCACTAATGAAGCTCCTTCCTACAGTGATATCATAGCTTCAATTATCACTCAGAATAATCCAGATGATGAAAGGGAAAGTAAAATGGATGGTGAAGAGAACGAAGTGCAATACATTTCTTTTGTGAAGGCTTTAGAATCAGAATCAACTGCAATACTACAACAATTTCTTGAAACGTATGTTGTATGAAATGAAGACTTTCTCCTTCATGTACATTCAGCAGAAGGAACTGCACAAAAAATGTTATTAAAAAGTGTGAAGCAACTGATAATTTGTGATTTATTTAAGTGATTATAAGATGTAGCATTTTAAACTCTTGGCTTAAATTGGCAAATTATGTGCGCATACATATTAATTGCTGCATACAGTACTTAAGTAAAAATATATGCCTATACTGTACAATTATTGGATTAATTAATACCTTACTACAGTTCTACAGAAGCAGGTAAGTTATTTTTACTAGATGCCAAAAATATTAAAGTATAAATTCCATTTTAAATATTATTTCAGACCATTTATAACAGCCATTGGCTATGACGGCCATTATTTTTAAGTCCCCTGAAGGATGTTACAATAGAGTTTCACTGCATATATACATATTTCTGTTCTAAGAAGGTACCACAAAAAAGATTTTCACGATAACCCAAATTCTGATTGCTAAGTTTTATGTTGAACTTCTGGTATGCAGTAAAAATAGGAAAAATGTTGCAAATTTACAATAGGAAAAATGAAAATTTGTGGTAAAAAGGAATCATATTAAAATGTTACATTGTGTGTTGGAGCACATGTACATACTATATGGAAAGGCATGAAAGGCTAAGGTTTGAAAACTATGATATCATCTTCAGCAGCCATTTACTGCTGGACATGATCTCCAAAAGTTGTTTTTTTCTTCAGAATCTTGTCTTGAGGGTGTTTTTTTCCTTCTTAATGGCCAACTGAGTGATCGTGGGTGTTTTGTGACTCACGGGACACAAATGGTTGAAAAGTGCAAGGCTCAAAAGTACAACAGAGAAAATTTCCTTACTGCCTTAACAGGTTATCTAATTTTATTTATTCATCTCTTTTATGTAGTTTTGGGGGTCTTTCAGTTTTCAATTGAATTTGTGTTAAGTGTGGTGTAAAAGCTGCTGGATATGAAGTAGGCACAGTGGAAATTTGCCTACGGTGTTTGTGTATGTATTTGGTAGTTAAAATGTTTGCCCCCTCCTGAAAACTAAATGATGGGTGGCCATAACTATTCGTTATTGGGAAGCACATCATGAAAATCATAATCCTTAATACACAATTGACGTGGATTAGGAATATCAAACAGAAATCATAGCTCTTTCCACATTCATTATATTTATACCATGGTTTTCTTGTTGCATTATATTTATACCATGGTGAGAGTAAAAAGTTCGATGATATTAAAAGGTTTAACGATACAAGAAAGCTATGTACACTCACCTTATTCCATAAAGTTTTCTCACTGTTGGGCTCACTGCTGTTGTTTGGCATAGAGGTTCGTGTTCACACCCTGACCATCTGACAGTGCCTGAGGGTTCAACAAAAATGTGTGACAGAGAGCAACATGTTGTTTTGCCTTCTGGGGTGTCAATTTATGGGAAATGATTCGATGGCACCTGTAGGGGAAACTAAGCTGGTGCAGGTGACAAGTTGTGGTGAATTGGGAAGACCCCGACTCAGCTGCCAATGTCATGTACTGGTTCTGGGTTAGCTGTCACACCTTTGACTTAGGTATCAGTGTTGGTGATTGCTAGACATCCTAATCTCGGCTCATCTTCAAGACTTATGTCCCCAGCCTTTAAACACGAGAACTATTTTTTGCTGCCTGCTGTTTCCTGTCCTTCAACTACACAAATGACTGTTGCTGCTGCTGCATTTTAATTCTTTTTTCCCAATGATGGCATACAATCATTCAAACGGCATGTTTATCGACCTCTGTCCTCTACTCACTGGATTAGGCTCTGTGCCAGATGCACATCATGAGCCTTGCGTGTTCCTCATCATCGAGTCACCTAGTTGATGCTGGTGCACGTTTTTAATGGGAATGGAGGTCTAACATTATGTGTAGCTCAAAACAGGATAAACTTTTGACTATCCTTGTATTTTTACTCATATAACGTTTTTGTAACTATTCATGATTTTTGTGGTGGGTAATGAAAATATGTTGGGTAGTCTTGCTATCTTTATCTGCAGGTGTTTTCACTGCATTTAAATTATGCTAGGTTATTTCTTTTTACACACATATATTATTCTTCGTTGTGTTTACAATTTTGCAAAAAATTTCAGTGAACATGAAGCAAGTCGAAGAATGAAAGCAGAACTTCTTGCCCAGATGGATGGACTTGCATCTTCGGATGATCTTGTATTTGTTCTTGCTGCTTCTAATCTGCCATGGTAAGTCATCAAAATTCTGAATTTATTTGATAGCTTTAGTTTGGTGTGAACATTGAGTCGATTGTTTCTTGGTAAAAAGATGAGGTAAAAACATCTCATCTTTCTACCAAGAAACAATCTGCTTTGTGCTTGTTATGGTGTATCAGCTATTTTTTTTACTTAACTTCCTCTGCTGTAGCTTTTGAGATGTTAAGATTTTTTAAACTTTCATTAGCAAAGTCTCTTTAAAATTGTTTTCTTTTTTCTATACTGATTCCTTCTTCATCATTTGATTGATCACCTTTCTTTCCCTGAATGTGCTTCATTATGTCTACATCTGTGTGAATTTCCTCTTGAAGATTTCTTTCAACACTTGGCAGATCATCATTGAATTTTGGTTTCAATTCATACTTGTTACTTAAAATTGTAGAAAGCAAATTTGGTGGAACCCCAAACATGAAATGTTTTGAGTACTGCTTTTCCTACTAAACTGATTGCTTTTATTTTCTTACTTAAAGTTTAGTTTTCTCACTTAGTGTTAAAGTTCTACACTTGTTTAAAGTCAGGATTTTTTGATTTTCATAAATACGCTGCACAGACTACTGAGCAGTGGAAGTCCAACTAAATTTACTAAATGTGACAAACCTCATTTTTTGTTTCCTATGAGAGACTGCTTGAACAATGCCCACTGAAGAGCAAAGTGGCATCCCCAAAGTAATACAGAATCCCAGTGGAAAATCATATTTAGTGTGATATCATTGACCGAGTGTCCTGTCTAATACAAACAAGGTGTGTGGCAGCCATGAGCTGACTCACTGAAAGCTGGTGAGGGAAGGAGATAACTGACAATATTTTCCCAAGAAATGTGTGTGTGTGGGTGGGAGAGTTGTGGGAGGAAGTTAAAAAAAAAAGAAGTAAAACATTGTTGTCTTTATTTTCCAGTGAAAGAGGAAGGTCAAAAACTAGGTGAATGGCATTTATTTTGTGTAACAATAACTGTACTAAACTTTAATATATGTGGTTTCTCCAAAAATTGTTGTTTGCAATATGCGGTTAAAATAAGAATATGACAAAGTTCACGGGATTTATAAAAAACTTTGGTTTACATGGAATTTCATATTATGCAAGCTTGTTACATGTGGTTACAACTATGATAAAGTCCAGGACCACTGGGTAAGGAGATTGGCGTTGCTTACTGCTGCACTAAATCAAGGGAGCCATATCAATTTTTTTTCCAAGATTATACTTTATGCACATATAACTTTTTTGAAGAACTGTAAAATTCATGCCATGGTATTTAAGTAATTTGTAGCAGCAAGAGAGCTAAAACTCTTTCTTGCTGGAAACATTGGTGTTGCCTTGTGTCATGATGGCTTACACTTGCTTATTTGAGTGTCCTATCTGGCTCTCCAGTGGTGCTTTCTTTGAAAGCAGAGTAATGTAGACGTGCCAACTCTCCAGATTTAGGTGGGAGACTCTGGATTTTCAGCTCTTCCTCCTGCCCTCCAGATGAATGTTGAATTCTCCTGATTTTCACTGAGAATTAGCCATTAGGATGGTCGAAATTTCATCAACCACCATGATTTCAATTCGCCTGTGAAATCTTTTTCTTTCTGTGTCGATGCAATGCAGCGTTACAGTTATCAGTTTTGTACCTTTCCTCTCCTATCTGCAAAAAGAAAGCCACCCTGGTGGTGCAGTGGTCTAAGTGCTGGCTTCTAACCAATCATCTGAGATGAGTCGGGAAAAATTAAAAGGTATTGAAGGTATGCTATGATATGCTATAAAATAAAGTGAAATTTGCCAGAGTGAGACAACTGAGATGTACCATGGAGTTAGTATTTTTATTTGAAGGAAATATATGGAGGTGGAGGTACAGGCAGTTAGAGGGACTCCCTACTCCTTTGATGATGCATACTTGATGCTGAATAATAATGTGTCAGCTCATTGAATACACATTATGACTGATCTCTGTTGTTTTGATGATGGACTCTTCAGGCTTGCTTATATGACAGATCAATCGACACATATCATACAATAATTCTGTACCTTTGATGATGGGTACTTTCAGCTGGATGATGTTAGTCAGCCTTTATCATACAAGTAGTGATAACTTCTGTGTCTTCACTAGCAGAAGTATTTGTTGAATATCTCTATTGAGACATTCATAGGGTAAAGTAGAAAGAATAACCTCCATGATGTAGAGTTTATGTGTCTGTTTTCTTAGAAGTGTGGATAAATGAATAAAACTAATGTTATGTTTTTATTTATCTTAGTTAAGCCGAATAAATACTGTTATACATGTAAATCAAAGTCCATCATAAAATTATACTGCTGAAGTGATGTTCCTATGAAATGGTGTACATCATGTAAATCATGTGTTTTTAGTATCAAGTAATAACATAATGTTGAGGTAAGTGCTGTCTTAGTATTTTACTTTGTTGTTTATCTCTATTTATAATGTCATGTTGTTTTTAGATTCATATGACAGATGTTTTTAGATATTTGCATTTATTTATTTAGGGAACTTGATTATGCCATGCTTCGGAGGTTAGAGAAAAGAATTATAATTCCATTGCCTAGTGAAGAAGAGAGGGCTGCAATGTTTAAACAGTTTCTACCACCAGTGATACAGAAAACTACTTATGTTAACCTGCTCTCTGATCTGGATTATGAAGAGCTTGCCAAGGTATAATAGCTTGTACTTACTAATTAACTTCAAAATATTAAATTATGAATGTGTATCAAAAAAGGCTTTATGCTGATTTTCAAGGGACAAATTTTATGGTTGCAAACATTTTAAAATACAGAAATGAAAGCTGAACATTTTACTGTTTTGAGTAATTTTTTCTGAAAGGGTGCTGTAACTCTGCCAACACTTTTATAGCTTTCCAAATATTGTATGTCACCTTCACATGTCCACTCCAGATGAACACTGAAATGCTTTGCAAATTTAATTGTCCTCAAGTATAAGAATTATATGTTTATTTGCAAGATGTTTCCTATGTATGATTTAAAATAATCAGTTCTTTAGATAGAAATATACACTCAGTACACAAAATACTAGAGATGGGGTGATGGGCAGTTGATATAGGCATCCTTTGAGCACAGTGGAAGAAACCCAAACTGAACTCTGTCAATAAATAGGTGGACAGCAGGGCATGCATCACAATGACTAACACGGGTAAACGTGGTGATCTGAGCAACTTTGATCGTGGGTGCGTTGTCGCTGCAAGACAGGTGGGTAATTCTATCACCCAAGTGGTAAGAACCCTAGGGTTCCTGAGGGTAACTGTGGCAGGGGTGTACCATGAGTATACTACCAATAGACATACCAGCACCCAGAGAGCAAGTTGTGACAGATCACATGCCATTGATGACCAGAGTCAGCATAGACTATCCAAAGATCAACTGCTGAGAAACAGCAGCACAAATAACATTTAGGTTAAATGTCGGAGGCCCAAGCAGCATCGAGCAAATGGTGTAGCGCACTGTGCATACCCTGAGCTACGAGAGTTGACGCTCTACTCGTGTGCTATTGTTGACTACTTGTCGTAAGACATTATGCCATTATGCCTTGCCTGGTGTCAGGAACATCAAAACTGGACCTTTGCAGAATGATACCATGGCATATAGTCAATGGAATCGCATTTTCAGCTATACTGAATTAACTGGAGGGTTGGGTGTCATGCCAGGTCGGCTCTGTTCAAGGTGGCGGTGGCTCTGTGAGGATTTTGGGAGCATTGTCTTGGGACACACGAAGTCCCTTAGTGTGTCTGGAGAGGTCGTGAACCACTGCACACTACCAGCATGTTCTGCTGATCACCTATACACTTCCAAAAGCCTGTTTCAGGCAGAACAATGCACCACCCCACTAGACCACAGCCACCCAGGCATAGCTCGAGGAACACTCATCTAAGTTTGGAACAATCCAGTGGCTCCCAAGGTTTCCCAATTTAAACCCTGTGGAAGCTCTCTGGGATACCATGGAGCAGAACGTGAGATCCAAGGATCCTAGACTAACGTCTTGAGCGAAGTTGTGGACAATACTGCAACAGAGAGAGAGAGAGAGAGAGGCATGGCTGTCATTACCTCCAGAAACTCTGGCATCTAGTGGAGGCAGTGCCTTGTTGTGTACACTGTACAGGCTGTTATTCACGCTAGAGGAGAGCCAACACGCTATTAAATAGGTATCTCTACTGTTTTGTCCATTGAGTGTTTATTGTGAAAATTAGTAAAGATGATTTAGTGCGCAAAACACATTGTAGTTCAGAGATAATTATTTTTACCATTGAAATGCAGTCATCAGCTGTCATCCACATTGTCCAAGTATGTTACCATTATACCACTCAGAACAATACATTGTAAAGCAATTGAGGTACAGGAATCTGAATGAACATGTAGAGAGTGTTTATTGTGGTCCCACCCTCTTCATCATAGAACTGGATACTTGACAACATGACACAAATTAGTAAAGATGATTTAGTGCGCAAAACACATTGTAGTTCAGAGATAATTATTTTTACCATTGAAATGCAGTCATCAGCTGTCATCCACATTGTCCAAGTATGTTACCATTATACCACTCAGAACAATACATTGTAAAGCAATTGAGGTACAGGAATCTGAATGAACATGCAGAGAGTGTTTATTGTGGTCCCACCCTCTTCATCATAGAACTGGATACTTGACAACATGCATCTAAATCAGAAAACTAATTCAGTTTCAGGATGATGTAGTATCCATTATTTTGGTACCATAGAAATGCCATAGTTATACAGGGTGTCGATGAATGATTGCCGGGATTAAAGTATGTTTAATTTTTTAATGATTCTTACATCCATTTTCTTTTTACAGGTTATTTTGTATACACATAACTTCTATGCTGGTGTGTTTTGCCTATGGCATCGACCACTAGAATCACCACAGCAGCTGTGGTGGATGGTATCGGGCTGTACTGATTGGCCCAGCAGCCCCTGCACTGCAGGGAGGCCTTTAGTCTCAGCAAAAAGATTATAAAAAATTTTTTGTGGAGACTGTATATGAAACTGGTTAAAGAAATAATCAGGAATTTTTGATGGCAGATTTGAATGAAATATTAAAAAGAAAAGTATTTTTTTTTCAGTAAGTAAATAAAATCTTTAAAAATCATTTTCATGGTTTTAAAATTTGTGAAAACTGTATCATGGGAAAGCAGCAATTCAGAGGACTTGAAGCCCCTTTTCACAGCCATAGCAATAGTTCTTATACATGTATATTAACAAGAGAATGTGAAAGAAATATCAGTTCAATGAATGAAATATTTTCACCAATGAGAATAAAGTGTTATGTATTGCAATTATTGGCACATTAGCCTGCAGCCCATCTTAGGACGGCTGCTTTTAAGCTTTAAATAAATATTCATATATAGGGGATGTTGCCCGATCTAGGACGGGGTGAAATATTTACTTGAAGCAGATTGAAAGCATATCAAATAGACGCCGAATTTATGTTAGGAAATATAATAAAATCCCCTTCATGTAAGAGCTGAAAATGTTTTTAGATGCAATTTTGCCCACCTAGACATCCCAAAACTTCAGTTTTTATTGTAGGTTAGAGCATTTTAAATAGATTTAGGTATTTATATTTATAATAATGCTGATTCCTTTTTATGAAATTACTCTACAATTTTATTCCTTTTTTGTGAAATTACTCTGCAATGCAAAGAAAATGAAATAAAACAGGACATAACACGTACGTAACAGAACAAATGCCGCGGACAGCTGTTCGAGCACCTGCGTGTTGCCACAGATAAAGTAGTTTGTCTTACTAACTTTATTTTATTTTCCGGTATTTCTCCTTAATTTTACGTATCGTGCGATAGTGGTGAGCATAGTTTCGATTACGGTCACTGGATAAAAGCAGATGGCGCTGCAAGTACTGAATGATGTCAGAGTGTTAGGGACAGACGTTGCCTATTACATAGGTTTTATAACTATGCATTCTTCAGAATATAATGAACTAAAAAGTGCTTTTTGAAGGGACAAAGTAACAGAGACCTATGTTCCTGTTTCTTTTTATAATAATCAAGACGAAATAATTTTACTAACTGCAAAATATTGTGTTATACACTGAGTTCACTTTGCATTAGGAACACCTCCCATTTTATGTATTTAAAGCAATAACGAAGTACCATATGATATCAATGACACATGCGGCTACTTTAAATTGTGCACACCTATCCTCTCTATGTAATCAGTAAACGTTTTTTTAATAATGGGGAAATGTGGTGACGTAAGCCAATTTGACCATGTCCAGATGGTTGGGGCCCAGAGGCCAGGCACGAGTATTTCAGAAACAGCCACACTTGTTGCCTACTCCCATACTACTGTATCAAGGGTGTACCAGGGCTAGATTAACCATGCTCAGACATCCAGCAGAAGGGCTTACATGGGTCAGCCTACAAGAAGTGAGTATTTTGATCTTAGAAGTGAATGTCGGGTGTCACAACTGGTACCTCAGCAATGACATACCACAGTCACCCAGCTCACCCACCAGTACAATAGCGGTGCAGTTCGACCTATTTCCGTAAGCACCAATAACCATACTTTGCTTCACCTGGGGTTCTGCAGCCGGAGACCGACGAGGGTACCCATGGTGACCAGTGGCGATGCCAGCAGCTCCAAACTGGGTGGGTTATTAGGGGGACTACATACAAGGGGCATCCTGGAAGTGATGCCTCCTCCTTATTAACTTTTGAAATTTTGAAGTGCTTTTAATTAAACTGCGCATGTACTATGATATGTTACAATGTGAGAATTTTTTTTTTCTGAAACGGAAATAAAGATCATGAGTGACAGAGAAAAGCAGTTAGCCATAATTGAATTCTTGGAAAAAGAGGGATGTGAGGTGCCAGAAATCTACAGAAGGCTCCTGGCGATATATTGAGCTGCCCCAATCGATATCAGTAATGACTGAAGATGGATAAAGAGGTTTTGAGTGGGAGAAAGTTCAGTGTAGGACTGGCAATGGCGTGGAAGACCCGCAACTGCAGTGACAAATACCAACAGGCAACGAGTGAAATACCTCGTCACAGCTGATTGTTGTGTAACCATCTAGGAGTTGTGTGCTGCAATTCATTGTGTAGTGCTATGAAAACATTAATTAGGGATCTGGGCTACAGAAAAATTTGTTCAAAGTAGATCCCAAGAATTCTAACCCATGAACAATGTGAGCAAAGGGTGGACATGTGCCAGAACCTCTTGGACTGTTATGAGAGGGAGGGGTTTTTCTCTAATATTGTGATGGGGGACAAAACCTGGGTTTTCTTTCATGACCCAGAAACAAAGCGTGCATCAATGGAATTACATCACACATCTTCACCTTGGCAGAAAAAGGTGAAAACAACTTGTTCCACAGGGAAAGTGATGGCGACAATTTTCTGGGACAACATGATGTCATTTTGGCTGATTTCCTTGAATGGGGTGCAACAATAAACAGTGATACTTATTCAAGGTATGTAGAGACATTAAAGAAGCTAAAGAAAGCTGTCAGAAGAAAAAGATGTGACATTTCACTTCATAGTGTTGTTTTACACCATAATAACACACATCCGCAAACCTCAAAGGAGACTGCACAGGCTATTGCCAAAATGGAGTGGACGGTGATGCCCCAACCCCCTTACAGTCCTGATTTGGCTCCCTCAAACTTTTTCCTGTTTGCCCCTTTGAAAAACATCCTTCATGGGGAATGTTTGGATGATGTGACAGATGTTTGACTGGCCGTGAACTCATGGGTGAAACAGCAGTCTCAGGAATTTTTCCAAAATGGATTTTACCAATGGGTTTCAAAGATGGCGAAAATGTATAAAAAGTGATGGACAATACTTTGAATAGGCTAGGATTATTAACAATACGTCCAAGTATTTTGCCACCAAGTTTCACATTTTTGCTGCTACAAGTAAAAATCTTATGAGGGACGAGGCATTACTTTCAAGATGCTCTTTGTATAATATGGGGGTGGGGAGGCTCAAATTTTGAAATGACGAAAGTTTTGCCAAAAAATTCTGTTCTGTAAGAAGTAATATTTATTCAAGGTATGTAGAACTGTGAGCCATTGATAAGAACCTCCATGGCCTTTAACAGGTTACTATTTCTTTGCAATTTTAGTTTACTTACATCATATTTTTTAATGTTTGCTGTCGTAAGGCTGTTTATGAGTTTTAGTTTGTAACCTGACAAGGAGTATGTCTTTCTCCCTCTCGCTCATCTTTTGAAACTACAATTACAAAAAAGGTGTCTTTCTACTACTGCCTTAGACATTTGTTCAAATGAATCCCTTCATTGCACAGAATAATACACTAAATTTAGCAAAACATTCGCTGTATATAGCACAATTTCTGTGTATTCGAAAAATTCACATGGGATTATCCAAGTGCCCTAAAATCTTAGATGGTTGCACTCACCATGATATTTGACTGCTCAAATATTTTTTGGGGTGGGGGTGGAGGGTTAAAGGATGGGCTGAAAGAAAAGTTGGGTGGGCTCTAACCCACCTATAGTGTCGCGCTTGATGATGACACCCAGTCATCCAAACAAAGGCTCGCATGAGCCAAAGAATGTTGGCAATGGACCCTCAACAGGTGACCCTCAATGGAAAAATAATGAGATTGAACCCGCTATATTCCAGCATTTGTAATATAGCGTAAAATGAAGTAAGATTTAAACACAGTAAAGAAATGACTTCCCTAAAAAGACTTCCTAATAATATTTATTTCTGTTCCATTGAGGGTCACCATCTGATGACCCTCAATGGACCCTCAACAGGTGGAAGAAGGTCATCTGAATTGACTAGTTCCATTTCGTGCTGCACTATGCTGATGGCTGGGTTCGCACATGGCATAAACAGCCTGAAGCTCTCTCTCCTGGTTGTACAATTGCGGTTTAACAGATCAGATCATATGTAGAGGATTTTAGGCAGGGAGTGTATGACCTCAGGTCTTAATCAACCCTTAAAAATAGGAAGCTAGAAGATTTGGGCTAGTGTTGGATAGGAACGTGACACCAAAGTGAGGTAGAAAAGGGGGAACAAAACACCCTTATTTATTAACGAGGGCCAGTACCCAGGGTTCGACGGCTCAACATGCCCATCCGACGCACGGCAGATACTAAGTGGTTCGATCATTCGTACCTGCCTGGGATGGAGCCTGAGGTTCCTCCTTGGCAGTCACGAACATTGATCACTAGGCCATCCATGGCACATGCGGTTTAACAGGCCGGTAGAAGAGCACTGGTTTGGGGAGCTTTTTTCCTTGCAAGCCCTAGGTCCGTTGGTTATCATCCCACAAACACTGAACTGTTGGTGCTACAGGGACCTGTCATCTGACCATCTCCATCCATATCTGCAGGAGGTTTACCCTTACGACACTGTTATCTTTCAACAGGACAATGCACTGTGTCGTTGGGCCCACATAACTACTGAGTGGTTGGTGGAACGCGACAATGAATTCACCACATTGCCTTGGCTCACAAACTCTCCTGACTGTAACCCAATTAAGAATATGCTAGAATGGGGTGAGCTCCTTTATGGAATGAGCATGAACTGACAGAGCTTTTGCAGATGACAAGGGTCAAGTTATGAATGGTGGATGTTCAACACCTTGTAGAACCTGTTCCTTGGTGTCTCCAAGCTGTGATTGCACAGAAAGGTGGACCAATGCATTATTAGGTAGGTGTTCTTAATGCAAAGCTAACTCAGTGTATAATAGTGTTTTTGTATTCAAGAGAAAACACATAAGTAGTTTTACATTTTTATGTGCCGCAGCATTTAATTGATACTCATTTACTTTTTTGTATTTTCCTGTATAAATCGGAAAAGATCATTATCAGTATGATACTGTTGCATTCTTTGGTGCTGGTGTAATGTAGATAATTTCAATGTCAGTAGCATTGTTCTAAATTCTTTGATTTTGGGTGGGGGTGAGGGG
The DNA here is from genome assembly GCA_039090855.1 of Macrothele yani. Classification (NCBI taxonomy): domain Eukaryota; kingdom Metazoa; phylum Arthropoda; class Arachnida; order Araneae; family Macrothelidae; genus Macrothele; species Macrothele yani. Next base: position 134,395,913 of record CM077025.1, read on the forward strand.
AGGGGGAAGTGGGTAACAACCATAAGTAAGGGATATGAGCAGTCACCTGTCCCTAATTTTGAGGTCACTGCTTCTAAGGAGGGAAGAGAGTCCTTTAAGACAAACACACTGCCCATGAATCATCTGAGACTCAAACTCTGGCCCACTTTGATGAATGTTCAGAAGACAATGCTTAGACCACTGAGCTACAAATAATGCAAAATACTTCAAAGTATTGGGTTGTCAGAAAAGTCATGACATATTTTGGCACCCGATAGCGGTTGGGCAGTTTTGGAAGTACTAGAGGCATGCGCAGCTCTGTTATCTCTATGGCATTCGACAGGTGCCAGTTCTAGCTGCAGTCTAAAAGGAATAGTGAGCGATTTGGTTGATTTGCGGAGATTTGACATCAAGTTGAAGATGGAAGAACAAAATGCGCATTTTCGCCATATTTTACTGTTTTACTTCCATAAAGGGAAGGACACATGTCAAGCTTGTGAAGAGTTGCTTAAAGTGTATGGTGATAATGCTCTACAAGAACGTCAGTGCCAGTGGTGGTTCGCAAAATTCCCTGCTGGTGATTTTGACCTCAATGATGCTTCTCGGTCCGAGAGGCCAACCGAGGTTGATGACGACCAAATCAAGGCATTGATCGAGTCAAACCCACGTTACATGACACCAGAGGTTACAGACACATTTTACATCCATCATTCAAGCGTTCACGACCACCTGAAGAAGCTGAGATATGTAAGCAAGCTTGATGTGTGGGTTCCTCATGACCTCAAAGAAGCTCAATTGACAGCGCATATATACATCTGGGATATGCTTATTAAACGTGAGGAAAACGATCCTTTTTTGAAGTGACTGATAACTGGTGACAAAAAGTGGATTGTGTACAACAATGTGCTGTGCAAATGGTCTTGATCCCGATCTGCTGCTTTGCCTCAAATGACATCCAAAACAGACATTCATCAGCGGAAGGTTCTGGTCTCAGTGTGGTGGGATTTTAAAGGTGTGGTGTTTTTCGAGCTCCTATCATGGAACCAAACAATCAATTCGAATGTGTACTGTCGGCAATTAGACAGTTTGAATGAATCCATCATCCAGAAACGTCCAGAGCTCGTTCATCGTAAAGGCGTTGTGTTCCATTACGACAACGCGAGACTACACACAAGTCTGATCACTCGCCAAAAATTATTGGAGCTTGGGTGGGATGTGTTGCCCCACCCAGCATACTTGTCTGACTTTGCGCCATCAGACTTCCACTTGTTTCGCTCTCTACAACAGTCCTTGCGTGGTATAATGTTCAATTCGGATGAGGCTGTAAATCAGCACCTTGTACAGTTTTTCGCCACGAAAGACAGGTCCTTCTCTGAATGAGGCATTCTGCAGCTCACTGAAAGATGGCAAAAGGTTATCGAACAAAACGGGCATTATATCATTGATTTATCTTTGTTCTTTCTATCAATAAATGACCTTTGCAAAACATGGCTAAAATATGTCATGACTTTTCTGACAACCCAATACAAACAGTTTGCTGAAGTAGTGCATATCTGCTCAAAGTTTGGGAGTTCGAAGATCCTGTCACATGTCGGTTATTGTTTTGTGTGTGTGTGTATGTAATTGCAAGGCATTTCAAAGTGACTGACTGTAGTTCTCTAAATAAAAATTACACAATATAATTTACCTTTGAATGAAGCGTTTTGTTGTATTTTGTATTTGTATAAAACTAGGGCAATAATTTCAATTGCAACATGCATATTTATGTTTTGTGCTATAACATATATAGTTTTGGTTTTACAAAAACTATCTGTAGGTTCCAAAGATTCTCTTTGTATTCTCTACTTTTTTCATAATGAAAGTTCTGCAAACAGGGTAGTAATATGGGCAGGGATATTGATTTGCATTCACGCCTCCAACTGTAAAAAAAAAAAAAAATTGAACCAGAAATCAATGAAGGAAAAGATATTCTTCATAATACATGGAAAATCAACGTAATATTGAAGCAAAGCAAACTGATTTTGCTTGTACTACTTACTGGTCATCCGTGTAACACCTCAAAAAATTTGAAAATTTCATCGTCCTGGAGCGGTAATCGAACCCCGCATCTCCCGATTACTGGTCGAGTATGCTAACCATTTCTGTTTTAACACAACACCACACATTCAGTCAGTTAACTAGTGTGAGACGGTAGTTGTCGGTTTGAGGTTCTTTGTATTTTCAGAATTCTGCATCACCTGTAATAGAGCAGTTGATTTTTTTCCACAATTGTACAATGATTGTATTGGTTTTAATTACTATTTTGGTGGGATATATATTGATGATATCTTTGGTGAAATTGAATTTTCATCGAAGTGTAATAGAGGGTCAGGAGTTGGAGAGAGTGTGGACTGCATTGTTTTTATTAGTAATCGCTCTGCCTTCATTAAGGTTGTTGTATTTAATAGAAGAGTTAGATGACCCTGACTTAACAGTGAAATCAACAGGTCAACAGTGGTACTGGGTGTATGAATGCACAGATTTAGTCGAGAGGGTGTTTGAGTCTTACATGGTGCCTAGCAGGGAGGAAGATGGAGTATGACTGTTAGAGGTGGATAATGTATTGAGATTGCCATTTATGAGAGGGTTCGAGTGGTTGCGACTAGAGGCAATGTGATATTTCTTGGACGGTTCCTGTGTTAGAAGTTAGGCGCGGACAGGATCCCAGGCTTTTAAATCAATTGGTGTCTATAATTAATCGGCTAGGTATGTTTGTAGGTCAGTGTTCAGAGATTTGTGGAGCTAATCATATCATAGCTTTATGCCGATTGTTTTAAGTGTAATGAGAAAGCAGGATTTTTTGAAGCAGTGGTTTAGGAAAGTTGTCGAGGTGAGGTGTTAGTCTCTTAAATTAATAAAGTTTATTAAATACCAGTTTGTCAGGCTGGAGAAGAGAATATTCCACAAATGGGACCTATAATTGAGTTTTTTTTTCCTGTTGGTAATAATGATGTTAGTACATACATACATCGTACATACATATCACTAAGCTGTTCTCTGAGATTCAGAGGTTAGCTCCAAAAAGAAATACAAACTTCCAGATATTTTTACTTATTGTTGTCGTATCAAACTTCTCCATTTACAGCGATCTTGACAGACAACTCGAGCTTCATTGATATCCATTACACGCCATACACAAGATCTTTTATACTTCATACTCATAATCTTTTTCTCATGCAGACACTCCTGAATCTGATCCACCCATGTCTTCCTTGGCCTTCCTCTGCCTTTCCTTCCTGCCACTTGGGCTGAAAAGATTTTCTTAGTAAGCATTTTATCACTCATTTTTTCAACATGGCCAAACCACTGAAGCATATTGGTCTCCACCTTGCTAACAACATTTTTGCTTTACATCACACAACTGCAATGCATCTTCATTCCTCACACAATCAGATCGTGTCTTGCCACAAACCCCACGTAAGTAACGCATTTCTCCAGCACACAAACGACTCCTATGTTTCTTCTGCAGTACCCAGGTTTCACTGCCATACATCAGAGTTGGAACAATTACTGTTTCATACACAGCCATGCGGGACTCTCTAGAGATCCCATCATTCCTGTGAAAACCTCCCAGAGCAGCTATGACTTTCAAAGAAGAATTCACTCGCCTACTGATTTCACCATCCAACTTGTTCTCTCTGTCAAACATGCTTCCTAAATACACAAACTCACTCACCTGTTCAATCACAGTGCCATTTATACTTACATTACCTTAAGTACTACCCATTCCTCTCTTAAACACCATAACTTTGGTTTTTCCCTTATTTATACTCAGTTTGAATTTCATGCAAACTTCGTGCATCCGAGTCAACATACTCTGCGACTCACTTTTGCTCTCTGCCAACAGGACAGTGTCATCAGCATACAGCAATCTGCACACACGGATATCACCAAGACATAAACCACTATTATCTATTTTGGCATCACGCATGCATGCGTCCATAAATATATTAAACAGCCATGGTGACATTACACAACCTTGTCTAACACCTGCACCAATGGAAAACCATTTTGATAAAACACCATTCACTCGTACACAAGCTCTACTACCAGCATACATGGCTTTTACACTATTAAGTAGATTCCCAGTAACACCATATTCATTCAATACCTTCCACAAAAGTGTCCTATTCACTCGATCATAAGCTTTCTCTAAATCTATGAAGGCAGTAAAAACTTTCTTCCCAACAGCCAGATACTTTTCAATCATCGTGCGTAATGCAAAAATCTGGTTAGTGCAGCCTTTTCCAGGCATAAAACCACTTTGAACATCCCACACTTTCAATGATGTAAGACCCCGTACTTTTTCAATAACAACCTTACCAAGCACTTTTCCTGGCACACTCAGTAGGCTAATAATGATTGTTTTGGTAGGAACTGAAGAAGAGGGCAGTGTGGAATGTGATGGAAATTCGTTATGAGGAAAGTTTATTGAAGGAAACAAAGCAATGATAATGAGAATGTTTCCTGTTTTGACCCTGTTTCGGTTTTAGGGGTGTCTCTAAATTGGGTAGCACTAGTATTGTTTTTGGTAGTTATTCCATTAAGATATTAACGGAATCAATGGCTCACACACACCCAGGACAGTGAAGTTCCAAGCAACTGACACATAGTAATCTGGAAGTCCTCAGATTTTTGCTAGTCGAAGCATCCCTGATTCCTCACAAAGCTTTGACCCTATTCCCATACGGACAGATGTAGGTCGGAGGGCACCAGTACCACAGATAAATCAATGAAGGAAGAAATATCCTTCATAATACATGGAAAATTGATAGAATATTCCAGCAAAGCAAGCTGAATTTGCTTGTACCACTTACTAGTGATCCATATAACACTTCTCAGAAAACTTGAAAATGTCATTTTCAAGGTTAGCATACTCAACCGGTAATCGAGGAGATACGGGGTTCGATTCCTGCTCCAGGACGATGAAATTTTCAAGTTTTCTGAGAAGTGTTAGCCTGTAAGCAGTGATTTTGCTCCCTCTCTACAGTGGCACCCAGGGCAGCTGCTGTGGGTGCCGCTCAAGAGAGGGAGTCCTAGTTACGCCTTTGCTGTTACATTATCACTGCCCTAGTTATGTCTCTGCTGTTACATTACCAATGAGTTGAAATAAGGTCAGGTGATGCGTAACATCACAGCCTCTACTTGACAAATGTCAACCCCGCCTTCTCGTGGTGCATCCTGTTCCCACTAAAGGGGCTCTGACGACCGCAAATAGCGGTATAACTATACCATCGGGATCAGAGGAAATGCTATCCCACACTCACCAACCCGCTTGGCCAGCGTGGTGAGTTATGGCCAAACACCTCCAAAATGACTCTACAACTTAAATCTTGGCCCTCAGTTTCCGGCAGCTGGAATGTACCTGGCCAAGGCAGCGGCCAGTGCGACATGAAGGCAGAGGGTGCTAAGAATCCCCGGAGGACCGGACTAGGCTGCCATTTGATGCTGACCTTGGCTACCTATAACGGACGCTCCTATCTTCTGATTCAAGGCTTCTTGAATTGGAAGAGGAACTACAAAGGATCAAGTGGGACATCGTCGGGCTAAGTGAGGTAAGGAGAAAAGGAGAAGATCTCATTGAACTGAAAAGTGGACATCTCTTCTATTATCGTGGGACAGATACTGGCAGAACTAGTGGTGTTGGATTTATAATAAACAAGAAACTGAAGGATAAAGTGGTAGAAGTTGAAAGTTCCTCTGACAGAGCTGCACGACTCGTTATCCAACTATCGAGAAGATACCAGGCTCAGATTATTCAAACTTATGCACCCACCACAAGTCATCCTGAAGAAGAAATTGAAGAATTTTATGAGGAAATTCGTCATCTAAATAATAAAGGTAAGCAGCACTTGAAGATAATTATGGGAGATTTCAATGCAAAAATAGGGCAACGGCAACAGAATGAAACTTCAGTAGGTAAATTCGGTCACGGCAACAGAAACCAGCGTGGAAATACTCTCGTTGAGTTTGCAGAGGCAGAAGGATTTTTCATCTTGAATTCCTTTTTCAAGAAAAAGCCACACAGGAAATGGACATGGAGACATCCAATTGGGACGACAAGTGAAATTGATTTTATTATGTGTAACAAAAAATTCGTCGTCGAAGACTGCAGTGTGCTGAACAAGTTCAACACAGGTAGTGACCATAGATTGGTGAGATGTAAGATGCACCTCAACACTAAACTGGAACGTGGCAAGCTCATAAGACAAACAAAATGTATTGACATAACCAACCTTAAAACACCATAATACTTTCAAGTTGGAACTGAAGAACAGATTCTCTGCTTTAGAAGGCCTAACATCGGAAGAAGTGGATATTTCGGAAGTTAACAGAAAAGTAACCAAAGCTCTAATGGAAACAGCAACAAAATTAGCTGGGTCTAAGAACAAGTTGCATGTGAACAAATTATCAGGAAAAACCAAAATGTTGATGCAAAAAAGAAGAGAGATGAGGACAACTAAAGAAGATGTGACTTCCAAAGTGGAATATATATAGCTATGCAAGACAACACGAAAAAGTATCACTGAAGACGTAAGGAAATTCAACTGTGAGCTAGTGAGGAAAGCAATTGAAAACAACCAAAGCCTTAAGATAGCAAAGGGACATCTCAGTAAGGGAAGAAAACAGATTATGGCTCTGAGAAAAGAAGATGGTTCTATAACAAGAAATAGAGGCGAAATTTTGACAAGAGTGAAAGATTTCTACTCCAAATTATATGAAAGGGATGATACATGTACTCCAGACATCATGAAAGGTACCAGAGTTCTTCCAGTCCTCCCAGCAGAAGTTGCTCATGCAATCAAGAACATGAAGCGGGGGAAAGCTCCAGGAGAAGATGGAATTACTATAGACATCATACAAGAAGCAAGTGGAGAAATTGAAACAGTACTCGCCCAAATTTTCACTCCATGCCTTAATGAAGGGAAGATTCCTGAGGATTGGAACAACGCTACAATGATCCTGCTACATAAAAAAGGTGACATTGAGGATCTCAGGAACTACAGACCTATCAGCCTCCTATCAGTGGTTTATAAAATCTTCACTAAAGTTCTTTCACACCGCTTGAAATTAACACTGGACATGGCTCAACCGAGAGAACAAGCTGGATTCAGGAGTGGCTACAGCACAATAGATCATATCCACGTACTGAGAGAACTAATTGAAAGAGCGAGGGAATATGAACTTCCATTGTGCATGGCTTTTATCGATTATGAAAAAGCCTTTGATTCGGTGAAACCATCAGCAGTTACCACGGCTCTGAAATCCTGCGGTATTAAGGATGCATACATTAATATTATTAATAACATCTATGAAAATGCAAGTGCAAAGATTCGGCTGTTTGAAAATACAACACACATAAAAATTGGAAAGGGAGTGAGACAAGGTGACACCATATCTCCGAAGCTCTTTAATGCCACATTGGAAAATGTCTTTCAATCACTGAACTGGGAAAACAAAGGGATAAAGATTAATGGAGATTATCTAACCCACCTTCGTTTTGCTGATGACGTAGTCATTTTTGCAACTACCCCATCAGAGCTGCAGAGTATGATCCAGGAACTTGCTGACAAGAGTAAAGAAGTGGGATTAAAAATGAACTTTCAGAAGACAAAAGTGATGTTCAATGCTTTTACAAGAAATGAAGATTTATCGATTGATGGAGAAAAACTGGAGATAACAGATACATATGTTTATCTTGGACAGCAGATATCAAGTGAGGGTCACATTGATGAAGAAATTAATCGGCGTACAAAACTTGCCTGGAGAGCTTTTGGAAGAAACAGCATAATTTTCAAGAGCAATATACCATTATGTCTTAAAAGAAAAGTGTTTGATCAATGCATCCTTCCAGTGCTTACGTATGGTGCAGAGACGTGGACCTTAACTAAAAGAGACATACAAAGGCTGCAGACAACTCAAAGAAGCATGGAGAGGTGCATGCTTGGTATAACCAGGAGAGATAAGAAGAGGAACTCGTGGATCCGAAAAATGACGAGAGTGGAAGACATCATGATCAGAGTTAAATCCCTGAAATGGCAATGGGCTGGACATACTGCCAGAAGGACAGACCATAGATGGACAGCCGAAATTTTAGATTGGATTCCAAGGGACAGGAAAAGACCCAGAAAAAGACCACATGGGAGATGGGTGGATGAAATTCGTAAATATGCGGGAGTGACATGGAGGAGACTGGCACAAGACAGACCGTTGTGGAGGAAACTTGGGGAGACCTTCGTCCAGCAGTGGATTGATAATGGTTGACAATGATGATGATGATGATATTTAAATTGAAATAGGAAGACATGGGTTTGATTTTGATTACACAGGACATTCACTTTTAAAGTTTTCTGAGGAGTTTTCCAGGTTTGATGATGACTTTTCATGCCAAAAGTAGTAATTTCAAAGCTTGTTATTTTGCAAACTCACTTTTCTCTAGTTTGTGTATATCAGGTGTGATTAATACACTCATATTTGATTTTACATTTTTGAAGGTAACTGAAGGTTATACTGGTGCAGATATCAAACTGGTGTGTAAGGAAGCTAAAATGAACTGCCTTCGCCGTGTTTTTGACTTGCTGGAACATGTTGATAAAGGTACAGATATAAAACATTACTGTGGTGTTATTTTTTCCCTCAGTATTTTGCTATTTGATAGTACCCATAATTTAAGAATGATCTATTATGGCAATGTGAAATCCATTTTATGCCCATTAGCTTCCAAAGCAGACCTAAAAAAAAAAAAAAAAAAAAAAAAAATTCTGAAATGTTGAAAACAAGTTGGTTCTGATGAGACATACTTGAAACAACCAAACTGAAAAACAATGTGGGAATTTTTTAGCAGCTGGCACAGGTCTGCTGTCTTTCATATGAAATCCGTACTCTTTGTACTTGGAGAATTTTTATGAAAAATCATTGCACAAGTTTGTTTTAGCAGAAAGTTCTAGCATTGCCATGCTCAGAATGTGTATTTAATGTTCAACAACATACATTTGCATTGTTCATAAAAAAAAAAAAAAAAGTAAGAAAAATGGCAGACAAGTATAATAAAAGTTGAATCATTGTTTTGCATTTGCCCACCCACTTTGGATTCTCCCTTTAAATTACAGAGATCAAAAAAGCACATTTGTGAACATCAAATATGCAGTCAGGACAAGGCAACATTCACCTTTTAACCAACGTTCTGTCCACAATGGTTTTCACCAAAAATAACATTAGAATTTCAACAGAAAGATTTTGAGCTTGCTGTCGAAATCATGTAATTTTAAAATTTTGTTCAAATAACAGAATAACAGAATGACATCTGTGAGTATTTACACAGACACAGGCACTGATAGAATGATGGTTAAGGATGCAACATGCTGCTTCATAGAGTTCATTGACAGGTAATACAATTTTGATACTTGTATATGATGCCAGACTCTCATTGTGAAGTGGCACTCTGTATTTGACACAGTGCTCATATGATTTAAGAAATATTGTAATGGTGGAATGATAGCTGTGCTCAATGAGAATCTACCAATTTTTTCTGACCTCCTACATTGCTGTGCTTGCAACGTAGCATATCAGTAAGTTTGAAGCCTAAATACAATGCTAAAAAAGTTGTGTTGAGGGTGATTGTTGGTATTCAACTATCCTTTCGTAGTGTAAAAACAATGGGACAGCCACTGGAAATTCGTTCTTGGAGTTCAACAAGTTGATTTATTTTAGTCAGTAACAATGTCTCTGAAACTATTAAACACATTTCAAGGTAGATGAGAAGAGCTCCCAAAAGACATGCATAGCATGTAATAAAGACTTTTATTACTGTGGCCTAACACACCTGGAACAAAGATGCAATAATTGTACTGAAGTTATTGGGAACTATGTTGAAATCAGGCTGTCTACTGGAATGGAAATCATGAATGTCAGAAATTCAGAAAAGGGGCATGAAAAAAATCACGAATTTTGTCTTGGGGGTCATGAATTTTTTTATTTTTAGGAATTGTTCATTTTCTGGCGACAATCCAAGTAATTCTCCATGCACCGATGATATAAGACACGAATGTGGTTTTCACCTAACGATTCATGTGTCAAAGAAAGGGCTCTTCTGCCCTTCCCCACGAAGGTTTTCACCTAATGATTCATGTGTCAAAGAAAGGGCTCTTCTGCCCTTCCCCATGAAGGTTTTCACCTAATGATTCATGTGTCAAAGAAAGGGCTCTTCTGCCCTTCCCCATGAAGAATTCTGCCCTTCCTCATGAAGGTTTTCACCTAATGATTCATGTGTCAAAGAAGGGCTCTTCTGCCCTTCCCCAGGAAGAAAACCATGAAAGCAAACAGCATTAGAGAGAGAGAGAGCGATGAGAAAAAATATTTTTTTACTGGCATACAAAATTCACTGACAAAACGGCATCCACTTTAGAATTTACCCAAACTCAAAGTAAGTCTTTTGGCCTGATTCATATTTTATTTTTCTCTTTAGTAAGTTATATAAAAAGTAAAAAAGAAAAAAAGGGCGAGCAAAGAAAAAGAAGACAGCATCAACCTCTTTTAGAAAACAAAATTATTCGCAGTTAATCACAGAATGAGGAAAAGGAGTTTCTGAAAAAAAAGTTGTGAGAAAAGGAAATCTTTCAGTCTGCCATTTTGAGGAAACCGTTGGTTGTTGCCAAAATGTGTTCGCAGAGACTTCTCTGGGCAAGAGAAGTTCTATTTTTAGCTAAACAGCATGCAGGTGGTTGCATGGTCCCCCTATGCTGAGGGTTACAGCATTTCCCCCCTTTGCTTGCGTGTGAAGGTCAGAGTGTCACCCTGGCTTGCGTGAAAAAAAAAAAAAATCCATTGGAGGGCCATGTTTTCTTTCTCGGGATTTTGGCACAGAGGCTCTGACCGATGGGGAACAGATTCTTTTGCTGTTGCCATGGGAAGCTGTTGACCAATAGGGTTCAGGAGTTTCAAGCATCCCAGCTTCAGTTTGAGACATTGACACTCTCTCTCTTGACTCTCTCGTTGTGCTGCCATGATGTAGGAGCAGAAGAAAAAAAAGTCCGTTGACGGGCAGTCTCGCCAGCCGGGCTTTAGGACCTGGCCGGCAGTAAGGACAGTAAGAATGGCTGGCCACTTTGTTCTCGAGGCGTGGGGAGTTATTTGATTTTGCAGCTTGAATCTCACGGGAAAAAAAAAATGCAAGGAATTGATTACTGGAGAAGAGACGTTTATTGATTCATCCCTCTCATAGTGGACGCCTGCAGTGTTGGGCTGAAGGGGAAAAATGCCCTCAGCAGGAGAATTTCCTTTTGCCGTCCTGTTCGACAAGGGAACGTCTGAGACATTGAGAAAAGTTTCCAGCTAATTATTTTGAACCGAGACAACTGGAGGCGTCATCAATGGCCGTCGTTATTTCGGAAGAAGCCAACATCTCTCCGAAGGAGACTGGCTGTGGTGGTGAAAAAGTCATCAAATCATCCTCCTTAAACCCTGGCTACAGAAAGAGGAGAGACAGTGTTGTTTCTCCCCCACCCCCTTTTGTTTTGGGGAGTGAAAAAAAAAGAAACAGAACAAAGCAAACTTTTTCTTGTTGTGAGCCAAAGTGAGCAGTGCTGCCTGCGCACAGGGAAAAGGGTAAAGAAACTCTGTTTTGGCATTTCAAGAGGGAAAAGAAAGAGATATGTTAGGGTTACTCTAAAATATTTAACATATGAGTTTTTGACAGTGGTTTCAGTTATAATCTATGGTCAGGTTTCAGTTATAATCCATGCTTGGGTCAGTAGAACTAAAGTAATAAAAATGTAAATGTTTTTCCATTCAGGGTTTTTTTTTATGATAGTGTTATGCTGTGTAAATTTTTACATGTGTAAGGAATATCTGAAATCCAAATTGTGTTATAATCTATCATGAAAAAGCAATTCCTCAAACCAGTTATTATTATTACTGAAATTTAACTCTGTGTGCTTGGTAAATTTTAATATTGTATAAATTGTATTTGGTAGTAGTAAGTATAAAGTAAGAGTCTGATAGTAAGTTTTTTTTTTCTTGTCTTAAAGGCAGGTTGTGATGATTTTCTAGTTTGGCAAGAAAGGGGTGTAAAATTGTTTGTACCATTTAATAGTTAGTGTGACTAGGGACCATATCAGCAGATGGATCTGGAAAATTAATTTTCATGAGTGGGAGACATTAAAAAGGGCATGCACGCTGACTAGGTTAATAAAGTGTTGTACTGTACATTAATTACCCCTGTATAACATTGGAATTCTTCAGGAGGAAGTGATTTCTGGAAATGGATAGATTTGCGATAGGTGTTGAATTTTTCTGGAAATAAGTGGTTCTGCGGTATAATGATTTTCAGGGAGATGAGTGAGTACAGTGTGTTCCTGGAAATATGGATGTGAAGTGATTTTCTGGAAATATATGAAGGGATTTTCTGGAAATATATGAAGTGATTTTATGGAAATATATGAAGTGATTTTCTGGGAAAAAGGGGTGATGTATTGAATTTTCTGGAGACGAGGATGTTGATGTAGTTTTCTGGAAAATAGAGAATGAGATATTTTGGGGGCAAGAGAACTCTGGTGGGATGCTTTTCCCTATGTGGACATGCCTCGGGTCTGAAAGAGTGCATGAAAACAGATTGGGGGATTTGTTTTCTGCCCGAGTAAGCTCGTTGGCTCATAAGAGGTGGTACTTATCAGAGAGTGATGTGATGTTGTCCCAAAATCAGAGTGAAGAACCAATACAGGGTGATAGTTACACATATTTTACCATTTCGGTGCATAGGTCGAATTGGATTCACGACCCAATCTCACCTTCAGCCTCAATAATACTTCCTCCCAGTGAGAACTTTGTTTTTAAGTGAAATTTAGTAATTTGACTGAGATGTTTTGCCTACACGTTACCTCAGTGGCTTACTACATGAGTTAGTAAAAATTACTAGAAGCTTACATGGTACCAGTTTGATTTTTTCGATTAAGTTGTTGATAAATTGCTGGTGAGAATTAGTGGTGTAAATTTTAAATTGTTGTGAAAAGTGGGAGTGCAGATAAGTATGAATTTGTGTCCAGGAGTGTTGAGAGTTAGTGTTTGCCTTTTGTTTACATAGTGGGATATTGTGTACTCAGAGCAAGTTTGAATAGTGAAGTATTTTGAATTTTTCCAGATGATAGGGTGAATTTTAAGTATATTTGTCAGCACTATTGTGTAATGATAACTTTTGAGGTAATTGAGTAAGGTATTTAGTACAGTGTGTTTAGTAGAGTGATTTTGTATCAGGTAATGCTAGAATGTTGAGTATATTAAGTTTTAATGCAAATTTTCCTGGTAGTGTGGGATTGTTTGCGGAAGTAGCTTTTGGGTGTTTATAAATTTTTTTTTACTCAGTTATTGCAATTTTAAAATTAATGTTGGTTAAGGAAACTGGTTTGAGGGGTGTGTTCGAAAGGAAACGAAATCTGTATTGTGTATACAATAATCTATAAATTTATGAAGAGAGGGAGAGATTGCACTTCAGCTGTCCAAACTCATCCACAGTGTTTATGTTATGTTCCCTAAGTCAAGAGTATTTATGTGTTTTTGCAAATCTTGATTTTCTGGCAAAAATATGTGTTCTTCCTTTTATGGTTGATATAAATACAACAAGTGAGTGTCATCTGATTTTGCTTGCTTTTATAAGGCCTGGTTGCCAAAAGTGGAATTGACAAAAATGTTAAAAGCTGATTGTGTTCGAAAACAAAAACACATGGTTGTCTGGGTAATTATCCGACTTCTTGAAACACTTTATTATTGTGTTTGTTGTTGTTTTTGGTTAAGTTTTACAATAAATATAGGCCAAGTGGCCTTTCAAAAACCTAAACCTTAGTGCAGTGAAGTTTTAGATATTGTAAGTGTGAATTTTCATCACATGGTTCAAGTGCATCCCCCTCAGCAGTGACTGAGGTGGGAAACGAAATCTGAGTTACTTAATTGTGGTAAAATGAATGTTTTTGTCCTAAACCATTATATTTGACTTCGCAGACTCCAAGAGTTATTTACTCGCGTACATTGTATACCATTAAATTTTAGTGTTTACAAATTTGGTACACATGCAAACAATAGTTACCTTTCTTCCACTTTCAGGTGTATCTACTCGTCTAATGCAAACAACGCAAACAATACAATAGTAACTTTTGGGAGTTTCCAAATTCAGTGGTGCATTTTATTTTTCTATATTATTTCATGGCCTTATTCAAAATTTCAGTTTTGTTTCGAAATGCATCCACCCATCTCCCAAAATTTAAATTTTCTGTAATTTGCATATAAATTTCAATATTAGCATAAAACTAGTCTTTTGTTAATAACCTCAAAAATTTCACCATAACACTGGTGATTTTCTGTTAATGCCCTGGCCTCCAAATTCACCTGACATGAACACAATCAAACATTTGTGGTTTGACTTGGAAAAATGGGTTCACACTAAATCACCCCCCCCTCCGAAATGTACGGGAACTGATGGACCTACTGTTGACATTATATTTCCAGATACTCCAGGACACCTATCGCCACCTCGTTGAATTAATACCTCGTCAAGTGGCCGATGTTTTGCAGGCCAAAAGGAGGGGTCCTACAGCTTATTAGGTAGGTGGTCATAATGTAATGGCTCATCAGTGTATATATATATATACAAGTATATTAAAGAGGTGATACACTCTGTCCATATATATATATATATATACAGGGTGTGCCATATAAAAGAGGCCCGAGTATAATGAACGACAACAGTCAGGCAATATTATTATACATGGTAAAGAATAGTTGAGTGACAGAAAACAGGAGTAATTTACCTGCGTTTACAACAATTGCTGAAAGTGCTGTCCTCCGACATTGATCCATAAGTAAAAAGTGGAAAGGATGCATTGATTAAACACTTTTTTAAAGACATAATGGCAAAAGCTCTTGCAAACTGTACTGTTCCTTCCAAATGTACTCCAGCCAAGTTTTATATGTTCATCAATTTCTTCTTCAATGTGGACCTTGCTTCACATCTACTGCCCAAGATGAGTGTGAATACCACAGTTCAAGTTTTGAAATCTTGAGGGAAGGGGGAGCTATGAAATATTGGGTGTGTGCAAAAGTTCTACCCGTTTTTGTAAGAGATGCAAATTGCAATCGGAGTAGATACGTCACAGATGACGCTGTGATGCCGAATTTTCGGCCAATAAAGCGTGGAGCAGTAGAGCATGTAGAGGCACTAGGTTTGTTCAAGTAAGTTATTCGTTACGGAAATCATGGACGGTGTAACATGGCATACAATAAGGAGAACATTAAACATTTTTATACTGTATGAGTTCAATAAAGGCAGTACTGTAGCAGCGGCTTGCAGCAACATCTGTCAAGTGTATGGGGAGGATGCAGTGATGATAGCACATGTCGTTATTGATGTCGGAAATTCCGGGATGGAAACAAGCTGTAAAGATCAACCACGTCCTGGATGTCCATCTGTGGTTTCTGACGAGGATGTGCACTATGCCATAATAAATGACCTACATCCAACCACTCAGGAATTAGCTGAAGCATTGTCAGTACACAGAGCAACAGTCAAAAGATGGATGCATGCGCTTGGGTTCATCACCAGGTGTGATAAGTGGGTTCTGTACCAGCTTTCTGCAAAGCAACAAGAGGAGAGAATCCATACCTGTGTTTCTTTGCTTTCTCGTCACAGAAATGAACCGTTTTGGGGATGAATTATAACGGGTAATCAGAAATGGGTACTGTACTGTAATGTAAAGCGTCGACGGACTGCGTGCTAAGGTGCAGAGCCTGCTCCCTTGACCTCAAAAGGAGAACTGCATCACAAAACGGTTTTGTTGAGTGTTTGGTGTGATGTCCAGAGAATAATCTACTGGGAGGTGTTGGCACCTAACCGAATGATAAATGCTGACCTCTATTGCCAACAGTTGGACAGATTGTGAGAACAACTGACATCGAAGTGGCCAGCACTAGTCAATCACAAAGGTGTGATCTTTCATCATGATAACGGCAGACCTCATGCTGCTTTAATCACCCGGAAAAAATTACTGGACTTTAGTTGGGAAGTGTTACCTCACCCGGCATGTTCCCCTGACCTGGCACATACGGACTACCACCTTTTTCGATCATTACAGAACGCCTTCACTCTCCAAACCTTCAAATGATGTGGACGATATGAAAACAACATGGTATGACTTTTTTTACTCTAAAACACAGGAGTTTTTCTAGTATGGGATTCACCTACTCATAGACAGATGGCAAGAGGTCATACAGAATGATGGCAATTATGTGAAATTCTAGGTATGTTATTTTTTGTGTTCTCCTCCTTTCATTGTAGCCTACAAAAATTGATAGAACTTATGCACACACCCAATAATTAAATAGTGTTAATGACAATAATGCTAGCGAGATATATTGATCAAAGAGACTTTATCCCAGCTAGGACAATCATAACTTGTCTTATAGTAGACTAGGTGGAATGTTGCAACTTTTGGCAGAAAATACTTGGAGTGGGATCTTGATGAAAGAACCATTGATGCTCAGGGATGATGAAAATAAGGATGGTAACTTAATTCATTGTTCATAGTGACCAACTGCAAAGCAGGGATGTTGCTAGACTTTGAAATTAGGGTGTGGGATGTGTGAGTGAGTATTAGTTACATTTGGTGGGGCAGTTTGATAGCAACTTTATTTACAAAATACTGAAAGAAAGAAATTTTAGTGCTTTTTACTACTGGCTACAAAGGATTTTGGTGCAATCCCCCACCCCTCAGATAAACAGATACACACACACACCTGGATGTGACTAGTTACATCCATGTGTGTATATGTAACCAACAACATAGCATGACAATGACCAGTGGGTTAGGGTTAGTTAGTGAATTAGTGTTAGATAGTGGGTTACTGTGTTGGTAGAATGTCACCTCTAATTTATCTCTTGCCATGAATGCATTGTCTTAATTGCTTTTCAAAATTTTGCATTTTTGCTTATGAAAATAGTACTGTACTTGAACAATTTTTTTTAAGAAAAAGGTTCTTTTTGTTTACCTAAATCAAAATTTAGCGTTGTAACATGCATACACAACATGTTCCCCACCCTTAACTCCCATCCTTCAAACCAGTGACCTTGCCTTGCACTCCTCTCCTCCAAAGTAGTCGTCAGCCGTTACCATCTCTCCCACTGCCCTGGTGCAGGCTAAAGAGCACTGGTATAGCTTTAAACTCCACTTACGATATTGGAATTCCCGACTTAGTGGAACAAACAAACAGCAGAGTAATTAGCAATGACCTCCCTGAGTGAATTTATATCCACCCTCTTCATTTGCCCCTGGTCATGCTAACATGAAAGAAGACTGAAACTAAGGATTTGGAAGAGTGTAGAACAATTGGATTTTTATTATCCTGTGAATGCTATTTTGATAACCCTTCTACAAAGAAGTAAACAAAACCCAAGAAATCTTGCAAGATGTCATTAATCCGATGTGCCAATCAGACTAGACACCAAATAACTGGCCACAGCACAAAAGGTGCTGCGTTGAGAGCGCTCTCTCGGCAGGCGCATGTGTAGTAGGTTCCAAGGTCACAGCCTGCCAAACGGTGCCCTTGCGCTGCTCCTCCATTTAACAGCTGTG
Organism: Macrothele yani; assembly: GCA_039090855.1. Lineage (NCBI taxonomy): Eukaryota > Metazoa > Arthropoda > Arachnida > Araneae > Macrothelidae > Macrothele > Macrothele yani. Next base: position 134,413,543 of record CM077025.1, read on the forward strand.
CACGCAGTCTTGATATTTTTTTTATCACCCTTCGTACTTACTGCTATAACATTTTTCATGTTGAGTAGTGTACTTTTAACCAGAAGTATTTATGTATATATGTTTTTGTTTTTTTTTATTGTAGGTAATTCTCTTGTAAACGAGGTGACAATCGATCCCATTAAAACAAGTGATGTCCTAGAAGCAATCTCTAGTACCAAACCCTCGTCTGGGTCCTTAACAGAAAAGTATGAAGGGTGGCATAAAGAGTGTGGATCCTCTTAATGGGAAAACAAGTAACAAAGAAAAGGGGAAAAAAAAAGAAAAGGATGGTACCCAGATTTCAGCAATATACTTTAACATGAGAGATCAAAAATTTCAATGTATACACATGCAATGTTGTGATGTGTTTGCATATCATTTTTAGTTCCTGTGTGCTGTTGATGCATGTGCTAAAAATAGAATGTATCTTGAGTTAATATTCTATATTTTTATTATGTTTTGTGTTAGTAATTTTTTTTTACATATGTTGTGCTTCTGAACTTTAATATTGAAGCAAATCAGTTCCATTGGGAAATTTTTGCATAACTGTAATTAGAAGGATAAAGGTAGACATGTTTGCTCATTTTTAGTGCATTGCTGTTATGGAATTCAAAAATAATGTAAGATTTATGGAAATTTACACCAATTTATTTTGTGGATAACTGTTTTTACTTCTTTTTTGTTGGAAAATAACAATATGTTATCACAGTGTTTGTTTGTTTTTTAATATGAAACAAATATATAATTCAAAGAAAGTTAAGTTTGTTGATTTAATTTATTAGGATGTTGATGGAGTTAAAATAGATAAAATCATTAAATATATATTTTTTTGAGAATTCGTGTGTGCTTGTGTGCCACTTATTATTTTATGGTAATCAGGCTAACTAAACCAGTTCTTTGTTTTATTTTTGTTTTACTGGAGACAAATGTATGGATTTTAAAAAGTTCCTTGATTTCTCTCTTTTTTTTTTGTCATTTGATTGCATGGGCTAAAAGCAGGAAATATAAAATTATTTAGTGAAAATTCTTATGTGCCATCCATTTTCATTTTCTTATTTTTGTCTTTTGTTGTACATTTTTTAATAAATAAGCACAAGTGAAAATTGCGTGCCACCCTTTTGGCCAGGTATTCAGAGATGTAGAGGGTATTATCAAAATAATGGAAACACTTACTGTTTGTGAAGAATTTTTATTGATAAGCTGTAGGCCCACCTCAGCCTTTCAGAACAGAAACAGTTTGACTTAGAATAGACTCATTCATGCCATGCACATAAGATAAGATAATGGAATTTGGGACCATTCTTCCTGTAAAATATGTTTCAACTGTGGCTGGAGGTGGAAAGTGTGATCTGAACTTTCATTCCAGATATTCTCATATATGTTCAATAATATTGAGATTTGGAGATTGAGGTGGCCAGGGTAGCTGCTGTACCTCATCCTGATGCTCTGCAAACCTCAACTTGACACATTTCACACAATGCATGGGTGTATTATCTGCTTGAAACCAGAGACGGTCATTAACAAACAATACCATGATTCCATTCTTGGGTCCACCTGGTGCAGGTGGACCCCAAGAATGGATTCATATGTTGCAGATGTAACACGACCCTGCAGAATGACCAATGACCCTTAGGAATTTCATGATATGGCACCCCACAGCATCAGGGATCCACCTCCGTGTTCACTGTCAGAATGGTATGCTTCTGCGTGTTTTTGCAAGATGTACACTTATACTAGTAGTGGGACAAAATGTGAAGCGTAATTCACCAGACCAGATGACACATTGCCAATTATCATACAAGTTTTTATGTGCATTTCACCACCTTACGCAGTTTGTTGCATTGAGGTTAGTAATCAAAGGTTTGTGGATTGCACCACGGCCATAAAATCAGGCATGATGGAGTTCTGGACGAACTGTTCTGATGTGAGATCATTTCAACTGGTTTTCAACTCTGCCACTATTTGTGGATCCATGGTTTGCGATTCAATTGTACAGTCTGGGCCAATGATCACCAATCCCAACTGACATCTTCGTTTGGAGACAACACCATGTCTTTTTTGATAGGGAGTCATAATCTTCAATACAGTTTGTATTACGCCTACTATTTCTGTTGTTCTAGTTACTGAAGCTCCTGCAAGATGTGCACCAATGGTCATGCTATTTTTTGAGGTGTAATATGAATTGCATTGAAGATTATGACTCCCTATCAAAAAAGACACGGTGTTGTCTCCAAACGAAAATGTCAGTTGAGATTGGTTAACGTTGACATTGGACAGTTACACCACTACAGCTATTTCACCTGTGACTGTGGCACTGCTACATGATATCAGACATCGTGCTGCACCCCTTTATATACCTCACATCAGAGATGACATCATCCCTATGATTTGCATCCTGCGCATTGCCGTATTCCAGTCACAATTGGCATTTCCATTATTTTGGTAAACAGATATATTTGTCTGGAGAGAAAGCTCTCCACAGCCTTTGCAAGGCGATTATTTTGAGTTCTTTTTCACAGATGTCCTTTTATATACACATGTATGTAATACATGATATGCTAGCATTACCAGTTTGTCACTCACTCTGTCTGCCTATGGCCACATCCCTGCTTCTGTGTTATGGATTGGAAAAATAATATATTTCTGGCATGAGACATTATAACCATGACCAGGACTATGCATGTATTTTCTGCTTGTCTTTATTTTTATGTTAGGTGGTGTAAGTGTACTTGTAACTATACTGCTACAAATGATTCAGACAACTATAATCAAATAGTAATTTTCATTGCTTAAGTTACGTGGAAGCTTATAAGTATTGGTTAGATGAATTTTGCGTTCATCTAACTAATACTTACTATACTGCTGTTCACAGAAAATGGATTCAGAAAATTCTTTTGAATTGGACAGATTTAAGCTTAACCAAGGGTTTTTGCATAATTCACACATTTTGTAGTGCAGGATGTATCATTTAAATGGTGTAACAATAGTTTGTATTTTGCATCATACTTCTGTTCCTTTCAAACAGATTAAAAAAAAATCATTTGAATCATGCAGAAGTAGACATGCCAATTTTTTTTTACATAATTATTGCCATTTTTATGCAGAATTTCTCTTAGCGAAATAAATGTGCCTTGCCTTTACTTTAAAAGTGAGACAAACAAGATTTTTGAGTTGAAAATTTCGATTATCCTCATTCGATGTCATGCAATTTCTCTATTAAATTCAGAAACTATGAATTGTGCAGTAGAATCCCTGTTATCTGGCATCTCTTTTGTTAAATTGAGAAATTATTATATGTATGGAAGAATTATAATTATTTTATGTATCTTTTTTTAAACTAAAATGAATTTTTGCATGGCAGAATTTTGATCATCCGACATTCTGTGCTATCTGACTTCTATTTTGTTAAATTAAGCAACAATTTTTTGTATAGTACAATTCCAATTCTCTGATATTCCATGTTTTTAACATCTATTTTATTAAAGTAAGAAGCAATTATTTGTATAGTTGAGTCCCAATTTTCTAACATTTCAGTGTCATGTGATGTCTTTTATTTTGTTCCAAAGGGTTTGACATAGTTACTGAGCACACACCTTTAAGAAAAACTAGTCTTTTTACTGTTTTGATATATTAACACAGAATACAGCATATGGGCATAATTATTAATCATAATGTTCAATTGTTGGCAAAATCTTGTGAACATATAAACTAATAACATACGCAGATCATGCCACAATGAAAAGGAAGGGAAATTTAAAATAATTGCATTATCAGTCTTTTGACAAACAATTATTATTATTTTTCTTCATTTAGGCATTTCTTATGCAGCATAATTGTGTTTCGTTTTGTATTTATGTTTACAGTGTGTATAATGGACGAAAAATGAAAAACATAATATTTAATAACATTGTGGCACCTCTAATTCTCCACAGTGAAATAATTGATATTACAGGTTTTATAGAGGTAATTTTTAATATATTTGGTGATCAAATTTTCATACTAGAATCTAGTTCATTGTCAAGACTATTCCACTGGATTAGTTGTTGCCACTCAGTCAGGTGTGCCCAACTGCAATTATCGTTAAGTGTGGTGCTTCTTCTTTTGGCTATTTCGATTATTAGCTATATAAATATTTTGCAATATCTATTATGTAATTCTGTTTCACACTTTTAAAATCAGCGTTAAAAACATGACATTTGGACATAAATCATTTATTACTTCAAAAATAACTCCTTGAACAATGCATACCAGTAGATTGTAAGAATACAGCATTTGCTTACCATATGAAGTCAGCAGTAATTTGATAGTTGTTCATTCTGACTACTGTTCCTGTGTTTTCTCACTATGGGCTTCATACTAATATAGGTTTTTATATGAATCCAAATAAAATGTTGAGATGAATCTGAAATAAAATGTTGAATCCAAATAAAATGTACAAACAAATCTGAATAAAATGTTGAGATGCAAACAATAGTTAAAAGTTGAACGATGTTGGAATTAAAAGACCATTGGATTACAGCATCGTTCAACTTTTAACTATTGTTTACATCTCAACATTTTATTCGGATTCATTTGTAACATTTTATTCGGATTCAACATTTTATTTCAGATTCATCTCAATATTTTATTTTGGATTCATCTCAACCTTTTATTTCATATTCATCTCAACATTTTATTCAGATTTGTATAAAAACCTGTATTAGTATGAAGCCCATAGTGAAAAAACACAGGAACAGTAGTTGGAATGAACAACTATCAAATTACTGCTGACTTCATATGGTAAGCAAATGCTATATTCTTACAATTTATGCATTGTTCAAGGAGTTATTTTTGAAGTAATAATTGATTTATGTCCAAATGTCATGTTTTTAATGCTAATTTTAAAATTGTGGAACAGAGTTATATGATAGATATTTGTAAAATATTTATATAACATTATATTACCATGTAGTGCTGTCTAGGCTAGGCATATGCAACGCTTAAGCTACATATGTGAAGGCTATTTCCATGCCTTTTTCAAGTTTCCTCTTTACTATTAATAAGTGTGATTGGTGGGTGATTATTTTTATTGAAAGGAAGAAAAGATCTTAAAACAGATCTACAAAAAAAAAAAAAAAAAAATGCTAACATAGAGAAATGATCATATTACAACTCATACCATCCAGACTACATCAAGTCTAATACTGCAAGGCAATTTTTGGAGAAAATGAACTTAACAATCTCTACAGAACCCAGAAAGACATCCACAGAGAACTAAGAATAATTTTGTCAGAAAACAATTTTTGGTTCCCTTTCATAATGAATATTTTTAAGAACAAGACAAAAAAGCAGGAGAAAAATAACTTACCATAAAGCATTTTTTAGAAAACTGAAAAAGATCAGTAAAAAATGTGAAATCAGACTTGCCCCAAATCTGAATAACAAATTCAAAAATTAAGACAGTGATTAGTAACGTTGCAAACAAAACAGGGTTAGACATACATATACAAGCAAGTGCACACTCCATACAATAGGACTCAGTAAAAGTAATCATCCACCAATCACACTTATTAAAGAGGAAGCTTGAAGAAGGGATGGAAATAATGAGGAGAAGAGGTAACATCCAGTGACATAGTCTTGACAATGAGCTAGATTCTAGTTCGAAAATTTGACCACCAAATATAGATGGATTACATATGTATCCATAACCTATAATGTCAATTTTTTGCTGTATATAATATATGTAATTATTTTTGATATTTTTACTTACCTTCCATATTATCTGTTATCCTCTTGGTCTTGATTAATTTGCATAATTGGTATTCTACTGTGGTGTGAAGGAAGGTGAGGTGCAGTTTCTTAATATATTAATTAGTTAACTGAGTGGTATTTATATTTGAAACAAGGGATTAATATTCAGCTCTTATTCTCTGAGATTTTCATTCAGTAGGTTTTGCATAAAGCATACATTTCCTGTTGTTAACTATAATCTGGTTGCTCCTCCTCTTACTGAGGCATTATTCTGACATTCTGTGATATGCATTACTCTGAATACTATCCAGAGGCACAACAGAATATTTATTGTTTATTACTATGTATGTACCATGTTGAACTTTCTTCGCAATATGAAAATAATATTTTGTGTAAGTTGTGTGAAAAAAAAGGTCAGAAAAGTAGCAAGTGTCGCCACCTAATGGTTACGTGGCATATTTATTTACAATAAATTATTTGCCTCATATCAAGAACAGAAGAAGGTCGTTGGATATGCATACCAGTTATATTCGGTTGTCGGAAAGGACATGACGTATTTTAGCCATGTTTCGCAAAGGTCATTTATTGTTAGAAAGAACAAAGATAAATCACTGATATAATGCCCGTTTTGCTCGATAACCTTTTGCCATCTTTCAGTGAGCTGCAGAATGCCTCGTTCATAGAAGGACCTGTCTTTCGTGGCAAAAAACTGCCCAAGGTGCTGATTTACAGCCTCATCTGAATTGAACATTATACCACGCAAGGACTGTTGAAGAGAGCGAAACAAGTGGAATTCTGATGGCGTAAGATCAGGCGAGTATGCTGGGTAAGGCAACACATCCCACCCAAGCTCCAATAATTTTTGGCGGGTGATCAAACTTGTGTGTGGTGTCTCGTTGTCGTGACGGAACACAACACCTTTACGATGAACGAGCTCTGGACGTTTCTGGATGATGGATTCGTTCAAACTGTCCAATTGCCAACAGTACACATTCAAATTGGTTGTTTGGTTCCGTGGTAAGAGCTCGAAAAACACGACACCTTTAAAATCCCACCACACTGAGACCAGATTCTTCCGCTGATGAATGTCTGCTTTGGATGTCGTTTGAAGCGAAGCAGCACGTCAGGACCAAGACCGTTTGCACAGCACACTGCTGTACATAATCTACTTTTTGTCACCTGTTATCAGTCGCCTCAAAAAAGGATCGTTTTCCTCACATTTAATGAGCATATCGCAGATGTTTATAAGTGCCATCAATTGAGCTTCTTTGAGTTCATGAGGAACCCACACAGCGAGCTTGCTTACGTATCCCAGCTTCTTCAGGTGGTTGTGAACGTTTGAATGATGGATGTGCAATGTGTCTACAATCTCTCGTGTCGTGTAACGTGGGTTTGACTCGATCAACGCCTTGATTTGGTCGTCATCAACCTCGGTGGGCCTCCCCTACTGAGGAGCATCATTGAGGTCAAAATCACCAGCAGGGAATTTTGCGAACCACTGCTGGCACTGACGTTCTTGTAGAGCATTATCAGCGTACACATTACGCAACTTTTCACAAGCTTGACGCGCGTTCTTCCTTTTACAGAAGTAAAACAGTAAAATATGGCGAAAATGCGCATTTTGTTCTTCCATCTTCAACTTGATGTCAAATCTCCGCAAATCAACCAAATCGCTCACTATTCCTTTTAGACTGTAGCTAGAACCGGCACCTGTCGAATGCCATAGCGATAATAGAGCTGTGCATGCCTCTAGTACTTCGAAAACCGCCCAACCACCATCGGGTGCCAAAATACATCATGACTTTTCCGAAAACTCAATATTAAGAAAAATTGAAAAAAAAAAAAAAAAAATGCAGAAGATTTTCAACCCAACTTGTGGCTTGATCATCTGTAAACATTCAGAGTGAGACTTTTTACTAGATTTAGATTTTGAAGTACAAATTTGTACTTCAGTATGCTTGTTGCCAAATGAAAGGAGAGAATTAGGATCTATCCCCATCATTTAGAAATCCCTGCTATCGTTTGGCAACAACCATAATGAAGTACATGAAAGTCCATATTTGGCAACTAGATTTGCTGCTCTGAATGTTTGCAAGTAATCAAGACTCAAGATGGTAAAGTCTTCTGTGTTTACAATTTTTCTTCTGTGTTTGCAATTTTTTCCTAATGTAACTAGCATGCATATTCAACTACTTTCATTTATTTGTTACCTGTGTATTGCATACTTCTGTCTTAAAGATTAGATATTGTAAATCTCTGTATTTTGTTGAACTTTAATTAATGTTAAAATATGTTATTTTTGTTGATAAGTGCATTTTATACCTAAATTTTTAGTGTCAGCAAATGGTATGAAGTGCAAAAAGAATTTTTTTAATAGAATTTCTAGAAACTAAAGTATGGTTGTAAAGAAAAATGCACGCTAATGCCATCTAGCATCTGAACCGTCTATCATGAGAAATCCAAGAATGCATGCAAAATCCTGGTGTTAAAAGAATTTCTTAAGGCAGACTTTTAGAAGCAAAGATATCAGGGAAAACACATACATATGTGCCCATGGTTGCTAAGATGTTCTTTATTTTGGACAGGAAATGTGCATGAAGGGCTTTTGTAATGACATGTATCTGACAGGAAAAGTATTATTCGGATCAAGTTTTTAGGTGCGCAGACACAACTGAAAATGTGTCGCAAACAACAATATGCACTTACGCTGTCTGGTGGCAAAATTATCAGATTTTTTTTATTGATTATATGCAAAATACACGTCACTGGGAACGCTGCCCAACAACAAAAAAAAAAAAAAGTGTTTTTCATGTCAGATTGTTTGACTGTGATATTGAGAAAATATGATGTATAGTGTATACATCTGTGCTCCCTGCCAAAAATACTGTGCATTATGATGAGTAGGAAATATGTGAAGAAAGTTTTCCATTGTGAACAGTGTCTGGCTAAAAATGAATTCTTTTCAGCTGGGTTTTAAAAAGTGTAAATGCTGCTAGCAGCTTGAGCAGAAGCTTGCTGGTTCATAAAACATTAATATCTCATTAAACACTTAATTAAACTTCTAATATTGTTTTTTCTAGGAATTAATTATTTTAAATGGCAGATTTTTCGAGAAAAACTCTTCTCCTTCATCAGACAGTCCCTTGTTGTCACTCTCCATCACTATCACGGTTACAGTTAACCTTGACAGTTACAATTATTTTTCACCAAATCTTTCCAGATTTTAGGCAGGGACAAACCTCTGCAGTCATTGATAAAAAAAAAAAATTCTGATTCTTCTCAATTTCTACTCCTTCTTTTAATTTTCCTTTTTGATAGTTGCTTTGAAAACTGATGACTTTAAGAGAATTCTAGTCCATGTTGTGACCTGTTTCTCTAATATGCCTATCTAAACCTGTCTTGTTGGAGCAATTTTTTATAGCAGCTTTATACTATGCTATTCGAGTTTCTTATCTGCTACCTGTCTCTCATATGTAAGATAGTCCACAACTACATTTTACTTCATAGACTACTTGCATTTTAAAAATATCTTCTTCTCTTTGAACTACAGAGAGTGAATTGAGAGTTTTGCAATATTTGGGTCACTTTATATCTTCATAGTACCTTTATGACAAAAGCTGACTAGCATTCAAAGTATATGCCATCATGTTGCACCGTCTTTAGCCATCTGTCTGTGTCTGCCAGTTCTTCAATTCCACGGCGGTACCAGTTCTTGTCTTCCAAGGCAAATAACTCTTTCACCCCAGCTGCCACTTCCTCCTGGTTGTTGAAGTGCTGCCCGTGAAGGAAGTGGGCCATGGACTGGAACAGATAATAATCCGAGGGGGCAGGGTACAGACTACTGGGTATGACATCAGTTCGATGCCTTTAAGTTCCTGGAGTTTTGCCCAGGTTGTTTGTGTGGTATGAGGCTGAGCGTTGTGCTGCTGTAGGAGAGCGTGCTTTCTGTTCATCAGTACCGGCTACTTCTCCTTCAAAATGGCATACATCCACTTCAGCTGTTCAAAGTAGAGGTTGGTGTTGATGGTCCGACCGTCTGGAACAAATTTGTAATGGATTATCCCCTTGAAATTCCACCAGACGCAGAGCATCACATTGTACTCGAAGCGCCCACATTTGGCAACAGGTTCAAAATGCTGGCCTGGGCTCAAACACTGCCATTGTGTGTTGGGATTACTGAAATAGACCCATTTTTCATTGCACGTAACAATTCTCTTGATGAAATGTACATCACACAAATTTTCTAGGAGTTCCATGCACACTTCCACTCGGCAGTTTGCTTCAGCTGGCGTCAGTTCCTGAGGAACAATGTGGCAGCTCCTGTAGACCTTGCGAAGGTCCTGAAGGTGACGATCCATGATAGTCTGTGATATTCCCAGCTCACCTGATAATCTCGGAGTGCTGGTTGTTGCCTCTACGGCCTGGTGCACAGCCTCCGAATCCATGGTTCGCTGCCTACCTGACCTTGGCTGATCGTCGAGGTTTCTGTCACCTGAGTGAAATTTCTTGAACCATCTGGTCGTGGTGCTGTGGTCCACGGAACCTTCCCCTTTCGCATGACAAACGTTTTGTGTTGCTTGAGCAGCGTTATGGCCGAGTTCAAACTCGTAAAGCAAAAGTTCTCTAATTAGCTGGTTGTGGCTGTTCATCTTTTAGGCGCCTCAACCACAGTCAAAACGACAACATTCAATGCTGTTTACAGCAACGACTACCACTTTATATCCCTTTCGACTAAATGCAGTGCGCAACTTGAACTAGTTTAAACATGTGACATACCTGCTGCAGCACATGTGTTTATGCAAATATTGCAAAACTGTAGACTCACCTTCTGTATCTTTGGGGCAAATGTTTTAAAATTTGTTCTCTAAACTTGGAGCTAGTCTTATATTATGTTTCTTACTAATTCTCTTTAATGATTTGAATTAACATTTGTGGTATGTAATTCTTCTAGTGAATTTTATTTGTTGCTGCTGAAGATTTTGCTCTGAAAATTTGCTATTTAAAATAAATAATCCATTAAAAAAAACTCGTATTAGAAGTTTAATTAAGTGTTTAATTTAATAATCTAGGATGCCAGCTTTTAATATGAGCTATATTCAAAGAATTAATCTCTCTCTTCTTCCTTCCACTTTTACAAAGGGGAGATTTTTGTGTGGGTGTTTAATAACCATCATATGCAACTCTGAGTTCTAAAAGCAGTCACCAGTCCCAAATTTGGGGCCACTGGTTCCAGGGAAGAGACAGAGTTAGTGACATTAGACAAGCGCACCATGTAAGCCTTATCTGGGACTCAAACCCAACTTGGACGAATTATCAGAAGCCAGTGCCTCAGATCACTCGGGCATCAGGGCAATTTCTAGTAATAATTCATAATTGAAAATATTTGCAGAATTTCTACCATTGACTATTTTGATGTATGTTGTTTAAATTCCTGTTTGTTAACATAAGACAGCTTACATAGACATTTGTCATTTTCTTAATCGACTACTGACATATTTTATCTGTTTGGAGTATCCTGAGTATGTGTGAGACAAACTTTTTTTGGTGAAAATTTAAAAAATACTTTCTAAACGAGCAAACTCAGTAAATCAGTGCTTTATTTATTTTTCTTGGGGAGGGTGATTTACTGAGTGTTGTTTGATTATATTTACAGCAGTAATTTGCTTTCTGAAATATTAAACTGTATTTATATACAACGAAGGAACAAATTTTATCACTGCCAACCTAAAAATATATTGCCTTATTTCCTATACTTTTCTGGAAAATGCTATTCCTATTTTGTAATCTTGGTTTGTCTGTCATTCTCAAAAATTCAAATAAACGTTCCTCTTAATTTGCATTTTATTTTCACAGTTTATTTCATTGGGATTTAACATCTATCCATCCAACTTACTGTTCAAGTAAGTGTGTTAAGTCTTCATACTGAAAGTCTCTAATTTTGGATACCATTAACAGGATACCGAAAATGAGTATGGACCGAAAAGTTTCTACTGGAATTCAAATTTACTTTGAAAATACAGTCAATGATAGCAAATGCTCAATACTACAGGACGATTGGGTGTGTGTGTGGGGGGGGGGGGGAGTCTTTTCTTGGTGAAATATTTCTGCAGAAATTCTGTATCTACATGCAAGTGACTCATGTTGAGAATGCTTACAATAATGCAACATCTAAAAATTAAGTAACCACCGAGGTTGCCATATTGGCTTTTTTTTTTTTTTTACGCCAAATTCCCAGAATCTGGCCTTTTTTTCAGTTTAGTTGGCATCAGAGAATTGAGTTGGCTTGTTTGGCTTTTTCCTGGCTTTTTACATTAGTTGCACGAAAAATATATGCCATCCTCTTTTAAAATAATTTTCTTTTAAAATAGTTGTTCTTGCTCCAAAATGGTAACACCTTAAAGACAGGATGGCCAGAAATCGGAATCTAAGCAGTTTAAACTTTGATTGATGGTTGGCTCGAAATTCCAGGTTATGTTTAATGTTTTGAAGAAGTGGAAAGAGCTAAAGGCTTGTTTCAGTAGTGTTGAATTAGCCTAGTCAAAGTTTGACACAAAATTCAAAGCAAGACTATTAAAGGAAATGATGTCAGACTACATAAATTACTTGTTTTTTGTGTTTGTGACACCTGTTGTACAGGAATTTGAAAGACTGAACAGCCTTTTTCAGCAAACCAAAGCTGATCCTCATGAATTGTACCAAGAATTATTCTTGCACCAGAAGAGTCTTCACAGCAGACTGTATGATATGAATGGGCAGAAAAAAAATATTCAAGTTGACTTTGGTATTAAATTTTTAACAGAATGTAGGATATTCCTACAGAAGAACAACAGTACTGAGGCTCATCTAGAAATAAAAAAATGTCAAAGGAAGAAGTATGTGGTGTATGCTAGAAGAAGCTCTCAGTCAAGTTACATGTAGACTTCTCTTGGCGAGAGAGATATTTCAAAATCTATCAAAATTGAGCCCTAAGGTCATTTTAAATCAATTTTCAAGTTTTCAAGGACTGTGTTTTCAGAGTTACCCTTTATACACCTTGCAGAAAACAACATCAGCACTACTGAAGAAAACTACAGAAAAATCATTTTTGTTGATTGGAAAGGAGCTCCATTTAAGAAAGATGGACTCCCTACAGACAGTGAACAGTTTTGGATTGGCATGCTTCAACATCAGGCATTTAAAGAGCTTGCCATTTTTGCCCTTACTTGTTTAATAGCCTCAGTTAGTAATGCTGTAGTTGAGACGATATTCACTCTCTTGTAACTCCAGTTAAAACAAAAGCAGGAAACAAAACACAACTGAATTTTCTTGATGCTATTGCGAGAATCAGAGTAGAACCATTGCTTTCAAACAAATGTTGAAGGACTTCACTCCATCTTCAAAAATGCTAAAAGACTTTACATCTGACAAGGTTTAAGCTGCAAGTTCCATTTGTTTTGGTGAGGACGACTGTAATAAACTGGGTCTAGAGCTTTTCATGTCATATGAGTATGAAAAATGTGTTTTAATAATGTTTGGCTTTGAATCAAAATTTTTATCTGGCAACCCTAGTAACCACATGAATTTTTGTTTAGCAACTAGCAACACCATTGAGATTTGGTGATATATACGAGTATGTTTTACTTCCCATTTATGTCCATCCATACAAATTATTACATGTCTACTTGTTTCACCAAAATAAAATGTTTGATTACTGATCCCAGACTTAAATGAATGTGGATTTATTTTAGTTTGGTATTGGTTATTTCATTGAAAGGGAATGAAAAACTGTAGATTTTGGTTTGATAAATAGAATTTGACATGCAAATTTCATAAAATCTGAATTGGGCAAACATTTGGAAGAGTCATACGTGAGAATGAACAGTGAAGGATGGAATTTATTACTGCTTTAGCAGGATGCTGAATTCTCTCTGATCACATGACATTCAAGCATCAGGTAACTGATATTTGTGTCATTTTGTCTTTTACATAAAAAATTTAGGTAATCATTTGGAAGTTTCTGAAGTATGATTTAGACCTGGAACAATTTATTATTATCATTTTCATTTTAGGAACCTGTCAATCAGTGCTCGAAAAAATGGGCCGGTACCAGTATGGCATACCGGCACTTTTTTTACCTGAAAATTATATACCAGCACTCATTTGGGAAGTGGAAACTGCAGAAATGAATTTTTTTTGCCCTTGACTTACGAGATCGCATTCTTAAACATGGAAAGCTTATGTACCTCGTGACCTTGAGAAATAGCTGTGTGGGAACCGTAAAGGGCAGGGGAGTGGTGTACACATGAGCCATAAGTTCAATCCTTCAGAGCGTGCAATCTTAAACATAGAAATCTTATGTGCCTCGTGCCCTTGAGAAATAGCTGTGTGGGAACCTTAAAGGGTAGAGGAGTGGTGTACACATGAGTCATAAGTTCAATCCTTCAGAGACTGCATTCTTAAACATAGAAACCTTATGTGCCTCGTGCCCTTGAGAAATAGCTGTGTGGGAACCGTAAAGGGTAGAGGAGTGGTGTACACATGAGTCATAAGTTCAATCCTTCAGAGAGTGCATTCTTAAACATAGAAACCTTATGTGCCTCGTGCCCTTGAGAAATAGCTGTGTGGGAACCGTAAAAGTGGGGAAGTGGTGTACACATGAGCCATTAGTTCAATCCTTCAGAGCACGCAATCTTAAACATAGGAACCTTATGTGCCTCGTGTGCTTAAGAAATAGCTGTGTGGGAACCGTAAAGGGTAGAGGAGTGGTGTACACATGAGCCATAAGTTCAATCCTTCAGAGAGTGCATTCTTAAACATAGAAACCTTATGTGCCTCGTGCCCTTGAGAAATAGCTGTGTGGGAACCGTAAAAGTGGGGAAGTGGTGTACACATGAGCCATTAGTTCAATCCTTCAGAGCACGCAATCTTAAACATAGGAACCTTATGTGCCTCGTGTGCTTAAGAAATAGCTGTGTGGGAACCGTAAAGGGTAGAGGAGTGGTGTACACATGAGCCATAAGTTCAATCCTTCAGAGAGCGCAATCTTAAACATAGAAATCTTCTGTGCCTCGTGTCCTTGAGAAATAGCTGTGTGGGAACCGTAAAGGGTGGGGGAGTGGTGTGCACATGAGCCATAAGTTCAATCCTTCAGAGCACGCAATCTTAAACATAGAAATCTTATGTGCCTCGTGCCCTTGAGAAATAGCTGTGTGGGAACCGTAAAGGGCAGGGGAGTGGTGTACACATGAGCCATAAGTTCAATCCTTCAGAGTGTGCATTCTTTCATATAGAAACCTTATGTGCCTCGTGCCCTTGAGAAATAGCTGTGTGGGAACCGTAAAGGGTAAGGGAGTGGTGTACACATGAGCCATAAGTTCAATCCTCCAGAGCGCGCAATCTTAAACATAGAAATCTTATGCGCCTCGTGCCCTTGAGAAATAGCTGTGTGGGAACCGTAAAGGGTAGAGGAGTGGTGTACACATGAGCCATAAGTTCAATCTTTCAGAGAGTGCATTCTTAAACATAGAAATCTTATGTGCCTCGTGCCCTTGAGAAATAGCTGTGTGGGAACCGTAAAGGGTAGGGGAGTGGTGTACACATGAGCCATAAGTTCAATCCTTCAGAGTGCGCATTCTTAAACATAGAAACCTTATGTTCCTCGTGCCCTTGAGAAATAGCTGTGTGGGAACCGTAAAAGTGGGTGAGTAATGTACACATGAGCCACAAGTTCAATCCTTCAGAGCACGCAATCTTAAACATAGGAACCTTATGTGCCTCGTGCCCTTAAGAAATAGCTGTGCGGGAACCGTATAGGGTAGAAGAGTGGTGTACACATGAGCCATAAGTTCAATCCTTCAGAGAGCGCAATCTTAAACATAGAAATTTTCTGTGCCTCGTGCCCTTGAGGAATAGCTGTGTGGGAACCGTAAAGGGTGGGGGAGTGGTGTGCACATGAGCCATAAGTTCAATCCTTCAGAGCGCGCAGTCGTAAACATAGGAACCTTATGTGCCTCGTGTCCTTGAGAAATAGCTGTGTGGGAACCGTAAAGGGTGGGGTAGTTGTGTACGCATGAGCCATAAGTTCAATCCTTCAGAGCGCCCAATCTTAAACATAGAAATCTTATGTGCCTCGTGCCCTTGAGAAATAGCTGTGTGGAAACCGTAAAGGCTAGGGGAGTTGGTGTACACATGAGCCATAAGTTCAATCCTTCGGAGTGCGCATTCTTTAATATAGAAACCTTATGTGCCTCGTGCCTTTGAGAAATAGCTGTGTGGGAACCGTGAAGGGTGGGGGAGTTGTGTACACATGAGCCATAAATTCAATCCTTCAGAGCGCACAATCTTAAACATAGAAATCTTCTGTGCCTCGTGTCCTTGAGAAATAGCTGTGTGGGGACCATAAAGGGTAGGGGAGTGGTGTAGACATGAGCCATAAGTTCAATCCTTCAGAGCGCACAATCTTAAACATAGGAACCTTATGTGCCTCGTGCCCTTGAGAAATAGCTGTGTGGGAACCGTAAAGGGTAGGGGAGTGGTGTACACATGAGCCATAAGTTCAATCTTTCAGAGAGTGCATTCTTAAACATAGAAATCTTATGTGCCTCGTGCCCTTGAGAAATAGCTGTGTGGGAACCGTAAAGGGTAGGGGAGTGGTGTACACATGAGCCATAAGTTTAATCCTTCAGAGTGCATTCTTAAACATAGAAATCTTATGTGCCTCGTGCCCTTGAAAAATAGCTGTGTGGGAACCGTAAAGGGTGGGGAAGTTGTGTAAACATGAGCTCAATCCTTTAGAGCGCGCAATCTTAAACATAGAAATCTTGTGTGCCTCGTGCCCTTGAGAAATAGCTGCGTGGGAACCGTAAAGGGTGGGGGAGTTGTGTACACATGAGCCATACATTCAATCCTTCAGAGCGCACAATCTTAAACATAGAAATCTTCTGTGCCTCGTGTCCTTGAGAAATAGCTGTGTGGGGACCATAAAGGGTGGGGGATTGGTGTACACATGAGCCATAAGTTCAATCCTTCAGAGCGCGCAATCTTAAACATAGGAACCTTATGGGCCTCGTGCCCTTGAGAAATAGCTGTGTGGGAACCGTAAAGGGTAGGGGAGTGGTGTACACATGAACCATAAGTTCAATCCTTCAGAGCGTGCATTCTTAAACATAGAAATCTTATGTGCCTCGTGCCATTGAGAAATAGCTGTGTGGGAACCGTAAAGGGTAGGGGAGTTGTGTACACATGAGCCATAAGTTCAATCCTTCAGAGAGTGCATTCTTAAACATAGAAACCTTATGTGCCTCGTGCCATTGAGAAATAGCTGTGTGGGAACCGTAAAGGGTAGGGGAGTTGTGTACACATGAGCCATAAGTTCAATCCTTCAGAGAGTGCATTCTTAAACATAGAAACCTTATGTGCCTCTTGCCCTAGAGAAATAGCTGTGTGGAAACCGTAAAGGGCAGCAGAGTGGTGTACACATAAGCTATAAGTTCAATCCTTCAAATGATGGAAATGAAGCTACCCATAGCGCATGATCACATCTTGCCCAAGCCCCAGATCATCCCACTAAAGATGTCTGTAATTTTTATTATATTATTAATGTAATATAGTTTGGTTTTGCAGCATTGAATGTAAAATTTTTCCACTTCGAACTTCTTTTTTTTTTTTTATGGTGGTGAAATTGCTATTAATTTAAGACTGAATAGTCATTCTTATTGCCCAACTTTTTACTCCATGAAAGTCCCTATTGGAAGGGGTCTGCCTTTTCAGTTCAGTACCTTAAAGTTCTAACTGAATCATTATTAATGATTAGCCGAGGTTCAGAAGTCTCGTTAATCCGTTGGTCCCAGGGTAGACTTCTCGTTATTTAAAAGTCTAACCCGAGTCCTCGTTGTAGCATAAGCAGTGCCCACTGAGTCCACAAACCAACCAAATAAAAGTAACCGCCATCGTTTCGGATTTACGGTGTAATAGTTTTCATAGTATTCCCCTTGTCCATCCGTCTGTGGATACGAAACATGTTTTACTCCAGAAAATCTCCAAAACTAAAAAAAAAAAGTAGAAATAAAATAAAAATATCTGGAACAAAAACAAAGTTCTTCTTTCAGTTTTTTTTTACTTCTTCAGTTTTGAAGATTTTCTGGCAAAGGTATTTTTTCCGGACGATTTCTAGCTAAATATGAGCATACTGGCACTTCAAAATTTCCATTTCGAGCATTGCTCATCATCAATCACTTTTCATAGAATAGCTTCCAAAAATAGGTGTCACTGCCTTGTTTACTAAATTTCCTAACAGTTTGATATTTTTTTCTGGCAATACAGAGTTCACCTGTGTGACAATTAATGGATGCATTAATGGATTAGTCCTTATGAAGGAAAATAATTTTTACTCTGTGTGCAACAAATTCAATGTTGTTTTAAATGAAATCCATACTATGTGCAAAGAAAAAAAAATGTCCTGTTATCAAAATTTTGTCATAACTAACTGCCTAAACTGTGTATTCTACAAATTCCGAACTTTTGTGGATGTGCGTTAAATTTCTTATTTTATGGTAAGTAGCACAGAAATATTAAAAAGAAATAAAAAGGAGGGTGTTGGTAAAAAGGTGTATTCAGCGTTCACTGTCAAAATATTTTTTATGGTTAAACTTTAAAAGCTTATGCAAGAATCATATTTTGTTTTTCTTTTATATAGTTTAATGCTCCTTATGAATACTACTTATACAAGCTTTCTTTCCTTTTTTTTTCAGTGCAAGAAACCCTCTTAAATTTACACATGACTCAGCAGAAACTACCATTCATTCTTATATGTTCAATCCCTGATCCCAGCAGTTCCCATATTCAAAATATCCACTATGCCTCAGAGAGTATGCTATGCTGTCAGCCAAAGTTCAAGGACTTCAAGTTACAAATGAGGCCATTATCATCTGCCTCCTGCCTTTTGGCTTTCCTGTCAGAGTCCACTGAATCCTGCTATGTCGCTTCCTGTTCTGGTATCGGACCCCAACGCATCTTCAGGCTAAGGTGGCCAAGTCCAAACCTAACCCTTGGAAGAATCCCTATGAAAAAATAAGGCCTGTCTTTCTGAATGCTTGGTTACCCGAGCTAGTTTCTGGAACGGAGAAACAAAAATCTGCTATCCCTGTGGACAGTGTTGGCTTCTGTCATTCATCCGAAATGGGTCCAAGTTCAAAATCTTAACTAGACATGGATGTTGTATTTGTCTTATGGTACTAGCTCTCTCCTTTCCCTCGAGTTGTTCAGAGTAGTCGTTACCGCCCCCCACCTCCCCAATAATAAACTTTCCATAATGAATTGTAATCAGTAATCCTATACATATTCAACACTACTAGTACCACACAATGTCACTCAGAGGAACTGCCATTTACTGTTAAAAACTGGAAAGCCGTATACTTACGTGCTTCTGTCACTATGTACGAGAGTCGATCAGAAAAAAAGGTTACACGTTCGAGTAGGAGAAAGGTAAACTTACCAACCAAGAAGTGTTTGTGCGATGTGACGAAGGATATGAAGTACTTTTTCTCGATGATTTCACCGTGACGATTCAGGCATTTGTCGGACCTCATGACCAATTTGTCCATCCCGGACCGAAAAAATTCATGTCCCTGCTGATGTAGCCAGTTTGTTGCAGCTGTTTTCTCGTCACCGTCACATGTGAAGCGAGTACCAGACAGGTGCGGTTTCAGGGAAGGAAAGAGGTGAAAGTCACTAGGAGCCAAGTCCGGGCTGTAGGCCGATTGCTTCTACACCTCCCACCGGACTTTGGGGGAGCAGATGCTGCGTGGTGTTGATGGTGTGCGGCCTCGCGTTGTCGTGAAGAAGGAAAATGACACCATCGCTCAGCAGACTTGGTCGTTTTCGTCGGACGCTCTCCTGCAATTTTTTCAGCATGGCCCAGTACCGATCAGCGCTGATGGTGCATCCAGGCTCTAAGAAATCCACCAAAAACACACCCGAGGAATCCCAGATAACGGATGCCATGATTTTTCCAGCAGACCGTGTGGCTTTAAACTTTCTCCCGGCGGTGAAGCAGCGTGTTTCCATTGCATGGAAACTCTCTTGCTGGTGGGAGCGAAGTGGTGGTGCCACGTCTCGTCCCCAGTCACAGTACGGTCAAGAAAACTGTCGGCCTTCAGCGTAATGCCGAAGGAACGTCAAACGTGCCATCATTCGTGCTGCTTTGTGATCTACGAATGATGAACGTGGCACCCATCTGGCACAAACCTTGGAGTACTTGAAAACATCCACCACAAGATGTTGTTCACCGCCATAGCTCAATCCCAGTTCGGAAGCAATATGGCGCAAGGTTAACGTTCGGTCGTCTTGAATCATTTCGTCCACACATAATGTGTTGATCTCTGTCGTCGACGAATTTGGCCGCTCCTTGTTTGTGCGATGTCGGTTCCCCACATCATCCCTGCCGGATTGAAACGAACGACACGATTTTTCCACGTGTTGTCGAGACAATACGTTGTCGCCATAAACTTCGACGAGCTGCTGAGGAATTTCTTCTGTAGGCACGTGTTTAGCACATAAAGACCTTATCACTGCTCTCACTTTGACCTGAGACCACGTTTCCAACCACTTCGCCATTTCGGAATGTCACTGCGCATCTCACGCTGGGCACAGGAGTTCACAGAGGTGCCTGAGCATTAGCTCCATCTCTCGAGTGTACATGTCATCTATGCCACTCGTACGACATCCCGCCAGAGGCGTAGCCAAGGGGGTCCATGGGTCCGGACCCCCTTGAGAGGGGATAGAGCACGAATATAAAACAATATATATGTGGCTTTCGGCAATGAACCAAATCCATGCCTCCCCCTTAAGAAATTTCTGGCTACGCCACTGCCTTCCTCATTTACTTTATAGCACGTGTAACTTTTTTATTTTGATCGACCTACGTATTTAAAAAAAAAATAATACTGATGACAAGGTCATACCCACAACTGTAAATTTACACTACCTAGTACAAAATTGTTCTTTGGGGAAAATAAATCGGAAATTGTAATCATGGCCACAACTATGCGATGCAAAAATAATTTTTTCAGTCGAACTTCTAAAAGTGGCAATACAGGACCAGTGTACACGCACACCATTTAGAGGAATAACAGAACGCAGGAACGCGCCAAGTCGGAATGCAAGGAATGCACAGCGCCCAGACCCCACATTCTCGTGAGCGGCAGGAAGTTCCAATAAAATTTTAGGGTTAATGAATTAAACGTAAAATTTTATTTCAGAGACGTGGGAGAATTTAAGAAAAAGTTTTAATGAAGAAATCGTAATGCTACGTGGCACATTTATTTTTAGTTAAAATAATTCATTATATAATTCAACAGAAAACGTCTTGAAATCACAGAAAATAAAAATTGTCTTGTTCTGTAACAGATTCCACGGGCGAAGGACGGACAACCTTTTTCCTATATTTTTAAAACTTGAAAATTTCATTATTCATGATATGCGTGTCCAGGGCAATGACAATGGAACCAATATGAAGGTAAAACATAATGGACTTCAAAAAACATAAATTTTCGACTTAAAACCCTAAGGTATTTTATGTGTTTTGAGCGACTTATACTTTAAATCTGGTCGTAAATGACGACAAAAGATATTCCTAGAAATTGTAGACTTTTCCAGCATTGTTCAAGAAATATATGCTTTCTTTTCTGAATAACCTTATAACGTTGGGAATTTTTAAAGAAAGAGCTTCCAACAGTGACCGTAAAACCGCGCTCAGAAACAAAATGGGAAAGTAGGATCGATGCAATAAGGGTATTGAGCACTGGGTGTAATCCACGATGCGTTATATAGCGCTTTAACGATTATTTTAGACACAGTGATACAGGAAATTTAGCCAATCTTTATTGAAAAAAAAAATGCAAGTTTATTTGTTCCAGAAAGATTTGGTACACTATTTCAACAAAAATTAGTAGCAAATTAATACCAAAATCTGTTATGCCAAACATAATAGAAACTTGAAAACACGTAAATAGCTGTTTAAAAGAATGTCATGGCAGTTTTAAAGGCATGTTAGCTGAAAATAAAACAATTGCCGAGGAAATTCATTATGAAGCAGCATTTCCAGCTGTTGATTGGTTAGACCACGTAAGAAAAAGAAAAATATTTGATACCAAACACGAATGAGGTATTGATCTGCTGAAAAGAAATTTAACAAAAAAAAAAAAAAAAAATCTTTCCAATACAACGATGTCCAAAATAGAACGGTCTGAATACCGAAAATGCGTAACGAGACTTTTCAATTTTTAAATGACCTTTATTCTTTACTGGCATGAGCAAAGATATAAAAATGAAATGCTGTATGGACTTGCAAATAAAATTGCCAGGTATTGTACAAAAAGAGTCTGATATAATTGCTTATATCAGACTCCTTTTGTCTGATATAAGCAATTTGTGTGACGAAATTGGAATATTTTAGACTTATGTTAATTTTCATATAAATTCATTAAGTTCTTTAGAATAGATATTTTAAAATGATCCCGTTAATATGTTTTCCAAATGATTCAGTAGCTTTAAGAATATTTATTGTTGAAGTTATCTATGCCGCCCCACTGGCGCAGTGGTCTAAGCGATGGCTTCTGATCATTCGTCCCAAAAGGGTCCGGGTTCGAATCCCGGTGAGGCATGGATGTTCTGTTTGTCTTACGACACTGGCTCTATCTCTTCCCTGGAACCAGTGGCCCTAAATTAGTGACAGGCGACTGCTTATAGCCCCCTGAGTTGCTCACGGTGGTCGTTAAACTTCCAAAAAAAAAAAAAAAAAAAAGATGTCTATAGGAAAAACGGTTGCAGTGGGGGAGGAGGCACATGCCATCTGGATAAAAAAAAATGGGATTTTGTGGATTTAAACGCTGGCTAAAAGTAAACATCTTTCTTTTTCTTACTGATAAACTTGAGATTTAAAAAAGTGCTTAAACTTACGATGCCCATTTTCCATTCCATAGAATTGATAATTGATAGTGATAAAAAGACGCACACACCACTATTTTCAAATTTCTACTGTCTCCAACTTGCTTGTGGAACCAGTCGCCCTAAATTACGGACAGGCGACTGCTTATAGCCCACTGAGTTGCTCACATTGATCGTTAAACCTCCCCCCCCCAAAAGTAGCTTGTGGGGAAAGATCGTTTTCCAAACTTAAAAAAAATGAGTTGCTTTTGTTCAAATGTGAAACAGAAATGACTTTCAAATATAAATATATGAAAACAAAATTGTATAGATTTAGACATTTTTGACATTGTTAAAAAGTTTGCAAGAAAAACAACTGAAAAAAGAACCTAGAAAAGTTCATTTCAGCTGAAACTACGCATGGTTGTTTGTCGTGTACTTCCTTTTTTTTTTTTTTTTTTTTTTTGATTGAAGGTTTAACGACCACCGTGAGCAACTCAATGGGCTATAAGCAGTCGCCCGTCCCTAATTTAGGGTCACTGGTTCCAGGGAAGGGAGAGAGCCAGTGCCGTAAGACAAACACAACATCCATGCCTGACCGGGATTCGAACCCGGACCCCTTACGGACGAATGATCAGAGGCCATCGCTTAGACCACTGCGCCACCGGGGCGGCAATTACTTCCTTGAACTTCAGTATTTAGTTTATAAGATAAAATATTTTTATTTAATATGAAAATCAGTTATTTCGAATTCTGTTTTCAGTTTCGTACAATTTATTTACATATGTACCCATATGAAAGATTTTTTTTTTTTTTTGCTAGAATAGTAAAAGAGACGCCAGTCATGTTCGATTTTGCATGCACTTAATGGACAAAACATTAGAGATATCTACATACTGGCGTGTTGGTCTTCCGCTAAGGCGAATAACAGCCTGTATACTCCATCCATCCGAACCTGGCAGTCGGCGAAATTGAACTCTCCCACATTTAGGGATGGTAGGAGGCATAATAAGCCATAATAGTAGTGAGGATTTGCAAGTCCCACCCAGGTTTGTTCCAATGTCATTTGCTTAAAGGCATTGCTCCTGTCGGAGGGTGTGGGGGCGAAAAGTGTTACTGCCAGCGGGTGTCTGCCCAGGATCCATGGATCTGATGTTTCCCTCCACGGTATCCCACACAGCTTCCGTGGGGTTCAAATTCGGTGACCTTGAGGGCCACTGGTTGTTTCCAAACTCAGATGAGCGTTCCTCGAGCTTTGCCTGGGTGATTGCGAACCTGTCGAACGGCGCATTGTCCTTCTGAAACAGACCATGGGTCGCAGGATGCGCGAAGGCCACGAAAGTCTGTAAGTAGGTAATCAGCCACCACATGCTGGTAGCGCGCAACAGTTAAGGACCTCTCCAGACACACCAAGGGACCTAAGGTGTCCCATGAGGAGGCTCCCCAAACCATCACAAAGCCGGCCTGGCACGATGGGGCCGTGGCCTCATGCCGTCGACGTCCCACCCACACCCTTCTGTCAGCTCGGTACAGCTGAAAGCGGGATTTGACGCCCTGGTCTAAGTGCTGGCTTATAACCATTCGTCCGTGATGGGTCCGGGTTCGAATCCCGTGAGAAATGGATGTTGTGCTTGTCTTACGGCGCTGGCTCTCTCCCTTCCTTGTAGTCATTGGTCCTAAATTGGAGACAGGCGACTGCTTGTAGCCCACAAGAGACCCACCAAGTGGTGTTTGGTGTAAGTAACCCATTTTAACTTTGGGGAGTTCTAGGTCGTTATAGTGTGTAAATACGTATTAATTGAATCAAGAGAATTGTCTGAACAATATTTATATAGATACTGCTTCTCGTGGATGTTAGACTTCCAAATAAAAGAAAATAAACCGGGACTCATATGACCACACGACGCGGCTCCACTCTGCAGAGCTCTAGTTTTGGTGTTCCCCGCACCAAGCGAGCCGTAATGTCCGATGATGAGCGATTGTCACACGAGTAGGGCGTCGGCCCCCGTAGCCCAGAGATGCAGAGTGCGTCATATCGTTTGCTGGTTGACGCTGCTTGGGCTTCCGATATTTAACTTGGATGTGATTTGCGCCGCCATTGCCAAACGGTCGGTCTGTACGAGCCTGGAGAGTCTACGTCGACCCCGGTCATCAATGGCGTGTGGTCGGCTGCTTGGACCTCCGACATTTATCTTGGCTGTGATTTATGCCGCCGTTGCCAAGCGGTCGGTCTGTACGAGCCTGGATAGTCTACGTTGACCTCGATCATCAATGGCATGTGGTCGGCCACTGCCTCTGGGCGCTGGTACGTCAGTCGATGGTATACTCGCGGTACACCCTTGATACGATTGCCCTTGGGAACCGTACGGTTCTTAACACTTGGGCGACAGAATGACCCATCTGTCTTGCGCCGACAACGCGTCCACGATCAAAGTCACTCAGATCACCACGTTTACCCATGTTCGCCGTTGCAATACACTGTTGGGAAGCCTGCTGTCTGCCCATTTATCGCCTGCGTTCGGTTTGGGTGTGTTCCACTATTCGTGGGGCATACCTGTGTCATTTGCCTCTCAACCCTATCTTGAATTAAGAACAAGGAACAATACATCAACTATATCTTAAAAAGTATAACCATCTGGTTGATGTGCGAAAGCTTGGAAACTTTTATTTCTATTCTACGCCAAGAAATTTCGGATCACTAGTATAGTTATACTTTTTAACCTATCTCTAATGTTTTGTCTACTGAGTGTATGAACAAATCAATACAATGCAAAAAAAGTAAAGATACTATGCAGTAAAGGAACAAATCAGTACAATAGAAAGAGTAAACATAACAAGCCGCCCCGGTGGCGCAGTGGTCTAAGGCGTTGGCCTCTGATCATTCGTCCGTAAGGGGTCCGGGTTCGAATCCCGGTCAGGCATGGGTGTTGTGTTTGTCTTACGGCACTGGCTCTCTCCCTTCCCTGGAACCAGTGACCCTAAATTAGGGACGGGCGACTGCTTATAGCCCATTGAGTTGCTCACGGTGGTTGTTAAACCTCCAATAAAAAAAAAAAAAAAAAACATAACAAATAATCTTTATTTACTCTCCAAAAATCTATTTCATAACTACTGTTGCCGCCCCGGTGGCTTAGTAGTTTAAGAGATGGCTTCTGATCATTCGCCCGGGAGGGGTCCGGGTTCGAACCTTGGGGAGGCGTGGACGTTGTGTTTACGGCACTGGCTCTCTCTCTTCCCTGGAACTAGTGGCCCTAAATTAGGGACGGACGACTGCTTATAGCCCATTGAGTTGTTCACGGTGGCCGTTAAACCTTCAATCAAAACAGTAAAAAAGAACTATCCTCCCAAACTTTTTGTTAATAGATCTCGCAGTATTCTACATCAATGTTGTTCAGATAATTCTCTTGATTTAATTAACATTTACGCACTGTACTGACCCAGGACCTCCAGAAAGTTAAAATGGGATGCTTACACCAAAGACCACTCAGTGGGTATCTTGTGGTTTGACATATTCACACATAATTACATCTAGATGCCTCATACTAGCTCTGATTAAATTCCTCAGTTTTCTGTTATGAAGTGGGTCTTAACCGTAACTATCTTTTCTTCCATGTATCTTGGCTAGTGTTTCACTGGGCGTGGTTAATTTGTTTGATTTAGTTTCAGGGTTACAGTTGCATGGTGCGTGGCTTTTGTGGTTCGTGCTGTCTGTTTTATTATTGGAACAGAGCTATGTGTTTCAAGGTATGTTATATTTATTATTTCGTTGTGTATTTGTTGGTTCCTGCCTTGTCGTTCAAGAGGTCTTGTGGCTTCAAGAGCTGAGTCAGGCAACATATGAGTTCCTCCTGTTGGTTTTTGACACCAGAAACGACACTCCATATGTAGAACTGAGCTTCCTTGATAAAAGCGGTTCTGTATGTTGGCTGTATTATATCTATAATCACAACTGCCCCCTCCCGCCACGGGGAAGGCTGCAATATGTTTATCATCGTACATGACGAAACTTTTTCTTACCCGTAAAGCGGACTTTTATGCAAATTGACCGAGGGGAAAGCTGACTTACGGTACTATTCAGCAACGTCTTCAGAACTAGAGAGTTTTACAGATTTTTCTCCCTCTCCCTTCAGTTTTGTATGAGATGTTTGTGTTTTATGAAAACTCTTGATTTTAAGGGAAATAGCAAATGATGTTTCTAAAGGTATTTATTTCATGTTAAAAAGGAAAAAAAGGAAAAAAAAATTCTCGTACAAGGGGCCGCAAATGTATGCTTGCAACCGGGCGGCAAGTGGCCCAGGCACACTCCCACACTCCTGAGTGTGCGTATTGAAATCGAAATATGGGTGAATAATTTGGGATGCAGATATAAAAATAATTTTTCCTGAAAGAAATCATGAAAGAAATACGGGATTACGCCATATAATAAAAATTTTGAAGATGACAATCCGATTTTTGGTGATTTTTGGGTGGTGTAGTGGTTAGCATACCCGGGCATTTTCTGGGAGACGCGGGTTCCAGTCCCGCTCCAGGACAGTGAAAATTTTCAAGTTTTCGGATATTATCTGACTTACCATCCTAGTCACATTTACGGCAAAAATCGGATTGTCATCTTCAAAATTTGTAATTTTTCCTGTCAAACTTCTTGAATGGCGATACCAAGCCAATCGCAGATATACACTTTTATGCCACGTCATGGGGGAAATGTACATCTGAAAAATGCTTTCACAATGTGTGTTTTCCCCCTAGAAGTTTAACTCAGGATTTTTTTTTTTTTTTTTTGAAGAGGCAGTGTCCGCTGATTAGACGAACCTCTTTTTCTTTTTCTTCCTCTTTTTTTTTTTTAATTGTAATCGCATCGAAACATTTTATTATCTTTTCATTATTTGACGATTCCATTTAGCGAAAATCATCAGAATAGCATACACCAAAGAGCCAAAATGTTATGATCACCTGTCTAATATGATGTTAGTCCTCCACATGTCGCCAAAACAGGTTTTATTTCGCGAGCCCTTGCAGCTACAAATATTTCTAAGTGTCTCGTGATATCTGGTTCCAGCACGTTAGTAGTATAAAATGGCGGGTTCTGCGCCAAGGAGCAGCTCCTTCTAAAGAAGGAGCAGGGGCGTGGCTTGCGGCAGAAGGATGGGGGACGTGGCATGTGACCGAAGGAGGGGGGCGTGGCAGATGACGCTGGCGACGACCGAGTCGGGGAAAGGAGATGTGCTGCTCCTAGCGGTGCTTCTTGGAACTTTTAATGGACCTTTGAGAGATGGCAACGACCGAGTGGGAGAAAGGGGGTGGATATAGGGGGATGTCAACTCGATGTGCTGCCCCCTAGCGGTGCTTCTTGGAACTTTTAATGGACCTTTGAGAGATGGCAACGACCGAGTGGGAGAAAGGGGGTGGATATAGGGGGATGTCAACTCGATGTGCTGCCCCCTAGTGGTGCTTTTTGGAACTTTTAATGGATCTTTGAGAGATGGCAACGACCGAGTGGGGGAAAGGGGATGTGTACGTTGCCCCCTAGCAGTGCTTTTTCGAGCTTTTCTCGGGAGATTTATTGGACGTTGACAAATTTTCAAGAAGTCTTTCCAATATTTATTTTTTAATTTTCTCGGGAGATTTCCTGGACTTTGTCGAATTTTTGAAGGAAGTTTTTTTTGTCGTTTCCAATTTTTTTTACTCGTATTTTTTTTTGTCCTATTTTTTCTCTCTAATTTATTTTATTAAACTTATATTTTCAGGAATTCCCTGAGGTATTATAATTTTTATAGACGTTGCAGTATTTTTTTCCCCTCAGGTTCATAAAAAATGATCTGGTGGTCCCAGCGAGACCATTGAGAAAATATGTTTGAAAGGGGAAGCATTTTTAATAAAATTCTTGGAATTTTATTTAAAAATGCAGTGTGAGGGGGAGTGGACGTTATTTGAGTTGTGAACGAGTTGGTGTGAACATGAATTTTTCTGTTACGCTGGAACATCTCTCGTTGAATTGTTGTAATGAAGGATGTAATGAAACAGGCGTATCTTACAGCCGTAAAAGAAGGAAGTCTCGGTGGGGTGAATTCTTTATTCCGTGTTGTCAAGAAAGAAGGCGTCAAGAAAAAAGACGTGGAAAAATGGCTGAAGGGGGAGAAAACGTACACCCTCCACAAACCGACGAGACGTCATTTTCCGAGAAACAGAGTGTTGGTGAATAAAATAGATCAACAGTTTCAAGCAGACCTAGTTGACCTTCCCAGTTTGAGTCGACATAATAATGGATTTCGTTACATGTTGACGTGTATTGATATATTTTCCAAATATGCGTGGGTGATTCCCCTAAAACAAAAGTCGGGGTTCCATATCGTTCAAGCGTTTTCCAAGATTTTCGAACAGAGAAAACCTTTAAAACTGCAAACTGATAAAGGAACTGAATTTAAGAACAAAGAATTCCAGAAGTTTTTAAAACAGCACGAGGTGCATTTCTTTACGACGAACAACGAGACAAAAGCAAGTGTTGTGGAAAGATTCAATCGCACGTTGAAAACTAGAATGTGGCGCTACTTTACAAGTCAAAACACCTTCAGATTCATCGACGTGCTCGACGATTTAGTCCACAGTTACAATCATTCTCCCCATCGAAGTATAAAAATGAAGCCTGTGGAAGTGAACGAAAACAATGAAAAGCAAGTGTTTGACAATCTATATAGTGGTTTCAAGAGGGAAAAACCCTCCTATAAATTCCAAGTCGGCGATCACGTAAGGATTTCTAAAACCAAATTAACGTTTGAAAAAGGATACGAATCAAATTGGACGGAAGAAGTGTTTGTGGTGAGTGACCTCATTCCAAGATCCCCTCCCGTGTACAAAGTAAAAGATTTATTGAACGAAGAGCTGGAAGGGACATTCTACGCCGAAGAGCTTCAAAAAGTGACACTTTCCGAGATATTTTCTGTGGAACGTGTTTTAAAGAAACGCAAAAGAAAAGGAAAAATGGAATACTTTGTCAAATTTAAAGGCTACTCCGATAAATTCAACGCATGGATCCCCGCGGAAGATTTGACCTCGCTATAAAACCGGCCTTATTTTTAAATGAAACGTCATTCGTCAAGATGAGTTTCTATCTGACACTACCGAGCGACAGCTCTCTCGGATACTTTTTGGACAACAAAATATCCCATTTTATAACACGTCTTCCTTCCCCAATCGAACTGAATGGAGACTGGGAAGTGGGACTCGTCGAGCTCATCTACCCCCATTCGTGGTATAATATCACGGAAAATTCCAACCATTTCGAATACGATTTGGGAACAGGTCAGTTTAAGACGGGAAGAATATCTCCAGGTCATTACGAGTCTATAGCGGACATTGTTAAATCCATGAGCAATCATTTTGCCAATAAAATCTTTTTGAATTATAATAAAGCGACTCAAAAGGTCAAGTCAACTCTTCTGAAAGGTACGCGCTTGGTTTCCCCCAGGGATTGCGGAAATCTTAGGATACCAACCCATGCAACTTTCAGCCGTGAGTGGAGCTGTCTCGGTAAATGGTGAATTTATCGCAGATCTAAACAGTCGGTTTTCTCTGTTGTATGTGTACAGTGATATTGTGGAACCGCAACCGGTAGGAGACATGGTTGCTCCTCTCCTTCGCATCGTTAAAGTGAGTGGTGTGGATGGAGAGATGGTGAGCGCTTTGTTCGATCGACCTCATTATTTGTCTCTTGCAAGAAAAAATTTTCAAACCATTGAAATCGTTTTAAGGAATCACATAGGCCAATTAGTGCCATTTGAACGTGGAACAGCGATCGTGAAACTTCATTTTCGTCTCAAGCATCTCTAATCATGTACGAACCATACCGCTGCTGTACGAAATCCTTCGAAGATTATTACGTCAGTCAAACGGGAAAAGGAATAGTTTACTATCAAGGAGTACCACTACAAAAAGGTTATGGACTTGGAGGACTTTTTCGTTCATTATTTAGAGCGGCGGTACCGTTATTTAAACAAGGTGCTAAAACGCTCGGAAAACAAGTCTTACGAACGGGTATGGATCTCGCCAATGACGTTATTCTCGGTAAAGATGTGAAAACGGCAGCCAAACAACGAGCTAAAGAAGCAGGACAAATTCTCACTGATAAAGCAGCTTCTAAAGTGAAGAAAATGTTGGGGGGAAGCGTTAAAAGAAAGAGAAAAACGAAGAAACGTATCATTCGTTCAAAGAAAGCCAAGAGGACCGCACGCGATATTTTTGATCCGTAAACCATGGCTATGATTCACAGTCATTCTTCCGTATGTCTCAAGTCGGAATTGGATTTATTTGCTTTACCGCCTACCCAAACGAGCATAGAAAAAGGACAATGGATCGAATATCACCCCTTGGCCAACATTCGAGATGGAGGACCTCTGGAATTTAATATTTCTGGGAGTGGAGAAGAATACATGGATTTGTCTTCCAGCCAACTCTATGTGAAAATTAAAATTGTGAAAGCTGACAATTCTTCCCTACCTGAAAAAGAGCCCGTGGGTCCCATTAACTGTTTTCTTCATTCTCTGTTTTCTCAAGTCGACGTCAGTTTAAACGAAAGAGTGATTTCCTCATCAAGCAACACGTATCCCTACAGAGCTTATATCGAAACTCTACTGAATTACGGAGAAGAAGCAAAGAAATCCTATTTATCATGTGAAGGTTTTTACAGGGATACAGCCGGACATCTACACGAAATTAATCCCACGAATGATGCAACAAACAAGGGATTACATCAACGCTACGAACTCATAAAAGAAAGCAAGACGCTGGATATGATTGGAACCTTGCACTGCGATTTATTTTATCAAAACAGACTGCTGCTCAATTTAGTGGATATGAAAATCAAACTGGTTCGAAGTAAACCTGATTTCTGCCTTGTTTCCTCCTCCGAGATCCCCAGCTACAGAGTTCTCATCGAACACGCATCCATTTTTGTGAGAAAAGTGAAAGTCAACCCTGGAGTTGCCATCGGTCATGCAAAAGCATTAGAAAAATCTCCTGCCAAGTATCCCATTGATCGAGTTTTATGCAAAGTGTATTCCGTCTCTCAAGGAAATATGTCCTTCGTGCAAGACAACGTATTCCTCGGACAAATGCCCAAAAGACTGGTTATTGGATATGTAGACAACGACGCTTTTAATGGTACATATAAATCCAACCCATTTGAATTCAAGCATTATGATGTCAACTTTATCGCCGGGTACGTTGACGGACAGCCAGTTCCTCATAAACCTCTAGAACCCAATTTTGAAAAGGGAAGCACAATTCGTTCCTTCCACAGTCTATTTCAAGGCACCGAGAAACTGGGTCAGGACTGTGGAATATTTATCGATCGTGCGGAATTTTCCGAGGGATACACTCTTTATGCATTCGATCTCAGTCCGGACCTATGCGATGGAGGACATTTGAACCTGATCCATCAAGGAAATTTAAGAGTGGAAATCAAATTTGGAAAAGCTTTGGTAAAAACCATTTCTGTGCTAATCTACGCAGAGTTCCAGAACATTATTGAAATTTCCAAGTCCAGAAATATTCTTTGTGATTTCTCCAATTGAAGAAATGAATAGTATACAAATAACCAAGTCCTTAAAGCAAGATCACGTGACCCGACGTTCCTTCCTCGGAGTGTTTGCCTGTGATCGCCTTCCCAAGAGAATTGTCAAGTTCCCAGCATGCCTTGTTGTGAATACAGACCGACATGGAAATCCTGGAAAACACTGGTTGGCTATGTATATGTCAAACCCAAAAACAATGGAATTTTTTTATTCTTTCGGACATTCTCCAGAATATTTTCAAGGACCTATTGCTCAATTTGTCTCCAAGTTTGAAACTATGAATTTTAATGATGTACCTCTTCAAAGTTTGTTTACGTCCGTATGTGGTCAATTTTGTATTTTCTTCCTTTATTCTAGATGTCGCGGAAAAAGCTTGTACTCCATTGTAAGAAATTTTCGATGGAAATCTGAAACAAACGACGTGCGTGTCTATTATTTTGTTCGAAATAAATTTGGAATTGTAACAAAATTTAGAATTTAAAATAAAAATTGATTTCAACTCTAATTTATGTGTCTTTAAATTATTTTGTAAGTTCTGGATTGACCTCAGTTGACAACATGGAAGTGCCCAGACTACAACATCCTTTCACAGCTCTGATAGCGGGTCCTACGGGAAGTGGAAAGACCCAGTTTGTAAAGCGCTTACTTCAGCATCAAGGGGAAGTCATCTCTCCCCCTCCCGAAGACGTGGTGTGGTTCTATGGGGTTCACCAAACATTGTATGATGAAATAGAAAACGTGACATTTGTGGAAGGCATCCCCTCTAATTTCCGTGACTATGTGAAAGGAAGAACGCTGTTTGTCATTGACGATCTCATGACTGAATGCGGAAGTGATAAAAAATTGACTCACTTGTTCACTAGAGGGAGTCATCATTTCAATGTGTCCGTGATATTCATTACTCAAAATATTTTTCATAAAGGTAAAGAAATGCGAGAAATTTCCCTGAATGCTCATTACTTGTTTCTGTTTAAATCACGAAGAGATGTGAATCAAATCACTCATTTAGGGAGGCAGTTGTACCCTAGCAAACTTAAATTTTTTCAAGAAGTGTATATGGATGCCACAAAATCCCCTTACAGCTATTTATTGATTGATCTAAAACCTGAGACAAAGGAAGAATTAAGATTACGCTCCCAGATACTTCCGGGAGACATTCAAGTAATATATCAACCTCGGTGAAATGAAATAAGTCTCAGTTTTAATCATGACGCTGTCTAAGCAGCAGGTCCAACTTTTATGTATGATTCAACACTGTCCAAAAAAAGTATTAAAAGACCTAATATCGAAGTGTAGAAAAAGTGGAATTAAAGCACTATGTGAAGTTTGTATGAATACGTTAAAAGGAAATGTTCCGCTTACTCCCACCCAGAAACATTCATTGCAACGGCATAAGCACACCTTGCGAGCTCTCTCTCGAAAAAAGACACCTCTGTATAAAAAGAGGAAACTCCTTATTCAAAAAGGGGGATTTTTAGGTGTGTTGATTCCCGCTGCTCTCAGTGTATTAACGACTCTGCTTACGAAATAATGGAATTTGCCAAGAAAATGGTTCTGATTCCCGAAGAACGGATTTCCCGTCATATGCCCACAGACGAAACGCTAACGGACTTGGACAAAGAAATGAAAAAAATTCTCCTAAGCAAAGAGTCTGACGAAGTAAAAGTGAAATTATATAATCAAGTCTTGAATAAGCGCATTCATGTTTCCAGTTTTAATCCTCCAGTTGCATCTCACGAAACCCCATCGAGAACTGAAAGAACCAGTGAAAGAAGAACATGTCAAAGACGAGAAAGTAAAAGATGTTGTGGAAGACCTTATCGTTCAGTCCGTTCCTTCTAACTTGAAACGAAATGCAAGAAATGTGCTGGACGTCTTTAAAACGAACTCTGATATTATTGACTGGAGTCCCAAGGCCGAATTTAAATATAATGGACGCATTGTAAAAAACACGAATATAGTAGACCTCATAGACTCTATGTTTCGAAGCAAGGGATCTAAGCTGTACATACCTCCTGAATTTGTAAAAGCATTAAAAGACATTAATTTACCCAAAAAGTACATTAAAAATAAACAAATGTTGAAAGTTCCTGTACAAGAAGGAAATTCTGTTGTAACTTCTAAACGAAAAAAGACAAATTCTAAGAAAATATGTAAAAATGTTCATTGGATTCCATATTAAAAAATTTAGTTGAACAAAAGTGTCATTTTTTTTTCTCTTTTTTAAATGTATGCACTTTCGGAACAGTTCATTCTTTCTTAGGGTTAAAAATGGAACACTTCATTTTTTCTTAATGGACAGCTTTGAGAAAACACATTTCATTAAAAGCAGGGAAATTCTCATAGAATAACATGGGAAAACTAGTATACATAAAAAGACTGTTTCGAAACGAGTAAAAATCTGTTTAAGTTCGTTTTCGAAAAAGTTGGAAATAGAATGTAGGAAAAACAGTCACAGCAAGTTCCTGAAAGTTGAAAATTGGATGTACTAAAAATGTCTAAGGAAAGATTTTTTTATAAAACACAACTGCTTTAGTTTTCCCAGGCTAGAGGGGTCTTCAGTGAGAGCGCTTCTTCTTTTTCAACTAAAAGAATAAAGCGAGTCAGTTTGAAACACTTCAAACTCCCCGAAAATAAGCCGTGTACTCTGGTTTCGGCTCAATACTGTAAAGCATTGCTCTCAGATCAGTCGGAAATCCCCCGATTGGCCGCCTGATGGAAAACATCAGGCCCATTTCCCTTAATAAATACCCAAATATCCTTAAGAAAAGTCTTTAGCAAAAAAATACTAGTTCCCCATTAAATCAATTCATTCTGTTACTATTTTAAAAAGAAATTTCTTTTACTTTTAAAATTCTTGAAACTTATTATTTTGACTCATTTCAATAAAAAAACATAATTTCACTTAAATTTAGGTTAATAAAAAAAATTTCACAAAATTTATATCTTAGAATGAATAAAATACTTACACTTAAATTTAGGCTCTGGAAATAGAAAAAAAATTACTTTAAACATTTCCAAAAAATATTTACTTTTTTTTTAAAAAACTTGAATTCTCACTTTTTTTTCAGTAATTTACCTCCCTCCCTCCCCCTTCCCTTACCCAAATTTTTAGGAGCCCTAAAAAGGACTTTTTTCAACAGCTGCTGTTTCCTCCAACTCAATACAAGTCGTATTGGGCTACGTGCATGTCGTGAACCGTTTTCAACAAGTTCGTAATGTCCAGAGATTCTAAAAATTCTTTGGAGATGAGTTCCTTCGTAGCAGCAACGAAAGATTCCGCTACAACCACAGGCTGCAGCATAGCAACGGCGCAGTGAGTGCTAAACTTAATATTTATGGAATCATGCTCCATGATGTTGTTAGGCAATTCACGATAAGGCAAGAGACATTCCGGACATTGAAACAGTGGGCTGAGCGTTCTTTTGTAACGGTAGACCATGACTCCAATAAGAATTTGTTGGCGGAAGCATCTGGAGTACAGATCCTGATCTCAGAGTTAATGAAACTGGTTTAAACCCGTTTCTCTTAAAAACAAAATCTCTTTCTTGCCCGAGAGCAATGCACGACAAAGGTTCTAAATCTGATTCATTGTCCATATCCGATGCTATCTTTTCCAGTTCGGTATTTGTTTATTAAAACAAAGTTGAAAGTCATTCTTTCTCAACAGCGAGCTTGATTTCTTGAAGCAATGGGGTCCAAGCTCAAACCGCTAAAAGTGTATTTCAGATTGGGGTCCCCGAAGGCAACATGCTGTCTAGGAATGTTATAACACTTTCCGAAAATTTTTATTTTTGAGAATTCACCACTCAAATATTCTACTTCATCTTCCAAACGAGAATAGTAATGAATCGCTTGAGCAAGGGAGAAGAGCTGAGAGTAACGAAAATTCAGATTTTCCTTGTTATGACGAAGAGACATTTTTTTTTCAGGTCAACACACTCACACCAAGCACCGAAGCGATAATGAGTCAGGCAGGCAGGCTTGCGATAAGGCGTATGACGTCAGGTTTCCGAGAGATGAGTAAGCAGCTTTTCCCCCTTTCCCCACCTGCTCGTTCTGTCAGAAGGTCCTACCTTTTGAAATGTTGGGGAAAAATTACTCCCCCAATTACGTTGACAAAGAAATTTTCTAGAAATGCGTACATGAAGACACAATATTAAAGTAACAACATTCCTCAATTTATATTAAAAAAAAAAAAAAACCTCTACTGGTTTTAAAGTTCCTTCTCTTGTAATTTTTTTTCTCGCTAAATGCATCTTTGACAACCCCGAAAGCTGAACTTCTGTTCTTTTCAAAATGATTTGTTCCGAAAGGGGTTCACTCCCTGAGGAACGCAGATTCAAAGCAACGTGATCACTCGTTATTTCTGTACAGACAGTTAAAACTATGATCAGCAACAAATTTGAAAAAAAAAGAAAAACATTGGACTGTCTCCACACATTTTTAAAATGACGTCATTTGAGAGGAGGTTTTTCATGACAAATTTCTTCCAACAGGAAAAGAATGTATGCGAGCAGAGTAAAAATTTTGAGTCTTTGCGTGAGCAAATCGAGACGAAATATCTTCGCATGAGAAAATTGTGACGAAATATCTTCGCATGAGCAGAGTAAAAATTTTGAGACGAAATATCTTCGCATGAGTAGAGTAAAAATTTTGAGACGAAATATCTTCGTATAAGCAACTGAGATGAAATATCTTCGCATGAGCAGAGTAAAAATTTTGAGACGAAATATATAAGCAACTGAGATGAAATATCTTCACGTGAGCAAAACAAACATTTTGAGACGAATTTTTTTCTATGAATCCAAGCGAGCAGCAGCAGCAAAAATGACGGAGGCATTTCATAGAGCAGAGAATTTTTTTTTCTTGAGGGAAATTTTCTCGAATAATGAGTGAAGACTTGAATTATTCATTCTCTTCCTGGGCAAAGTGTGCCGTGTGGACCCCCATGCCAAGCAGTTTATCGACATGGAGTGGTTCGAATACAGGCAGCTATTTTGTTTTAAATTTCTTCCGGGGAGGCTCTTCCGATTCTAACGAATAATGCCCATAAGGAAGAGAATGAATATTGTCCTGGGATACGACTCGCTTGTTGTCATATGGGCTAAGAGATGTTTTGTTTGTGGCAACAGTGAAAACCGAATGTTTCATGCTTCGAATGCAATAGCTCATGTTCTTCTTTTCTTGCATATGAATGAGTGAAGACTTGAAATCATTCAAACGAAGCTGTTGGGAAACTACTGTTTTGCTCACGCCTTTAGCTTTTTTGACTTCTTCTTCTTCTGTAGCAAAAGCATACATCTTCGGTCTAAGACCAACAAATTCTTTTATGGCTCTTCCTTGGGTCTCGTCTTTAAATTTCCCAATTACTTTTTTATTTTTCAGACAATAGAGCGGGTGGCTTGTGCAAAAATCACTCGTGTCTAATTCATCTTTAATATTTTCCATATCTTTATATAGATCTTCTGTCTTGATGTGATAGAAGAAACTATCAGTATCCATATAAAGAATGGAAATGTTGTCACGATATAAAGGCCTCATCACTTCATAATGGAAGTCGTACATTCTAGTTTTAGAGATGTCTAAAATGGCGACTCCCAAATAAATGGGTTTGTTGAAGGTGAGGTGAGTGACATTAAAATGCATAGACACAAGAAAATTTCCATCAGCTTCATCTTTTAGTATGGAGCGGTCTTTAAAATTGGGTTTACTGAGCAGCTTTTCCAGTCGATTGTCTTCGCACACCAGCTCAACTTTGGTTCGGTTGCGAATATTTTCCATTGTTTTGCCAAAAACGGAATTGTTCATCAATTTGAAAAAATCTTTCTCAAACTCATTTTTTGCCCTCTTTCTCATTTCAGTATTAAGCTGAATATAAGGTTGCAACCACTTGCTTTGATCAAAGCTTATTCCTCGATGCACTTTTGTTATGACGAGACCCGCTTTGACTGCCTGTTTGAGAAGACGATAATGAGCCACGTACCTGGATTTTTTATTTAAAGTAGTTAATAATTTGACCTGCCTGGTTCCAGGTACTACTTCCGTTTCCGGACAGAAAGGCAAATCCGAATGAAGATCGTGAAGGGAGTCAGGATAGCTGATGTCAACATCGAGAAAGTATCCCGTGCTGGCATCGTCCGCTATACACGTGACATCCAACTGCTTCAGTTCTTCATCGGAAAGCCACCGGAAGTTATTCACCGG
Source organism: Macrothele yani (assembly GCA_039090855.1). Taxonomy (NCBI): domain Eukaryota; kingdom Metazoa; phylum Arthropoda; class Arachnida; order Araneae; family Macrothelidae; genus Macrothele; species Macrothele yani. The sequence continues at coordinate 134,451,969 of CM077025.1, forward strand.
AAGTGACTCATGCATTCCAAACCCATAAAGGTTCGTACAATCGAGATAAGAGATGAAGCTGGTTTCTTTGGAGGCATCAAAATTTTTCAGATACTTATTATTGGCCTGAGCATGCCGCTTCACACACATACACAAGCCACCCCGCTTTCCGCTCTCCAGAAAAAGTAGCATATCGTAGTCACTTAAAAGCTGGAGAGAAACTTTAGTACATTTGAGCATGGCGGACCAACTTAAGCCAGGACAACTGAAAAACCAGGCAGGATCTAAAGTATAAGTGTCCTGGCAAATATTTCGGAAATTTTCAAACACGTCGGCCAAAATGAGCACATCTGTTTTTAAGTACACATCTGCATACTGGCCTAAATTCTGAATCTTCATGACCGCCTATACTTTTTTGGCATGCTCATATTCTTCATCTGTTATATGACAATTCGTTAATTTGTTGAGGAAATCCTTTTGGGGAGGTAAAGAAGTTTCCTCTAACTTGTTATACGACGAAATGTAGTCATAGGGAAAAATGCCTTTCTGCGTGAGGAGATTGAATTCTTCATCATGAGGAATAAGCTGTCGTGTAATTTTAAAATGCGTTCTCGGAAGATTATTTGCTAATTTCGATACACTGCTTGGCATGAATCGAAAACTGTCCAGGAAACGAACTTCAAGCCCACCCATCTTTTTAGAAAAAGAAATAAATTTCTCGGTCGACTCGGGGATCACGCTAATTTCTCCTGGAAGGCAATCTAATTCCTTGATGATAAAATGCGAGTCGTATCCCGAAAGGTTGTGCATCAGAACTGGAACAAAGGAACAATTTTTGAAATTGATATTGCAGGAAGCATGTGCGGGTCCTCTGAATTTCCCAGTACGATGATCGTGGTCCGCCACTTTCTTTTTGGATTTACTGCATGAATTATATCCACCTTCACCACAAATATGACATATGCTTGCTTTCCGATAGACATCTTTTTCAGCCTCCGTCAATGCAATCATAGGGATATTTATTTTATAATTTTTTTCAATAACTTCCACATCTTCTTTGAGAGTCTGAAGGAAATGACTCACAACTCCCTGCTCTGCTCTATAAGTTCGGAAAACATCATAACGACCTTCCACATCTTTTATGAAATAAGCATATGATATAACTTCATGAGATTGGGTTGGCGTGGTGAAGGACTCGCTTGGATTCGGGATCGGACCTTGAACTGGTTTTAAGACGCTCTCAAAATCAGCGTACACAACGAAAGGAACCCGCTGACTGAATTTGAAATCTTTAAAAGTTAATTCCTTGTCTTCTGGCATCTTGATGAGGACAGTCTTGTTTTTATTGCATAATTTCTTGTGTCATTTAATTTTTGCTCTCCATTGCACCTCGTATCATAAGTTTTAAAACATTTTTTGCAGATGTGTACTTTACTTTTATGGACTGACAATTGACTGGAAATAAGCCGCTCAAAATTCGTAATGTAAGCAAAGTGGTTGCAACCTCCGTTTTCTAAATACAACAAATCTCTGTGGTCCGCCAGCTCTTCTTCACATACTTTAATGGGAAATATTTTACCAGCTTCATCTATCCCGTAAATGTTAATGCTCATGTTGTTGGTCTTTTCAAATTTTGGAATGTCGGAAATTTTGACGGGATAGTCCACGCAATCCCACTTGTAGCCACCTTCAAAATAAGGATCGTTAAGATAAGAGGCTACCCTTTCTCGATGCCCTCTTTGATCTTGAAGACGTGGGGTCCACACGGCATATTTGAAGCAGAAGGCATCTGAATTTGTAACGTTCACGACAGCTTTTTTCGTCTGAATATGGTTGGGAAGCATAATAAAGGAACCTCCTTTCAATGGCCTAAACCGATTAACCCGGAGTTCGAACCACTCCACGTGAGAAAACATCCAGCCTGATCCTTTCAGTTCGCATTCAGAACATTCAGTGAGTAGTTTCCTGGACATGATATCGAAAAATTCCCCGAGATTTGTCGACCGATACACTGGCTTATTAGTTGTTTTTAAATTCCGAGAACATATATCAAATTCCTTCGGGTCATCGGGTTTAGGCTTTTTAAAAGCTGCCTGCATAAATGCATTTACTTTAATGGATGGATGGGCTGCCAGTGCATGTTCTAGAATGCTTTCAGAAGAATTTTGGATGCCATTCAAAAATGTGGGGAGACAGACCGCTGTTTCCCCTTCCGGAACAATCTTAAATGTTTGCAATCGGTTCTGAGCCACCGACTGCACTTGGATGTAAGCCCCCATATTCAATGGAGGAACAATGGGAGCTTCGGAACTGGGGTCCTCAACAACGTGGCTGGGGCCAGCAACAACTTCACGACTGGGGCCTGCTGTATTTGAAGGGCCTGCAACAACTTCATGACTGGGGCCTGCTGTATTTGAAGGGTCTACAGCATTAGAGGGGCCCGCTGCATTGGAGGGGCCTGCCGAAGACGCATTTAACGAGTTCCACCCCACCTGCATTCTCGAATGACATTTAAGAATATGTATCTGCAAGTACGCATTTCTAGAAAAACTCTTCCTACACAACATACACGGAATAAGTGCCCCAGAATGAATTTTGACATGTCTCTGCAAATTCTGTTTCAAAGTGAAGACCTTCTGACAGATCTTACAAGTAAAAGGGGCAGGGGGTACGTCAGACACAAATGAGGAAAGTAGGTCTTGCTACATTGGAATTTCCTCTAATTCCTGAAACACTTCTGAATTTTGCAAAAATAGCTGTTCATCTTCCAGCCACCATTCTTTCTGTGGAAGAATAATAAAAAAAAATTAACCCTCTCCCCTATCAAAGCATTTTTCATGAAATAAACATTTAAAAGGGATATTCCTACGTTGAGAATACATTTTTATGAGAGCTATCGTAAAAATATGAATTCCTAAAATATTTGAAAACAAAGAACTATGTTTTAAACGATTCCACTAACATGAATTTTCCTTCCTGAAAATCTAACTTAAATCGTATGCAAAAGAACTCACATACCGCTAACATGTTTTTAAACCTGTACCAACGCATTTTCATGGAAATTAAAATGGAAAGTTCCTACGTTGAGAATACATTTTTATGGGAGCTATCGTAAAAACATGAATTCCTAAAATATTTGAAAACAAAGAACTATGTTTTAAACGATTCCACTAACGTGAATTTTCCTTCCTGAAAATCTAACTTTAATCGTATGCAAAAGAATTCACATACCGCTAACATGTTTTAAACCCCTATCAACGCATCTTCATGGAAATTAAAATGGAAAATTCCTACGTTGAGAATAAATTTTTATGAGAGCTATCGTAAAAACATGGATTCCTAAAATACTTTAAAAAAAGAACTATGTTTAAACGATTCCACTAACATGAATTTTCCTTCCTGAAAATCTAACTTAAATCGTACGCTAAAGAACTCACATACTGTTCCTAATACACTAGTATATTTTTTCCTTAAGGGAATCCTCTCACGAAATTCTAACAACATTCTAATTCAAACAACTTTGGGGACCTAACAATAAATAAAAACATTGCATGCTAATGAAAGAACGCTTACCTCTTCGATTTCAGAAACTGATGAAAAAATGTTTTTAGATTCCATTCCAAAACACGCCACAATATTCAGACAGCGAGACAGTCGATAACTAAACGCAGTTGAAAACTAAACGTAGGTACTAAACCAAAGCAGCAGAAAAACTGAGGAGTAGGAATGAGCAACGCCAGTTTTATAGCAAACAGGATGCCTTTTTGACCCCCGACAATGGAAGAAACGCCATTGGTTCGAAGTTGAAACAGTTTCTGAAATTCTTTTGGTATCTGTTCACAAAGATGACATCACGAAAAACCCGTCACCGTGCGTCATCGCTTCAAGCAGTATGATGACATTCCAAGTTCACAAGGATGACATCACAACGTACCCGTCACCCATGCGTCATCGCTTCAGGCAGTAACTGCACGGAGACGTTATCTGGTCACAAACATGCTATTGATGAATCACCTCTAACCAGACAAAGCGAACTATGGCTCAGGACTTATTTTAAGGTAAATTCTTAGCGATAGAAAAGTGAAAGGATTTCGTTATAATTAATTTTCATATCTTGAGAGAATAAACTAAAAGATTCTTCATAGACAGAAAAATTAAAGCCTCGATAAAAGTAGTTGTTAGTTTGAAAATAAAATAATGTTGGTACATCGAGAAATTTAACGAGTATGCAAGCATTTAGTAAAAAAAGATTAAGATAATGCATTAAAGGGTACATTTCACTGAATAATCATGAAGAAATAAAAAAAAAAACATTTTAACTATGCCTAAAAAATTGTGGCTTTGTACGGTGGAAAAAGGTACAACGTTAAAAAAATGCCATGAACACGTAAATACGTTAATAAACAATCGTGTTTTAAGATTATGTCTGCAGCACAAAACTTTGGAAAACGTTTTTATGTTGGAACGTCCGTTGAAAATGCGTGAAGTCTCCTCAAAGAAAATAAAAAAATCGTTACGTTGAAAAATTATGAATATAAAATGGGAAATTATGAGGAAAAAAATAAGGAATAAATTCGTTGCAAAATGAACAAGTTATTGAAAAAAATCAGTCTTGGAACTTAATGTGGCTACAGAATCTTAAATGACGTCAACCGCCGACCCCGTGGAGGAAATGGCGTTGGCTGATGTCATGTCTGCTATCACGACATGCGTCATCCGGCATAGTCACTCTTCCCAAAACACGTGTCATACAAAATTTTCTTAGTCAAAGAGAAAATTGTGACTCATCTCAAAACACATGGCTCACAAAATGACAACGTGGTGAAACTAAAATGGCGGAACATGAATCAACGGGAACGAAATCTTTTCAAACAAAGCCTTTCCTCGCCTAAATTAAAATTGTAGGGAAGAAAAATATAAGAATGAAAAAAATAATGCAACGTCTATAAAAATTATAACACCTCACGGAGTTCTAAAAATATAAATTTAATAAAACAAATTTGAGGAAATGCTTCGATTGAAAAATTTGACAAAGCCCAGTAAATCTCCCGAGAAAATAAAAAAAATAAATAAAGCCGACCCCGCTGAGGAGAAAACGACGTTGGCTGATGTCATGTCTGCTATCACGAATGCGTCACTCATCATAATGACTCATCCCAAAACACGTGTCATACAAAATTTTCTGAGTCAAAGAGAAAATTGTGACTCATCCCAAAACACATGGCTCACAAAATGACAACGTGGTGAAACTAAAATGGCGGAACATGAATCAACGGGAACGAAATCTTTTCAAACAAAGCCTTTCCTCGCCTAAATTAAAATTGGAGGGAGGACAAATATAAGAATTAAAAAAATAATGCAACGTCTATAAAAATTATAACACCTCAGGGAATTCCTGAAAATATAAATTTAATAAAAAAAACATATTGGAAAGACTTCCTTCAAAAATTTGACAAAGTCTAATAAATCTCCCGAGAAAATTAAAAAAATAATGCAACGTCTATAAAAATTATAATACCTCAGGGAATTCCTGAAAATATAAATTTAATAAAATAAATTAGAGAGAAAAAATAGGACAAAAAAAAAATATGAGTAAAAAAAATTGGAAACGACAAAAAAACTTCCTTCAAAAATTTGACAAAGTCCAGTAAATCTCCCGAGAAAATAAAAAAATAAATATTGGAAATAAACTAAAAGATTCTTCTTCCCCAAAATTTGTCAACGTCCAATAAATCTCCCGAGAAAAGTTCCAAAAAGCACCGCTAGGGGGCAGCACATCGAGTTGACATCCCCCTATATCCACCCCCTTTCTCCCACTCGGTCGTTGCCATCTCTCAAAGGTCCATTAAAAGTTCCAAGAAGCACCGCTAGGGGGCAGCACATCTCCTTTCCCCGACTCGGTCGTTGCCAGCGTCATCTGCCACGCCCCCATCCTTCTGCCGCAAGCCACGCCCCTGCTCCTTCTTTAGAAGGAGCTGCTCCTTGGCGCAGAACCCGCCATTTTATACTACTCACGTTACCTGCAGATTCTTTAACTCTTACAAGTTATGCGGTTGAGCCGTAGAAGATCCGATTTGCTGTTCCAACACAAACCACAAATACTCGATTGGATTGATGTTTGGTTAATGTGGAGGCCAGGGAAGTCTTCCTCATGCTCCTCGAACCATTCTCGGCCAATCCGGGCAATGAGCTATGGCCGCACCGGTGGCGCAGTAGCCTAAGCGATGGCTTCTGATCATTCGTCCGAGATGGGTCCGGGGTCGAATCCCGGTGAGGCATCGATGTTGTGTTTGTCTTACGGCACGAGCTGTCTTTCTTCCCTGGAACTAGTGGCCCTAAATTAGGGACGGGCGAATGCTTATAGCGCACTGAGTTGCTCACGGTGGTCTTTATACCTCCAATCAATCCTGGCACCAAACTTCTCCACCACCCCGGTGGCGCAGTGGTCTAAGCGATGGCTTCTGATCATTCGTCCGAAAGGGGTCCGGGTTTGAATCCCGGTGTGGCATGGATGTTGTGTTTGTCATACGGCACTGGCTCTGTCCCTTCCCTGGAACCAGTGACCCTAAATTAGGGACGGGCGACTGCTTATAGTCCATTGAGTTGTTCACAGTGGCCATTAAACTTCCAATCAAAAAGGTCAAGTTTTGATACTTTCGTGCTCATTTTAGTTGCTTCCGACATTGAATCAAGGTTAACATAGGCACTCGTAGCAGCTTACCTTTTGGACGTAGCCCCATTCTCAGCAGAATTTATGTGCTCTGTGTTGTGACACGTTACTCCCGTAACCAGTATTCGAATTACCGGCGTCCGCCTCGCCGGCTTATGACCATTCGTCCGAGAAGGGTCCGGAGTTGAATCCCGGTTAGGCATGGATGTTGTGTCTGTCTGTCTTACGGCCTTGTCTTTCTCCCTTCCCTGGAACCAGCGGCCCTAAAAAGGACGGGTGACTGCTAATAGCCCATTGAGTTGCTCACGGTGGTCATTAAATCATCAATAAAAAAAAAATACCCGTGAGTAGTGCCACAATTTCTCTTGTATTGGCTCGTACCATACAGGACAGCCTCCTCTCACTTCTAGCATAGATGAGTCGTGCTCGGCCAACACCTTATTGGCTGTTCGTTTGTTTTTCCCTCTCGGATTATTTTTTCAAGGTACTGAACACAGTTGACTGTAAGCACACCACAAGCCTTGTTGTCTTGGAAATGCTCTGACCTAGTCATCTGGCCGTTCAATTTGGACTTTGTCAAACTCGCTTAAGCTCCTTTTCCTATCTGAAGAACAAAAATAACCCTGATCAGCAGAATTCAGTATCAGGCGTTATTCATGCCGTTTAATAGCCTTTACGCCGGCCGTCGTTTACATGAAGTTGCTTCGATTTGCGCAGAGACGCGCTGGTCATTGAGCGGAGCTCTCTTAACGAAACTGGAGACAATTAGTTCTTCGGGCATAGGTACGAGATGACACATCCGATCACCGTGATTTTTTGCATGCGATTGGACATCGTCCATGGTCAGGTTTTGACGCCTTCAGATTCCCGAAATTCCGTGTCATTGAAGAATTACTTGAACCGTTTCACGAAAGTCTGCTCACTAACTATTTAAAAAAATCGTTTGAATTGAAAAACGGAGAAATGGAAAGACTCCGTCTGTAAGCTCAACACTTGCGTAATCTATAATAATAAAAGAAAGTTTGTGTATGTGTGTGTCTGTCTTTCGCGATACAAAACGAAAAAATTGCTTCCCGATCTGAGTGTGTCTTTCCGCTTCGTTTACATGCAACCTGATCACATGGTAAATTTTAGGATGTTTTGTTCTGGAAGTCATAAATTTTACGCGTTCGTTTTTTAGAATTCGTTATAATAGACGCCTTAATGAGCTTAGATTTTGCAATAGCTTCGCTCAAGATTTGCCAACTGTACCCGAGTTATCGGTTACCGTTGGCGGCTTGTCCTAGTAATATTTTATTACACACTCCCCAGCCGATAAAGGCAATGGTTAATTGCAGGAGGAGATTCATTTTATGAAAGCCTTTTAAAGAGGTTAGTCATAGTTTTCTGGTCCAGGCCCTATCTTGCAGTATACGATTCGGGCTCGGTTTGATATACTTAGGGCTTTTAAAATTCAGCCCGAACTCAGCTGATCCACACCCCACATAGCAGGTTACTCTGTACCCTGGTTTTTACTGCGCGGAATAATGTAGGAAATACCGGTGTATAACTTTTCCAGTTATAATTAATTAACACGTTGTGCATTTCTATTTTTACGCCCCACACACCATAAATGTATACCCCTAGAATGAAAATTCTGAGAGGTAACCTCCCTCCCCCTCATCACAAGCCCCCCTACGGTCCTGATGTCAGGGCATGCAATGCAGGAGGAGTCTTATGCCACGTTCGGACGTCTATCGTAGCGGTTTGCACTAATGTTAATTTGGAAAGCCGTAACCTTAGCGGTCCGGTCTGAGCCCGACCCTAACCGTTTCAGGCTTCCTCTAGAGCAGGGGTTTTAAACCCGTGGAGTACTTTTTAATAGCCCACGAAGGAAATTTTAAGATGAGAAAAAAAAATGAAAATAAAATGGAAAATGGCGGCTCTAGGCCAGGGGTGCTCACCCCCTCCCCAATACAAACCGATTTTTTTTTTGGAATTACATATTAATTTTAATTACCGGGTACATGCCTAACCGGGATTCGAACCCAGTCCCCATTCTTTTTATTGCGCTTTGGTCTCTTTCATATACAGTCGTGGCCAAAAGTCCTGCACCAATAGACCTAAAGTAAATTTTTGATGATTGAAGTCAACTTATACTGGCCACTTTATTATGACCACCCCCTCAGTACTTCGTTGGGCCATCTTTTGCCTTTAATACTGCGTCGATTTTTCGTGGCATGGACTCCACGAGATGTTGATAGGTGGTTTGTGGAATCTGAGGCCATGCTTGATGAACAGCACTTTCCAGGAGGGTGAGATTGCAGGGTTGTGGATCCAGCTGTCTGATGGCTCGTTCAACTTCATCCCACAAATTCTCAACGGGGTTAAGATCTGGAGATTGTGGGGGCCACCTAAGCAAAGTAAACTCACCGGTATGTTCCTGAAACCAATCCTGTACAATACGAGCACTATGGCAGGACGCATTATCTTGTTAAAAGTAGCCATCGCCATTGGGATAAATCATCCACATGACAGGATTAACTTGGTCCGCAACGATGTTTAGATATGATGTGCCAGTCAGACGTTGATCAAGAAGAATTAAAGGACCCAAAGCATGCCAGGAAATCATTCCTCAAACCATAACGTGGCCTCCACCAGCTTGAAGGGTTGTAGCAATGCATTTGGGGTCCATACTTTCGTTCTGTTTCCTCCGAATTCTCACTCGGCCATCGGCATGGTGCAACTGAAAAAGTGATTCATCGCACCACATAATTTGTTTTCAATTATCGACTGTCCAATCCTTGTGCTCCTGTGCGAACTGGAGACGTTTTCTCTTGTTAACTGCAGACAGCAAAGGTGTTCGAACAGGCCTTCGGCTCCCATATTCCATCCGATGCAGTGTACGGCGAACAGTGCTTGCAGAGATCATTTGAGGGGATCCCTGTTTAAGATGGTCTGTAATTTGCTGCACTGTTGCCCTCTGTTGTCTGTTACCAGTCTGGATACTCTCCGTTCGCCCGAGCAGTCACTAGTCGATGACGACCACACGTTGCACGTAGAGACCCAGTTGTTTGGCTGACAGTCCAGTCTTTAAGCACTTTAACAACAGCTGCTCCGGAATATTTCACGAATGCGGCGGTTTCGGTGATATTCGCTCCGAGCTCCTGCAATCATCCCACGTTGAAAGTCCGTCAAATCGCATTTTTTACCCATCTCGTCACCCAAAAATCACTTCTACTACTATCGCAAGCACTAAGCTTTCCCTTTTTATACTAGCCTCGCCCTCTGGCGGCAACAGCGTGCAGCCTTAGCTCATTTGCTTAAAACTGTCAGGTGGTAAAAATAAAGTGGCCACTCAGTGTACAGCGTAATGATAAGTCAGAAATACATCATTTTAAAGGAAATTTTATGCTGAATGGAAATACTTTTACAGAATGTTATTACCAGTAATAGAAGTGAAGTTACAAGCAAAAGTACAGCATCTAGTCATAAAAATAAAAAAATAGTGGAATTTGTGAAATTACACTGAGAAAAGCGTTTTGTTAATTCAACAAAATTTTTTGTCGGTATACATACAGTCAACAAATTTTTTTGTTGAATTTGCAAAATTATTTTGTTGAAAATTATTGTTGATTTAACAAAATTTATTGTTATCACGACAGAACGTTTTGTTCATTTAACAAAATGTTTAGGTCGATTTTTGGAAATTTGTTTGATCCAACAAAACATATTGTTATCATGACAAAATGTTTGTTGCTGCAACAAAACACATTGTTATCCTGGCAAAATAAGTTTTGTTGCTATTACAATATGTTTTGTTGCAGCAACAAAATATTTTGTCATGATAACCATATGTTTTGTTGGATCAAACAAATTGCCTAAAATCGACCTAATCATTTTGTTAAATGAACAAAACGTTTTGACGTGATAACAATTTTGTTAAATCAACAATAATTTTCAACAAAATAATTTTGCAAATTCAACTTGACTGTATATCGACAAAATTTTTGTTGAATTAAGAAAACGTTTTTCTCAGTGTAGTGTAGAATGCCTTTAACGTACAATTACTGCACAGTACATTATTGAAACTTGCGGGACACTTGAAATAACTTACCAACAAGTAAAATACGCTTTAATATTTAATTGGATAACCACGGTTTTTTAGTAACAAAGTGCACCTTCCTGGCATGGAACTAATGAGCTTCTCTAGTTGTCCATTGGTGATAACACGGCGCCATACGACCCTTACAGACTCAATTGATGCTGTTTTAAATGTGAGTCCTTGCTGACGGATCGTTTGCTTCAGTCTCACCCACAGATTCTCTATGGGATTAAGATCCGGTGACTGTGCCGGTCACTGAAGTTTTCTTATAACTTTTCGATTAAACCACTCGTCAACTAATTTTGACCGATGACATGGCACGTTATCGTCCTGTAAGATAAAATTCCGCAAACCCATGTCTTGTGAAGATGGTAGCTAGCAGTTTGGACTCCAAAATATCCACCTATTGCGATCCATTCAATGTGCCGTCAACAAGGTGCAGACGGCCGACACCACTAGCTGAAATACAGGACCATAACATCACTGAATGTGGGTGCTTGATTGTTGGCTGGGTGCAGCATGCCTTATATATTTCACCAGCCCGACGACGTACATAATTATTTCCATTATTAGCGGAAAGAGTAACAATAGTTTCATCACTGAAAATAACATTTTCCCATTCATCAACAGTTCAATTCTTGTGTGCCCTTGGTCCAAGGAATTCCTTTGAGCCGTTGTTGTTCAGTAAAGAAAGGTTTTCGCGCAGTCAGTCCATTTTCTTGTAGCCTACGACGAACTGTATATGTGCAGATGCAATAATGACTACTTCATTCTCCCACCCATTTCTTAAATCAGTGGCTGTTTTAAACCTTGATTTTAAGGAACGACGAATCAACATGCGATCATCACGTTCAGTACACAGCCTTGGTCGACCTGTTCTTTCCCCACACATTCAGTTTCTGCAACTCTTTTAATGGTGCGCAAGACAGTGCCACATTTAACAGCAATTTTACGACTAAATCCAAGTTCATGCAAAGTAATTTTTGCCCTGGTTTGAAGAGGCAGGGCCAATTTTCGGGTCTTTGACATTCCAAATATCACCAGGAATTCTGCATAAACTTCCGTCAACTAACTACAAGCAGCTACGTTCTAAGTCGGCAGATCGTATATGTAGAGGATTTTAGGAAGGGAGTGTCTGACCCCAGGTCTTAAACAACCCTTAGAAATAGGAAGCTAGGAGATTTGGGCTAGAATGCCCGATAGGAGAGTGACACGGAAGCGAGGTAGAAAGGGGGAGGAAGATGCCCTTATTTATTACCAGGGGGCCAGTACCCTGGGTCCGACGGCTTAACGTGCCCCTCCGACGCACGGCGGGTATTTAGTAGTTCGAACGTTCGTACCTGCCCAGGATCGAACCTGAGGTTATCTCCATGGCAGTCACGAACGCTGACCACTAGGCCACCTCCGCGGCCCCTTCTAATTCGGCGTACTTTTATATCTCACTAGCGGACGTCGGAGAAAGCTAGAGATGGATGATCGTACTGTATGAGTCATTTTCTTGTAGGACTTCCATCCACAGTGAGTAGAGTTTAGGTCCCAGCCAATTACAGCGAGTTCGCCTTTTGGGCAGGACACAGAAACAATGAGAGCAAGTCTAACGACTTTGACAGAACTGTTTGTAGTGAGATTAGAGTACAGTAGATGGCGCCACCGTCCAAGTACGATGTTGCACATAGAGGGGTGAGAAAATTTCAGGGGGGGGGGGGCATAGGAAAGGATACCCATTTAACCAGTGGGCCGTCACTTAACGTGCTCGTCCGACGCACGGCGAATATTCAGTGATTGTTAGCAAATCACACCACCTCCGCCAGATCAGCCCAGGAACGAACCTGAAGACTTTGCATTGGTAGTCTGAACTGCTAACCACTCAGCCATTCGCGGCTCGGAGAAAGCTATAGTGGATTACGCTTTTTCAGAATTGGATTTGTGTTTCCTCACTTGCACATTTTTGCTTGTAACTTCACTTCTATTACTGGTCATAACATTCTGTAAAATTATTTGAATTCAGCATAACATTTCCCTTAAAACGATGTATATATAATATTTATTCCTGACTTTACCTTTACGCTGTATAAGTTGACTTTCGGTCCAAAATGGTTTGTGGAGGAATCACTCGATCACGCTTCTGGTCAGCATTGATACATTTGGGAACCCATTTGGCTGAGAGCTTTCTTATGCCTAAAATCTCGTGAATAATATAGCCTACTCGTTCTCGGGATATCGCAAGGGTCTTTGCTATCTTTTTAGTGGATATTCATTCTTCGATCATCCACGATCATGGAATGAATGGCATCTGCGTTTTCTGGAATTGTCACTTGAGTTAGTCTCCCAGAACGTTCTTCGTTTTCGGTGCTCAAATGTCCTGTTCTTAACTGTGGAGTAGGAAGGGCACTTATCACCTGATGTAACAGACATTTAATGAATTTGTTTGGCCGTGTTCCTTTTTAGGAAAAGAGCTATCAAGCTACAATTATGACATTTGGTCAGAGACATACATAACAAGTTAATAAAATCATGCAATTCATTGATTATGATACGCTTTCCAACATACCAGAAATCTCGCGCAGACAAACCCTCCTCCCTACCCTGACTATTGATTTGTTCAGCATACCTCCGGAACAACATACTAAAGTTTTGTCGCAATAGAAGCATTTTTTTGTTAAGCTAATAGGATAATGGCTGTGGGATAAATCTCGCTCCTGTGCCCTGACCTTTGACCTCATTTCGATGATATTCAACAGAACCGGTTCAGTATAATGGTAAAGTTTTGTCGCAATCGAAGCATGTTTACGTAAGTTATGACGCATAAGGGCGATGGAATGGATCCGGATCCTATGACCTGAACTTTGACCCCATTTCGTCTGTTTTCAATAGGGTTCGTCCCCAGGTGGTCCCCTACCACATATTAAAATTTCATCGAAATCAAACCATTTTTACGCGAGTTATCAAGCGGGCAGACTGACAAAGCTAGAGCATATATACGCTTCTTCAACCTACGGTTGGAAAGCGTTAAAAAAATCAATTTTGATGATATAAGTTTTATCAATGTAACACAGTTCGGGAAAAAATGGGAAAAGCCAAAGACTTATCACCATCCTACGTAAAACCGGAAGAATACTTTACTCACTGTACATCTTGATGTGTTCATTCATCAGTTGTACAGTTTGTACGTGGTTTTGGTGTACAACAGCCAAAGGAGGGGTCGGGATAGATTAACTGGGATTTTTAATTAGAGATCCGATTAGTGTGTAACAAAAGTGTGTTACATAAAGCCTTGAGAAACGAACAGTTACAAATCGAAGATATTTACTCGTATTTCGCCTTCGAATATGTACACTGAAGAGCAATTGAATTAGAGATACCTGTCTAGTAACGTGTAGCACCACTTTTCGTCCTGATGACGGCGGCGATTCGTCTCGGCATGGACTCGACAAGACACCGGAAGCGTTGGGAAGCCATACGGATCCACGAACCCTGAACAAGCTCCCACAGTTCACGAAGATTTGATGGAGGGGTGTCAGAGCCTCGAACATCTCTCTCTCTCTCTCTCTCGATGGCAGCCCAGATGTGTTCGATGGGATTGAGGTGAGGGGACCTAGCTGACCAAGGAAGCGAGGTCACGTCGGTGGAGTGTTCATCCAACCATTCGGATACAATTCGGGAACGATGGCACGATGCATTGTCCTGTTGCAAGATGAGGTTTCCAGTGAGATGTTGAAAACGCACCAGCGGGAGCAAATGGTCGTCAAGGATATCCCGGTAACGTTGACCTGTGAGGGACGATGTCACACGTACCAGGGGTTCCATTTCAGTCCACGTAAACAGTCCCCAGACGAGAATGGGACCCCCACCAGCTTGAAGAGTACCCTGCTGGCAAAAAGGAATCCATCGCTTCATGTGCTTAGCGCCGTACTCGTATCCTGCCATCCGCATGTACCAACGTGAATCTCGACTCATCAGTCCAGGGAACATTTTTCTATATGTCTAGGGTCCAGTGGCGATGTTCCCGCGCCCATGCTAATCTTTGCACCCTGTGATGTGCGGTCAGCAGCGGTACCCTCGTGGGACGATGGCTTCTGTACCCCATGGCGAGGAGATGGTTCTGGATGGTGTGGCTGCTTACACGTTTTTGTGCACCAGCGTTAAATTGCCGAGTGATTTCTTGCACTGTGGCCCGTCTATCCGCTGTTACAATGCGAGCTAGCCGACGATGACCCCGCTCATCCACACGCTATTGTCCATGGCAGTTGGCCCTTGCAGGGATGGTTTTACCGGATTCGATGTACTCACGGTGCACCCGTGACACAGTGGCTCGTGAAAATCCCAGTGCCTGCACGACTTCCGAGATGGAGTGACCCATTCTTCGGGCAACGACAATTTGCCCACGATCAAATGCGCTTAGATCCTTCGTCTTACCCATACTGCGTCCGACTCTTACTGATTTCCGTCGCATCACTCCTTATATTGTCGGATCGCTGCATACGTCACGTCTTTTCCGTTTACAGGGCCGCCCACAGCGCCACATTTGCATAACGCCAGCTGTCTCTAATTCAATTGCTCTGCAGTGTACATTTAGTGATCACTGAATTATGGCCTCCTACCAAATACTTCGTAAGTCTTCCTTTTGCTTCCAGTACAGCAGCGGTCCGAAATGGCATCGATTTAATAAGATTGCGGAAGCTGTTGGGAGATATGGCCAACCAAGCTGTGTGTAATGCGGCCTTCGGTGCAGGTATGGCGGTGATTGGTGTGTCCAGACGCCTGATATGCCGTTCCACAGTGTCTCACAAGTGCTCTGTGGGATTGATATCGGGGTAGTTCGAAATGCTGGAAGTCTGAACTGTGTTCCTCAAACCATTCCTGCACAACATTGAGCCTGTGGCTCGACGCATTGTCATCTTGGAAGACACCGTCGCCATTCGGGAGAAAGTGCAACATTGCTGCGTGTATAGATTCAGCAAGCAATTCACGTTAGTGGGCACCAGTCATACATTGTTCCACATGCACCAAGGGTCCGAGTTCCTGCCAGGTTAACATGATCCACATCATACAACCGCTTCTTCTGGGTTGCAGCGTGGAGACCATGCAGGATGGATCTAGTGTCTCGTGCTGTTTGCGCCAAATACGAACACAAGCATACACAGATTGGAGTAAAATATGCGGCTCATCAGACCAGCACACGTTTTACCAGTCATACAACGTCCACATTGCATGATCGTTGCACCAGGAGAGTATTTTGCTCCGATGAGTCGTATTTAGGAGAGGATGTCGTCGGGGTAGCCTGCTGTTGTAGCCCACACGTGCGGGGCATGGCTATGACAGATACTGTCTTCCGGTTGACCTCTGTTGTGTTGAGTATAGTTAATTGTTGAACAGTGCTTTGCCTGTTCGAGTCGTCGGACCTGGCACGCATCTCTCACGCCAACTTTTCGCTGTCCTGTGCAGTTTTGTTCCAGCCTCCGGATCGTTGTTTGACCATTTTCACGCCAGTCCTGATAAACTTTAACTACGACGGCTCGCGAACAACCCACAGTTCAGCCATTTGGGAAATTAAGGCACCCACTTTCCGAGCTCCCACAATCTGTTCTTTCTCAAAGTCCGATAAGTCCTTCCGTTTATCCATCACGCTCCGAATTTTACTACCTACTACTCTACTCACATCTTATATATGCTACATCGGTCGACTAATAGCGCCCATTCGGAAATCCCGTTGTCAATGGTCCTTTCTAAAAAAAAATGGGAACTTTTAAAGACGAAAATTTCGTTATAAGACAGACACTTACTGGCAACTTTGCTACATGTTTTACAGGGTTGTCAGCAAGTTCTTGGATTGTACTCTGCAGCTTTGATTGGGAGGGGGTTGCAAAAAACACTATCGTTAACAAAATGAATGTGGGTTAAACTATCTCAATCACTATCCGCTTATTGTACTCGTACTAATATACCCTTATACTGTAAATGGGATGTAAGGTCAGGTGATGCGTAACATCACAGCCTCTCCTTGACAAATGTCAACCCCGCCTTCTCGTGGTGCATCCTGTTCCCACTAAAGGGGCTCTGACGACCGCCAATAGCGGTATAACTATACCATCGGGATCAGAGGAAATGCTATCCCACACTCACCAACCCGCTTGGCCAGCGTGGTGAGTTATGGCCAAACCCCTCCAAAATGACTCCACAACTTAAATCTTGGCCCTCAGTCTCCGGCAGCTGGAATGTACCTGGCCAAGGCAGCGACCAGTGCGACATGAAGGCAGAGGGTGCTAAGAATCCCCGGAGGACCGGACTAGGCTGCCATCTGATGCTGACCTTGGCAACGTACAATGGACGCTCCCTATCTTCTGATTCAAGGCTTCTTGAATTGGAAGAGGAACTACAAAGGATCAAGTGGGACATTGTGGGGCTAAGTGAGGTAAGGAGAAAAGGAGAAGATCTCATCGAACTGAAAAGTGGACATCTCTTCTACTATCGTGGGACAGATACTGGCAGAACTAGTGGTGTTGGATTTATAATAAACAAGAAACTGAAGGATAAAGTGGTAGAAGTTGAAAGTTCCTCTGACAGAGCTGCACGACTCGTTATCCAACTATCGAGAAGATACCAGGCTCAGATTATTCAAACTTATGCACCCACCACAAGTCATCCTGAAGAAGAAATTGAAGAATTTTATGAGGAAATTTGTCATCTAAATAATAAAGGTAAGCAGCACTTGAAAATAATTATGGGAGATTTCAATGCAAAAATAGGGCAACGGCAACAGAATGAAACTTCAGTAGGTAAATTCGGTCACGGCAACAGAAACCAGCGTGGAAATACTCTCGTTGAGTTTGCAGAGGCAGAAGGGTTTTTCATCTTGAACTCCTTCTTCAAGAAAAAGCCACACAGGAAATGGACATGGAGACATCCAAATGGGATGACAAGTGAAATTGATTTTATTATGTGTAACAAAAAATTCGTCATAGAAGACTGCAGTGTGCTAAACAAGTTCAACACAGGTAGTGACCATAGATTGGTGAGATGTAAGATGCACCTCAACACTAAACTTGAACGTGGCAAGCTCATAAGACAAACAAAATCTATTGACATAACCAACCTTAAAAAACACCATAATACCTTCAAGTTGGAACTGAAGAACAGGTTCTCTGCTTTAGAAGGCCTAACATCGGAAGAAGTGGACATCTCTGAAGTTAACAGAAAAGTAACCAAAGCTCTTATGGAAACAGCAACAAAATTAGCTGGGTCTAAGAACAAGTTGCATGTGAACAAATTATCAGGAAAAACCAAAACGTTAATGCAAAAAAGAAGAGAGATGAGGACAACTAAAGAAGATGTAACTTCCAAAGTGGAATATATAGAGCTATGCAAGACAGTACGAAAAAGTATCACTGAAGACGTAAGAAAATTCAACTGTGAACTAGTGAGGAAAGCAATTGAAAACAACCAAAGCCTAAAGATAGCAAAGGGATATCTCAGTAAGGGAAGAAAACAGATTATGGCACTGAGAAAAGAAGATGGTTCTGTAACAAGAAATAGAGGCGAAATTTTGACAAGAGTGAAAGATTTCTACTCCAAATTATATGAAAGGGATGATACATGCACTCCAGACATCATGAAAGATACCAGTACCAGAGTTCCTCCAATCCTTCCAGCAGAAGTTGCACATGCAATCAAGAACATGAAGCGGGGAAAAGCTCCAGGAGAAGATGGAATTACTGTAGACATCATACAAGAAGCAAGTGGAGAAATCGAAACAGTACTCGCCCAAATTTTCACTCGATGCCTTAATGAAGGAAAGATTCCTGAGGATTGGAACACCGCTACAATGATCCTGCTACATAAGAAAGGTGACATTGAGGATCTCGGAAACTACAGACCTATCAGCCTCCTAACAGTAGTTTATAAAATCTTCACTAAAGTTCTTTCACACCGCTTGAAGGTAGCACTGGACATGGCTCAACCGAGAGAACAAGCTGGATTCAGGAGTGGCTACAGCACAATAGATCATATCCATGTGCTGAGAGAACTAATTGAAAGAGCAAAAGAATATGAACTTCCATTGTGCATGGCTTTTATCGATTATGAAAAAGCCTTTGATTCGGTGAAACCATCAGCAGTTACAATGGCTCTGAAAACCTGCGGTATTGAAGATGCATACATTAATATTATTAATAACATCTATGAAAATGCAAGTGCAAAGATTAGGCTGTTTGAAAATACAACACACATAAAAATTGGAAAGGGAGTGAGACAAGGTGACACCATATCTCCGAAGCTCTTTAATGCCACATTGGAGGGTGTTTTTCAGTCGCTGAGCTGGGAAAACAAGGGGATAAAGATTAATGGAGATTATCTAACCCACCTTCGTTTTGCTGATGACGTAGTCATTTTTGCAACTAGCCCATCAGAGCTGCAGAGTATGATTCAGGAACTTGCTGACAAGAGTAAAGAAGTGGGATTAAAAATGAACTTTCAGAAGACAAAAGTGATGTTCAATGCTTTTACAAGAAATGAAGATTTATCGATTGATGGAGAAAAGCTGGAGATAACAGACACGTACGTTTATCTTGGACAGCAGATATCAAGTGAGTCACATTGATGAAGAAATTAATCGGCGTACAAAACTTGCCTGGAGAGCTTTTGGAAGAAACAGCATAATTTTCAAGAGCAATATGCCATTATGTCTTAAAAGAAAAGTGTTTGATCAATGCATCCTTCCAGTGCTTACGTATGGTGCAGAGACGTGGACCTTAACTAAAAGAGACATACAAAGGCTGCAGACAACTCAAAGTAGCATGGAGAGGTGCATACTTGGTGTAACCAGGAGAGATAAGAAGAGGAACTCGTGGATCCGAAAAATGACAAGAGTGGAAGACATCATGATCAGAGTTAAATCCCTGAAATGGCAATGGGCTGGACATACTGCCAGAAGGACAGATCATCGATGGACAGCCGAAATTTTAGATTGGATTCCAAGGGACAGGAAAAGACCCAGAAGAAGACCACATGGGAGATGGGTGGATGAAATTCGAAAGTATGCAGGGGTGACATGGAGGAGACTGGCACAAGACAGACCGTTGTGGAGGAAACTTGGGGAGACCTTCGTCCAGCAGTGGATTGATAATGGTTGACAATGATGATGATGATGATACTGTAAATATATTGTCATTGTAAAAATTGCAATTCACAAGATGATTACATATTCCTTGTCTTTCGGGGTTTCTAATTAACCGGGAAATTTCATTTCTTTTTTTCCATTTCGGATAATCAAAATTCTACTGTCTTCTATCTATGGTAAGTTTGGGTGTGTACGCTAAGTATATCCTGTATCCCCGGCATCTAACGGGACTCAACGTTATAAGCTGAACTTTCGATTCCACTTTAACTTTCGATTCAAACGCTATTAAAATAACTTGATGCAAATTTCTGATTATTAAATTTGTCCCGTTTCCCAAAGTAAAATATCTTGTGTTTCCTTGAGCTATTAATAATGAAATATTAAGATGCATTTTATAATTAGGTCTTGGAGACAATAAGAGGCGCGTGTGCACAAAGAAAATAAAGTATGTAAGCCTGGTAAAAATCTGTAATGGAACAAATGAAGACTAATTAGTGAGCCTTTGTTAGTATATTTTAAGTCTCAAACTGTAAAGTGTTATTCTGTTCCGATAGCTACAGCACAGGTTGAATTTGTATGCAGTCGCTGATCGAACCGCGCTGTCAGCTGGTTTTTCCTATCTTTTGAGAGCCCCTTGCTTTATATTTTCGCCACTGTTCGAAGCACCAAACTGCACCAACAACTTCAGGAACTGGAACATTAATTTGCAACGAATGTTTCATTTTCCTTTACACTTTGTAGTGTCTTTAAAAGAATCCCACACCTCTTTTGTATAACTGAATCAGATGCTTCCTCAATCAAATTCATTTTCTTCCCATGTTGTCAAAAGCAACGAAGTGGCTCACATTGGTCGTTGCCTCTTTAATACACGGGTTTTCGTTGATTGTAATGAACAATCTTTGTATTTTCTTCACTGTTTAGAGACGTAATTAGTTCGAAAATGACCAAATCGTCTTCTGGATTGACAACGAATACCCCATTTTGTTGGAAAGAAGCTGTTTTGCTTACTTCTGACCAAAGATCGGCCATATTGAAACCACAAACTAGTAGTTTTTTGTAATGAGGATCTGGAGGACAAAAAGTACACTGTTTCTGTTCAAAGAAACTAAAAATCTTTGCAGAAAAACTTCACCAATTTTTTTCTTTAAACGTTCATGTTTTTAAACGGTCCCGGGAAAATTCGTCTAGTGACAATTGGTCCAATGCCGATTAATCCAAAGGGACGATTGGCCCAATGGACTATTCGTCCAACGGTACGATTAGTCCAATGCCCATTCGTCCAATGGTATCATCCTATCAACGGTCAATTTTTTTTTTTTAAGAAAGGAAACATTATTTAAGTTATTCTCCTCTTTGTATCCTTCTTAAAAATGATTTCTATATATTTGGTATTTTTAAACATTTTAGCAAACCTGGAAAAGGCACTCAACGGATCATTTCTCATCTCTTTGCAAGGCACGTAGGCAGCAGGCCTTTTTAAGATTTTAAGTTACAACCTAGATATTTGGTATTTGTAAACATGTTATAATATCTAATAAAAGGCACTCGACGGACCCTTACTCAGCTCTTTACAAGGCGTCTAGGACCTATGAATTAACTTTTTAGTACGTAAGTAAAACCTCGATATGATTAACTTGACTTGATATGTAAACGTTATGAGTATGACATCGGTAGAATAAAAACTGTTAAAGAAGGGCCTAGGTCCGGACCCCGTCCAGTTGTCCAGTGACCACTTAGCCAAACCCAACTGCATGATGTAAACAGAAACGGGAAACTGGTGTTTTCTATTATTTAGTGCAAAAGAGAAACATCGCAATTGACTGAACGAATCAGTAACTTCACACGGCAGCGGGAGCACTATAACAAGAAAAAAGCTATTCCGAAAAAAAAAAAGAAATCCAAAACCACAATATTACGCATGAAATGTAACATTATTTTACATTTTTTGCAGTAGCAGTACTTTCATACCACATCGAAGACACAATCAGGGCGGATTGTGTCTTTGATGCACGAGTAACACTTTGAACAGATCGAGCGGAATTGGACTAATCGTATAATTGGACCAATCGTACCTTTGGACCAATTGCCCCTTTAGAGAACTCGTCATTGGATCAATTGCCCCTTTAGAGAACTCGTCCTTGGACCAATTGCCGTTGGACGAATTGTACCAGACTCGTTTTTAACTGTCTTATGACCAAGATCACTGTCCGCTATTCGGAGCGTTTGCTATTTGGAGGTTAATATGCAGAACCGTATTTATTTTGAGATTGGGGATTACAACTCTCTCCGGTGGATGGAAGTGTCCGCTATTCAGAATTGTCCATTAAGGATTTATTGTAACAGACAGGATTCCAAGGTACAGGAAAGGACCTAGATGAAGACCACGTGGAAGATAAGCAGATGCAATTCGGAAACATGAAGGAGTTCATGAAAAGAGAATTGCTTAAAACCAGGGCCGGAGCAAATTTTTCTTATCTGCAGAGGCGAGACTTGAAATTACGGATATTCGAGTTCAAAAGTTTCCCACTTGAAACAGTACGCAGTTGCTATTTTCATATCTCGGTTATAGGAAAATATTATGATCTTTTATGAAAATCGCACTTCCGAATTTTGGCATAATTTTTCACGTGAAAACTGCATAAATACTCAAGAGCCAGTGGATGAAAATATAAAGTAAATTTAGGTTATGTGAACGCCCCGGCAACATAGCAGGCCGCGGAAATGCAGGACAGAAACTGAATCAACGAAGGAGTATCAGATAGTAAAGGTAACAAACGCAAGATGTTTCCGGAGTAGGGCTTGGAAAAATTCCACTTAAGTTTAAACGCCAGAGAAACTTTCGGCGACATAGCACAAATGATTAATTAGCTCTTCATCCTTACGGCTAATGTGGAAAGGTTACGGAGGTTAGGCATATACCCATATTGCTTTACATGCCTCACTCTCGGACAATTCCGTTCATGCCTATGAAAGGTCCACTCCCCAGAGAGTAGATCTGTACCCTGATTAGCTGCGCCGAATATTGTATGCGCCTATAAGAAAAGAAAATACTGATGTGTATGATTTTATTTTCGTGTTACAGTGCTTCAGTAAATTTATTCAGATTTTGTACAATTCAATTTTTATTTTCTTCAGAGTAGGAATTTACGCACATGTTATGACCATTCTGGGAGAGCAACTGTCCCCCCCCCCCTGTACCCATGGTAGCTACGACCCTGCTCAAAATTAAAAAGAGACTGCCTTCATCCATCAGTGGATTGAGAACGATTGATTATGATATGAATTATATATGTGTTATTTCTTTTAATTTCTTGCTCTGTGTGTTTGATGTGTATGCTGGGAAACTGTTGATACCTCGAGGAAGTTTTTGAAAAATGGCAAGTAAGAGAGAGAAGGCATAAAAAATAACTTTAGGCAGGGCCGGTTCAACCACTAGGCGGCTGCCTACAGGACGCCAACATTTGGTGGGCGCAAAGATTTAGAGTTCATAAAATCGAATGAGTTAATAAATATGAAATAAATGAAAAAAAAACGAATAAAAACACAGGCACTTTTATTTGCTGTTTTGCTTCGGATATTTAATATAACTTGCGAATTTTTATTCCTTGAGTAAATGAGAAATGGATAGACCTGCGTTTATAAACTAGGTAAGTCAGCTTGCAGTTAAATCCGACGCCAATGCGAAAGCATGCATCTACCGAACTCGTCTGCTTCATAAGGACTAGCCATAAATCAGGCTAGGCCGTCCCGTTGGCGCAGTGGTCTAAACGATGGCTTCTGATCGTTCGTCCGAGATGGGTACGGGTTCGGATCTCGGTGAGGCATGGATGTTGTGTTTGTCTTGCAACCCTGGCTCCCTCCACTTCCCTGGAACCAGTGACCCTAAATTAGTGACAGGGCGACTGCTTATAGCCCATTGAGTTGCTCACGGTGGTCGTTAAACCTCGAATCAAAAAAAAAAAAAAAAAAAAAAATAAATAAAAAAAAAATTGAGCTAGTCCTTATGTAGCAGACGAGGCAGGCGACGGCTGAGGG
Source organism: Macrothele yani (assembly GCA_039090855.1). Lineage (NCBI taxonomy): Eukaryota > Metazoa > Arthropoda > Arachnida > Araneae > Macrothelidae > Macrothele > Macrothele yani. Next base: position 134,475,852 of record CM077025.1, read on the forward strand.
AGGTGCTACATTTTGAAGATAAGTGATTCTGTATTACGAGTATTCGGCTTTCAGTGGAAATATCAAGACTGCCCACAGTGGTAATGCATAACACCTAAAAGGTTAGCAACTGTCGCACTCAAACTATTATATTTTCTTATGAAAACAGGGGTTGTAAGAGGCTCGACCACTACATTCATTGCGCTGGAATTTTTTTTTATTGGGGTATCCAGGAAAGAACCTTTATTATCGATTCAACAAGAAATACCCAGTGACATAGCTTTTGTTTGTTTGCTTGGAGGTTTTTTTTTTTTTCGGATTGAACGTTGACCGACACCGTGAGCAACACATTGGGCTATAAGCAATCGCCCGTCCCTAATTTAGGGCCACTGGTTCCAGGGAAGGGAGAGAGCCAGGACCATTAAGACAAACACAACATCCGTGTCTCACCGGGGTTCGAACCCGGACCCTTCTCGGACGAACGCCAGCGCTTAGACCACTGCGCCACCGGGGCAGCGTTTGGAAGTTTAATTACCACCGTGAGCAACTCGACGGATATAATCAGTCGTCCCCAAATTAGGGCCACTGGTTTGAGGGAAGGGAGAGAATCAGTGCCGTAATAATACAAACACAACATCCATGACTAACCGGGATTCGAACCCGGACCCATCTCGGATGAATGGTCAGAAATCAGCGCTTGAACCACTGCGCCATCGGATCGGCTGATATATATATATATATATATTATATTTTTTGTAGACACTTAGTATTTTTGCTTACAATGAAGCACGTAAGATGAAATTTTAATTTAATTGTAATTTACATTGGCCCAGCATTTAAATAGATTTAGTTTCCATTAGTTTCTTTCTATTTAGTCTACATTGTATTTTTGCATCTTGAAATTATTGAGTAATACGTTTAGTCACACAAAAGAGTGACATAAATTTTTGTGGTGCATGCCTCAGGTACCAAGCACCCTAGCACCAGCCCTGGCTCTCCAGGTCTTTCAGAGGCTGAGAGAGGCTCACGCCACTAATTTCTTGAAGACCCCTGTATACTAAAAGTGAAAAAAGTTAATGTTAAAAACTAAATTTGAGGCGTTCAGTGAATCGTTAGACCCCGGACTAGATAGTTGTTCTCCTGTTTCAAAACTCCGTTCAACCTGGTTAACGATTCCAATAGTGGAAGTAAGTATTTAATATCATAAAAGGAAAAAGCCACCCCACCCCCTTAAAAAAAATGAGCGTGACGCTGTGAATTTATTTTATTGAAAAGGCGTAGTCACTGTAAGCTAAGCTGATGGCCGAATGGTCAAAGGCGTTGATTTTTCTGGCTTGTCCGAATTTTGCCTCTGCTCGAATACTGATAAGGCATCAGGGGCACTAACCTCCTCCCCCAAATTACGGACGGGCCATAGCTACTAGCAGCTCCTGGTGGTCGTTATTACCCCCCCTCCCTGCAGAAAGGTTGCGTATAGCTTTTCCTTGGCAGAATTTTTAGAAAGTCATAATTTGCTATTAAAAAAACACATTTTTCCTAACTTTTTTGATAGTTTTCCTAGCGATTTCGAGCCACATTTTTTTTTCTTTTTTTGCTTTACAAATGAAGAAAAAAAAAGTTACGATAAGAAGAAAGGTGGAACTGTATCCAAAAGTTCTTCAGTGCGCATAGCATCGCACTCACACAGCCTTGAGAAGAACAGGGATTTAATGATTCCGTCCAAGTTTTGAGCCACCGATTACAAAATCGTTCGGCAGGGCAAAGCTTGCTGTGTGCTCCTTCCGCAATTAATTCCGAAGTCAATTACGGTTTCTAAATATTCTCAGTTGACGGTGTTTGGGCAGATGATTATCGAGCAAACGACTTCCACATGATGGCCGCAGTTCCTGCACGAAGCAGTCAGACCGAGCGAGGTCTGTTTTTAGATAGGTTGTCATAAGGCGTAAGGGAGACACCTAGTGCTATTCTTTATCAATTCATCTGCAAAAGAGTGCGCATGCGTGGCACATGTGCTACCATCTCGACCCCCAGGAGCCCGGTATCCACTTTCCGAGATGGCAATGTTGATCGGAAGAAACAGGATGGAGACAAGGAATTGTTTCTTTTATCCCCCACCCTCGAAACTACTCTTGAAGCTATGCTGTGTGGAAGAGTGAGACCTCTGAATTCGGAGTATTCAAAGATCTAGATGTCAGCTTGGATAATTTGAGGTGGCGGTGTCTGTCATTTCGGGTGGTTTCTGCGGGACTTCATCCGGCTCGAATTTCCTGGAATAAGGGGGTGCCCTTTGGATGCATTTTCCAAGTACTGACTAACATTAGATGAAAGGGCAGACGGCACTTTTACCCCACAACTAATATCAGATTGTTTGAAAATTAAATTCTGTTTTTAGTTTACCTCTGAAGTAACGGTAGAATTTTGAAAAAAAAAAAAAAAAAAAAAAAAATTTCTGGTCCTGCGGACCAGCGTATGTTAGAGTTGGTGATCCGCTTCATTTTTACTGTTCTATAAATAACAAATACAGTAATCCCTTGTTATCCTCGTATTTTTATCCGCGGTTTTAGCTATACGCGTTTGTGAAATAACGAAAAATATTTAAAAACAAACCTTTTTGGAAAAATATCATAGAAATGAAGAGTAGTGGGCACAATTATTCCACATCTTGATTCCCTTTCTGGTTGACTTCGACATTGCGCTCAAAGTGACCAGATGGGCCCCAATCATCAGTCTATTCTTTGTTCTTCCCAGGAGAGAAAAAATACTGATGATTCGGGGCTGATGTAGCACTTCTACTATGTTTATCCTACAGCCATTAGATCAAGGTGTAATTGCGGTTTTCAGGGTGTACTATTGGGAGGACCGAAAAGTAATGTATTTTGGGGGGGGGCTAAGTTTGGGGAGCAGTTGTGAAGTGTCTATGTACGTTCAACGTAAAGCAAGTGTATGTACAAGTGAATGAACTATTCGCCTTTAACTTCAGTAGGTGTTTTTGTCTTCCAGATTTGCAGAACAAAATGATTGACATAAAAGCCCGAGGAGACCTGTTTGTCATTATATGCTGCATGAATTTTCCCAAGGGGAACAATGCAACCGTTGCCACCAATAACATTTGCGCTGTTCACCCGAATGCGTTAAATGTCCGCAAGTGTCAGCGTTGGTTTGCCCAATTCCTGTCGGGCAATTTCGACCTCTCGTGCAGGAGGGCCCATGGAGCTGGACCTGCTGCGTGCAGCCGTTGAGGCAGATCCTCGTCAAACCATTGATGAATTATACCAACACTTTAATGCATCATGGTTTACTGTTCAACAGCACCTGCAACAGATAGGGAAGGTCTATAGATAAGGAGTTTGGGTCCCACACCAACTTTCAAATGACAACAAAGGCCCAGCGTTCCACCATCTGCAATTCTTTGCTCAGCCGACAGGAGAAGGATCAATTTCTTCATCGAGTTGTCACTGGAAGTGAAAATTGAGTTCTTTACGTGAACAACAAACACAAAAACCAGTGGTTTTCTCCAGGTCAGACACCAATTCCTAGGCCAGAACCAGGCCTACACCTCAAAAAGGTTTTGCTCTGTGTTTGGTGGACTACTGTTGGCACAGCTCACTTTGAGCTCTTGGAACCCGGACAGACCGAAACGGCAGACCTCTATTGTCAAGAACTGGACCGTTTGAAGCAAGCTCTTACTGTAAAACATCCAGCACCGATCAACAGAAGAGGTGTCATCCTCCAGCAATGACAACGGGAGACCTCGCACGGCGAGACGGACCCAGCAGACGACCAGAAATTGGCTGGGAGTTCTGCCCCATCCCACTTATTATTCCCCTGACATTGCACCATCTGCTTACCATTTGCTCAGATCTCTGCAGCACTTTCTTAATTGGAAAAGATTCCACAATATTGATGTCAAAACGGGACTATTGGACTTCTTTGCATCACAGCCAACGTCTGTCTTTTTTATAAAAAGAAGGCATTGAAAGTTTGGTTTCACGATGGGCAAGTGTGATTGATAATGATGGTGATTATATAATTGATAATCTCTCTATGAAATTAAACCATCCGCAATTAATGCAAATTAAGGCCAGAAGGTGTAAGAGATTTCAGAACTCCAGATATGAATGCGATAGTGGACCAAATCCTAACAATCGCACAAAACGTAGAGTGTGAAGGTTTCGATGTTATTGATATGCCGTACGTAGAAGAAGTGGTCACAGGAAACGAATGTGAAGAACTAACTTTGGAAGAATTGATTGCTGATCCGCAGGGGAGAAAGTGAATTGGAAGAGATGAAATGAAAGCTAAGTCGGATTTTCGTATGGAAACGTTGAAGGATATTTTTCATTAGCTGGTCAATTAACTGATTTTTTAGATTTAGACCCTTTATGGAAGGAGGATTGAAATTAAAGAGGTGTAGAAAGCTTACTTGAGCCTATCAAAAAATTCGCTAAGAGCTTGAAAAGAATAAAAAAAAAAAAGTCAAGTTTTTTTTCGCCTTATTAGTTTACCCGCGTATCTGCGGTTTAGCCTGCTTGCTTCTCGATGTCTGTAGCAATACAGAAATTTGTTAATGCGGTGTGGGAAAGGCGCTTTGCAAGGCCCCTCTAAGTCTTCATCTTGTTCCCATCCCGAAGAACCACAAAGGAGATCTCGTAAGAGATCACCTTCTTACTTATCGGATAAAGATCTTGACCGAGGGACGATTCGCAAGCTCAAGAAACTTCTGAGCTCTTAAAAGAGACACGAATCTCATCTTAAAGACTGTATCTTCTGTGCCGCCGGGGTGGGGGACCCTCCCCATTCAAAATTAATTCCACTTTTTTGATACATACCTTTTTTATATATTTAAAGTTTTTTTTTATCTGTCCTTTTTGACAAAATATTCCCGTTCAAAATTGAATCGGTGGACTTTTTAGCGTTTATTTAGGCTTTCCTACTTATTCATTTGAGACACTCGGGCTCTCACCCCTAAATTTTCTAACTTGTGCAGAGAGCCTTGTTGCTACCCCAGTCTTGGCCCGCTACATTATAAGGGAGGGATAAGGCGCGGTTTCTTTTAAGTCATCTTTACCAATTTTAATAATTTTTTGAAGTCCATTTAACGTGATGTAAAAAAATGTAAACTCCCCGATGTGTTCCTAAAACACAGTTTATAATTAAATGTTACCTTCATATTTTGATAAATGTCTACGTTGGTAGTTTCATTTGTAATTAACCATATAACGTGTACAGTTATACAAAAGTTTCTGTTTGTAGGTAAATTGGGACAGTTTGTACACATAATCCCTGTTTTTGTATAGATGCCTAGTCTTAATATCCGCGGCATGTTGGTGGAACGTAACCACCGCGGATAACGAAAGGATTACTGTATAGTCGAGCCCACATATGAGTTCCCATAATACAAAGTTCCGCATAAACTAGAGTTTTTATTGAACCTATGACGGCTGCCCTGGTGGCGCAAAGTCCCCAATAAGTCTAAGCGCTGGCTTATGACCATTCGTCCGAGAAGTGTCCGAGTTCGAAACCCGGTCAGGTATGGATGTTGTGTTTGTCTTACGGCCCTGGCTCTCTCCCTTCCCCGGAACCAGTGACCCTAAATTAGTGATGGGCGACTGCTTATAGCCCACTGAGTTGCTCACGGTGGTCGTTAAACCTTCAATAAAAAAAAAAAAAAAACAAAAAAACTATGGCGCATAATCTAACTTTCATTTTTAGATTCTTTCCCTAAGTAGATTTTCAGTTCATTCTCTTTAAACGATTCAACCTTAATATTTCTCATTCTCTTTCAACGATTCAACCTTAATGTTTCTCATTCTCTTTAAACGATTCAACCTTAATGTTTCTCATTCTCTTTAAACGATTCAACCTTAATGTTTCTCATTCTCTTTCAACGATTCAACCTTAATGTTTCTCATTCTCTTTAAACGATTCAACCTTAATGTTTCTCATTCTCTTTCAACGATTCAACCTTAATGTTTCTCATTCTCTTTAAACGATTCAACCTTAATGTTTCTCATTCTCTTTAAACGATTCAACCTTAATGTTTCTCATTCTCTTTCAACGATTCAACCTTAATGTTTCTCATTCTCTTTAAACGATTCAACCTTAATGTTTCTCATTCTCTTTCAACGATTCAACCTTAATGTTTCTCATTCTCTTTAAACGATTCAACCTTAATGTTTCTCATTCTCTTTAAACGATTCAACCTTAATGTTTCTCATTCTCTTTCAACGATTCAACCTTAATGTTTCTCATTCTCTTTAAACGATTCAACCTTAATATTTCTCATTCTCTTTAAACGATTCAACCTTAATGTTTCTCATTCTCTTTAAACGATTCAACCTTAATATTTCTCATTCTCTTAATGTTATGTGGTAACAGTTTTGAGGTCAGGTTGAATGACTTGAGTATGTTCGATAAGATAAGAACGAAGTATATAATGTTGTGGAGCGAGCAGCGAAATGTGTGGTAGGGTAGATTAGTGTAGTTTTGCGTTGTACGTGCAAATGTAGTTATGTATTTCTGATGAAGATTATATTGCGACTGAGGTGCTTTGAACCTAAAGTTACAGAGGTTCAGTTATTGAAGTATTGAGAAATATGCTGCTGTGATTATCTTTGAGTTGTTAAACCGAAATGCCTTGAACCTACTGTAGAATAAAGACCTTTTATTTGTAAGTGATTTACAAGACTTTCTTCTGGCCGTTAGGTCGCCTAATATTACTCATTGTATGATTAAGGATTTTGTGCTAACTATCCAAAGCATAACGTTCAGAAGCTTAAGCAGTGGCGTAGCCAGAAATTTCTTAAGCGGAAGGGGTCCGTGGATTTGGTTCGTCGGTGAAAGTCTCCCGTAATAAAAAACATACTCCAAGTGGGAATAAGCCCAAAATTCTGTATAATTTCTGACTACAGAACTTGTGGTGTTGAGATAGAATAAAAATACCAACGTTTACCACAATCAAAGGTTTATTATACACTGAAGAGCAATTGAATTAGAGACAGCTGGCGTTATGCAAATGTGGCGCTGTGGGCGGCCCTGTAAACGGAAACGACATGACGTATGCAGCGATCCGACAATATAAGGAGTGATGCGACGGGAATCAGTAAGAGTCGGACGCAGTATGCGTAAGACGAAGGATCTAAGCGCATTTGATCGTGGGCAAATTGTCGGGGCCGGACGAATGGGTCACTCCATCTCGGAAGTTGTGCAAGCACTGGGATTTTCACGAGCCACTATGTCACGGGTGCACCGTGAGTGCATCGAATCAGCTAAAACCATCCCTGCAAGGGCCAACTGCCGTGGACAACAGCGTGTGGATGAGCGGGGTCATCGTCGGCTAGCTCGCATTGTAACTGCGGATAGACGGGCCACAGTGCAAGAAATCACTCGGCAATTTAACGCTGGTGCACAAAAACGTGTAAGCAGCCACACCATTCCCTCGCTATGGGGTACAGAAGCCATCGTCCCAGGAGGGTACCGCTGCTGACCGCACATCACAGGGTGCAAAGATTAGCATGGGCGCGGTAACATCGCCACTGGACCCTAGACATGCGGAAAAATGTTGCCTGGACTGATGAGTCGAGATTCACGTTGGTACATGCGGATGGCAGGATACGAGTACGGCGCAAACCACATGAAGCGATGGATCCTTCTTGCCAGCAGGGTACTCTTCAAGCTGGTGGGGGTGGCTTCTGGTCTGGGGACTGTTTACGTGGACTGAAATGGGACCTCTGGTACGTGTGACATCGTCCCTCACAGGTCAACGTTACCGGGATATCCTGGACGACCATTTGCTCCCGTTTGTGCGTCTTCAATATCCCACTAGGGACCTCATCCTGCAACAAGACAATGCACCGCGCCATCGCTCCCGAATTGTATCCGAATGGTTGGACGAACACTCCACCGACGTGATCTCGCTTCCTTGGCCAGCTAGGTCACCTGAGCTTAATCCCATTGAGCGCATCTGGGATGCCATCGAGAGAGATGTTCGCGGCTCTGACCCCCTCCATCAAATCTTCGTGAACTGTGGGAGCTTGTTCATGGGTCGTGGATCCGTATGGCTTCTCAACGCTTCCGGTGTCTTGTCGAGTCCATGCCGAGACGTATCGCCGCCGTCATCAGGACGAAAGGTGGTGCTACACGTTACTAGACGGGTATCTCTAATTCAATTGCTCTTCGGTGTACATCGAATATAGTTTCGCAGAGCGTTTGGCTCGGCTTCATCTGCGAAACTATAGTCGATATATAATAAACCTTTGATTTTTGTAAAGTTTTGGTAAGCATTTTTATTCTATGCCCAAACATCTTTAAAAGTCAAAATATGAAAAGAACATTGCTAAGAAAAAAACGCTTTTAAATATATGTAGCTTTAAATTCGTATTCAGTCCGGACCACCCCCCCCCCTTCCTCCTTCTTGGCTACGCCTATGAATTACAGTGTTACAAGAACCATCGATGTACGATAGGTAATGTTTAAGTGAACAGTTAAATTAAAAACCAAAAAACTTCATAATATTCTTTTGTTATTGATGCCGAACAATTTCCGAAAAAAAAATAAAAAAAATAAAAAATGAAACTGCTCATTTCGAAGTTCAGCACTGTTATCAGAAAACAAAATAAGTAGCATTTATTCATATCTGCCGTTGACAATATCCCGTTGCAACTGAAACAGTCTTGTCGCATGAAGACAACTGTTTCAGTTGCAATATTCACATCTTAACAGCCGCATCAGAAGAAGTAAAACATTTAAAACGGAGAAAATGATAAACACAAAACAAGTAAGAATTGGCACATATATCCGACGTAGCACACGTCACAAGTGAAATTTCAAATTTTTGGCAGTTACTTTAATTTTTACGTTCGTTAAATGTTTTGGTTATTGCCGATGTCTCATTATTTTGCTAGCAAAAATAGTTTTCTGAACAGGGGCCCGGAGCAAAATTTCATTTTGGCTCTAGCAAATAAATCTAATGTGTTAATAAAGTCGTTAAGTGAAAAATGTCGTCCATAAAAAACGCACACGAAAACTATATGAAAAAAAATCTGAAAGTATTTGAGATATTCAAAGAAGTATCTCAAAATTATCTCAAGAAGCTCAAGAAAATGGCCATAATATGGATTGAGAATTCAGAGAGAGAGAGAGAGAGGGGGGGGGGGCGTAAAAAGTGTTAATATCTACTATTTTCTTTCCGGGAAGAGGGAATCGAGGCTATATTGCGGTTCTTACAAAAATTTCCTCACAAAATGATAAAAATTATATAAACTTCCTCACAAAATTACTAATCTGCGTAGCGAATAATACAGAGCTCACTAAAATAAATTCGTATAGATAGTTTTCCCCCTCCCCGATATTGTTTTAGTGATTAATTTTTGATGATGGGTGGATTAACTGACAAATTAGGGACTTTTTTTTCTAACTTTTATACTAGCTCCTTTACGAAAACAGCAATTTTTTTTCAATACTGTTTTTAAAGTTTTTGAATAATTGCCCTCCATATATAGCCCAAAACCAATTTTGAAATTGTTCTTTTTATTTTTATAAAATTTGGGTATTTAGTTCACACACAGATTGTTGAATATATAAAAATAGGGAGCCACAAACTGAAATTTAATTTACTAATTCATGAATGCGGAAAATATTAAGGTGGTTGTTAATAATCATTTGAAATCTGCAAATCTCAGTACCTACACGACGAAGGGCGATAACCTCTTTGAAAGTAGGGTGAGGGATTAAAAAAAAAACCCAAAAAACCATTTTAAATATAATCTTTTTAAGAGCCTCGCTCCCAACGTGTTTAAAAGAAAAGATAACAAAATCATTTTTGGTAGAATTTTTTATATTTATTTCCTAAACCACGGGGCCCCGGGGCGACCGCTGTGGTTGGCCCAATGGTCCAGCTGGCCCTGCCTTTATTATTTGCCATAGTATGCAGAACTAATTTCAGCATATATATATACACACGTCAGCAAAGAACTGTTGTAATAAACAGGCCAGTATGCTATTTGAAAAGAAACTACACAATCTTAATGGACATACACAATTCCTGGATTATTCATAACAAATCAATAATTGAATTTATGCATTCTTTGAAAGGGATTATCGTGTACAAATTGCTACTTTTGACTTCAAAAATCTCTTCGCCTGCATAGATTTAGTGGACCTACAAAATATGCGACCACTATTTCAAGAATATGAGGAAATCATGAATACTGCCAAAGACGAATGGAAATACCTTCGTACCTTATGTCTTGACAACAACTACATTAACATGAGAAATCGCTTGTTTTGTGAAACAACTGGTATTCCTATGAGCTCCACTTATTCAAGTATTGTGGCCAACATATACCTGCACTACTATGAGCAATTATACGCTACGAGTACCAAGGTTTCCAATCGTCATATTTTTAAATATATAGATGTTATAATAGTTTTCGACCAGGAGAAATTTGATACACAAGCTACATGTATATCCCCCCTCCTAGCTGATATTGGAAAGAACCAGCGCCACTTCTGGACCAATACAGTTCTTGGATATTGAGCTCCACACTTCAAGTGAAAGATATATTACTTCTATCTTCGACAAAAGAAACTACAATTTCGAGATAAATTATTACATAAACTGGGACTCAAATATTTCTAAATCAGTACTCAGAAACCTTGTTATATCGCAATCCCATCGTTGTCTTAGGGTGTGTAGTAATTCCGCAGTCTTATTAAAGAAATTAAGGAGACTTTTTGGCCCACTGAACATCAATACATTTCCTATAAGATTTACTATTCAATTGTTCAAATAACTTCTATGTGATGCTAATGCTATTCAATATTTCTCAGTTCATTCCATTTTAAACATTGCAGACATAATTAATCATGACCCTACAAATTTAATGAACTAGGATACTAAAGTGCAACTTGATGGGTCTCTTGTTGCTGAAGATTTATCTAACCTCCTCCTCTATCTTTCGCACACACAGTTACACTATTTTACACTTTTAACCGTGACTGACTATGTCTGTTCTGCTGTGCAATTGCTTGCGAATCCTGACTTTGATACTGTTATCTGTGCGAGAACTGGTGACCTCTGTGTGTTTGATTCTTTCAAGCCAAGATGGGCTAATCTGTTGCCATGTGTTTCATGTTCTTGGATTTGGTTTACTTTTCTGTTTGTCATTGCCTTGTTTCACGTTCCTCGATTTGGATTACTTCTTCATTTGTCATGGCCTCGGGAACACCACAGCGGTATTTGGTTAGTCGCACCTACCTTCGCTGTGTATTGAAAGGCCATGTTTCGAGCTGGTGTTCTCCTGACGATTACAGCTCGTTGTTCTCATCTCCCTGAGGGTTGGTGCTCTGATTATATGCTCTTTTTGGGTTTATTGTTTCTCTGCTATTTCAGCGATATTTTGGTTTTGGAAACTGTTTTTGATTTGTTCACTTTAGGCATTAGTGTGCTATACTTTATTTTGTTCCTTATTTCTTTCAAATAATAATAAGTCCACCTTTGTCTATGTTTTGCTGTAAAATTGTGTTAAGTCTGTATATACACTAGAAGAGCTAGAAAAACTGGTACAGACGAGCTTATGCAAAATACATAGCAACGTCACCTATACGCGTACTCGGTTGCGTCCTCCAGTGCGTATATAAAGCGATAGACATCCTTGCCAGCTGTCAGAGCTGTTTTCGGCATGAGAATGACAAGCAATAACGATTTAAGTGATTTTCAACGCGGTGTCATAGTTAGCGCTCGTGAGATGGGCCATAGTATTTCGGAGGTAGAAACGACGTTAGGATTTTCACGGACGACCATTGCAAGCGTGTACCGCGACTACAAGAATTCCGGCAAAACCTCCAACCTACGATACCAGTGTGGCCGTAAAAAGACATTGGGTGAACGTGACCACCGTTGGCTGTCAAGAATCGTTTCACGCGATAGGCGTGCAACACTCTGGCAGGTATCATTGGAATTCAATGCTGGAGCCATCTCAGTGAGGGAAGAAAACAGATTATGGCACTGAGAAAAGAAGATGGTTCTGTAACAAGAAATAGAGGCGAAATTTTGACAGAGTGAAAGATTTCTACTCCAAATTATATGAAAGGGATGATACATGTACTCCAGACATCATGAAAGGTACCAGAGTTCTTCCAGTCCTCCCAGCAGAAGTTGCACATGCAATCAAGAACATGAAGCGGGGGAAAAGCTCCAAGAGAACATGGAATTACTGTAGACATCATACAAGAAGCAAGTGGGGAAATTGAAACAGTACTCGCCCAAGTTTTCACTCGATGCCTTAATGAAGGGAAGATTCCCGAGGATTGGAACAACGCTACAATGATCCTGCTACATAAAAAAGGTGACATTGAGGATCTCAGGAACTACAGACCTATCAACCTCTTATCAGTGGTTTATAAAATCTTTACTAAAGTTCTTTCACACCGCTTGAACGTAACACTGGACATGGCTCAACCGAAAGAACAAGCTGGATTCAGGAGTGGCTACAGCAATATAGATCATATCCACGTACTGAGAGAACTAGTCGAAACAGTGAGGGAATATGAACTTCCATTGTGAATGGCTTTTATCGATTATGAAAATGCCTTTGATTCAGTGAAACCATCAGTAGTTACAATGGCTTTGAAATCCTGCGGTGTTGAAGATGCATACATTAATATTATTAATAACATCTATGAAAATGCGAGTGCAAAGATTCGGCTGTTTGAGAATACAGCACACACACAAAAATCGGAAAGAGAGTGAGAGAAGATGACGTCATATCTCCCAAGCTCTTTAATGCTACACTGGAAAATGTCTTTTAATCACTGAACTGGGAAAACAAAGGGATAAAGATTCATGGAGATTACCTAACTTACCTTCGTTTTGCTGATGACGTAGCCAGTTTTGCAACTACCCCATCAGAGCTGCAGGGTATGATCCAGGAACTTACTGACAAGAGTAAAAAAGTGGGATTAAAAATGAACTTTCAGAAGACAAAAGTGATGTTCAATGCTTTTACAAGAAATGAAGATTTATCGATTGATGGAGAAAAGCTCTAGATAACAGATGCGTACGTTTATCTTGGACAGCAGATATCAAGTGAGGGTCACATTGATGAAGAAATTAATCGGCGTATGAAACTTGCCTGGAGAGCTTTTGGAAGAAACAGCATAATTTTCAAGAGCAATATGCCATTATGTCTTAAACGAAAAGTGTTTGATCAATGCATCCTTCCAGTGCTTATGTATGGTGCAGAGACGTGGACCTTAACTAAAAGAGACATACAAAGGCTGCAGACAACTCAAAGAAGCTTGAAGATGTGTATTCTTGGTGTAACCAGGAGAGATGAGAAGAGGAACTCGTGGATTAGAAAAATGACAAGAGTGGAAGACATCATGATCAGAGTAAAATCCCTGAAATTGCAATGGGCTGGACATACTGCCAAAAGGACATACCATCGATGAACAGTTGATATTTTAGATTGGATTCCAAGGGACAGGAAAAGACCCAGAAGAAGACCACATGGAAGATGGGTGGATGAAATTTGAAAGTATGCGGGAGTAACATGGAGGAGACTGGCACAAGACAGATCGTTGTGGAAGAGCCTTGGAGACACCTTCGTCCAGCAGTAAATTGATAATGGTTGACAATGATGATATATATATATATATATATATATATACTTAAGAGCAAAACTGAAGACTAAGGAAAAACTTTAGAATTTAAAGCGAAAGTTGCAAAATAACCTGAAGATCAAAACGCGCAACGCAGCAGTTTTGAAAATTCAGAATTCACATTCTATTAAGAAGATACCTAAGCAAAAAAATACATATATAATTTTGACTCACACCAAGTACAACATAGAAAAGGTTATGTATCTACCTGTGTGAGTAAAAGGAGAAAAGATAAAAAAATAAAATAAAACAACTGAATGTAGAAAGTGTCGAGAATACTGAGCCTTGGCTTTATCAAGGACCAGCAAAAACTCTGCATTTTCTCACTTCCACAAAGACCTAGTTGGAAATGGGTTTCTGCAAGGCCATAGATGCAAGTAACATTCCCAGTGAATTGTAGAAAATAAGAATTGCAAAAATTAAATTCCATAAAGAATACTGAATTAAACTCAATAATGGAAATTCCAAAATTGAAAAAAAAAAAAAAAAAAAAAAAAAGGAACAAACAGGTTGCAGTCATCAGGAGAGCATCAACCTTCTAGTACCAACAAACGACAAGGAGAACCAAAAATGTTGGTTGGTCATGCTTCCTAAGCCACCAGACCAAACGCCAAAACAGACATTGAAATTCAAAAAACAAGAATATAAATTTCAATGTCTGTTTTGGCGTTTGGTCTGGTGGCCTAGGAGCATGACCAACCGACATTTTTGGTTCTCCTTGTCGTTTGTTGCTACTAGAAAGGCCACTCCCGCAGGTTGATGCTCTCCTGATGACGGCAACCTGTTTGTTCATTTTCTTTTAAATTTTTAATTTCCATTATTGAGTTTAATTCAGTATTCTTTATGGAATTTAATTTTGGCAATTCTTATTTTCTACAATTCACTATATATGCTACTACATGAGTATAGCTGCCTTTGGCGCTTCTCATTGTACTAACTACGTTTTTGGTCTATTTTTGTGATTTGTGTTTCTTCTTTTATTGTTGCAAATTAATATATATATACACTGCTGGCCACCCAAAATGCAACACCAAGAAGGAAGCATCCGATTGGCCTGAAATTCGCAGCATGCGTCTCCCGCAAGAGGACATGCAAACGATTATCATTGCAGGGCATATGAAAATCATATGCGCCCGGCACGCCACCGAGAAGCACTCTAAGGAGGGTGCACAGAAGGCGGGAGTGTAAGCAGTGGAAGTGTGTTATGCTGCCGGACCTGTGCGTGGGAAGCTTCCTGATGCCTCGTCGTAGAATACGGCAGTCATTCCAGCACGTTTCGGAGTTCGACAGAGGACGAATAGTGGCTTATCGCGACAGCGGTTTATCGTATCGAGACATCGGCGCCCGTGTGGGACGACATCCAGCCACAGTGAGGCCAGTATGGATTCGGTGAGTGCAGGAGGGACGGACGGACCGACGTGAGCGATTGCCGCGGCATAACACCGAACGAGAAGACCGGCATGTCGTGCGGCGGGCATTGACGGCTCGCACCGCCACATCACTAACATTAGCGCAGGAATTAGGGTGTGTTGCGCAGCAACCTGTGTCATCACGTACCGTTCGACGTCGTCTACAGGAGCGGGGACTTGTCGCACGGCCACTATTTCTCCGATTACCATTGACGTTATACCACCGGCGAGTGCGGTTGCAGTGGGCCGTTGAACGCCGCACCTGGACTACGAAATGGCACGACATTGTCTTCTCCGACGAATCCCGCTTCTGCCTGCAACACCACGATTGTCGGATTCGCGTGTAACGGCACCGCGGCGAGAGACTGTATGACGCCTGCATTATGCATCGCCATACCGGTCCGTCGCCTGGCGTTATATGGTTTGGGGCGTAATTGGATATGACACCCGCATCCCTCTGGTACGCATCGCCGGTACACTCAACAGCCACCACTACATCTCCGACGTTTTGGAGCCTGTAGTCCTCCCTTACCTGCAGGACCTGCCAGCGGTCACGTTTCAACAGGACAATACGCGCCCACACGTGGCACGCATCGTGCAACAATTCTTCACGGCCCACCAGGTGTCACTGCTGCCGTGGCTCGCCTGTTCTCCCGATATGTCGCCCATCGAACTCGTCTGGTCGCTGATCGGCAACCGAGTGGCCCGGCAAGCACCACTCGCGGCTACGCCTGATGAACTGTGGCAAAGTGTGGAAGCAGCCTGGACCGACATACCCCAATCCCACATCTAAAGCCTCTTTCGTTCGATACCGCGGCGTGTAGCGGCCGTTATTGCCAGCCATGGGGGCCACACGAACTATTAATGTCTGCGTGTTCCGCAAGTTGCACGGGCCTGTAAGCTTAATCATTTCATCTTTGTATCTGTTGTTATGTGTCCAGTAAATCTGGCTTTGCTATCTCGTGTCCTTCTTGGTGTTGCCTTTTGGGTGGGCAGCAGTGTATATACACACAGAGTGCTGGCCATTAAAAATGCAACACCAGGAAGATCGCATCTTAGAGGCTCGAAAGTTGGCAGAAGGGCTGAACATGGGCGCACATATAAACGATTAACCAAGCACCACATGTAGAAACCATGTGGGACAGTAAAGCCCCCTGGAAGTCGTATATGAGGGGTGAACAATGAGCCGGTGTTAAGCACTTGAAGTGTGTTTGCTCGCTGTTCCTGGCCACGGACAGCTGCAGCATGCGCCGGCGTAGACAACGGCAGCCCTACCAGCAGGTTTCCGACGTCGATAGCGGGAGAATTGTGGCACATCAGGATTGCAGATTATCATTCCGAGACATCGGTGCTCGTGTGGGACGGCATGCGGCCACGGTGGGGAAAATATGGCGTCAGTGGGTAGCGGCAGAACGAACACACCTACGTGCGGGATCCCAACGGCCTCGACACACCACCGAAGGAGAACACCGACATCTGGTGCGCATGTCTCTAACGGATCGCAGAGTCACATCGACCATCGTAGCTCAACAGTTCGGGTGTGTGGCTTAACACCCAGTCTCTGCACGGACGGTTCAATATCGTCCTCAGCAACGGGGCACTTTTGCACGGCGCCCATTACTTTTGCTACCTTTGACCGTACAACACCGTCGTCCACGACTGCTATGGTACCAAGAACGTTGCGCATGGAGGAGAAAATGGCAAGGCATCGTGTTTTCCGACGAATCCCGCTTCAGTTTATGATGGACGAATCCCTGTCCGGCAGTACCACGGCGATTGGCTGAGTGAGTCCTGCGCCATACAGGCGCTGCACCCAACGTTATGGTATGGGGTGCCATTGTATTCCACTTCCGTACGGGCCTCGTTCGCATTACCGGTACGTTGAACAGCCATCGTTACATCACCGAAGATTTGGAGCCTGTTGCGCCACATCTTCAGGGACTATCTGGTGCCATTTACCAACAGGATAATGCGCGACCGCGTGTGGTACCCCACGTCCAAGTCTTCCTGGATCGCCACCGTGTACCACGTCTTCCTTGGCCTGCGCGGTCCCCGTTTGTCTCCTATTGAACACGCGTGGTCCATGATCGCCGGTCAACTGGCACGCCAGCGACCACTGCCGGCTGCAACGGAGGAACTGTGGCGAAGCTGCTTGGACGGATATTCCCCAAACGCACAACCAAAGTCTCTTCCTCTTGATGCCGGGTGGTGTAGCAGCTGTAATTGCCGCCCATAGTGGGTACGCGAGATATTGATTGTTATATGGTCCTCTCGTCTCACCAAGTTGTATTTGTAATCGATTCACATTTGAATCATCTGCTTTCTTTACAATAAATATGGCTTTGATATCTCTTCTTTCGTGGTGTTGCACTTTTAATGGCCAGCAGTGTATATATATATATATATATATTTTTTTTATCACGCATTCTTACTGGAAGTACTTGTAACATAATATTTGTGGACCAAAGTTGTAGTTGTGCTCGTTACGAACGCGAAATTTTGTACATATATGCATCCTCACAAAACTTGGACATATTTCTTTGCTACAACCGCTATATCGGTACACTACCGCCCCGGTGGCGCAGTGGTCTGAGCGATGGCCTCTGATCATTCGTCCGAAAGGGGTCCGGGTTTGAATCCCGGTGAGGCATGGATGTTGTGTTTGTCTTACGGCACTGGCTCTTTCCCTTCCCTGGAACCAGTTGCCCTAAATTAGGGACGGGCGACTGCTTATAGCCCATTGAGTTGCACACGGTGGTCGTTAAACCTCCAATCAAAAAAAAAAAAATATCAAACTTAGTAAAGAGGAAACTAGAAGAAGGGATCGAAATAGCAAGAAGAAGAAGTACCACAATTAATGATAATTGCGGATGGACTCTTCCAATTGAGTGGCAGCAACTACTCCAGTGACATAGTCCTGATGACGAACTAGGCTTTAGTTCGAAAATTTGACAACCAACTTTGAAGAAAAATAACCTCTATAAGACCCGTAAAAGAGTTATTCCACAATCACTATGAATAGAGGTGCCATAAATGCATTTACAACTAAAAATATCGGTACACTAGTGATCGTTATGAATGTGACTTTTCTCAATCAAACGTGGAGTCAGTAATTGCGTGCTGCAGTTGTTATCCTCGTTGTCTCGTGCTCGTTATAAACACGTATGTTTGCAGAACAAACTTGAAGTTACTATTTGCTTGTCGTAGCTATAACGTCGATTTGTGCTTGTCAATTATGTACGTGATTTTTTTATTTTTTTTGTAGGTAGGTAATTGTAGAACGGATTTGGAGTTAGTAATTGCTTCCAGCAGCTGTAGCGTAGTTATACAAGGAGTGTTCAAATGAAAAGGTACGAAACGACACTGTGGGTATAAATGAAGACTTTATTCAAAGTATACACCATAGGCCGTAGCACAACGATCCCATTGATTAACGAGCCGAAGGATTCCTTGTTCCCGGAATTCCTGTGGCCGTGACGAGACCCAGTCCTGCACAGCGTCCTTGAGTTCGTCGTCCGAGTGGAAGCACTTCCCTTTCAGATGTTTTTTCAGGGGACCAAACACATGGAAATCGCAGGGCGACATGTCCGGGCTGTAGGGCGGATGGTCAAGCTGCTCCCACTGGAACTTGGCCAGTTCCGCGTGTGTGACCCTGGAGACGTGTAGATGCGCGTTATCATGGAGCAGAACCATACCCTCCGCGATGAATAGCGGCCGGTTTAACACCTTCCGTTGTCAGAAATCGGATAACGCCTCGCTGCTCCTCAATCGTCGAATTTTGCAATGTGAACGCCATCCTGTCCTCACACGCACTGCCGCGTCGATACTAGAGAGCATTTGTCATTTTCATGTAGGACTTCCGTCCACAGGGAGTAGAGTTTAGGTCCCAGCCACCTACAGCGATATCGCCTTTTGGGCAGGACACAGAAACGGAAGGAATGAGAGCAAGTCTAGCGACTTTTGACAGAACAGTTTGTAGTGAGATTAGAGTACAGTAGATGGCGCCACCGTACAAGTACGATATTGCACATAGATGGGCGAGAGAATTTCAGGGAGGACATAGGAAAGGATACCCATTTAACCAGTGGGTCCAGCCTGGGGACCGTCACTTTACGTGCTCGTCCGATGCACGGCGGATATTCAGCGATTGTTAGTAAATCACACCATCTCTGAAAGATCAGCCCAGGCTAGAACCTGGGGACCCAGCATCGATAATCTGAAACACTAAGCCATCCGCGGCTCTCGCACTGCCGCGTCAATTGGACGGCGCTCTTTATAAGAGCCTCTGCTCTCTCCTGCGCATGCGGGCGCCCGCGCATGCTCCGATCCACGCCGGCGACTCCAATCGCATCCCTAGATGTGTCGCTACGTTCTCCCATAGCGGCATAGGCAAATATGTTAACGGCTACGTTCTTATGACATTTCGTTCCTTTTCATTTGAACACCCCTAGTACTTGTGCTCATTATGTACGCGATTTTTTGTAGGTAGACGTTTATGGAGCAAACTCGTTGTTAGTATTTCCTTACAGCAACTGTATCGTCGTTATACTTGTGCTAGTTATAAACGTGATACTTTTGTAGAGTTACATGCTTGTTGAGCAAATTTTAATAAGTTAGTATTTGCCTACAGCAGTTTTAATGTCGTTATACTTGTGCTCGCTATAAACGCGCTTTTTTGTAGGTAGATATCTATAGAGCAAACTCGGAAATCATTTGCGTACCAGATTTGTGTCTTTGTTATATTTATGCTTACACTGTAAAAAGCCGCCCCAGTGGCGCTGTGGTCTAAGCGATGGCCTCTGATCATTCGTCCGAACGGGGTCCGGGTTCGAATCCCGGTGAGGCATGGATGTTGTGTTTGTCTTACGGCACTGGCTCTCTCCCTTCTCTGGAACCAGTGACCCTAAATTAGGGACGGGAGACTGCTTATAGCCCATTGAGTTGCTCACGGCGGTCGTTAAACCTTCAATCAAAAAAAAAAAAAAAACTGTAAAAAATTGCCCTGAATAGTCAATGTTTCACCCGGATTAAGACTGTTTACAGATCGTAAGCACGCCACCTGGCGGTCAACCATTAATTTTCGGTAGATAAACTACATGTTCATGGTGTTTAAACTGTTACTTCATTTTAACACTGACGATCTGGCAACGTTCTTCTTAAAGTGGTTATATACCTGTTTTTTCACGTGCAATCAGTCGACTGGCAACACCTGTGGGTAATACCTTTTCATTTCCCAGTCATTAGAATGTTAATGAACATTACGTTATGCTACTCTGAAATTACGGTTTATTGGCTGGCCACTCAGCTGCTGGTGTATCTACCGTAATTTGATCCTGCAATTTTTTACAGTGTAGCATGAACGTGAAGTTATTGTATATAAATGCACGAGGCATATTTGGAAAGTAAGTACCATTATTAGGCTATTAAAATTAAATGAGAATGTACTTGCAATTTTTTTTATTTTTATTAGATTCGCCAAACCTTAAACTACTTTTATCATTGAGGCATTTATCGTAACGGAGAACCAGTTTTTTATAACCCCCTTGTTGTAAAACGAAGTCGCCAGTGAAGACAGCAAATTTTGCACTGCTTCTTTGACTTCAATATCGTCGACAAAACGCCGATCAGCAAGGAACTTCTTCAGATGCAAGAACACGTGATAGTCACTTGGTGCTAGGTCTGGGTTGTACGGTGGTGGTGACCAATTTGTTTGTAGCAAATGACGTGATGAATGCTCGAGTCTGTGCAAAAATGAGGAAATACGTTAAAGAAATCAGTGGCGTAACTAGCACAGCTTGTGTCCCCCTCCCCACAAGATTTACTTCAGCATCCCTAAGCACAGTAAATTTCCCAGGATTTCGAACACGCTGCATTTTTCGCGGTGTGTGTGTGTGTGTGGTTGTTTGGGGGGGGGGGGGGAAGGGTAGGGTTAGGAAGTCAGGGAGAGTGTGCAAAAGTAATGGTAGTACCTACAGCCCTGTAGTTTTTACTTTTTAAGTAATTGCTTTGATAATACACGTGTGCTTTGTCCATCACTTGAAAAAATTACCCTTTTGCACATGGCAGATCTGCGGCTGCTGTTAATAAATGTTGACGCCTGTCATGCACGTAATCGTAGGTGACTGATTGTTTTCCCACATCCTCTACCGGGAAACCCATTGCAGAGCAATCGTATTACAACCCGAAGTCAATGAACCTATAGGACATTCAGTGTTTTAAAAGTGAAACTAGGCATTTATTTAGGTAAAGCTAAATATATCTTAAAGCAAAATATGAATTTTTGGGTTAATTATTGTGCGTGTTCAAATTTTTTTATAAAACTATAAACTGGGAGCTGCAGTACCCCCCTTCGTTACCTGCGACCCCCCCCCCTCCCGCAGTTGCAGGGGCTGCGGAGGTGGTAGTTACGCCACTGAAAGTAATGTGAAAAAAATTTGACCGTAGACCTCACAAATCTGACGATGAATGTCAGCCGGTTTCACATTTCTTGCATTGAAAAATGGAATTACGGGCCTTATCTCACACTCGACGGGCCGCTCAATCTTCTTAAACCTGTTAAACGCGCAGAACAACACGCAAACACGACCTGATGTTCTCGTAATGGCGCCTGTGGCTAGTCATGCCAACCATTCAAAATAAAAATTCCCACGTATTTTGCGAAAAATCTCCCTTTTTAATGCGGAATTTCTCCACGTCTGACAGTTTTGTTTGAACGTCGTCAAGATGCAAAATCAGACGATTATCTCAATGATATAATAATACTTCTGGACTCGTTTTTAACGCGCATCAGTTGGGAATATGCATCCAATTACATATATTGTATAACATTTATCTACTGTATTTCCAAAATTTGCTACAACCTACGCCAACAGCTGCTTAGTGTTTCTATGAGTTACTTTGATACAAATACAAAACACTCCATAACAAGAAAAAAATATGCAAACAGTACCAAAAGCAAGATTTACTAACAGTCCATTGTAACGACGTGTGAATTTTAAACTGGGAGGTTATAAAATGTAAAAAAATAAACTAAATTCATGTCAAACAAGCATTAATAAATATTTTCAATTTCTGCATCATGATTTAAACTGGGTTTTAATTCCATCAGGAGAATTTAATGTGAAGAGAGTAACAGTTTAAAATAAGATTTTATTGATTATGATTATTGTAAAATAAAAGGTTGAATACAGTTTTAATAGCCCTTTGAAAATATCTGGTTCGTATTTAAATTAGCATTTACACTTGGTTTCGAATTTGATAACCGTTTCAAAATGCATATATTAATCTAAAGATGGATTCAAAAATAAATTTTAAACAAATAATTTGTCAGTAAAGATACTTGGCACAGAAAGAAAAAAAAATGTTTAAATTTTTAGAAAGTGCAGCTGGGTTAGAAGAATAAATAATTTTAATCCTTGTGGTTAGACTACAGTGTAGAAATAATTCTAATTTTCTTCAGAACCACTGAATTCATCCAGATATGATGAACTGTTGATTGCAGTGTGCTGCGGTGAAACTCGGAATAAGATATAGTTCAACCTTTTAAGTCTGAAAGCTGGGCTATAATCACTGCTACAGCACTCAGTGCATCGTTACCGAATCTTATTTTTTTTTTTTTTTTTTTTTTGCAACGTTTTTCTATTGCGTATTTTATTCTCTGAATTCGAGCTAATAATTTCCCTACATTTGGGGTTACACTTTACAAATTTCCCTTTTTCCCATATGGTCAGCATTTCTTCCATAAATTCCCTATATAGGCTGTGGGAAATTCCCACGGATTTGGCATCACTGTCTGTGGCTTGCCCACAAATGATGGAAGTAAGCGCGCATGCGCGATGTCACGACCGCAGCGCTGTAGCAAAAACATTCGCAAACGGTACTTACTTTCCGAATATGCCTCGTAGTATAACAGAAAACGATAAGAAAATTAACTAAGAAATGACACCAAGTAAGCACGCAAATCGGAAATCTGTCATTAGAAAAAGTTTTACTTTTTTTTGTGTGTACAGTTTGTTCAGACAGAAATATTTAAGTACACAGAACATTTTTTTTATGAGCACCTTTGAACATGCAATGTATACACGCACACTTTGAAGTGAATGAAGGTACACGTACTTCAACATGAAACGAAACGCAACGTTTTCTCCAGAGATCGGAGTCCATATTGTGCGCTGTACGCCTTCGTCCTTTCGCTTGATCTAATCTTGATGGTTCGGAAACATGAATGATGTGCAATCACAAATCGGACGACAATGATCACTATTTACAATGATGACATTAATATTACAATACTCAAGGAACAGCCATAGATCTTTTCTTCCTTACATAATATACAATAGAGATGCGAATACTTCTCGTAAACGACAATGTACAGAAAACATGGAGTCATATTCAAGTAGTTCAAGTACTTTTTTTTTTTCTGTTTCCTTAATTTCACGAAACAGGAAAATTTGTCCCTAGCAAGAATGTTTTATGAGGTGGGATATATTTTTTATTGCCTTGTGATGACATAAATATTGTGAGAGTACTTGCTCATTATGGAAAAAAAATGCTTAATAATTTTTTTTCCAAACTTTTCTTATCACTGATTCTACCTGCAGCCTCTTAATCTCTAAAATGTTTCGTTACCTCTGAGAAGAAATACTAATATGAAGCATTTTTTATAAATAAGTTTTCTGGAAAGCACGCTCGACACCGCGATCAGGTTCCTTTTTCCTGCACACACAAAATATTCTCACCGAAGAAACTTCCGTTGTTGAAAAAGTTTTTGTGCTGGCGGAGCTCATAATAGATTTTTTGTTTTAACAGTGCCGTTAAAGTGTGTAGAAAAAAATACCCCCTTAATATATACACGATGGTCCAAAAGTCTCTCCTAACTTTTAGAAAATTAATAAGAAATAGCTACACTACATGTCTCGCAGACTCATACAACGTTTGCAGCGGTTGAAATGTAAACATCTGAAGTTTTGTTATCTATCACTGCGTGTAGGTGGCGATATTCTTCCTGTTCATAAGTACAAGCTGCAATGGCAAATGTTCAGGAAAAAGCGATTTATGTGGTGTGGCTTTTGAAACTGAATCAGTAATTCAAGTGCAAATACATTTTCGTACACGTTTCGACAGGAACTCTTCTGATACTAAAAAAATTAAGCATTGGAAATATACATTTCTAGAAATTGGGAGTGTGTTAGACAAGTCAAGAACTGGAGTTCCCAGTGTTTCGGAAGGTCACGCGGAATGAGTACGAAATGCATTTTCCCGGAGCCCAAGGAAGTCAAGTCGACAAGCACAGTTTGGTTTAACCGAGGAGGTTAGAACCAAACTTCTGGAGAAGCTCTGAGTCTCTTAACCCCGTGAAGCCGAAAATTGTGAGAATTTGAGGTTGTTTACATGATACCCATGTAGTTCCAACTGTGTGTATTTGGAATTGCGTAGTTTTTGGTTGCAGAAATCGTATTAATATCAAACCGGAATGATCATACACGAGAGAAGTTCTTAATTTTAACGTTATGTTTTGTTCTGAATTCGCACCAACGTTCATATATTTCAATTTAAAATAAAATTAGAAAGGAGCCTCAAAATGATTAAGAATTTAATAAATCCATCATTTTCTCACACATCGGCAGCAAAAATTACGATGCAAAATCAGAAACATTTGCGACGAAAGAATTCGATTCAGCCAACACAAAATGCGTTGCAATAGCCTTGAAAACCACCAGCTTTCCCACACTTTAACAGCCGTCACTCGCGGTTATAGACTTCACGCAAAGTGGTACTGCTCCATGAACAAGGACATTCCCAGATATCGAGCATTTGACGCTGACAATAATGCGAATTTTGTTTAAAAATGTGCTGTTATACGCATACAAAGTCCAGATTGTTCAACATTTTGAGGAGAAAGATAACCCTTGCCGTTTCAAGTTTGCCTGTAACGTATTGGATTTCCTAAATGATTACTAACACTTTCTTAAACGTGTGCTTTTTAGTGACGAGTCGATATTTCACGTATTGGAGCAGTTGATACCCATAACGTGCTAGCACGGGTATAGGCGCCTATTCTTAGTTTTCAGGAGGGAGCAAACAGAAATTGTAAGTACGAATAACATATACAAACACCATATGCAGATTTCCACTGTGCTTTCTTGTTATCTAACCGTTTTTACCACGCTCTCAATACAAATTTTATTGAAAACCAGAAGTCCCCAAAAACCACATAAAGAAGATGGATATCAATGAAATTAGGCAGCATGTTAGGTCAGTAAGGAAATTCCTTTATTGTTGTTTTTATCATTTTGGACCAACTCCAAAGATCACTCTCAAATGGTCATCAAGAATAAAAAAAAAAAAAAAACCTTTAAGACAAAATTCCGGGATAAAACTTCGAGATCTTTTTTCAGCTGTGAATAGCTGCTGTAGAGAATGATGTATTTTACATTTCTTCGCCTTTCATAGTGTCCGCACGTGCGCTGTTCTCTAACTGCAATAAGAAATTTTGTTACAACTTTCTACTGCAAATAACCATATTTTCAACTGGAAATTGCCAAGTTTTTCCTGCATACACACGCATCCAGAAATTCTGCAGCAAAATTAGAAATCAGAATTAGTTATTGCGAAAATCTATGTAGTATCTTCCAAGAGGAGAAAAAGGGCATGGTTTTATTTTCAGGAGAGGGCAAATGCCCCGTTTGCCCCTCTTATGGGCGCCCGCCCATGCATACGGGTTACAGAAAACCCATACGTCTGGCAAATATTTATGGAGATGTCATGTAAAAGTTAAAAGTTGAGCGTGGGCTTATGCACAACCACTTTATTGGTCCCTTTTTCTTTATGGAAAAATTTATCAACACAAATGTCTACATAGATATGCTGAAAACTTTAACTGTGTTAAATTTCAAACACTATTAGCTAGATGTTATCTTTCAACAAAGCGAAGCTCCTCCGAGCTGGGAAAGAAGTGCTAGCTACTATTTCGATACTGTGTTCCCAGGACGCTGATTGGCCCAAATGGCACGAGCCCGTGGCCAGCCCGTCCACATGATATAACCCCATTGAATTTATATTTTTATACTTGAGGATTTGACAAAGACAGTATCCACAAAAGCGAGTGATTTAAAAGAACTTAAAGGAACAGATCGTGAGCTCCATTGCTGTTGTTCATATGAATTTATTACAACGGACATAGCGAGGAACTGAGTACAGGTAAAACATTTTCCATACAACTATGGATACACATAAAGAATTATATTAGTTTGTATCATAAACTCTAGATGTTAAAGAATACTGCATATCTTGTCTGTAAGTAGTGGTAATTTTTTTAAATATTTTCCGAAAAGTAGGGCAACATTTTTTTGGACCACCCTGTATATAAAACGTTTACGAGAGAATGATTAAATCGGCATACGAATACACACTGATTTTTTAACATTCTTGAGCCTCAGAATGCGCTTGCATCAAATGCATTCAGGACGCCACAGACAAAATGTAGCCTAGCAACTTGGGGTATCGCAACACTAATTCAAAAAACGTTACGTTTGTCTGATAGATGTAATGAATAGATGTTATGGTTGCCAGGTAGATCTAACAAATAGATGACTACAGAAATTGATGGTAATAGGTTTCTAGATAGAACTGTCGAATAGAGAGCGACATTGCTTGCAGATTAGATATGACTAATAAATGACAAGTTTGCCAGATAAGGTGGTGAATACACCAAGGTACGAATGCCAGATTAGATGTGACTAATAGGTTGTGGCAGGCTTGCCAGACAGATGTGATGAATTGATGACAGCAGAAATACTGGATTAGGTGCGACTAATAGGTTGTGGCAGGCTTGCCAGATAGATGTGGTGAAATAGATGATAGAAGAAATGCCAGATTAAATATGACTAATAGCTTGTAGCAGGCTTGCCAAATGGATGTGGTGAATAGATGACAGCGGGAACGCCAGATTAGATATGACTGATAAGTTGTGGTAGGCTTGCCAGATAGATTTGGTCAGTAGATGACAGCATGGTGGCCAGGTAGATGTGACGAAAAAATCGGCTGAAGGGTTGCAAGACGGCTGGAAGGCAGGGATGAGTGTGATGAATAGATTAACTGAAGGGTTGCCAGTAGACATCGGGTTAACGTGGCGCATGCGATTCCCTTCGAGGACAGTGTTAGGCGGGGAGTTTGACTAGGGCGGCACATCTGTCAAATGAGTTTTGCAAAACTACGTGCCATTACAGCTTTTATTAAACACCATTTGTGATATCTTCTCTGAAGCAGTTGGTGTAAGAGTAGAGGGCTTCGGTATGATTATTAATTTGCGATATGTTTATACACACAGTTCTGTCCATGCTGAGGATCTCCAAATACTAGCGGAATCAGTCGTGATTAAGAGCGTAGAGCAATTCCTTAACTGTAAACAAAAGAAAATGTATAGTAATCAGCGAACTGTCAAATGTAACAGCACAAATTTAAATCTGTAATGCCCCATTGGAAGGAGTTTCTAGACTCTGGTACGTTTGATGCTTTATTGATGACCAGTGGGACCACTTAAAAAGAAATTCGTTCGAGAATAGAACTGGCTCTAGCAGTGTTTCAACCAGCTGAGAACTGTTTTTTGTAATCGCGATTCAGATGCTCGTCTAAGAATCAGTTTACTTAGATGCTATGTTTTCTCTGTGGAGTTGAGACATGGACAGTAACAGCCGCCATATGGCAAAAACTAAAGAGCCTACTTGGAGCACTCGAAATGTGGACATTTGAAAGAACATCATAGTAAGCTAGGTCCGTAATGGTGAAGTAGTTCGGCGTCTGGACAAAAGCATTGAAATCAAGAAACGGAAGAGTTTATCGAACATTTGTTGTAAAATAAAATATATAGTCTCCATCAGAAAATTTTGCTGGGGAAGAAACAAGAGCCCGAGAAGATTGGGAACGTCATAGTTGGAAAGCTTTGCGTGAGTAGTTTAGTATTGACACTACTGCATTCTTCCGGTGAGCGGCCAACATGGTGCAGATGGTGATTAAAGCCAACATTCGTCAAGGACACGGCACTTAAAAAGGGTTGCCTGATAAGGAAAAACAAACTGATTGAATTGTTACTACACTGACGGAAAAAAAATCCCAACACCGAGAAGGGTTTGAGTTAGATAAACGACAGTTGGTAGGCGGTGAGAGTACATCTGTAAGATAACGTCTATGCAAATTTCGCGCTCGGTGCATACGTGTGGCGCTAGTAGCTCCCCTCGCAACATGCAAAGCAGGTTTGATGTAAATACGCGCTGTAACGTTCGTGAGCGTTAGTTATCGTTGAGATTCGACGTAGGGTGTTGATGTTAGTCAAGAATGCCTTTAAGAAGACGAAGAAGCCATTATTAACAGCTCACGGAGTTTGAACGAGGTCGTGTAATAGGGCTACGAGAAGGTGGATTTTCTTTCCGCAATATTGCAGAACGACTTGGCAGGAATGTAGCCACTGTGCATGATTGTTGGCAGCGGTGGTCAAGGGAAGGTACTGCCTCCAGAAGACCGGGTTCCGGCCGGCCACGTGGTACTACTGAGAGGAAAGACCGCCGTGTGCGGAGTATGGCCGTGGCGCATCGTACTGCGTCTGCGGCAGCAATTCGAGCTGCAGTTGCCACCACAGTGACACAACGAACTGTTACAAATCGGTTACTTGAAGGACAGATCCGAGCCAGACGTCCTGTAGCGTGCATTCCACTTACTCCAAACCACTGCCGTTTGCGACGTCAGTGGTGTCAAGCTAGAGCTCATTGGAGGACGGAGTGGAGATCTGTTGTGTTTTCTGATGAAAGCCGGTTCTGCCTGGGTGCCAGTGATGGCCG
This sequence comes from Macrothele yani, assembly GCA_039090855.1. Classification (NCBI taxonomy): domain Eukaryota; kingdom Metazoa; phylum Arthropoda; class Arachnida; order Araneae; family Macrothelidae; genus Macrothele; species Macrothele yani. Next base: position 134,504,734 of record CM077025.1, read on the forward strand.
TGTGTTGGTTAGAAGGAGGCCGGGTGAGCGCCTGCAACCAACCTGTCTGCGACCGAGACACAGTGGACGTACACCTGGAGTTATGGTCTGGGGAGCAATTTCCTATGACAGCAGGAGCACTATCGTGGTTATCCCACGCACCCTGACGGCACAGTTGTACGTCGGTCTGGTGATTCAACCTGTTGTGCTGCCATTCATGAACATCATTCCAGGGGGTGTTTTCCAACAGGATAACGCTCGCCCGCATACCGCTGTTGTAACCCAACATGCTCTACAGAGTGTCGACATGTTGCCGTGGCCTGTTAGATCACCAGATGTTTCACCAATCGAGCACGTATGGGACATCATTGGACGACAACTCCAGCGTCACCCCCAACCAGCATTAACCGTCCCTGTATTGACCGACCAAGTGCAACAGGCATGAAACTCCATCCCACAAACTGACATCCAGCACCTGTACGACACAATGCATGAACGTTTGCATGCTTGCATTTAACATTCTGGCTGTTACACCGGTTATTAATGTACCAGCATTTCACATTTAAAATGGCTCTTCTCGCGCTTGCAATAAGCTGTGATCTTGAAATCTTAATCGATTAAATATGTTACCTATACAAATGTATTGCCGCCATTTCATTCCTCTACAACTATTTTTTCGTGGTGTTGGGATTTTTTTCCGTCAGTGTAGATAAACGTGAATACATGGGAGCTGGATAGATAATAGCAGGCATTGCCAGAAGTACTGATTAATCGATGAAGTCGGGGTTGCCATACATACGTGACGAACATATGATGGTATGGTTTCCAGATAGATGTCTAACAGATGGGGGTTGCCAGAAAGCATTCTAAGTGCTGTACGAAACACATTTACTTCATTATCTGCTGTAAAAAAAGTCCATAATTCAGAATGAGATATTCTACATCTATAGATGCGTATCAGGTTTGGTTTGTGTTGTAAATGTTAATTTAAAAAATGCTTTGTTGGAGTGTTGGGAATGTTCTGTTTTCCTGACGTGTCGTGTGCGTGTAATGTATGGCGAAAAATCCATCCTCCTAGTACGTGCTCTAATTCCCAAGGTACGCTCCGCACAGTTTGAAAATCACTGCTTCAATGTATAGTGTTTGCAACTTTTATGAACGTAAATTTTCCTTTCCTCACTGTAATCATTTGCTGCAGTTATAACCACTAATTAACTCGCCGCTGTGGCACGCGCATGCACAGACGTTACTAACTCTATTTGACTACTGGATTTTTTGGAGTCTTTTTTTTTATTTTTTTAGCTTTGTTCGTGCTATGTTGATTTACAAGAATCTGACATTAAAGCGAATGAAATAATTTACTGAGAAAACTTTTCTGCTTTGCGTTGCTTCGCACGCCCCTCTCGAAGCAGTGCCGTTAGCCTGCGTATTTACACTATCCGACAAAACTATAGCGTAAACGATAGCACATTTTTCGGATTCGCAGCGCACACAGGTGTGAATGTTCAGCTTGGGATTGAAATTTTTGTGCTGTCACGTTACCTCTGATTCGCACTGTGACGCGCATAAGCAGTTCTTTCGTATTGCAGGTCCCCTGAAGTTGCATTTCTGTGATCGCATGAGCATGAAGTTTTATTATCGTGCTACAGTTTTCAGTTCTCTGAAAATGTGTGTGAAGAGCATAACAAGTGAAAGGGAAATGGCGAACCAAAGTTCATGAGCACTAATGATACGCATAAACTTAGTTTCGCTATTTGAGGTTACTGGTTAAGCCAGCGACTCGGACACCAGAGCGTAGTTTTGTTTTACTGTAAGAAATCAGAATGGGATCACTCTTGCTGGAGCCGGTGGTGAGTTTAGTAGAAATGCCACGGGCATCGCTAGAAGAGCATAGGGAGGGGATTGAATAGGGCTAAATTTTTTTACTACCTCCAACTCACTCCCTTACGGCCCCCTCTTCCGTAATGAAGAAATAAAACTGCATAATTTCCAAATTGGTGTAACTTTTACTTTAAATGCGTTTTAAATTCCGGTTACACTGATTTTACTTACAACTAATGTAACTGAGAAACCTTCAGTTTTAGTACTAATTTTAGAGCAGCATTAATCTTATTCAAATGTTGATGTTTTCTCCATCTTCGGTAGATTTTTTGAGAATATGGAGATGGCCCCCTGCTTGTAGTGAGGAGTATTGAGCAGTGCTGAAGTAGGATCGCCTTTCTTCTGCGATGGATTTTTATTTGTGACACTTTTTTTTTAGGACAAGCAACAAATTCCATATGCCGGAAGTACGGAAACCAAACTTTTAGTTTTCTAGGCCCTGCAATTTAAATAAGTGAATAGTGTGCTTTGCGAGCTGATAGGGTGGTCAAGTTTGATTGATCAACATAATATTCCAAACGTAGTAAATGTTTAGAATCGTATATTTTTTAACTTAAGCGAAAAACTTATTTGAAGGTTATTGGGTATGGAAGGAGGGCTTCAGATACAATTGGTGGGGCTTTCTCCCGGAATTGGCGTAGCGACGCCCCTGAGAAATTCCCTTTCGAAACATAGAACATTTGTCTTTCAGTCTACATGGCTGCTTAATGTTTCTGTTTATTTTCCTCCAGGCAGTGTGTTCTCAGTCTAAGAAGCAAGGCTGTCTGGAAATTGCAAGGCGACGACATTGGAGAAATGGTTTCCTCTTTTAGTGACGTCACGCTGAAACTAAGGCTTCCGATTAGTTTACAACGATGTCGTGTAAGACGTCAAGCACGACACCAACGTATCAGGCCGTGTAACATGAGTGACGTCACAAACGGAGGTAACTTATCTCTCTCTCACGGCCTTGTACTTTCAAGACGGCCTTGGGAGAAGCCACCTCCTGGAACTTTTGTCACTACGTATCAGGCCGTGTAACATGAGTTACGTCACAAACGGAGGGAACTTATCTCTCTCTCACGGCCTTGTACTTTCAAGACGGCCTTGGGAGAAGCCACCTCCTGGAACTTTTGTCACTACGTATCAGGCCGTGTAACATGAGTTACGTCACAAACGGAGGGAACTTATCTCTCTCTCACGGCCTTGTACTTTCAAGACGGCCTTGGGAGAAGCCACCTCCTGGAACTTTTGTCACTACGTATCAGGCCGTGTAACATGAGTTACGCCACAAACGGAGGTAACTTATCTCTCTGTCACGGCCTTATACTTTCAAGACGGCTTTGGGAGAAGCCACCTCCTGGAACTTTTGTCACTACGTATCAGGCCGTGTAACATGAGTGACGTCCCAAACGGAGGGAACTTATCTCTCTCTCTCCGGCCTTGTACTTTCAAGACGGCCTTGGGAGAAGCCACCTCCTGGAACTTTTCTCTTTGTGAGGAATTCTGTTGTCTTCACAAAGGCGTATCCATTGTCACTACACTAGAAGCCAATGTGTTCGTGAAACGTCTCATTGCGTGATCCAGCAGTTTAGTCTCATCCTTCCAAAACGAGCATTAAGAAACGAGTATGCTTGAATGTAAAACACACTATCTAGAATTTAATATGGAATATAAAACTCAATACAAGATCACCTAAAAAATTCCTTTGCACTGCTTTTCAGCAAACCACAAAAAATGCCTCAGCGCTGCTAAGCCTAAGAAAAAGTAGTGTAGTGCCGCTAAGGCGCTTCCACACCACTGGATATACATGACATCAGTTTTGGTGCAGCTTATCTCGTATTTAATTCGTTAAACAAGATTGTATAACATCATTTCCGACATTTATTTTCTCTTTGCTCGAACTAAAGTATAAAAAGAAATTAGGCACAAATGCTCAGTTTTTTTTTATGAAAATCATTCCCCTGCCGCGAGACAAAGACAGATTAGAATATTAGCCTTACTTTAAATTTCACGCCCCCTAGCATTTTTTATAGGTCTTGATTTGTAAAAAGATCCCCCGTTGAGTTCCATTTGGAATCTTGTACAGATAAAAAAATCAGCCCCTGCTGCTGATTTTCAAGCATTTGAATTTTGATGAAAAGAAACTCTTGTGATAAGTTTTGTGACTTAGTGTAAAAATGAGTTCTTATGTCTTAACAAATAAAATACTAAGTAGGTAGATGTTCTCGACTTCCAAGCGTTCGAATTTTTGAACAAAAGAAACTTTTGTGAGTCACATTAAGTTTTGTGGCCGAGTGTACAAATGAGCGCTTTCGTTTCAGCGAATAGAATTTCTTTACAATAAATAAATAATTTGAGTCCTTACGCAGGTGTATAACTGTAAAAAGAGTTAATCATAGCGTTCCACGGAAGCTGCTGATTAACATTCAGCTCCAAAACGCCTCGACTGTAGGTTTTTTGTCACCATCTGCGCAGTTGGAATTGTGAGACACGTGCGATTTGAAGCCCAGCTGCTTCGCCATTGTTTCTTTTGTTCGCGGCATAAAACGCGAAATACACGCATACTTTTTTTTATGACAACAGGCGGCGGCAATTGTTCAGTTACAGTAATGTTCTTCTCTTTTGAATCGGCACATTTCGCACTGGACTTTGCAGCACCAGACGAATTTGCAGTTGCACTTTTCTTCTACTTCCCTCATGACTGTGTGGTAACCGCGACCGCAGCAGAGGAGGCGGCAACCATCCATTCCATAGCTCGTGCTGTTGCAGAGACGTCCTTGGGTTCCTAATACGCCTATCCTGCTGAGACAAAAAATTACAACAAAATAATGAATACTGCATGAGAAAGTAGAAACAACCAATATATAACCCAAGCCATTGTAAACTATGCATCACGAACACCATTGCACTACTGAAATATTTTGTTGTTTAATACTATCTTCATTACATTCGTAGTTAATTATTTCCAAAACAAATAAAATAAAAATTGCAAAATAGTGAAACTGTACTAGTAACCCGAATTTATTGGTGTAAAATAGAAATCAAAGTTTCCAAGCTTACGCACATCAACCAGATGGTTCTTTCAAGGAACATAGCAAACTGAATGATAGGACGCGTCATCAATTTGACTTGACAATAAACGAACAAACGTGAATTTGATTATTTATTCAGACACGAGGCGTCATGTTATTGAGTTTATATTGCGCCATATTGGTTGGGCACGTGACATATGGAAAAAAAAAAAACATTATTTCAAGAACTGGTTTCAAATTCGCGGCAACTCCAGAGAGACGCTATCGTTGCAAAACTCACTATTTATAATGACATCCAAAGTTTCTCGAATGGAAATAGATTTAGGGGTGGAGTAGGAAGCTAATCTCTTTATACCATCGCACATATAGGAGCAGCTGACTTGAATTTGACTTCTCTGGATAAGACCGTGGTTAATTTACTGTCCTTGGTGTCACTTTTACGCTTGTTGATTCTAAACGAACGCTTGGACATTCTGATGTACCGTTTGGAGCTCTCCGGATACTATCAAGGGGTGGCATAAAAACCTGCCTGGTTGGAAAGAGGGGGGCTTATCAATATTTCCCTTAAGGTGGTTCCACCTAAAATCTCTGCCTTATGTTTCCAATGGTAAAAATTCGTTACATATTTTCTTCGCAATCAATGTATTCTCTAGGATGAAAATTTGTACATCGATAAAACTAACTAAGTTATAGCGTGGGATGCTTAATACTTGGTGAAACATAACCATAATTATATTAAAAATAAATCATTTTTCGTTGAGTAACGTTCAGACCTGTTAATAGATGGCGCCACCTGTACACTCATAATGTCAGTAGACAAACATATGTTGGATTGTTTAATTATGGTTATGTTTTAGCAAGTATTAAGCATTCCATGCTATAACTTAGTTTTATCGATGTGCAAATTTTCATCCTAGGAAATACATTGATTGCGAAGAAAATATGTAAAGAAGTTTTAACATTGGAAACATAAGGCAGAAATTTTAGGTGGACCCACCTTAAACATGGTACATAAAGATGTCGGCGATTTTTATGTCAACACGGAAGTTCATCTTTAGTTGACAGGAAACATTTGGTGTGCAGGCAGCATAGCGGCGACATTGAAATATTACATTGTCCAGGCAACATAGCGGCGACATTGAAAGAATACAATGTCCAGGCAGCATAGCAGTGACATTGAAAGAATACATTGTCTAGGCAGCATAGCGGCGACATTGAAAGAATACAATGTTTGATTTTGGCTTGTTCCAGAAAGTTATTTATCTGGTTCGAGAGGTATCCCCGGACAACACATCTCGAGATACATAATTTTATCGAAAAAGCCAGAACTAGTCGTGTTAATCTTTCTATGCCGCAGCTACACTACCTCGGCTCAATTCCCTGTATACCAAAAGTTTATCAACTTCATCACGAATTCCAGATGCATTTCGATGCCGTTATAAGATCTGCACTTTTATATAGCATACTTAAGAGAAATACTGACAAGTCCCTTTTTTTCAACGAGGCAGGTGTTTATGCCATCCGTCGACAGTATCCGGTCAGCTCCAAACGATACTAAGGTGCGTCGCATAAATATAGATGCAGTCGACTTTGCGCTGTGAACGCAATGCGAATATAGGTAGGAACCTGAAGTGGTACCTAATTAGACATATCCCTACAACAAACGTTTCGATCCGTCGAGATGACCGGATGGTGTGAAAAGAACACCACAAAGTGAAATAATGTAATTTTAGGTGTCTCATAAATATAAAGACAACTATGTAAAGTAGCCACATGCAAATGAGATGTACAAATTAGCATGCTGTACGCACCCGCATGGGCCGTAATTCGGTCCAGCCTACAAAAGACAGCGGACCTGCCGTCAGACATTCATTTGCCGAAATTTCACGCAACAGTCAACTTTCTGGTGAGGAGGTGCAGAAGATTTGGAGACTGAGAGCAAATGGATTGCCTGTAGCGAAAATTTGTAAAGCCATGGGGAGGAGTAGGGCAGTCATTTATAAGACTTTATCGAAATGTGGTGCGTTAACATGCTAAAAAACGGCCTGGAAGGCCTCAAATAACAACCAAACGAGATGATCGGGCCATCATGTGTTTAGCTTCATCCCAAAGGTTATCACTACGTCAAGTTTCTCGGACGGTTGGTGTCACCGTCTCAAAGGACACAGTTCATCGACGAATCAAGGAAAGTCGCAACATTGTGATCTGTAAAATGCGCCGTCTGCCACACCTCACGCGGAGCCACAAGGTAGCTAGATTGTCATGGGCAAGGAGCCACATGCATTGGACGGACGAGTGGATCACAACTATTTTCTCCGATGAGAAAAAGTTCAACCTGGACGGCTCTGACGGTTTGAACTGCTATTGGCATGATTTGCGACGCGAGCCACGCACCTTCTACAGCAGACAGAAAGGAGGGGGATCGGTGCTGGTCTGGGGAGCTTTTGCGTTCAATGGGACAACGAATATCGCTTTCCTGCAAGGCAGGCGAAACTCCGAAACGTATCAGGACATACTCAGCAGCCACCTTCTACCGTTTGCCGAAACTCTAGCGGGTGTTGATTATCTATTCCAGCAAGACAATGCCTCTATCCATCGGTCTGCATCAACGAAAAGCTGGTTAAACGCTCATCATGTGACCATAATGGATTGGCAAACACACAGTCCAGATCTGAACGCTATCGAGAACCTCTGGGGTATTCTAGCTCGTGATGTGTATGCGAATGGACGGATGTTATCAAGTGTGGTGGCATTGAACGAGCAGATTGAACGAAGCTGATATGCACTCCGTCCAGAACACTTACATCACTTGGTGGACAGCATGCCCAATCGGGTTTTCAGTGTTATTCGGAACAACGGCTCCGCTATTCGTACCGGAGGTTCTCATAACTAGTAAGTCTTTATATTTTTGAGACAGCGTATTTCTGTTTTTTTTTCTTGTACTTGGCGTTGCAATTGTTATGTTTCCGTCAAACTATTGTGCAGCTGCGTGCCCTATGCTATTTTTGCTATATACATATATGAGGCGTACATTTCAGTTCGTTGTTGTTTCTTTATTATTCGAGAATTTGTTCTGTCTCTATATTTATGCGACGCACTATACATCGGAATGACCAAGCGTTCATTTAGACTTAGAATCAACGGTCATAAAAGATTGACACAAAGGACGGTTAAGTAACCACGACCCAATCCAGAGAAGCTAAATTCAAGTACGCTGCTCCTGTGTGGGATGATACACCAAAGAGCCTTTCCATTATAACCATCCCCAGTCTAGAGAAATGAGGGCACCTGGAGACCGAACGGTGGCGCAGGTGAAGTTCACAGAGCAGTATATATACAACCCGAGGACCGGCTTTCGGTTAGTAGAGTGTTCGGAGTCAGAATGGGAAAAGCTGTCGATTTATCGGAGTTTGATGAAGGACAAATTGTGATGACACGGCGACACGGGACTACGATCTCGGAAACGGCGCGGCTTGTGTGTTGTTCATGTGCGCGGATGTCGTGAGTACGTATCAAAAGTGGTGCCACAGATGGCCAAACGACGAACCGTCGTCCAACCGTGTATCGCCCGCAGCTCATTGGAACCAAAGGGGAGCGGAGACTGTCGCACACTGGTTTACAGCGACCGCAGGGCCACAGTGCGACAAATCACCCGCAGCTATAATAGTTGTGATCAGGGCAATGTGTCACATCACACAGTTCATCGCAGCCTTCTACGCATGTGCCTGCGTGACCGAAGACCCAGCCAGGTCCCCATGCTCACTGCACGTCCTCGCCAACAGTACATGAAATGGGCCCAAGATAATCGAGATTGGAAGAAAGTGGCCTCGTCTAACGAATCAAGCTTCCTGGTGCTTCACATAGACGGCCGAGCGCGGATACGCCGATTACCAACGGAGGCTATGGCACCTGGATGCACTGCTCAGCGGAAACAGGCCGGCGACGGCATAGTAATGCTGTGGGCTATGTTTTCTTGGAACAGTTTAGGCCCCATTATCCCATACGCACAATCCCTGACAGCTGTAAGGTATCTGAACATCGTTGTGGACCAAGTTCACCCATTCACGGCAACTGTGTTCCCTGCTGGTGATGGCCATTACCAACAAAATAATGCGCCATGCCACACTGCCAGAATCGTCAAGGAGTGGTTCGAAGAACATGCTGGTAACTTTCTGTTGATACTCTGGCCTCCAAATTCACCCGACATGAACCCAATCGAACATTTGTGGTTTGATTTGGAAAAGCGGGTTCGTGCAGAATCACTCCCACCCCAAAATGTACGGGAACTGGAAGACCTGCTGTTGACATTATGGCACCAGATACCCCAGGATACGTATCGCCACCTCATCGAATCGATGTCTCGCCGAGTGGCCGCTGTTTTGCAGGCTAAAAGGGGTCTTGCAGCTTATTAGGTAGGGGGTCATAATGTAAAGGCTCATCGGTGTATAAAGAAATTAGCTGCCTACTCCCAACTTTAAATCTACAGCCATTCGAGAAACTCTGGAGATCATTACCAACAGTGAGGCTTGCAACCATAGCGTCTCTCTAGAAATGCCACGAATTTGAAACCAGTTCTTAAATGATTTTTTTCAAAGATACCGCGTGCCCAAGCAACCATACGAAGCCTCGTGTCTTTGAATGAATTACATTCGCATCTGTTCGCTTATTGTCTAGTCAAGTCCCAGCATTCAAATTTTTTCTTTAAGTGTTGAGCGACCACCATGGGCTGTTTAATGGGCTATGAGCAGTCGCCCATCCCGAATTTAGCCGCCCCGGTGGCGCAGTGGTCTAAGCGCTGGCTTATGATAATTCGTCCGTGAAGGGTCCGAGTTTGAATCCCGTTGAGGCATGATGTTGTGTTTGTCTTACGGCACTGGCTCTCTCCCTTCCCTGGAACCAGTGACCCTAAATTAGGGACGGGAGACTGCTTATAGCCCATTGAGTTGCTCACGGTGGTCGTGTTAAGCCTTCAATCAAAAAAAAAATCCCTAATTTTGGACCGCTAGTTCTGTTATACAGAAATATTTAAAATGTAATTAAATAAATAATGTCTTTCGTCACTCAACGGGAGAAAACCAGCTGCTAAAAATTCGCCTTCAATAAAAAAAAAAGCACTTAACAGATCCTTCGGGAAACCATTCCTTTGTTAACCTCCTTTATCCCCCGTCGTTGAAGGACACACTTGCTCTGAGCCGCCCCGGTGGCGCAGTGGTCTAAGCGATGGCTTCTGATCATTCGTCCGTAAGGGGCCCGGGTTCAAATCCCGGTGAGGCATTGATGTTGTGTTTGTCTAACGGCACTGGCTCTCTCCCTTCCCTGGAACCAGTTGCCCTAAATTAGGGACGGGCGACTGCTTATAGCCCATTGAGTTGCTAACGGTGGTCGTTAAACCTCCAATCAAAAAAAAAAAAAACACTTCCTCTGAGAAAGTCCGCGAGTGACAATTCGACCCTTAGCAATTGAGAGCAATCAGCTTCTGGTGTCAGGACCATGTTCCTTGAAGGGGCACAGAGAGTGAAAGGAAAAAATAGAGTGGTCATAAAAAGGGAGTCTAGTCTGGCTGGTGACTTGAGGGAGTGAGGAACGATTTTGAGCAGGCAGGAATGAGAACAGATTTTGGCGAGAAATATATAGCCATCCAAAATACCCATCTCCCGCTGGAAGTATGTACTAATTTATTTTGAGAAGCCGGCATTTTCCTTTTTCCCCCAACCAGAAGAACAAAGGTTCGAGAGTGTGCATTCACCAGTTGTTACATTCTTTTTGTCGGACTATTTATTTATTTGCTTCCCTGCTCCAATCACAGGAACCTGCAAAAAATGATTCTTCTGGTAAATGATTCTTTTGTCGATGGCTTTTGATCATTCCTACGGATGAGGTCCGGGTTCGAATCCCGGTGAGGCATGGATATTTTTTGTCTTACGGTACTGGCTCTTTCTCTCTTCCCTGGAACCAGTGGCCCTAAATTTGGAACGGGCGACTGCTTATAGCCAATCGAATTGCTCACGGTGGTCGTTAAACATCCAACCAATCAATCAATCAAACAGTTCCAGGGAGGGGAGAGATACAGTGCTGTAAAACAAACAAAACATCCATGCCTCACTGGGATACGAACTCTGACGAATGGTTAGAAGCCAGCGCTTAGACCACTGTGCCACGTGAGCGGCATTCAAATTGTTGAAGCGTTCTTTTATTCAGTTTGCTGTCTACTTTCCTTGATTTTAAAAGCCAGCTGGTTGACGTGCGAAAACTTGAAAACTAATGAATGTCCATGCAAATAAATTCGAATTGCTGGTGTAGTTCTATTTTAAGTATAGTTGGGGTAGTTCTATCTTCAGTATAGCTGGTGTACAGTTCTTGGTTATTAATTAAAAAATAATAAATTGGAATTTACAGCAAAGTCGAAGTTGATTTTTATTAATGCAATAACACAGTAGTTAAAATTAGCGGTTTAACTGAAAAGACAAGTATCATAAATCTGTAATTGGCGTAGTGATAAAGAATATTTAATTCGCCGAGCTCTCGCCTGCCAACGGGAGGCTTTGTGAAAGCAAGTTACATTAGACGGACAATGACTCGTTCGGAGTTTAAAATCAAAACCGGGAAACTGTTCTCCGGGTTTTGAGTGCCGTAAGATAAACACAACATCCGTGCCTCGCTGAGATTCGAACTCTGACGTACCTCAGGTGAATAGTCAGAAGCTAGAGCTTAGAATAATGCACCATCACAACGCACTTCCCATCCCATGATTTTTCGCACTGAAGTGAGATTAACCTTAATCTCCTCGCATATTACCTCATGGAACAGATTCTTGTCAACAACACGTTTGGCTGGCTGCCACATCTAGAGCTTTGTGCGCTTGTCTCGGACTTCTTGCTTTTAATATGCTTTACTTAGGGATCTTTTCTCAACAATATATGACTACGCACTTTTCATCGTCTGGACTGTAGCAAGGATTTTAATGACTAAGTTATTTCCGATCTGCCAGGGACGAAAAATATTTGTAACTTCCTTTTACGGAAAAGGAATGCCGTAGTTTTCATTTTTTGAACTGGTATTTTGTGTGTGTGTGTGTGTGTGTGTGTGTTTGTGTGTGTGTGTGTCAATATGTGAGTTCTTCACAGTAGAGATGGGCCCGGGCTCGGAATTACACGTCTTGAATTTCATTACTGTAATTAATTCAACATGTGTAATTCCGAGCCCTGTTGAATTACACGTGTTGAATTTCATTGTGGATTTGTTACCATGGTGGAAGGATTTTCAATTTCCTAAGCTAGCTGCCATTGCAAGACAAATTTTGCTTAGCAAGACAGGCATTGTTCAAAGCTATGGCCCAAGCAAGGATTAGTTTAATTAGGTCTGGTATCGAAAAACTGGGAAAAAATCACATTCCCATTTTTTGTATTTTATTAAAAATCAAGAATCTTATCTTTAAAATGATGTAGTAATTCCCAAAATTGTGCAGTTAAAAGTATTATTTATTTTTTAAAATTTCCTCACTCCCGCGATTTTTGGGGTGTCATTGGTTTTTAGTGCAGCAGGTAGAGTTTTAGAGAAAAGAAGATCAAGTTGAAGCACTGAGGCATTAGATGCAATTCTCACTCTCTTTTTTCATGATGAACTAGAACTGGAAACTGCACACACATATGATAATATTGTGATTATTATACTATTAAGCGCAAAGCTTTGGTAATGTTACAAAATGCAGAATAATGTGGTCTGGAATGCTTTTACGTTCTTTTTTTTTTTTTTTTTTAATTTTGGAAATTTCCCTACATGATTTTTTATATTCTACTACATCACTCTAAACTACCTTTACCAATTAGCATATATGTAAATTATATTGCAAAGATTAGTTTTCTAGAGTCAAAATTTCAAACACTTGCAACTGTCTGTACGGCGTTGTACGTTTTATAATGCAATTTATTCAAAATAAAAGTAAATTTAGAAATCAAAAAGAAATAACGAATGGAATTTTTTGTTTCTAAACGATTTTCTTTTCTTCAGCTTTTACCAAAATTACTGATTCCCCTGATACGGTCGAAGGGCACGTTGATTGTTTATTTATTTTCAAATCCACATTTTAGAACATTTGGCTTTATGCGTAGTATTTCTAAAAACATATTAATATTGTGAAGTGGATTAACTGAACTAAACTTTTCAAAACTAATGATTTTTAAACTAATCCTTGCTTGGGCCATATCTTTGGCCAGTGTATAATGCATAAATGCAAGCCTTGATAAGCAAAATTTTCCAAGAATCCGGGCCCGGGCTTTTTCTAGGCCTTTGGACCCGGGCTCCTAAAATTGAGACCGAACTCATTTCTAGTTCACAATTACACATAGGTGCCAGCTGCTTTTCGTGCATCATACGATTAACTGATCATTTAACAGCTGATCACAAAAAGACCAAAGAAGTGCATGGCAAGTAGGAAGGATCGATTGCTGAAGGGATATTTTGGTACTTACCTGACTTCGATTTCACAAACCCATAGAAGATCCTGATTCCTACACAACTCAGGAAGAATGGGCTGCCGCCCCCGTGGCGCAGAGGTATAAGCGCTGGCTTTCTGATCATTCGTCCGAGATGGGTCCGGGTTCGAATCAAGGTGAGGCATGGATGTTGTGTTTGTCTTACGGCACTGGCTCTCTCCTTTCCTTGGAGCCAGAGGCCCTAAATTAGGGACGGGTAACTGCTTATAGCCTACGGAGTTGCTCACGGTAGTCGTTAAATTTCAAAATAAAAAGGAATGGGCTGACTTCGCCAATCCTGAAGCCGTCAGTCGAAGTACTAAGATCAGGTGTAGTGTTAACATCCTCTTTCTCTGTCTGGGGTTCAAAAAGGAAAGAGCAAATCATCTCCAGCTTGCCCTATGCAGTGCAAAGGTAGCTATGTAGTCTGCTTTTAACTAAGGGTGACTTTTCTACGAAAAATAATTTGTGTTATGTACAATGACAAAAGAAATAATTTCTTTAGCATTGAGGAACGAATGCTATGGGCCGCCCCGGTGGAGTCTAAGCACTGGATTATGATCATTCGTCCGAAAGGAGTACGGGTTCGAATCCCGGTGTGGCATGAATGATGTGTTTGTCTTACGTCACTGGCTCTCTTTTTTCCCTGGAACTAGGAACCCTAAATTTGGGACGGGCGATTGCTTATAGCCCATTGAGTTGCTCACGGCGGTCGTTAAACCTCCAATAAAAAAAAAGAATGCTATGGTATTTATTTGCAGTGATATCGTGGACATTGTTAGTCTCCCACCCGGTGGGGAGGGGGGGGCTACTTTACGCTACTGATTAAATGTGAAATCTAAAAATAGCGCAATTTCAGTTTCAGTTTTCTACATCTAGTTTGCTTGATTTCTCACATGCTCAGACAAGACAGTATTCTTAATTTTCAGTTTTAAAGCTCTGAACGCAAAGGGGAAGTTCAGATGGTTTCAAAACTTTTGTAATACGGTTAACAGTATGTCCGTATTGAGTTTGGTTTTAGTACGAAACTGAATCTAAAAAAATTGTTTTATCTACACAGAGAGTAGCGTTTCCTACTTAACACGCATTTGTTACATACTAAAGTTACAAACTTAAGTGAAATTTAAAATTTGGAATTTATCAGTTGAGTCCTGTAATAAACATATAATGCATCAAATATACACATGCTTGTTGTCACCGAGGAAATTCATATTTGTAAAATAACTGGCCTATACTGCTTAAGGTGATATTACAGAATTTTTAGCGCGAACCTCTAAATAGGAAACAACGTTATAAGTTATCTTTCACCTTGCTACAAACGGTGAGTCGAAAGTTCTGCGATATTTGGATCACTTTGTCTTCCTACGTACCTTTACGACGAAAGTTGACTAGCATTCAAAGTATAAGCCATCGTGTTGCACCGTCTTTAGCCATCAGTCTGCCAGTTCTTTGATTCCGCAGAGGTACCAGTTATTGTCCTTCAAGGCGAATAACTCCTTCACCACAGTTGCCACCTCGTTCTGGTTGTTGAAGTACCACCCGCGAAGAAAGTGGGTTGGCCATGGACCGGAACAAGTAATAATCTGATGGGGCAAGCTCCGGACAATATTCTGGGTGTGGCATCAGTTCGATGCCCTCAAGTTCCTGGAGTTTTGACATGGTCTTTCACGGGGTATGAGGCCGATCGTTGTCCTGCTGTAGGAGAGTGCGCTTTCTGTTCACCAGTGCCGGCTACTTCTCCTCCAAAACGGCATACATCCGTTCTAGCTGTTCAGAGTAGAGGTTGGCGTTGATGATCCGACCGTCTGGAACAAATTCGTAATGGATTATCCCCTCGAAATTCCACCAGACGCAGAGCATCACCTTGTGCTCGAAGCGTCTACGTTTGGCAACGGGTTCTGGAAGCTGGCCCGGGCCCAACCACCGCCGTTATGTGTTTGGATTACGGAAATAGACCCACTTTTCATCGCACGTAACAATCCTCTTGATGAAACGTGTATCGCGCGTGTTTTATAGGAGTTTCGTGCACACTTCCACTCGGCGGTTTGCTTCAGCTGGCGTCATTTCGTGAGTGACAATGCTGCAGCTCCTGTAGACCTTTCCGAGGTCCTGAAGGCGACGAACCACGGTAGTCTGTGATATGCCCAGCTCGCCTGATAATTTCCGAGTGCTGGTTGTCGGATTTGCCTTTACGGCCTGGCGCACGGCCTCCGAATCCACGGTTGGCAGCCTACCTGACCTTGGCTGATCGTCGAGGTTTCTGTCCCCTAAGCGAAATTTCTTGAATCATCGGGTTGCGGTGCTGCTCTCGTGCATCTGCATAGGCATTAGATGTTGCATTTGATTTGTTAACCACTGAAGGAATCCCTTGCTTTCTCCATGTATGCTGCATTGTTTGGAAGTGGAGCATGTCTTCCTGCAGGTAAAATACAATAGAGATCGACAAGTTTCCTCGATGTGTGTTGGGTTTTTATCAGACTGTGAATATGTCTTAATATATTAGGTGTACAGATAAGTTTTAAAGCATTTTAAGACAACACAACATGTAATTTGAGAGAAAATAACTACACCTTTACGAATCAAAATATGCGCCGTCATTATGTATCACCTTCAGCCATCGGTCGGGCAGTTGACGGAATCCAGCCATGAAGAATACTTCGTCGTGTGACGCGATGAAGTCGTCAACCAATTTTTGCACAATTCGTCACATGTCCAGAACCGTACAGCAGACAAACCATGTTGCATCGATCGGAACAAATGATAGTCTGAAGAGGCTATGTCGGGACTATACGCCGAGTGCTCCAAAACTTCACAGCCAAGCGTCAATAACGTTTCCTTGACCGATTTCGCGACATGCGGCCTAGCGTTGTCATGCAGTCATTTCATGGGACGTAATTCTTTGCCTGTGAATGGACGTTTCCGACAGATTTCCTGGTTCAATCGCAGAAATTGTTGCTTGTAGCAATCATCAGTAGCAGTTTGACCCTGTTCCAATTGTTCATAATAGAGCACACCCTTCATATCCCACCAGATACACAGCATAACTTTCTTGGAATGAATATTGCGTTTCGGTGTCGAAGTCGTCGCTTCACAGGGATTTACCCAGTGTTTTTTGCGTTTGGGATTTTCGTACCATATCCACTTTTCATCACCCGTAACGAGTGGCGTAGCCAGAGGAAGGTGTTTTGAGTTTGAACCCCTCCCTTGAGGGGAGACTGAGCAGGAATTTAAAGCGATATATACGTGTATACGAGGCTTTCCCCAATTAACCAAACCCATGGACCCCCCTCCCCCCTTAAGAAATTTATGGCAACGCCACTGCCCGTAACGATTTTCCACAGGAAATACTTTGTGTTTATTTATTCAACAGATTCAAACACTTCATGACACGCTCATCCTTTTCCCTCTGGTTCAGGTCTTGTGGCACCCATTTTCCTTTCTTCTGAATCTTTCCCACTGCGCGTAAGGTATTGGAAATGGTTTGTTGAGTTACCCCTAGTTGTTCAGCTAGTTCCTTTTGCGTTTGAGATGAATCTTCATCCAGCAATGCTTGCATTTCCTCGTGTGCAATCTTCTGCGGGGCGCCGCTACGTTCTCGATCGCTACCATGAAATTCACTTGCTTTAAACCGTCTAAATCAAAACTCACTCGTGCTTTTCGATACAATATTCTCTCTCAGAACAGAACAGATCGATGCACATGCTTTCGCAACACCTTTTCCTTGATGAAATTCTTAACGAATGCAGTGTCGAATAAATGCAGTATCGCTTGCCATCTATCATCTACCGATGTGCAAGTGCGTTTTTCTGTTGGGCAAACTTCTTTGTCGTATTTTATACTCTGGATCGGTTACGGTTACATGATAACGCGGGGGAATGTCGGATATGTAAATTAGAGCTATACGTCACACAAAAAACGTTTTAAAACTGATTTGTACACCTAATACGTAGACTAGGTGAAAGCCCGTCAACAATGACGAGGAAAAAATAAGATTCGTAGAGTAATTTTTTAATAACCAGGTATTTTCTTTTTGTTTGTGAACTTAGAACTGCACAGTTGCAAATATTAAAATGTTTAGGTAGTTCATGGGCAGAAGCAGAAACAGTATTTTTTCTTTCTTTTTGATTTCTTCTACAGATACAAATAAAAGAACACGTGGTTATATACTGTGAAAAAAATTTTATTCCGAGAATTTCGTGGTTTAAGGAAAAAGAAAGAACCCAAATCATATTTCGTCAGCATATGCATGAAATAACATACTGTTACCTACTGCATTGGAACTCTCAATTTTCTGATTTAAATGAGAAAAGAAACTGGTTTAGCAATCTAAAATAATCATTTTAGGTTCGCAAGGTGAACCTTAAAATTAAATTTCATATGATAGGATTGTAAATGAAAAATTCTGTACGTCGTTAATGAACGGCAAAGTAGAACCAAACTTCCTGACGTAACATTTTCCTGTTTCTAAAGAGTTGCTGAAACGATTTTAATCGTGTGACGTAACGCATCTGTAACATCATGTCAATGATTTGTATGAGATGACGTCACACCAGCAGCTATGAAAAATCAGTGTATGTTGCTATGACAACAAAGCAAAGTGGTACACGCGTGCGCTGTGTTGATTGACTATATTTTATTTTAAGAATCTTATCTTGATATGGAGTGTCATAAAAATATATGAAACGATGTTTCGGTAAAGTGAAACAGCTGTGTTCCAAATGTGAATCAATGAACAATACAAAAATGAACATTACAACAATAAAAAAAATTAATATTGTTGAAGCAGAAATTCAACAATTAAAACAAACACCAGGAGATAACAAAAAAATGAGACTAACGTTAAAGCGTTCAAAGAAAATGATGTTATATGTAGATGTAGATATAACACTGAAGTGATTCATTTTTCTGTGAAGTGTGTGTGTGTTACGAGTGGGCTTTTCGATTTTATGCTTTTACAACTTAAACCTTCATTACGTGTTTTATTCACTTTCAGTAAGATATGCAGTTTGCTATAATTTTGTAGGTTTAGGTTCCACAGTCAGAAAGAGAGAGACAGAGATATATCTGTTTATGTTTAGACTGATTCATTTCCTGTTTTGTGAATGTTTGAATGATGTACACCCCGAATCAGTGGTGAATACAGGAATTTTTAAAAGGTGGAGGTAGGTTGCGCTAAATGCATATATTAATATATATAATACGTGATATATGCATACATTTTATATGAAAAAAAATGCAAATAGATATAAGTATAATTCAGAGCACCATACAATATACTGTATTTATACACGGTCGTATCAGAATAATATGTCCACCTACGGAATCGGAGTGTACCCGCCCAGGTAGGTCACACAATGAACATGACAAGGTCGACCGCACGGAGATATAAGCGGCCGGCCAGGACAGATGAGCCATAGTACGTCACGTGAGCACAATGGATAGAGGTGGTGATTTGACGGACGTTCAGAAAGGCATGATCATCGGCTACCGCGCCAAGGGTGGAAGCATCTCAGAAACAGCAGACTTCGTGGGCTGTTCGCGAGGTGCTGTAGTAAGGGTGTACCAAGAATGGACCACTAGCACACCGAGTACCTCATGACGTCATAACTGTGGAGCCCCAAAGGCCATCGACCCCAGAGGAGAACGTCGCCTCCGCCGACTGGTAAAGGGCAATCCACGCGCAACAGTGCAGCAATTGACCACGCAAATTAAAGCTGGGGCACCCAGGTACATGTCCCCGATAACAGTAGAGCGAACCCTGTCACGCATGTTTCTCCGGAGTTAACGCTGCATCAAGGCGCCCATGTTAACCCAGGTCCATCGGAAACGACGCCTGCAGCTGGCATGGGACTACCGTCATTCTACAGTGGAAAAGTGGGAAAAGGTTCCCTTCTATGGCGAATAGAGGTTACCACTAAGCAGAACTGACTGGATGTAGCGGATACGGCAGAACTGACTGGAAGTAGCGCACACGACAACCAACACTCGGACACGATTATCGGTCAAGTACAGGCTGGCGGTGGTAGTGAACATGTCTTTTCCTGGTATGACCTGTGACCGCTGGTACCACTGGATAGGTGCCCTGAACGCTAATGGCTACCTGTCCATCCTCCTGACCACATGCATCCCTTCACGTTGGACGTTTACCCTGGTGGTGATGGTGTCGACCAATAGGACAATGCGTCGTGCCATGTCGCTAAGGGGGTGCGTCACTGGTCCCAGGGACACGACAGCGATGTCTCAGTTCTCCCGTAGCCCACGAAATCGCCCACAGTCCCATAGAGCACTTGTGGACCTTACCCCTTTTGATTTCCTTGAAATCTGTCCCATAGAGTCCTATAGAGCACTTTCAACCTTACCCCTTTTGAATCCCTTGAAATATGGTGTGGTAGTTATGCATGTAGACTTATGTATAAATCTCAAATTTTAGCTCTGTCCACTCACCGGGTTTCAAATTACATGACCTTGAAAATTAGAAAATCGTGACCTCCGGACAATGTCCGAGTTTATCTCGTTGCCTAATTGGGCTAGAAGGTTAACATTTACGTATTTTTATAGCATTTTATACGAGCTTTTAAATCACATGCTAAAAAATAAACTTACTTGGACCTTTTCAAGGTCACAGAAATAACCTTTGACTTGGAATAATTTAAAAAACTAATTTTAAAATTTTGAAAAGAATTATATGGCATCACAGTTTTGTTTACTAGTATGCTAACTTTCACGTTGGGACCGCAATGGGATCATTACTTATAAAATATTTAACTAAAGTGAATCTCAACCAAAAATTCTCTAAAAGTAACGAAATGACATTTTGCAAGTATTTGACAATTAACAAGTTTAACCTGATTTATTCATAAAATGCGGCGAAGTTTATCTACCATATAATGAAATAAATACATCCAGTAAATAAATCTTTCCATTGCAAGTATTGTATAAGTGAGGGGTAAGGGGAAACTGCTGGAAGTAAAAACGAAAGAGCCATGCTAAGACCAGAACATTAAAATGTGAAAATGAGTTTTGGTGACAAATTTTTTGTTCTTTAACAGCATAGGATTATGAGCTCCCTGATATTTCCATGTTTATAGCGGAAACATTCGTTTTCACCCGGTTTTGCTGATTTTTTTTGGAACCTCCGTCTTGTCGCTCCGGAGTGAGTTCCTCTAACCGATTAAGCTACGCCGACGGAATGTATCGCTGCAAAGTTTTCGTCTTGACACGTGCTTCACCTCTTTCGTACGTCACATGGTCTCAAAAGGTATTACACCAAAGATATACTGCATGTAAATAAGTACTTTCTTTTTAAAAAACATAGTGCTGGTATTTTTCTGGGGAAACTGTTGCTGAATTTTCCTTCATCTTTAAATGTTAAAATATCACAGATTTAAGACCTTTGTTATAACTCTTTTAAATAAAAGGGACACTATAATTGAAAGACTACACATCCTGTTCCCCAGAATAGATGGTTAAACTTCCTATTCATAAAAAAAAAAAAAAATCTATGACAAGTTACGGAAAAATCTGTTAAAGAATAAATACTGTTATGTGAACTTTGAAATGATGACAGCCTGTAATGATCACATGTTAATGAAGCTGATACCTATCGTAAGACACAGTAGTAGTGAAGGTTAAATATACAAGGAAACTTCTGAAAGTGAAATACAAATTTTGAATGTATCTTTACAGTTAATTGGCTAAACTCCTGTAAAAAAAGAAAATACCACATGAACAAAAATATTCTCATGCAAATTTGAAAACAAATTAGATGGTTTTTACAGAAGAAAGTTATGTTAATCTTTTCCTGATGCTGAATTCCCAATTTCTAACCTGAAAACAGAAATTATTGCTCAGCTTAAAAAAAATGTTAAATGATACAAAGTGAAGAGCTTAAAAGCTGCAAATTTTTGCTATACTACCAAAAATTTGGAGGTTTCAAAACGTGCAGGATGAATTCAGCACTTTAAATTACATGGCAAGAAAGGTAAAACCATTTACAAAGAGCGCGAGTTGAGAGGAAATGGGAATTTTATCAACTCCAAACCCTAAAGCCAAGAAATATATTAAAACAGGAGACAGCTGATTTAGTGCAAGATTCTTATTGTCATGATTATGTTGGCCGGCAGGTGCCTGGAGAAAAGATTGTTCCAGAATAGTACTAGCTGAGAAAACAGATTTGCAAAAAAAGGGGGGGGAAGAGGAGTTTTTTTTTTTTTTTGTTAATCTGAAAGACAATCACAAGCAGATTAAGACCTAGGTGCAGAAATTGGCTCCTTAAAGTTTGCGGAACTGCCTTCAAAATAATTGTATCATTTTGGAGCAAATAGTATATATAATATACAGGGTGATAGTAAACTCTTTCAACAAAACAAGAGAGGTGATAGTACACATCAAGACGAACAATATTTGCAATGGAACCTAGGGCCGCATTCACTCCTAGTGCCAGAAAAGAGCACGTTCGAAAAACGTGCAGTAGGCACACGGAGTTCCAACCAGTGCACGAGAAGCACAAGATGCAAATAAGGTGCGCTGAACACGTGCGTAGACGATGAGGAGCAAACATTTAAAAACGCAGCCGAGCCCGTTCAGCGATATTACCGTGCGAACATCATGACATGAGAACTGACGAATACGTCTGACTGGCGCAGCGCACCGCGTGTACCTGGAGCAAGTGCTTCCCGGTCTGTTGCAGGATGTTCCGCTCACCACACGGAGGGACATGTGGTTTATACATGATGGGGCCCCAGCACACTTTGCCACCTAGGTCCGATACTTCCTAAATGCGACATATCCCGGGCGTTGGATTGGACGCGGTGGACCTGTGGCTTGGCCTCACGCTTCCCGTACCTTAATCCACTGGCCTTATTCTGGGGGCACATGAAAACATAGGTGTACGAGACACCTGTGGACTTCCTGGAAGATCTCTTTGCGCGAATCGCTGTTGCTGCGGACAAGATCAACAACACATCGGGAGTCTACGAGAGGGTGCGACAGTCCTTCATTCGCCGGTGTGGGCTGTGCAACGACGCCCTTGAACGCCAGTTTGAGCAGCTCCTTTGAGTCTTTCTCTGATGCGATTGGAATTGTGCAACTCATAAATTAGGTATGTCTCTTTGTTTTCATTATTGAAGGCTCAACGGGGATATGTAACTTTGCTCTTTTCTGACACTAGGAGTGGAATGCGGCCCTAGGTTCCATTACAAATATTATTTGTCTTGATGTGTACTATCACCCCTCTTGTTTTGCTGAAGGAGTTTACAATCACCCTGAATGGTACGTACGTGCATCACAATTCATCAAAACTTTTAAAGTCATGATTTTAGGGTCTCAGATGGCAAAATTAATTAAACTCCTTATTAACAGCTATGAAGACTGTACTGCAAGAGTTACATGCAATCCTGTACTTCCTGCATGCTACTTCAGTAAATGCCAATATTGCTTGAGGATCAGATTTACTGAAAAGTTTCATTATTGATCTTGTGAAAAAGAATAACATTGATTCTGTGATATTTAAGCAGTGGGTATCTATTAACCAAACATCTCGTGAAACTGTGACAAAATCAGCATAACAGTTTGATTCCTCTTTAGACTAAAGGCACTGCTATATTACTATTCCCTTTTTTATACCATTTTTAGTTCAAAAATTATAGTTTTTTTTTTTTTGCCACAATAAACAATTTTATTTACAATAACTGGTGCATTCCAAATTGGTTTTTACAATCACGAATGATTGGCAAGTTGGCTTTACAATCAATAGTTCATTTCAAATTGTTTTTTACAATCACTAATGCATTTCAAATTAGTTTTTACAATCATTAATGCATTTCAGATCAGCGTTTACAGTCATTAGCACATTTCAAATTGGTTTCTACATAATTACTGCATTTCAAATTGTTTTTTAATCATTAGTGTATTCCACATTAGTTTCTACAATCACTAGTGCATCTTAAATTTGTTTCTACAATTACTAGTGCATTTCAGATTGGTTTTGACAATCATTAGCGCATTTCGAATTGCTTTTTACAATCATTAATGCATTTCAAATTGGTTTTACAATCATTAATGCATTTCAAATTTGTTTTACAGTCATTAATGCATTTCAAATTTGTTTTTACAGTCATTAGTACATTTTAAGCACAGAACATATCCATTTCAGATATTTCCTGTGCTCCCTTGGTTGCATTAAGGATATCCAATCGATATTGTATTTTTCTCCTTTTATTGGCAAGTATATCCAAAGTAATACTAGTAGTCAAAATAACATTATAATCTTTTGATTTTAAATAAATTAAAGCACTGCAACAGATTATTTATAACAAATTGTTGTGATATAACGTGGCAAGGGAACCAAAGGAAAAGGCTAACAAATAGCCTGACGGGCCCCTAGTCCCCCCAAAAAAGAAAAAAAGAATCTAAATCGTCAAGTCAAGGAACAATTTAATAGCAATACAGTAAAATAAAGTAATAATAAACAATATTTGGCCAACAAGTAATCAACCATTAAGCAAGAAATTCCGAAGCTCTCTTTTAAATACCGAATAGTGTGAACACCGTCTTGATCCGAAGTGGCAACCCTTCCAGGACCTAGGGCAGGTCACGTTAATATTATTAAATAAAAAAATTGTACGCGCTCTAGGTGTTAAAAAATTAGTATTACCACTAGTGTCATGATCATGGGAACGCAAATGTAAGGAAATTATATCTGAATATTTATTAGCATATATACGTTCATGCATAAACAATAATAGTCTAAAACTGTATAATTTATCAAGTGACATTATTTGATAACTAAGGAAAAGAGAATGTACCTGTAAAAACGGATTCACCAAACGTAAATTTTTTTTTTGCGAAACATAAATTCTATTAACATTCTCAATAGTTGTGCGACCCCCAACCAAAAGACAGTAAGATAGAAATGGATAAATAAATGAAAAATACAAGAAGAACTTAACTTTGGCGGCAATAAACTTGAAATCCTATAGATGACACCAATACGGGATTTGAGCCCAACCGCAATTTCCCTAACATGTGCATCCCATTTCAAATTATCTTGTAATTATACACCCAGAAACTTGACAACAGCCTTAAAGTCAAGGGGCACTCCATTAAATAATATCTCATTTGCAATATCTACTCGTCCCTTACATTTCCGGAAAAAAGTACACTAGTAGTTTTGGTAAAATTTATGATTAAGGAATTACAGCAAAACCAACGATAATAGTCCTGAAGTTCCAAATTTACACGTGGGATTAAGTCAGACAGAGTGCCCCCAGAAAAAAATAAGCTTGTATCATCAGCATACAAAATAGGAGTAGCACTTGAAGTAATAGTAAATAAATCATTAACGTAAATTGAAAATAATAACGGGCCCAAAACCCATTCCTGAGGAACACCATGGTGAACTAAAAGGGCAGAAGATCGAACACCCTGAATTTGTACAAATTGCTTCCGACCTGCTAAATAATTTTGGAATAAAGTCTTAACAACTCCCCTAATGCCAATGTTTTCTAACTTGGATAAAAAAGTGTCATGACAAATTGTATCAAAAGCGCGGGAAAGTTCACACAAAAAAAAAAAAAAAAAAAAAAAACACCACGCTAGAGCGAGCCATTATCAAGACTAAAATGTAAATAATTTAATACGTCTAGAATAGCAGTTTCAGTCGAAAACCCTTTACGAGACCCGTGTTTACTTTTATTTAAATATTTTAAAGGTTTATTACTTAGCATATCATGCAAAAACCCCTTACGAAACCCATGTTGACTTTTATTTAAAATATTTAACAGGTTTATTACTTAGCATATCATGGAAAAAACCCTTAAAAAACCCTTGTTGACTTTTATTCAAAATATTATTAAAGGAAAAATTTGTATTCAAAATTTGTATTATATGGCGTAATCCCGTATTTCTTTCATGATTTATCTGCTTCTCCGGGCAATCACGGGATAGGATTATTAACCTCCAGATTCGCTAAACATGAATGCCGGTTGCTTCGACTAGCGAATCCTGTGATGGTTAAATTCAAATTGATCGGAAACTTGAAACTTGGTCGTTCTGGGTGGTGTAGTGGTTAGCATACCTAGGCGTTTTCTGGGAGACGCGGGTTCGAGTCCCGCTCCAGGACGATGAAAATTTTCAAGTTTTCAAAAATTATCTGACTTACCATCCTTGTCACATTTACGCCAAAAATCGGATTGTCATCTTCAAAATTTGTATTATATGGCGTAATCCCGTATTTCTTTCATGATATTATTAAAGGTTTGTTACTTAGCATATCATGGAAATACTTTCTGACCGAATCTGCCAATTTAAATCGGCTATTTAACCTTGAAACACTTTAACCTTTTATTACGTCATTTTGAGGCCAGTTTTGGTGAGGGTGTATTTCATTTTAATATTTTATAAATAAAGATCCCATCGCGGTCCCAACTTGAAAGTTGGCACACTAGTAAACAAAACTCGAAGGATGCCATGTAATTTTTTTTCAAAACTTTAAAATTACAGTTTTTTTGAAATATTCGCGGTCGAAGGTTATTTTTATGACTTTGGAAAGGTCAGCCTAACTTTTAAAAAAAGTTTCAGCAAATGATTTAAAAACTCATATAAAATGCTATAAAAAGACACAAATTTCAACCCTCTAGCCCAATTAAGTAACGAGATACAACTAGTCAAAGATTCTCCGGAGGTTACGATTTTCTAATTTTCAAGGTAATGTAATTTGAAATCCCGTTGGTGGACAGAACTAAAATGTGGGATACATGCCTACCAATCACACCAAATTTCAAGGAAATCAAAAGGGGTCAAGTTGTGAACTTTGTTGATTTGACACAGAATGACCCAAATGTGGAAATTTACCCAAAAGAAAATAATGAAATTCTCCACTGCATGGTAGAGAACAGCGCACATACTCTACGTGTAGTATAGAAAAGTATGAAAGGAGAAGAAATGAAAAATATAGCATGCAATTTTTCTCGCTACCTGGCATATGAATGCCGACCCGTACGGTGAACTACCGCCGTCTGGTATTGTTACAAGGAATTCGTTTGGTGGCAATAAAGGGATACATGGCGTTTTCAGATCAGATCATATGTGGGGGATTTTTAGGAAGGGAGTGTCTGACCCCAGGTCTTTTTAGGAAGGGAGTGTCTGACTACGTTTAGAAATAGGAAGCTAAGAGATTTGGGCTAGATTGCCCGATAGGAAAGTTACACGGAAGCGAGGTAGAAAGGAAGAGGAAGACGCCTTTATTTATTACCGAAGAGCCAGTACCCGGAGTCCGACGGCTTAACGTACCCATACGACGCACGGCGGATATTTAGTGGTTCGAACGTTCGTGCCTGCCGGGATCGTACTTGAGATACCTCCGTGGCAGTCTCGAACGTTGACCACTAGACCAACAGCGGCCTTACATGGCTTTATTCGGGGTAAGTTCTATAAAGAAAATGCTATGAAAAAGGATGGGGAGTTGCACCTCCTACTGTGTCCTGTGCATCAGCGTGTGATACGTATAGAAGACACTCGGATACTTACGTTTCATTCCTGTAACAATAGTCTGGGGAATCCTCTAAGTAGACGAGGTCTTTTTTACTGGGCCGCTTGATGTTTTTCCTGATGGGCCTGAGTTTTGTCTTGTGCCTCCTTTCAATGGCCTTGACGCGTGTGGCACCGTCGAATTTTGACGTTAGCAGGTCACCAATCTCACGGAACGGCTTCAATCTGCGCCAGCACACTCTCATTGAACAGGACCCTGAAACTCCGTGGCACTTGCACACGAGCTCCATTTTGGATCGCAGTCCCTGAAAAACAAAAGCAAATTTTTGTCTGAATGCATTATTTATCTTAATTGCAGAGGCCGGGGTTAATAAACAAACTTGAAGTTGTAACTGCAGGTAAGAGAACCTGCAGTCACAACTTCACCTTTATTTCATTCTACATCTTGACAGATAATTATACAGATTAACTAAGGACGGAGAATAGTGACGTTACATTAGGTGGCGTACCGGAAACTGGGAGTCCCCCCTTCCCCCCCCGAAAAAATTTCTAGGTTCTTTTGCGAAAATACATCGGCTTTTCTTTACTGAAGATTTTAACATATTAATAACTAGACTTTACGGGAGGTTTTAGTAAATCAAATTCTTTGGAGACTACACACATTTTTCGTAAAACCAAAATTATTATACTTTGTTGCGTGAAAAAAGAAGTGTACATTGTAATTAAAATGATTGCCCTACTTTTATATCGACACAAAGTACTGCAAAACACTCACGCCAAAGTTAATCATATTGTTTTATTTAGAGGACTAAGGCCGTCTTCTTTGAAATGCCTAATGATCACTCACACAAAATATATAACTACCGTGTTATAATGTCTGACCTTTGCCGGTTTATACAGAAATTCAGAACATAGGTAAGCAAATCAATAAGTAACAATCAAAAATTGTAGAATAAAAAAAAATGCAAACTACTTAAATTTACTCTTGAATAATAATAATAATAATAATAAAAACAGTTAACATAATACCACAATGTTTTGCTCAGAGAAAAATTTGCTTCACTGTAAACCGCTACACAGGAAAACTACCATACATCTTTCAGCAGCTTGGAAAACGGCCACACGTTTTTCATTAAGTAGCCGGACACAAATTGCTGTTCCTACGAGGAACATTGAATGTGTGGCAGTTTTCCAAGTTTCGAATTATGTGTGGCAGTTTTCCAAGTTTCCGAATTATGTGTGGCAGTTTTCTATCTGAATTTTCATGCCGGTTCATATGAGTTTAGGGCAACTGGCCACAAAAGTTCAAGGGCGGGGGGGGGTATAAAGATTGCCGTTTCTTGGCATATATTGATAACTGAATTGGGAACTCCAAACAAATTTCAAGAAAACGTACTATGTAAGCCAAGTGAGAACTGTACTTTAATTTGAAGAAATAAATTGCCGTGACTTAGTACATTTCTTAAAACTACAGTGTTCGACGAAACAACGGAATTACAGCATGACTCATGTTGTGTTCAGAAAAGGACGATGAGATTGGATTATTTAATAACGCTGCACTTAGGCACTAAATATTTGCATAATATGCCAAGTTAGTAGTATGTTTCTTTTACTTAATTCACAGGTCCTACCCCTTGGCCTTTTTAACAGCTTTTAATCCGCCGACTTCACATTCATAACGTTTACGTATCAGATCAAGTTTATAGCATTACGCTTTTACTTAGGCACTAAATATTAATTCATGAACCCGGCTTAGGCTCTTTTAACAGTTTTTATTCTATCAATGTCACATTCACAATGTTTACGTATCAAGTTAATAGTATTGTGCTTTCACTTTCGCAGTAAATATTAACTCACAGGCACTAGGCCTTTTACATAGTTTTTACTCTACCAATGTCATATTCCCAACGCTTACACATCAGATCAGCATAGCTCTTATACTTCGGCACTAAATATTAATTCATAGTGCCTAGGCCTTTTTAGAAAATTTTAATAAGCGCAACATATTAACTCGTACCAATATGTAAAGGTTATGAATATGACAGTCAGAATAAAAACTGGAAAAGGGCCTAGGGCCTGTGAATTAATATTTCGTGCCTAAGTAAAAGCGCAATATTATTAACTTGACTTGATGCGTAATCGTTGTGAATATGATATTTGTAGAATAAAATTGTTCAAAAGGCCTAGGCCTAGGGCCTATGAATTAATATTTAGCGCCTAAGTGCAACATTATTAACTTGACATGATGTGTAAACGTTGTGCACATGGCATCGGTAGAATAAAAACTGTTAAGGGCCTAGAGCCTGTGAGTTAATATTTAGTGCCTAAGTAAAAGTGCAGTGTTATTAAAAAATTCCCCCTTATCTTCCTTTTCTGAACACAGCATGAGTCATGCTGTAATTCCGTTGTTTCGTCGAACAGTGCAGTTTTAAGAAATGTACTAAGTCACGGCAATTTATTTCTTCAAATTAAAGTACAGTTCTCGCTTGGCTTAGATAGAACGTTTGCTCGAAGTCTGTTTGGAGTTCCCAATTCCATTCTTAATATAGGCCAAGAAACGGCCATCTTTATACCCCCCTCCTCCCCTCTTGATCATTGTGGCCAGTTGTCCTAAACTCGTGTGAACCGGCATGAAAATTCAAACAAACAAAAGTGCTCCTTCCCGTCGTTAGGCACCTTGGAAGACTGCCGCATATAATTCGGAAACTTAGAAACTGCCCCACTGGAAAACTGCCTCACATTCAAAGTGTCCCTCGGAGGAACAGCCATTTGTGCCCGCCGCTTAATGAAAAACATGTGGCAATTTTCCAAGTTGCTGAAAGATGTGTGGCAGTTTTCCTATGTGGCGGTTTTACCGGCAACCCAAATTTTTTCTCTTGACACCCCCCCCTTTTTTTTTAACAAATTAACAAAGGCACAGGTCTCTGCTCCTTCCTTCCGCGAAGAATACCTTTTAGCTCATTAAATTCGAAAAAAAGGGCATTTATGTGCGAATAACTGTAATAAATAACATCTTATCCTCATTGGTATAAAAATTTCATTCATTGGACTGACATTTCTTTCATATTCTCTTGTTAATTAATATACATGCATAGGAACTATTGCTATGGATGTGAAAGGGGACCTAAAATCCTGTAGAATAGCTGCTTCCTCGTCAACCAGCTTTTATGAACTCAAGCAATAAAAATGATTTCTTAGTATTTTACTTATTTACTGGTAAAAAAAAAAAAAAGCAAACATTGTTTTTTTCTTTTGAGTGTGTCTTCGAACTTTCTCTTCTTCTGTTGTATTCATCAACTACCTTATTTTTCACAAATTCTAGCGTTAGATCTGTCAAGCCTTGCTTCCAAAGCAGTAACTAGTGTGTCATAACTAGTGAAGAGGCCACACAATAACATAGCAGCCAGTTGTGAGTCATCAACTTTTTCGCCGATTGACCTCAGCTTCGTTACGACTTCCATAAAACAATTAATATGCTCTTGCATAGTGCTGCTAGTTTCGTTAAAACGGAAACTGTATAATTTACGTAAATAAAGTTTACTCATAAGATAGTACAACTGTACTAGTTATCCGAATTTATTGGCGTATATAAAATCAAGGTTTCCAAGCTTTCGCACATCAACCAGATGGCTTTCTCAAGGAAGGTAGACAGCAAACTGCAAACTGGATAATAGAACGTTTCAAGAATTTGAACGCGGTGGTTGACTTGACAATAAACGAAGAGATGCGAACGTAATTATTCAATAAAAACACGAGACATCATGTTCGTATTGCACGCGGAATCCTTGGAAAAAAAAAAAAAAAAAAAAAAAAAAAAAGGCATTCATTATTTGAAGAATTGGTTCCAAATTCGTGGTAATTCTAGCGAGACGCTATCATTGCAGGCCTCATCGTTTGTATTTTTTTTTTCCAAGGATTCCGCGTGCAATACGAACATGATGTCTCGTGTTTTTATTGAATAATTACGTTCGCATCTCTTCGTTTATTGTCAAGTCAACCACCGCGTTCAAATTCTTGAAACGTTCTATTATCCAGTTTGCAGTTTGCTGTCTACCTTCCTTGAGAAAGCCATCTGGTTGATGTGCGAAAGCTTGAAACCTTGATTTTATATACGCCAATAAATTCGGATAACTAGTACAGTTGTACTATCTTATATATAGTTGGTGTACAGTTCCTTGTGTTATTATTTAAAGTTTACTCGTTAAACTTTCTCTCTCGTATAAACTTTTCAATGCGAGCCATAAATCTTTGGAATAAGTGCAATTTATAACATGCGCGATTTGATCTTCTATTAAAAGACAAACACTGTCTCTTTTGATCCATATATCATCTTTAACTTCTGGTAGTTCTTCTGAGATCAAATCCCAGAGATTTTCTTTAATTAGGAACATCTGCATTTTGAATTTCCACGATGAATAATAATTCGAATTTAACTTTGCTATACTTAGTTGAGTAGTCATTTTTTTCTTTCTTGTTTCTTTATTAGAGTTCCATTCAAGATTCAGTTTTTCAGTCTCATAATCATAAATATCTTACATGTTAGGAACGTCATTCTTCGGTAACGAGGGTTAGCACAGTATTCTTGGATAGAACGTAAACACGAAGAATCGAAAAACTACTCACTTTATGTACGTATGTTTTAATATGGAGTTTTTATTAAATAAACTTGTAAATTACGATGATAACATTTGGATCGATCTGAAATTTAACTTCGATTACAAAAAACATTCCATTGTAACGGCATACGGGGAGTAACAAATTAATGACTGTCTTCCTCCATTACACTCGCAACAGCTAAAAGTTCTGCTGTCTTTCTTGGGCTCGTGCGGAGCCATCGTCTCGTGCATCAGACGTCACAACCTCGTGTTTTCAGAACGTGATACGTTGCTTGGCGCCTGTCTCTAATCGCGTTCGGTCACGGTTTATTCCCAACAGAAAAGACGTTTAAACAATAAACGGTGATGCTGAAATAGTTTTGTTGTTGTTTTATTCTGCTTTTTTTTTAGGGGTGGGGTACCTTCATAGTTTTTTTCCACCAAAAGTGAACAGCATAAAATTAGCTTCCAGGGCCGGTTATGGATTGCCAGTGCGCCACTAAACAAAATAATTCAGCAAAGATATTTTGATCTACCGTCGTAGTTTAAAATGTTAATATTGGGTTGATGCATAAGTTCATGTCGTTATTTTTTTCACCACATTACAGGAATGTATGACCTCAGAAGGGAAAACGGAATCAATCAACTATGTATCCCCCACCACCACCACCACCACTGTTTACGATGGTGTCCCTACAACGTCTGGATAGATCTGCAATGCCATTCTTGAAAAAACGTGCATGTTTTGCTGCGAAGAAATCATCAAGGAAATTCTGTAGATCAACATCATTGTTGAACGTTCTGCGATGGAGTGCATTCGACAGAGATCGGCACAGGTGATAGTCTGAAGGGGCAACATCTGGAGAATAGGCCGGATGTGGAAGGAGTTCCCATTTCATGTCCTGTATGGACATTTTGTTGTCCTGACTGGACACTGTGAGGAACGTGCGTTATCATGTAGGAGAAGGACACCATGGCGCCGATATGGCCGTTTCTGCTGAATTTCTCCCTCCAAACGGCGGAGATGCTCACAATAGGGTGCAGCGTTGATGGTCCGATTCCTCCGTAGCATTTCCCAGTGAATATAATGCCTTCCATGTCCCACCAGACACACACATGATCTTCGCAGGATGAAAGTCATGTTTTGGACGTGGTGTGGACGTCTTGTTTGAGCTTAACCATTCCCTCCAATGCCTGAAATTCATGTAAAAGCACCACTTTTCATCTCCAGTAACAATAGGTGACAGAAAGGGTTTGTGTTGCTGAGGACGAGCGCGATAATGGGCGAGCATGGAACAACATAGGGAACCATGGAAACATAGTAAGCTGCATTCTGGCAACACGCTGATTCTTGTTGTCCTCGGTGAGAGTGTGAGGCACTCAAGACCCCAATTTCTGGACCTTTCCCATACGTTCCAGGTGTCGCACCACTCTGATCTGATCACAATCCATCTCAGTGGCCAATTCGCATGTGGTTTGACACGGTTGGGGGAAGACCGCCACACAGGAAAACTGCCACACGTGTTTCAGCAACTTGGAAAACCGCCACACGTGTTTCAGCAACTTGGAAAACCGCCACACGTGTTTCAGCAACTTGGAAAACCGCCACACGTGTTTCAGCAACTTGGAAAACCGCCACAGAGGAAAACAGGCACACTTCTTTCAGCAACTTGGAAAACCGCATCACAGGAAAACTGCCAAATGTTTTTCATTAAGGGGCTGGGCGCAAATTGCTGTTCCTCCGAGGAACACTTTGAATGTGTGGCAGTTTTCTGCTGTGGCTGTTTTCCAGGGTGCCTAACGACGGAAAGGAGCTCTTTTGTTTGTCTGAATTTTCATGCCGGTTCATACTTAGGGCAACAGGCCACAGAAGTTCAGGGGGGGGAGGTGCTTTTCTTGGCCTATATTGAGAATTGAATTTGGAAATCCAAACAAATTTTGGGAAAACGTTCTATGTAAGCCAAGCAAGAATTATTGTGTTCAGAAAGGACGATATGGTGAGATTTTTTAATAACGCTGCACTTTTCACTTTGGCAATAAATACACTGCCGGACAATTGCTAAGGACGGATGACAATAGCAACGATAGCAACCATAAAATGGAAGGCAGGAAAATGTGGAAATTAGCATAAGTGCGAGATACAATAAGACGTGTTGTGCGTATGCAAATTTTGGATTGCCGAACTTGTTCGTGACGTCATAGCGCTGATAAGAGATATAAAGGATTTGACGCGTATTGACCGTTGTTGTTCAAACGCAAAGTTTAAAGGGAAAGAATCAATTGACGAACTTGCAATTTTCAGTATGTCTTCCCGACATCACCTAGATGATTTTACGCGTGGCCGTATTATTGGCAAGATTGAAGAAGGGCGAAAAATAACAGATGCTGCCAGGGAGTTCGACGTCAGCCACAGTGTTGTTTCAAGGCTTTGGAAATCATTTCAAACAAATGGAGAGTGTAGCAAACGTCACGGGGGAGGTCGTGTTCGCAGTACGACACCTGCAGAAGATCGGTACATAGTGCTATCAACAAAAAGACACCGGCGCAGCACAGCTAGTGAGGTAGCAAATCAGTTTATGGCTGCTACTGGCAAGCGGATCTCCCGAAAAACTGTCGCCAGACGTTGGCATGAAGGAGGACTATACGCCCGCCGTCCTGTTGTGTGAATCCCCTTGTCCAGACATCACCGTACCGCCCGTTTACAATGATGCCATCAACATTGCAATTGGACTGATAACGACTGGTCTGCTGTCCTCTTCTCAGATGAGAGTAGATACAGTCTATCGTCTGATTGTCGACGACAACTGATCTGGCGTGATAGTGGTACTGCATATTGTCCAGCAAACATACAGGAAAGGGACCGATATCCGACATGTAGTGTCATGGTATGGGCTGGCATCATGATCAATGGCGGTACGTCCCTCTATGTGCTTCCAACTGGGACTATGACTGGCCAACGATACATTAATGATGTTCTGCTACCTCATGTTCGCATGTTCCGTGGTGCTGTTGGTGATAGATTCATTTTCATGGACGACAACGCAACATGTCATCGAACAGTCGCTGTCCAGGAGTGTCTTGAGAGCGAGGATATTCAACGCCTCGTATGGCCAGCACGTTCTCCACATCTGAATTCCATTGAAAATGTGTGGGATGCTTTTGGGAGGAGTCTTGCTGCTCGACAATGCCCTCCAATAAACAAGGACACCCTCATCCGTGCACTGACAGAGGAATGTGATAAATTACCCCAACAGCTGCTTGATAATGTTGTGCAAAGCATGACACGACGTGTGGAATCTTGCATCGCCCTCCATGGTGGCCATATCCCGTATTGACATCTTACGCCGGAACGCCTGCGGACGGTAACTGCATTTTTTCACGTTTACGTATTCTTCAAAAATTGCCTGTTTGTCCCTTGAACACGTTCCAAAGCCTTCTGGATTTCAGAGCACAATAAATTGTCTTTCTTGTAATGTCCTGGCATTCTGACATTATTTTATTTCACTTGGCATCCAACCACACTTACTTTTTTATGCGCTGTATAGCCGTTCATGATCCGTCCTTAGCAATTGTCCAGCAGTGTATTTACATAACATGTCAAGTTTGTAATATTTTTCTTTTACTTAATTAATTCACAGGCCCTACACCTTCGCCTTTTTAACAGCTTTTAATCCGCCGACTTCATATTCATAACGTTTGCGTATCAAATCAAGTCAATAGCATTGCGCTTTTACTTAGGCACTAAATATTAGCCACATAGGCCTTTTTTAACAGTTTTTATTCTATCAATGCCATATTCACAACGTTTTGCACATCAAGTCAAGTTAATAATATTGCGCTTTTACCTAGGCACGAAATATTAATTCACAGGCGCTTAGGCCCTTTTACAAGTTTTTATTCCGTCAATGTCATATTCAGAACGTTTACAAAGCAAATCAAGTTAATAATATTGGGCGTTTACTTAGGCATGAAATATTAATTTCTAGGCTCTGGGCCTAGGCCCTTTTTAATAGTTTTTACTCCACCGATGTCATTAACAACGTTTACACATCAAATAAAGTTAATAATATTGCGCTTTTACTTAGGCACAAAATATTAATTTATAGGCCCTAGGCCTTTTTGGCGATTTTTAATCCTTCGACTCCATATTCATAACGTTTACTTATCAATTCAAGTTAATAGCACTGCGCTTTTGCACAAAATTAATTCATAGGCCCTAGGCCTAGGCCGTTTTAAGTTTTTATTCTACCAATTTTATATTCCCAACGTTTATACATTAAATCAAATTAATAATATTGGGCCTTTACTTAGGTACTAAATATTCATTCATAAGCCCTAGGGCTGGGCTTTCCGGTGGCGCAGTGGTCTAAGG
Organism: Macrothele yani; assembly: GCA_039090855.1. Lineage (NCBI taxonomy): Eukaryota > Metazoa > Arthropoda > Arachnida > Araneae > Macrothelidae > Macrothele > Macrothele yani. The sequence goes on from CM077025.1 coordinate 134,540,534, forward strand.
CGCTGGCCTCTGATCATTCGTCCGTAAGGGGTCCGGGTTCGAATCCCAGTCGGGCATGGATGTTGTGTTTGTCTTACGGCGCCTGGCTCTCTCCCTTCCCTGGAACCAGTGACCCTAAATTAGGGACGGGCGACTGCTTATAGCCCATTGAGTTGCTCACGGTGGTCGTTAAACCTCCAACCAAAAAAAAAAAAAAAAAAAAAAAAAAAGGGCTGGGCTTTTTTAAACAGTTTTTATTCTACTAGTGTCGTATTCACAACATTTACACAACAACTCAAGTTAATAATATTGGGCGTTTACTTAGGCACGAAATATTAATTCACATGCCTTAGGCATAGGTCTTTTTGACAGTTTTTAATCCGTCGACTTCTTATTCATAACATTTACGTATCGACTCAAGTTAATAGCATGGCGCTTTAACTTTGGCACTAAATATTAATTCATAGGCCCTAGACCTAGACTGTTTTAACAGTTTTTATTCTGACTGTGTCGTATTCATAACTTTTACATATCGATACAAGTTAATATGTTGCGCTTATTAAAATTTTCTAAAATGGTCAGGCCCGTGGTCTTATAAATAATGTTTGGTGCCTAATTAAAAGCGCTACACTATATACTATTTACTTGTTACGCAAACCTTATAAATATGAACACAGCTGATAAAAATTTCTAAGAGCAATACAAGCCTAGGATCTTTTACTTGATGTTTGCGGTTTCTCAGTAAAAGCTTAACATTAACTTGATTTTTACGTCAATTTTCTGAATTCGAGCACGGCTAATGGAAAAGTGTTTAAATGGCCTGGACCTATTAATTTACGTTTCGCGTCTGAGTAAAAGTATAGTAGGATAATCTTGACTTATTATACGTACATACTCTATAAGAACATTGCAGATTAAAGAATTATAAAAAGGCCTAGGTTTAGGACCACGTAAACATTTAAAGGCTAATGTGTTGAAACCTTTCTACTAGCTTTTATCACATGTTTGCACGCACCAATTATGTAAATTGTAACTTAAAATCTCCCCAAAATTCCCGCGGCATAGTCGCTTTATAAATACCTGAAGACTGATTAAGTCATTTTATTTGCCTGTCATATCTTAGTATTTATTCTGAATGCCATATGTGAGAATGTACATATTATCCTCAGAATCTGTAGTCTTAATCCTAAATGTAAAAATATAATTGTAGAGCTGTAGAAACCTAATTTTTAAAAATTGCTTTCCAATCATGCTGATTATATGTGATTATTAAACATTTTGATGCCAGTCTCTCTCGCTCTCTCTCGCTCTCTCTCTCTTGCGATGCATCACAGTAAAATGTTTTTTTTTACTTCTTTCACATCGGGACTATCTGCTACCCCAAATTCTGCCGCTCGGGTGATGTGCATTCATTGTATTTCCACTCGGTTTGTCTCTGCTCAGAAAATATCGGTAAAAATCTTAGAAAATAAAAAAAAACAACTCCTCGAATCATTTTGCTAGTGATATAACAAGCAATGAGATGATGTTTGCAGGAGCAATGGCGTCTTTCTTCCGGTCTCTACGGGCCAACCTAGAGACCAACGAACCTGGAGACCGGACTTTTTTCCTGTCTCCAGGTTGGTGGTCCTCTCGTTTCCCAGATTATCAGTTCCCCTAATCGGGTGGTTCGTTGATGCCCATTTTCCCAATATGTGTGTATATATATATATTCCCGGTTTCCCTAATATCGCTACTGCAATTCCCGTTTCCCCTAATATACACTGCTGGCCACCCAAAATGCAACACCAAGAAGGACACGAGATAGCAAAGCCAGATTTACTGGACACATAACAACAGATACAAAGATGAAACGATTGAGCTTACAGGCCCGTGCGACTTGCGGAACACGCAGACATCAATAGTTCGTGTGGCCCCCATGGCTGGCCATAACGGCCGCTACACGCCACGGAATCGAAAGAAAGAGGCTTTGGATGTGGGCTTGGAGTATGTCGGTCCAGGCTGCTTCCACACGTTGCCACATTTCATCAGGCGTAGCCGCGGGTGGTGCTTGCCGGGCCACTCGGTTGCCGATCAGCGACCAGAAGTTCGATGGGCGCCATATCGGCAGAACAGGCGGTCCACGGCAGCAGTGACACCTGGTGGGCCGTGAAGAATTGTTGCACGATGCGTGCCACGTGCGGTCGCGCATTGTCATGTTGAAACGTGGCCGCTGGCAGGTCCTGCAGGTAAGGGAGGACTACAGGCTCCAAAACGTCGGAGATGTAGCGGTGGCTGTTGAGTGTACTGGCGATGCGTACCAGAGGGGTGCGGGTGTCATTTCCAATTGCGCCCCAAACCATAACGCCAGGCAACGGACCGGTATGGCGATGCATAATGCAGGCGTCATACAGTCTCTCCCCGCGGTGCCGCCACACGCGGATCCAACCATCGTGGTGTTGCAGGCAGAAGCGGGATTCGTCGGAGAAGACAATGTCGTGCGATTCCGTAGTCCAGGTGCGGCGTTCAACTGTCCACTGCCGCCGCACTCTCCGGTGGTGTAACGTCAATGGTGATTGGAGCAATGGGCGCCGTGCGACAAGTCCTCGCTCCTGCAAACGACGTCGAACGGTACGTGCTGACACGGTTGTTGCGCAACACACCATAATTCCTGCGCTAACGTTCGTGATGTGGCGGTGCGAGCCGTCAATGCCGACTGCACAACATGCCAGTCCTCTCGTTCGGTGGCGTGCCGCGGCAATCGCTCACGTCGGTCCGTCCGTCCCGTCTGCACCCACTGAATCCATACTGGCCTCACTGTGCTGGATGTCGTCCCACACGGGCGCCGATGTCTCGGTACGATAAACCGCTGTCGCGATAAGCCACTGTTTGTCCTCTGTCGAACTCCGAAACGTGCTGGAATGATTGCCGTATTCTGCGACGAGGCATCTGGAAACTTCCCACGCACAGGTCTGGCAGCACAACACACTTCCACTACTTACACCCCGCCCTCTGTGCACCCTTCTTATACTGCTCCTCGGTGGCGTTCCGGGCGCACATGATTTGCATATGCCTTGCAATGCTAATCGTTTGCATGTCCTCTCGCGGGCGACGCATGATGCGAATTTCAGGCCAATCGGATGCTTCCTTCTTGGTGTTGCATTTTGGATGGCTAGCAGTGTAGTTGGGTCAGAAGTTACGATTCCCGTTTCGATCAAAGTTACGATTAATTCCACAACGCCACGTTTAGTTCTTATTTATACTGATATTCCTATTTGAATTTGCAAAGAAAGAGCGTCATGCCTTTCTTTATGCATATAAGACTATATAGATATATTTTGCTTTAACTGGTAGGCAGAAGCATACCTACAGTAACATTTGTATACAGTCTGACATAGAACCAAAAACTTAAAAACACTTATGGCATTGAAAATAAGACACTTTGTTATAATTTGTTCAAGAACTAAGTAAATCAGCATTTATTAACCATTGAATGGAAGTCAGAACAAACCAACGCTAGCTGCTGCCTGAAATCCTTGTCATGAAAGGTATTGTACGGCGTTTCTTGTTTGAAACTATCCGAAGTTGTCGTACGATGTTGTCTACAAATGACCAAATTCGTAGATTTGCCCTTTTCTCACCTCACCCTCAAACAAAAGATTGATGGAAAACGAGTTAGTCAGCAGAGGAAGGCAAAATAACCTTAGGGAAAGATTATGCATTAGGTGAAACGATATTCGGGGAAACGGAGGGGAACCCTGTAGGTTCGTTGCCGCTAGGAGAGAGGGAAACGCCCGACGTCTTAAACATATGTAAAGATTTTCTTTCCAGTCATAGCCTACAGGCGCTGCTCTTTTTATTATGTCATTAAATAGAATCTAAGAACTTGTCTCTCCCTAACAGTGTAATTGTTTTATTGTGGACAGAGAAGGGGAAAGAATAGCAATAGCTCTGAGTGTTGGGTTCATCCCGCCTTTATTCCAACACCGCCGGTGTATATGACTTCCTTCTCAGGGCTATTAAGATACAGGGGCGTACTGATAGCCCCAGCAAACCCCGCAGTGCGGGGGAGGGGTGTGTGTTAAAAGGGCTTCTAACTTCAGCAGAAAGATTTTGCAATTGTTTTTTCGAAAACTTCGTATGAAACTGGTTAAAGAATTAGCCAAGAATTAAGGCAGCTTTTGAATGAAGTATTAAAAAGAAAAGCAATTTATGCATTTTTTAGTAAATATGTAAAATCTTTAGAAATTATTTTCGTTGCTTTAGTTCATAAAAACTAAATGACAGGAAAACAGCTATTCAAGAGAACTTTTGAGGCCCCTTTTCACAGCCCTTGCAATAGTTTCTACGTATGTATGTTAATAAGAGACTATGAAGGAAATATCGGTTCAATGAGTGGGATTTAATACCAGTGAAGATAAGGTGTTATTTGTTACAGTTGTTTGTACATAACTACGCATCCTCCAGAATATAATAAACTAAAATGTGTTCTTCGCGGGAACGAAAACTCAGAGACCCGTGTAAATTTTTTTCTATATAACAGAATCAAAAGATTATTTTTTACTATGTGCAAAACATTGTGGCCTTATGCATTTTTATATATTCCAGAGTACATAATAAGTATTTTTACGTTTTTGTGCTACAATTCTTAATCGTTACTTAGTTATTTGATTACTTATGCTGTGATATTTCGTATAAATCGGAAGTGGTTGGACACTGTCACACGACAGTCGTATGTTTTGTGTGAAACGTGAGGCATTTCAAAGAAGATGGCCCTACTTCTTTAAAATAATAAATTGTGCATGATATGATTTACTTTGACGTAAGTATTTTGTAGTAATTTGTTTCGGTATAAAACCAGAGCAGGTAATCTGAAAAGTCCCCCACAGGAAAAGTCCCCCACATCGGAAAAGCCCCCACCTTTTTCAGTCAGGGACCTTGTACAAATTGCATTTGACACAAAATAATCTAACATGGGGGAGATTTCTGGGGTAATCATTTCCATTTCCACGCCGTTTAAAACAAGATGATGCCGCCCCGGTGGCGCAGTGGTCTAAGCGATGGCCTCTGATCATTCGTCCGTAAGGGGTCCGGGTTCGAATCCCGGTGAGGCATGGATGTTGTGTTTGTCTTACGGCACTGGCTCTCTCCCTTCCCTGGAACCAATGACCCTAAATTAGGGACGGGAGACTGCTTATAGCCCATTGAGTTGCTCACGGTGGTCGTTAAACCTCCAATAAAAAAAAAAAAAAACAAGATTCAGCCGAACAACGTGCACAAATATGTCTGGGAAAGAAATTTCTGGGGTCGTCATTTCAACTTTTCCACCACTCTATCCAGCTACAGTTAATAGTAAAAATTAGTCTTACAATTAGTTGGACGGGGTGTGGCATATTTTTTCGGGGTCGCTATTTGGACCTTCACGCAGTTTATAGTGAAAAACGGTCTTATAAGTAGATGGATAGAGTGGAGGAAATTTCCGGGTTAGTATTTCGGTAAACGATAAAAATACCCCCGGAGAAAATACCCCGAAAACTGAAAAGCGGAAAAAATACCCCCGAAAACTGAAAAGCGAAAAAAATACCCCCGGTAGAAATACCCCCAGAACAAACGGTTCACTGTAAACTGCCACACAGGAACACTGATGTGTGGCAGTGTTCCGGTGAAGCAATTTACCGGCAACCCTGCTACTACACATCTTTCAGCAACTTAGCCACAAAAGTTCAAAGGGGGGGGCTTTAAAGATTGCCGTTCCTGGGCCTACATTGAGAACTGAATTGGGAAAGGAATTTAACGAAAACGTTCCATGTAAGCCAAGCGATAATTGTACTTTAATTTGAAGAAATAAATTGCCGAGGATTCGAGGTACATGGGGGGGGGGGCTCAACCCCCAACTTCCGTAATATTGGATTCTGGGCCGCTGGAGTCTGTCAGTGTATCCAGGCTGTTCCCCTTGAAGCGCCCGCGAGGTCCGTGAGCTTTGGGGGGAGGGGGGTGTTCCCCAAAATGTTGAAATGGCCGTAGAGCTAGCTGTAAACATTAGAACTATGATTTACATAATGATTCTTTACACGACCACGAGTTTTCAGGAGGGTGGGATGCAAGTTTCTAAGAGCGCAAACAAGTGTTCAAGGTAAGGGATTTGCTCGCAATTTCTATGCTTCATGTTGTGTTTAATGGTAAATTATGTATGCCCTTCCCCCTTCCCCAGAAATTTGGTGAAGCCTGTGAGAGGGATACGAGGTGCTTGGTTTGGAGGGCTTCCCAACTTCCGTAATTTTATACTCTGGACCTCTAGAGTCGGTCAGTGTATTCTCGATGTTACCCCTGAATAGCTCTTAGAAACGGTGGGGGTACCCCATCCTCCTGAAAATTCGTGGTCGTGTACAGAATCATTATATAAAACATGGTACTAATGTTTACAGCTCTACGTGCATTTTAACATTTTGGGGGATAGCCCGCCCCCAAACTCATGGACCTCGCGGACACTTCAAGGGGAACTTCCTGGATACACTGACAGACTCCAGCGGCCAAGAATATAATATTACGGAAATTCGGGGCAGAGCCTCCCCCCTCCCCCGCTCCCCACCAAGTGTACCTCGAATCCTCGGCAATTTATTTCTTCAAATTAAAGTACAATTCTCGCTTGGCTTACATGGAACTTTTCGCGAAATTCGTTTCCCAATTCAGTTATCAATGTAGGCCCAGAAACGGCAATCTTTATAGCCCCCCCCTCTTTGAAGTTTTGTAGCCAAGTTGCTGAAAGATGTGTGGCAGGGTTGCCGGTAAATTGCCACACCGGAACACTGCCACACATCAGTGTTCCTGTGTGGCAGTTTACAGTGAACCGTTTGTTCTGGGGGTATTTCTTCCGGGGGCATTTTTTCCGCTTTCAATTTTCAGGGGTATTTTCTCCGGGGGGTTTTTCCTGGGGGTGTTTTTACCTACATCCAGTATTTCGACCGTTACCGATGCTTTTAGTGAAAAACAGTCTTACGATTAGCACGCTGACAGGGTGGGGGAAATTTTCGTTATCGGCATTTAAACTTTTGCGCAGTTTAAAACAAGATGAAGCCGTACAAATAGCACAAATAAGCGGAGGAAATTTCCGGGGTCGGTCGGCATTTTTTATTCCGTTTTTCTCATGTTCATAACGTCTACGTAACACATCAAATTATTACTGCAGTAATACTCAGGCAGAAAATATTATGACTAACGTGTTTATGCCCTTCTATTAGTTTTCATTCCGTCATTCCCATATTCATAAAATTTACATAACAAGTATTGTCAATAATATTGCGCTTCTATTTACGCACCATACATTAATTAATAGGCCGTAGGCCTCAGCCTTTTCAACACTTTTTTCTTCGTTTATGTGATAATCGTAAAGTTTACAAAAAAGACAAGTAAACAGCTTTGCGCTTTTACTTAGGCATTCAATATTAATCACTAGACTTTAGGCCTAGGACCAATGAATTAATATAATTAATGTCTGATTACAAGCACAATATGATTACTTCAGTTCATACATTAACGTTATGAATATACCATTGTTAGAATAACAACTGCTAAAAAGGCCAAGGCCTAGGGCCTATGACTTAATATTTACTGCCTAAGTAAAAGCGTAATGATATTAACTTGAGTTGATACGTAAACTTTATGAATATGAAGTCGACGGATTAAAAATTGACAAAAAGGCCTAAGCCTAGGGCCTATGAGTTAATATTTCGTGCCTGAGTAAACGCCCAACATTATTAACAAGATTTGCTGTGTAAACGTTGTGAATGTGAGTGACATTGTTAGAATAAAAACTTTAAAAGGCCTAGGGACTAAGAATTAATATTTAGTGCCTAAGTAAAAGCGCAATGCTATTAACTTGAATTGATAAGTAAACGTTATGAATATGGAGTCGACGGATTAAAAACCGTCAAAAAGGCCTAGAGTCTATGAATTAATATTTTGTGCCTGAGTAAAAGCGCAATATTATTAACTTTATTTGATGTGTAAACGTTGTGAATATGGCATTGATAGAATAAAAACTGGTAAAAGGGCCTAAGCCTAGGGCCTGTGAATTATTATTCAGTGCCTAAGTAAAAGCGCAATGCTATTGACTTTATTTTATACGTAAACATTATGAATATGAAGTCGGCGGATTAAAAGCTGTTAAAAAGGCGAAGGAGTACGGCTTGTGAATTAAGTAAAAGGAAAATATTACAAACTTGATATGTTATGTAAATATTTAGTGCCTAAGTAAAAGTGCAGCGTTGTTAAAAAATTCCACGTTAGTGTCCTTTTCTGAACATACCATGAATTCTCGTTTGGGTTACATAGAACGTTTTCTCGAAATTTGTCTGGAGTTCCCAATTCAATTCTCAATATAACCCAAGAAACGGTAAAACTTATACCCCTTCCCCCCCCCCCCCGGCCCCACACACACCCTTGAACTTTTGTAACCAGTTGCCCTAAACTCGTATGAACCGACCAGAAAATCCAGACAAACAAAATCGCCTTCCCGTCGTAGACGGGTGTAGGAAGAACTGGCCACCGGAGAACTGACCACCCGGAGAACTGGACGCAAAATTTTTAAGGGGTCGTACAAAAATTGCGTTTTTGACCGCTTCATGCCCACGACCCCCAGAGGTTGGTTATCTGAGTCATATAAAGTTTCCGTAATTTCGTCTTTTCTTAATTGCGATAATTAATATAATTTTTTAGAAAAAATGTTTATGACGTACATTTCAACAGAAGATTTCAGGGTTTTCAAATTACAAGTTTGCAAATTATCTGAGCGCATGTGCTGACTCAGGAAACTTAGGGGGGGGGGGGCAAAAGTGTAAAATATAAAGCATTTCTGGTCCGATCGGGAGGTTTTCATCATTTACAAGCTACAACTCGACACATTATCTTAGCGCATGTGACTTCTCTGGAAAACCGTCGGGGAGGGGGGGGGGGGGGCAAAACTGTAAAATATGAAACATTTCTCGTCCAATGGAGAGATTTTCAGCATTTACTGAAAGCTACGTACAACTCGACGCATTTTCTGAGGGCATGTGCCTACTATGCAAACCGGGGGGAGTGGAGTAGTACCAAAAGTGTAAAATATGAAGAATTTCTCTCTCGACCCATCCGAAGATGGTTTTCCGAATTTACAAGCTACAACTCGACACATTATCTGAGCTTATGCGCCTACTCTGCAAACCTGTCGAGGGGGGGGGGGGGGTTGATACCGAAAGTGTAACATTTGAAAAATTTCTCGTCCGATCGGAAGATTTTCAGCATTTATAAGCTACAACTGGGCAAATTTTCTGACGGCATGTGCCTACTCAGCATACTGTCGGGGAGGGGGGGGGATACCAAAAACTGTAAAATATGAAAAATTTCTCTATACCAAAACTGTAAAATATGAAAAATTTCTCGTCCGATCCGGAGATTTTTAGCATTTACAAGCTACGTACAACTCGACACATTATCTGAGGGCATGTGCTTACTCTGCAAACCCATCGGGGGGGGGGGGGGGTAATACCAAAATTGTAAGATATGAAGAATTACTCGTCCGATCGGAAGATTTTCAGCATTTACAAGTTACAACCCCAGCAAAAACACAAGTGCTGGAAAACTGTTGGCCGCCAGCTGGCAGTGATGGGTCACTGCTGGCTGAAATCTGCCGCTCACGGCCCGGTAGTGGTCCGTTGGTGGCAGCGTTATCAGTTGGCGAGCCATTGATGGCCCTGCAGCATCGCCGTGAATTGTGGGCCTCCAAGCAAGTGCCACTAGTGGCCCGTTGCTGGCAACCAATGCAACCCCCAACAGCAGGTGGAAGCAATGGGACTGCGCATGCGCAGAAGCAACACTTGCTGTGTCTCTCATGGTACCAGTTAGTTAAAGACGAGGCTATCGCCATCATGTTATTTTAGTGGATGTTAAGAAAAAATCCATATGTGGAGAGGCGAATTAATTTCCTAATGAAATTTTACGTCGACGAAGATATCAGATTAAGCCGTGAAATACTAGATTACAGCCATGAAATACACCCACTCCATTACCATGAATAACAATTCATGGAATGGAGTGGATGAATAACAAGAAAAAATTTTAAACCGCTTGAAACAAATATCCTGGAAAACCATTAAAACAACGTTTGTTGGAAAAAAAAAAAAAAAAAAAAAAAAGAATTATACGCGTACAAAATTTATTAATTATTTGAAAGAAAAAAAAAGCAGCGCTATGTGGTGCACTCATCCATGGATGGAATACACAGGACTGGGAGGAATTCGCTTCTAAAAATAACGAGAAGTAAAATAAAATATCTTTTACTTTTTAAAACAAATGTAGCTTCGGACAACGGAAAGGAAAGACACAACGTTAAAAATGTAGGAATGTGACATGAACCCGGGTAAATATATATTTATTCAACTATCTCTTTTCAAGACGGCAAGGACAGTACAAAACTTTGGAAAGCGACTCTAAGTATGTACACGCCTTGAAAATGAGTCAAGTTCCCTTAAGGTAAAAAAAAAAAAAACTATCGTTACGTTGAAAAAATTAATTTATCCATTATATGAAACTGACTTTTATGAAAAATACCTCGCAATATTGTAAAATGGAAAAGGGAAGCATTCGATTACACATTGCATACCAAACAGACAGCTTTAAGCATATGCTCGAGTGTGCCCAGTTAGTCCGGTCGGTAGAGAGCTGAGCTACGACGTTACGTGCCCCAGGTTCAAATCTACTCAGATACAAACTGGTGTTTTTCCGATCTATTGAGGAAATTTCCCCAGCGCAGTTCGTTAATTCACAAGCTACGTAAGGGTAGAAAAAAAATTGTAGCTTTGGGAAACTGCGGTTATCTTTGCTTTTTTTTTATTATTATTATGGCTACTACTGGGAAATTGGCGGACAAGATTCGGCAAGCCACCAGTTACGTCAGGTGGTTGCCGGCTGCCACTAACGGCACACTAGCGGACCACATTAGGCTAGCCATCATTTCTGGCACGTGCTTGCAGGGCCACTGAAGGGCCACTTGTGGCAGCTACTGCCTGTGATGGACAACTAATGACCCTGTTGTGGCATATGACAACTGATGGGGTGCCAACTGTTGGCCAGAACTGCTGGCCCTTCTGTTGGCCTCCCGGACATTTTATTGACGGTTCGTCAGCGGCAACATAGTGCTGTGCCATTGCAGCCAGCAATGGCCCAGTGCTGGCCCAGCAAGACTGTTTTTGCTGGGACTCGACATATTATCTGAGCGTATGTGCCTATACTCTCTCTGGATGCCTGTAGGAGGGGGGGGGATACCAAAACTGTAAAATATGAAGAATTTTTCGTCCGATCCGAAGATTTTCAGCATTTACAAGCTACAACCCCCGCCCCCCGACAGGTTTCCTGAGTAGGCACATGCCTTCAGATAATGTGTCGAGTTGTAGCTGCTAAATTCTGAGATTCTCCCGACCGGACGAAATTGTTAATATTTTACGCTTTTGATACCCCCCCCCCCCCGACAGGTTTACTGAGTAGGCACATGCCTTCAGATAATGTGTCGAGTTGTAGCTGCTAAATGCTGAAAATCTCCCGATCGGACTCGGACGAGAAATTTATCATATTTTACACTTTTGGTATGCCCCCCCCTCCCACACACACAGGTTTGCTGAGTAGGCAGATACCGTCAAATAACGTGTCCAGTTGTAAATGCCAAAAATCTGCCGATCGACGAGAAATTCTTCATATTTTACACTTTTGAACCCCCCCCTCCCCCGGACGGGTTTGCTGCGTAGGCACATGCGCTCAGAACAGAAAATTTGTCGAGTTGCACCTTGTAAAAAATACTGAAAATCTCCCGATCGGACGAGAAATTCTTCATATTGTACACTTTTGGTACCCTCCCCCCTCGCCGACAGGTTTCCAGAGAGTGCACATGTGCTGAAAAAATTTGTCGAGTTGTAGCTTGTAATGGCTGAAAATCTCCCGATCGGACCAGAAATTCTTTATATTTCATATTTCAGGTTTTAAGCCCCCCCCCACCCCGACAAGTTTCCTGGGTTTGCTCATACTCGCAGAGAATTTGTTTAGTTATAATTTATAGAAAAATATCGTAAATAAGAAAATACGAAATTACGGACATTTTATGTGTGTCAGATAACCAATCTAGCGTCCTGGGGCCACGGAGCAGCCCAAAACGCAATTTTTATACGGCACCTTAAAATTTTTGTGGCCAGTTCTCCGCTTAGGCTTAGCTCCGAAAATCATAGAAATGTCTAAATTTCTTACTGAAAATGAAATATTAAAAAAAAAAAAATTATGAACAGAAGTTGCTCAAGTAGTGGGGAATACAGCCACATGAAATTTGTTTATGCAGAACAATTTTATTGCACTGAAATTGCAATGTGTCCAGTTCTCCGGTGGCCACTTCTCCTGGGGCTAGTTCTCCGGTGGCCAGTTCTCCGTACCCGGTCGTAGACACCTTGTAAAACTGCCACATATAATACGGAAACTTGGAAAACTGTCCCATTGAAAAACTGCCACACATTCAGATTGTTCCTCGGAAGAACAGCAATTTGCGGCCGGCCCCTTGATGAAAAGCATGTGGCAGTTATCCTGTGTGGCGGTTTACAGTGAACCGTTTGACGTGGATCCAAGTGGATGAGATGGTGGTTCAAGCGATCCTCATCAAAGTGAGATGGACGACCTGAGCGTGGAGAGTCGTTGAGGTCAAAATTGCCACCTCGGAACCGCTCAAACCATTTGCGGGCTGTCCTCGGAGCAATAGCAGCCTCCCCATACACAACACAAATTTGTCGAGTAGGGGCTGTGATTTCCTGTTAAACTCGTAGAGGAGCGCAGATGTCGGAAATGTTCATTCCTCTCTACTTGACACTCCATACTTCCAGACCTGAAAAGCAAAAAAACCATTAGCCACAATCACACAATGCAATATGATTTAGATACACAATATTACTGGCTATAGTTTGATATACAACTGGCCATCTGCACCGTCACTGCTGACCTGCGAAGCACTCGTGAAATAAAACGGCATAAACTTATGCATAACCCAATAACTTACGCTGAGAAAAATTTTGTAAATTCCATTGAAAGAAAAGTTGATTACGCAAGTCGGTTTTCATTATGTGTACTGATCCTCCAATTTAAGACAGGTTTGCCTCGCGACAGACCATTCAGGAACAGATTAGGGACGTAAACCACAATATAGCTGTTCCTTTAAAATTTTAAAATACGCGTCTGGACGACACAGGACATGAATGTCTCAAGGATGAGGGAGAGAAACGCGATATCTGGCACCAGATCGGCAGGAAAAAAAAAAAAAAAAAAGGCCCAAGCGAGTTTTATTCTTTTCCTTTGATCCCCTAAAACCTGTGTTAAGTGCCCCTTACCCCCATATAGTCGTAAATCGATAGATAGGGGGTTGTAATGGTTGCAGAGTAAGCTGCATTCTAGTATCCCGGTTATTGGAACCGGCAGCGACAGTTTCTGCCGTTGTTGGTTTTATTGTAGGGGAAGGAATTCTTGTGGAACAGACTTTCGATGTGTTTTCCTTCCTGATGACGCCATTATCCGACAGCTCCGTAGAGTCTCAAGCGTCGTCTGCGGCGAAATGTTCGAGCAACAAACGCAAGAAAGTTGTTCCCTACACTGGCCGACGTAATGACACGGCGCGCGTAATGGGGCATTACTGGCACGAGAATCATCTGCTGGGAGGGGGATAGGGAGGTGAACCTGGAAAAGCACCCTCTCTCTTTCTCTAATAAAACGCAGGGTTCAAAGCGCAACGGCTTTACAGGCGTGCAGCTAATAAAAGCGGTCGTATTCTCGGGATATACGAGTCGGGGCAATCAGATTTTACGATATACGCCTCAACATTTCGCCAACCGGTAGGTATGCGGGGTCTCCGTCATCCTCAGCTTCAGCAGCCTTTCCACTAATCATTCCACCTGATCTAACAAATGCTCGCTGCGTCGCCCTTTACGGATATTCCACCAACAACCATAGAATACAATTAATTTACCAGATAACAGCAGTTTATGAATAAGTGAGAAGTGGTCATAATGCCGAGCTCATGTATAGGATTAATGAACCGCAGAAATTGTATTAAAGTTTGATTAGTAAACGCGGCCTCCGCGGAAACAATTAAGGTTTCTGTCAAAAACAGTTTTTAACGTGGAGCTTAAACGATTAATTGATTCGCGCTGCTTCATATCGATTTGAGTTTTTAATACTTCACCATATCGCTGTTATCACTCGCGTGATTAGAATTGCATCGTGCCCTTTCTAATAGAAATTCAGTAACATCATATGCTACTTATTAAACGCTTTTTGACCGGAAAGTGCTACGCGTACGCAGAATTCCTAAGGATAAGTTAAAAAGTCCATGCCACTGTACGTTTTACTTACTTTTACGTTTATTTGAGAACCAGCGTACAGTGTTTCTTTCAGGACTTTTTGGCCGGGTGAGGGGGAGGGGACAAATGGAACCCTAGAGCGGGCAAGTTTTCCATTTGCTATATATATATATATATACACTGAAGTGCCAGAAAAACTGGTACACCAGTCTAATACTTGGTAGTTCCCCCACGGGAGCGCAGGACTGCATAAATACGCCGGGGCATGGACTCCACTAGCTTCTGAAAATATGCTGTAGGCAATGCGCACCATACTTCCTGCAGAGCGTTCCACAATTCGGTTGTATTCCGAGGTCTCGGATTCCTGTGTTCGATAGCGCGTTGCATGGCATCCCAAATGTGTTCTATCACGTTCAGATCTGGTGAATTGGGTGGGATGGCAACACCCCAAACTCAGATGAATGCTCCTCTAACATAATATAGCGTCCCGACACTTGTGTGGAGGTGCATTGTCTGTTGAAACAGGCCCAACCCCTCAGCATGAATGCAGGACATGAACGGGTGTACCTCGTCAGAAAGGATGCGCACATAGTGTTGACCGGTCACAGACGTTTGTAGACGTACCTGGGGTCCCAGTGAAGTTCAGCTAAACACACCCCTATACCATTACAGACCCCACCCCCCACCAGCCGGTACAGTTCCCTGTTGACAGGCGGTATCCATGGCTTCATGCGGTTTGCGCCACACACGAATCCTTCCATATGCCTGATACAGT
Source organism: Macrothele yani (assembly GCA_039090855.1). Lineage (NCBI taxonomy): Eukaryota > Metazoa > Arthropoda > Arachnida > Araneae > Macrothelidae > Macrothele > Macrothele yani. The sequence goes on from CM077025.1 coordinate 134,555,621, forward strand.
TGGAAACGCGACTCGTCAGACCAGGCTACTTGTTTCCAGTCATCAAGAGTCCAGTGGCGGTGTTGCCGTGCCCAAGCGAGGCGCATAGCTCTGTGTCGTGTACCCATCAAGGGGACTCGAGTAGGGCTTCGGCTCCCAAAGCCCATATCGTGCAGGGTACGTTGCACAGTCCGGACGCTGATGCTTGTTGAGGCTCCAGCATTGAATTCCGATGATAGCTGCTAGAGTGTCGCGTGAAACGATTCTTGACAGCCGACGATGGTCACGTTCACGCCTTTTTACGGCCACACTGGTATCGTAGGTTGGAGGTTTTGCCGGAATTCTTGTAGTCATGGTTACACCCTAGCAATGGTCGTCCGCAAAAAAACGAACTTCGTTTCTACCTCCGAAATACTATGGGCTATGGCCATCTCACGAGCGCCAACTATGACACCGCGTTGAAAATCGCTTAAATCGTTATTACTTGTCATTCTCAGCTAGCAAGGATGTCTATTGCTTTATATACGCACTGGCGGACGCAACCGAGTACGCGCATAGGTGACGTTGCTATGTATTTTGCATAAGCTCGTCTGTACCAGATTTTCTGGCACTTCAGTGTATAATTTTAACTACTATATTTATATATATAGAAGTAATTACTGTATATCTAGCACAGGGGCGCATTTAGAAAAATGGGTCATTTTTTTTGTTTTTATGTTAAAATGCGACTTACATTAGAAAAAAATGCCTTAATTTAATAAAAATGTATCGACTTACATTGAAAAAAAATGCTTTAATTTTTCTTCAATTTTTCATTAACTTTGATTTTGTTCCAGATCGTGGATTTCAAAAACTTCCCCTCCCCTCCCCCAAGAAAAATTCTATATACATCTCTGATATAGTTATTACTCCTTCAAACATTTCAGGAATAACAAACTTTCTTCAGCTAAAGGAGGGAGGGGGTTCCGTAGGCTTGAAATTTTAAAATGCGTTCAACACACTCTTGATCCTGAATCACGATTCCCAGGCAATTGGGTATAATTAGTCTACTCATTATATTTTGAAGAATACCATGCGTTGTGATACACTTTTTAATAAAATAAACTAAAACTAGTACCATTTGAACAAATATTAAAAAAATATATAATTGGAGAAATATTTGTATCATAAAAAGAAACGAAACTTCCTTTTTCATCATAACCTGAATTTATTAAAATTTGGCTCGATCGGTATCCTAAAATGTTTGGGGGCGGGGGTCGTCCCCACGATGTCTTCGCCCCCCTGGATGTATGCCTGAAAGAAACACTGCCAGCGTATAGCCCATCTTAGGACGGTTGTTTTTAAGCTTTAAATAAATATTAATATATAGGGCATGTTGCCCGTCCTATGACGGGGTGAAATTTTTAATTGAAGTAGACTGAAAACAAATCAAATAGACGCCGAATTTCTGTAAGGAAATATAGTAAAAACTTGTATAGTAAGAACTCATTCATGTTATAGCTAAAAATTATATGCTATTTATTTCCGTTTTTCAAAAGACCTTGCGATACACAACATTATGTGTAAAATATTTATTGTTTAAAAATTATAGATTAGAGCAATTAGATAGATCGATATTTTGCAAAATGTGTAATATAATCAGCACTAAACTTGGAAAGTTGTTTTCGTGTAAACTTACCTTAACTTTTACTTTGTTTTTTCGCGTTAAATTACTTTTTCTTCGGCACACTTGTGTCTAAAACAAGACCATGAACCATGACGGCTTGTTTCAGACTGTGCTATTCGAATAGCACAGACGGTTAGTTTGAAACTTAATGCCGAAGCTTTTTCTACAAAATGATGCGACATTTGGTATTACAAATCCGAACTATCTAAATTCTCGACAATGTGCTATTGGGGCGACATCTGCATTTAGATGCCATCTTGCTCACTTTGACATCTCAAGATTTCAGTTTTTATTGTAGGTTAAAGAGTTTAGATACATCGATATTTTGCAAAATGTTTAGTATAATCATCACTAAATTCGGAAAGTTAAAGTAAAAAATAATTAAAGCGTACAAATTAATATTCGAATTGTGCTAAATTAAATTAGTATACAAACCGTAACTTGCCGTGATGTTAAGAATTCAATTCGAATTTTGTAGATCGGAAAAACAGAACTCGAGTCATTAATAATCCAGTGTTTTTAAATTAGCACGCGATCACCTAGACATCTGAAAGTGATCTCGTGGTATTTATAGCAGGCAATCATTTTGACATCGCGAGAGCACACACGAATTGATCGATAAGTGATGACGCAACAACAATGCAGACGTTAGTGTGACGTCAAGCGTTCCATAGAGACTGATCTGGGAGTTTATATCATTAATGAGAAAGATTAATCTACTTATTAATATATTTGTATAACAAGTACAATTTCCGTTTCTAGGTGTAATACACTACGACATTAAAATTGCAAGCTTTCTCTGCCACGGGCAGCTTCTTCAGACTGAGGAACATAAACAACAACAGAATCTGAAAAAGGAACTCGAACTTAGAAACAAAATTGTAATATGGCGCGTGCAAAATCCGCGCGAACTAGAATTTTATCATATCTTGCGCCGTAAGTGACTTTGCTGGATGTTGAGAATCTTGTACCAGATAGGGGAGATGTCCGTGATAACTTCCGTGTTCGACGTATCGTCGCACGTTAAAATTTCAATAGACTCTCTGACGGCTGTAGCCCTGGGCCCATCGTAGGGAGCTAGCTCCCGCATGCTGCTCGAAAGAGGAGTGGCCCCTCTGGATGTAGCGTCTCTGGTGAGAGCTGCGATCAACTTCTTCTTTTTAACGTCTTTTTGGTGCTCTAGCAAGCGGATCCTGAAAGACCGTTTGGTCATTCCAATATATAGCTTACCGGACGCGTCTGGGAATTCCACGGGAACCCCATATACTCCTGCTTGATTGGCCAGTTCAATTTTGTCCCATGTCGTCGATAGCAGAGCTGCCAGAGGTTTCGAGGTTAACGCCAAGTTTATTAGAAAGATTAAGTTTACGCGCTTTTAATAATTCCTTCCGGCAGGTGAAAACACTGCAAGCTAATCTCATACTAATAAAAACTTAGTTTAATACTCGGGAGGGGAGACAAACGACGGTTAGGGGGCTCTATGTAGAGTTGGGAATTATATTTTTGCACAAATACAGTTAGCAATTTATTTCTCAATTTTTTATTACCGTATTTTTAGGATTGCCGCCCTGTGGTGCATTGGTCTAAGCAATGGCTCATTCGTCACAGAAGGTTCCAGGTTCGAACCCCGTAAGGCATGGATGTTATGTTTGTCTTACATCACTGGCTCTTTCCCTTCCCTGGAACCAATGACCATAAATTAGGGACGGAAAACTGCTTATAGCCCATTGAGTTGCTTACGGTGGTCGTTAAACCCCCAATAAAAAAATCGGTTATAAATCAATATGGAGTATAAGTCGAACGAGTTGAATTTTTCAATTTCCTTATCTTCACCCATAGATAAATCGATCCTGAGTTTAAGACGAGGTTAGGACAAATGCAGCTAGTGTTCCGAAATTATGTAACTATAATTTCAATGTTTCGGTAAACATTAAAAGGAAGAGAAAATGAGATAATCGGTTCACTGTAAACCGCCACACATGAAAACTGCGACATGCTTTTCATCAAGGGGCTGGCCACAAGTTGCTGTTCTTCCGATGAACACTCTGAATGTGTGGCAGTTTTCCAAGGTGTCTAACGACGGGAAGGAGCTCTTTTGTTTGTCTGGATTGTCGGCTCATACGAGTTCAGGGTAACTAGCCACAAAAGTTCAAGGGTGTGTGCGGGGGATGGGGGGTATATAAATATTACCGTTTCTTGGCCTATATTGACAATTGAATTGGGAACTCCAAACAAATTCCGAGAAAACTTTTCATGTAAGATAAGCGAGAATCACAGCATAATTCAGGCTATATTCAGAAAAAGACCCCGAGGTGGGATTTTTTAATAACGCTGCACTTTTACTTAGGCACTAAAGATTTACATAACATGTCAAGTTTGTAATATTTTTTTATTTAATTAATTCACAGACCCTACACCTTTGCCTTTTTAACAGCTTTTAATCCGCCGACTTCATATTCATAACGTTTACGCATCAAATCAAGCCAATAGCATTGCGCTTTTACTCAGGCACGAAATATTAATTCACAGGCCCTAGGCTTAGGCCCTTTTACCAGTTTTTATTCTATCAATGTCATATTCCCATACAGAGCAAATCAAGTTAATGCTATTGGTGTTTACTTAGGCACGAAATATTAATTCACAGGCCCTTTTACCAGTTTTTATTCTATCAATGTCATATTCACAACGTTTACAGAGCAAATCAAGTTAATGATATTGGTGTTTACTTAGGCACGAAATATTAATTCACAGACCCTAGGCTTAGGCCCTTTTATCAGTTTTTATTCTATCAATGTCATATTCACAACGTTTACAGAGCAAATCAAGTTAATGATATTGGTGTTTACTTAGGCACGAAATATTAATTCACAGGCCCAAGGCTTAGGCCCTCTTACCAGTTTTTATTCTATCAATGTCATATTCACAACGTTTACAGAGCAAATCAAGTTAATGATATTGGTGTTTACTTAGGCACGAAATATTAATTCACAGGCCCTAGGCTTAGGCTTTTTTGCCAGTTTTTATTCTATCAATGTCATATTCACAACGTTTACAGAGCAAATCAAGTTAATGATATTGGTGTTTACTTAGGCACGAAATATTAATTCACAGACCCTAGGCTTAGGCCCTTTTATCAGTTTTTATTCTATCAATGTCATATTCACAACGTTTACAGAGCAAATCAAGTTAATGATATTGGTGTTTACTTAGGCACGAAATATTAATTCACAGGCCCAAGGCTTAGGCCCTCTTACCAGTTTTTATTCTATCAATGTCATATTCACAACGTTTACAGAGCAAATCAAGTTAATGATATTGGTGTTTACTTAGGCACGAAATATTAATTCACAGGCCCTAGGCTTAGGCTTTTTTGCCAGTTTTTATTCTATCAATGTCATATTCACAACGTTTACAGAGCAAATCAAGTTAATGATATTGGTGTTTACTTAGACACGAAATATTAATTCACAGGCCCTAGGCTTAGGCCCTTTTACCAGTTTTTTTCTATCAATGCCATATTCACAACGTTTACAGAGCAAATCAAGTTAATGATATTGGTGTTTACTTAGGCACGAAATATTAATTTATAGGCCCTAGGATTAGGCTTTTTTATTTGTTTTTACTCCACCGATATCATATTCACAACGTTTACACATCAAATCAAGTTAATAATATTGCGCTTTTACTTAGGCACAAAATATTAATTTATAGGCTCTAGGCGTAGGCCTTTTTGACGGGTTTTAATCCGTTGACTCCATATTCATGACGTTTATGCACGTACTGAAGTTAATCATATTGTGCTTTTAATCAGACACTAATTGTTAATTCATTGGCCCTTGGCCTAAAGCCTAGTAATTAATATTGAATGCCTAAGTAAAAGCGCAATATTATTACATTTATTTGTTGTGTAAACGTTGTGAATATGGCATTGATAGAGTAAAAACTATGAAAAAAGTCTAGGACCTATGAACTAATATTTCGTGCCTAAGTAAACGCCCAGTATTATTAACTTGACGGATAAACGTTGTGACTATAAAATTGGTAGAATATAAACTGTTAAAACGGCCTAGGGCCTGTGAATTCATATTTTCTGCCTAAGTAAAAGCGCAATGCTATTAATTTGAGATAATATGTAAACGTTATGAATATGAAGTCGACTGATTAAAAACTGTTGTAAAGGCTAGTACTAGGGCCTATGGATTATTATTTAGTGCCAAAGTAAAAGCGTAATGCTATTAACTTGAGTTGAAACGTAAACGTAATGAATATAGAGTCGACGGTTTAAAAATCGCAAGAAAGGCCTAGGGCCTATGAATTAATATTTTGTGCCTAAGTAAAAGCGCAATATTATGAACTTTTTCTGATGTGCAAACATTGTGAATATATATTACATCGGTGGAATAAAAACTACTAAAAAGGGCCTAGGGCCTATAAATTAATATTTCGTGCCTAAGTAAACGCCCAATATTATTAACTTGATTTGCTCTGTAAACCTTGTGAATATGACATTGATAGAATAAAAACTGGTAAAAGGGCCTAAGCCTAGGGCCTGTGAATTAATTTTTCCGGCCTAAATAAAAGCGCAATATTATTAACTTGATGTGTAAACGTTGTGAATGTGACATTGGTAGAATAAAAACTGTTTAAAAGGCCTATGCCTGGGGCCTATATAATTTAGTGCCAAAGTAAAAGCGCAATGCTATTGACTTGATTTGATTTTGATACGTAAACGTTATAAATATGAAGTCGGCGGATTAAAAGCTGTTAAAAGGCGAAGGTGTAGGGCTGTGAATTAATTAAGTAAAAGAAAAATATTACAAACTTGACATGTTATGTAAATATTTAGTGCCTAAGGAAAAATGCAGCGTTATTAAAAAATCCCACGATATCGTCCTTTGTGAACATAGCATGAATTATGCTGTAATTCTCGCTTGGATTATCTTTACCCCTCCCCCCGGACTTGAAGTGCTGTGGCCTGTTGCCCTAAGTATGAATTGGCATGAAAATTCAGCCAAACAAAAGAGCTCCTTCCCGTCGTTAAGCACCTTGGAAAACAGCTACACATAATTCGGAGACTTAGAAAAATGCCACACATTCAAAGTGTTATTCGGAAGAATAGCAACTTGTGCCCGGCCCCTTAATGAAAGGCGTGTGGCAGTTTTCTAAGTTGCTGAAAGATGTGTGGCAGTCTTCCTGTGTGGTGGTCTTCCGCCAACCAGATAATCAACACTTTTCTGTTTGGCAAAAAACTGAATGTTGTGAATTTATATTGTCATAGGATCTGACGTGACCAGTATTCATTCCCTCCGATCGACCAGTATGAAAATCCGCCGCGCAAAGTTGGAAGGGGAGGGGAGGGGGGCGTTCCACAAGCGTGCTAAATCAGAGTGATGCTTGCAGTATGAGTCATCGTTCGCTGTTTTTCTCTGAGTCCCATTGAAATCAGAATGCAAAAAGAAATTCCAATCGGTAACATGAAATAAATTTCGATAAGCATAATAATTGGAAACAATAGATGATTTTAATTCAGTTGAGCTGTAAAATTGAGAGATCGACAGTGCGAAAGAAAAAAAATCCTTTCGCTAGCCGCTGGTCACTGCTGTTCTTAAAGCGCAAGCCCTCCTGGCTGTCAACACAATTGTCACTGGCCAATCAACTGCGTGGTAGCGACGTGTTTAAAAAATTTAATCATCGCAAGATAAATGTGGTGCACCTATTGTAGCTTTGGTGGCTTTGCAGAAGTGAATGCCATTCGCGGTGGGGGGGGGGGGGGGGTGGAGTAGTCGCGAGAGGAATGCTGTAAACATAGAACTCCTGACGACTGGTTTGGAGGAGCGGAGTGCAAGACAATGTTGCTGGCTTGGAGGAAGGGAGTTAAGGAGGGAGATCTGTTTGTGCTACTGAATAGGAGATTTCAACACGGAAAGTGGAGTCTGAAGCTACATTAGAGCGCTTAAGATTGCCCCGCGACAGTGAGGGACGTGACTGACTACTGCTTTGGAGGAGAGGAGTGCAAGGCAATTCGCTGGCTTGAAGGAAGAAAGGGGACCTGTTTGTGCTACTAAGCAGGAGATTCCAACCCTAAAAATGAAATCTAAAACTACGCCGACGCTCTTAACCCTGCCTCAGGAGACTGAGAGCGAGACGTGGCCATGAGCGCCCATAGCTTAATTTTCAATAGAGGCAAACAGAAATTGGGCCTACAAATGACATGTATAAACACCACATTCAAATTTCTGTGTTTTCTTGTTATCTAACAGTTTATATCACACCCTCAACACGGCCGCCCCGGTGGCGCAGTGGTCTAAGCGATGGCCTCTGATCATTCGTCCGTAAGGGGTTCGGGTTCGAATCCCGGCGAGGCATGGATGTTGTGTTTGTCTTACGGCACTGGCTCTCTCCCTTCCCTGAAACCAGTGACCCTAAATTAGGGACGGGCGACTGCTTATAGCCCATTGAGTTGCTCACGGTGGTCGTTAAACCTTCAATCAAAAAAACAAAAAAAAAAAACAAAAAAAAAACCCACCCTCAACACATAAATTCAATTGGAAACCAGAAGACCCAAAAACTACATAAAAAAAAAAAAATGAAATTAGACAACGTGTTAGGACAATAAGGAAATTTCTTTGACGCTCCTTTGATTATTTCGGCCACTTTTTTTTTTTTTTGATTGGAGGTTTAACGAGCAACTCAATGGGCTATAAGCAATCGCCCGTCCCTAATTTAGAGTAACTGGTTCCAGGGAAGGGAGAGAGCCAGTGCCGTAAGACAAACACAGCATTCATGCCTCTCCGGGATTCGAACCCGGACATCTTTCAGACGAATGATCAGAGGCCATCGCTTAGACCACTGCGCTATACCTAAACCCAGAGACAATTGGTCATCAAGAATAAGATAAATTTCAAGACAAATTTTTGGGAAGAATTTCGAGAGATCTCCTTCCAGTAGTGAATGACAGTGGCAAAGGATGGTATATTTTTCATTTCTTCGCGTTTCGTACTTTTCCATACTGTGCGTATATACGCTGTTCTCCAACGTGCAACGGGAAATTTCATTACTACTTCCTACTGTACATTTCCAACGGTTTTCCTATTTTCTTCTCTATAAACGCGCATGTAGAATTTCTAGAGAAATTAGGAATCAGAATTAGTGTTATCGCGAAAATCTCTGTGGTACCTTCTAAGAACAGAAAGTCATGGTTCGATTTCCAGACGAGTGCAAATGCCCCTCTTGTACCATCTATATCTCTACATGGGCGCCCATGGACTTTTCTGACGACTGCTTTGGAGCGGAGTGCAAGGCAAGGTTGCTGGCTTGATGAAAGTGAGTTGAAGAGGCGCGGGGGAGGGGGTGGGATTGGCTGCGCGTCTGCGTGTCACGACGTTAAAATTTCGTTTAGGTAAACAAAAAGAACATTTTTCTTTAAAGAATTTGTTCAAGTACAAAATTGTTTTCATAAGCAAAAATGCAAGATTTTGAAAAGCGAGAGCTGAAAAGAGTTGAAGGCGACATTCTACCAACACTTGTCTTTTACACCACTAACTCACTAGTCAGCAGTCTTTGTCATGTTACCTGGTTGGGTTTACCAGTCGCGTAATTAGTCAGATCCAGGTGTGTGTGTGTGTGTGTGTGTGTGTGCGTGCGCGCGCGCATCCATCCATCCATCCAAGGGAGTGGGGGATTGCACTTATCCCTTTGTAGCGTGTAGTAAAAAGCATTAAAAATTATTTCTTTCAGTGTTTCGTAAAAAAAGTTGCTCTTAAACTTGCCCCAGCAAAATTTATGCTCCTCTACCCTGATTCCGTAGTCTAGCGATGTTCGTGCCCACTAGTCTCCCCCTCTCCACAAACAGTGCTGAGACGGGCCGAGCCAGAAGTCTATTCCGGGCCCGGAACCGGTCTCGGGCTGCATAATAATACTTCTGGAGATCGGGTTTGGGCTCTGACAGAGGGAAATAATTTTCTTCGTTTTTTAAAATGTGATCTTGTATGATTTAGCACACGAGACTTGTTTTACACTTTTAATGGTTAAATAGAATTTTTCCGCGTAGCCTCACTTCCCCTAATCCATTTCCCCTAATTCCCGTTTGCCCTAATCACGTTTACCCCAATGGCGTTTCCCCGAAATCGCTTTTACCCGAATTCTCATTTCCCCTAATTTCGCTTCCCTAATCTCGGTTCCCCTAAATCTCATTTCCCCTAATTCACGTTTGCCCTAAACACGTTTGCCCCAATGGCGTTTCCCCGAAATAGCTTTTACCCGAATTTCAATTTCCCTAATTTCCTTTCCCCTAATCTCGGTTCCCCTAAATCTCGTTTCCCCTAATTCGCATTTGCCCTAAACACGTTTACCCCAATGGCGTTTCCCCGAAATCGCTTTTACCCGAATTCCCATGAGAATTCGGGTAAAAGCGATTTCGGGAAGCGCTATTGGGGTAAACGGGAATTAGGGGAAACGAGGTTAGGGCAAACGAAATTAGGGGAAATGGGAATTCGGGTAAAAGCGATTTCGGGGAAACGCCATTGGGTTAAACGTGATTAGGGCAAACGGGACAATTTATTTGAATATGTACCAATAGAAGATAATTTTTGGTTAGAATAGTTCAAGAGACGCCCGTCATGTTCAATGTTATATATATATATAAACTTAATTTCTGGATATTCATCACTGCTGCGTTGCGCGTCATGATCTTCAGAATGTGTGTTAAAAAATTTTGTTTTAAAATTCGGTTTTAAAATTTGTCCTTAACTCTGCTTTTAGGTATATATATATATATATATATACACCCTGGGTCATACTCTGTAGCTATATATATATATATATATATATATTGCTGCAGAGTATGACCCAGGAACTTGCTGACAAGAGTAAAGAAGTGAGATTAAAAATGAACTTTCAGAAGACAAAAGTGATGTACAATGCTTTTACAAAAAATGAAAATTTATCGATTGATGGGGAAAAGCTGGAGATAACCGATACCAACATTTATCTTGGACAGCAGATATCAAGTGAGGGTCACATTGATGAAGAAATTAATCGGCGTACAAAACTTGCCTGGGGATCTTTTGGAAGAAGTAGTATAATTTTCAAGAGCAATATGCCATTATGTCTTAAAAGAAAGGTGTTTGATCAATGCATCCTTCCAGTGCTTACGTATGGTGCAGAGACGTGAACCTTAACTAAAAGAGATATACAAAGGCTGCAGACAACTCAAAGAAGCATGCAGAGGTGCATGCTTGGTGTAACCAGGAGAGATAAGAAGAGTAACTCGTGGATCAGAAAAATGACAAGAGTGGAAGACATCATGAGTAGAGTATAATCCCTGAAACGGCAATCGGCTGGACATGTTGCCAGAAGAACGGACCACCGATGGACAGCCGAACTTTTAAATTGGACTCCAAGGGACAGGAAAAGACCCAGAAGAAGACCACATTGGAGATTAGTGGATGAAATTCGAAAGCGTGCGGGAGTGAGATGGGTGGATGAAATTCGAAAGCATGCGTGAGTGAGATGGTGGAGACTGGGGCAAAACAGGCCGTAGTGGAAGAAACTTGGTGAGATCTTTATTCATCTAGCAGTAGATTGAAAATGGTTGATGATGATGATTAAATATACATATATTTTCCTGAATTTGACGATAAAAAATTACATACAACGATTTTTTTCCTGAATTTCACGATAAATCCGATTTTTTTCCCTGAATTTTGGTGATAAAAGAAACGTTTTATTTCACTCAACGAAAATCAGGACAAACATGAATTGGGGAAAACGCGAATCAAGGCAAAGGAGAATTAGAACAAACTTGATACAGTAAACGTTTGTAGGGGAAACTTTGATACGGACAAACGAATTTAGGGCAAACGTGAATTAGGGGAAATGAGATTTAGGGGAAACGAGATTAGGGGAAACGAAATTAGGGAAATGGGAATTCGGGTAAAAGCGATTTTTTTTTTTTTTTGGATTGGAGGTTTAACGACCACCGTGAGCAACTCAATGGACTATAAGCAGTCGCCCGTCCCTAATTTAGGGTCACTGGTTCCAGGGAAGGGAGAGAGCCAGTGCCGTAAGACAAACACAACATCCATGCCTCACCGGGATTCGAACCCGAACCCCGTTCGGACGAATGATCAGAGGCCATCGCTTAGACCACTGCGCCACCGGTGCGGCAAAGCGATTTCGGGGAAACGCCATTGGGGGAAACGAAATTAGGGGAAATGGGATTTCGGGGAAACGCCATTGGGGTAAAAACGTGATTAGGGGAAACGGGAATTATGGGAAACGGGTGTTCACCAATTTTTCGGCAACCGTGTCTAGATGGGGAGTGGGAACTCCGCAGGGCTATTCATTCCGAGCTTGGGTAACAAATACCATAGGCGATGAATCACTGAATTTTTGCGAAGGAAAAGTTCCTTAAAGAACTATAGATAGTAGACAGCAAGCTGACGAAATTTTGCTCCCTACCTCAATTGGGCAGCTCTCTGCTAATTCTATTGAGCAACGTACGACACAGACTGTCGTATCTCCAGATTTTTTCTGATGCCCAGTCCCCGAAACTTTCAGGAAGAAATGAATGGTCAATAGGCATTCATCCCTTTTCCACTCCGCAGTTGAGAAAGACATCGGTTAATTGCACGGGGAGTAAAGAGTAGAAGTCTGGAAGAGGATTTTTTTAATGCCTAAACACGTTAATCATAGTTTTCGGGCTCGTTCAGCTTGGGCTTTATTTTGCGATATAAAATTCGGGCTCTTAAAATTGAGCCCGAACTCAGCTGTTCCCCCAAACTCCAAGTGACGCGTCCGATTTTTGTCGTTATCTCCAAACCTCCCCTCCTCCTCGACCTACCATATTTCTTCCTTTCTTCCCGTGTTCTCCCCCCCCACCATCATTATTCCCTGCTTTGAAGTTTAATAACTCCTTGGGAGAAATAAATTATGTAGTCTGGAATTACCTTAGTGTATTGTGTAACTGTTAGCTGAGGGTTGAAGGCACAGTTAAAATTTCTTCAATTAACACACTTAGCAGAGGTACAATGCTTGATCGCTCTGGGAAACGCTGTTTGAACTCTTACGAATGATTGCCTCTTGGGGATCTGACCTCGACTGCGTCGTGAAGTTTCCTTTTTCTGACTGTAACGAAACTTCTACTTAACAGAATTATGAATACAACCGTTACTCCTGATTCGTCTTTAAAAGCCGAAGTTTTTGAGGTATCCAGAATTTGTACTGGCTCATCTGAGTTTTGCATAGAAAACAAGTTCAATACGGAAACAAGCAAAATACGATATTTGTGTTTATAGTGAAATATAAAAATATCATGAAAGAATTTGTATAAAAATATCATTTATAAGCAACGAAACATAATGTCTAAAGACTGTACAACAATATCGATTTCTCATGGGAGATAAGGGAGATTGCGTTGTAGAGAAAGCTCAGGGCCCTCTAACCATCTCAATAGAGCCCTTATCGGAGCAGTGTTATGAAAATGATGTACAGTATGTCTCACTTTTCTTTTCGCTTAGTAACTGAGCAGTTCACATTAAGGTCATAGAACTGAGCAAATTGAAAAAAGAGAAATGCATTATTGCACCCAATATCGAACGCATGATACAAAACTACACTTCGCCCCAGTGGTTAAACGCACGGGATTATAGCTGATCAGTGGTGTCTAAGTAAAAATGCACAGGAACGCGCGGTGCCTTTTACGCCTTCAATACCTTTTCCCTTCTCTCCCCCCATTCCTCCTCCCCTTTTTACTTTCGTATGTTTATAGTATAAGACGGTATAGTGAATGGTCGAACCCAGACTTCTGGATTTACACATTTTGGCATTCAAGGAACAAGATTTCACCATTTTGGTAAGAAAACACTGAAATATTGGGGCAGTTTCGGGTTGTATAACGAAGTAAATTTCTCCGTCATTTTTGTCCACGCCGGGGCTCGAACCTCGGTCCCCTCATTCCGGAATAAGTCGCTCTACCAAATGAGCTACGCGGACGTTCGTTATCGCTGCTATCTGCCTTTATGTCATGTGCGTCCTGCTGGGCAGGCACGTCACAGTTGCGGTAACTTAAATCGGCCCCATATTATCGAGTAAAATGTCTTTGGAAGCGGAAACTAATTTAGAGTGCAATGATGAAAACCATTTATTACTGGGAGTCTTAGTTCTTGAGATATTTGGATAGGGACAGTTTGGGTACAGCACGGACAATTCTATAGCACGCCTGAAAACGAGAGGTAGAACAGCCTGGAGATTTATTGCTTCGACAGATTTTTTCCGCCTGTGTGATACGGGCCTAAAACTCCAGAGATGAAAATAACCTGTGCTTCCAGCGTAATTAAGAGCCACTCGTAAATGGACTAAATTCATTGAGACGCACAAATAGACTCCTTAATAATGACTAGATTAATTGAATTCCCAATTACAAAAGTTTTCCCACTGCAGTATCCCCACCTCAACATTCTTAACAACAATAGAAAAATTAGTTTCAAGGGACTGTCAAGTGAGAATCGATTTAGAGACTAACTCTACTTTCAAACAAATATGGGAACTAACTTCCACTAACTGTGCAGTTTTCCTGTTGCGTCTTTTTTACGCTTTCCAACGAAGGTTGAAGAAGCGTATATGCTCCACCTTTGTCCGTCCGCACGATAACTCGCGTAAAAATAGTTCTATTTCGATGAAATTTTAGTATGTGGTAGCGGACCACCTGGGGACGAAGCCTATCGAAAATGGTAGAAATGGGGTCAAAGGTCAGAACATAGGAGAGTGTCCCCTTATGCGTCAGAACTTGCGTAAAAATAGTTCGATTTCGATGAAATTTTAGTATGTGGTAGGGGACCATCCGGGGACAAACCCTATTGAAAAATGGGCTAAATGGGGTCAAAGGTCAGGACATCGGAGCGGGGTACATTCCATTGCCCTTATGCGTCATAATAAAACTGCTTCGATTGCGACAAAACTTTATCATGTTATTTCGGAGGTATACTGAACCAATTCTGTTTAATATCATCGAAATGTGGTAAAAGGTCAGGGTACAGGAGCGAGATTTATTCCACATCCATTATCCTGGGCTAGGGTAGGAAAAGGATGTAGATGGACCAGCTGGATGTAAAAATGAGACCTTAACTTCATTCTCACTCTCTTCTTTTGGTAGAACATACGCTACCCACCAGTTGTTTTCATAGATTATGGTTATGTAACCACTCATTTCTGTTATTTGCAGTCTGTCTTGTAATGCTGATACTTTTTCAGTAGCTGACTCGTTTGATTCTGAGAACATCTTCACTTTTATTTTTGAATTACTCAATGGGATAGGAATAAAAGCATGAAGTTTCTGGGTACCTTGTATTGTTAGAGACTTGCTTAGGCGATTTTCCAAAAATTGGTCTGTTTCTATGTATTCTTCTTGACTTACATATGTAAAGTTTGCCACAAAAATGTTCTGAATTGCCCATTCGTACAACTGAAATGGTGTTTGAATTTGATTCTCGTAAGGGCGTTGTAAGCTGGCTTGAGCAGCTAACCTTTTTCACCGTTCCACCAACGCCATCACATGGCCCCTTCCCGTGTGCTGTTGCTGAAAAATGCCATTCAGCATCAATGTTGAAGTCATCTTGATGGAAACATAAAAGTTTGTGAAAAAATGTCCGATTTTTGCACTGGGCTGCAGACCCGTCAGAGAAATAGTACATTTTTTTGACGCTGTTGTCACCAAACTTACTTTTCAAGAAGTTAATAAGGTTTTTTTTTTTTGGAAGCAGTATAGTGTAATTGTGTTGTGCTCTAAACATTCAGAAATTACTACAAAACTTGCATGTTCAGTCTTTTCTGTTTTGTAATAGATGACAAATGGGTGGACTGTGGCTTGCCCACTGGTCCAGTGATAGCTCTGGGCTTCATCTTGAAGAAGAAAACTATAATTTTTAGCAAAATCTCAAATGATGAGAAATTCTGAGTCCTTGAGGTTTTCCTTAGTACTACTGTTCATAAAAGAGCTTTGCTGCTTAGCAATGAAGTCATGTCTGACCAAAGCAGACAGTTTTTCGCAAAACAAATCAATAAAATTTGAAGTTGATTTTTCTAATGTCTCCAAGTTGCATCTATCAACTGTAATCCATTGGCGAAAAGTTAGTTTTTCAACCAAGTTCTCAAAACCGTGTTCCCAGAACAGGTGGGACACTTCCCCAAATGACAATCTATGGAAGTAGGGTTGCATAATACTCTTGCAAGACAATGTTTGTAGGAAGATAATTGTCCATTTGTTAGTGAACCAATTCTTGCATTTTCCATCATCAGTTTTACATTTTGGTGTGTGGTGCAAACACATACCGTATGAGTACCATTAGACCCTACCAGGACACGGTTTTTTGGTCTGAGCTCTGCGAATTTGGAAAAACTGACTTTCGTGCTTGCAAATTGTCAAATTACATAAAATCAGCCAGTTTGACAAACTTTATCTCCGTTTTCAGTTCTAACAGAAACACAATCTTACTAATTTCATCACTTTGGTAAAACGATCATACTACAACTACTTCAGAAGAGAGAGACTTGCCTGGTTTTCTATTAAGGCTTTCCAAAATTCCTTTCTCCTTCAGAATTTTTTTTTTATTGTCTTACCATATAATTAAGAGCATTGAATTCTTACATGATTTTCCTAACACTCCATGACTCTGGTAAGCAAGTCAAAATCATCAACTGTTTATCTCTAGTGCAGTTAGAAAAATTACTTTTAAGATTGTCCATAAGAGAGTCGTGAAGTATTTCATCCTCATCATCAGATGATTCTTGAATATTTGTAAAAGCTTCCGTTTCATAGCAGAACTGATTTTTTGAATTTTGGTTGAAGCATAACATTTAGATTTTAGCTTTTTCTTATTGACAGCTGATTCACCCAAGTCATGGAGCGAAGTATTCAGTGTTTCAATTACTTCTGACATAGATGCAAAATTTTCGTCCATTTTCTCATCAGCACAGGTTTCATTTGCTTCTTGACTAATTATTAAAGTTTTCAGCTGCTTTCTGCAAGAATCACAAATTTTAGTCTCCTTTGATAAGTCATCAAAATTTTCCAACATCCAGTCTGTCACATTTCTATATGGATTGAAACATTGTATTAATGTATATCTTGTACTTTCCATTGTTGATTATTTGTGCATAAAATGTTAAATTCAAATAGTAAAATAATTGCCTCCCATTACCTGTTCTTTTTATTTTTCCTAAAAAAATCCTGCACAGCTTCAATTTATAAAAGTCTAGTTTCAAAACTGAAAAGGATGTACTTTATTCAATTTAAAGTTTTCAACCACAAAAGTTTTCAAACACATATCACTTTCACTGCAAGAAACACATGATCACCATCAAAACCTAAAGCAGACTGAGAAACACATCTGATCACCATCAAAACCTAAAGCAGACAGTTCTGCAAGGTAGGAATGCAAGTTGCTGCTTGTTGGGTCTTGTTACCAATGATCTAAACAACAGAATCAGTTTTTTAAGTCGGAACATGCAGAGTTTTGTCCAAAACAAAATGTAGCCTACAGTATAACTGCACAGTCTTTATTTTTTTATATTGTATTGGGAATTATTACAAATTCTGAATAATGAAAATAATAAAATTTTTAAGCCCATGTGACTCAGATTTTAAACAAATAAATTAAAAATAAAACATTGTTTAAATAAATGGTTTTAAATAACAAAAATACTATATCTATTGTTATTAAGGAAACTTTTTAAAGATTTAGCCCAAATTTATTTTCAGATTACATGTTTTTTTATTTTTTTTTTTTCATTAAACTCTTGTGTTAGGCTAAATTTGAATATAGCTTTTTAAGTAAACCCATTATCATCCCAAGTTACAACTCATGTAATCAAATGCCAAACATATAAAGATTGTTTTAAAAAATTTCGAATTTTTTGGAGCGTCACATTTTGAAAAATTCAAAATTTGAATGTTTTTAAAATATTAACCCCTATGGTGTTGTACATCAAATAAAATAGCATAAACAATACTACAAAAATATACCTTTCCCATCTCTCTATCTTAATTAGGGGAGCTGCAATCACAATTTAAAAACCCATCAATCTTCCGATTTTGAGGTGTTTTTAATACTTTTTATAGCTGTATTTTCAAAACCGGTGGATATATGACGATGAAATTTGATATTTTTCTTAATCTATATAGAGGCCACCTATGTACCAAATTTCATTAAAATCTGAGATGGTCAAGTCGTTGTGTTGAGTCAATACGGAATGACCCAAGAACGAAATAGAAACGTTGTTCTAACGTTTTGCAACAGCACACGTAAAGCCCCCCCCCAAAAAAGTCTTGAAACTGGATTATAACCTTCGATAAAAGGTTGTGGTAACATTTTTTGCGACGTTTGACGTAATACACAAAGGACAGCAACGTTTAATAGAGGGAATTTAGACGTTGATTAACCGTTGCTGTTACATTTACTAAACGTAATACAGAAAGGAAAAATACGTTGTAAAATCGAAAATAAAACGTCGCTAAACGGCTGTTAAAACCGTTTCTCAACGTAATAAAAAGAATATGACGTTTAAATAACGTCATTTACACGTTGCTAAACATTCTTAAAAACGTTTCTCAACGTCATAATGGAAGGAATATGACGTTTAAATAACGTCATTCAAACGTTGCTAAACGGTTGTTAAAACCGTTTCTCAACGTAATAAGGGACGGAATATGACGTTTAAATAACGTCATTCAAACGTTGCTAAACGGTTGTTAAAACCGTTTCTCAACGTAATAAGGGAAGGAATATGACGTTTAAATAACGTCATTCAAACGTTGCTAAACGGTTGTTAAAACCGTTTCTCAACGTAATAAGGGACGGAATATGACGTTTAAATAACGTCATTCAAACGTTGCTAAACGGTTGTTAAAACCGTTTCTAAACGTAATAAGGGAAGGAATATGACGGTTAAATAACGTCATTCAAACGTTGCTAAACGGTTGTTAAAACCGTTTCTAAACGTCATAATGAAAGGAATATGACGTTTAAATAACGTCATCTAAACGTCTTAAAAACAGTGCTACAACGTTATAACAACGGTTGAAAAACCATTGAATCAACGAGACGTATTAGCGTTTTATAAACGTAATATTGTGACGTTTTTTCAACGTCTCGCCGAACTGGTTTTAAAACGTTTTACAAACGTTTTTGTGCTACTTGGGAATTTGACTAAAAATGCTTCTATTGCGACAAAATTTTAGTACGTTGTTCCGGAGGTACACTAAACCAATTCTGTTGAATATAATAGAAATGGGATCGAAGGTCAGGACACAGGAGCGAGATTTATTGCACAGCCATTATCCTCATATCCTGAGTAATAACTTGAGTAATGATCTCTGGTATGTTGGAAAGCGTATAATAATCAATGCATTGCATGATTTTACTAACTTGTTCTTAATTGGAAAGGAATGATAAGGAATTCCCATCTTAAAAAGAAAACATATTATGCTGTATAGGGTTTACCCGAACGCCGTTCCGGTCCCACAACACCACTGTCAATAAGTGAACTATACAGCCATAGTGCATTCACAAACATACTCTTCCTCACAACGGAACTCTGATTTTTAGTGCGAAAGATCCATCTGTCTAAGACATCGTAAGAAAGCATACAAAAATATCGTTTCTCATCAAAACAGCGCTTTCGCAACACGTCTAGGTTCTGAATCTGTGAATCGTTCAAACACCGCACGAAGAACAGAATTTGCACTGTATTGGACATCATTTTTGTCACACCCGATTACTTTCAAACATGACGTCTCATCCAGAGAAGACAGTCACAGCTGTTTGGTTTTAGAAAGTTATATTAAGTGCCATTTATCCACAGTTGATCCTTGTGTAAGATTTCTTGCAGCCTATCGACAGTTCCGGATATTTTCCCCCGCTGGATGACTAACTATCGCACACGTAAGGAGATATCAGCCGAAAATCATATCGCGGTGTAACGTCTTCGGAACTTAGAATCACACGAGTACACGGGCGCTTATATAGGGGGCAAGAGGGGGCATTGGCCCTCCCGTAGAAATAGAATACCTTTCTGTCCTTGAAAGGCATTACAGAAAGTTTCGCGGTAACATGATCACTAATTTTTCTGTAGAACTTCTGGGTACGTATTTGTGCAGAGAAAATGTGCGATGTTTGTTCCAGACACCGTCTGGAATTAATGAAAAAATTCCTACTTAGCTTCAAATAAAAAAAAAAAAAGAAAATTGAAAGGCAGATGATGTGACTTACTACAAAGGCAAATCACGTCTCAAGACGATAAATCTGCAGCGATACATTCTGTCCGTGTAGCTTAGTTGGGAGAGCAACTTACTCCGGAGTGAGGGAGCGCGGATGCGATCTACGTCACGGACAAATTTGTGTTTTTACAAGCTAGTCACTACTGGACAAAGATCTCTCGAAATTTTCCTAGAAATTTGTCTTGAGTGTATTGTTTGATTCCTGATGACCAGTTGAGTAGTATCTGAGGTTTCGTGGTGCACGTGATACACAAGTGGCCAAAATGATGAAAACAGTGGCAAAGAAATTTCCTTATTATCCTACATGCGGTCGAATTTAATTTATTAATCTTTTTTAGGTAGTTATTTGGGCCTTATGGTTTCCAATTAAATTTGTGTGTTGTGAGAGTGTGGTAAAAATGGTTAGATACGTAACAAGAAGACACCGTAGAAATTTACATATGGTGTTTGTATATGCTATTCGTAGTTACGATTTCTGTTTGCCCCCTCCTGGAAATTAAGCTAAACCCCCATGCACGAGGGTCATTTTTATTGGCAGAATATCGATTTAATTCCTGGGAAAAAATTGTAAACGGGGGAGATCTATTAAATATGAATACAATATTTATGCCAGGAGGAATTTCCTAGTGCAGAATGAGGATCTTCCGATAAATGCGCCTTCATTATTAACATTACAGAAAAACAAACTACGCAGTGTTCCTCTCGTGTAAACACGACAGATAAAATACCATATTTAAAATTGCGTAACAGTAAGTGCAGTATTTCGACCTGCCAAAAATGATTAAAATACGTTGACGATTCATATTTCATTTGTATCTTCTAAAATATTCATAACTATGCCAAGTAAAACGTATGATAACACAGATTTTTCCTACGTACACTCACACTTGATGAATAGTCGCGACGCTAACGCTTGCTTTCGTTTCTTTGTTTGTTCGGGGGTTTAACGACCACACGGAGCAGCTCCATGGGTTATAAGCAGTCGCCGGTCCCTAATTTACTGCCACTGGTTCCAGGGATGGGAGAAAACCAGAGCCGTAAGAGAAACACGACATCCATGCCTCACCGGGATTCGAATCCCGTACTCATCTCTGACTAATGGTCAGAAGACAGAGCTCTGCGCCACCGGGTCTACGCCAGTGTGTAAAGTGTGTGTATGTGGGGAGGGGGCTACGTTTTAAAGGGGAAGCAATCAGGAGTTGTGTTAACGTGAGGAGCAAATCAGATTACCAGATGTTATAGCTGTGAAGCAAATCAGAGGGGCTAGGTGTTATAGGGATGCAAGATTTACCCCCGAGAGTGGGTGGAAAGAGGCGTTGTAATCGGACGGGCACGCTTTTATAATATGCTGGAAGAGAAGCGGCTGGCACATATCGTCCGCGGAATAATTGGCATGCTGCATTGGTACAGCTTACTGTACCCGCTATACCAGAAAAAATTATAGTGTTATATAAAATTGTAAAGGCGGAGAGATAAGAACTAGATCTGGTGTGAAGGTAAGTTTTGCTAGAAGAATGATGAAGGGTTTAAAACTCAGTTTACGTTTTAGTTATACTATTTTATTAAATGATGCAGGTTGCGTCTGGTTTTACAGCGATGAGAATGAGGGGGTGATGAAAAATAATCTAAGAAAAGCTTTTGATGAGGTGGGTGAAGGGGGTTATATGAATGCAAATGCTGCAGTGGCAATAGAGGCTAGTAAAATAGCGATTGTCATAAATAGGTCTAGTTGACAGATTCTAGAGAAAATAGGGAGAGCAGAGAACTGTATTCAGAGCTACAGTGCAACGATCCATCCGCCGTATTGTCCTACGATGAAAACACATAACCAAAGAACATCATCGGAGACAACGACTGGAGTTGCTTGAAAACATCCGAAGTGGACAGTGAAAGATTAAGAAAGCTGCCTTCTCTGATGAATCACGTTTCCTACTGCTTCGGGCAGATGGACAGCTTTTCAATGAATGAAATACGGAATTACACCATTGTACAATACAAATTTAAATGATATGAATCCGTTTATTGGCGTAAATATGACATGAATGTTAAGTCAGATAATATCAGAAAACTTGAAAATTCCATCGTCCTGGTGAGGGAATCGAAACCGCATCTCCCGGATAGCGCCCAAGTATGCTAGCCACTACACCACCCAGAACGATCAAGTTTCCGATTAATTTGAATATAACCAACGCAGGATTCGCTGGTCGAAGGAACCGACATTCATATATAGCGAATCTGGAGGTTTACAATTCATTCCCGTGATTGTTCGGTGGCGTAGAATATCAATGAATGAAATGCGGAATTACACCATGGTGCAATACAAATTGGGAAGATGTGAATCCGTTTATTGGTGTGAATATGACATAGATGTTAAGTCAGATAATTCTGCACCTCCGGGCAATCACGGGAATGAATTTTAACCTACAGATTCACTATATATGAATACCGGTTGCTTCGACTAGCGAATCCTGTGATGGTTATATTCAAATTAATCAGAAGCTTGGAACTTGGTCGTTCTGGGTGGTGTGGTGGCTAGCATGCTCAGACTCTATCCGGGAGACGCGGGTTCGATTCCCGCTCCAGGACGAGGAAATTTTCGGATATTATCTTACTTGACATCCATGTCATATTTACACCAATAAACGGATTCACATCTTCCAAATTTGTATTGGACCGCTTTCCTTTATTTTCCACCAAGTAATTTACATGAACAACTGACTTGCTGTTAAAATCAAAACTAGCACATAATCGGTTGAAAAATAGGAGCAAACGAATACATACATGCAGTAGACAGAACATTAATTCGGGGAAGCTCTGTGTCCAAGCTGCTGAGCAGGGATTTATATATACATACACAACCCTAAATTTCCCCACACACCCCTACATTTCCCCACACACCTCCCATAAAAAATGTCTACAACCCTCAATTTGAAGGTGTGAAACCCACACACACGTATAAATTTATATACACATACACACTTATTAATGTTGTTCCTTGCATTTACTATACTGTGCAAATTAAATGGGACAAAGTAAAAAATCACTCTTTTTTTCCAAAACTATGCTTTTATATCATTCTATGCCTTCATCATCATCATCATCATTGTCAACCATTATCAATCCACTGCTGGACGAAGGTCTCCCCAAGTTTCCTCCACAACGGTCTGTCTTGTGCCAGTCTCCTCCATGTCACCCCTGCATACATTCGAATTTCATCCACCCATCTCCCATGTGGTCTTCTTCTGGGTCTTTTCCTGTCCCTTGGAATCCAATCTAAAATTTCGGCTGTCCATCGATGATCTGTCCTTCTGGCAGTATGTCCAGCCCATTGCCATTTCAGGGATTTAACTCTGATCATGATGTCTTCCACTCTTGTCATTTTTCGGATCCACGAGTTCCTCTTCTTATCTCTCCTGGTTACACCAAGCATGCACCTCTCCATGCTACTTTGAGTTGTCTGCAGCCTTTGTATGTCTCTTTTAGTTAAGGTCCACGTCTCTGCACCATACGTAAGCACTGGAAGGATGCATTGATCAAACACTTTTCTTTCAAGACATAATGGCATATTGCTCTTGAAAATTATGCTGTTTCTTCCAAAAGCTCTCCAGGCAAGTTTTGTACGTCGATTAATTTCTTCATCAATGTGACCCTCACTTGATATCTGCTGTCCAAGATAAACGTACGTGTCTGTTATCTCCAGCTTTCCCCCATCAATCGATAAATCTTCATTTTTTGTAAAAGCATTGAACATCACTTTTGTCTTCTGAAAGTTCATTTTTAATCCCACTTCTTTACTCTTGTCAGCAAGTTCCTGGATCATACTCTGCAGCTCTGATGGGGTAGTTGCAAAAATGACTACGTCATCAGCAAAACGAAGGTGGGTTAGATAATCTCCATTAATCTTTATCCCCTTGTTTTCCCAGCTCAGTGACTGAAAAAAACCCTCCAATGTGGCATTAAAGAGCTTTGGAGATATGGTGTCACCTAGTCTCACTCCCTTTCCAATTTTTACGTGTGTTGTATTTTCAAACAGCCTAATCTTTGCACTTGCATTTTCATAGATGTTATGAATAATATTAATGTATGCATCTTCAATACCACAGGTTTTCAGAGCCATTGTAACTGCTGATGGTTTCACCGAATCAAAGGCTTTTTCATAATCGATAAAAGCCATGCACAATGGAAGTTCATATTCCCTCGCTCTTTCAATTAGTTCTCTCAGCACGTGGATATGATCTATTGTGCTGTAGCCACTCCTGAATCCAGCTTGTTCTCTCGGTTGAGCCATGTCCAGTGTTACCTTCAAGCGGTGTGAAAGAACTTTAGTGAAGATTTTATAAACTACTGTTAGAAGGCTGATAGGTCTGTAGTTTCCGAGATCCTCAATGTCACCTTTCTTATGTAGCAGGATCATTGTAGCGGTGTTCCAATCCTCAGGAATCTTTCCTTCATTAAGGCATCGAGTGAAAATTTGGGCGAGTACTGTTTCGATTTCTCCACTTGCTTCTTGTATTATGTCTACAGTAATTCTATCTTCTCCTGGAGCTTTTCCTCGCTTCATGTTCTTGATTGCATGTGCAACTTCTGCTGGAAAGACTGGAGGAACTCTGGTACTGGTATCTTTCATGATGTCTGGAGTGCATATATCATCCCTTTCATATAATTTGGAGTAGAAATCTTTCACTCTTGTCAAAATTTCGCCTCTATTTCTTGTTACAGAACCATCTTCTTTTCTCAGTGCCATAATCTGTTTTCTTCCCTTACTGAGATGTCCCTTTGCTATCTTTAGGCTTTGGTTGTTTTCAATTGCTTTCCTCACTAGTTCACAGTTGAATTTCCTTACGTCTTCAGTGATACTTTTTCTTACTGTCTTGCATAGCTCTATATATTCCACTTTGGAAGTCACATCTTCTTTAGTTGTCCTCATCTCTCTTCTTTTTTGCATCAACATTTTGGTTTTTCCTGATAATTTGTTCACATGCAACTTGTTCTTAGACCCAGCTAATTTTGCTGCTGTTTCCATAAGAGCTTTGGTTACTTTTCTGTTAACTTCAGAGATGTCCACTTCTTCCGATGTTAGGCCTTCTAAAGCAGAGAACCTGTTCTTCAGTTCTAACTTGAAGGTATTATGGTGTTTTTTAAGGTTGGTTATGTCAATAGATTTTGTTTGTCTTATGAGCTTGCCACGTTCAAGTTTAGTGTTGAGGTGCATCTTACATCTCACCAATCTATGGTCACTACCTGTGTTGAACTTGTTTAGCACACTGCAGTCTTCTATGACGAATTTTTTGTTACACATAATAAAATCAATTTCACTTGTCGTCCCATTTGGATGTCTCCATGTCCATTTCCTGTGTGGCTTTTTCTTGAAGAAGGAGTTCAAGATGAAAAACCCTTCTGCCTCTGCAAACTCAACGAGAGTATTTCCACGCTGGTTTCTGTTGCCGTGACCGAATTTACCTACTGAAGTTTCATTCTGTTGCCGTTGCCCTATTTTTGCATTGAAATCTCCCATAATTATTTTCAAGTGCTGCTTACCTTTATTATTTAGATGACAAATTTCCTCATAAAATTCTTCAATTTCTTCTTCAGGATGACTTGTGGTGGGTGCGTGCATAAGTTTGAATAATCTGAGCCTGGTATCTTTTCGAGAGTTGGATAACAAGTCGTGCAGCTCTGTCAGAGGAACTTTCAACTTCTACAACTTTATCCTTCAGTTTCTTGTTTTTTATAAATCCAACACCACTAGTTCTGCCAGTATCTGTCCCACGATAGTAGAAGAGATGTCCACTTTTCAGTTCGATGAGATCTTCTCCTTTTCTACTTATCTCACTTAGCCCCACGATGTCCCACTTGATCCTTTGTAGTTCCTCTTCCAATTCAAGAAGCCTTGAATCAGAAGATAGGGAGCGTCCATTGTAAGTAGCCAAGGTCAGCATCAGATGGCAGCCTAGTCCGGTCCTCCGGGGATTCTTAGCACCCTCTGCCTTCATGTCGCACTGGCCGCTGCCTTGGCCAGGTACATTCCAGCGGCCGGAGACTGAGGGCCAAGATTTAAGTTGTGGAATCATTTTGGAGGGGTTTGGCCATAACTCACCACTCTGGCCAAGCGGGTTGGTGAGTGTGGGATAGAATTTCCTCTAATCCCGATGGTATAGTTATACCGCTATGGGCGGTCGTCAGAGCCCCTTTAGTGGGAACAGGATGCACCACGAGAAGGCGGGGTTGACATTTGTCAAGGAGAGGCTGTGATGTTACGCATCACCTGACCTTACATCCCTATGCCTTCATATACACTGATAAATACCTGTATTAGTGTATTAGTATGAAGTATGTCCTCCTTTAGCAGAAATGACCTCTTGAATTCGTTTTGGCATTGATTCCACTAATTGAGTGAACATATTTTTGACTTCATAATCTTGGAACCACACTTTTATAGCATTCGTTATCATGCGTTCTTGCCTTGTCCTTCATAAAAAGGGTACTAAACGTCTATTCAAAATATTCCACAAGTTTTCTATGGGATTTAAGGCTGGTGAATTTGCAGGCCAATCAAGCAAATAAATTTGATTTTCCAGCATGAAATTCTTGACCAATTTCGAATTGTGACATGGGGCCAAGTCATGTTGAAATGTCCCGTCAAAACTTTGCAAGAATGGAACAATCCTACGTTGTAATATTTCTACGTACTTGGCTGAATTCATCATACCTTGAACAGGAACTAAGCTTCCAGTGCCATTTGATGTGAAAAAACCCCAAAACATCTGTTTCAGAGAGTGTTTTACAGTTTGTTTCACATGCTCAAGTCTTAAGGGTTCACAGTTGTTTCGTCTAACGACATTTGCTTGGTAACCCTGCACAAATAAATGAGTTTCATCACTGAAAATTACCCTTTTCCAGTCGTCAGCAGTCCATGATTTATATTTTTTGGCCCATGCTAAACGTTTTATCTTCATTTTTGCATTCAAATATTATTTTCTCGTTAGTCTTCTTGCCTTCCGGCCAACTTCCAGAAGCCAACGGCGTACAGTTGAATCACTAACATCACAACCACTAGCCAATAAATCTCTTTGAAGGTCGGTGCTTGTTTTTTTTGTTTTTTTTTGGATTCATTTTACTATTTCTGATTAGATATTTATCGGTTCGTGGAGTTGTTTTTCGTTTTCTTCCACATTTACCTCTCCTTTTTGGAGACGATGATCCAGATGCATTGTATCACGTAAGCAGTCTTGATACACTTGATTTGCCTACACCAACTGCAGAGGCGATATCTCTCACTGCCATAGAAGTGTGATCCTTCAGAGCAATTATTTTTGCACGCTTCCTTCGGGAAATATCCATTTTTCAATACACGAAAGCAACACGTACTCACAGAGAGCAAAAACCAACATCCACTTGTCACACACGAAAGCTCACAACTGAAGCTGAAGTGCCTATTTCCTGTTTAAAACCGGTCAAACCACATTATTACTATCAAGTTCTAACAGTCACACCACCTTACAGCTGATAAACCCGGTTTACGTGGGTTTCCGACATCAACTGGCGAACACATTACAATTCTGAGAATAAAATAGCTTGTCCCAATTAATTTGCATGAACTCCTCAGTATTCTTGAAGTATCTTTTAATGAAGTGCAATATTTTTTTATTTGAAGATTATATATATATGTAGTATGCTTCTTTTATTTTAGTAATTTTCGTTCAAAGCACATGATTTTCGATAGTAGCGTACCGGAAAAACTTGAGCGCCGCCCGCAAAAAAATATCTTCGAGGCCCTTTTGCGAAAATCTATTAGCTTACAATTAGTGAAACTTTTAAATTGGCGGACTTGGAAGTCTCGTAAACCTTGCTGTTTCTTTTGGATACCAACAACATAGGGTCCGCAGGGTAATCGAAAAAGCGAGAAACGTAGGTAACAAAATGAACGAATGAATGCATTGACAACCCTGAAATAAGATTCATCTGATCCATCCCATCTTCAGCGGGATTTTCGATTTGGTTCAGGAGAGCTCTCAAGAGATTTAATTACGATGTGGGGATAAAATCACCTATAGATGCATCTCCGATATAATCATGATCTCCAATTCATCACATGTAGGTGTGCTGGAGTATGCTCCATCCCCATACTGTACCCTGATGGATGCAAGGCTAAACATACGAATAACAGAAAGTTCCTTTGCTATACAAGACTTGAAAAACATAAAAGGGAAGTCAAATGTGGAAAGCTCACAGCTGCGCTGTCAAACGGAAGTATCAAACAACAAAGCAACCTCGTTCTAGAGCGACATCAAGGATATTGCCCAGTATATCGCCGCAAAAGAAATCTTACTAAGGAAGACCATACAGATTCTCTCTCACAGATAAGCATGTAACGATTTTGTCTCTATAAATCTATCATGTGCATGGACCGTTCTGTTAGAGCTAAACTCAAAGTAACTATCAGCGAGATATTAAACTAATGCTATCTCGCGTGGCCATTGTTTATTTGATTTTAATCTTTGTTCTATTTATGCTTTTTAGTTTTAGTCTGTAAGGTGCCCCAGTGCCTTAAAAAAGCCGCCTATTGGCGATTGAAAGCTCAGCAGATCCTGTATGATCTTGTTTACACCTGTATAAGAAACCGGATTACGTGCTTTTAAAGTCTTGCAATTGTTCCGAGTTAACGCTGGTGTGGCCAGGTATCTTATGATTGGAAGAGGTTCCTGTAAAAGAATATCGATTTGATCAAATACGCTCAACCAAAAGCAGTGGCTTGATTTAGCTCCCCCGTCTCAAAGAGAGGACAATTCGAAGCAACGGCAATATTATGTGTTTGGTGAAATTCTAAGGGTGTAGTGTACTTCAAATATGTCCCTGATGGAAGCAGCATCCCTGCCGACACCTACTCATGATCATGATCATATGTAGAGGATTTTAGGAAGGGAGTGTCTGATCCCAGTTCTTAAACATTCCTTAGAAATAGGAAGCTGGGAGATTTGGCTAGAGTGCCCGATAGGAAAGTGACACGGAAGCGAAGTAGAAAGGGGGAGGAAGATGCCCTTATTTATTATCGGGGGCCAGTACCCGGGCGACACCTACTCAGCCGAACTTGAGCGATTGTATTCCGTGACGCTTCAACGCCCCTCAGGATTGGTGAACATGAACTTTTCCCGCAAGGCAATGCCAAACCGCATACTGCTGTTTGGAGCAAAGAAAAACTTTTAAGCAAGCATTTGAGCCTTTTCTCGCTCAGCGTACTTATAGCCTGGACCTAGCTCTTATCAGCTACCACACTTTCATTCCATGGCTCATAAACAGGCATCTGTCAAGAAATTTTCACATCCACAAACCAAGCACCCCATTGAAGAGGAATTAACATACTTGCTGGAAAATGGCTACGAAAAATTTAAAATAGTGGTTCGTATTTCGATGAAAAATAGATTATTTATATTGCAACAGTCATTTTTCAGATATACAGTAACCCCCCACCCCCACGGGAGTTAATATCCTGTAATTATACTTGTACCTTGTAACATACAGGGGTTGAACAGAATAATGTGAACACCACACTCAGAGACGTGACTTCTAATGCAGCTGCGTACGTCGCAATACGCAAAGGTGTCCACCACTTTTTTGGTTGTAAATAGCTTTGTTTAGAATCTCAAGGTCCTATTTAAGTGCACTTAAAGTGTCTTTCTGGGTGACGACGAAATGAGCGACCTAACGGACTTCGAAATAGGACTAACTATTGGTGGCCGGCTAGTTGGTGCCTCTGTGACAACAGTCGCCAGGGTAGTGGGGATATCGAGAACTACTGTGTCTAGCGTCATGACAGCATAAGATGTTCGTGAAAATCCTCGTCTGTGAAACACAAGAGCTGCCGGAAAACGACCCTGACTGATAAGGACAGAAGAGCATTAAAGAGAATTGTTACCCGTAATAAGAAGACCACGGCGCCGAAAATTAGTGCGGAGCTCAATCTGCATCTCCAGACTCTAGTATCAACGGAAACAGTGCGCAGTAAACTGCATAAACAAGACATTCATGACAGAGCTGCTATTGCAAAACCTCTGATGACCCGGATAGATGTACAACAGCGACGGCAGTGGTGCCAGGAGCATACAACGTGGACTGTCGATGCATGGAAGCATGTAATGTGGTCAGATGAATCAACATTCGCACTGTTCCCCACCACAGGACGTGTTTACGCGCGGAGAACACCGTCAGAAGCGTACAACCTAGACTGTCTGCTCCCAACAATGCAGCATGGTGGTGATTCTGACATGCTCAGAGAGGTCATGTCGTGGTTTTCAGCAGGTCCCCTGATCACTTTGAATAGACGGATGACTGGCAGGGCGTATGAAATCATTTTAACAAACCAAAACCATCTGATGGCTGAGGCATTGTTTCCTGCAGGGGATGCCATCTATCAAGATAACGCCCCAATTCACAGAGCTCGGAATGTCCAATCATGGTTTAAAGAGCACGAGGATGAACTTTCACACCTTCTTTGGCCTCCCCAATTACCAGACTTAAACATCATCGAGTACTGAGGTCTGTGTTAGAAAACAGAATAAGATCCCGTTATCCTCCTCCTGCATCTCTGAAGGACCTGGGGCAGTTTCTTCATGAAGAATGGTGTAACATCCCATTAATTACCATCCAGGATTTGTAAGCGTCCATTCCAAGGAGGATTCAGGCGGTTTTGAATGCCAAAGGTGATCCCACACCCTATTAGGTACATAAAACCTTCTTTTCCTAGGTGTTCACATTATTTTGTCTAACCCCTGTACCAATTTGTTGTCACCGCGTATCACTCAGCTCAACTGTCCTGGGAAGTCATTATTCAGAGTATTTCGAAAATTTACATTTTACTCAAAAAAGGAGGATTACTTTGAAACACTGCTACTGTATAAGGTAATATACGTATTTTCAGGTGAACTACAGGGTAATTCAAAATGATTGCCCCGATTACAAATGACAATAACGTGTTTATGAAGATAAATAGACAGCTGATATCCTTACACAAGAAAGAAGGAAGTTTAGAATTTTATTGGAACCTACTGCTGTGTTGCTACGGTGACGCAGGAAAGTGAGCTGTTCGTGCGCCAAAGCCAGTGGGAAGAAATGGCGACCGCAGCAGCAAAGGCGTTTTGCGTGCTCGAGTTTGAAAAGCGTAATTGTTGTGAGTTCTTTTAGTGGGGGTATGTCAAAAACCATGTGTATGTGCCACCTTTGCCGAGAACACTGCAAGAACTGAAGATGTGCATTCAGTTTGCACTGGCATCGGTGACTACGGACATGCTTCATAATGTATGGCGTGAAATGGATTACCGTTTAGATGTTGTCCGTGTGACGCAGGGGAGTCACATGGAACATTTGTAAGGTATGGAAACAAAATTCTAAACTTCCTTCCTTCTTTATTGTTCAACAATGTGATCTCTGCATATATGTTCATAAACCAGGTATTGTCATTTGTAATCGGGGCAATCATTTTGAATTACCCTGTATTACAATACTGATTTAAAGTGATCATTTACAAAATTCTCATTGGGTAAAATTCCTTACCCTCCTTCCTGCTTCATTGTTGTGGACGTTCATAAGTCCTTCGGCTGTGTTTGGATCTTCACCAGAATCGACAAAGTCCTTGCTAAATTTGGCACCGAATTTGATGTCGTCTGAACATCCTCCCCATTTCCATCTACCTCCGTTGTCGCGCTTGCGGATGAGTTCGTCGCACCGGCACTCTGTCAGTTCACCGCGACTGCAGGCTCGTGTGATACTGTAGGCTACACCTGCAGCTGAAATGGCGTACACGTAGGCTTTTTCTCGGCTCTCTGAGGAAAGAAAACACAGGTTTCGACATTAGGGAGTTTATAAAGGAATACTTTTTGACATTCAGCTGTACACTGACAAGAATAGCAATGTAAAAAAAAGTGAAAATGGAAAGGCATTTTTTACAGTGTACGTCCTTTACAAATAAACGCACGTGTCTGTAACAAAATTGGAAACCGGCCAAAAATTTTGGACTCGGACGTCAGATATTTTGACCCGACCTGAACTTGACCCAGAAAAATCTGCTTTGAACTATAAAATCGAAATTCAATTTATAATTAATAATATAAACATCCAGATCCGTCTGTCGCTCTGGAACGCTTGACGTCACAGCAACGTCTGCACTGTTGCGTCATCACTAATCTATCAATTCGTGTGTGTTCTCGCGATGTCAAAATGCACGCGATCACTTTGAGATGCCAAAGTGATCGCATGCTAATTTATAAACATTAGATTATCAATGACTCGAGTTCTGTTTTTCCGATCTACAAAATTCGAATTGAATTCTTAATATCACGGCAGTTGAGTTTGCATGCAATCACATTGAGATGTCAAGGTGATCGCGTGCTAATTTAAAAACATTGGATGATCATCGACTAGAGTTCTGTTTATGCGATCTACAAAATTCGAACTGAAATCTTAATATCACGACAAGTTGAGTTTGTATATGAATTTAATTTGGCACAATTCGAATATTGATTTGAACGCTTAAATTATTTTTTACTTTTAACTAACTTTTCGTGTTTAGTGCTGATTACATTAAATATTTTGCAAACTATCGATCTATCTAAACGCTCTAACCTACAAAAAACTGAAATCTTGAGATGTCAAAGTGAACAAGATTTCATCTAAAGGCAGATGTCGCCCCGATAGCACATTGTCGAGAATTTACGTAGTTCCGATTTGTAATACCAGATGTCGCATCATTTTGTAGATAAAGCTTCGGAATGAAGTTTCTAACTAACCGTCGAATAGCACAGTCTGAAACAAGCCGTGATGGTCTTGTTTTAGACACAAGTGTGCCGAAGAGAACAGTAATTTAACGCGAAAAAACAAAGTAAACAGGAAAACAACTTTCCAAGTTCAGTGCTGATTACATTACACATTTTGCAAAATATCAATCTATCCAAACGCTCTAATCTACAATTGTTAAACAACAAATATTTCACACAGAATGTAATTTATCGTGTGGGCTTTTGAAAAACGGAAATAAATAGCATATAATTTTTAGTTCTAACATGAATGAGTTCTTACTATATAAGTTTTTACTATGTTTCCTTACAGAAATCCGGCGTCTATTTGATTTGTTTTCAATCTGCTTCAATTAAAAATGTCACTCCGTCACAAGACGGGCAAGATCCCCTATATATTATTTATTTTAAGGTGGACGTCAAGTAAGTAATCTTGCTTCCTATACTTCCAATGGAAAAACTTTTGTACACATTTCCTTCACAATTATTGAGTTCCCAAGGATGAAAATTCGAACATCGACTAAAATAACTTCATATTATAACTTGGAATATTTAATATTTTCTAAAACATAACCATAATTATATAAAAAATCAATAACTTTTCCTTTGGTGGTGTTGGAACCAGAAAAAAGATGGCGCGACCTGTACTTTGATGACCTCAGTAGACAGACAAATGTTGGATTACATAATTATGGATGTTTTAGAAAATATTAAGTATTCCAAGTTATAAAATGAAGCTATTTTAATCGATGTTCAAATTTTCATCCTTGTGAATGCATTAATTGTCCAGAAAAAAGATGGCGCGACCTGTACTTTGATGACGTCAGTAGACAGACAAATGTTGGATTACATAATTATGGTTATGTTTTAGAAAATATTAAGTATTCCAAGTTATAAAATGAAGCTATTTTAATCGATGTTCAAATTTTCATCCTTGTGAATGCATTAATTGTCCACAAAAAAGATGGCGCGACCTGTACTTTGATGACGTCAGTAGCAAGACAAATGTTGGATTACATAATTATGGTTATGTTTTAGAAAATATTAAATATTCCAAGTTATAAAATGAAGCTATTTTAATCGATGTTCAAATTTTCATCCTTGTGAATGCATTAATTGTCCACAAAAAAGATGGCGCGACCTGTACTTTGATGACGTCAGTAGCAAGACAAATGTTGGATTACATAATTATGGTTATGTTTTAGAAAATATTAAATATTCCAAGTTATAAAATGAAGCTATTTTAATCGATGTTCAAATTTTCATCCTTGGGAACGCATTAATTGTGAAGAAAAGGTGTACATAAGTTTTTCCGTTGGAAGTATAGGAAGTAAACTTACTTGACGTCCACCTTAAGCTTAAAAACAACCGTCCTGGGATGGGGTGTGAGCTAGTTATACATAATCGTATAGTATATACGCAGGGCTTTCAAAAAGTCTTTCCGCAGTGAGTCATCATCATCATTGTCAACCATTATCAATCCACTGCTGGACGAAGGTCTCCCCAAGTTTCCTCCACAACGGTCTGTCTTGTGCCAGTCTCCTCCATGTCACTCCCGCATATTTACGAATTTCATCCACCCATCTCCCATGTGGTCTTTTTCTGGGTCTTTTCCTGTCCCTTGGAATCCAATCTAAAATTTCGGCTGTCCATCTATGGTCTGTCCTTCTGGCAGTATGTCCAGCCCATTGCCATTTCAGGGATTTAACTCTGATCATGATGTCTTCCACTCTTGTCATTTTTCGGATCCACGAGTTCCTCTTCTTATCTCTCCTGGTTACACCAAGAATGCACCTCTCCATGCTTCTTTGAGTTGTCTGCAGCCTTTGTATGTCTCTTTTAGTTAAGGTCCACGTCTCTGCACCATACGTAAGCACTGGAAGGGATGCATTGATCAAACACTTTTCTTTAAGACATAATGGCATATTGCTCTTGAAAATTATGCTGTTTCTTCCAAAAGCTCTCCAGGCAAGTTTTGTACGCCGATTAATTTCTTCATCAATGTGACCCTCACTTGATATCTGCTGTCCAAGATAAACATACGTATCTGTTATCTCCAGTTTTTCTCCATCAATCGATAAATCATCATTTCTTGTAAAAAGCATTGAACATCACTTTTGTCTTCTGAAAGTTCATTTTTAATCCCACTTCTTTACTCTTGTCAGCAAGTTCCTGGATCATACTCTGCAGCTCTGATGGGGTAGTTGCAAAAATGACTACGTCATCAGCAAAACGAAGGTGGGTTAGATAATCTCCATTAATCTTTATCCCTTTGTTTTCCCAGTTCAGTGCTTGAAAGACATTTTCCAATGTGGCATTAAAGAGCTTCGGAGATATGGTGTCACCTTGTCTCACTCCCTTTCCAATTTTTATGTGTGTTGTATTTTCAAACAGCCGAATCTTTGCACTTGCATTTTCATAGATGTTATTAATAATATTAATGTATGCATCTTCAATACCGCAGGATTTCAGAGCCGTGGTAACTGCTGATGGTTTCACCGAATCAAAGGCTTTTTCATAATCGATAAAAGCCATGCACAATGGAAGTTCATATTCCCTCGCTCTTTCAATTAGTTCTCTCAGTACGTGGATATGATCTATTGTGCTGTAGCCACTCCTGAATCCAGCTTGTTCTCTCGGTTGAGCCATGTCCAGTGTTACCTTCAAGCGGTGTGAAAGAACTTTAGTGAAGATTTTATAAACCACTGATAGGAGGCTGATAGGTCTGTAGTTCCTGAGATCCTCAATGTCACCTTTTTTATGTAGCAGGATCATTGTAGCATTGTTCCAATCCTCAGGAATCTTCCCTTCATTAAGGCATCGAGTGAAAATTTGGGCGAGTACTGTTTCAATTTCTCCACTTGCTTCTTGTATGATGTCTATAGTAATTCCATCTTCTCCTGGAGCTTTCCCCCGCTTCATGTTCTTGATTGCATGAGCAACTTCTGCTGGGAGGACTGGAAGAACTCTGGTACCTTTCATGATGTCTGGAGTACATGTATCATCCCTTTCATATAGTTTGGAGTAGAAATCTTTCACTCTTGTCAAAATTTTCGCCTCTATTTCTTGTTATAGAACCATCTTCTTTTCTCAGAGCCATAATCTGTTTTCTTCCCTTACTGAGATGTCCCTTTGCTATCTTTAGGCTTTGGTTGTTTTCAATTGCTTTCCTCACTAGCTCACAGTTGAATTTCCTTACGTCTTCAGTGATACTTTTTCGTGCTGTCTTGCATAGCTCTATATATTCCACTTTGGAAGTCACATCTTCTTTAGTTGTCCTCATCTCTCTTCTTTTTTGCATCAACATTTTGGTTTTTCCTGATAATTTGTTTACATGCAACTTGTTCTTAGACCCAGCTAATTTTGTTGCTGTTTTCATAAGAGCTTTGGTTACTTTTCTGTTAACTTCAGAAATATCCACTTCTTCCGATGTTAGGCCTTCTAAAGCAGAGAATCTGTTCTTCAGTTCCAACTTGAAAGTATTATGGTGTTTTTTAAGGTTGGTTATGTCAATACACTTTGTTTGTCTTATGAGCTTGCCACGTTCCAGTTTAGTGTTGAGGTGTATCTTACATCTCACCAATCTATGGTCACTACCTGTGTTGAACTTGTTTAGCACACTGCAGTCTTCTATGACGAATTTTTTGTTACACATAATAAAATCAATTTCACTTGTCGTCCCAATTGGATGTCTCCATGTCCATTTCCTGTGTGGCTTTTTCTTGAAAAAGGAATTCAAGATGAAAAATCCTTCTGCCTCTGCAAACTCAACGAGAGTATTTCCACGCTGGTT
Source organism: Macrothele yani (assembly GCA_039090855.1). Taxonomy (NCBI): domain Eukaryota; kingdom Metazoa; phylum Arthropoda; class Arachnida; order Araneae; family Macrothelidae; genus Macrothele; species Macrothele yani. The sequence continues at coordinate 134,592,118 of CM077025.1, forward strand.
TCTGTTGCCGTGACCGAATTTACCTACTGAAGTTTCATTCTGTTGCCGGTGCCCTATTTTTGCATTGAAATCTCCCATAATTATCTTCAAGTGCTGCTTACCTTTATTATTTAGATGACGAATTTCCTCATAAAATTCTTCAATTTCTTCTTCAGGATGACTTGTGGTGGGTGCATAAGTTTGAATAATCTGAGCCTGGTATCTTCTCGATAGTTGGATAACGAGTCGTGCAGCTCTGTCAGAGGAACTTTCAACTTCTACCACTTTATCCTTCAGTTTCTTGTTTATTATAAATCCAACACCACTAGTTCTGCCAGTATCTGTCCCACGATAATAGAAGAGATGTCCACTTTTCAGTTCAATGAGATCTTCTCCTTTTCTCCTTACCTCACTCAGCCCGACGATGTCCCACTTGATCCTTTGTAGTTCCTCTTCCAATTCAAGAAGCCTTGAATCAGAAGATAGGGAGCGTCCGTTGTAGGTAGCCAAGGTCAGCATCAAATGGCAGCCTAGTCCGGTCCTCCGGGGATTCTTAGCACCCTCTGCCTTCATGTCGCACTGGCCGCTGCCTTGGCCAGGTACATTCCAGCTGCCGGAGACTGAGGGCCAAGATTTAAGTTGTAGAGTCATTTTGGAGGTGTTTGGCCATAACTTACCACGCTGGCCAAGCGGGTTGGTGAGTGTGGGAGAGCATTTCCTCTGATCCCGATGGTATAGTTATACCGCTATTTGCGGTCGTCAGAGCCCCTTTAGTGGGAACAGGATGCACCACGAGAAGTATCTTAGGTTATATAGATATACGGTAATGCAAATGAGCACCCCCAGCCTAGAGAAAAGAGCGTGCATGGAGACCGAACGGTGGCGCAGGTGAACTTCACATAGCAGTATATATACAACACGAGGACCGGCTTTACGTTAATACAGTGTTCGGAGTCAGAATGGGGAAAAAGCTGCCAATTTATCGGACTTTGAAAAGGACAAATTGTGATGGCAGGGCGTCTCGGAACTGCGATCTCAGAAACGTCGCGGCTTGTGAGTTGTTCACGTGTCACTGTAGTGAGTATATATCAAAAGGGTGCACAGATGGCCAAACAACTAACCGTCGTCCAACCGTGTTCATCCACAGCTCATTGATGCCATAGGGGGAACGGAGACTGTCGCGCATTTTTCACGGCGACCGCAAGGCCACAGTGCGACAAATCACCCGCATCTACAACAGTGGTGATCAGGGCAAAGTGTCACAGCACACAGTTCATCTCAGCTTTCTGCTCATTGGCCTGCGTAGCCGAAGATCCAGCCCGGTCCCCATGCTCACTGCACGTCATCGCCAACAACGCATGAAATAGGTACCAAGATAATTGAGATTGGACAGTGCACGTTTGGAAGTAAGTGACCTGGTCTGACGAATCAAGCCTCCGGATGCATCACTTAGACGGCCGAGCGCGGATACGCCGATTAACAACGGAGGCTATGGCACTGGATGCGATGTTTTCTTGGGACGCCTCAGGACCCGGTATCGCAAATTCCCTGACAGCTGTCAGGTACCTGAACATCGTTGCGGACCAAGTTCACCCATTCATGGCAACTGTGTTCCCTGCTGCTGATTGGCCATTACCAACAGGATAATGCACAATGCGACACGGCCAGAATCGTCAAAGAGTGGTTCGAAGAACATGCTGGTGACTTTCTGTTAATGCCCTGGCCTCCAAATTCACCTGACATGAACCCAATCAAACATTTGTGATTCGACTTGGAAAAGCCCGTTCGCGCTAAATCACCATCAACCCAAAATGTACGGGAACTGGAGGACCTGCTGTTGACATTATGGTACCAGATATCTCAGGATACCTATCGCCACCTCATCGAATCGATGCCTCGCCTAGTGGCCGCTGTTTTGCGGGCCAAAGGGGGTCCTACAGCTTATTAGGTAGGTTGTAATAATGTAATGGCTTATCAGTGTATTATGGGAACGTATAATTAACTTACTTACAGAAAGTGTTAAAACTGTCGTTCTTCACATAACCTATAAACTAACTGTTTGACGCATGATTTTAAACACATCTGCGAGAGTCAAAAAGTCCCTCTTCAGTAAAGTTAAAACTGTTCCACTTAATTTTGATGGTGCTACAGTCAAAATGTTTGACTTAAGTAACTGGTATGTTTAATTTCAGTTTCTGCTGGTTTTTTTTTTATAACATAAGCTTCAGAATATGTTCCACAGCAACACCAATTTTCACCAGCTTCTAATGAGTTGAAAGCTTCCAAAATGTGGATGTTGATTTCATCATTGCCCCTCAGAAGGAAGGAACACTCATAAAATCAACATTCACATTTTGAAAACTTTCAAGTGATCAGAAGCTTGTGAAAACTGGTGTTGGTGTGAAACATATTCTGGTTCCTTAATGAGACTGAACAACTTCCAGCATACACCCCCTTTGTTTTTTGTTTTCAACAAGAACGTATTTGTTGGCCTCGATGCCTTTTTCAATCTGCTTAATATTAAATTCATCCATATTAAGAAATAAGGCATTAATTCCGAAAGGACATGCAATGGGAACGGGATGTCAGCACGTGAAACGAAAGCCTTTGAATGCCGAATGCAAAAGATGCGATGTGAAAAGTAACTCTCAGTCTTACAATGTGACACGCGGGGTGTGAGAGAGAGTGAATCAACAAAGAAGCAGGCGACGGGCGTTAGCCTGTGTCTTGCTCCGGACAATCGAACTGAAAACAAACGCAAAGTAAGTATCGTTTTATGATATGGTATCGATGAGTCTAGCGTCTCCGCTGTATCGTCGGTCGGTGGAAATCCTTAATTGCTGAAAGAAAGAGGCGGCAATATTTTTGTGTGACAAATAATTCCTCACTCCGCTGGCACCAGTACCGAGCACAAAATTTCACGGTACGAATTTTTCTTTGGAAATATTTTTTTCTTTCCCAAAATGCAACGGAAATAAAACCGGGTCGAAAACGGGTCAGGAAAACCTTGACCCGACTCGTTGAACCGCTGATCCGTTTCCATCGGTGGTCAGTAGCAGCACTTATGCGTGTCCATCCATCTGTAAATATCTCTTCGGCTGTAAGTAAGAATCGGAAAATAATTTTATTTCGAGTATAAAATGGAAGGTTGAGCACTCTTTGTAGAAAATTAACTTAAGTCAGAAACGCATAGGAACCGAAGTTCATGGATTGGTGACTGGTTCAGTTGGCGCTCGATCAGAATTCACTGGAGTTGTGGAAGTGTTGAGACCAGTGAAGAAACAAAACAAAACGCAGAATAAGTATGATTCTTACTGTTCAAGAAACAGCTATGTCAATACAAATGTGGCGTCTATGTCAGAAGACGAACAGATGCACCCATCCCCCTCAGTTTACATTTAAAACATCCATAGTGCAACACAGTACAGAACCAGGGAAAAAGGCTGTTAGCCTGACTAGCCTCTAAAGCAAGAAACATGTCAAGTAATTTAAATATTTTTCAACTTATATGTACATAATCGCAATGCAATATACCTAGTCTTATCATAAATACTGTTACAAAGTATTCAGTGAAATAACGAAAGAAATTTAAAGGTATTTTAATATACCTGTGATATGACGTAAGTAGTACATTTGTGAGTACATGGCACCAATCACTTTTCAAAATGGCATCCTTTTGCCTTCACACAGACTGTGTGAAGGCAAAAGGATATTAAAGCTATTGATGAGTGGCCACAGTTTCTGTGCCCACTCATCAATAGCGTTATTCAGGGTCTCCACAGGGAAAGCTGCTACTGCCCACACCAAAAAGCGTTTGAGACTGTCAATACCGGGGTGTCTCTTTCTGCAGGCCATGTCCTACAGTGTGGCCCACAACTTGTATTTTAATTGATTGAAGTCTGGACTGCTTGAAGGCCAATCAACTGGAGAAATGAAGTCTGGCATATTCGCCTGAAGCCACTCCTGGGTTGACTTATCCTTGTGGGAAGGGGCGGAATCCTACTGAAAGCTCCACTGTCGGTTTTGGAAGAGGGTGTGACTCACATTTTTGACCACTGGCTCCAAAACCCTGTCCTGGTAGACTTTGGTGGATGTTTTCACTTCTTTTTCACAGAAATGGAGCTCCGTGGTACCCTCGTAGGAGACTTCCCACCAAACTATGATGGCAGAAGCAGGATGATGGTCCCTGATGATCCTTGGAGCTTTCTCCTGAGCTTCTCATAAGATTGACGCATACACCTTGTCATTTTGGTGGTTGAAAGCCTCTTCAGTAGTGAAAAGGTTTTCATCTGAGAAAAGGATCTGTCTGTGGGCATTGTCTGAGTAATGCTGCAGCAAACGTTTCGTTTTTAGCACCCTTTGCTGCTTCAGTTGTGGGGCGAGGAACTGCTCTGTACGCCGCCGGTAAGCTGTTACCCTTAAGTCATTCCGCAGCACGAGGGACATCGATATTCTTGAAATGTTCAGCTCACGAGCGATCACTGATTGTTTTCTGACAGGGTTTCATCAAATATGGTCTTCCACTGTTTTCACCAGGCGAGGAGTCCCGATGGTAGACGGCCGACCCTATCTGGGGCGGTCAGTGACTGTCCCAGTCTCAAGGAACCTTTTTATGGTCCGGTAGACAAAACTTCGGCTGATTTTCAGCTTTCCCAGCATGTTGAGAATCTCGGAAGCTGATTTTACGACATTGTGCAGCGTTATTACAGCAACACGATTCTCATAATCGTCCCACTCAATGACAAGTACTTCACAAAATACGTAATCTCCTCTGTGACTAAACGCACAATGCTTCACTAGCTGCTTCGTGCCTCCTGGCAGGTCAGTGACACAGTTACGTTGCACACCGGTTGCGCGCCATCTGTCGAACGTTTGTAACGACATTTATGCTAAGACTGTGTAATTGAAGTGAATGTAATTTAACTATAAATATAATATTCCTTTAGTGTTTTTTTAAATGATTTAAAACTGGCAGGTGATTTTACGTAATATAAATCAGCAATTCGTTCCAGAGCCGGGAGCAATGAGCATTAATATTAAAGTGCTGAGCATTAGTACGAGCCTTAGAAATAAAAAAGTTATCATACCTACGAGTTTTATAATTGTGTCTATGTGATGCACCTTGTCGGAGTTTCGTGTTTTATTCATGGGCGCCTGCAGGAAATTTTTCAAGGGGGGGGGGGGAGGTCAAGTGTAATTAATTAAGGTTTGGCTAATATGTAGAAAACAGTAATTCGTGAAAAGGAAAGATTAATACTATTACTCCTACTTACTTACTACGCTAGAACACTACTACTACTATTATTATTAATTGATGCTGCTCTTGAAGAAAGTGTATGTTAGTAATAGCCATGTATTATCATGCACATTGGTAACTGTTTTCAAAAGAATGAACGGTGTCGAGCAGGACCACGCCACGCCTTTTAAGTTCAGCACACACCACCCTGAGTGGAACTTGTTTGGGCGTACTATACCTTATGGTTTGCTAGGTTTTCCGTTTTCACGTTATCGTTTTCCAATTCCAAATTTCCAATAAATTTGGGATATTAAATTAAATGCCCCAAACTCCATCTTTCCTTGTGGTCCAGTTCTGTGAGTGTAAAAAAAAAAAAAGTAATAAATAAAATAAAATAAAATAAAATAAAAAGAAAAATAATTCTACAGGGAGGGGGTTAAGTGACTCCTGTGACCCCCCCCCCAACCTGTTGGCGCCCATGGTTTTATTCCTCCTTTTGTATGTATAATAAACATATTTGAGAGTAAAAGTGAGCTGCAGAGTATGTTGTCCCTGGATGTACGAAGTTTGCATGAAATTCAAACTGAGTATAAATTAGGGAAAAACCAAAGTTATGGTTTATGAGAGAGGAACTGGTAGTACAGAATGTAATATAAGTCCAAATGGCACAATTATTGACCAGGTGAGTATGTTTGTGCATTTAGAAAGCATGTTTGACAGAGGGAACAAATTGCATGGTGAAATTAGTAGGCGAATGAATTCTTCATTGAAAGTCATAGCTGCTCTGGGAGGTTTTCACAGGAATGATGGGTTCTCAAGAGAGTCCCGCATGGCTGTGTATGAAAGTGTAATTGTTCCTACTCTGATGTATGGCAGTGAAACCTGGGTATTACAGAAGAAACGTAGGAGTCGTTTGTGTGTTGGAGAAATGTGTTACTTACAGGGGTTTGTGGGAAGACACGTTCTGATTGTGTGAGGAATGAAAATGTGTTGCAGTTGTTTAATGTGAAGCAAAATGTTTTTTTAGCAAGGTGGAGACTAATATGCTTTGGTGGTTTGGGCATGCTGAAAGAATGAGTGAGGAGATGTTTAGTAAGAATTTTTTTTTAGCCCAAGTGGCAGGAAGGAGAGGCAGAGGAAGGCCAAGGAAGTCATGGGAGGATCAGATGCATGATGAGAAAAAGATCATGAGTTTGAAGTATAGAAGATCTTGTGTGCGTCGTGTAATGTATGTCAGTGAAGCCCGAGTTGTGTGTCAAGATCGCTGTAAATGGAGAAGTTTGATACGGCAACAGTAAGTAAATAATCAGTTAAAAATTATCTGGTAGTTAGTTTTTTCTTTGTGGAGCCAACCTCTTAATCCCAGAGAACAGCTTAGTGATGTATGATATATATGATAAACATATTTATTATTGTTGTGAAAGAGCGTCCAGGTAAGGAGAATTTTTGTTACCTATTTTCTTACTCCCACTTCTAACTCAACGTTAGTTCCTTATTTCTATCTATTTATTGTAATCGAAACAGAATAACATACTGTAGCTGTGTGTGGGGTACGTTGTGTCGACTGTTTTAATGTTTTTTAAAATTTAGATAAGGCGTAAAATTTTAGCATGAAGGATAAGGTTGGATTAAACTTTGTGAGTAGGACGCCATTTGTAATAAATACTCTCTGCCATAAAAAAAACTAACACTCAGAAGGAATCGTCCAATCGAGATGAAAATTGGAATATGCATAGGAAATGAAATGAAATGAAATGAAATGATTGCAATCCAGAGCAGTTGATCCATTTATTCGGATAAAACAGCTACATGAGTGGAACAAATCAGTACGTTGTAACCCCACCTCTGGCTCGGATACAAGCGGTTACCCTGTGTGGCATAGACGCATACAGTTTACGGATACTGTCCTGAGGTATAGCCTGCCCGATGGTGTCCAAATTGCGGGCCAGTTCACCGACATACAATAATGGGCCTACGTGGCTCCCTACCATGTCCCAAACATGTTCGACCGGTGAGATGTCGGGCGATTTGGTTGGCCATGGAAGGGTGTCAACATTATGAAGGCTGGTCTGTGATAACCGTGCCGTGTGTGATCCTGTTGAAAAGGTTCTCGGTGATACGGCAAACAGGAATGGCAAAACAACAGATCGTAGAATGTAGTCGACGTACACTTGAGCCGTGAGGGTGATATGGAGGGGACTACCAAGGCTATCGTAGGAAATGGATCCCCGGACAGACACTCCTGGTGAGCGAGCCATGTCCCGTTTCACGGTAAAGGCAGGATTCGTGAGATGGCCGGTTCGTCTTCACACACGCATGCGCTAGTCATCGGCGCCAAGTGCAAATCGTTACACATCACTCAAGACAACACGAAACACGACTCCACTGCAACCGGTGCCGGCGATGCTCGCTGGTCAGCAGTAGGCGGCGGAGTGGCCTACTCGAACGTAGTCCCCGTTCCGCAAGTCGTGTGGCAACAGTCTGGATGATCGCTTTCGTACCTGTAGACGACGCAACATGCCCACGGATTGTCGAGAGCGATGAATTCGGTTCTGTTCGTGCGGCTCTCACATTCGCTCGATCCTCGCGTTCTGTCGTTACCCTCGGCCGTCTACTGCCCGCGTGTCGCTGAGTTGTACTCTCCTCGATATGACCAACCGGCATCCCTCAGCCCAATTATACGTCCTGTCTCAAACTCGCTCAACTGCTCGTGTTGTGCACGGATTCGACGTCGAGGCATCCTCACTTTCCGCGGAGGTTAATGCAACCACAATCCGCTGTCACAATTGCTCCTGCGTGAGAGCTTTGCTTTTAATATACCCTCCTCTTTAAGCATGTGCATATTCGGCCCTGAGGTACTTGTATGCGGAGTTTCATCAGAATCGAACGAATTCCTCGGGGTGCTTCGTATTGGGGGTGGGGGTGGGGTAGTATTTGCTGACTCTATTAAACTATCCAAATTTTTGTTCATTCTAGTGTTAGTCAAATTTGCTTCTTCAGTTGTATTTTGCCAGGCCAAAAATCCTTATTTTCAATCCTAAAGCCGTCATTGAGCTTTCGCGTCAGAATCCGGGAGTTGCTCTTTGGGGTAGGAAAAGAGATGGCTTTAGATTAGGCGAACAGTGCGTAACGAAAGACCGTAGTTCACAGAAGTAGGACCGATTAGGAGCACGAGGGATGAGGAAAAGGTCGGGGAATTGTGGTAGAGCGGCAATGGAAAGCTGTTTATCCATTTGAAACAAAGTGAAGAAATGACAAAATAGTTCGAATTCTACTACTAGAATAATCTGTTTTGTGGACATTGTCGCTGCGAGGCAGGGGTGATCTAACTTGGAAACAATTAACAGAGATACAAAGTGTGATTAAAAATAAAAGTATTCAGATTGGATCTATTGCAAAACAAAAGTACAAGACTTACAGATTTGAAACCTAATTGCCTTCGAAGTAGTCCTTTTCGGAATCCACACACTTATCCCAGCGCTGTTTGCATTGCTCGAAGCATTTTCTGAAGTCATCTTCTGAAATAGCGTCGCGTTGTGTTGTATCTCCTCATTATCTTGAAATCTTTTTCCTTTCAAGTGGTATTTGACTTTGGGGAAGAGCAAAAAGTCTCAGGGAGCGAGACTTGCGCCAAGGGTGACTGACGGACCTGTTACTTAGCAAGAAACTGTGCGCAGGTTGGGATGCATGGGTGGGTGCATTGTCATGGTGACGTTGCCACTCGCAACTCTCATGCAATACGGGCCTTTTGTGACGAACTGTATCCCTCAAACGCCGCAAAACTTTCCAGTACTACACCTTGTTGATTGTCTGGCATGATGGAGCGTATTCATGATACAAAATTCCCTCTTAATTGAAAAAACAGTCAGCATCGTCTTGACAGTGCTGCGGCTCTGTAATGCTTTTTTGGGGTCTGGGAGAGTTTGGGGTTTTCCACTTTGAAGACTGGACTTTAGTTTCGGGGTCATACCCATACACCCACGATTCATCACCAGTTACGATAGTTTTTAAAAACGTTTTCGACGCACTCAAGCAGGTCACTAGCAGCTAAAACACGGACCTGTTTTTGCTCAGCTGAGTGCAGTTTTGGCTTAGACGCGTCTCATACATAAATCGTCCGTGAGAATCGACTGAACTGAACCAAAACTAATGTTGAAGTCTTCAGATAACTCACGAATAGTGATTCGGCGATTTTTCCTCATAGCTGTACTCACAAGTTCAACATTGTTTTCACTTTCGCTGGTTGCGGGTCTCATAGACCGTTCATCACTCTCAACACTTTCGCGACCATTTTTAAAATGTTTATACCACTCATAAACTCGTGCACGACTCACATATCCTCCACATAGACTTTCTGTAACCTTAAGTATGTGTCTTTGCAAGTTTCACCAAGTTACCGACAAAATCTGACGCAAATTTTCTGGTCAATTTTTTCCGACATGACAAATGCGACGATCAGCTCCACACAGGACGAAAAAGAGGAGACTTAACTCACGGCACATGCGTACGAAGTTCCAAGGTCAACCTGTGCCAAGCCGGTTCCTACTGTGTCGCGCGATTCGGAACTTATGCAACCAGTCCGGATACTTTTTGATCACATCTCGTAAAAAACGAGTAAACCCCTAAGAAAATCAACTTTTATAACTTAACCGTAGCTGTGCACCATTTGTATTTACAATCCCTAGCAGAAAGCATATTATGAATCAGAAAAAGATCAAATGGCAAGGATAACCGTTCTCGGAGTTAAGGCTTTCCAGTGCAGGAAGATTTTGAAATCAAGACAATACAAGCAGAGATGCTTCAGATTTGTCGTATTACTAATTCGTAAAAATACAAATAAAAAACAAAAGTTTTTTTTTTTTTTTTTTGTTAAAAGTCATAGGAAGTATTTAGGAATGCACTTCCAAGTTGCTAAGGGTAAAGATTTCGTCAATATGCTACTCAACAGTTTAAGGCCAAAATTTACCAATGAATGCTTGAAGATACTTTTAAATGTTCCAAAGCTCAAATTTGTAAATTTTCCGAAGCACAAATCTGTAAATTTCCCAAAGCACGAATTTGTAAACTTCCCGAAGCAAAAATTTGTACATTTTCCGAAGCAACATTTTGTACATTTTCCGAAGCACTAACCTGTAAATTTCCCGAAGCACAATTTTGTAAATTTCCCAAAGCACAAATTAGCAAGCTTCTCAAAGTACAATTTTGTGAATTTCAAATGCACGAATTTGCAAAGTTTCCCAAAGCACAAATCTCTCAGTTATAAAAGCTGCTCTCGTAAGATATTTTGAAGGACCTAAGAACGTACTTTTGTCGCTGATGTTCGAAAATGTATTCTCTACTTTTTTTTTCTTTGAAAACTCACGCATGTGTCACGTAGAACTCTGAAACTGAACAAACATTCTGTGCGGGGAAAAGCCTCTAAGGATTCACGGCTAGATCAGCTTGAAAAAACGCGCAGTCGGTATTGTTCCATTAATATATTGAAATCTGAGAGCGATTTTGCTTTTAAAATGTCTTTATAGTGTGGTGTGTCAACTGTGACTCTTTTGATAAAACGCGAAACTTCGAATAAATTGGCTATACGAAACCATGTTGGTAAAACAATTTTCCACCACACTGCGATCGTTAAGAGCCGGCTCATAATCAGAGTTGTAGGATTCATATTTCTCCTCTGGGTATAATAATTATTTTTATATGTCGTGATTGGCAACATATAGGCAATTTGATACCTTTCTCCTATTTTTTGAAAGCATTTCCCCCTTTTTTGTGTGCATTCTTGGCTGCGAAGCGTTTAGCTGCCGTCAGCTTCTCATTTTAGTTTTAATGACCTCATGGTAGTCTGGGATTTCTCAGGTGTTGCATTTAGAAATACAAAATGCCCGTAACAGAAGCGTACAATTTCAGATATTCTTGCAATAATGCTGTGATGTTTTGTTAATGAGAAAAATCAAGTGAGACTTCATATAGTTCCGGCGGGTGATTGCGGGCGGCCAGCGCCGTCCCTAGGCGTGGGTGCTCATTTAGGCCCTCGCCAATCATATAAGAGGTCGCGCGCATTTTGTAATAGAATTTTTCACATATATTGATGCTATGCATCTTTCCTGACGGTAGTAAAGTAAATCCCAAGTAAAAAATTTCGATGTAACGACAATGGGCAAAGGTGCGTCAATGCCAAATCCATTGTTAAAATGTGATCGTGCCGCAGGCTGTCCGATGAACTCATATATCTTTCTAAGCTATAGCCGAACATCATTTCATCATGTTTTACATAAATGTAACAATATCTTATTGCAATTTGCGTAAATTACGAGAACCTGATGCTAAATGTAATAAAAGCCAATACAAAAATGCATTTTGATGCTAGGCATTTCCCCCGACGGTAGTAAAGTATGCGTCGTAGCGAAATTTCTGTGTGACACGTCGCATTGTCGTGCTGGAAGATCTCATCCGCTCCAGAGAAGACAATCAGCATGTATGAATGTACGTGGTCTGCAAGGATGGATTCATAACGAAATCGGTCCATAGTGCCTTCCACAGGTATGAGTGGACACAGAGAATGCCACGAAAATATTCCCCAGACCATAACGCTGCCCCCATCAGCTTGTGTTCTTCCAGCAATGGTTGAAGAGTGTTTGTACTCCGATGCTTCTCGCTTTATACGCCAACGTCCATCAGTTCGATGAAGCAGAAAACGTGACTCATCGAGAAGGCAATCCTTTGCCAATCAGCGGAGGTCCATTTCCGATACTGCCGTGCAAATGTAAGCCTTTTCTGCCGATGCACCTTCTTTAGCATAGGTGCAGTGACCATCTGTCTGCATCGGAGCCACATACTCAGCAGGGTTCACTGAACTGTCGTTTTAGATACACTTCCGGTAGCGACGTGGTTCATTCATTCATTCATTCATTCATTCATTCATTCATTCATTCAGTTAGTGAGTTGCTCCACTGTGGCGCGTCTATTGGCCCTCACACACCTTCAAAGCCGACGTTCACATCAATGGCACGTGGTGCTCGGCAGTTTCCACGTCGCTGATTCGCAATGGTGCTATTTCTCCAATCACAATACACTTTAACCACAGCGACACGCGAGCAGTTCACAAACTGCGCTGTTTCAGAAATACTGTAACCCATGGCCCGAAAGCCGATAATCATCCCTTTTTGTAAATCTGATGAATCGCTCCTTTTATCCGTGACAGCAACGAGTGATGTTTTCAGAATGCCGACAGCACACCTTATATACCCTCCAAGCCAGCTCACGACACGCGCCTTCTTGCATTGGCTACGCGCTGTTGACATCAAAAGTAGGAGGTGGTCACAATAATGTGACTCGACTGTGTATTTATGGATGCATGTATGCGTGCGTGATGCCAAAATGGATGATACGGGTTTGTGTCTTGGTAATATGCGTGTGTGCAGGCTCTTTGTTGATGACACAGTCCTATTGGCAGGGAGCAAAAATGAGTTGCAGACTATGTTGTCCCGGATGTATGAAGTTTGTATGAAATTCAAACTGAGTATAAATAAGGGAAAAACCAAACTTATGGTTTTTGAGCGAGGAGCTGTTCGCAGTGAATGCAAGATAAGCCTTAATGGCACAGAGATTGGCAAGGTGAAAGAGTTTGTATATTTAGGAAGTGTGTTTGACAGAGAGAACAAATTAGATGCTGAAATTAATAGGCGAGTGAATTCTTCATTGAAAGTCAGAGATCGTTGCAAATGGAGACATCTAAAATGGTGTCCAGAGATCGTTGTAAACGGAGACATCTAAAATGGTGTCCAGAGATCGTTGCAAACGGAGACATCTAAAATGGTGTCCAGAGATCGTTGTAAATGGAGACATCTAAAATGGTGTGCAGAGATCGTTGTAAATGGAGACATCTAAAATGGTGTCCAGCGATCGTTGTAAATGGAGACATCTAAAATGTTGTGCAGAGATCGTTGTAAATGGAGACATCTAAAATGGTGTCCAGCGATCGTTGTAAATGGAGACATCTAAAATGTTGTGCAGAGATCGTTGTAAATGGAGACATCTAAAATGGCGTATAACACGATAGGCCTTAGGAGGATTTCACAAGAATTATGGGTTCTCAAGGAAGTTCCAAATGTCTGTGCATGAAAGTGTAATTGTTCGTACTCTGATGTACGGCAGTGAAACTTGGTTACTGCAGAAAAGACACAAGAGTTATTTGTGTGCTGGGGAGATGCGTTACTTACAGGGGGTTTGTGGTAAGACACGAGCTGATCATGTGAGGAATGAAGATGTGTTGCATATGTGTAATGTGAGGCAAAATGTTGTTAGTAAGGTGGAGACTAATATTCTTAGGTGGTTTGGCCATGTTGAAAGAATGAGTGAAGTGCTGACTAAAAGAAAGGTGATCATGGACGATTTTCGGAATTTTTCGGAAAGGTGATCATGGACGATTTTCGGAAAATAATCTTGACTGGATACTGGAGTGTTTCCCACCTGAATTTTGAAAGGTGATCCTGGACGATTTTCGTAGTGCGGGGGCGGGCGCTGTCATGAAGCAGAATGACTCCTGCAGAGAGCAGCCCCGGGCCGCTTGGACTTGAGTGATGCTTGCAAAGATTTGAGTGTGTCCGCATACCGGGTAGCGTTTCCGGTGCTTCATGTGGTTAGAAATTCCATCAACAGGTTGCCCTTGTGGTCAAAAAGGACGACATGACCTTTCGTGCACTTGTCTTCATTCCCTTTGACTTTTTTGGCGGTAAAGACGATGTGTGCTTCCATTGGCTGGTTTGTCTTTTGCTTTCAGGTTGACAATGAAAGCACGACGTTCCATCTCCCGCAATGATTCTGTCTATGAAACGGCGACCTTCCTCGCGATACCAAAGTAAATGTTCCAAGGACACACCCATGAGAATGTCTTTCTACACGGATTGCAAGTTGTGTGGCATCCACTGCGAGCAAATCTTCCGATATTGCAGACGATCCGGGAAATGGTGTGCACACTCCCTACACTGATTCTAACTTTGTCGGCAAGTGCTTTCACCGTGACTCTTCTGTCTTCCCGAATGAGACTATCCACTTTAGCGACCCAAACATCGTTGATCACACGGTGTGCTTGCCTTGGCCTCAAATCATCAGTCAACGATTACCGCGCTTCTCACTATCGCTTACTCCAGTCTTTAACACGTGACAAAGACATACAGTTTTAGTACACGTTATTCATGCGGCGATGAATTTCTGTAAGCGGTTGCGCAGTGGTCTAAGCGATGGCTTCTGATCATTCGTCCGAAAGGGGTCCGGGTTCGAATCCCGGTGAGGAATAAACGTTGTGTTTGTCTCATGGCACTGGCTCTCTCCCTTTTTTGGAACCAGTGGCCCTAAATTAGGGACGGGCGACTGCTTATAGTCCATTGAGCTGCTCACGGTGGTCGTTAGACCTCCAATCGAAAAAAACAAATTCTGTACACCCAACATCTTCCGCGGTTAAAAACCGGATAACGCTTTCTGCTTAACGTTCGTTGCTTCAATCATAACTGGTTGGACCGAACACCTGCACGCGGTCCTGTGCAAAGGCCAACTGCCTCCATCATCACGTGACTGCAGCGCCACATTTCGCTGTATTATAACACTACAGTGGTGGCACCTACGTTTCGTGTCGACGCTGCCCCGGTGAACCCATTGGGCAGTTTGCTATGTCCGCTGGCTCGTTTTCGTTTGAATGATTGCGGATGTGACCCTGTATATGCGAAATGTGTACACATTTGTCTGTTATAAGATGTTTATTAACCTTATGATTGTGTCTCTTTAAATGTCAAACGTCTCTACGCCGCCCCGGTGGCGCAGTGGTCTAAGCGATGGCCTCTGATCATTCGTCCGAACGGGGTCCGGGTTCGAATCCCGGTGAGGCATGGATGTTGTGTTTGTCTTACGGCACTGGTTCTCTCCCTTCCCTGGAACCAGTGACCCTAAATTAGGGACGGGCGACTGCTTATAGCCCATTGAGTTGCTCACGGTGGTCGTTAAACCTCCAATCAAAAAAAACAAAACAACAAAAAAAACGTCTCTACTTGCTCTTACGTGTTTTCCTTTCTATGCCGGCGAATGCCTTCTGGAGTTCAATTTTGGACACCAGAGTATATAAAATTAAAAACAGATAGGGGGCACAATATTTCTTGGTTTGCTCCGGGCGCAGAAATACCTAGTTATTCCTCACTTGACGAGCGCAATTTTTTTCTACGGTTGCAAATTCAGTTTCTGCCCAATGAATCATATTTCCATTTATGAGAAAACAAATAAGTTTTCTGAAGTCTGGTGTTTCTGAAGTCGTTATTTTCCTGTTAAAAGCGAATTACTGACACGCACTGCCAGTGCGTCTTTGCATTTAAAAAAATTATCGACTTAGCTAGTTTCATTTCCCCTGATGGCCAGACAGATAAATCGAATACATAAAATTGTTTAAACGGCTTGCGAATTTATCACACGATACTAAAATGTGGAGGAGAAATTTGCAATGAATTTAGCTGTATGTTATGATGACCATTTGGGTGTTTTGACAGATATAACGACACAGTTAATCAAATTCTAAATACAAGAAACGATAAAGACGTCTCGATGACGCTGACTGCCATTAACGCATTCCAAAATGCAGAGCACTCACGTATCTCGCACTCGAGATTTCACGATGTTCTTAAATAACAAGAGTGTCAAGTGCGATAACGGAGAAAATTGTCAACCACAAATTCCATAAATGTTTAACTGCTTAACGATTTAAATAGGAAATCGCGCAGCTTTTTTTATTTCTGAGGAATCCAGTTTTTGAAAATCGATACAAAAAATTTATTTTTACTGGTAGGACAAACTTATGAGGACATTTGGTGAATAAAAGTAATGCATAAGAGAAAATAATTACTAAGCAAACATTCATGGGATTGAAATCTATTGGAGATGTTGTGTTAATATTTGGTACCTTGATATACCAGGTGCGGATAGGTCCGCTGGGACGTATCCCAGTTCGCCATTAAAGAAATGACCCGCTTTATCGTGTTCTCTTCGTCTGGATATTTTGATGGATATAAATAAAGTTAACGATTATTATCCTTGTATATACACTATATTGGCAAAATTCACCGGACACCCCTTCAAAAGCAAATGACCAGATCCGCTGCGTTGTTAAGATGCGCGGTACACCTGCAAACGGTATAAAAACAAGCCTGCATCTGACCGCGATCATATCGTACTGTGAGGTTGAGTGAAAATGTCGCGGCGAGAGAAGACTGTCTTTGAGAAAGGAAAGATTGTTGGGTGTTATGCTAGTAATTTGTCCATAAGAGAAACCGAAAGGCGTTTAAACATACCCAACTCAACTGTTTTGGATGTACTGAATAAGTGGAAGACACATGGCGTGCCTGATATACTATGGAACCGAGCCTTGTTAGTACCAGCAGGATAATGCACCGACCCATAAAGGAAGGACTGTTACAGCGTGGTTTGACGATAATTCCGTACAGTGTGCGGACTGACCAGCACAGGGCCTTGATCTTTATCCCATAGAGCACTTATGGGGTGAATTAGAGCGCCGCATAAGAAGTTTGGAACCAAGGCCTACTACTAAGCAACAGTTAGTGGCAGCATTATGTACTGAATGGAAGAGCATATCTATCGCTGTGTTCCAAAACTTTGTTTAAAGCATGTCTCGAAGGGTCAGCGCATGCCTTAGGGCCAAAGGTGGACCAACACCGTACTAATGTACAGGGTGTCCGAGAATTATTGGACACATTACAAAATTATGTACGAAAAAAAAAAAAACTATCAGCATTGTCTGTTTTTCTATGTCACGTATTACTGACACGGTTTCTATATGTTTGTTCGACCGAATTGTTATTCCCAGAATCTGATAGATGGCGCTAGGTGTGGCCTGATGAGGAATGTATGAGAAATGCGCAATCAGTAGTCATGTCATCCGTACAGTAGAAGGCGATGTGTGTGTTATGGCTTGCGGAATTAAAGTCTGTCATTAAAGGTAAAAGACCGTACCGTTTAGAGTATGGTTGTAATCCTCCGTCAATGAATTCAATTAAGCGGCCAATGAAACAGTTTAAAGAAACTGGCAATGGGGAACATCGTGGAGGAGCTGGTAGCCTTAGCGTCAGCAGTGAGACGGTTGACCAAGTTAATGAAAGTTTCCGACGAAGCCCCAGGAAATCCGTTCGTAAAACAAGCAGAGAACTGTGCATTCCAAAATCGACAGTTCACGATATCTTGCACAAGAAATTAAAGTTTCATGTTTATAAAATTCGAATAGTGCAAATTATGCATGTAAATGATCACACTCTGCGATACGATTTCGCTGTGGATATGCTGAATCGAGTGGAAAACGACGAAAACTTTCTCAGTACTGTAATTTTTAGTGATGAATCCACATTTTATGTATCAGGTATTGTGAATCGTCACAACTATAGGATATGGGGCAGTGAACCGCCTCATGCTGCTATTGAACTGGAACGTGATTCTCCAAAGTTCATGTGTGGTGCGTCAAAAGAGAAGTGGTTGGCCCTTTCTTCTTCTGCGAAAAAACCATAAATGGTGACATTTACTTGGATATGCTACAAATTTCGCTATACCCCAGATCAAAAGATATGAAAACGTCGTTTTCCAACAAGACGGCGCGCTTCCGCATTGGTTAACGTGTGTGTGTATGTAAGTGCCTAAATGAGCATTTCCCCAACAGATGGATGGGACGTGGTGGTCCCATTCCGTGTTCTCCTCGCTCTCCAGATCTAACTGCGTTGGATTATTTCATGTGGGGTTATGTGAAGGATCGTGTCTATCAGACGCCTTGTACTGATTTGCAGGAACTGAAGCAGCGTATCACAGCTGCTATTAATTCCATAACTCCTCAGATGCTTGCCAATACATGGCATGAAATCGAGTATCGCTTGGACATACTACGAGCAACCAAGGGATCTCACATCGAAATTTATTAACGTGTGTAGTTACATTGTAAGTTAGTACAGTCAGTTTCTTTCTATCTGTTTAATGTTTTGTTTTATATAATTTTGTAATGTGTCCAATAATTCTAGGACACCCTGTATATCAATAAATGCTATGTCGTGTTTCTCTTCTAAGTGTCCGGTGACTTTTGTCAATATAGTGTGTGTACAAGAATAATAATCGTTAACTTTATTTGTGAGATTTATTACTATTTGAAAAGTGTTTTTCTTAAAAGAATTATAAAAAGCATTTCTATTTTGGGAATTTGCTTTGAAATGACGGAGTAAAATTATCTGTACTTATGTGAGAAAAGTGCTGCCGAACCAAGTAAGCCGTTATAAATTAATGAGAATTGATTCCAGCAGGTATGAATTCTCGAATCACTAAATAATAGTTGTCGTGTGAGGCTCTAAACATCCCCGTCGTACATTGGCTCATCAATTATAAATAAGGGTGTCTTTCTCCTCTTTTCTACCTCGGTCCCGTGTGACTTTCCTGTCGATCACATTAGCACAAATCTCCTAGCATACTTTTTCTAAGGGTTGTTTAAAACCTGGGGTCAGACACTCAACTTCCTAAAATCCTCTACATAAATCTCTAAAATCTCTCTAACTACAGTTAGAACGTAGGTCATTGGAGCCCAGGGTTATTGGTATGCCCTACCCTCCTTTTCGTAATCTTAAAGGAGGCAACAGTATCCATTGCGATAATCCATTATCCACAGAGAGACAAGAGCGAATCTCCTACAGGCCCGGATTAAGAGTGGGGGAAGTTGCACAAAAAGTGGTGCTACACCAACTGCACCACTTTCTGAGAAAATATACACCACTGTGTTGTGCAAACAAAATCCAACAAAATGGTGCAACTTTGTACCACGCTATTGTACAAGGTTTCACCACATTATGGTGCAAGGTTGCACCATGTTGTTGGGTTTTGTTCGCACAACACAGTGGTGTATCTATTCTCAGAAAGTGGTGAAGCTGGTGTAGCACCACTTTTTGGTGCACCCTACCACACAATTTTTAACAGTGCAGGAAGGACCCAGAAGGCATGCTGCTACACCAAAAATACGAGGATTGTACCGAAAGTAATGCAAAAGTGGGTATAAAGTAATGCAAAAGTGGGACAGAGGTAGTTCATATTGCACATGTTGGTAGAGTAATACAAAGGTACTACTCAACGTAGTCTCCATCACAAGCGGTGCACTTGCGCCATCGTTGAACCCAACTCTTGAACCCGCTTTGAAAAAATTCAGGTGTGGACTGTTGTACCCACTTCTTCACAGCCAGTTTTACCTCGTCTGTGTCATCAAATCGTTGTCCCGGGAGACTGTCCTTCATTGGACCGAACAAGTGGAAGTCAGAGAGCACCAGATCTGGGCTGTACGGTGGATGAAGGATCACCTACTAGCCTAATTTGCTGACTTCCTGATTTGTTGGCAAACGTGTGTGGACTCGCATTGTCATGGTGAATGTGGATTTTGGATTAATTGTCATGGTTAATATGGATTCCTGTTAGGTCTCTTCCTCCTTATGGCTTCTCAAAGCTTCTTGAGCGTCTCAAGGTACCGCTTGCTGGTCACGGTATGGCCACGTTTCAGAAAATCAAGAAGAATGACACCCCTGTCACCCCCCCTCCCAAAACAGTCACCATGACTTTCTGTGCTGAGCGCTGGCTCTATTTAACTTCTTAGGCTTTAGTGAAGAGGTGTGACGCCATTCCATGGATTGATTCTTCATTTCTGGATGGTAAAAATACGCCAGCGTTTCATCCCCTGTCACCAGATCGAAAAAAAATGCCTATATCGGCTTCAAAAGCTTCCAGCAGATCAGAGCAGACTTCCACCCTTCTCTGCTTCAAATCGGATGTGAACTGCCGAGGTGCCCACTTTGCACACACTTTCCTGATACCCTAAGTTTTTCACCATCTTCTGTATGGTATTGTGACCACAATCCAGTTGTGGAAAAAGCTCACTGATTGTGACTCGTCTCTCCACGCGAATGAATTCATCAACTCGCTGACGATTCGTGTCAGTGGTCGCAAATGATGGTCTCCCACCGCGTGGTTTGTCTTCAGTGCTGGTTTCCCCTTCTTTAATCTTCTTCATCCATCTGTGAACATTGCTCTTGTCAATGGTCTCATCTTCGTAAACATTATGTAGCTTTTTGTGGATGTCGGACAACCTGCACCCATCCTTCGTCAAGAACTCAATGACGCCACGTTGTTTCTGCTTGGAATCCATTATTTACCTGCAATGAAGAAGAACGGTTGCTATAGAGGAAGAGTTACTCTACCAACATGTGCAATTTGAACGACCTCTGTCAGTTAATAAAGTTATGCCCACTTTTGCATTACTTTCGGTACAACCCTCGTAATAAACAGGCCATATATTTATTTATAGAGATAATTGTAGTTTTAGTTGTGTCTTGTATGATTTCCACTCGATCATAAACAGTGGCTAGAAGACGAACAAATTTCAAAGGCTTACTAAGGGTAAACATATCATGTCGCTGTGTACAGCGAGCTCGGGGAGGCAGTTTCAGCCTTTTCACCACCAACTATCCACCCACACCTCCCTGTTTGCATTTGGAACAGTTAATAGGCGAAATCCACTATCAATTCACATTTCATGACAAAAAAATATGTAAAATATATACAGTTTCGTGTTTTAACGAACTTCAATAATGATTCTCCGTCATAAGTTCTTTGAGGGCCCACTCAAATGTATTAGCCTAGCGGCTCACTACGGCCCTTATCCGGCCCTGCTCTCCTATTCTGAAATTTGTGTGCCACTCACATTTATCTTAAAAGAAACAACGATTTACCAGTAATGGTGGTTCATGAATCGAAATAATGGGGTAGACTTGAAAAGGTGTCTACTTCAGGGGAGGGCGGTTGCCCTCCCAAAATGGACATTCCAGGGGCAAAAATTCATGCTCTGGAAGATGTAAAAATATAAATTGTGACTAATGAAGTGAATGGAGGGAGGCATAGAAAATAATATGCTGGTATGCCTAACCTCCATGAACTTTCCGAACATGTCGTTGGGGTGAAGGGCTAATTAATAATCTGTGCTCTGTCGCAGAAAGTTCTCTAAGCGTTTAACCTTGAACGGAATTTTTCCAAGCCCTACCACTAAAGCTTCTTTCCTATTGTTACGTTCATTATCCGATTCCCATTCGTTCTGCCCTGATTTGTTTTCTGTTCTGAATTTCTGTGGATTATTGTGTTGTAACGTTTACGCTTTGCTTGGTATTTACCACCTGTGGTTCTTGGGTATTTATCTAATTTTTAGATTTTTAATAAAATTAAGTCCAAAACTTGAAGTGTGATTTTTGAACGATCATAATACTTTCCTATAACGGCGGTGTGTGAAAAAGCAAAAACCACATTTTAAACTTTGTCAAGGAATGACACGAACAAAAACAACGCAAGAGCTGGTTGATTTCAACAGAAAAACATAATTTCGCGAGGCGTGTTGCTGCTGTAAGTGCCTCTTCGCTGGTTTCGCGGTTCCTAGTGACAACTGCGTGGAGTTCGCCGTTTTTTGGAGCCTGTTTGGGAGCAATTTGTTTAATGTCCCGAAAAATTAAGTTCGGAAAGTCAGCAGTCTTAAGAGTTTTTTCGACCCTTATGCCATTCATGGCTACACAAACATTTTGATTCTTGATTTTCACATGGAACCAATGCATTTGAAGACCACACTAATGCTTCTTTCTTACGAAGGCCGTGCATCTACGGGTCTGGTTCATTTACCGGACGTTTAGTTCACCGAAGGATCACTTGACCGAAAATCACCTCACCGAAAAGATTGTTTCACCGAAGGATCACTTGATCGAAAAGTTCATTTCACCGAAGGGTCACTTGATCGAAAGGAACATTTCAATGAAAGGTCTCTTTACCTAAAAGTTCATTTAATCGAAAGGTCATTTCACCGAAGGGTATCGAAAACTTTGGATTTCATTACAGGATCTGTTGAAGCATGGTGCAAGTTCGGCAGACAGACCACCGAAACGTTAGGGGATTATATTCAAATTGTACTTTTGATTTCTCCGTGTCACAGAGAACGCGAAAATTTAGGTTTAAGAAAAATATTTTTTTCGAAGACAATAAGGCCTCGGCTTAGGCCTTTTTAGCAAATTTTAAAGATGTTTATAAGGGTTACATGAAAGTCATGTTCATAAGGTTTACATAAAAAGTAAAATTAATAATGTTGTGCATTTTTTCAGGCAAAAAAAAATCAATTTTAGGTCCCTAAGGACTTGGTTTAGGCATTTTTACCCAATTTTAATCGTGCGAACTCATGTTCATAAGGTTTACATAAAAAGCCAATAAGGTTTGCACATTTTTTCAGGCAAAAAAAAAAAAAAAAAAAATCAAGTTTAGAGCTCTAAGCCTTTTTAGCAAATTTTAACCGTGTGTGCTCATGTTCATAAGGTTTACATAAACATTTACTTTACATTTTATGTAATGCTTATGAATATGAGTAGGGTTAAAATCTGTTAAAATGGCCTGTATCTAGGCCTACGGTCAAAAAATTAATGTTTTGTGGTTGAGTAAAAGTGGAACATTATTTACTTGATTGTTATGTAACGCTTATGAATATGAGCTCGGAGGATTAAAATTTGACAAAAAGGCAGAGATCTAGGCCTTATAATTAATGTTATATTTCGAAACACCTACTCATGGGAAGGTGGCCAGTTTTTCAAAAACCCGCACCACACTCCAACAGATCTCTAACAAGAAAATCTAAGTTTTCGACCATTCGGTGAAATGATCTTTCGATATAATTAACTTTTAGGTAAAGTAATCCTTCGGTGAAATGAACTTTTCGATCAAATGTCCTTTCGATGAAATGAACTTTTAGGTAAAGTGACCCTTCGGTGAAATGTACCTTTCGATCAAGTGATTTTCGGCGAAGTAATTTTTGGTCAAGTGACCTTTCGATCAAGTGAACGATACCCTGCATCTACAAATCCAGTGAAATACTGAACATACATACGTATGTATCACTGTATTTGTGGATGAAGGAGTAGCGCTAACAATAATTCCAGCTCTATATGCACGTCGTGCACCCGGAGAATTAGTAAAGTGTGTGTTTAGATACAAAATTAGCATTTGCTTTCTTCGTTTTAAGGCCGTGCATATACAAATGTTTTGTATTGGAGGTTTAACGACCACCGTGAGCAACTCGGGCTATAAGCCGTAGCCCGTCCCCAATTCAGGGCCACTGGTTCCAGGGAAGGGAGAGAGCCAGTGCCGTAAGACAAACACAACATCCATGCTTCACTGGGATTCGAACCCGGACACATCTCGGACAAATATCAGAAACCATCGCTTAGATGAATGCGCCACGGGGGCGGCCATCCACAAATATAACAATTTGTATGAAAGTATTGCTAATGGTTGCTTTCTTTACGTATGAAAGAAAGCTGTGCATCCAGAAATGCAATTTATGTAAATACTAATGATTGTCTTCTTACGTATCAAAGAAGGCCGTGCTTCCACAAATATAATGTAAGTCATGACAATGCTAATGATTGCATTTTTACGTATCAAACAAGTTAGTCAAGTCATGCAATGCATTGATTATGATACGCTTTCCAACATACGAGAAATCATTACTCAAATTATGAGGATAATGGCTGTGAAATTAATCTCGCTCCTGTGCCCTGACCTTTGACCCAATTTCAATTATATTCAACAGAACCGATTCAGTATACCTCCGGAACAACGTGATAAAGTTTTGTCTCAATCGAAGCATTTTACGTAAGTTATGACGCATAAGGGTGATAGAATGGATCCTGCTCCTATATCCTGCTCTTTGACCCCATTTCGTCCATTTTCAACAGGGTTCGTCCCCAGGTGGTTCGCTACCGCGTATTAAAATTTAATCGAAATCACACCATTTTTACGCAAGTTATGATGCTTAAGGGCAATGGAATGGATACCGCTCCTATGTCTTGACCTTTGACCCCATTTCACCCATTTTAAATAAGGTTTGTCCTCGGTTGGTCCCCTATCACATACTAACATTTCATCGAAATCGAACCATTTTTACGCGAGTTATCGTGAGGACGGACAAAGCTGGAACATATATGCTGCTTCAACCTACAGTTGGAAAGCGTAAAAAGGGATGTGCATCACAAATTTAGTAATACGCTGCTGGACAATTGCTAAGGACGGATCATAAACGGCTATATAGCGCATAAAAAAGTAAGTGTGGTTGGATGTCAAGTGAAATAAAATAATGTCTGAGTGCCAGGACATTACAAGAAAGACAATTTATTGTGCTCTGAAATCCAGAAGGCTTAGGAACGTGTTCAAGAGACAAACAGGCCATTTTGTGCAGAATACGTAAACGTGAAAAAAATGCAATTACCGTCCGCAGGCGTTCCGGCGTAAGATGTCAGTACGGGATATGGCCACCATGGAGGGCGATGCAAGATTCCACACGTCGTGTCATGCTTTGCACAACATTATCAAGCAACTGTTGGGGTAATTTATCCCATTCCTCTGTCAGTGCACGGATGAGGGTGTCCTTGTTTATTGGAGGGCATTGGCGACCAGCAAGAGTCCTCCCCAAAGCATCCCACACATTTTCAATGGGATTCAGATCTGGAGAACGTGCTGGCCATACGAGGCGTTGAATATCCTCGCTCTCAAGACACTCCTGGACAGCGACTTTTCGATGGCATGTTGCGTTGTCGTCCATGAAAATGAATCTATCACCGACAGCACCACGGAACATGAGGTAGCAGAACATCATTAATGCATCGTTAGCCAGTCATAGTCCTAGTTGGAAGCACATAGAGGGACGTACGGCCATTGATCATGATGCCAGCCCATACCATGAGACTACATGTCGGATATCGGTCTCTTTCTTGTATGTTTGCTGGACAATATGCAGTACCACTATCACGCCAGATCAGTTGTCGTCGACAATCAGACGATAGACTGTATCTACTCTCATCTGAGAAGGGGACAGCAGACCAGTCGTTATCAGTCCAATTGCGATGTTGATGGCACCATTGCAAACGGGCGGTACGGTGACGTCTGGACAATGGGATGCACACAACAGGACGGCGGGCGTATAGTCCTCCTTCATGCAAACGTCTGGCGACAGTTTTTCGGGAGATCCGCTTGCCAGTAGCAGCCATAAACTGTTTTGCTACCTCACAAGCTGTGCTGCGCCGGTGTCTTTTTGTTGATAGCACTATGTACCGATCTTCTGCAGGTGTCGTACTGCGAACACGACCTCCCCCGTGACGTTTGCTACACTCTCCATTTGTTTGAAATGATTTCCAAAGCCTTGAAACAACACTGTGGCTGACGTCAAACTCCCTGGCAACATCTGTTATTTTTCGCCCTTCTTCAATCTTGCCAATAATACGGCCACGCGTAAAATCCTCTAGGTGATGTCGGGAAGACATACTGAAACTTGCAAGTTCGTCAATTGATTCTTTCCCTTTCAACTTTGCGTTTGAACAACAACGGTCAATACGCGTCAAATCCTTTATATCTTTTATCAGCGCTATGACGTCACGAACAAGTTCGGCAATCCAAAATTTGCATACGCGCAACACGTCTTACTGTATCCCGCACTTATGCTAATTTCCACATTTTCCTGCCTTCCATTTTATGGTTGCTATCGTTGCTATTGTCATCCGTCCTTAGCAATTGTCCGGCAGTGTATATAGGGTATAACCAAAAGTCCGGAAACAGCCACATAACTGATGAAATAATGGCTCTACAGGAACGAAACTGGTGGCTAGGTATAAATAAAACGACATGGCCGATCGAATGGGACCAACAGCTGCGCTCTCTGGCGGATTTTGCTGTACTTAAGAACACTAGCTTCGAAACAAAGCGAGATAGGGTAAAAAAAATCAATTGTAAAGTTGTAGAGCACCCGCTGGTTAGTAGGAAACGACACGTGGTTCGCTGGAAACCAGCAAGGAAACTCCTGTAAACGCAACAAATGCGAACGCTCGCCGGTCGGAGTTAGTCGGAAAACCGTTGGCTACCGCTTTACGGTTGACACATGTCACAGTGTGACACCGGATATGTTGGAGAACGTATGAGAAGCCGTGCTTTCTCGAGTTCAGACGTGCATAGCAGCCGACGGTGCACTCATTGGACAAGCCTTGGATTAGCTGAGCATGTGCAGGGCCCGACTTAGGTCAGTAGAGGCCCTGTGCACATCCTATGTCCGGGTACCCCTCGATTACAATTTTCAATCAAACTGTCGAAAAGAATATTTACTGGTAAATAATTTTTTTTTATAGCAGTTTTTCTAGCTGTAGAAACATTAAAACACATCCCACATGCTGATCAACTTTATAGCCAATGTTGCTTGTAATAGACGAGCATTCACACCGCTTGTACTTACCCGCAGAGCTCACAGCTGTAACATTAATTAATCTGGAATTCTTTTTTTTTTATAGTAACATTTACGGAAACAAATAACTAACCTCCCAGATATAATTTAAAACATCTAGTTTACCATAATTTATCGCACACATTGTGGGAAAAATTATTCCAACACTCCATGTAAATTATTACAACAATCTTTGAATAAAGTAGTGTCAATTGAACTTTTTTTGTATTTTTATTTATGCAAAAATAAACCCTACGTAATTATGAATATTGATTCACAATTTTTGTTCTCACAAGACTAATATTAATAATAATAAAAATATTTTTAGCAAATTCTACGTGTTTGCTGAAATGCTTTCCATGTATAAAATACTGTATTGCTCCGAATATAGGCTATTCCCATTGCATATTGATTGTTACAAATAAGGTTAAGATGTTACCCTGGCCGATCTCAGCTCAGCGCAACACTTGAGCTTTATTATTCGAAATAATAATAATACGCTTTCCAAAATCTCATCCTAAATTTTGAAACCGAACCGTATAATAATTTCGTAATATTATTTGGTTCTGAAAATTTATACTACTATTAAGGTAGTTTATAGGCCCCTCCAAATTCTGAGGACCTGTGCACGTGCAGAAATCAGGCCCTGCACATATGGAGTATGGGGGTTTTGTATGCACGCATGTCTGACCTTTGTTATCGGCACGTAATTGCATTTTGTATGATTACATAAAAATGCTTACTCGGTTTCAATAGCGTCATCATTCTTTTGTCCCTAATGCTGTATCGTGTGTGTTGCATGTCGGTTTCTAAGCACGGTTTTCCGACTGACACCGTCCGGCGAACGTTTGCATTCGTTGCGTTTACAGGCGTTTCATTGCTGGTTTCCAGCGAACCACGTGTCGTTTCCTACTAACCAGCGGATGCTAAAAAACTTTGCAACTGATTTTTTACCCTGTCTCACTTGGTTTCGAAGTTAGTTTTCATAAGCACCGAAAATATTCGCCAGAGGACGCCGCTGTTGGTCCCATTCGATCGGCCATGGACCTATAACTAGCCACCAATTTCGTTCCTGTACGACACTTATTCCACCAGTTGTACCGCTGTTTCAAGACTTTTGGATACACCCTGTATGTAAGAACAATGCAAATGATTGACTTTTTACGTATCAAAAAGGGCCGTGCATCCACAAATGTAATGCATGTAATGTCTATACTAGCGATTGCTTTTTTATGTAACTAAGAAGGCCGTGTATCTACAATACACTGAAGAGCAATTGAATTAGAGACAGTTGGCGTTATGCAAATGTGGCGCTGTGGGCGGCCCTGTAAACGGAAACCACATGACGTATGCAGCGATCTGACAATATAAGGAGTGATGCGACGGGAATCAGTAAGAGTCGGACGCAGTATGGGTAAGACGAAGGATCTAAGCGCATTTGATCGTGGGCAAATTGTCGTTGCCCGACGAATGGGTCACTCCATCTCGGAAGTCGTGCAGGCACTAGGATTTTCACGAGACACTGTGTCACGGGTGCACCGTGAGTGCATCGAATCCGGCAAAACCATCCCTGCAAGGGCCAACTGCCGTGGACAACAGCGTGTGGATGAGCGGGGTCATCGTCGGCTAGCTCGCATTGTAACAGCGGATAGACGGACCACAGTGCAAGAAATCACTCGACAATTTAACACTGGTGCACAAAAACGTGTAAGCAGCCACACCATCCAGAACCATCTCCTCGCTTTGGGATACAGAAGCCATCGTCCCACGAGGTTATCGCTGCTGACCGCACATCACAGAGTGCAAAGATTAGCATGGGCGCGGGAACATCGCCACTGGACCCTAGACATGTGGAAAAATGTTGCCTGGACTGATGAGTCGAGATTCACGTTGGTACATGCGGATGGCAGGATACGAGTACGGCGCAAACTACGTGAAGCGATGGATTCTTGCCAGCAGGGTGCGTTTCAAGCTGGTGGGGGTGGGATTCTCGTCTGGGGACTGTTTACGTGGACTGAAATGGAACCCCTGGTACGTGTGATATCGTCCCTCACAGGTCAACGTTACCGGGATACCCTGGACGACCATTTGCTCCCGTTTGGGCGTCTTCAACATCCCACTGGGGACCTCATCCTGCAACAAGACAATGCACCGTGCCATCGCTCCCGAATTGTATCTGAATGGTTGGATGAACACTCCACCGACGTGACCTCGCTTCCTTGGCCAGTTAGATCACCTGACGTCAATCCCAGCGAGCACATCTGAGATGTCACCGAGAGAGATGTTCGAGGCTCTGCCCCATCCCCCTCCATCAAATCTTGGTGAACTGTGGGAGCTTGTTCAGGGGTCGTTGATCCGTATGGCTTCTCAACGCTTCCGGTGTCTTGTCGAGTCCATGCCGAGACGAATCGCCGCCGTCATCAGGGCGAAAGGTGCTGGCTGCTACATGTTACTAGACAGGTATCTCTAATTCAATTGCTCTTCAGTGTACTGTACAATAATGTATATAAAGACAATGCTAATGATTGCCTTCTTATGTATCAAAGAAATCGGTACATTCACACACACGCACGCGCGCACACACACACACACACACACACACACACACACGCGCGCGCGCGCGCACACACACACACACACACACACACACACACATATATATATATATATATCATCATCATCATTGTCAACCATTATCAATCCACTAAGTAGAATGCTAATGATCGCCTTTTTAAGTATCAAAGAAGGCCGCGCATCCACAAATATAATAATGTATATAAAAACAATGCTAATGATTACCTTTTTACGGATGCAATAATATATACACTGAGTGGCCACTTTATTATGACCACCCCCTCAGTATTTCGTTGGGCCACCTTTTGTCTTTAATACTGCGTCGATTCTTCGTGGCATGGACTTCACGAGATGTTGATAGGTGGTTTGTGGAATCTGAGACCATGCTTGATGAATAGCACTTTCCAGGAGTGTGAGATTGCAGGGTTGTGGATCCAGCTGTCTGATGGCTCGTTCAACTTCATCCCAGAAATTTTCAATGGGTTGAGATCTGGAGATTGTGGGGGCCACCTAAGCAAAGTAAACTCACCGGCATGTTCCTGAAACCAATCCAGTACAATACGAGCACTATGGCAGGACGCATTATCTTGTTGAAAGTAGCCATCGCCATTGGGATAAACCATCCACATGACAGGATGCACTTGGTCCGCAACGATGTTTAGATATGATGTCAGTCAGACGTTGATCAACACGAATTAAAGGGCCCAAAGCATGCCAGGAAAACATTCCCCAAACCATAACGTTGCCTCCACCAGCTTGAAATGTTGTAGCAATGCATTTGGGGTCCATGCTTTCGTACTGTTTCCGCCAAATTCTCACTCGGCCATCGGCATGGTGCAACTGAAAACGTGATTCATCGGACCACATAATTTGTTTCCAATTATCGACTGTCCAATCCTTGTGATCCTGTGCGAACTGGAGACGTTTCCTCTTGTTAACTGCAGACAGCAAAGGTGTTCGAACAGGCCTTCGGCTGCCATATCCCATCCGATGCAGTGTACGGCGAACAGTGCGTGCAGAGATCATTTGAGGGGATCCTTGATTAAGATGGTCTGTAATTTGCTGCACTGTTGCCTTTCTGTTGTCTGTTTCCAGTCTGGACACTCTCCGTTCCGCCCGAGCAGTCACTAGTCGATGACGACCACACACGTTGCACGTACCCAGTTTTTTGCTGACAGTCCAGTCTTTAAACACTTTAACAACAGCTGCTCTGGAACATTTCACGAATGCGGCGGTTTCGGTGATACTCGCTCCATGGCTCCGAGCTCCTACAATCATCCCACGTTGAAAGTCCGTCCAATCGCATTTTTTACGCATGTCGTTACCCAAAAATCACTTCTACTACTGTCGCAAGCACTAAGCTTTCCCTTTTTATACTAGCCTCGCCGTCCGGCGGCAACAGAGTGCAGCCATAGCTCATTTGCTTAAAACTGTCAGGTGGTCATAATAAAGTGGCCACTCAGTGTATAAAGACAATGCTAATGATTGCCTTTTTACGTATCAAAAAAGGCCGTGCATTCACAAATGTAATGTATGTAATGCCTATACTAACGGTTGCTTTTTATGTATCAAAGAAGGCCGTGCATCAACAAATGTAATAAAGACAGGCCCAAGACAGACAATTGTGGAAGAAATTTGGGGAGACCTTCATCCAGCAGTGGATTGATAATGGATGATGATGATGATAAAACAATGCTGACGATCGACTTTTTACGTAACGAAGAAGACCGTGTATCCACGAATGTATTGCATATAAAGATAATACAAATATAATTGTTCTTTTACGAATCAAAGAAAGATCGTTTATTCACAAATGTAAATAAAGAATACTAATGATTGCTTTTTTACGCATCAAATGCCGTGCGTTCACAAACGCATTTTTATATTTGCAGACAATAGCAGTGATAAATTCAGTCTGTGTATGCTTCGCGTGGAAAGGAAAAATTTATTAATATGGTGACCTTTCTAAACGGCATCGTAAAAGATGTGAAAAGTTAAGTGACCTCCGATTGACGAACGTAAACGCAAGATAGCTATCTGGAGAGGCGGGAACGAGATGGGTATGTGTTTGAAGTGCGGCAGGGGGGCGCAGAATGGCGATGAACATCGGCACACGAAACAAAAGTTGTAAAAAAATAATTCCTCATCCCAAATTAACACAACCACGTGGTAACCCATGGTTTTCCGCAGTCAGCGGTTTTAATTGGCCGAGCCTAATAGGAGGGGTCAATACCTTGTAGACAAGGGTGCCTCCGATGACAGCTCAATGAATCATTCTGATGAAACAGTTCTTCCCTAATTTGACACAACACAGATATTTTGATTCTTAAACACTGACCTTTGTTTCTCTTTCCGCAAGCTTTCAGAATCTCCCGTCAAATCCTGAGGCCGTGAGACGTTTTCCGATTTTTTACGCATCTCCTGTTGCTCCTAATATATCACTTTTGTTTGGAATATGTCACTCGACGGAATTTTTCACGGCTATAAAATCCAAGTTTGCGATTTCAAGAGCAAAAAACCTAAAAGTTTTCTGTTTTGATTTCCCATTTTTAATCTTCAGTCGGAAATGTTTATTTTGTACCCTGTAAGATAAAGATAGATCGTTCGCTGGAGAAGGCTGTTTAGAATCACTTTTCCTTGAACACATGAGTAGGTATAGGAATGGTCATAGCTTTACGTTCGTTGCTCTCGTTAGTTTTACGACCCTATGTACGTTCCGATGTCTTTCGATATCGCGGTTTTACCACACACAAAATTCTAGCAGTTGAAGCGAAGACTCAGTTACGGGTTTTACATTTCTCTACCCCTCAGGGCCGCGGATGGCCTAGTGGTCAGCGTTCGTGACTGCCATGCAGATAACCTCAGATTCGATCCTGGGCAGTTACGAACGTTCGAATCACTAAATACCCGCAGTGCGTCGGATGGACACGTTAAGCCGTCGGACCTCAGGTACTGGCCCCCCGGTAATAAATAAGGGCGTCTTCCTCCCCCTTTCTACCTCGCTTCCGTGTCACTTTCCTATCGAGCACTCTAACCCAAATCGCCTAGCTTCCTATTTCTAAAGGCTGTTTAAGACCTGGAGTCAGACACTCCCTTCCAAAAATCCCTTACATAGGATCTCATCTCTACCCCTTAAGCATTAGTTTCCTTGATTGTAAATTAGGGAGGCTCGTATCCAGTAGAGTATATTCGAAGCTAGCTGCAAAGCTCACAAAATGCACAAATAAAAGTCAATTAGATATACACAAAAGTCAATTTTCAACGGTATTAAAATACACTGGCGGAAAGTGAAAAAAGAACACCAAGAAGGAGACGTCTGATACCAACGAAATTTATACAGCATAATAACGGAATACAGAGGATAACGTGATCAAAACATTATGGCAAAATACAGCTGTATTTGCTGGTAAACTGAAAAATAACATTTCCATGTAACATGGTTAGTACGAGGTTGAATCGCCATGAACTGCGTCACGCTGTGCGATTCTGGCATGTAGTCTGTCGTACAGATGTTGGATGTAAGTTTGGGGTATTGAGTTCCAAGCATCCTCAACCTGGACGCGTAAATCGGGTATGGTCGTGGTTGGCCGTGGAGACCGGATAAGTCGTTGTCCCATAAAATCCCCACGTGCTCAATGGGGGACAAATCCAGTGAACGGGCAGGCCATGGAAGTTGTCTCACACCCTGAAGTGCATGTTGCGTTTCACGTGCTGTGTGTGTGTGGGCGTGCGTGCGTTATCTTGCTGGAAAACACCACGATGGACCGACCTTACAAATGGCACAACAACGGGCTGAATGATGTTGTTGATGTAGGAGGTGCTGTTTAACGTACCCGGTACAAACACTAGTTGTGTACGGGAGTGATAGCTGATCGCTCCCCACACCAGGAGACCAGATGTAGGCCCTGTGTGTCGCTGGCGGATGCAAGAAGGCTGGAGACGCTCCCATGTGCGTCTGCGAACACGCATACGGCCATCGGAGGCTCCCAAGCAGAATCTGCTTTCATCGCTGAACACGACAGATCGCCTTTGCGTTCTCCAGTGCAGACGTTGGCGACACCACTGCAGCCGTTCCTGACGGTGGGCTGGAGTCAGAGGTACACATGCCAGAGGCACACGTGCACGTAGTCCTGCATCCAGTAGATGGTTGCGGATTGTTCGCAAAGTCACCAAAGGTGCAACGGCAGCTCGGATTTGCGTCGCAGTGGATCTTCTGCTTGACAACGCCGCTCTTCTTATGCGTCGATCGGTCCGCTCATCAGTCCGTCTGTGACTCCCGGTTCCACGTCTTCTCGTGTGGGAATGTTCCTCGGACCATCTACGCCACCATCGTACCACCACCGATACTTCCCGTCCAATTCGCTCCGCAATACGACGATACGATCACCCGGCCTCGCGGAGTCCGAGTAGACGACCTCGCTCAAAGTCCGATAACTGCTTAAATCGTACACGTCTTTCATGTCCAGGCATTGCAGCTTCTTCAGGGTCTTCGCACGTGTCCGTACGCCGACGACTGATTACATTCACTTCTCCGTACTCCGTAAATACCACCGACGATAATTTGCATATTATGCCGTGCTGTGGCGCAAGCGCTCACCGATTGGTCCCGAAATTAACATCACACCTACGTAAACTCGACCCCATTAACATATGTAAATTTCATGATCGTCCGCCAATTCCTTCTTGGTGTTCTTTTTTCACTTTCCGCCAGTGTATGTCGATGCTTTTGCTGCAAAAAAAAAAAAAAAAAAAAACACATGCGCGGATTCGATTCTTTTAAAGAAGAGAATCTGTATGGGAAACAAAGACCAACGGGTCTCCTAGTGGAGGGAGCGATGGTGTGATGATCGTGACGCAACCAGCTCTACCAGTCTTCGCTGTGTGATTCCAAGACTTTCGATACGATCGCGGGCTAGCGTTTCCATGACAACATGAAGGGCCGGTTGAAGGGTGAATGGGCCATTGCTTTGGGCAAGGGTTCGCTCAGAAAAGAGAAGATTTAGGACTCTAAGGCTACCATTAATCACTCGCTTGCTTCCGACCGTAACAGCACGTGTTTCGCGAGAGTTGTTTCAGTTGTGTGAAGTCTGAATGAATTTAAATCGGTGATGATATATCTTAAATTCGTGGCTTTGTTGTATTCGGACTGTTTTGTTAAATTTTTCCTGATCATCTACTGTCAGAATTTAGAGAATAAATACCTATGCTTCAAATTTAGATACAGTTCGACTCAAAAATGAAATGGTGTTTTATTCCCTTCATGAATACAAAAAGAAATTAGTAAGAGACATTACTTTTTTTCTTTTTAGATTGGAGGTTTAACGACCACCGTGAGCAACTCAATGGGCTATAAGCAGTCGCCCGTCCCTAATTTAGGGTCACTGGTTCCAGGGAAGGGAGAGAGCCAGTGCCGTAAGACAAACACAACATCCATGCCCGACCGGGATTCGAACCCGGACCCCTTACGGACGAATGATCAGAAGCCATCGCTTAGACCACTGCACCACCAGGGCGGCCCTAATAATCATGATTATTTGATATTGTGGTAGCAATAGCATGTACCTAAAATTTAGAAAAGTTACTTCTATTACTTAACAATTCCAAAATAAACTTCACAATTTAAAGAAAAACAGTGCTGGGGGAAGTGTGTGTGTGTGGGGGGGGAGGTAGCCCCTTTATCGGATACTAGATGTTCCTGTCTCTAATTTACACCGAGTGATCACTGAATTATGACCACTCTAATCAAAAAGTGGATGCGACCCGTTGACCACTTGATTTCCGAGGGGGCGCAATTAGTAGACCGACGTAGCATATCTAAGGCGTGATTGAGCAGTAGGTAGTAAAATTCGGAGCGTGATGGGTAAACGGAAGGATTTATCGGACTTTGAGAAAGAACAGATTGTCGGAGCTCGTAGAGCGTGTGCCTCGATTTGCTGAACTGGTAGGTTGTTCACGAGCCGCTTTATTTAAAGCGTATGAGGACTAGCTTGAAAATATTCAAACAACGACCTGGAGGCAAAATTGCACAGGACTGCGAAAGGTTAATGTGACAGGTGGCGCCAGGCCAACAGACTGATCACTGTTCAACAGGGGATTACGCAGTGCAACAGAGGTCAACCGGGATCAGTATCTGTCATTACCATGGGTCACACGTTAGCACGTATGAGCTGTAACAGCAGACGACATCCTCTCGTAACCAGGGTACATCGGCGCAAGAGACTCTCCTGGTGCAAAGATCATGCAAGCTGGATGTCGGACGACTGAAAAATCTCCACCAATATTCCCTCTAAGCGGCCATGGGCAATGCGCGCATAACCCAATGAGCTGGGCAGACCTCAAAACCACTTGGGTAAAAAAATTCTCAGCTTCTCTTACTAATGCAGTACAAGTTAGAACTTACACTGAAGAGCAATTGAATTAGAGACAGCTGGCGTTATGCAAATGTGGCGCTGTGGGCGGCCGTGTAAACGGAAACGACATGACGTATGCAGCGATCCGACAATATAAGGAGTGATGCGACAGGAATCAGTAAGAGTCGGACGCAGTATGGGTAAGACGAAGGATCTAAGCGCATTTGATCGTGGACAAAATGTTGGGGCCCGACGAATGGGTCACTCCATCTCGGAAGTCGCGCAGGCACTGGGATTTTCACGAGCCACTGTGTCATGGGTGCACCGTGAGTACATCGAATCCGATAAAACCATCCCTGCCAGGGCCAACTGCCATGGACAACAGCGTGTGGATGAGCGGGATCATCGTCGGCTAGCTTGCATTGTAACAGCTGATAGACGTGCCACAGTGCAAGAAATCACTCGGCAATTTAACGCTGGTGCACAAAAACGCGTAAGCAGCCACACCATCCAGAACCATTTCCTCGCTATGGGGTACAGAAGCCATCGTCCCACGAGGTTACCGCTGCTCACCGCACATCATAGGGTGCAAAGATTAGCACGGGCGCGGGAACATCGCCACTGGAGCCTAGGCATGTGGAAAAATGTTGCCTGGACTGATGAGTCGAGATTCACGTTGGTACATGCGGATGGCAGTATACGAGTATGGCGCAAACCACATGAAGCGATGGATCCTTCTTGCCAGCAGGGTACTCTTCAAGCTGGTGGGGGTGGCATTCTCGTCTGGGGACTGTTTACGTGGTTTCAAAATCGCTTTATTCTAATTTATCATAAGAAAACATAAGAGGGAGACGTACAGTATTGGGCGTCTCACTGGGAAAAAAATACAAAAACTGGTAAAAACATGATGGTATATACACTGCAATGACAATGGGGATGAATAACAAATGCTGCAAGCAAAGCTTATTGAATAAAAATTGCAGAAGTGACAAAGAGAAACACATCGTGTCACATGACATTGGCTGGGCATGATTTACAGGATAACACAGGCGAAACAATAGTACACAATTAGAAAAAGAACAGCACAAACATCGCCGTGAAGGTAAAACATTACATACATGAGATAAAAACACAGCGTGCACAATTGTGCAAGTTATTTAACGAGGGCACCAAAGCAACATAATACAGGCGGGGTGAAAGTAAGTAATGTACACGAGTAAGCATGAAAATACACTGAGATGGCATTAGCATTCACAATTCAACGGTAATGTGGATTGCACGAGTCGTAGAGTGGAGGAGGGCCACCAGGGTGCCACGGAACTCAGCAAAGGAGGTGTAGAATGTCCTAGGGTACTGATAGGTGTAGCAGTCCAGAATCAATCGCAAACCATGGAGCGGCCGGCGCCCAGGTAGCATAGAAGGTGGCTTCTCGACGACTGGAAGAAGCCGACTGGTACTCCAGGCGGAGTCGAGAAAGCAATCGATCTTGAAAATGGCACAAAAGTGCTGCGCTGGCCTGGTGTAAAGAGACCGGCGAGGAAATGCTGCGGAGTTGTTGAAGGTATACGTAAATAACGTGTTTAACCAGCACGAAAAGATAGGCACATACTGAAGGAAGAGTTGTAGGTGGATGAGCCCGCAGAAGAAGATGTCTGTAGGCAGTGAACGGAAGATCTTGAGAACAAGAGCGACTGGCAATCCGGAAAGCCTGGTGGAGGAGAGGCATCAGGATGGGACAGTAAAGGTAGACGTGAGAAACGTCTGCCTCCTGTGCGCAGAAGGAGCAGAGAGGGGAGGAGAGAAGAGACATGCGAAAGAGAAAATACGGAACAGGGAGGCGATTATGCAAAAAGAGCCAGTGGGTATTAATTTCAAGAGGGGCAGATAAGGGTGAGCGGGCAGCGGCCCAGACAAGAGGAAGAGAAGCAGGGGGAACCTCCAGAATAGAAAGCGGTGAAGGGGTGGCAAGGTGCACTAGAAAACGATAAAGAGATTTAGAGGAGAGAGAGAAGAGAGGAAGAACTGAGTTTGTGAGTCGGAGGAAAAACGGCAGCGGAAGAGGGGCAGAAAAGACAGAGACGAGACCGGTGGGGGAGACAAGATCAGGGAAAAGCGAAAGAAGTGCAGTTAGCAGAGAGTCATAGACCAAATGGGCGGATGGGGACGAGAGAATAGCAGGGGGAGGCCAGAGAGAGGGCGCCAGGATAGATCCGAGTTAGTGAGGTCTTGTACAGTTACTACACCTGCTCGGAGCCAAGAGGGGAATGAAAAACAGGGGAGATGGGGGGATGAACAAGGGAGTTGAAGAAGAGGGGTTCAGAAAGAAGCTCTAGAGTTGAAGAGGGAGGGGAGCGAATGAGGGGGAGAGAGCGAAGGTGAATGAGGGCTTCAGAATATGCAGGTGGGAGTTTGGAGGGGGAAAGGACAGCAATCCATGAGAACTAAAGAAAGAAAGGAAAAATGTGGGTTACGCAAGGAGGCAAGAACGTCACGTACCTGAACTGCGGAAGCCACTGGAGCCGTGAAGAGGTGAATGAAGTTGATCACTCGGCTTGCTTTGTAGCACAGCGGGACATCAGGTAGGCCAGCACCACCATAGGAAGGAGGAGCACAGAGCTTGTGGACGTTAATCCAGTGATGACCCGCCCACATTACTCGAGTAAGGCAGCGTGTAACCTCCTGGAGACAGAAAAGCGGGGTCGTAGATGCAATCCAAGAATGCTTGCAGATGGACAGAAGGTATGTCCTGGTGAGATTTGCACGCTGGTAGTAGGACGTACAGAACTGCGCACGACACCAGAATGCAGCTGTGCGGAGGAGGCGAGGATGGAGTTCCGAGCGAGTTGCACTGGATGTAGCTTGTGGTGCGCCTAAGTGCACACCCAGGAAGCGTTGGGTAGTGGATGACCATGTGGCCCCCCATGGAGCATCCAAGCGATTGGACCACGACCCGCACCACAATCCAGTGCTCTTAGACGTATTCAGTTCAGCTGCAGAACATGAAGCATATGCGGAGAACAAACGACGAAGCAGTTGGAACTGTGAGTCGCTACGAATGCAGACGGTGATGTCATCTGCATAAGCAGAGTAAATGACTGAGTGATGCCGTGAGCTGGCAACTGGTGGTGGAAGTTGTGCTAGAAGAGATGTTTGCAGAGAGCGTAGAAAAGGCTCGACGGCAATCGCAAACAGTTGACCAGAAAGCGGGCAGCCCTGACGAACTCCCCGCTTGAAGGGAACATGTGCTGTGAGAAAAGATGCCGTCTTGACATGGAAAACGGCGTCCCGGTAGAGGGAGAGAAGAACGGAGACAAATTGTGGAGGAAAGCCAAAGTGTAGCAGGGTTTGTGTTAAATAGGCGTGTGAGATATTATCAAAAGCGGAACGGAGGTCTAAGGAAAGGAGAGCAAGAGGTTCAGAATGAGTCTTGGCAAGATGAATGAGATCGCGAAGAAGTTGAACATTGGAGGAAAGAGAACGGCCAGGAACAGTATAGGTTTGAGAGTCAGCAAGGATGTGAGGGAGGATAGAGTTTAGTCGACGGGAAAGAAGCTTAGTATAGAGTTTATAATCTTGATTGAGAAGAGAAATGGGGCGCCAATTTCCCAAGTCAAGAGGGTCACCCCTCTTGGGAAATAGGACCACATGTGCGTCCGTGAAACTTCTCGGGAGGGGGAGCAGTTAAATGCAGCAGAAAAAGCGGAGAGGAGAAAAGGCAACAAAAGAGGCAAGAACGCACGGTAAAAAGGAAAAGAGAGGCCGTCCGGACCCGGAGCGGCATGGGGGTTAAGGGAAGAGAAGGTGTCGGACACCTCCGTGGATGTGGGTGCAAGAGACAGGGTGTGAGCAAGATGAGACGGAACTTGAGGTAGGTTATTGAGAAGATGGGGGAGAGCAGAGGGAGAAGGGGGAGGAGTTTCACTGAACTTGGTGGTATAGAACTGACGAACGTGAGAGCAAATCGCTGCCGAATCGGATGTGATTTCGCCAGAGGGGAGGCGAAGATGACGAAGCGAGGTAGAAGACTTACGTGCAGATTCCATTGATGTTAGAAAATCATAGGTGCATTCCTCCGGATTGAGATGTTTAATGCGCAGACGTAAAAGTGCTTGCTGCGCAAGAGGTTTCAGCAAAGCCTGGAGCTCCGCCTGATATGCTGGAAAAAGCGGATCTGATAACCCAATCAGTGTGAGCATCTGCCTGGCGTGATCGAGGCGCATCTGACTAGAAGTCTTCATGGTGAAGGAAAGTTGCTTGATATGTAAGAGGAGCTGATGCTTGACACGAAGCCAATACGTCAAGGTACAGGGTGCGGAATGCAACCCTGCGCGACGAGCAGCGAGAAAAGAACGGACAGAGGCACAAAATTCAGGATCAGTGAGGAGATTGGAGTCAAATGTCCACGGACGTACAGTCCGAGGGAGTGACGCCGCAACAAACACTGTGAGGGTGACCGTGCAGTGGTCTGAGGAAGCAGTAGGTTGATGTTGCAACTCGGTAATAGACGCAAGAAGCGGTGTGGAAACGTAAACCCGATCCAAGCGTGCAGTTGATGGAAGCTGACTCCCAGACGAGCGCCACGTGTGTGAGGTCTCTTGTGGATGAAGGCGCCTATAAGCATCGGTGAAGGAGAAATCAGCAACAAGGTCATGGAGTAGTGCGACGAGATCCGTCCGACGCTCTCGTGACGAAGGAGAGCGATCCAGAGCCGGGTCAAGGGTGCAATTGAAGTCTC
Source organism: Macrothele yani (assembly GCA_039090855.1). Taxonomy (NCBI): domain Eukaryota; kingdom Metazoa; phylum Arthropoda; class Arachnida; order Araneae; family Macrothelidae; genus Macrothele; species Macrothele yani. The sequence goes on from CM077025.1 coordinate 134,632,332, forward strand.
CACCCAAGAGCACACGATCCGAAGGTGAGACTTTCGAGAGAGCTTTACGGAGTTTGGTGAACAAGATGGATAAATGAATAGAGGTGCATGGAATATACACATTAAAGATGTGAAATCGAGCTCCGCCAACTGTGAAGGAGACTTGCTGGAGTAAATCTCGGCATAAGTTCTGCACTGAGAGTGCAGTGAGGGTGGATCGGAAATGTTGATGTATTCCGATAGCAAGTCCACCATGAGATGAGTAGCGGAAAGCATGATGGAACACATAATCGCTAGCACGCCAGCGAGTAAACAGAGTGGAGGAATGGCAGTTTGTTTCTTGTAGTAGTAACAGATCGGCCCCGAGGGGCGAGAGGTCTTCCATTACAAGAGCATTCGCTAGGGGGCTAGCGAACCCTCTGCAATTAAGTGTCGTGACCTTGAATGGACTGGTCAGTCGTTGGTTGGAGGAGTCGCGGAGCAACTTTCAGGAGTTGTTGTAATCGGTTTACGCAGCCAAGGGTCCATGAGTGGTGCAGGGGGTCATGAACAAACCCACGAAGGTACTTAGCAATACATCCGGCTTGCAGGAGCAGCGCGGGAAGAATGTCTTCGCGCTCTCGGAGGTAGTCATACGTCGACTCCAGGTTCGTGGTGTGGGTGCAAAACTGATAGTAATCTCCAAGATTGAGAGGTTCTGAAGGAGCACCACATTTGGAGAGAACACTTGAAAAGACCTCAAACGAAGGCGGAGACCCATCATCATCAGTGTCCCTTTCAATTTCTGTTGGCGCAGGAGAGGGAGAGATATCTCCTGAAGATTTGGTAGTACGGAACGGTTGCCCATCCGCAGAGGAAGATTTCTTCTTCTTCCTCTTACGTCGGGTACCTGTACGAGTGCCAGAAATTCGTTTTCCAGGGAGCGACGACGATGCTCGGGAAGCTGACGCAGAGTCAGAGTAGTTATCGGCACCGCCGTCACACTCGGAGACACCAACAGTGAAGACTGGTGGGAAACCAGCGGCGAAGTCTCCCGATGTTGCCACGGGATGAGGAGTAATAGGTGAGGTAAGCACTGGAAATTGAAGGTGGGAGGTGAGATCAGCATCAAAAGACGCTCGTGGACGAGAGGCTGTAGATATACTTTTTGTGTAACTCGGCCCTGGGGCAGTTGGCACATTTGAAGACGGTGCAGGTCGAGAGCGAGATGTAGCAGGAGGCTGCTTAGAGGCGGTAGGCACTGTAGAAGCCGTGGGAGCTGGATACTGGTTGTTGGGGCATCGAGCACGCTGATGCCCAAGTTCTTTGCAATTAGCACAGTGTTCTGATGTTAGCATGTCAATTCTGTAGGAGAGCTGCCCACATCGGACGTTTAGGATCCGTGGGAACTTACGGAGATGCTCCTCTGATGGAAAGATGAGTCGAACACTCCGGCGAAAACTACGAACATTCTTATTTGCAGGATCCTTGGGCGCAGCTGAATGTGTGATAACAGGACCAACAATCTTACCACACTTACTAAGTGCAGTACATATCATCGCATCCGAGATTTCGGGGGCACCGGATGCAAGGAGACCTGAACAGGGCGCCTGGAAATCGGTTATGGGACCCCTGGTACGTGTGACATCGTCCCTCACAGGTCAACGTTACCGGGATATCCTGAACGACCATTTGCTCCCGTATTGTATCCGAATGGTTGGATGGAGCACTCCACCAACGTGACCTCGCTTCCTTGGCCAGCTAGGTCACCTTACCTCAATCCCATCGAGCACATCTGGTATGCCATCGAGAGAGAGATGTTTGAGGCTATGACCCCCCTCCATCAAATCTTCGTGAACTGTGGGAGCTTGTTCAGGGGTCGTGGATCCGTATGGCTTCCCAATGCTTCCGGTGTCTTGTCGAGTCCATGCCGAAACGAATCGCCGCCGTCATCAGGGCGAAAGGTGGTGCTACACGTTACTAGACAGGTATCTCTAATTAAATTGGTCTTCAGTGTAGATTAGAACCCTTATTTTCCTACCCCCCCCCCTTTTTTATCACCGTTCTTTTCAGAATTGATTTTAAATAAAAAAAAATATTAAAAACATTTCATTAATTACAATTTTTATTTTATAAAAAGTGAGGAGCTCAAACGTACTTCTGGAATAAAAACAGTGGAAAATAGGAAGAGCATGTTTGCACAGTTTCTTTGCATGCCAAAATACCAAGGAGAATAAGGAACAAAATTACAACTAAATGCAAAATAATTAGTTCAAATTGAAGAAGTGCAAATTCGTTCTGATCTGACAGTTCTTTCAAGGAATAAATCGCCTCTCAATTTTTTCCCCCAAACCGGAAGACTCGACTGTGGGAATTTAGGACTCCACCATCTTTTATAGTACTCGAAAAATATTGTTTAACCATTTATGAGGCTGATGTGATGTTTTTAAAAAAGACTCAATATCTGCCTCTTTCTTGGCGTGGGAAAAGTCACTAATCCGCATTCTCCCGTTCACTATCCGCTTGCACGGAGGCTACTTTGCAAAACGTTTTAGAGAATGAAGAGGAGAAGGAGGCGAACAGCATTTAACCAAAATTGTTGTTTTGACTTTTGGGAGCCCGAATTTTATTTATTTACTAGCGGAGATACCCGGCGTTGTCCGCGCCTCATGGCCCAACACATCAGCGACAGCCGAATAATTTACTTTTCCATCTGCAACAGTAAATGAGCACATCAGTGAGTAAAATCTCTGCTTAATATAACGATCATTACTCACATAGGGCCGCGGATGGCCTAGTGCTCAGCGTTCGTGACTGCCACGGAGAAATCTCAGGTTAAATCCCAGCAGGTACGAATGCTCTAACCACTAAATATGCGCCATGCATCGGATGGGTACGTTAAGCCGTCGGGTACTGGCCCTCCGGTTATAAATAAGGGCGTCTTCCTCCCCCTTTCTACTTCGCTTCCGTGTCATTTTCCTATCGGGCACTCTAGCCCAAATCTCCTAGCTTCCTATTTCTAAGGGTTGTTTAAGACCTGGGGTCAGACATTCCCTTCCTAAAATCATCTGCATTTGATCTGATCAGATAATTACTCACTAATTCAACGTTGAGTAAGTAATAATAATCGTTAAAACGCTCGGTGGAAACCTCAATGTTTTTGATAATAAGCCGAAGAATTCTCACTGTTTTCCATCTGCAGCAGAGAATAGGCACATCGGTAGGTAAAATATCTGTACCGGTGATTACTGACCAATTCAACATTGCGTAACTAATTATATTTACCAGAACGCTCGAGGTATCGGCGGAAATCTCAACATTTTTTCGATGTATAGGTTCATGTAGCATCGAGGAAAAGAACTCGATTTTAACCGTCGAAAGATCGACAAAAACAGCCAGTTTATGATACAGAAAGATAATATTCTTTTCCTCTTTATAAGAATGCAACACGAAGAAATCCATTTACATTACGTAGAAAATATTCTTTACCAGTTTCAAAAATCGGTCTTGAAACCTCGATGTTTTCGAAGTATCGGTTTCTGCAACATCAAGGTTTAAACATCGTTTATCCGTGGCAAAACATCAGTGTTCGAAAACATCAAGGTGTTTTACCAATCCCTAGTTCAAATACCGAGTGTGAGAAGACCCCGTAAGAGCTACCAACTCGTTAGAATGCCTCTCCTCCAACCTCCAATAAGTTTTTCATAAAACGTGAACGATGAGATAGGGCAAGTGGTATTGGAAGAACGCATCCTGCTATGGAGAATGAGTTGTGAACGGCTGTAGGCGGACGATAAGAACGTCAACATAGTGTCGTGCGGCGATAAAAAAGAAAACAAGAAAGATGACACCGAATTTTTGGGTGTAATGAGCACGTCTTTTGAATCCGTTGTGACGCAAATTAAATTTATCAAAGCTATTCACAAAGTCAGTGGAACCGGTATGGAAAACAGTAGTATCTGACGGAAGACAGAAGTTTTTTAATCGGGTTTTTAATCCCTCAGATATTGCTGTAAACGGAATCGTGAGCTTACGCCCTCTGGTTGCAGACTTGTGCGTTAAGAAAAACAGAAATGTATATGAGAAACATTTCGCACCGGAGACGCTCTCCAACACAGAAAGAATTTTTCAAATCGGACACTTAGAAACAGCGACAAAAATAAGATATGAATCTACGCTCCCTGGCGGGAAAAACATGCATTACTTTAAGAAGAACATATTCTGAAAAGGCTTTTCGATTTGAGCAGTATAGGTCCACGAAAGAATGTTTTCTGTCAAGTTTTCAGGAGCTCAGATTTTGCTGCAAATACATAAGCAGAAATTAACACTTATGCCCCCTGGTGGCCAAACCATTCTTTACTAAACATTAGAAATTATATGAAAAATACTTTCCATCAGGTGTTGTATGCGATACAGGAAGAATTTTTCAAATCGGAGTTTTAGAAGCAGAAATAACGCAGAAAACACAATTTACCTTTGCGCTTCTAGCGGAAAGTCTATGATTTACTTGAAAATTTTGAATTTATATAAAAAGCATTTTGAATCGGAAACGCTATCCAACAAAGAAGAAATTTTTCAAATCGGACTCCTAGAAGTAGAGATAATGACAAAAATAAGATATACATCTACGACCCCAGGCGTAGAAACCATGCATCATTTTAAGAAGAAAACGTTCCTAAAAGGTTTATCGACGTAAGTAGTATCGATCTACAAACACATTTTTTTCAATCGAGATTTTTAGGAACTCAGATTTTGCTACAAATACATCAGAAGCGGAAATCAAGACTTACACCCCCTGGTGGTCAAACCATTTTTACAAAAATTAGAAATTATGTGCAAACGATTTCCCATCAGGAGCTGTATCCGGTGCAGAAAGAATTTTTCAAATCGGAGATTTAGAAGCACAGATATAAGTGGAAACGCAAATTACCTTTACGCCCCCTAGCGGAAAGTCTATGAATTACTTGAAAATTTTGAAATTATATGAAAAACGTGTCACACTGAAAACACTATCCAATAAAGAAGGAATTTTTCAAATTGGACCCCTAGATGTAGAGATATTGATAAAAATAAGATAAACATCTACACCCCCCTGGCGGAGAAACCATGCAGTATTTTAAGAAGAAAATATTCCGAAAATGTTTATTGACGTGAGTGGCATCGGTCCACGAAAGAATTTGTTCAATCGAGATTTTAGAAGTTCAGATTTTATGACAAATACATCAGAAGCAAAACTTAACACTTACGACCCCTGGTGGCCAAATTATTCTTTACCAAAAATTAGGAATTATATGTAAAAGATGTTCCATCAGGAGCTGTGTCCGCTAAAGAAAACTTTTTTCAAATCGGAGTTTTAGAAGAGATATCGGGGAAAACGTAATTTACTTTAACGCCCCCTAGCGGAAAATCTATGCGTAATTTGAAGAAGTAACTATACCTAAAAAACTCTTCGACTTAAACGGAATCGAAAAGTAAAAGATTTTTTCAATAGGATGTTTAGAAGCAAATATGTGGAGTAAAACGTATTTTTAAATTCGACATCTGCATTTACGCCCTCTAGCGGCAAAATGTACATCTTCAAAAAAAAAAAAACGAAGTGAAGGATCATCATTCGCATATTTCAAGCTTCCCAATGCAAAAAGAATGTTTCAAATCGGTCTAATAGTTGCAGAGATATCGTGTCTACAGACGGACGGACGGACGGACAAACCGATAACATAAGCACGATTTTTTTTTTTTTTGCAAAAGACTTGCTAAAACTGGCCTCGCGAAGTACAAAGCCACCTAGGTGTACCATGTAAACAGAACATTATACCACTTTCACTGGCCTGTACCACTTCGATTTGACAGTAGAGATCGACAGCCTTATGTGGTCTACACTATACGTGCTCACTCCCGTAGGCTTGTTGTGGTTAGGATTTCAATTCGTTGGACCAAGCTACCAGTTTCAAGCCTTCTATGGTCTAGTGGCAGTGTTACTTCATCCACTGCAGTCACATGACCGTGTGATGTGAAGGAACAGTGGTACTTGATGTAGGAGTTGACTACTGTAACCCAAAGTCATGCTATCATATGTTGAATGGTTTTTGCACAAGCTTTCGTAGTTACCCCATCGCTGGTACGGATGTTTTGCCCTTCTTCTTGGCCCAGCGTTACGACCGGTCCATTTTACAGCCAAATTTTCCTGGTAGGCTATCAGTTTTTCTCGTTTTGATGTAGCCTTTGCCGCCTCGGTGGTGCAGTGCTCTAAGCTCTGGCTTGTGACCATTCGTCCGAGAAGGGTCCGGGTTCGAATCCCGGTGAGGCATGGATGTTGAGTTTGTCTTACGGCATTGGCTCTCTCCCTGGAACCAGTGGTCTTAAATTAGAGATGGGCGACTGGTTATAGCGCATTGATTTGCTCACGGTGGTCATCGTTAAACTTAAAAAATAATGTAACCCTTATATCCACGTGCTAATGTGACACGCGCAAACTTTAGACATTTTGCAGTCGCGGAGATGAAGAATCTGCCCTTCCACGCACCGCCTGAGTGAAAATAAGCCTATTTTGCCGGTTGTAGATTCGAACCCACGTCTTCTCGTCCCGGAGCCAGTTATTCTCCTGACGGAACTACATCGACTTTGGCTTATCGCTGCAACTCGGCGTTTTGACTCTTCTTTCATCTCAGCGGTACATCACATATAATTCCCTCCCCCTAGAGAAAAGCGGGGGCACGCAATAGCAGGTTTCGGGTCCACCGCAAACCATGCTTGAAGGAGAGTTCACTGTAAAAGAAAGAATTTTTTTTATGAACTCCAGACGACTCGTGGAACGAGCATTACACATTTTTCGAAGCGTGAAGAAGGGATTCTCATTTCCGTACGATGTGAAAGAAGCATCACACATTAGTTTCCGACCTCACATCCAGGAGATTCATTTTTACGTTCGGGTGCCAAAGGGAAAGTAAGCCCATTTTGTGAGTGGTGAGATTCGAACTCACGTCTCCTTGCCCCGGAGCCAGTTATTCACCCGACTGAACTACACCGACCTTAGCCTATCGCTGCACCTTGCGGTTTTGACTCTCGCGCCAACTCAGTGGTACGTCACAGCTGGCACTATAAATTTCGAGGTCTCACATTTTACGAAAATTTCATTCTACAGCTTTATCGGTATCATCTGCTTCAGCCGCATATTGCTATCAGTGTGTTGCAATACTCATTTTTCTCCTTTTTATGTCAACATGCGCATTGACTTACAGCGACATGGTGCCTTACAGGTACTACATAACTGGTGCTTAATTTATAAGGTCTTCGGCATACAGCAGTAATCATACATACATACATTAGCTTGCAAAAATTAAGGACGATACGGTTTTTCGAATGTAACGTCGTGCAGAAGTGCTCCACATCGATTCAAATCATACCATAAGATCCCCAAGATGTAAGAATATGGAACAAGTGAGCAAAAACCGTCCAAACAAGGAATCCAAAGGATACAAACGCACTTTATTGAAAAGATAGCTTCGAGCACAACTGGACAGAAGACAGAAACGTCCATGTGACAGGTGGCTGCCAAGAAAAATCCAGTCTTTAGTAGGGGATATGATCACCCCTGACTGCGTTGCAGGATTTACAACGTCTGTACATGCTGGGGACGAGGTTGTCAAGGAGCTGTTGAGGCATTGCGGCCCATCGCAGCTGCGGAATCGTTGCTGACGGCTGGTGACGTGCTGCCAAGCGTCTCCCGAGAAGGTCACACACGTGTTCGATTGGATTTAGGTCCAGGGACCTTGCCGGCCAATCCATGCGCTGAATATCTTCACTCTCCAACAGCTCTGCGACAGCCACTGTACGATGAGGTGTAGCGTTGTCGTCCATGAAGAGGAACTCAGGACTCACAGCACCTCTAAACAGACGCACGTGAGGCAGGAGAACCTCCGTACAATAGCGGACACCAGTGACTGAACCTCCTTGGAAGATGTGAAAGTCAGTACGGCTACCAAGTATGATACCGCCTCAAACGAGAACTCCGCCACCTCCAAACAGGTCCCTTTCGATGATGTTGGAGGTGTGATAGCGTGTTCTCTGCTCTCTCCAGATGTGTATACGTCCAGAATCGCTCGTCAGACTAAATCGGCTCTCATCCATAAAGAGAACTCGACCCCATTGCTGATGTGTCCAGTTCTTGTGTTCCTGGCACCACAGAAACCGGCGTCTCCGATGAACAGGCGTCAATGGCACACACCGTACTGGTCGTCGTGCAAATAGACCACCTTTGTGCAGCTTTATGGCCACGGTAAATCGCGATAACGGACGTCCAGTTGTCTGTTGCATGTGCCTTGCGATTTCTCCCGCTGTCAGCGGTCTGTCTCTTCTTACCTGTAGGACAATATACCGGTCGTCCGCCGCCGTGGTTGCTTGTGGACGACCACTACTAAATTCTCGGACAGCTGTTCCTGTCGTTTGAAATGCTCTCCAAGCTCGTGAAACGATGCTGTGAGCAATCCCGAACTCCTTAGCCACATTAGTCACACTTCGACCTTCTTCCAACTTCCCAATGACGCGACCTCGGGTAAAGTCATCCAGATATCGTCAACCTACTGGATTGCCTGTTGGTCATATCACACTGTGGCAGCAACTCGACGTCGTTCAAACCGATGTACACCGTGCAATAACTTTCACCGAATTGCTGAGCGTACACTGCCAGTGTGCTTTATACCCTTCCGACACCCCCCTCCCCTACGTCATGCTGCATATATGCGCATGCCCTACCATACCGGATCCTAGTCTATCTCCTGAGTTGTCTTTCGTTCCGTTCTGCCTGCTCGTTCCGCTGTTATGCTAATTTCTCCTCTTCGTCCTTAATTTTTGCACACCAATGTATGTGTCATTAAGTTGTTCTCTGAGATTCACAGGTTAGCTCCTCAAAGAAAGGCCGTTTGCCAAGTAAACATTTAACTGACGGAACTAGATTTTGCTTATTGTTCGTGTATCAGATGTCTCAATTTACAACCAACTCGGCACGAAGCTCAAGCTTCACTGACATCCATCACACGTCGTACAAAAGACCTTTTTAAAAGTCTGAATTGAAATATTTATACCACAAATATAGTGATGTATAACTATTTTTACATACTGTTATATTGACATTCATACTTACAGGTAACGAAAACCACTTTACAGTAGATGTTGGAATTGTCCACCACTCTGTTGAAGACACAAATTCACCCGACGACACATGTTGGCGGACACTCTTTTCAGCGTGTTGGCTGGTATGTCCCACACGGCTGTAATGATGTTGTTCCGCAGGTCCTGTACCGTCTTAGGATTGTTGTGGTAAATTGTGACTTTCAGATAGCCCCCCAAATAAAAATCTGGAGGACTCAAGTCTGGTAAGCGAGGCAGCTAAAGTTTTTTCGAGATTAATCGATCGTGGAAGAACTCACGGAGCATCTCCATTGTGTCGTTTGATGTGTGGCACGTTGCTCCATCTTGTTGGAACCAACAGTAACGTTCGTGTTCTTCCAGCTTCGCTACAAATTGATGGATGATGTCTGCATACACAGCGGAATTTACAGTTGTGTCGAAACAAATGGCCTTACAATTCGACATCTAGACATGGAGCACCACACTCCAACTTTCTGACAGTGAAGTCCAACCTCATGCAATGCGCGTGGATTCCCCGCAGCCCATATGCGACAGTTTTGGCTATTGACATATCCATTCAAATGAAACCATGCCTAGTCACTGAAAAAAATGTTGTTAAGCTGGTTCGCCACATTGTTGCGAGCGAAACTCTTAAACCATTGGCAGTAGGCAACGCGCTTTTCCGAGTCCAAAGGACGTAGCTCTTGCGCTACTCGAATTCTGCACGGCCGTAGCTTTAGACGTTTAGTAGCCCTCTGGCAGGCTGAATACGATGTCTCTAACTCTTGAGACAGCCGCCGAATCCGGGGAGAGCGCTGCAGGGAAACGTTAATTTTCTCCGGAAACGTGGTCGTCACCACGGCCGGCCGGCCGCTTTTAGGCTTATCATGAACACTGCCTGTCTCACGAAACCGGTTGACAAGGTAATACACAGTTGTTTTCCGTGGTAAAGGAACACCAGGAAACTTCCTTTGAAAGAGCTGGATGCAACGTTGGTAAGATTTTTCCGCAAAATAAACTTCTAACAAAGTGACTCTGATCTTGCGTGACACTCATGGCTGACTGAACGTTACTGCTTGCCAGCGCCCGCATAAGCGTAGTGTCACGTGATGCTATCACGTGGCGCCGCTCGTTCCCCAAGGTCATACAAAACAGCCGCAAGCAGCAATACTCGGGTATCTTTTATGGTTGTACAGCAAATACGTTTTAAAATATAGAGTTCGGGAACTTTTGAATCACCCTGTATTTCATACTCATAATCTTTACTGAATCTGGTCCTCCCACGATTTTCTTGACTTTCCTCTACGTTTCTTTCCTGCCACTTGGTCTGAAAAAAAAAATCTAGTCAGCACCTTGTCACTCATTCTTTCAGCATGGTTCAACTACCTAAGAATATTAGTATCCACCTTACTTAACAACATTTTTGCCTCACGTTAAAGGTCTGCAACACCCCGTCATTCCGCACATGATCAGAGCGTTTCTTGCAACAGACTCACCGTAAGTAACGCATCTCCCAGCACACAAACGACGACTCGTATCTTTTCTGCAGCAACCAGGTTTCTGCAGAAAAGATACGAGTCGTATACAACCATTGGGGACTTTCATATAATTATACAACCGTTGGGGACTTTCTTGTAAATCCATCATTCCTGTGAAATCCTCCTAAAGCAGCTATGACTTTCAAAGAAAAATTTACTCTCCTACCAATCTCGCCATCTAATTTGTTCTCTCTGTCAAACATACTTCCTAAACGTACAAACTCATTCACGTGGTCAATCTCTGAAGTAACCATGCAACAACCAAAGAGTAGTAATCATCGGGTGAGGTATTTGGACGAACGTGATCAAAATTTGTTTTTCATTTTGTGGTTTAAGGGCGACCATGAGCAACACATTAAGGGCTATAGGCAGTTTCTCGTCCCTAAATTAAGATCACTGATCCCGGGGAAGGGAGAGAAACAGTGCCGTAAGACAAAGATACCATCTATGACTCATCTGGAAGTTTAACCATGGCCCATCTTGGATGAATGGGTTCTAAAATGAATGAGTTTTTATCAGTTTCCTTTTATTTCTTAAGAAATACTCAGTGTAAAAACTATTGAAATGTTTCGTGTTAGTATGTCCTCAGAACCATCGACGGACTGAACGGTTTGGGATCTGAGCGAGATTCAGGCTCTCTATCATGCTACTACGTCGAGGTGTGGAGTTCTATACCTTGGACCGAAACTTTTGAAGCTGCCCCGGTGACACAATGTTCTAAGCGCTGGCTTAATCCTGGTGAGGCATGGATGTTGTGCTTGTCTGACGGTACTGGCTCTCTCCTTTCCCTGGAACAAGTGGCCCTAAATTAGGGACGGACAACTGCTTATGACCCGCTGAGTTGCTCACGGTGGTCGGTAAACTCCCAGCAACAACAAAACTTTTGGAAGTGATGCTTCATTAGCCAAAAAGTTTTAATTTCTAGAATTTCTAAGTTGCTGACTTCGGTTCTGTATTTCGGACATATCTGCATATCCCCAACAACTCTTCAACTCCGAAGAGAATTTTCTCTCTTATGCGTTCTGTTTACTTGCAAAAACGAGGTTCACTTAACCAGCAGAGTAACAATCGCAATCAGGCGGCTGATTGAGACAGTTAATTACTCTTTCTGTACATGTAAGAATATGTAACTGATTTAGTCTTTCAAGTAAATCAGTTAGATTCTTATTATACAAGGCATAAAATTTTCTGAAATTTACCTCATTTTCCGTGATTCTTTTTGTAAATCAATTAAGCGTATTCCTGATACCTTTTCCATAAAATGACGGGGAAAAGTACTAAATTTCACGGATATTTCGTACCCCAGGAAAATTCTGAATTTTTAGAAACTTTTGTGCAATTACTTTTTATATTAACGGTAAATTGGAATTTTTAAGAGAAGTTAACTGAAAATTTTTAATTTCCAGATACCTTTCCGTAATTAGTGTCATATGTTAACGGAAAAGTTCTGTTCTGAGTTTTTTTTTTGTATCTATGTGACGGAAAATTTCCGTTTATAAAAGTGATTCGCAGGAATATTTGAAGCTTGATTAACTATTAAACTTCAATCGTCTGTCTGACAAGGGACCTTTATGGTTTTGTGAATTCATACATACATACATATCACTAAGCTGTTCTCTGATATTCAGAGGTTAGCTCCACAAAGAAATACAAACTACCAGTTTTTACTTACTGTTGCCGTATCAAACCTCCATTTACAGCGGTCTTGACATACAACTCGGTTTTCACTGACATCCATCACACGCCGTACACAAAATCTTCTATACTTCATACTCATAATCTTTTTCTCATGCAGACACTCCTGAATCTGATCCTCCCATGACTTTCTTGGCCTTACTATACCTTTCCTTCCTGCCACTTGGGCTAAAAGATTTTCTTAGTAAGCATCTCATCACTCATTCTTTCAACATGGCCAAACCACCGAAGCATATTAGTCTCCAAACATTTTGCTTCACATCACACAACTGCAACACATCTTTATTCCTCACACAATCAGAACGTAAGTAACGCATTTCTCCAGCACACAAACCACTTCTATGTTTCTTCTGTAAAACCTAGGTTTCACTGCCATACATCAGAGTAGGAACAAATGCAGTTTCATACACAGTCATGCGGAACTCTTTAGAGAACCCATCATTCCTGTGAAAACCTCCCAGAGCAGCCACCGGCTGAATTAACTACTTACTCACTACCAGAGCAGCTTCAACTGGTAGTGAGTAAGTAGTTAATTCAGCCGGTGGCGCAGTGATAGAAGCGATGGCTTCTGATCATTCGCAGTGGCGTAACTACCACCCCTGCAGCCCCAGCAGCTGCGTTGGGGCGCAGGTAACGAAGGGACGTATTGCAGCTGACAGTAATGGTTTTATGAAAAAAATCCGAAGGCATACGAAAACAAACAAGCAAATAATTAATCCAAAAATTCCTGTTTTCTTTTAAATAAATTTGTCTAAAAAATGCCAAATTTTCACTAATCTTTTAATAGCTTTGCCTAAATAAATGCGAAGTTTCACTTTTAAGGTGCTGGATGTCCTACGGATTGAAGCTCGGCCCTTGGACTCCGGCTTGTAATACGATCACTCTGCAATGGCCTGTAATGCCATCGTTCTCCAATGGATTGTAAACAATACGATCGCTCTCCAATCGCCCTCTCAGGAAAAGTACGAGACCACGTGGGAATTCTCCGTGGAGGATGTGAGAAAACAGTTGGTCGCCTAGGATTACGTACACGACAGACACCAACAAATATTAACAGCAGCCGCTGATCTGCATGTAAAAGGGGGTGATTTCTTCAAGTGATTTACGGTTTTTTAGTTTTGGGCAAAAAAATTACGCACTGCTTTGCTGTTAGTTCTTCTTTATAATAAGTATGTCTTTCTCATTTACTGTGTGGAAACTTTGACATACAAACTAACGCCATCCATTTGCAAAATGTCACAAAAGCGTCCAAGTGAAGCATAGTAACTGCGAAAGAAAGAAGAGTCCGCGAAAAAACTTCCAAAGCTCGACCAGCTCTTTTTTGAGCAGAATCAATTAAACCCAAGTTCCGTTTTTGTTTAAAAGAATGATTTGTTTAGGACGTCAACTGTTCAAACTTTAAAGGCAGACATTTCACATAAACTAAGCTTTTGAGAAACAAGTGAAAGTAAAATGGGTGATTATGAAGTCGTATAGTTATCGACCTTAACCATTAAAGTATATTTTACCGAATTCGTTTCTTGCGATAAAATGTAAATATATTCATACTCATGCATCAGTTCGCACACGGTGTTAATCCTAATTGGCTGTATTGATAACCTTACATTACGTATTTCCGTTCCAAAAATTATTTAAAAGTTAAAACTACAGGGCTTTTTAGGTATCTCACTTACTTTACCAGACATTCTCCTCGAACTTCTGCCCCCCCCCCAGCGAAAAATATATCCTCTCTCGTATTCGAAATCCTGGGAAAGTGACTGTGCTTAGGGATGCTGAAGTAAATCTTGCGCGCGGGGGGGGGGGGGGGGCGTTGTGCTAGTTACGCCACTGATCATTCGCCCAACAGAGGGGTCTGGGTTCGAATCCCGGTAAGGCATGATTGTTTGCGTTTGACTTTCGGGGGTTTATTTGCTTGTATTCCTGGTTCACCCGGCATTCTGTATTCAATGTTTGCTACATATGTACATTGCTGACGTCGAAACATAAGATGTCTATGTATCTGTCAACCAAGCCCAATAAATAAATAAAAATAATAAAACCCTCCATAAAAAAAAAAAAAAAAAAAAAATTGTATATTCTACACTGGTGTGCAAAAATTCAGGACGAAGAGGAGAAATTAGCATAACAGCGGAACGAGCAGGCAGAACAAACCGAAATACCACTCAGGAGATAGACTAAGGTCCGGTACGGTAGGGCATGCGCATATATGCAGCATGACGTGGGGGGGGGGTCGGATGGGTATAAAGCACACGGGCAGTGTACGCTCAGCAATTCGGTGAAAGCTATTGCACAGTGTACATCGGTTTGAACGACGTCGAGTTGCTGCCACCGTGTGATATGGCCAACAGGCAATCCAGTAGACGACATCTGGATGACTTTACCCGAGGTCGCGTCATTGGGAAGTTGGAAGAAGGTTGAAGTGTGACTAGTGTGGCCGAGGAGTTCGGGATCGCTCACAGCATCATTTCATGAGCTTGGAGAGCATTTCAAAAGACAGGAACAGCTGTCCGAGAGTTTAGCACTGGTCGTCCACGAGCAACCACGGCGGCGGACAACCGGCATGTTGTACCAAAGGCGAGAAGAGACAGACGGCAGACAGCGGGAGAAAACTCAAGGCACAAGCAACAGACAACTGGACATTCGTTATCGCGTTTTACCGTGGCCAGGAAGCTGCACAAAGCCGTCTATTTGCACGACAACCAGTATGGTGTGTGCTATTAACGCCTGCTCATCGGAGACGGACGGCGGTTTCTGTGGTGCCAGGAACACAAGAACTGGACACATCAGCAATGGGGTCGAGTTCTCTTTACGGATGAGAGCCGAGTTAGTCTGACGAGCTATTCTGGACGTATAAATATCTGGAGAGAGCAGGGAACACGCAATCACACCTCCAAAATCATCGAAAGGGACCGGTTTGGAGGTGGCGGAGTTCTCGTTTGGGGCGGTATCATGCTTGGTAGCCGTACTGACCTCCACATCTTCCAAGGAGGTTGTCACTGGTGTCCGCTATTGTACCGAGGTTCTCCTGCCTCACGTGCGTCTGTTTAGAGGTGCTGTGGATCCTGAGTTCCTCTTCATGGACGACAACGCTACACCTCATCGTACAGTGGCTGTCGCAGAGCTGTTGGAGAGTGAAGATATTCAACGCATGGATCAGCCCGCAAGGTCCCCGGACCTAAATCCAATTGAACACGTGTGGGACCTTCTCGGGCGACGCTTGGCAGCACGTCACCAGTCGCCAGCAACGATTCCGCAGCTGCGATTGGCGCTACAAGAGGAATGGGCAGCGATGCCTCAACAGCTCCTTGACAACCTCGTCCTCAGCATGGACAGACGTTGGAAATCCTGCAACGCGGTCAGGGATGATCATATCCCCTACTAAAGACTGGATTTTTCTTGGCAGCCGCCTGTCACATGGAAGTTTCTGTCTTCTGTCCAGTTGTGCTGGAAGCTATCCTTTCAATAAAGTGCCTTTGTATCCTTTGGATTCCTTGTTTGGACGGTTTTGCTCACTTGTCCCATATTCTTACATCTTGGGGATCTTATGGTATGATTTGAGTCGATGTGGAGCACTTCTGCACGACGTTACATTCGAAAAACCGTATCGTCCTTAATTTTTGCATGCCAGTGTATTTGTAGATGTTTTATCGATTGTAGAAATGCGGTAGCTGTTTCTGCTGTAACACATTTTATTCACTATGAATAACCCAGGTCACATTGCGTATTTTAAATTGTGTATTATTTTTTAGCTGAATTTTTAGGTTTTATAAAAATATACTTTGAACTATTAGTTTCGTGTCGGAAAGGATCCAAAAGACGTGCTCATTACAACCGAATATTCGATGTTATCTTTGTTGTTCATATATCAAACGGTAAAAACTTGTGCTCTTGAAGTAAGCGTGGTACGTTCCTAAACGTTATTTTACATCCCAAAACTTTATCGATGTACTTATTTATATTATTGCAGGTTTCCTTAAAATTAAATGATTAATTTGATGAACATTTTTTAGCAGCAAATAGAACTTTATCAGACTTTTCACCTGGATTTAGTCCAATGACGCTCGTGAACAGAACAATTCCCTGTATTTTAAATTTCCTTCCCGACACAGCATTAGCCGGCAAGGCCGAATTAACACGTTGTTAGAATAATGAGCTGAAATCAGGTCTAAGGAATATTTTTGCTGTGTAAAAAGTGGATAGAACGCAACTGGAAGGAGTGAACTTGAGAATTAGAAAGTGTTGCTTTCCCCTTAGCGTTGTTATTCAAAGTAATCATTTTGGGAATGATTGACACGGATCCTTTCTGACTGATTACATGCTAAAAGGCTATATCAATGGCGACGAACTAAAGGAAGAAGACACGAGGAACTTGTTTCTCTGCCTAGTGGCATGATGTCCGTGTCAGGGGGACTAGACACTGGCATCATGATACTGGAAAGAAGCAAGCCCTTTCCCTTCATTCCTTAGGTTACAGAGCAGACTAGAAGAGAGAGCTTGAAAAAGAGGATTAAAAGGGTATATTATATACGAGTACCATTGACAGGTATATGGTAGGTACTACTGAGATGAGAATGGGAAAGGAACTGTTTCGTCGTAGGTTTTGTTAAAACCGATCGTTATGCAGACATTTGTGTTTGGGAAGCTTAGTAAGAATATATTGTGTCCTAATTTCGCAAAATTTTCAGATATTAATAGGTAGCATTTACATTCAATATAAATAATTTCGAAGTTAGTAATTTCGAGTAACTGAAAATGCAGATAACTTCAGATTAAGCTGATCAGACTTTTGAGAACGAAACTGATGGCAAAACGACACGTTGTTCTCAATTTCAATGAAACAATTGAGGACAATTTCATTTCAATATGAGGACCAGATTGGGGACAGCATCTGACACATTACGGTAAAGCTGAAGATTAGCAAAGGATGTTATGACCTATACCATAATTGTACAGTTTCATAGGAAAACAATTGTACAGTTTCATGGGGGCAGCACCAGCAAACAAAGCTACGTTTTGATTTTGTACTGAAATTTCATTGTGATTCTGTACAAGAAAAGTATCTTACGCCAGAAAATTACTATACTTTGAGCGGAAGAAATCATAGGATATCTGTCTGTATGTATCCCTGTAAGAAGAAATATTCCAAGTGCAATAATTTTACCTTTTTTTTTTGTGTGTGTGTGTGTGTGGGGGGGGGATTGTAAGTTTAACGACCACCGTGAGCTACTCAATAGGCTATAAGAAGTCGCCCGTTCCTAATTTAGGGCTACTAGCTGGCTCCAGGGAAGGGAGAGAGCCAGTGCCTTAAGACAAACACAACATCCGTGCCTCACCGGGATTCGTACCCGGACCTCTTTCAGACGAATGATTAGAAGCCATCGCATAAACCACTGCGCCACTGGGGTGGCTAATTTTACTTGAAACAGTTTAATGAAAAAATGTACTGAACAAAAGTTGCAGAACTCTCATTGAAACATCAAACGAAGATCTTCGCTCTTTCCACGTTTATAAGTGATTCACGAAAAATTTGTCATTGGCCGCCACCGGGAGTAGAACCCAGGGCCTTCCAGTTACACGCCGCATATGCTTCCGCTACGCCACAGCGGCCTCGAATTCCTCCGGACTCACACACGCTAACTGCCAAGCCATTGAAATCTACAAAATGCAACCAAATTTAGCATCAATTACTTATTTAATTGCAAGAAAGTGCATGGCTGCGCTCTGGTAGCGTAGTGGTCTAAGCGCTGGCTTCTGACCATTCGGCCGAAATGGATCTGGATTCGAATCCCGTTGAAGCATGAATGTTGTATTTGTCTTACGGCACTGACTCTCTCCCTTCTCTGGAACCAGTGACCTTAAATTAGGGACGAGCGACTGCTAATATCCCATTGAGTTGCTCACAGTTGTCGTTTAAACCCCTAAACAAAAAACAACAATAAAAAAGAAAATTGACGCTGAAAAAGATGCGATTTATTTCCCATCTTATAAATATTTCAGTTAAATCCGGTTGAAACAGAAACGAAATAACACCACAATTATCGAGGTGACTTTGTTCAATGCTGATGCTAGTAACGACGGTGTTTTGACTTCTCTGAGCATTCCGAAAGTGTTTTTTTTTTTTTTTGCCAGTATTTCAATATTTGGGAAAATTTTCAAAAATTGAGGACATTTGACCTCCTCAGTCAGTTTTTAAGGAATTAAAGACGAAGCACTGAAATTGAGGACTGTTCCTAGAAAATGAAGACGTCTGGATACTTTACTATAGATTCATATTATGCGAGTTTCCATCCTGGGACTTGTAATAAAACGCTTTGCTTAGCAATTGGACTCCCAAGCGCATCTGATTAGAACGAGTAAGCCGCCCCGGTGGCGCAGTGGTCTAAGGCGTTGGCCTCTGATCATTCGTCCGTACGGGGTCCGGGTTCGAATCCCGGTCAGGCATGGATGTTGTGTTTGTCTTACGGCACTGGTTCTCTCCCTTCCCTGGAACCAGTGACCCTAAATTAGGGACGGGCGACTGCTTATAGCCCATTGAGTTGCTCACGGTGGTCGTTAAACCTCCAATCAAAAAAAAAAAAAAAAAAAGAACGAGTAAATTTTTTACATTTCTAGGATTAGTCAAATGCTCGGATTCGCTATTAAATGACGTCGTTAAAAGTATTTGGTAGCGTGGATACTAGTAACCTCCTCGCCATAACTCTCCTAAAAAGAGAAGTTGGCAACGCAACTGCTTGGCCAAAATACGCAGATGGCAAAGCGCACTTGTACATGCTTCTCAGAAAAAGAAATGACGCAGTTTAGCACATGGTCACTGCCCTTTGCAGATAGACTTGTTTTGTGCTGAGTGAGGAAAATATTTGAGAAAATTAGCTATTTATTTCGACTGATACAACATTCTATGATTATGCAACTTGATTTTTCACGTTCTTTAACTTGGACTTTTAGTGAAATCATGTGAAAAATGGTAAGAGAACTTTTCCAATTAGATATACATTGCCTTTTCATCGTTGTCTAGTTCGTAGGAATATTGTAATAACAATAGTATTCGTTTTGCTGTTTAATATTTTTTTTGTAATGGGGTAATGTAAAATGCATTTTTTTTTTTTGAGAATCCCTGTTGCTGTGTTTTAAAGATTTGATTGGCAATTTGGATGCCGTAGCAGTTTTTCGTAGAAAATTTTTTTCTAATGCTAGAAGTAGAAAAAAAATCACTGTTGTAACTGAATAAAAAAAAAATGTTGGGCCAGGAAAACGGAACCACAGAAGGCAGTTTGTGGAAATTAAATACTTTACCCGTCTGTCACGTCGCAGTGTACTGCGTAGATGCTTTTTTAAAGTTAAGACAATGTAATTTTGCCTCATTCATCTCCTCGAATCGAGTAGCAAAAACCACTTAATGAAGAAATTTTCAGACCCCATCGGGGTTTAAAATGTTAAACCTACTTCCTCTTATCGCTTTTCTTGAAAGCCTTTCCTGATAAGCGTCATGTTTTATGCTGTACGAGAATCGTGAGAATGGCTTATTATACAAAAAGTGTATCCAAGATGAAACCTTGACGGAGCCCACAAAAGAAATGATGAAATCGGACCAGTTTTCTTGTGTTCTAAGTGCCCGATTAGAACGCGATAACGCCGCAGTTTCTGCTCAGAATCACGAAGTAAAATACCTTTTTAGGAGTTGATTTTTATCTCGGAGTGAGGCAAACTACTGGGGAACGGCTAATTACGAGTATCCTACCGAATTTTGCTAAATGCGGAAGCTATAATGGTCTGAAATTAAAAGGCGGAAAGAAATAGGATGGAGAACGAAGAATGAATTCGCAGTGCATTTATTGAAATCAACAGGAAGAAATGCAGGACTTAACAGCGTATCATTTCTTAAAAAGATTTCTAACACGCAATTTACCGTTGTGAAGCTTTTGTACGAATTCTGAAAAATTGTTTGGCTGGAAAGCACACAAGGAAGGAGCATATGCATCACTTTCAACTTATGGTTACCAGGGCAAAACGGCGGCGTCTTAAAATGTTTCTGCGTCCAATTGAACTTGTTTTCGGGTCTAGTTCAGTTCATTTGCCCGACGCAGAGTCACTTGACCGAAAATCATTTTTTCATCGCAGAGTCACTTGACCGAAAATCATTTGACCGAAAAGATAAGGAGAGCGTCGAAAATCCGAACTAATTGGGACCACTGGTAGTTCGGATTATCGAACATGTAAAAAAATACAAACACGTTAACATTTTTACATTATATTATCCAAATACATGCACCAAAAATAAGCAACTGCAGACAAAAAAAAATAAATAAAATACACAAGACAAAGCTGTCATTTGTAAATTCTGCAAAACGAACCAAGTTTGCCATTTTCACTACAGCTATGAAATTTTGAAACATAAAGTACAAATTCCAAAACTTACCAATCATTACAAGTTGGTTCCGATTGCCAAGGGTGTACTTTATGCTGATTGCAGGGGGAATA
Source organism: Macrothele yani (assembly GCA_039090855.1). Classification (NCBI taxonomy): domain Eukaryota; kingdom Metazoa; phylum Arthropoda; class Arachnida; order Araneae; family Macrothelidae; genus Macrothele; species Macrothele yani. The sequence continues at coordinate 134,653,127 of CM077025.1, forward strand.
ACTTTCCTTCCGGCTCTCTAACGAAGTAAATTTCTCCGTCATTTTTGTCCACGCGTTGCTCGAACCCGGGTCCCCTCATTCCGGAATAAGTCGCTCTACCAATTGAGTTACGCTGACGTTCGTTCTCGCTGCTATCTGCCTTCATGTCGTGTGCGTCCTGCGGGGCAGGCACGTCACAGTTCACAGTGAACAATGGGGCTGAGAGATGAAAGAAGGGGCGGTACTACCGTGGTAATGGGTCGTAAAATCTTAGCCCCGTACGGAACAAGTGACTGGGAAAGTTTTCGCCGCCGCCCCCATGGCGCAGTGGTCTAAACGATGGCTTCTGATCATTTGTGCGAGTTGGGTAAGTGTTCGAATCTCAGGCATGGATGTTGTTTGTCTTAGGGACGGGCGACTGCTTATAGCCCACTGAGCTGCCAAGGGTGGTCGTTAAACCTCCAATTAAAAAAAAAAGAAAACGTGTTCGCCTTTTGTCTCAGAGCATCAGAAGTCATCACCTTTGACACGTCACCCCAGTGCGGGTCCTAGCCCTTGCGGGGCCCCGCGAGATGGCTCTTCACGGGGTCTTTCGCAATAACCGTTTTATTTATACACTACATTGACAAAAGTCACCGGACACCCCTTCAAAAGCAAATGAACGGATCCGCTGCGTTGTTAAGATGCGCGGCACAGCTGCAAACGGTATAAAAACAAGCCTGCAGCTGACCGCAATCCTATTGCACTGTGAGATTGAGTGAAAATGTTGCGGCAGGAGAGAACTGACTTTGAGAAAGGAAAGATTGTTGGGTGTTATATTAGTGGGTTGTCCATAAGAGAAAACAAGAGGCGTTTAAACATACCCAAGTCAATTGTTTTGGGTGTACTGCATAAGTGGAAGACACATGGCGTGCCTGAAGCAACAAAACGTACCGGCAGACCAAAGAAAATCAGTGATAGATGACGTCGAAGCCTCAGGAGAGTCGTTACAGCTAATCGACGGAGTACTGCACAAGACCTCAGTGTACAGGTGAGTAAAAATGTTGGAACCTTGGTATGTACACGTACTATTCGCAGAGAACTTCATTCCATGTGTTACGGTGCCCGTGCAGCTGCTCGTAAGCCTTTCATCTCAACTCGGAATGCTACTCGTCGTTTAGCACCCCAGCAAAAACACAAGTGCTGGGAAACTGCTGGCCACCAGCTGGCAGTGATGTGTCACTGCTGGCTGAAATCTGTCGCTCACGGAACGGTAGTGGTCCGTTGGTGGCAGCGCTATCAGTTGGCGAGCCATTGATGGCCCTGCAGCATCGCCGTGAATTGTGGGCCTCCAAGCAAGTGCCACTAGTAGCCCGTTGCTGGCAAACAATGCAACCCCCAACAGCAGGTGGAAGCAACGGGACTGCGCATGCGCAGAAGCAACACTTGCTGTGTCTCTCATGGTAACAGTTAGTTGAAGACGACGCTATCGCCATCGTGTTATTTTGGTGGATGTTAAGAAAAAATCCATATGTGGAGAGGCGAATTAGTTTCCTAATGAAATTTTACGTCGACGAAAATATCAGATTAAGCCGTGAAATACTAGATTACAGCCATGAAATACACCCACTCCATTCCCATGAATAGCAATTCATGGAATGGAGTGGATGAATAAAAAGAAAAAAATTGAAACCGCTTGAAACAAATATCCTGGAAAACCATTAAAACAACGTTTGTTGGAGAAAAAAAAAAAGAATTACACGCGTACAAATTTTTTAATTATTTGAAAAAAAAAAAAAAAAAGCAACGCTATGTGGTGTACTCATCCATGGGTTGAATACACAAGACTGGGAGGAATTCGCTTCTAAGAATAACGAGAAGTAAAATAAAATATCTTTTACTCTTTAAAACAAATGTAGCTTCGGACAATGGAAAGGAAAGACACAACGTTAAAAATGTAACAAAATGTGACATGAACCCGGGTAAATATATATTTATTCAACAATCTCTTTTCAAGACGGAAAGGACAGTACAAAACTTGAGAAAGCGACTCTAAGTATGTACAAGCCTTGAAAACGAGTGAAGTTCCCTTAAGATAAAAAAAAAAAAAAACTATCGTTACGTTGAAAAAATTAATTTATCAATTATATGAAACTGACTTTTATGAAAATTGTAAAATGAAAGAGGGAAGCATTCGAAAACGCATTGCATACCAAACAGAAAGCTTTAAGCATATGCTCGAGCGTGGCAAATTAGTCCGGTCGGTAGAGAGCTCAGCTGCCACGCCAACGACCCTGGATCAGATGCAAACGGACGTTTTTCCGGTCTGTTGGTAAAATTTCCCCAGCGCAGTGCGTTAATTCACAAGCTTCGTAAGGGTAGAAAAAAAAAATTGTAGCTTTGGGAAACTGCGGTTATCCTTGCTTTTTTTATTATTATTATGGCTACTACTGAGAAATTGGCGGACAAGATTCGGCAAGCCACCAGTTACGTCACGTGGTTGCTGGCTGCCACTATCGGCAAACTAGCGGACCACATTAGGCTAGCCATCATTTCTGGCACGTGCTTGCAGGGCCACTGAAGGGCCACTTGTGGCAGCTATGGAATAGATCCTGCTCCTGTGTCCTAACCTTTAACCCCATTTCGCCCATTTTCAACAGGATTCTTTTCAAGGCAGGCCCCTACAACATACTAACATTTTATCCAACTCGAAGATTGTTTACGTAAGTTATGACACAATGGCGATGGAAGTGATTCCGCTCCTATGTCCTGACCTTTGACCCCATTTCGCCCATTTTCTACAGAGTTTATCCCCAGGTGGTTCCCCTACCACATACTAAAATTTAATCGAAATCGAACCTTTTTACGTTAGTTATGACGCATAAGAGCAGTGGAATGGATCCCGCTCCTATGTCCTGACGCCGCCCCGGTGGCGCAGTGGTCTGAGGCGCTGGCCTCTGATCATTCGTCTGTAAGGGGTCCGGGTTCGAATCCCGGTGCAGGCATGGATGTTGTGTTTGTCTTACGGCACTGGCTCTCTCCCTTCCCTGGAACCAGTGACCCTAAATTAGGGACGGGCGACTGCTTATAGCCCATTGAGTTGCTTACGGTGGTCGTTAAACCTCCAATCAAAAAAAAAAAAAAAAAAAAATGTCCTGACCTTTGATCCCATTTCGTCCATTTTCAATAAGGTTCGTCCCCAGGTGGTCCCCTACCACATATACTAAAACTTCATCTAAATCGAACCATTTTTACGCACGTTATGACGCATAAGGGCAATGGAATGCACCCCTCTCCCATGTACTACCTTTGACCCTACTTCACCCATTTTCAATAGAGTTCATTCCCAGGTGGTCCCCTACAATATACTAAAGTTTCATCGACACCGAACCATATTAACGCAAGTTATGACGACGCATGAAGGCATTGGAATGGATCCCGATCCTATTCCGTGACCTTTGACCCAATTTCGTCCATTTTCAATAGGGTTCGTCCCTAGGTGGTTCCCTACCACTTACTAAAATTTCATCGAAATCGAACCATTTTTACGCGAGTTATCGTGCCGACAGGTGGACGGATGGATGGACAGACGGACTGACAAAGCTGGAGCATATACGCTTCTTCAACCTACGGTTGGAAAGCGTAAATAAAACTGAAATACGCTCGAAATATTTTTCCGAGATTTGGCCAGACGAACGACTTAAACATCAAGTTAAGCAAAATTATTTTGCATAATTTAATTTTAAGTTAGTCAGTAGTTTTATTTTCGTGTAAATCTTGCTTTATTTCTCAAAAAAAAAAAAAAAAAAAAAAAAATTACAGAGCACTTTTAAAATGACTAACAGCCGCTACGTCGAGGGCTTTCTTGTTTTAACCTTCGCATTGTAATTTATTTGAAACGTAACATTTCAACCGTTCATTATTTTTTTATTTAATCTGAAAGTAACTGCAGTTTTAGTTTTCCGGCTTCAAACAAGCAGCATAAAAAACCCAAGGCTACAAACGTCTATGATTTATTTGGAAAGCCCTATGATTTGTTTGAGCTTGTAGACGAATACGTCCTGAATTTAGCACGAAATTTCCGAAAACAAATGCCTACTCATGTTTACCTAAAAGTGGTTTGAAATGATTGTTTTCATCTGCCCTGTGGAAGGATCAATTTTTCACTGATGTCGTGACAAAAGCTTTGAGCGGCGAGAAACGTGAACACGTACATGATATTTCAAGGTGTGCCTCCATCACACAATCACGGAAGTTTATTGTCGTAGATGAAGAGAATTAGGCGCGGGTTGCCGTTTCACAAAAGGAAGGTATTTTGGCGTGCAGTTGCATTCTTCGGGAATGTTAATCCCCGGAAGGCACGAACTGACAAACAATGTAACGACTTCAGCTCAAGAATGATCTATCTACCTTATAATTCATCGAATAATCACCAAGGCGACTAAATGTTACCAATTCAAATGCTGAAGACTGGTAGCATGGAAAGATTCTTTTCTTAAATCTGCTGAAACTTCTCACGAATTGTTGAAAGAACTGAGGGTGGATGCTTCAGTCTTCATTAGTGTAAGTTGCTCTGCACCTGTGTTAATAGCCGCAACGCCACAGGCTGTAGTCCATGTTTCGTAATAGCACCATGTTAGGTACATTTCCTCTTCCTCAAAGGAGAGCAATTGTCCAAGCCGTCTTTCACATGCGAGTTCTACACATACAGCAGTCATGCGGTTAAATTATGCAGTCTTCTAAGAAATTCCCTCTATTAGTTCATCTTTTTTCACCAAAGTCTACCGTTTTCAGCAGCCCAATGCAAAGGAGTTGCTTCATCACTATCTCTCGCATCAACATCTTCATATTTGCGTGTTTTTATTACAAAAATGCATGTCTGATGCTATGAAAACAGTACGTCGTAGAGAAATTTTTCTTCTGCTCGACACCCCAAGAGGAGATGGTTTACTTGCTTGACGACAGCTTTAAAATGATGTATAACACGATAAAGTGTAATCTGTAGATATCCTAGACCTAAGTTACCAATCCCCCCACCAAGACACTTGTAATTCAGCTTTTCTTTCCATCTTGAGGTCAGATTTTAGCATGCGTATGCGCAAATAGACCATGTTTAGAAACCCTCATTCATGTAGCTTCCATAGAGCTTTTCCGTTGATACCCGGTGGGGGAAGTGGTCTAAGGTCCGGCTTCTTTTCATTCGTCCGAGTTGAATCCGGGTTCAAATCCCGGGTGAGGCATGGATGGCGTGTGTTTGCCTTACAGCACTACTGCCTCTATCCCTTACCTGGAACCAGTGACGTTAAATCAGGAATGGGGGATTGCTTATAACCCATTGAGTTGCTCACGGTGGACGTTAAACCCCCAAATACACTGCTGGCCACCCAAAATGCAACACCAAGAAGGAATAATCCGATTGGCCTGAAATTCGTAGTATGCGTCACCCGCGAGAGGACATGCAAACGATTAGCATTGCAGGGCATATGCAAATCATGTGCGCCCGGCACGCCACCGAGAGGCACTATGAGAAGGGGGCACAGAAGCCGGGGTGTAAGTAGTGGAAGTGTGTTGTGCTGCCGGACCTGTGCGTGGGAAGCTTCCTGGTGCCTCGTCGCAGAATACGACAGTCATTCCAGCAAGTTTCGGAGTTCGACAGAGGAAGAATAGTGGCTTATCGCGACAGCGGTTTATCGTACCGAGACATCGGCGCCCGTGTGGGACTACATCCAGCCACAGTGAGGCGAGTATGAATTCGGTGGGTGCAGGAGGGACGGACGGAGGGACGGACCGACGTGAGCGATTGCTGCAGCCGCAGCACACCACCGAACGAGAGGTCCGGCATGTGGTGCGGCGGGAATTAACGGCTCGCACCGCTACATCACGAACGTGAGCGCAGGAATTAGGGTGTGCTGCGCAACGACCTGTGCCAACACGTACAGTTCGACGTCGTCTGCAAGAGCGGGGACTTGTCGCACGGCGCCCATTGCTCCGATTACCATTGACGTTACACCACCGGCGAGTGCGACGGCAGTGGGCCGTTGAACGCCGCACCTGGACTACGGAATGGCACGACATTGTCTTCTCCTATGAATCTCGCTTATGCCTGCAACACCACGATGGTCGGATCCGCGTGTGGCGGCGCGAGGCTGTATGACGCCTGCATTATGCATCGCCATAACGGTCCGTTGCCTGGCGTTATGGTTTGGGGCGCAATTGGATATGACACCCACACCCCTTTGGTACGCATCGTCGGTACACTCAACAGCCACCGCTACATCTCCGTCGTTTTGGAGCCTGTAGTCCTCTCTTACCTGCAGGACGTGCCAGTGGCCACGTTTCAACAGGAAAATGCGCGCCCGAACGTGGCACGCATCGTGCAACAATTCTTCACGGCCCACCAGGTGTCACTGTTGCCATGGCCAGCATGTTCTGCCGATATGTCGCCCATCGAACACGTCTGGTTGTTGATTGGCAACAGAGTGGCCTGGCAAAGCACCACCCGCGTCTACGCCTGATGAACTGTGACAACGTGTGGAAGCAGCCTGGACTGACATACCCCAAGCCCACATCCAAAGCCTCTTGCGTTCGATGTCGCGGCGTGTAGCGGCCGTTACTGCCAGCCATGGGGGACCACACGAACTAATGATATCTGCGTGTTCCGCAAGTCGCACGGGCATGTGAGCTCAATCGTTTCATCTTTGTATCTGTTGTTATGTGTCCAGTAAATCTGGCTTTGCTATCTCGTGTCCTTCTTGGTGTTGCATTTTGGGTGGCCAGCAGTGTAAATTACTGCCTCTTGAGACTGGGGTAGAGTAGGACACAGTATTATGATTAACTTCTGCCTAGGTGGCCGAGTTGTCTGGGGCGCTGGAATCGGATAAGTCGTCCGAAATGGGACTCTGGTTTGCATCATTCGTTCAAAATAGGGTCTGGGTCAGAATTATTTGTTCGAAATGGGGGCCGCCCTGGAGCGAGCCACTCGTCCAAAATGGGGAGTAGCTGCATTGAGTCATTCTTCTGAAATTGAGGGGCTGGATCACGTCATTCGTCCGAAATGGATGGGCTGGGTCAAGTCATTCGTTCGAAATGGGGGATGGATCGAGTCATTCGTCCGAAATGGAGGACTGGAACGAGTAATCCGTCCAAAATGGGAGCCCTGGAGCTTCCGGATGAAATATAAGCAGTGTGTTTGTGCCATAACGCTCGCGCATTCTTCTCCCCGGAACCCGGAGGGGCTCCAAATTGGATGTAGGTTTAAGAAGATTATGAGACATCCTCCAAATTGGATGTCTTAAAATCTTCAGAGTTACTCATGGTGGGCATTAACCCCCCCTCAAAAATATATCTATCTCTGTATATGCAGTTAAATACGATCACAAAGTTTGACCAGAGCTTTTCAGAAACGCGCTGTATTGACTAACTACCACTTGAAACTTCCGAGTAAAACATGCGCAGTGAAAGACCCTGTTCGGAACAACATATTTCGTCGATTGCTATTTCGTAACTGCAGAAAGGATATCAAAGATGTTCAAAATTCTGTATTTATAAATGTGACTTGTGTAATTTCTTGAAAATATATTCTGCTGATTAAATAGACTGATTATAATATTATAACATTGAGAAATGTCCCCTTATTAATTTAAAAGTACTATTTGCATAGCTTAAATGTGATTAATCATGACGGAATTATTTTTAATTCGAAGCTCAATTATGAGATGTGAAAGAATATCATGATAGGGAAGTCGCCAAGGGGGTACAGCCCACCCTGAAAATTGTCTTGCCTACCCTGCCGCCCACTCAGTTCAAGGTGGGCCTTTTCCCAAATTTTTTTACTTTAAAATATAATCTGAACTTTTCTAAGTAATATTGATCTCGTGTTTTTGATCGTGTAGCCCTACGTATTTTCTCCTAGGAAGTGTTTTTACTTCCTCGCAGAAAGGTTATCAAAAAAGCATTCGCAGGACCATAAAAATTCGTTGTTCTCCATTCTTCCAAATCCTTAGTATAAGCCTTTTTTCATGTTAGCCTGGCCAGGAGCGAATGAGGAGGCTGGATAGGAATTCACTGATGGAGTTTGTTTGTTTTATTAAGTAGAGAATTCCAGTACCATAAATGGAGTCGAAAGCTATATCAACACTCTTTATCCTGTCCAGGGGCAGTGAGGGAGCTGCGGTTGTGGGTGACGAGTAGTTTGGAGGAGAGGAGTGCAAAAGACAAGGTCGATGGATTGAAGGAAAGGAGTTAAGGACGGGGTTGAGTCTGCATGTTACGACGTTAAATTTTGATTTAGGTATGAAAGAACTTTTATTTAAAAAAAAAGATTCAAATACAGTACTATTTTCATAAGCAAAAACGCAAAATTTTGGAAATCAGTTAAGACAATGCATTTACAGCAAGAAACAAATTACAGACGATTTTATACCAACACAATAATCCACTATCTTACAACCCTAACCCAGTAGCCATTGTCATGCTATATTATTGTTTTACCAGTGGCGTAACTAGTCACATCGTGCGCGCGCGCGTGTTTGTGTGTGTGTGTGTGTATGTGTGTGCGTGCGTGCGTGTACGTGCCCGAGGGGAGGGGTTGCGCCGAATTCCTTTTTAGCCGGTAGTAAAAAGCACTAAAAATGATTTCCTTCAGTGTTTCGTAAATAAAGTTGCTATCAACTGCCCCACCAAAAATAATACTCGCCCATACGTCGCCCAACGTGATTTCGAAGTGTAGCTGCGTCCCTGGTCATATAATCCATAAAACTGTGAATTATATCAATAAGGCGCGATCGCGTTTCGCTTGAAAGAGAGAGTAAAGGCTAATTATCGTAATTTCATCAACTGTCAACCACATAACTTTGATTAAAATCACGTAGTGAAGAGAATGTTTTTCAATGATCCAAATGCTTTAATAGAACATCTTTTTAAAAAGAAATGTGAGTGCTGTCCGTCAATATGTAACATTACTCCTCATCGATAAATTCGATTAAAAAAAAATTCTTACGAATACGATTCCTTTTATCACGAAGGTAATGATGATTCACATATTTTCCGAATATTTTTGATAAGTTTCCCTTTTGGGTCTCATTCAGTGGAACGATGCCACACATCAACATGTCTGATTGCAAAAATTATTTCTGCATTTGTTTATCAAAACTACAAAACAAAACTTTCCATGGGTTTCTTGCTTCACATAATATAAAATTCTACCGTTAGGTAATAGTATTAAATATGATTTTATGAGGTTGAATATTTAGAATATTGTAAACGTATATTTGGAAATTGGTCGTATCTGTTTCCAAAAGTCCAGGCTGGAAACTTTTATTTCCCACCATAATGCTTCCACCATGTCCGCAATTTTCCATGCATGTTTTTCTGATTAGATAATATTCCTTCTACACTGTTAAAAAATCTGCGGTAGATTATAGCAAAAGCGGTGCTGCATTACTTTTTGGGTCTAAGATCCTTGTACCGTGCATGAAACACACAAACAAACACACATGATGTGATTGATACAACTTCGCACCAATCATATTGCATACCATAACATGTTGCATAATTGTGTCACGTTTTTACACATTTCATGTACCGCACAATGGTTTTACCTTTGCCCCAAAAGATGGTGCAACATACCACAAAATGTTTTAAGTGTAAGTGCCGTAATCTCCTATATAAGTACATTTTGTACAACTGTACATCATCTTTCACAGGTGGGCCTAGAATGTTCTTTTCCATGATTAGCTCTAATCGCGGTCAACGTGATTTTCCATTTCTCCACATGCACTAGCGCTATAAATACAGTCTCCATGGATTTTGCAGCTTTTCTGATGCAATATTTTCCTTGTAGATGGTATAAGTTCAGACTTTTCGTTCGATGGTACTTCATTTTCTAGAGGTCGGACTGGAAGAATTTGTTCTTAATAATAAATAGTGTGACATACTACAGAGATGAAACACATGTCAAGATGACAAATCTGCAGTCGGTTCGAGTAACTGGCTCCGGATCGAGGAGGCAGAGCTTTGGTTCATCGTCATCGACAAATTTGTGTTTTTCACATTGGCGTCCGTTTGTGGAGAATGAACATACTGGCCGTTGGGTTCCTTGAAAGATGTGTGATGTTCGTTCCGCACATCGTCTGGAATTAATGAATTTTCCTGCTTCGCTTAAAGAAAAAAATAAGAGGTAGATGATGTGACGTACTAGAGAGGTGAAGCACGTGTTAAAACGACAGATTTACAGCGATACATTCCATTGGTGTAGTTCAGTCGGTTAGAACAACTGGCTTCGGAGAGCGAGGATTCCATCTCCGTCACATTAGCATTACCCGCTATAAGTTTTCCACATGCCTTTTGATTCTCTAGATGCACTACTAAAGGGCACGTAACACATTACAAAAGATGCTCTCAAAACGATCCCACATCATGTTTCTCAGTTAACTTTAGAGCTTGTAACGTTTTAGTAACTTAAATAAATGTAGAGAAATGTAAGTTAATCTAGAACACCAACATAACGTGAACAATTATAGCTGGTTGGTTTAGTTGAAAATCCAGGAAAATTTTATCTTCAATGTCCTTGGTTAGACACAGAGAATGTTACCTCAAGAACACTTCAAGAGATGTACTTACTGTCTTTACCTTTTATTCAGGTCAGCACAGATAAGAAGAGAACTTGAACACTGATAAAACATAATTTTGAATTTTCGTTTTTTCAATCAAGCTTGAGAACAAATAACATCGATTAGCACATAACAAAACTCTTCAAAACATCCGCAAAACTTTAGCCGAAATCAACAAACGTGTCTTAGTCAGAACATCTAGCTAAAGACAGCCTAACGAGAAACCAGCACAACGAAAGCTGACCTAAGCATATATCGTGAACCTCGTTCTTATCTTTGGTTTTTCACCTACGTCACTCAACCTCCGATCTAAATGCCGTTGCTGAAAACATTCGGGCGAGAGAGAAAATGTAAACATTAAATGTGGAAAATGCTTAATGACAAACTAAATTTACATAGTAACAGGAAAGGAAAGTTATTTAAAATTATATTAGACTATACCAGAAGCGTAACAAGGGCGGGGCAGGCGGGCGGCTGCCCTAGGCGCAGCTTCAGAGAGGGCGCAAAAATCACTGCTTGCAATTTGATTAAAACTGGAAATGAAACTTTCGCACCAGTTTCTGGTGCAGTTCATTTCGCGCCATATTTTTTTGACTTCTTTATTTACAAAAGTTACTTATAAATATGTTTCGCCAGTTTCGATATCCTTGGCAACTTAAAATTGGCATGTCTTCCTCAGAATGTTCAAGATATGTAAGTTCCTCACATTCAAAAACGAAGGAGTGGTTGTGCGTACGCTGCAAGATAAGGATGTCGTTCACATTATTGAAGATTCTCTGGAGTCTATTCGATCATTACTGCAACAGCGAATCTCGACCGCCATTTGCATTCGGACCGTCTGATGTGCTACCATAGGACCGAGGTCCAAAGCACTTTGAAACACAGTCACAGTTTGATTCTGCCTCCTATACAGAGATAAGAGATAACACTGGGGTGTGACATTAATTTTGTTTTGACGAGTAGTGTACATTTATGTGTGTGTCGCCCAGGAGGCGCAGTGGTCTAAGCGTAGGCTCTCACACTTTCCTAGAACCACTGGCCCTAAATTAAAGCGAACGATGGATTATAGCTTACTGAGTTGAAAACACTCCAAATACGCGACGACAGTAAATAAATAAATGCATCGCTCCCAACCAAGTTCTAGAAACACACAGCAACCGAAAAATTGTTTTCCAGCCGCCGCTGTGGATATGTAACGCACTCGGCTAGATATCGAGAGTTCTGTTGGTTCATTTCCACAGCGGCGGCTGGAAAACAATTTTTCGGTTGCTGTGTGTTTCTAGAACGTGGTTGGGAGCGATGTATTTACTTGCTTACTGAGTTTTTTTACGCTGGTCAGTAAATCCCCAAACAAATAAAAACGCATATACAGAGTGTGAAAAGACAAATGGCCCGCAGGGGCTATAAGAGCTGTATCGCGTCTTGGGGCCCACCACTACCAAGGGCCCAGGAGACATGCCTGGGCAAGTGATAGATAGATAGTGGATAGATATAGAGATATGTTTATAAAAGTTTCTTTTGTCTCGTATGATTTCCACTTGGCCAGAAACAATGTCTGGAAGACAAACAGGTTTCAAGTCGGTGACTCATCAAGGGTAAAGGCTTCCTGTCGCTTTATACAGCGGGGTCGGGGAGACAGTTTCAACTTTTTCACTATCATCCACCTACACCTTCCAGTTTGCACTTGGAACCGATAAAGGTCGAAGTCCCCGGTGGCTTCGCATTGCATAACAAAAAAAGATGCACTAAGAAAAGTGTACAATGCTAAATTATTAGAAAATCCAAGACGAAATCAAGGAATCTTAAAAGCTTTTTACTCAGGTTCTTATGAGAACAACAGGAAATACAGTGACTTATGAAAACTAGATGATTTATTAGTTTGAAGAATGCACTACGTATTAGTTATCACAAGAAGTTTCGTGTTTTTACGGATTTCATAATGATTCCCCATCGTAAGTTCTTTGGGGGCACACTCAGATGTCTTAGCCGAGGGGGCCACACAAATGTTTCAGCCTAGGGGTTCCCTCAAATGCCTTAGCCTAGAGGCCCACCCAAAATTTCTTAGCCTAGGGGCCCACCCAAAATTTCTTAGCCTAGGGGCCCACCCAAATTTTTTTAGCCTAGGGGCCCAACTCAAGCCTTAATCCGGCCCTGAGTCCAGGGTGAGGCATGGATGGTGCACCTACGTCGCAGCAATGGTTCTCCCCAATCCTAGGAACCAGTGGCACTGGATTAGAGGCGAGGTACTGCTTGTTGTAGACCTTAGAATTATTCACGGCGGTCGTGAAACACCGAAATGAAGAAAGAAAAAAAAAAGGACAAAGACTTAGTCACGCCTGTGGAGTATACATTACAAGCTACTCCAGAGGCGTCTTTAGATCTTTTGAGGCCCTAGGCGCTAAAAGATTCAGCCCCCACCCCTCTTCTTACTTCTTATCTCCTCAAAAATGTTCATCCGTCAGATTTAAAAAAAAAAAAATGTAAAACCAAGAAAATAGTTTTTCACCTTTTTAAAATGCCATTCTCTCTTACTATTTTTATTAACATTTTGTAAAAAAATAGTACTAATGTAATCACCTTGTCTGTCCATGCATATTGATCTTTTTTCTTTTAGAGATATTTCAAAAAAAATTTTTGCGGTTAATAGGAAATCGAAGTATATTAAGTTTGACACTAAATATTCCATATACTTCATGAATTCACCGCTAAAGGCTATCAAAGTCGAAAATTCAAAAAATTAAAGCTCTGTTGTGAAGAAACTGTTCATCTTAGAGAAAAAAAAAAATTGTGCCTCTCAGATTAAGCTTAACTGTTCCATCTCGAATATTTAAATTTTCCGATTAGTTCGTGAGTTTCCTGCTAGAGGCGCTGAAGGCCAAAAGATTTGGTTTTCACATATATTTGCAAAAAGTTTTGCGCATGATAGGCCATACCAATTAATTAAATTTTGCCCATTTTAAACTTCACTACTGTTTCATTAATTTCCTGGTTAAAAGGGAATTAGAGCTGAAGAAGATCTTAATTACCCTACCCCAAAGGGAAAAGGCAATAAACAGTAGAATCTGCCATCATGAAGGTAGTTTTCACAGCACTCCTCATTGCAACTCAGGGAGAAAGGTTCCAACACAGACGTCCCTCAGATGGAAGTAGCATAAAAGTAATTTACAGCACAGCAGGCCGGTTAAGCATTCGCCTTAAACAATGAAAAGTGTGGGAATTATGAATCCTTCCTTCACCTACCCCAAAGGGAGGCTAAATTATTTTAACCGTTCCTTTCAAAAGAAGTACATCGATAAGAACTCGAAAACGTGGAGTATCAGCAAGAGGAAGAAAAAATATATGTGTTACTAATATGAGAAAGAAAAATATTAATTGACAATTAAAATAAAGTGGTAGCTTTAAGGATTGATTTGTTTCGGTTCGTGAAAACCAAAACCGAAACTGGCAATCTAATTAAAAGTTTTTGGAGCCCCTCAGGCTCTGGGGGCCTAGGCACGCGCCTATTCGGAAATCCGCCCCTGAGCTACTCTCTGAAAGTGAGTTGTCTCATTACATAAAGTTTAATTCAGTTCGTTACGTTCTTGATCGCTTGATTATACTTAACACTTAGAATTAATGGTGAACACCCGTTTCCCCTAATTCCCGTTTGCCCTAATCACGTTTACCCCAATGGCGTTTCCCCGAAATCGCTTTTACCCGAACTCCCATTTCCCCTAATTTCGTTTCCCCTAATTTCGTTTCCCCTAATTCACATTTGCCCTAAACGCGTTTACCCCAATGGCGTTTCCCCGAAATCGCTTTTACCCGAATTTCCATTTCCCCTAATTTCGTTTGCCCTAATCTCGTTTCCCCTAAATCTCGTTTGCCCTAATTCACGTTTGCCCTAAACACGTTTACCCCAATGGCATTTCCCCTAAATCGCTTTTACCCGAATTCCCATTTCCCCTAAAAGCATTTACTGTATCAAGTTTGTCCTAATTCTCCTTTGCCTTGATTCGCGTTTTCCCGAATTCATGTTTTCCGTAATTCATGTTTGTCCTGATTTTCGTTGAGCGAAATTAAACGTTTCTTTCATCGCCAAAATTCAGGAAAAAATAATCGGATTTATCGTCAAATTTAGGATAAAAATCGTTGTATGTAATTTTTTATCGTCAAATTTAGGAAAATATATGTATATTTAATCATCACCATAAACCATTATCAATCTACTGCTGGATAAATGGAGATCTCACCAAGTTTCTTCCACTACTGTCTGTCTTGCCCCAGTCTCCACCATCTCACTCACGCATGCTTTCGAATTTCATCCACCCATCTCTAATGTGGTCTTCTTCTGGGTCTTTTCCTGTCCCTTGGAATCCAGTCCAGAATTTCGGTTGTCCGTCGGAGGTCCGTTCTTCTGGTAACATGTCCAGCCGATTGCCTTTTCAGGGATTTTACTCTGATCATGATGTCTTCAACTCTTGTCATTTTCCTTATTCACGAGTTCCTTTTCTCATCTCTCCTGATTGCACCAAGTATGTATCTCTCCAGGCTTCTTTCAGTTGTCTGCAGCCTTTCTATGTCTTATTTAGTTAAGATCCGTCTCCCATCCATATGTAAGAACTCAAAGGATACATTGATTGAACACTTTTCTTTTTGAGAAATAATGGCGTATTGCTCTTTAAAATTGTATTGTTTCTTCCAAAAGCCCTCCATCCATCCATCCATCCATCCAAACAAGGGCGAGCGAAGGACATTTGCCGCGCCGTGTAAGAGAATATTTGTAGCACGTAGTTTGTAAAACAGATCGTGTTTATGTTTTCTGTTTGTCCGTCCGTCCGTCTGTGGACACAATATCTCTGCAACTATTAGTCCGATTTCAAATATTCTTTTTGCGTTGGAAAGCTTGAAATGTGCGAATGATGATCCTACATGTCGTTTTTTTATACGATGCACAATTTTGCTGCTAGAGGGCGTAAATGCAGGTGATGTTGAATTAGAAATACATTTTATTCCATATATTTTCTTCTAAACATCCAATTGAAAAAAAAAATACTTTTAACTTTCGATTCCGTTTATGTCGAAGACTATTTTTTAGGCATAGTCACTTTTTCATGTTTCGCATAGATTTTTGGCTAAAGGGCGTGAAATACAGCTCCTGATGTAAAATCGTTTGGATTATAGTTTCTAATTTTTTGGCAAAAATGGTTTGGCCACCAGGGGACGAAAGGTGGGGAGAGGGGAGGGGTCTAGTACGCTAAGAACTCTTAAAAAGTGGAAAAGTGGGCCTTCTGCGTTCACAATTCTATTTCTTGCTTTAATAAAAGTTTAGTGCGATGTAGTACTTTATCTATGGGGGCGTGACGGATACAATGGCTGCATTAAGGACAAGCCGTATAATGGTCCTCACCATGTGCACTTCTTTACACTTTTGTTGGCATGATTATCGAAGTCATCAACAAGAAAGGAAAGAATAATTCTCTTGCGATATCAAGACCCACCGTTTTATTTCGGTTAATAAAAATTAGGACAAATATAAATTCGGGCAAACGCGAATTAGAAAAAACTTGATACGGGCAAACGTGAAATAAGGGAAACGCGATTTAAGGGAAACTAGATTAGGGCAAACGAAATTAGGTGAAATGGGAATTCGGGTAAAAGCGATTTCGGGGAAACGCCATTGGGGTAAACTTGTTTAGGGCAAAAGTGAATTAGGGGAAATGAGATTTAGGGCAAACGAGATTAGGGCAAACGAAATTAGGGGAAATGGGAATTCGGGTAAAAGCGATTTCGGGTAAACGCCATTGGGATAAACGCGTTTAGGGCAAACGTGAATTAGGGGAAACGATATTAGGGGAAATGGGAATTCGGGTAAAAGCGATTTCGGGGAAACGCCATTGGGGTAAACGGGATTAGGGCAAACGGGAATTAGGGGAAATGGATTAGGGGAAGTGAGGCTACGCGGAATTAATAGCTCAGCGTCGCTTCGTAAACGCTGGAGTCATGAAGAAATCAGAAGCCACAGGTTTATGGACTCTTAACTACTTCGTCCTGTTGTCAAGAGAGAAGCAACCTGAGTCCTTCAGCAGCAGACATGACTCTGGCAATTATGATGGGCGATATTTTTACCATCGTAGAAATCGATTTAACCCCGTGAGAGTCTGTTGATCCCGACGTCGCTGAAAAATGAGCATCAAGAGGAAGACGGAGAGGGAGCGGTGCATTGCCAGAAAGGTGTCATCCCGTCCGCTCTACCATTTCTACTGGTGGCCGACCGTTCTTTCCCACGTGCTGGTCTTTTGTCATTTCCTTGACGTGCTTTGGCGCGCTCTTTACCCTCCATTCATCACGTCGACGTCTTCCTTTCCCTCTCGTAGCTCTTCCTCTTCATCCATGCGCAGAGACAAAGACACCCGTTGTCTCAGGGAATCCCACTTAACTTCTTTTATGACGGAGGACTCACTCGAACGCAGCGTCGAGCATGCCACCTTCGGAATAACATCAGTTCGCGGAACCATCTGCCACTAACGTTAGGAGTTTTCTTAATTTCCCTCTTTATCCGAAGGTTATCAATACAGCACTGGAGGGTCGTCCAACGGTTTTTAAAAAAATAAATAAAAGGGGCACGTATAACTTTTCAGTTTCAGTTACGACAATGAATCACCGTGAGCATTGCAGGTGCTTGCATGAGAATGAATTACTATTTAATTCAAGTGGGTTACAGCTGATGAATATAGAAACCAAGAAAAATAGTTGGTTGAAAGGGGGAAGAAATATATATAGTGTCAGTCAAACAGGAAACACAGAAATGCGGATAACAAACTCAGCAGTACACTATAAAAACTTTCCCGATATTCACGAGCTACTTTTCGAGATTTCTTTCGCGAGTTAACGAAGCATTATTCCTCATTGCACCTTTTCCACTGAAAAATCGAGGGTACCCTAGTACTCTGTAGATAATTTATGCTATGCATTTTTCGCATGCCAAGATCTTGGTGGATGTGCAATAAAATTAGTGATTCAAAAGTGTACATTTATTTACGTACAACAACACACTGCATTTATTCGCGTAACTCACGACATACTAAGTGGAATTAAATTATAACAAACAATAAGGTTTACTAATTCCTGACATTGAGCGGTACTTAGGCGGGTGGATTAATGAACGTTATTGTCATATAACCAATGAAAAAAGATATGTGAGTCATAAATGGAAATATTTACTAAACTATGGCGGAGGCAATACTAAGTATTTCGAATGTTTAGTTTTCCAAAAACTATATTATTATTATAAGAGATTCCACTTCTTCCTTCCGGAACGGGTACGACGTACCAAGTCTGGGAAGTGGTATTTCTTTCTCTCAGTTGTCCAGGAACTACCTTACTATCTTACAAGTGGTCAGGATGGATGCCTTCTGTAGTTCCATGTAGTTGTTAAGTTGTCTGTATAGAGCTGTGAATGTCTTAGGTACAACTCCTGTGGCTGATATTACTATGGGAACGGTGGTGACGTTCTACATATGCCATATTAACTTGACTTCGTATCGTAGGTAGTTATTAATACAGACATTTGACGTGGACTAGGAACATCAAACAGAGGTCATCGCTCTTTCCACGTTTATAAGTGAGGCACGGAAAAATTCTCATTGACCGCCACCGGGAATCGAACCCAGGGTTTTCCAGTTACGCGCCGGGTATGCTTCCACTGCACCACAGCGCCTCTAATTCCTCCAAATTCACATACACTAACTGCCAAGCCAATTGGCATATTGCTTCTTGGAACCCGCACAATGCTGGAGATTCACCAAAGATGGTAAACAGCAAATGAAGAAATAATTAGAATAATAATAAACAATAAATAATATTATTGAACATCAATTAGAATAATATTGCTGCATACCATCGTTGGTAAATCCCCAGCATCGTGCGGGCTCCAAGAAGCAATCTGCCAATTGGCTTGGCAGTTAGTGTATGTAAGTCTGGAGGAATTAGAGGCGCAGTGGAAGCATACCCGGCGCGTAACTGGAAGACTCTGGGTTCGATTCCCGGTGGCGGCCAATGAGAATTTATCCGTGACTCACTTATAAACTTGGAAAGAGCGATGACTTCTGTTTGATGTATTTTATCGATATACTTCGACAGTTTCTCTCCGTGCGTCTTCTGGATGTTGCACGTGTTGGTCACGGCGATGTCAATGACGTATGTTGACTTCTTCTTGTCGACCAGGACGATGTCTGGTCGATTGTGGGGATGGCCTTATCTGTTCTGATCGATCCGTCCAAGTACATCTTGTGAGTGTTGTTCTCTAGAAGCGCTGTTGGCTCGTACTTGTAGTAGAGGACAGGCTCAGTTGTAATGCGGTGGTGCTTTCTTGCCAATTTCTGATGGACCATCTTGGCGACTTGATTGTGCCTGTTCGTGTATTCTGTCTGTGTGAGGACTCTGCACCCTGCTGTGATATGTTGGATGGTCTCTGGCACTTGATGGCATTGCCGGCATGTGTCGCTTTCCACTGACGTGACCTTCAGGATATGCTTCCGATAATTTCTTGTGTTTACAACTTGATCTTCTATAGCCATCAGGAACCCTTCAGTCTCGGGGAAGAGTGATCCGTTTGTTAGCCATGCATTCGAGGCAGTCTTATCCACATGGTCCCATTGCAGATCATTGTAGTTCCTTCCGTGTAAAACTTTCTTGCTCCAAGCTTCTTCTTTTGTCTCCCTCGTTCCAATCTCGATGTTCTGAGTAGAGGGGTCTAGGGCTGTATACTTCTTGTTACTCTGGTTAATCGCTTGGTAAAGGGGTCCCTTGCTCTGATGGAAACATTTTCTGAGGCTGCTGATTTCTTTGTTTCGGTGTTCCAGGAGACCAATCATTCCCCATCCTCCTTCTGCCCGTCCAATGGTCAGCCATTCTATTTTTGACTTCGGGTGGTGCTGGCGATGTTTAGTGAGGGTTGTCCTGGTATTGCGCATTATTTCCTCAAGCTCTGTGATGGTCCACTTGATCATTCCGAAGGAATACGTGAGGACTTGAACTGCGTATGTGTTGATAGCCAATAACGACTCCACAGACCGATACATGACATTTTACAGTCACCTGTACAATAATTTAAGTACCCAGTTTCTTATGGTAACACAATATACAATAGGTAGTGCATAAAATGTGGGAGAAGGGAAGGAATATCCTGTGCCACATTAACCAAACTTTTTCATGTGATATGCTATTCGCAATATCCAATCTCGCTACAGAACTTCAAAATCAGATCCTCCGACAGATGATTGAAATTTAACAATTAAACGAACCTCAAGTATTTGCGCGAATCGCGTCCATAATCGGATTTTTCGTCATGTGGATACGAAAATAAGGGAGAGCGGAGTTTTTTCTTTAATATACGAAAAAAATTACGGAAAGATTTCCGAAAATTAGGGATTTTCCGTTAACACCCATTAAAAACGACAATTTACCGTCAATATAAGAAAGCACTTGCGGAAAATTTGTGAAAATTCAGAATTTTCCTGGCGTACGAAAAATCTGTGAAATTCAGGTTTCTGTTCATCATTTCACGGAGAAGGTTTTATCAGAAATATGTTCCGTTAATTCACGAAAGGAATCACGAAAAGTGGCTCGTAAATTTCATAAAACGGTTTATATTGTAGCTACCATACGGCGAGGTGGTGCAGTTGTTCTAGGGGCCCAGCCGCTTGAGGGGCCCATTGCCAGCTAACGATAAGCTACTAAAAGGAAGAAAGGTAGCAAAGAAAACTGATGATAGTGCGAGATGATAACCTTACAATTTCTGTCTGGTAGCAGGAAGGCTTTTGTATGACATTTTCAAATATGAAACACAAAATTAATCCAACAAATAAGCCAATGGAAGACAACGGAAATGTAATTAAATTGCATTTTTGAACACTTGCAGGTCGTCAGGTTGAATAATTAATTTTTATTATTACGAAAATTACTCCAAGAACGGATGTCTTCCTGCCTTCTCTTTCCCTCGTTTGAGGCGTATTCTACGGCAAGACTCCTTATGCATTATGCAGCACTTTTAATCTTTCCGACTGTCGGAGACAATGCTTCGCTCTTACGCTCTGTCCCGTCGATCTTTTTTTATTTTTTATTTTGATTGAAGGCTTAACGACCACCGTGAGCAACTCAATGGGCTATATGCAGTCGCCCGTCCCTAATTTAGGGTCACTGGTGCCAGGGAAGGGAGAGAGCCAGTGTCGTAAGACAAACATAACATCTAGGCCTCACCGGGATTCGAACCCGGACCCTTTTCGGACGAATGATCATAAGCCAGCGCTTAGACCACTGCGCCACCTGGGCGGCTGTCGATCATTCACACACCGCCGTACGTTGCGGGCGGCTACAGCTGTCCCAACAGATAACCAATATCCGTGTAACCCTGTATCGCTCAGTGTTGTGAAACTTTCTGTAGTGTTGATCCGAATTTTGGTGAGCAGACAACCTTCCGACTGCACGATGAGCTACCAGTATAATGTGTAAAAAAAATGCCGCATGTAAATAGAAATTTGCTGCAATGCCTTTAAAGATACCTGACATAACTACAACATACACCCTAAAAAATAAGTGATGTGAATTCATGAAAAATTCCTGAAAAAAAAACGTGATATAAAGTTGCCGGTAGGTGTCAGTCTTTTAAAGAAATTTCCGTTTCTCTAACCCGTAGATTTTACGTAGTCAGTAATTCCGTTTATTTCAGAAAAATCTGTTTCGGGTTTTCTCGTTTTTATGCAGAAATTTCTCAAAATCGAAGGCTAGAATCTTTCCCCTTTTTTCCCGGTGAGATTTGATCCGAAGTCATTGGGGTTCTTCCAACAGAAGCCACGCGTCTTATCAAAGAGCCAGAAAGACACAGAGATCACAGTCACGTTCAAGGTAGAACTCTAATTGCGCGATGATAAACTTTTTTTGTCGTTTAATACGACTAAACTAATCATTTTCTTTTCTTTTGGAGCTTACCATTTTTTTTGAACAGGTTTGCGATAATTTATTTTTTCCTGTAGGACTTATCGCAAATTATTTTTTTTAATCATGATTTTTCGAAGCAACAAAATGCTTTGGAACTTGATCTTTTTAAACTGACAATGACTTTCAATTGTCTTTAAGAAAATGTGAAATATACTGCTTTATAGTATTTCAGAAAATTCACAAATATCAAATTCACTCTTGATAGCTATAATAGCTTTTGTCTTAAGAGGGCCATAGACTGATACATAGGCATCATAGAATCATTTGTACAATAATTTAAATACCTTGAGTCTTACGCTAACACAATGCACAACAGCTGGTGCACAAGAGAACTTCAAAATGAGATTCTCCGACAGACGATAGAAATTTAACAGTTAATCAAACTTCTAGTATTCCCGCGAATCGCTCTTATTACTAAAAAAATTCCGTTATATGAATACGAAAAAAGTGAGAAAGAGTTTTCCCATTAATATTCGAAAGGAATTGCGGAAAGGATTCCAAAAATTTTGAATTTTCCGTTAACAGTTCTTTGAAACGGCAATTTAAGAAAGTAACTGCGGAAAGGTTTCTGAAAATTAAGAATTTTCCTGGCGCACGAGGAATCCCTGAAATTCAGGTATTTTCCCCCGTCATTTAACGGAAAATGTATTAGAAATATGTTTCGTTAATTCACGAAAGGAATCATAGAAAACGGTTCGTGAATTTAAAAAACTTTTTTTACACTGTTATATTTCACTGAATGATCTGAATGTTTCTTTTTACACATGAGCCCACTGAATGATTCTACACTAGAGCTTCAACAGTACTACAATAGCTACATTACTTCCTATAGAAAAATTTATATAATTACGGTATTAACCGACTGAGAAAAATACACCGTTTCACAGAAAATAAACGAGGTATTCGCGTTTATGCCGAAAAACATTTCATAATCGCGCGAATTCCTCCAGTCCTCTTCGTTAAAAGTTTTCAAAATGAAAAATTCGTATGACATACCGGCAACTTTGCTGCACGTTATTTTCAGGGACTTCGCGTGAATCCCCACCACTTATTTTTTACATTGTAAGGACTAGAGCAAAATTTTAGACGTGCTACTGTATTAAAGAGTTTAAATCTCAAAAGACGTGTTGGATGGCTATTTTTGCAGGGGGTAATATTCGAATCAGAAAGCCTGATGCATCAAAAGCTATGAATTCAGCGTGGAATGTTCTTGTTGCAAGTGCTGTTCATTGGATTACTTTAAATTCCCTCTCACCTTTTTTTTTTTTTTATTAGAGGTTTTATGACCACCGTGAGCAACTCAATGGGCTATAAGCAGTCGCCCGTCCCTAATTTAGGGTCACTGGTTCCAGGGAAGGGAGACAGCTAGTGCCGTAAGACAAACACAACATCCACGCCTCACTGGGATTCGGACCCGGACCCCTTTCGGACTAATGATCAGAGGCCATCGCTTAGACCACTGCGCAACCGGGGCGGCTGCAAGATGATTAAACAGTTCAGAGGATTAGTTATACGCTACGTAATACGGAAATTTTTGGGTTTTAGTATTAATTCATTTCCAAATAAGGAATTTTCAGCAGGAGATAATTTTTTCAGTTCGCAATGGGAAAGTTCAACGAAGCTTCAACAAAAGGCTTATTGTCATTGGTCATCAATAGACTTGTCAAGCAGCAGTGTTTCCCGTGAAAATCGAACTTAGCCACCCAAGTGGCGCAGTGGTCTAAGTACTGGTTTATGACAACTCGTCCGTGATGCGTCCGGGTTAGAATCCCAAATATGCATGGATGTTGTGTTTGTCTTACGGCGCTGGTTCTCTCCCTTCCCTGGAACCAGTGGCCCTAAATTAGGGACGGGTACCTGTTTATAGCCCTCTGAGTTGCTCACTGTGGTCGTTAAACCTCAAAAAAAAAAAAAAAAAAAAATCGAACTTAGTACGCTGACAAATTTGTTTCATGCTTTTATTGTTTTATTGGACCAAAATGTTGATGCAAAAAAGAAGAGAGATGAGGACAACTAAAGAAGATGTGACTTCCAAAGTGGAATATATAGAGCTATGCAAGACAGCACGAAAAAGTATCACTGAAGACGTAAGGAAATTCAACTGTGAGCTAGTGAGGAAAGCAATTGAAAACAACCAAAGCCTAAAGATAGCAAAGGGACATCTCAGTAAGGGAAGAAAACAGATTATGGCTCTGAGAAAAGAAGATGGTTCTATAACAAGAAATAGAGGCGAAATTTTGACAAGAGTGAAAGATTTCTACTCCAAATTATATGAAAGGGATGATACATGTACTCCAGACATCATGAAAGGTACCAGAGTTCTTCCAGTCCTCCCAGCAGAAGTTGCACATGCAATCAAGAACATGAAGCGGGGGAAAGCTCCAGGAGAAGATGGAATTACTATAGACATCATACAAGAAGCAAGTGGAGAAATTGAAACAGTACTCGCCCAAATTTTCACTCGATGCCTTAATGAAGGGAAGATTCCTGAGGATTGGAACAATGCTACAATGATCCTGCTACATAAAAAAGGTGACATTGAGGATCTCAGGAACTACAGACCTATCAGCCTCCTATCAGTGGTTTATAAAATCTTCACTAAAGTTCTTTCACACCGCTTGAAGGTAACACTGGACATGGCTCAACCGAGAGAACAAGCTGGATTCAGGAGTGGCTACAGCACAATAGATCATATCCACGTACTGAGAGAACTAATTGAAAGAGCGAGGGAATATGAACTTCCATTGTGCATGGCTTTTATCGATTATGAAAAAGCCTTTGATTCGGTGAAACCATCAGCAGTTACCACGGCTCTGAAATCCTGCGGTATTGAAGATGCATACATTAATATTATTAATAACATCTATGAAAATGCAAGTGCAAAGATTCGGCTGTTTGAAAATACAACACACATAAAAATTGGAAAGGGAGTGAGACAAGGTGACACCATATCTCCGAAGCTCTTTAATGCCACATTGGAAAATGTCTTTCAATCACTGAACTGGGAAAACAAAGGGATAAAGATTAATGGAGATTATCTAACCCACCTTCGTTTTGCTGATGACGTAGTCATTTTTGCAACTACCCCATCAGAGCTGCAGAGTATGATCCAGGAACTTGCTGACAAGAGTAAAGAAGTGGGATTAAAAATGAACTTTCAGAAGACAAAAGTGATGTTCAATGCTTTTACAAGAAATGAAGATTTATCGATTGATGGAGAAAAACTGGAGATAACAGATACGTATGTTTATCTTGGACAGCAGATATCAAGTGAGGGTCACATTGATGAAGAAATTAATCGGCGTACAAAACTTGCCTGGAGAGCTTTTGGAAGAAACAGCATAATTTTCAAGAGCAATATGCCATTATGTCTTAAAAGAAAAGTGTTTGATCAATGCATCCTTCCAGTGCTTACGTATGGTGCAGAGACGTGGACCTTAACTAAAAGAGACATACAAAGGCTGCAGACAACTCAAAGAAGCATGGAGAGGTGCATGCTTGGTATAACCAGGAGAGATAAGAAGAGGAACTCGTGGATCCGAAAAATGACAAGAGTGGAAGACATCATGATCAGAGTTAAATCCCTGAAATGGCAATGGGCTGGACATACTGCCAGAAGGACAGACCATAGATGGACAGCCGAAATTTTAGATTGGATTCCAAGGGACAGGAAAAGACCCAGAAAAAGACCACATGGGAGATGGGTGGATGAAATTCGTAAATATGCGGGAGTGACATGGAGGAGACTGGCACAAGACAGACCGTTGTGGAGGAAACTTGGGGAGACCTTCGTCCAGCAGTGGATTGATAAGGGTTGACAATGATGATGATGATGGACTACGCAGCGTTTAGTGCGTTGTGATCCGGAAAAGCATTCAGCGAGGGTTAAATGATTTTATTGGTCTTGGAACCGAGGAAGCTTTTTCCTTCAAGCTAGGGGCCGAGAGGGGATCGGACGAGACAGAGGTCAAGCCCGAAAAGGGAAAGTTTGGGGAAAAGTTTTTGAGAAGGGAACGGAGATGGACATATGCTCCGGAAAGGCCAGCGAGAAGGAATAAAAAGTTAGAGAATAGAAGTTGATAAGAAAGACAGAGGGATTAAGAAATAGAATAGTTAGCGAGAGGATAGAAAGCATGAAGAAATTGTAACGTACCAGGAGATGTGACGTACCTGCCAGAAGGACGCACACGACATAAAGGCAGATAGGAATCAGAATAAAATGTCCGCGTAGCTCAAATGGTAGAGCAACTTATTCCGGAATGAGTGGACCCGGGTTCGAATCCTGGCGCGGATAAAAATGACGGAGAAATTCACTTCGTTATAATGGCGCCCGAACTATCCGGATGACCCGACCGTTCACAATCTCGCAATGGTGTGATGTTATTTCCACACCGCGAGATAGGAAAAATAAGAGCAGCACTTCGAAAAAAAAAATAAGGGGGAGATGATGTAACGTACCAGGAGATGTGACGTACCTGCCAGAAGGACGCACACGACATAAAGGCAGATAGGAATCAGAATAAAATGTCCGCGTAGCTCAAATGGTAGAGCAACTTATTCCGGAATGAGTGGACCCGGGTTCGAATCCTGGCGCGGATAAAAATGACGGAGAAATTCACTTCGTTATAAAATAATTTACTAAGAACAAATCCGGGGAAACCTATATAAACGGTTTAAGCAAATAATAGATTGAACCGACAATTCATCTCGTCGTTTCCTTCGTTCAGTCATTGCAGTATATGGGAAAAGTCACAGATTTGCTTTACCTGAATTATTTGTATATTACTATTTTTATTGTTTACAAACTGATCTGTTGCTGTTTATTCTATCAGACGGTTCTCCCGTTACCTCGCTGCCAAGCCTCGAACATCACAAAAATTCTTTCCTTCCTTTCTTTGTAGAGCCTCCCCATTGCACGGAGTTTCTTCCTGACTCACCACAGGCTACGTCAATTTGCTAGATCAAGACTTTCCCTTGTTTGTTTTTCTTCTCTCGGGAACTGCAGGCTAGAGGTCTGGACGGGCCCGGGGCAGCCCGTCAGGCCCGAGCCCGGCCTTTGCTCATTTCTAAGTTGGTAAAACGGGCCGGGCCTTCAATATTTAATGTAAAACAGACACCAGCCAAGCAGGGTTTTTTTTTAATGAGCAAAACAATCGCTGTACGATGCCTTTCTCGCTTGGAAAACTCGCAACACACAACAGCAGGCTAAGATTGAATAATTCCCGCTGACGGAAAAAATAGAAGTTTTACGACATCCTCCCCTACTATAGTAGGGGAGGATGTCGTAAAACTACATTCACATTGAAATCCTAAGGGATCTGACCCACTCCAATTGTTGTGTATACAAAACAATTGGAGTGGTCAGATCCCTTAGGATTTCAATGCGAATGTGGTCCCTTACTTCTCTCTAACTTTCATTCTACTTTCATGCTTCAGGGCAGGCTATTAACTGCAGCATTTCTATACCGATCCACCCGCTCGCAAACGAAATTTTTTATTGTTCTGGTCGGCGGCATTTTGTTCTCTAAATGTGTAAAAAGCTTTTAAGTTGTCTTAAATGGCACGGGAGAAATGGACTGGGAGAAACTTACTTCTGTGTATAAATTTGTGCCGTATTTTCCCCATTTTTACTCTCCGGCAGCCGTTTTTAAAATTTCTGTGACATTGGTTAGCTGGGCAGTCTGTTGTTGTTTTCCCTTAGCATATACGCAGTTCAGTGTTGCTGATAAATACTCTTCCATACTTATTATGGAGTTTAAGAAAGCGAAAGACTTTCGCGAAAAAATCGCTTCCGGAGAATATGTGCTTGTAGACAATGTAAAGGGGAAAAGCGATATTTGGAAATATTGTAATTACTGTCCCGTTCTGAAACTAGTCGGATGGAAAACGTTCTGCAGTGCACTAAATGCAGAAACTTTTCCAGTTACGACATAGCACAAAATTTGGAACATCGCATCTTAGGCAGCACAAATGTGTCCCCCCCCCCCACCACCACACACACGAGAGACATATTGGGCTCCAGCGCAGTAGAGATAGGTGCAGTTTATAAAGCCATAAAATCTTCTCTCAGTAGAACGATCTGACTCATAATTCTGGATATTTCGTACTTTCATTAACCCCTCCCCCCCTTTCCTCGAGGATATTTCCGGGTTCGGCGGTAGGGAATGATAACTTGAAAACCCAGTAAAATTTGAAAGGCATGGAAATTGTCCTTTTCATGCAATATTTTTTGAGTATACAAGCCTCCTCCCCCCTCCTCGTAAGTCAAGTGACCTTATACAGAGTCTCAGAAACATTCTGAATTAACGTTTATTGTAATAGAATAAGTGAAGCAATTAAGAAAACGAAAACTCATCAGGAGTCGAATGACCGAGTGCACCAGGTGTCAATTTCGTGTTTTGGTAATTGTTCAAATTTTACGGGCCGGCCTGGGCCTTGGAAAGAAGAGAAATATACGGGCCGGGCTTTCTAAATTAGGGTACGTGCAGACCTCTACTGCGGGCTACTTGTCATTGCTTCACCCCTTCTTTCGGACATCTAGAGAGTTGATGAATGCTCATTATCGTGTGTGACGTACCTGCCAGCAGGACGCACAAGGCAGATAGCAATCAGAATGAACGTCTGCGTAGCTCAGTTGGTAGAGCGACTTGTTCCGGAATAAGCAGACTCGGGTTCGATTCCCGGCGTAGACCAAAAATGACGGAGAAATTTACTTCGTTATACGTGATTATTACTTTCGTTGTGAGAAATACCTCGTTAATACATAAACTTGAAAGAAAAAGCCATGTGTTTGAATCTTTTTCAACCTGAACTCTGACGTGATAAAACCACTTTACCATTCACTTACAAAGCAATAAAATTAATCCCAAGTTGAACTTCATGAATAATCAATACGGGGAAACTGCCAGTAATAGTGTTTTATATGAACATGGGAAGCATAGTAGGGTAAGGTCATCTGCCCTCTATCATTAACGGCTGGCTGAAAATTAAAGGACTACCTCAATACCTCTCCAAGGACTGACGAAAAAGGGAAATTGCAGCCCCGGTGGCGCAGTGGTCTAAGCGATGGCCTCTGATCATTCGTCCGAAAGGAGTCCGGGTTCGAATTCCGGTCGGGCATGGATGTTATGTTTGTTTTACGGCACTGGCTCTCTCCCTTCCCTGGAACCAGTAACCCTAAATTAGGGACGGGCGACTGCTTTATAGCCCATTGAGTTGCTCACGGTGGTCGTTAAACCTTCAATCAAAAAAAAAAAAAAAAAAAGGGAAAAAGGGAAGTTAGTTTAATTTAGATTTTAATCAAAGAAGTAACTTTTTGTTAAATTAATTAGTCCAGAGTGAATTTGAAATACCCATTTCCCCTGTCTGTTTCAAAGAAGTCTTTTAGTAGATGCCGAAAGGCAGGAAGAGCCTTTAAAGTGGCTACTTGCTTGCCAATCATTCGCGCGGGCGCTCAATTCCTTTTAACGCCCGTAACGTCCGAAACGCCGTTACATCCAAACTACCACGGCCGACCGAAAACGCTGTTACATCCAAACTACCATGGCCGACCGAAAACGCCGTTACATCCAAACTACCACGGCCGACCGAAAACGCCGTTACATCCAAACTACCACGGCCGACCGAAAACGCCCGACTACAGCGAATAGGATTTCCTGTCCCCAATGTTATTTGAATTTATACGGCATCTAAGGGATTAGAGGGAGACGCCATTGTTGCCGATAAAGAAATAAATAAAGCAGACATTCTTCCCGAACGACAATATTTACTCTCATGACATCGCATACCTTTTCTGTGGATGAATGCAGTGATTGCCCCCGGAAAACTCCTGAAGATCAAGACACATCAAGACAGATGATTTTTTCAGATCAAGACACATCTGAAAAGAGCACTGCACCGTTTCGGGGGTTATGGTATTTTGAGCGTCACAGGATTTTAAGGTCCTGATCGTTAAATGATTTACCATTTTGTGAGATCAAGGCTTTGGAATCAAGTGGAGCAGCCACCAGGACACTTGCTCCGTGACGTCCGAGGGCAATAACCGCTCAAGATGACCGTTACCTCAGATTATTGGCCAAACGGAATATGACACAAACAACATCCAATCCAGACGGACAACTGTTTTCCTTGTTACGGGAAGACAACTGTCCGTCTCAGTTCTGCCCAGATGGTTCCACAACTCTGGGCGAGCATTTTTTTCGGTGGGGCAAGCTTGATAGCATTTTTTTTAGGAAGTACTGAAAGAACTAATTTTTCATGTTTTCCACTACCGGCTACAAAGGAATTCGTGCAATCCTCTAACCCCTCCACTTAGACACACACATACATACGAGAGTCTGACTAGTTACGCCATTAATGCAAGATACACGTGTTGCCAGAATGTCGCCTTCAACTTTTTGCTTGCTCTGAATACATTGTCTTAAATTGCTTTTCAAAATGTTTGCATTTTTGCTTACGAAAATGGTACTGTACTTAAACAATTTAAAGGAAAACGCCATTTTTGTTTATCTAAATCAAATTTTAACGTCGTACCACGCTGACACAATACCTCCACTTTCCCCTTTTTAACACTCCGTTCCTTCAAACCAGCGACTTTGCCTTGCACTCCTCTCCTACAAAGCAGTCGTCAGCCACTTCCTGCACTTTCACTGCCCCAGGGTAGTCTTAAGAACGCTACTGTGTTTTTAGCTCCCCTTTCCGTGTTGAAATCTTCCCCTATTTTGTAAATGGACAATGTCATCGCTCTGTCCACGTTATTTTATAAACAACGCATGGCGACTGAAAAATTGTGTTCCGACACCGCTGGGATCGAACCCCAGATCTCTTGATAACTAGTCGAGTACGTTCGCATTTACGCTCAGCGCCAACAATTCTCAGCGCATGCGTGGTTTATCAGTCAGAATCTGACTACACGAATCCGTATTCATGGTCTCAGCAACTGAGATGTCGTCATCTGGTGGCATTTAACGCAACAGCTATTTAATTGTAGCTGATAAATTCAAAGGGCGATAGAAATGGTTAATATATATCAAATACGTGGAAATAATGTAAATGGACAATGTCATCGCTCTGTCCACGTTATTTTATAAACAACGCATAGCGACTGAAAAATTGTGTTGTGAGAAAACAAACAGCAAAACAATTAGTAGAGACCCCCTGACTTAATTCCTATCCACCCTCATCATTAGTCCCCAATGGCCATACAAACATGAAAAAGAGGCTTAAACTAAGGAATTGGAAGAGTGGAGGACAAATGAATTTTCATGGCCATACGGATGCTGTTTTGATAACCTTTCTACGGAGAAGTAAACAACGCACTTCCTAGTAGAAAATCCGGAAGGATACATGAAATGAAACACAAGTCTAGATTATATTTTAAAGTAAAATATACTGTAAAATGGCCCATTTTGAACTGGGAAGACGGCAGGGTGGGCAAGACAAATTTCAGGATGGGCTGAAGCCCACCGTCGCATACCCTTGGCGAGGTCCCTAATCGTAGCTCAATGTGCTACGTGTGGGTTAATGTAGTGGATCGTAGCCCATTGATATGTATTTAAATGATGATAGCACATTGATGTGTATTTAAAGATGATTATAGCACATTGATGTGTATTTAAAGATGATTATAGCACATTGATGTGTATTTAAAGATGATTATAGCATATTGATATTATTTGTTATTTAATGTAGTGGATTGTAGCACACTGTACTACGATCCACTACACTAATCCCACAAACTTCGCGCAAAGCTTTATGGATTTCGGTAGGGGTTTTTCCTCGCAAAGTTTCAATTTTCGTGAAGGATCGCTGGTCGCTATGCGCGATCTGACCTGACTCACTTTCTTCCTCTATTCCTTGGCAGAATTTTTCGGTACAGGAACAAATTAGCCAGCAAATGTAGACAGCAATTTGTATTCTGATGTCTGCCACCCCGGTGAAGCAGTGGTTTAAGCTCTGGTTTATGATCATTTGTCCGAGTTGGGTCCGGGTTCGAATCCCGGCAAAGTATGGATGTTGTGTTTATCTTAGTGGCCCTAAATTAGAGACAAGCGGCTGCTCATAGCCCATTGAGTTGCTCACGGTGTTCGTTAAACCTTTAATAATACTAATAATACTAATAGTGTACTGAAGCCTGACGCACAACGATTGGAGCGACTGCATCATCCTACGTGCAGCGCCTGCTCAGTGTGCAAAACTTTTGAAATGACATACGTAACAATGGAATACTGTCCAGCCTACTTTGGGAAGAAATACGAGGAACGATGAAAATTTAATCGATCTATCGCCTATGTAACGTGGGTCGTGATTTGCATATTCTGAAAGAGACTCACCTGCACATGATTTCTTCTTCAGTATCATGATATTTGCCAACTCCTTCGTTTTCATTGCATTTGCATTCCCGCACCGCCTGTTCAGTGTGATTTTCTCTATTATTTTTTAATTTTGCACACCAGTGTATATCTCTTATCAGGGAAGGAAATTTAAAGAAACTTTTCGCATTGAAAATACGGTCAAAATGTCACTGTCTACATCGTACGGAAGTCAGACTGTCAGCATTACGTAAACAGAGGCTGAGGAAGAAATGGGGGGGAGAAAAAAAGGCTTGAGTTGAGAAATGAGTTCAGGTAGGTCTCCGTGTCGTGAATCTAAATTCCCAAAGTCTATCAGGTGTGATTTCTATACGAGGTTATCTGAGGTACCAGGCTAGCAAGATGTACGAGCGTAAGACTTGTGAGTTTCCTTCATAAATCTTATTCAGGTGGGAAAGACAGTAGTGAGGGGAAGGGGTGGGGGATGTTTTGGCAAGAATGATTGCGCAGCTTGGTTCCTGGCATTCCAGCAGGATAGGGCAAGGTTGCCACTAATTCATTTGGACCAAGTGCTGAACTGTTTACAAGACACACTCCGCAGGGATTGGGCATGTGGTACCCTCATGCAAAACTCCACCGCTGCCTGGAAACGTATCTCCACACAGCCAACACGTAATGTCGGATGTTTAAAGAAACACCGGACGGAGACGGAGTTCCCATTTTCTTCGTTTCTTGATTACTGTTTTAAATTAATCTCGACTCTCGTGAACATGGGAAATTTATACATGACGGTAAAATAGAACAATTTTAAAACCTTTTTATTTGACACTAACCTGTCCCGGACACTGTCCGGGTATAAAGTTGCATTCAGTCTGTGTACATTTGGATTTTTACTGCAGTGAGTTCCCATTTTCTTCGTTTCTTGATTACTGTTTTAAATTAATCTCGACTCTCGTGAACATGGGAAATTTATACATGACGGTAAAATAGAACAATTTTAAAACCTTTTTATTTGACACTAACCTGTCCCGGACACTGTCCGGGTATAAGGTTGCATTCAGTCTGTGTACATTTGGATTTTTACTGCAGTGAATAATTATGCTGTGAGTACAATTTCCTGAACTCCCTGACCGCAACAATTTTAACTTTTCTTTTATGCATTCTTTGTAAATTTTGTTCCATAAACTACATATGTCTTCCAGTTAGGTGTTAAAACGTTTTTTCTCCGCCACTTCGTTTCTGTTTTCATAGCTTCAGCTGTAGCCGTGAATTTGCTCTTTCAAAATGTACACTGTAAAAAATACGTGGTGTGAATTCATGGAAAATTCCTGAACATAACGTGCAGCAAAAGGTGTCAGTCTTTTAAGTTCCGGTTTATTTTAATTTCAGTGTTTTCGCAGATTTTCCGTAACTCCGTTTATTTCAGAAAAGTCAGTTTTCGGGTTTTCCGTATTTAGCAAAATCTCCGATTTTGACTTTTTCTGTTAGGATTGAAGAATTACCAAAGATTCTTCAATCCTGGCGTACGAAGTTAACGAATTCTTTCCCTTTGCCCCTAATGAGGCTCGAACCGGGTTTGACTTTAACTGCAGCCGCACGTGCTACCGTTGAGCCAGAAATACACGCAACGCACTGTCACGTATGAGGTAGAATCCTAATCAAGCGACGATGGAATGTTTCTTTGCTATTAATGAGGGTGAATAAATCAGTTTTCTGAAGCTTATTATTTTCCTTAATAGGTTTGTGATAGTATTTTTTTTCCAAAAGAGGACTTACTACAAATTACGTATATTTTCCATCGTGATTTCTGGAAGCAACAGAATGCTGTCGAATTTGAGATCTTTTTAAACTGACAATGACTTTAAATTATCTTTAAGAAAATGTGCAATGCACTGCTTTATATATACATATAAAATACACTGCTTATGTATATCATACAATAACTTAAGTACCCGGTTTCTTACGGTAACATGATGCACAATAGCTGGTGCACAAAATAGGGTAGAGGGTAAGAAATATCCTGTGCCACAATAACCAAAATCTCATGCGATATACAATCCACAATATCCGATCTCGCTGCAGAACTTCAAAATCAGATTCTCTGACAGATGATGGAAATGTAACAGTTAATCGCCATATGGATACGGAAAACGTGAGAACGGAGTTTTTCCGTTAATATACAAAAAGAATTGCGGAAAGGTTTCTGAAAATTCAGAATTTTTCTTTAATACACATGAAAAACGGCAATTTACCGTCAATATAAGAAAGGAATTGAGGAAAGTTTTGTTTGAAAATTATTCAGAATTTTCCGTTAATACATCTTAAAAACGGAAATTTACCTTTAATATAAGAAAGGAAATGCGGAAAGGTTTCTAAAAAATTGTGAATTTTTCCAGCGTGCGAAAAATCCGTGAAATTCAGGTTTCTTTTCGTCATTTCACGGAGAAGGTTGTATCAGAAACACGCTTCGTTAATCCACGAAATGAATCAAGGAAAGTGGAATTTTCAGAATTTTTTTTTTTGCAGTGTAGTTTTCGTAGCACTGAGAACATCGCACTTCTAATACAAACAAGCAGATATTTTCCGTAAGGCTGCTAAGAAAAAGATGGCTTTGCACTAAAATCAGGAATGCTTCAGTCTACAGTTTGAAAACTATGGACTAGTTTTATTAGTTTGCGTAAATGGACGATGTAAATGACATCGTCCATTTACATTTTCTCCACGTATTTGATATATATTAACCAATTAGTTTGCGTGTCCAGCATCAAACCCGCGCTATCTGATTTCATTTCAGTAAGACTTGAACTATTTTTTTTTCTAATGCGTACATAGATCTTTAATGGACAGACATCTTCAAAGGGTGATGTCATAGAAACTGTTGTATAAAAATTTTGGCCGTTTAGTTAGTCATTTTCTATAAAAATATTCTGAAAATCTGATAAAGATATTTCGATTTTCACAGGAAGGTTGATCAGAAAATAAGTTAAAAGACCGTTAGCAGAGAGAATAGGCCGATTCTAGGACAAAGGAATGGCCCGACCCACTGCGGCCCACGTGCTCCTTTCAGCTGTTGTCCACGGCTGTCCCTTGCCGTTCCAACAAACGTATCTTAAAGACTTGATATTACAAGATGTAGCAAAACTTCAGAATGTTTGTTTTCCTATATAGCATATTATATATTTTCCAACTACCGTTCATTTCACGAGCGTATCAGTCTCAATAGTTACACGGCACTAGCAGTGTTCCTGCCGAGTCTGCCGGTAACGGTGCTTGAGACCTGAAGTACAATTTAGTTGGCCACGGCACCAGGTGAGAATCTCAGGTGCACTGCTGCACTCAAAGATTCACACCAGAACATAAAAAATGAAAAGTTGAAGAATGACCCGAAGCATAAGGCTTGGGTGAATCCACCTTGTGAACAAAATAACAACAACAAATAAAAAATAAAATAATCTAAAAAAAAAATGATACTTTGGGATCAGAGTTGTGATGAGGTTCACCCGCAATCACCAATTCGTGACTGAGTGTAGTGGTCCGGATCTTACTCCGGTACATTCAATCCCCAACCAGCCAGTACAACACTCACTTTCGCAAATAACACATGATTCTCAAATACACAACACAACATTTAATAACGTTCTGCGAGATTTAAACAGATCCGGCGCTCTCTAGGCGCATAGACAATTGCCCCTCATATGTGGGCAGCATACGGTGTCACACTTTACTGTCGGATAACGCAGCCGACTGAGTCTCCACCGGACTATCTGAACAAGAGATACTACTCGTTTACACACTAAATAGAGCTGCAGGTGATATTCATATACAATTGCTTAGAGAATGAAAAAAAAAATTATATGCAAACGATCACATTAAAAATACTCGCGACACAAAATACACAAGCACGTTAATTTGCGGTATAAGATTATAAGTGCGAAATACTGCCAAAGTTAATTAACTAAATCTAATAAGCATGCACATGCAGAACCCTGCCCCGCCTGCTTTGGCCCTGAACCAAAGTTAAAAGAAACTGTCCCGCCCAGCGGAATTTGTGGCCACACCTTCTCCCTTATTCATGTAAAAAAAATAATCAGGAAATGGGCCCGGTAAGAACTTGAAATCTGTATGTGCAGGTATTTCCTCTGAGGTTCAGTCACTCAGCATTACTGCATCTATGTCCATGCAGCTTTGGGTGTCGGGATGGCACAAGTTCGCAGATGTGCGAAGAAAGAAAAAGGAAATATTCATCTACTTACAGTTACGTGACTTTGCTGTGCAAATCCGTTGTGTATCACATAATATCACACGACAAAAGAAAAAACACGCACACAGACACTTGCACCATGTGGCAGCACCGATGATTCAACACTTCACTTTGACGCTTGATGTAAATGAAGCACACACTTAAAAATGGTAATATCACGCCGCCCTTTGTTGCAATGATTAGAGTGCACACTGATCTATTCTCGTGACGATTTGAAGGTGGTCGTTAAGCAAAATAGGCCCTCTCACATCTGATGTTGCGGTTTCCAAGATTGATTTTCTGTGTTCCTGGGAAATGATTTTTGTTGTCGTGAAGAAATAATTGTGAACGTCGACTGCTGGGAGAGTGGGACACATTCAATTCCGCTGCTGCTATAGTTGATTCCGTCCGTCGCTACCTTCCGTCCTTTTTGACCGTTCATTCCCAATTCAGTCAGTTCCTTTCCGTTCGCAAACCATCTATCTACCTACCCTGCCTGAGTACGCAGTTCAAATATGCCACTCGCAGGTTTCGTTTCCATTTTTTTATCGAGTTGCGACCGCCAGCCCTGAGATTAATTTTCTCGGCCGAGCGAAATCAGACGAGCTTTTACCTTAAGCGTATATCGGCAACTCAACATTTCACCTGTATATTTGTTAGGTATCGAAGCCACCGCTCTTACGCTCATATTTTTCTTTCGTCATGTTTTATCCCGTCGCACTTACACGTAGTGGCTTCGCTGCTTACGTGATCACACACACGCACACATGGGGCCTCGCTTCTCCCCGTAAGACAAGCGCGTCTCTTCACTTCCTCCACAGTAGGGGATGAATGGGGGTGACGATTCCACACTGCAGTGGTTGGCATCCGAACCCGACTTTGCTTGGCTTCGCTTCTCATTGGAATGACCACTGTCCACTCGCAGACTTCTTAATTCCCCTGTAACTTGGCTTTCATTAGGCGAAACAGTCGCTGAGTTCCATTACGCTCCAGCCTAGAAATTTCTGCTTTATCACGCGGATTTAGGCATTCTGCTGTCTTTATGGCAAACTGGCATCTCCAGCTGCCTCGAGTTGTCTCCATTTCTTACCAAATGCGGGGAGGTTTGCTGCTTCATTTTCCCCAATTCATTTTGCTGCAGATCCAAGGCATCCAGCCTTTCACATCGGAGAGCATACAGACAACTGACTTTCTTCCTTATGTTCATGCCAAGTGCGAACTCTTATTTTTCTGCACGGACCACACAGAGAGCAATTGTTCTCGAAAATGCCCCAAACAATCGACGAATTTACGATTATTCGCTAAACCTTTTGTCCCCATCTTCATTCATTTACTCAAGTGGACCCCTCTTCGAAATATACCTCTTTTCCTTTCCGTGTTGCTTAGGCTTCCTGTCAGCTGCGCCCTGATATTTATGACCTAACAGAGCTATTCTGAGACCACCCAGCCAGAGAGAGAATTCTTCGCCTCTTTTCTTTCCAAACCCCCAGATAAAACTTTATCTGCTGTTTACACTTTTAAACTCCAATCAAGCCTCGAACATAATTAATACTTAATTAATTTCACACATCAACCACGCCCATTAATTACTAAATTAATGGCGGGGGTGGGTCGTAACATCGGCCCCTCCTCAAGAAATCCAGAAGTCCTCTTCTGGGCCTATCGCTTTGCTCTTATCAATTTCCAGAGCAACCATTGAGTGCTACATTTTCCCACAGGTAGAAACAATTCAAAATGGCAAAAATATTGCGTTTCTTGCCTTCAAGAGCATTGGAGCGACTTCCCAATTATCCCGCAATTTTGTTAATTAATTTAGAGAACATCCGAAAGAAAAAACAACGTAAATGAGAAATAAATAAAGAAAACTGAACTGTAAAAGAACATGTGATCCTGCTGAACTGTGATTCCTAGCTGCCTCATACCATACGCGACATGGCGGACAAATTTTAGAGTTTTCTTCAGGTTTTAGGATGGGGGGGGTGTCCACTGTAACACAATCATAAGCATAGCTAGTAATGTACCCGAACTGCGTTTCCTGAAAATGCGTGCTTTCATTACAGCTGGGTTGTGGCAGTTCAAAATGACGATTGCATTTGAATATTGGTCTAGTGAGATTTTTTCTGTGAGGGGAAAAAAAAAGTTTCTCTGGCGGATTTTCGTCAACAGCTCACTTAGGTGCATGGAGAACGCGTAACACCGTTCCCACGTGTTGCTCCATGGAAGTTTGCCTGCTATGGATGTTGTACAAAAATTTGCATGGGAAGTCCACTCAAATTTTCTTTGAACCCATCCTTTAGCTTCCCTTAAACATTTAAGCAGTTGGAACACATAGCGAGTGTAACCATCTAAAATTTTAGGGAACTTTGATAAAGGTATGTGCATTTTTCGAATTCACGGATATTTTTTAACGCAAAATGAATTTTTTTTTTGTTAATCTTAGGGTTGTACTACTCTGTAAAATGGAATGAGTTCCCTGAGTGAATGCTTAAGACAATAGCGGGCGGACTCCATTTTCGTAAATTTAGTTTAGAAAGATGAGGGAAGGGGAGGGGGTGCCCGTATTCCTCAGTTTGCATACAAAAATTCATAATCAGCCATATGACCAGGGTTGGAAACGGGTCAAACATTATAGACCCGGACCCGACCCGGACAAATCTACTTTTAATTATAATATACAGGGTGCATAGGAAAGTTCCCTTAGCCTGGAATAACTTGCGAACGGAGACAGGCACAGTTGTTATGCAAGTGAGATAACGGTACAGTAAAGTGACTACGCCCTATCGAATGTAACCAATAACAGCGCCCCTAGTGACGAAATGCGGAAGTTAGCCATTGCAAATCGAAAACTAAAAGAGATAGAGCAAAATTTCCAATGACAAAGTTGTAGAACATCAATTAATTAGTACAAAATGACATTTGTTTCACACGAATAAGATAAATTGTTGCCTGAATACCATAAAACGTCCGAAATTGATGCGCGACCTTTTATGTGAACGTTTGAAGGGAACAGGCATGGGTATGAGCAAATACACACAATTTATTGCATAAATGCATACTAATGTCAATACAGTTTGATGACGTCAGACAAAACAAAAAAGGCAAACTGGCGCACAGTGATAAAAAGTTAATGTCGAGTATGTTTGAAGGGTTCACCATTGCCCACGATACATATTTGTATTCGTGAAAGTAACTCTGCATGCACATTCCTCAGCATGGAAGGTGTTACACTATTGCAAGCATCTGTAAGACGACGACGTAGATCCAGCAGACTTGTAGGCGCTGTTGCATACACCTGATTTTTTACGTAACCCCAGAAATCCAAGCTCGCCATTCTCACACCTAAACTTCTGATCAGGGTACATCCTGCTAGTGGTTTTTATATCGTAGGTACGGTACAAAGTCACAATCTGCATTTGCATACGGCTACATTTGGGAAATGTGAATATGCAGATTCGAATCGTTGCACATCGATTTCGGACATTTTAGGGTATTCAAGCGACAATTTATCGTATCCGTGTGAAGCAAATGTCATTTTGTACTAATTAATTGATGTTCTACAACTTTGTAGATGGAAATTTTGCGCTATCTCTTTTTGTTTTCGATCTGCAATGGCTAACTTCCGCATTTCGCCACTAGGGGCGCTGCTATTGGTTGCATTCGATCGGGCGTAGTCACTTTACTATACCGTTTTCTCACTTGCATCTTGCATAACTGTAACTCTCTCCGTTCGCAAGTTATCCTAGGCTAAAGGAACTTTCCTATGCACCCTGTATATATACTTAGGGCGTTCAAAAAGTCTCTCTAGAGTGGGTATATTAGGTTATATGGAAATTCAACAGCTGTATGTATTATGGAACGTATAACTTACTCCCTTTCTTACACAAGTATTGAAACGATCGTCCTTCATTTGCAAGACATAACCTAACTGTTTTACATATGTTTTTAAACATCTGCGAGAGTCAGAATACCCCTCCGCAGTGATGTTAAGGTTGCTCCACTTGATTCTGATGAAGCTGCAGTCAAAAATTTTGAATTAAGTAACTTGTATGTTTAATTTCAGTTTTTGCTGTTTTCTTGACAGCGTGTCAAGCTTCAGAATATGTTTCAGAGCAACACCAATTTTTATATACTTCTGATGAGTTCAAAGTTTCCAAAATGTGGATGTTGTTTTCATCATTGTACCCCAGAAGGAAGGGACACTTTTCCTTCATATTGCAAGACAAATCCTTTTTCAGCCCGCTCTTTAGTATCGAACACAATATTCCAGAGTGGGCATTTTCCCTGTAAAAAAAATTTTTTTTTTGGTCTTCAAAAATGAAACGTAAATATAACTGGGTCGATATCGGGTCAGAACACCTTGACCCGACCCGTTTGACTCGCAAGAAATTGTCGACCCGTGACCAGTTTCCATCTCTGCTTATGACATCAATACATATATAAAAAAGAAAACAAGTTAGTAAAATCATGCAATGCACTGATTATGATACGCTTTCCAACATACCAGAAACCCTCCTCCCTACCCTGACTATTGATTCGTTCAGTATACCTCCGGAACAACATACTAAAGTTTTGTCGCAATAGAAGCATTTTTACTCAAGTTATGAGGACAATGGCTGCGGAATAAATCTCGCTCCTGTGCCCTGCCCATTTGACCCATTTCGATGATATTCAACAAAACCGGTTCAGTATATCTCCGGGACAATATGATAAAGTTTTGTCGCAATCGAAGCATGTTTACATAAGTTATGGCGCATACGTAGAAATCTTTCGAAGCTCCCTCTCAAGAAACTAGATCAAGATCATGCATTTATAATTTTTATTACTACACTTGAACTGGAATACGGACCTTAACTTTCTTCATTTTTCACATGTGCTGGGAATATGGACCTTAACTTTCCTAATTTTTTACATGTACTGGGATATCGTCCTTAACTTTCTTCATTTTTTGCATGTACTGGGATATGGACCTTAACTTTCTTTATTTTATTAGCAGTATGAAGGAGAAGGGGGGGGGGGGGGGTCAACATGCTGATGGATTTGATATCATTTCTCGCAAGCGATATTTTCTTCTTAAATGTGCGATTTTCCGATTAGTATAGTTAAATCTTTATGGTAGTAGGTAATCCATACTTTGATTAAGACTTTGTTAATTGATCCAGTTTTAGGCATTTTGGCAACTAACTTGTACTATCAAAACTGTTTTCCAAAACACTCAATTATTCAGAGATCAAACATAATGCACCATCCCAGATATCTGCTACATTGATTTGATGTAGCTAACATTTGATATGACGTGATAAGGTTAGAAAATTAGTTCACGTCGCACCATATGAATTTCACCTTAGCTTTTTGGGGAGTTGGAAGGAAATTTCAGTGAGGAAAGTCAAACACATCAAAGCAATCCTATCCGCCGTGCCGCCCCGGTGGCGCAGTGGTCTAAGCGATGGCTTCTGCCTGATCAGTCGCATTTTTTCGAGCTCCTGCCAGTATTAGAAGTTTCGTGTGAAGTTTGTGTTTTTTTTTTTTTTTTTGCGTTTGTTCTTTGACAGTTCGTGTGTTGTTATTACCTGAGTTCCTTCCTCGCAAGTAGTGAGGCGTACAAGCTGTACGTGCTTATTTTTTCGTTTTTCGCCTATTTTTGAGTGCTGCAACGCTCGAGCCGTGAGGGTTAGTAGCCGGGCTGGCTACTACCTCCACCAGCATGAGTGCCATATACCCGTCTATATCTCCTTCCTCTGCGCTTTCTTCGTCGTCTGTATCTTCCGTGACCACCATGAATGGTGTTCAGTCAAATAGTGTTGTGCTTTCGTCGCCAACTGTACCGCTGGTTACAAATGTGCCGGAGGCTGGGTCAGAGGTACCCAGCTCTTCTATTCCTGTGTCTCGTTCGTTCGCCGCGGCTGTGAGTGCGACTTCTACTTTACAAAGTGCTTCTGTGTCTTCGCGACCAGAGTTTACACGTGTTGCTTCCGCTTTAAGGATAACATTACCACTCGACTCTCCTCAAGGTAAGGAACTTTCGTCTGCCTTACTTTTAAGTGTATTTGTTCCTGCTCTGCGCGACACCCCCCTCCCCCAATATTTAAATGCTATTTCTAAAGTTGTACCCGGAGAAAGCATTGTGTCTATTATCCGCTTGGGAGGGTGTTGTCGTGCACTTCACTCATCAGCAGGCGGTGGACAAAATCCTGGCTTTTGGCTTGGACATTGGTTCCGTACATCTCCAACCAGTTGCAGCAGCTCAAAGACCAGTGACTGTCACCTTGTCTCCAGTACCCACAGCTGTGCCTGACTCGGTATTAATTGATGCCCTTAACACAATGGGGCGAGTGGTTGGTACCACAAAGTACCTCCCAGCTGCTGCTCGCGACTCCCCCTGAAACATGTTCAGGGCGGTCGTCGTCAATACCGAGTCATCTTTCCAACCCCACAAGCAATAGTTAACCGGCCAACCACCCTGGAACTCATAACTGAAACCCGGACCTACATTTTCAATCTGTTTGCTGGCGTCCAGTGCTTCCGATGCAAGGGTGAAGGTCACCTTGCATCGGCATGCCCACATTCCACAGCTGCTACTGTTCCAACTCAATCACTTGATGCTGCTGTTCCAGCGGAGACTCTGCCCACCGCTCCGGATTTTACCCCCACCCTCCCCACTTAATCTGTTCCAGCTGCCGTTCCTGGTTCCACCTCTGTCGTATCACCTCCAGTGGTCCGTGTTGCTTCGGCATCCACTGACCTGCAGGAATTTCCACCGTTGCCAGCGTCTGAAGGGGCCTCCACCCCCAAGGGTCAGCGGACCAAGAGACAAAACTCCCCTGGCTCAGCGAACCGTCGTGCGAGTTCCTCGGACCGCCAGAAATCCAGGAAGACGGCTACATCCTCGTCACCTTCACCTGGACCGGCTCCTGTTACTTCTTCAGTTTCCATCTATAACCGTTTTACCTGTTTGCCGAACGATGATTCCATGGACGTTACCGATCCCGATTCTGAAGAAACTTTATTTGCTGAATCTGATGACGACTCTCCTGCCCCCTCTCTGGTTGACATCACCTCTATGTTTGCTGACATTGAGGTGCCCTTAACTCCCCTCTCATTCACAGATCTGTATGCCTTGATTGCTCGCCCCAGACGGGCGAAATTGATCACTCTCCCTTGTATA
The DNA here is from genome assembly GCA_039090855.1 of Macrothele yani. Taxonomy (NCBI): domain Eukaryota; kingdom Metazoa; phylum Arthropoda; class Arachnida; order Araneae; family Macrothelidae; genus Macrothele; species Macrothele yani. The sequence goes on from CM077025.1 coordinate 134,696,384, forward strand.
GCGAGTAAACTCTCTCACCTTCCGGAGATGCTAACCCAACTGACGTTCTTGCATGAGTTCTTATTAAATGTTGATCTGCCATCCGGGACAGAGCAGTACGCTCGCCGGTTGGCGTATTTACTTAAAGTTTTGAAGGCAGAACTGGAAGGTTGGATGCAGCCGCCCCAGTGATGCCTTCCCTAAATGTGCTCTGCTTTAACTGTAGAGGCCTTGCGTCTTCAGCCGCGAATGCTTTGGTCTTCGAGGACGTTCGTTTCCTGAGGACAGATATCCTCCTCTTCCAGGAGACGAACTGTTCCTTGGCGACCGGGTATTCCTGCTGGAGACGCTGGCCCTACGCTTTATCACAACTACCGGACGCACATTGGGTCCGGTACAGCGATTGCATTCCGTACTCGGTTTCATTCTCTTCTTTCAGATATCGTTGAGTCACAGAGTCTGCTGGGCTCCTTTCAAGGTATCTCTTTTAGTTATCTTTCCCGTCGTTTTCATGTTTTCAATTTGCATATGCCACAATCATCGGTTGATGCTGATGCTCTTCTTTCGCATTTGATTTCCCTTCTTTCCCAAATTCCTCCTTCTGAAATCGTTCTTATAGGTAGTGACTTCAACTGCACTCTCCAACCGGGTCTTGACCGTGATGGTTCCGGGGAGAGTCGCCTGAACCTTTTCTCCCAACTGTCTCAACTAGTTAGTAATTTTTGTCTCATTGACGCATTTCGTACCATCCACCCTCTGTCCCGTGAATTCACATGGTTTCCTCCGGCCGCCTTAGCGCATGCTGCGGCTCGTCTCGACCGGTTTTATGTTTCTAGTTTCCTCCACTCCTCCCTTGTTGAAGTAACCCATCATCCTTCTGTTTCCTCCGACCATCGTCCTGTTCTTCTGGAAATATTTTTGTCCTCTTTCTCTGTCCCCCCTCCCCGGTTTGGTCTCTCGATGATTTTCTCCTTTCCGATCCCACTTTTCAGGCCGAAATTCGTTCGATTATTTCTTCATCCATTTCTGAACTTCCTCTCACGGTTGACCCAGCAGCTTTGTGGCTTTCCACCAAACTTTCTATACTATCGTTTGCACGTCAGTTCTCTTTTTCGTCCCGTTTTCACCGCTTTCATGATTTAACTACTCTTCACCGTAACCTACAGTTACTTTCTCCTTTAGATCCATCGTTTGCAGCTCTTCAATCACAACTTCATAGTATTCTATCTTCCTTTGCTTCTTCGTCTCTTACCCGGTTAAAGTTTTCCAAGTTACATTTTCATGATGACCCATTTCAACACCTTCGACATCTTGAATCCCACCGTACTCTGAGTTCCAACATTTCTTTTCTCTCGCTTCCAGATGGCTCAACTGTTTCTGATCCAGTGCAGATCTGTGATCGAACTTTTCAGTACTTCACTGATCGGTTTCGATTGCAGGTCCTGCCTCCTGCAGAGAATTCTCCATTATTATCACATCTTCCTCAGGTCCCGTCTTTTTTTCCCCTCCTTGGTTTCACCGATCTCTCCCTCGGAGGTTCGTTTTGCCATTTCTAGTCTGAATGACCGCTCCGCCCCTGGGGCTGACGGTCTTCCACTTTCTTTTTATAAAACCTTTCTTACTGCTCTGCTTCCTCTTCTCGTTGCTTGTTTCAACTCGATCTTTTCTTCTTCGACTTTCGTTTCTTCTGACTTTGCTTTTGCTCTTCTCCGCCTAATTCCTAAAACTGGTAATCTTGGTCTTCTATCTAACTGGCGCCCCATCTCGATTCTTAACATCGACTATAAGATTTTTGCAAAAATTCTGGCCCTTCGCCTTAACCCTGTTCTACAATTTATTATTCATCCTGACCAAACTTATACGATCCCTTCCCGCACGATTGCAACTAACATCACTACCATCCGTGATTTACACTCTCTTGCTTCCCGTCTTTCTGAACCTCTCGCTATTTTTAACTTAGATCAGAAACAAGCATTCGATTCTGTCCATCATTCTTATCTTTTCTCTGTTCTTCGTTACTTTGGCTTTCCTCCCCTTTTCTGTCAGGCACTTTCCAATCTATATTCCCATTCTTCCTTTCGTGTTCGGACCTCTTCTTTTATGACGGCTGCTATTCCTTTTGCAAGCGGTATCCGGCAGGGTTGTCCCCTGTCGGGACAACTGTTTGCCCTCACGTTTGAACCACTTCTTATTTCCCTTCGATCTCGTTTGCTGGCAGGCATTCCGCGTGGTGTGGCCTCCACACGGCACCATCGCGTGGTTTTGTCGGCCTATGCGGACGACCTTACTCTTTTTTTACGTTCCCAACAGGCTTTCGGTGTTGTTTTGTCTACCTATACTGAGTATGCTTCAATTTCAGGTGCGGCCCTTAATACCTCTAAATCTGTTGGCTTGTGGGCTGGCTCGTGGTCGTCCCGCGGCGACCGCCCTTGGGGTGCCCGGTGGTCGACCACGGTCATCAAACTTCTTGGAGTGTTCATCGGGAACCCGGTGGCGGTTGCTGCCGCCACTTGGTCCCCTTTGGTGCAGGACATGAATCGACGCCTTGCCCCTTTTCGTCGTTTGAAACCGTTTCTTTCTTTTTTTAGCAGGTCGCATCTTCTTTCCGCTTTTCTTCTTCCGGCCCTTTCTCATACTTGGTTTGCTCATTTCCCTCCTCCCCTCTTTCTTCGTCACGTTCAATGTCTTTTTACAGATTTTATATGGGATGTCGTACATTGGGTTCATCGATCCACGCTTGTTCTTCCGGTTTCTTTTGGTGGTCTTTCCCTTCCGGATTTGTCCCTTAAATCGAGCGCTTTCCATCTCCAACATTTTTTGAGGATTTTTTCCCTTCCTTGCGGTTCTTCGATTACTATAATTGACACTTTGCTCTTTCCACGAAGTCCTTTTCTTTCTCTGGCTACTTTTATCCGCATGGACCTCTTTCCACTCATTCCCAATCACTTTCCCGCTACTTACCGTACCGTTTTCTCCCTCTGGCACTCCTTATGTCCAGTCCGCCTCCCCCCGCTTCGACTAACGATCTCCTAGCGGAACCGCTTTTCTTCTCCTCTGCCCTTCGTTCTCCAAATTCTCAGTACCTGAACTTCTCCACTTGGTTTGCAAGTGGCGTCGTTCAGGTTTCTCAACTTTTTGATTCTTCTCTTCACTGGAAATCTTTTGATCGCCTTTCCCCTCTGTTACTTGATACCCCTCAGCATCGTGCACAGTTCTGCCTTATTCAATCCTGTCTTATTCGTCTTTATCCTTTACTTGTCAATTCTATTGGCCTCATTCCGTCTTCCGCCCCGTCGCTCAGTCTTCCCTTTCTTCTCTACTTAAACGATTCTCCATTTTTACCCCATCAAGTTACAGCCAAGCTCCTTTATTCGCATTTTCTTACCAATTTCACAGCTCCATTAGCAATCCCTTCTGTTTCAGTTACAGATCTTCCAGGTACGTGGAGTGATCCATCGACTTCCCTGGCTTCCCCGAAAGCCAGGGACATTCATTGGCTACACCTACACCGTCGGTTGCTCACTCCGCGTACCCTTCATCGTTTCCGTCATTTGGCTTCCCCGCTTTGCTTCTTTTGTTCTACACTTGGTGATGTGTCACATTCCTATGATTCTTGTCTGGTGTTGCAGCCCTTGTTTTCGATTATGTTTTCCCTTCTTTCCAAAGTTTGCCCTTGTCCTCATACAATGTTCCATTTTTATTTCCTCAGACGCCATTCTCCCCCTGTAGATGTCCACAGTTCTGTTTGTGCATTCATCATTCTCCAAGCGAAGTTGACGATTTATTTGTTTTACCACTCAAGCGTGGATCGAGCTTCTCTCCGGCGTTATCATCCGGCCAGGGTGTTTTTGTGCAGGAGGTACCGATCATCCATCAGATCGGTCCTCCAACTTGAGTATGACATGGCGCGGGTTCGGCAAGATGTGCCTGCCTTTTTCTCTCTCTGGTCTCCATATTTGTCATGGTTTCATGTTTCTGCAGGCATTATTGCTCTAATCCCGTAGCCAGAGTTTATTATATTTATATATTTTTTTTATTGGTGGTTGTTTTGTTTAGTGCTTAACTTTTGTACATACCGTAGATCTGTGTCAGTGGGTTAGTGTCTCCTTTAGTTTATCTTCTTGTTGCTTTCCGTGCACACACATTCCCGTTAATTTGTTGTTGGTAGCGTTTACTGACTTTTTCTTTTCTTTTTATTTTATTTTTCGTCGGCCTCAAGCCGTTGGTCGACAAACTTTTTTTGTGTGCCGGCTAAGCGTTTTGGTATTTTCTGTTTATTGTTTACTGTTACCAAGGTGTTTTATGTTGTTTTGTTGATGTTGATTGCACTTTTGCTGTGGCGTGCACATTGTCTGTTGTGTTTTTGTTTTGTTTTTTGTTGCTCATGTGTCGGCTTTTTTCTAGTTTGCTTTTGGTGTCGTTCACCTATTTAATATTTATTACTCGTCGGTTTCACACAGTTTACTGTCGCACGGTTTTGTGTTTAATGTTGTGGTTGTTTTTGTTTTAATTTTTTTCTTACTGAACGGGTACTGCTGGCGTGTGGTACCGAAGGGGTTTTTGTTTTTTTGTGTGTTGGTTCTGAACCTTACCGACGTGTTTCTTGTTTTTGTCTTGTGTAGTTAGTGTTTATTTTTGTGGTTAGTGCAGTGCATACAGTGCGTATTCGCTGTTTCAACCCGAATTTATTTGGTGGTGATGCTTGTATGCAAGTTTAACCCCTGTGTTCTTTTTCAAAAAGTTTTCATGGTGTTATTTGTGTATTGTGCATTCTTTATTGTTTTCATGGTGCTTTTTGTGTATTGTGCATTGTGTGTTGTTTTCTTGGTGTTATTTGAATATTGTGCTTTGTGTGTTGTGTTAATGGTACGGGGTGTTAGTTTCTAGTGGTTGTTTTTTTCTGTGTGTTACTGTCGGTCTTAGTGACCGAGATACGCTTTTAATGTAAATTTTTGTTGTTCGTCGGCTTACAGCCATTTGTCAACGCATTTCTCCGAACTCCCAGGAGTTGGTTTTTTCCGGCTGCAGCTTGTTGTCGGACCGTGTGTTTTTTTCCCCCTTTACAGTTTTGACAAACTCGGCTGACTTTTCTTTACCGCCTTGCTTCATTAGTGGTCTGTCCTGTATGTATTGTTTGTTGTGCAACTGTTTTCTTGCCGTGTGTTATTCTTCAACTTGCTCTGATGTCGTCTGCTTCTTCCTGTAGAGTACTCTCTGTTTATTGCGATATTGATTGTGTGGAGTTTTATTGTTGTTACCGGTGAGTTATTGTGCAATTTTTTTCCCGGTGAAAATTTGTGTTTGTATGTTGTCTTTTTTGTAAATAAATGCTCTTTTGAAGTTCTGATCATTGTCCGAAAGAGGTCCGGTTTCGAATCCCGTGAGGCATGGATGTTGCGTTTGTCTTACGGTACTGGCTCTCTCCCTTCCCTGGAACCAGTGACCCTAAATTAGGGACGGGCGACTGCTTATAGCACATTGAGTTCCTCACAGTGGTCGTTAAACCTCCAATAATTAAAACAAATCCTATCCGCAGAGAACATTTCTGATGCCACCTTTCTAGCTGCCATGTGTGTAGAGAGAAAGTTCATTATTTTTTTCATTCGCTTGGTATCAGTGGATTGTCGATCCTTTGATCTACCGACAAACTTAAATGTTCTTTGAGTTGGGGCAGAGCACATTTTACGAGACAGGGGCGGCCGGGGGCTGGACAGTGTTTTGAGGCCCCAGCATTACTACCACATCTAGGATTTCGCTATGGGTGGATGAATAAAAATACCCAGGAGAAAACATTCCTAAAATATATGGAATCCATAAAAATATTCTCGCCCTATTGAAGTGTGTATCCCATGACTCATGGACGAATCAGTGGTAGCAAGAAAATGTAAAAATGTATAGTTGAAAAATGGATACCAGTTCAGTTCTGCCTTAACCCCCCCCCCCCGGGTTCAGCTTGTTGAAATTATATCGAAGTAGTAGGCAAAATAATATGATTCAAACGAATTCTTAATGTATGAAAATTTTCCCCAGTTACAGTTAAAGCCTGTGTGTGTGTTTTAAAAGTAAACTTGTTAGTAAGCGTATGTTAAAAGATCAAATAAAGTGTAAAATTGTTTTTCTTGAAATATGCATTTTTACCAGAAATTTGGGCTTTTTATGCATTTCTATGCACTAACGTCAAAAATGGCTAAAATATGCAGTTTCATATAATCTGGGCTCTAGTTATTACATAGGTTTTTAATAAAACTTCTTACAAAAGAGTTTAAAAATTTTTTCATCACCCTAAATACAGGGAATCCATTTATGATTACACTAAATATGTTACAATTTTTAATGACGAGTCTAGCATCCGTTTTCTTTTTGCATGTGATCTCGTTCACACAGCTTCTGCTCCGGTGTGTTTTGTCTGCTGCATCGTCCAATAGGAGCGCTGCAGCAACTGCTTAGTTAAGATGGCGTTTGTTAATACGGGGTTCGATAGATATTTGCTTGTAAGGAATTTAGAAGTTCCGGGGGTTTCAATTATGTTTTCCCACGATAATGAAAACAAATAGAATACCGGCTAAAATGAAGACTTGCTCCTTTGCAGTGAAGAGTAGGTTTATTCAGTGAAGTTACGGGGAAAATCAGTTTCGGAGAGCTCGATTTCGGAATCCTTGATTCTAAGTTTTTCGATTACGTGTGAACCTTCCTTTGTTCCATCGCACTGAACAGAGAGATGAGTCGCGAGAAGTCCGAACAAAGCTGTAAAACCATTTCATGTGCAATAAAATGATCCAAACGGACTTCACGAGTGGACTACTAATGTATAGAGAACTGCTATCTACGCGTATATTGGTTCAACCTGGAGTAGGTTGTCTCATTAACGAGGGTGGTAGAAAACTGGTGAAAGGGGGGGGGGCAATTTCTATATTTCCCCAAAGCACTAAGAAAAGGGGAATTGTGATTTTAACTTACAAGATATCTATATTGCTTCAAACGGAAGTAGCCTGCCTCATTAACGAGGGCAGTAGAAAACTGGTGAAAAAGGGTGGTAATTTCGTTATTTCCTCAAAGCACTAAGAGAAGGGGATATGAATTTTAGTAACAATTGTTTATATCTTGTAAGTTAAGTATGTCCTCGCTAAAATCTATGATCCCAGGATTGTACTGTGACAGAGAAGACACAGTGTGTGTTGTATGGCTGACAGAAATAAAATCTTCTGTCAGTGTTCAGCAAAAGTTCAGAGCAAAGTATGGAAAGAAGTCACTTGATGTTGACGTTAAATCGTGGAAAACGAAATCCTTGGTAACAGGAACTGCGGAAAATGGAATGAGTTCATCCCTTCCCCACTGTTCCTGTTTCCCATCAGTTTCGGATGAGATGGTGGAAAACAAAGAAATTGTTTTCACATGGTCACCACGGAAATTGGTGAGACAAGCTTCACGCTTACAGATACCGAAGTCTAAGATGCACAAGGTGTTGTTACACATTCGTTTTCAGTTACACGCTTGCAATACAAGTCGCACATTTTTGAAGAACAGCAGCCTAATGACTGTTTAGAACGTGAAACATTTGCTAATGACATTTTGAACCTCACTGACGAGGATAATGACTTCCCGCTACGTGTCAGCTTTCCAGATGAGGTTCTTTTCCGATGAGACTGTGAGTAACATTCAAACTGCTTTCACACGGTGACCACGGAAATTGGTGAGACAAGCTTCACGCCAAATACAGATACAATTCTTTGAGGACTGCAGCGTCATGACCGTCCGAAATGCCAAACATTTGCTAATTACATTTAGAACCTGACTAACTAAGATAATTTTTTTTTGCTACGTGTCTACTTTTCAGACCAGGTTACTTTCCGATAAGACGGAAAGTTATGTCGTCTGAAAAGCAGAAACGTAGCAAGATCAGACGAGGTTACTTTCCGATGAAACGTTGGTTAACATTCAAACTGTCATCACGGAAATTGGACACATACCAAAGTCTACCGTGCTAGACAGTGGCCTGCAGTTACATGTAGTCCGAGAGCCAGGAAGGATTTTTTTACCCCAGCGAGTGTAAAAGCTTTGTAAATATTTTTTGTTTATATGTGACATAAGTGCCTCAGAAAAGTGAGTCTTGCAAAATTCCAGTGGTGGGTTGCTGCGTGATGACGTCATCAATATGGCTGCCGGCTATTACGTAGTTGCCACATTTAAATATGCATAACTTCTCACCCGTTTATGTCACAGGGATGAATTTTTTTCTGAAATGTTTCAAATTTAATGACAAGTATTTTTTGTAAATACACATTTTTGTTTACTCCATTAGTTTTTGAGATAATTGCGTTTGAACGTGTAAAATCAGTGTTCACATTGGCAACGTGTGACATTTACCCATGATTTACTCAAAAACTATACGATTTTCGAAAAAAATGCTCCAGAACAAAAAAGTGGCATTTTTTAATGAGGATTCCGAAAATGTATAAAAACATGGGGTTTACCTCAACGCTTAGAGAATTATGAGTGATAACTCGTTACAAGTCCACTTTCTCATCAATACGGTTCCCGCGCTATTATGTAGTATCCCCATTTAAATATGCCAATCTTCTCACCCATTTATGTTACAGAGATGATATTTTTTAACGACGTGTTTCAGATTTAATGACAAATACTTTTTGTAGTTACACATTTTTTTCTGTTTTGTTTCAAGTTAGCCTATTTGTTGTTGAAATTCAAAATGACTGCAGAGGAAAAGTCTTGTATCATCCACATAGGAAATATTCAAAGACCCATCTTCGGATTAACTGATCCGACGGAGGAAAATATTAGATGCATCTTCTGCAAGATTAAGAACTTATAAAGGCTCCAAATAGGATAATATTTGTAAATTCCTCTCAAAAGAGGTTGATGTAAGCAAACATGGCTATCACCGAGTTTGCTACAAAAATTTCACCGCAGTCCAGAAGACAGGAGTACTGACCCCCCCCCTCCCCAAACAAAAACTTCAGGATACCCTTTTCGATCAAACGATCCAGCTGAAGTTTCTGTGAAAATGGGAACAAACATAGGTGTTGTTGAACAAAATTGTATTTTTTGTGGAATTAAAAGGAAAAAAATTAAAGGGGAAGAAGAAGCGCTGGGCAAATGTCAAACCAAGGAAGCCTAGAAGGGTACCAAAGATAAGCAGGATTTCTTGAAGATTAGAATTTATTGTTAAAACTTGGTGACGAAAATTTCATAGCAAAGCAGGCATGGGTACCACCACTCATGCCACAAACAGTACCTTAAGACTTAATCGTCCCGACAGACAGAGTATAAAAGATAAAAAACCACTGAAACATCTAGAAAAGTTTATCAAGTAAAACACGACAGAGCATTTAGTAAAATAGTTGACTATGTCAATGAATACATAGGTATATCAAATAAGGTCCAAAAACTGACTTTGGTTCATTTCCGACATTGTGTTTACCTTTCTGAAGAAGGAATTGAGGTTCCTATGTATTCAACTCAAAAGTTAGTCGACAAACTGATGAGTCACTTGGATCTTGTCTTAAAAACAACAAAATCGAGCAACAAACAGGGAATAATAGTACATTCAAACCGTATTTCATCAACTGAAGCTGAAGCAATAGCCAATGATTATGCATCTCAAATTGAGGCACAAATTGAAGAAGTGGCTTTATATTTGCACAGACAGATTTTTAAACATTCAGTGTGTCTGAAATTTGATCGCTTTCTTAATGCTCACATTATTATTTCTGGAGAAAATAAAATCCCGAAACTTCTTGAAATATTTTTTAGAACTTTATGCAGTGGCACCTCTAAACCAACAAGTAAAAAACTAGAGCGTCGAGTTTCTTCATTTTCACAAGGTGCAATATTTGTTGCAAGCAACGGAAGATTGAAACCAAGAAAACATCTTCTGTTGAGTTTAGGCATGAAAAGTATGACAGGAAGCAGAAAGGTACTAGAAATTCTCAACCACTTGGGTCACTGTATTGGTTGCTACACCATTGAGGAGCTGCTTGAGACAGATTTAGCTATGTTTCTAATGAAACAAGCAGGAGTCACACCAGAGAACATATGTAGAAGACCTAGGCTTTTTACTGGGGTAGCCTGGGACAACTTTGACTCCAACTTGGAGACATTGTCAGGAAAAGAGAAAATTGGAGTTTATATAACACGCTCAGCATTTGCTACTAAACTTGGGAACTGAACAGCCTGGAAATCAAACTATGGAAGCAGAAAGTGAAATAAAATTTGCCGATAGCTGAGGAGAATCCGGTATTCCCATAGATAATACCACGGGTTCTTGTAAGCCACTTAGAAAGATGAGATCACTTCAAATTGATTCAAAGGATCTTGATCGATATCCAAAGAAACTAAAATTAATCAAGCCATTGTGTTCTTTGGTGAGTAATTGTCCTATTACAAAACATTTCGAAGACTCCATATTGACAGATTTTACTTGGATGGTTTTTGTAAAATGGGCTGAAACAATAACAGTGTGGGCTGGGTGGAATCTCAAAGTTGTAGAAGATACATCTGTGAAACAGAAGGCTACATGAGAAATATCACTTTGCTCCCTACACTGAATGCTGTGGTGCTGGAAACTATGCAGGCATCACAGTAAGTAGCTGCTGAATGTGGAGATCCTTCAATTTTGGCTCATTATAGTCTTGCTCTGGCTAAACTTGCAATGATGATGCAAATTCAAGAAAGCCCTCGCTTTGACAATCTCTTCATTTGCTTCGGATCACTCCACGTAGTTAGCCTACTTTGAAGCTCTTGGATACTCTCTCGATAGTTCAGGGATTGAACATATTCTTTCAGAGAGCGAAGTTCTAACATCTGGTTTAATACATAGATTTCTCGGAGGAAAGGATCTCAGCAGATGTAAGCGAGCATTCATCTTACTTTCTCTGTCTCTCGAAAGCTGCCTTTTCCAGAAGTTTATAGAACAACTACAAAACTGTACAATATTACAAGAACTTCAGCATCAGGTGAAAAAACTGAATGATGATCTTTCTCAAGATACTTCGGACAAGTTTATTGAGAGCTCAAATATAAAGCAAGTGTATGATGAGTTCAACGAATTCAATGCAAAAAACAAGAACAGAATTTCACGGAAAAACAGCTCTGTTTTATTAACAGTACATTGATCTCGTTAACATCTACAAATTCTTAAGCAGAGCCTATAGGACAAGTAACCTTGAAATGTATACGGATGCCATAGAGAAAATGATTCCAGCTTTTTCTCAGGCATGTGACTGAACTATGCGTGATGGATGACTGTGTACCTCCTAAAACGTCTGAGCCTAGGAACCGAATGCCCTGAAGTCATGTATGCACAAACGCAAGGTGGTCTAGGTATAAAGCGCTCTAGTAACTCATTCTCTAGGGTACCAGTTGACATTGCACTGAAGCTGACTGTAAATGCTGACGCTTCTTCAAGGTTCACGGGCATCACGGCATTTTCAAACTCAGAATCTGCTAGAGCTCGATGGATGATCACAAGGTAATTGAAAAGTGAGATAGTGAGCATTTTACTTGAAAGCAGTGGAATTACAAACACTCCAGATACGAAGCATGATTTGCAAAAAGGATGCATTGAAAAAGATCACGGAGATGGTGAAAAAAATGATTTCAGCCTTCAATGGTTTTCCAAACCCATTTTAAGACTTGGATTTCTCAGGCACCTCTAAGGAACATTTCAGTTGGACAGACAATCGATGAAAAGGTCACACTGGATCTTCTTTCGTTTTCTTCTAAAGGGCAAAAAGCTGCTGAAAAGTTCAAAACAATGTACTTGCTAGATCCAAAGAATGTTGACGAGCCTATACCCCGAAATTTGGTAGCTAACTGTGCATCTTCTGTTGCACCAAGTAACCTGAAAACAGAACAAAAGAAACTACTAGAGGCTGCCAAATTCACTTTAGATGCTTTCGACAAAGTAATTCATATGGCTGCTGTTCAAAAAATGTGATGTGAAAAAAGTCATGGAGTATCGTCTAACATCCGTATTCTCTATTGTCTGTGCCATGTACGGACACCCTTGATATACCCCTCTGTTAGTGAAGTATGATACAGTCTATTTATGAAGAAAACAACACCTAAGAACCAGTTTAAGGCATTCTCCAAAGTTAAAAGGATCGATCCAATAATGCTGCCACCATCTAAACCTACGCTGATCCAAAAGATTAAAAGAAGCAATTCAGTGGCATTGTTGTGGAAACGAGCCCATTGCAGAAAACCTGGCGAAAAAACTCAAACATTAATGGTGTTAAACAAGAATGTGTAAGTACAAAAACAATTTGTCATTAATTTTGATACATTTCAGTTAAAAACATCACCTCTGTATTATAAACGGATGAGAAGATTTGCATATTTAAATGGGGCAACTACATAATAGCGCGGGAGACGTATTGAGGAGAAAGTGGACTTATAACGAGTTATCACTCACAATTCTCTAAGTGTTGGGGTTAGCCCCATGTTTTTATACATTTTCGGAATCCTCATTAAAAAGTGCAACTTTTTTGTTTTGGAGCATTTTTTCGAAAGTCGTATAGTTTTCGAGTAAATCATGGTTAAATGTCACACATAGCCAATGTGAACATTGATTTTACACGTTCAAATGCAATTATCTCAAAAACTAATGGAGTAAACAAAAATGTGTAATTATAGAAAATTAAATTTGAAACATTTCAGAAAAAAATTCATCCCTGTGATATAAACGGGTGAGAAGTTATGCATATTTAAATGTGGCAACTACGCAATAGCCGGCAGCCATATTGATGACGTCATCACGCAGCAACCCACCACTGTAATTTTGCAAGACTCACTTTTCTGAGACACTTATGTCATACATAAACAAAAAATAGTTACAAAGCTTTTGCACTCTTCGGGTAAATAAATCCTGGTCTGGCTCTTGGACTAATGCTTTACAAGTCATGAATTCCTTTAACTGTAGCTCGATGACGTTTCAAAACGTGAAACATTTGCTAATGACATTTTGAACTTCACTGACGAGGATAAGGACTTTTTGCTGCGTGGTTACTTTTCAGACGGAGTTACTTTCCGATGAGACGATTGGTAACATTCAAACTGCTTTCATACGGTCACCACAAAAACGGGAGTGACAAATTTCAGGCCAACTATAGAGAGATACCAGAGTCTACCGTGAACAAGGTGTTACAGCATCTTTTACAGCTACACGCTTACAAGTCACGAACTCTTTGAGAGCTGCAGCTCGATGATCGTCCAAAAGCGTGAAACATTTCCTAATTACATTTTGAACCTTACTGACGAGGATAATGACTTCTTGCTGCGTGCTTGCTTTTCAGATGAGATTACTTTTCGATGAGACGATGGGAAACATTCAAACTACTTTCACACGTTCACCACTGAAATTGGTTGGACAAGTCTGTAGTTAGACAGATAGTCAGTCTACCATGCACAAGATAGTACACAACCGTTTGCAGAACGAATCACAAGAAGAATAGCAACAGTTACCCCACAAATCTTTGGAAATGCAGGGCGCAAGTGAGAACATCGGTTTACACGTTTTTCGTGCTACTACTGCTGAGGGTGCACATGTAGCAGTTAAGTTCATCACCTGTATATACATATGTATTTTGGTTTAAAACTGCGTTCACTTAAAAGTTATACGTATTTAAATCAGAGGAATCATATATGGACACTGAATCTTTTTAGAATGATACCGCTTTGGACTGTACATAGTACATGAAGATAAAAAATCGCAACAAGTGCAAATGAACAAACTCCCAAACATTTCATTTTTGACACGTGCGTTCATCGATAATGTAAGAGATACCTTTGTTGTCAGTAAACGTCCACGCACTTATATTTTATTGCCGGCAGCTAGTCATTCTCTTAAACGGAGTTATTTTGTTGCTGCATTTAATAGTCCTCCACTTTTTTTTTCTTCACCTACCACAAAGTTTAACGCGAAAACTCGTAAAAGTTAGAAAATGAGAGTGAGTCATAAAAGTGGTAGTAGAGGGCCTAGTAAAGATGACGAAAATTGATCCTGGAAGTTCTTAGTGTCGCAGCTTTTTGGAAGAGAGTCGGCATTTCAGAGGACGACCATTGTACTTCACATAAACGCCCGTAACGATATCAAATTGTTCTGATGCGAAGCACCTCCACAGATAAAAGAGATCAGTTCCCCGGGCTCAGCAGAGTAGCCCACACTTGGTCGTAAAACAGCTGGAAGCATTATTCTCTGCGCCATAAAATGCCCCTGCATATCAAGGCGTCATCGTAAATAACACATCCAGTGGCGGGTGGAAGTGTGTGTGAGTGTGTGACAACCAGCTTTCTGATACATATTCTTAATCCTAAAGGCAAACATTAACATTTCAACTTCTTATCATTCCGACTTGCAATGCATCAGCTGCAGCCGTAATTCAGGATTTGGTGTCCTTTGTGTGATGTGTACCTTCAAGCGTGATGTGGAGCTATTTCCTTCTCAGTTTTCACATTAAAAAATAAATAAATAAAAATGCATAAATGCGGACCGTCAAGTAAGAATTTCGTATGACTTCGGTTAATCTTTCTTTTATACAAACTGCAGAAAACTGGCGCCCATGAAATTTCCAGCGGTTTTGGAAAACTACGTGAACCGCATGGAAACTCAAGAATCCTGTGCTCCTTTATGAAATATTGCTATACGCTCTCCTCATAAAGAAACAAAAGTGCCATTTCCCGAAAGGGTAGAAGTACGATTATTAAAACTGGCATGAAAGTGTGGGAGAGGGCTATACGCGGTTGCCGGAAAACCGCCACACAGGAAAATTGCCACACATCTTTCAGCAACTTGGAAAACTGCCACATGATTTTCATTAAGGGGCCGGGCACAAATTGCTGTTCCTGCGAGGAACACTGTGAACGTGTGGCAGTTTTCCAAGTTTCCGAATTATGTCTGGCAATTTTCCAAGTTTCCGAATTATGTGTGGTAGTTTTCCAAGTTTATGAATTATGTGCGGCAGTTTTCCAAGATGCCTAATGACGGGAAGGAGCTCTTTCGTTTTGTCTGAATTTTCATGCCGGTTCATATTTAAAGCAACTGGCCACAAAAGTTCAACGGGGGTGGGATGGGGGGCTATAAAGATTGCCGCTTCTCGGTATAAAATGATGAGAACTGAATTGGGAACTCCAAACATATTTCGGGAAAACGTTCTATGTAAGCCAAGCGAGAACTGTACTTTAATTTGAAGAAATAAATTGCCGTGACTTGGTACATTTCTTAAAACTACAGTGTTCGACGAAACAACGGAATTACAGCATAACTCATGCTGTGTTCAGAAAAGGACGATAAAGTAGGATTTTTTAATAACGCTACAATTTTACGTGGGCACTAAATACTTACATAACGTTCAAGTTTGTAATATTTTTCTTTTACTTAATTAATTCATAGGCCTCACTCCCTGGCCTTTTTAACAGTTTTTAATACGCCGACTTCATTTTCATAACGTTTGCGCATCAAATCAAATCAATAGCATTGAGCTTTTACTTAGGCACCTTGGAAAACTGCCACACATAATTCAGAAACTTGGAAACCTGGCCCACAGGAAAACAGCTACACATCCAAAGTGTTCCTCGGAGGAACACAATACTTACCCGGCCCCATAATGAAAAATATGTGGTAGTTTTCCAAGTTGCTGAAAGATGTGAGGCAATTTTCCTGTGTGGCAGTTTTCTTATATGGCGGTTTACAGTGAACCGACAGACGCAAATGAAGGAAGAAACACAGGTCTGGCTGCATTTTAAATACAGCAGATGCGAAACGGATTTCATTTAGGCTTTCCAACCGTTGGTTGAAGAAGCGTATAAGCTCCAGCTTTGTCCGTCTCTCCGCATGATAACTCGCGTAAAAATGGTTCGATTTCAATGAAAGGCTCACTTAGTTCCTCACGGTGGTCGTTGAACCTCCAATCAAAAGAAAAAAAAAGAGCTGCTGTATGGGAGAAGGGTGATGAAATTTCGACGGCGCAGTATCTACAGTTCTTGAAGCTTTGCTTTCACAGAAATCCACTACTACGCGGCATATCACATTTGCTGCACAAGACCAGAATAAATAGCCCTGCACACTCCTCTCCTAAACGCAGTTGTAGAAGAATTCTACTTAACAACTCGGAAGTGTGATTAAAGACACGTACACTGTATATAAATTATATAAAATCAAAAAACAAAATTCTCTCTCAGAACTCTAACCGTAGTAAATGCACTCAGCTTCCCCCCGCCCCCCCTCCCGGTGACGCAGTGGTCTAAAAGATGGCCTCTGATCATTCGTCCGAAAGGGGTCCGAGTTCGAAACCCGGTGAGGCATGGATGCTGTGTTTGCCTTACGCCACTGGCTCTCTCCTCTCCCTTCCATGGAACCAGTGACCCTCAATTAGGAACGGGCGACTGCTTATAGTCCATTGAGTTGCTCACGGTGGTCATTAAACCTCACACCAAAAAAGACAAAAAAAAAAAAAAAAAAAGCAACAACACTCAGTTGCCGAAGCATTAGAGATAAGGCTGATGAGCAGTTGACATGGGAATTTCACGCGCAGAGTTTAACAGACCTAAACCGAACGCAGGTGATAAATAGGCGGATGACAAGCAGGGCTTCTCAACACTGTATTGCAATCGACAAAAATGGTTAAACGTAGTGATGTCAACGACTTTGATCGTGAACGCATTGTCGGCGTAAGACAGATGGGTCATTTTATCGCCCAAGTGGTAAAAACCCCGAGGTTCCCGAGGGCAACCGTATCAAGGGTGTACCACGAGTATACCATCGACGGACGTAACAGCGCCCAGAGAGCAAGGGGTGACAGACCACACGCTATTGATAACCAGGGATGAAGTAAGTTACCCGCGCTCGTACAGACCGACCGCATGAGAACGGCGCTGCAAATCACACCCATGTTAAATGTCGGATCAGAGGCTCAAGCAGCGTCAGCGAGCCAACAGTATGGCGCTCGCTGCACAACTCTGAGCTACGGGAGCCGATGCCTTACTCGTGTGCCACTGTTGTCTGCTCGTTATCGCACATTACGCCTCACCTGATGCTGGAAACATAAAACTGGACTTCTGCAGAGTGGCACAGCGTCGTATCATCGGATGAATTTCGTTTTCAGCTGTACCGAACTGACGGAAGGGTGTGGATGTGGTCCCATCGTACCATGTTGGCTCTGTGATGATATGGGGAGCTTTCTCATGGGACACATTAGGTCCCTTAGTGTGTCTGGAAAGGTCACTGCGCGCTACAGACTTTTAGATAATCATCGATTCATCGGTCAATGTAGATAATCACCGATTCATCAGTCAGCATGTGCTGACTGATGAATCGGCGATTATCTACACGCTTCCTAGCGTGCTACAGGCATGCCTTGACTGATTATCTACACGCTTCCATGACCTTTGCGCATCCTACCTCCGATGGTCTGTTCCAACACGATAATGCGCTACACCACCGGGTTGCAACAACCTAGGCATGGCTCGAGGAACATTCATCTGAGTTTGGAGTCATCCAATAGCCCCCTATGTCCGCAGATGAAAACCCTGTGAAAGCTCTCTATGATGCTGGGGAGTGGAACATCAGATTCTAAGATCCTGGATCGACGTCTCCGGCGAAGCTGTGGACAATGCTGCAAAAGGAATGACTGGCATTACCTCCGGAAACCCTCCGGTATCTTGTGGAGTCGGTGCCTCGGCGTGTGCAGGTTGTTTGTATTCGCCCTGGACGAGGGCCAAAACGCTATTAGGTAGGCATCTCTAATGTTTTGTCCATTAAGTATATTTACAGGTCAGGATGGCAAATGAGTATTCACACGATTACGTGACGTAAAAGCTCCATCACGGAGCCTCTCCCAACACGCGAGGAAAATATACAAGTTGAAAGACTTCGCGCAACAGAACTAAATAGGCTGCAATGGAATACCGTCTTAGCACGATTTATTTTAAAGGATGAAAAAACTATATACAGGTTAAAACCTACATTAGTACTTTCGAAGTGACACTCACTTTATCTTCAGATGTACTGATATAAACGCCAATGCGATATCATTTTTGTGCACCATGGGTACCCTACTACCTGGTCACGTGACATGACGTGGCTGTTGTGAAATTTGTATGCAAATCATGATGAGGATGATTTATGAGTACGAGATTATGTTAGAATTAAAACATGTCATACTACTTGATTCAACATCCTGTCGCGTATAATGCATGAATAAGTTGTTCCCAATCCCCAGATAACTCAGCAGGGGTGTAATCATTGCAGCATTGGTCTCCAAAGGCTGTGATATATACACTCTCAAAGCATAGTAGTGAGTGGGTAGAGGCGGGGGTTACCAGTAGTTTGGTATTTTCCCAGTCTGGGTACATATCACCAGAAATAACATTCCTAGCCAGGGCTGTGCTATGTTGGTTTGCCTTTAAACTGTATTTATGCTCCTGTAATCGCAAGCCCACTTGTCTTTTTGTAGATCCTACGTAGTTACTGATGGTTTCCCCTGATCGTGGATCTAGCATAGGAATATTATACACTCCCCATTTTATTTTTTGCCGCACCGGTGGCGTAGTGGTCTAAGCGGTGGCCTCTGATCATTCGCCCAAAAGGGGTCCGGGTTCGAATCCCGGTGAGGCATGGATGTTGTGTTTGTCTTACGGCACTGGCTTTCTCCCTTCCCTGGAACCAGTGACCTTAAATTAGGGACGGGCGACTGCTTATAGCCCATTGAGTTGCTCACGGTGGTCGTTAAAACTCCAATTAAAAAAAAAAAAAAACCTTCCCATTGTTGCAGCATGTCGGTTTTGCATCGGTGTTTTCTAACGTACGTTGACATACATTTAGTACTAACACCAATTCTTAGGTTATGTTTAAAACACAAGCGAGATAGTACATTACAGATGTATGGTATGTATTCAACTGAGCCTACAAATTTCCAGTCATGTCTTGTAAAGATGGTGGTACGGCTCGCCCTGACACGTGCAAAAATACGTTTGACTAAATGGATGGGATAACCGAAACAACTTGCCAAATTGAAGATATATCTGATCTCCTGGTCGAAGAAGGACTTTGTGGTGATATGTGTAAATGCACGGCGAAAAAGGAAATTAATAGCTGAGGTTTTGTACTGAAAGGGGTGCAAGGAATAAAATGGAATAATCGAACTTATGGCTGTAGGTTTTCAGTAAACAGAAAAACCTAAGGAGTTGGAATAAGGGTTTCTGTGTACACAGAAAACTAAAAAAAAAAAAAAAAAAAAAAAATGGTGCAAAAGTGTATATATATGATATCGAATTGGCGTTTATATCAGTACATCTGAAGATGAAGTGAGTGTCACTTCGAAAGTACTAATGTATGTTTTAACCTGTACATAGTTTTTTTCATCTTTTAAAATAAATCGTGCTTAGGACGGTATTCCATTACAGCCTATTTACGCGAGGAAAATTTTTAAATGAAGTAGCTAAACTAGTAGTATCAAGATGAAAATAATACGATAAAACGAAACATGAAGTGTCACTGGGAAATGTTTGACATTACACTTAAGATGATTAAAATCCCACCACATTCGGAAGAAAATGATCATATGAAGTAGCTCATGCAAAAGACAGCACCGACACTGGCTTGAAACCCAATTGGATTTCAAATCAGTGTCGGTGCTGAGTCCATCTGGCAAGAAGTGCAACCGGAGAGGAGTCGTGAGTGGCTAAATTAAGTTCGAGTTGAAGACGAGACCACAGATATGCACAGAACAGTCTGCAGAGATGTCGCTGAGCAGAATTAACAGAAACAGGCGCAGAAATTTTGGTTCCTGGATAGCACAAATTTAAGGAGAATAAAAACATAGGAGCAAATACACTGGCGGAAAGTGAAAAAAAGAACACCAAGAAGGAATTGGCGGACGATCATGAAATTTACATATCTTAATGGGGTCGAGTTTACGTAGGTGTGATGTTAATTTCGGGACCAACCGGTGAGCGCTTACGCCACAGCACAGCATAATATGCAAATTATCGTCGGTGGTATTTAAGGAGTACGGCGAAATGAATGTAATCAGTCGTCGGCGTACGGACACGTGCGAAGACCCTGAGGAAGCTGCAATGCCTGGACATGGAAGACGTGTACGATTTCAGTAGTTATCGGACTTTGAGCGAGGTCGTCTATTCGGACTCCGCGAGGCCGGGTGGTCGTATCGTCGTATTGCGGAGCGAATTAGACGGGAAGTATCGGTGGTGGTACGATGGTGGCGTAGATGGTCAGAGGAGCATTCCCACACGAGAAGACGTGGAACCGGGAGTCACAGACGGACTGATCAGCGGACCGATCGACGCATAAGAAGAGCGGCGTTGTCAAGCAGAACATCCACTGCGACGCAAATCCGCGCTGCCGTTGCACCTGAGGTGACTGTGCGAACAATCCACAACCGTCTACTGGATGCAGGACTACGTGCACGTGTGCCTCCGGCATGTGTACCTCTGACTCCAGCCCACCGTCAGGAACGGCTGCGGTGGTGTCGCCAACGTCTGCACTGTAGAACGCAATGGCGATCTGTCGTGTTCAGCGATGAAAGCAGATTCTGCTTAGGAGCCTCCGATGGCCGTATGCGTTTTCGCAGACGCACAGGGGAGCGTCTTCACTCTTCTTTCATCCGCCAGCGACACACAGGGCCTACACCTGGCCTCCTGGTGTAGGGAGCAATCAGCTATCACTCCTGTACACAACTAGTGTTTGTACCGGGTACGTTAAATAGCACCTCCTACATCAACAACATCATTCAGCCCGTTGTTGTGTCATTTGTAAGGTTGGTCCATCGTGGTGTTTTCCAGCAAGATAACGCACGCCCACACACGGCACGTGCAACGCAACATGCACTTCAGGGTGTGAGACAACTTCCATGGCCTGCACGTTCACCGGATTTGTCCCCTATTGAGCACGTGTGGGATTTTATGGGACAACGACTTATCCGGTCTCCACGGCCAGCCACGACCATCCCCAATTTACGTGTCCAGGTTGAGGATGCTTGGAACTCAATACCCCAAACTTACATCCAACATCTGTGCGACAGACTCCATGCCAGAATTGATTGCACAGTGTGACGCAGTTCATGGCGGTTCAACCTCGTACTAAACATGTTACATGGAAATGTTATTTTTCAGTTTACCAGCAAATACAGCTGTATTTTGCCATAATGTTTTGATCACGTTATCTTCTGTATTCCGTTATTATGCTGCATAAATTTCGTTGGTGTTCTTTTTTCACTTTCCACCAGTGTAGTTGTGCGGCAAACAGATGAAGATGGGCAGGAAGCAATAACTAATCTGCAGTAGAATGAGAAGTAGAGCATGCTTTTGTAACGCAACTGAAAAGAAGCTGAAGAGCTCGTTGCGAGACGGCACAATGAAGTAAATCTGATAGAACATTGAAGTAAATCAGATGAATTGAAGTAATCAGATTGAAGTAAACCACACATGAAGTAAATCAGAGAGAACATTGCAATGAGGATTGCGTGGTGAAGGCGTGACACTAACTCTACGTAGAAAACATCGGAGTGGGAAGTCAATACTGGTTAAAGAACTACTGCACATCCTGTACGCGAGACAAGTTAACAGTACAGTTAAGAGCTGTCCAGGAATGTCGTAAAATTGAAGAATCCAGTAAGTGAATCGCATCCGGCTGATGGTGTGATAAAAGAAAATGATTGTATAAGAGCTGGCAAGTAAGAGAATGAAGAAAAGTTGGAGTAACAGCGATCGAAATCGTAAGTAGATGCGGCTAGATGTACGATGAGGCCACAGCCTTGCCACATCGCAGTGGTGCAGCGAAGGTGGTGAGTGTCATAGGGAATGACGAAATATTAGCTTCAGCGATGACACACGCGTCTGAGACAAAACAGGAGTCTCACCTCTTGTTGCGACTTATCGGAGAAACAGAAGATGCGACGTCACACTGAAAAAACTGAAACGGCATGTCATCCAGCACAAAGGGGAAAATGGAGATAGAATGATTAAAAAATATTCAGATTGGATTTATTAAAAAAAAGGTGCGAAACTTACAGATTTGAAACTTAATCGCCTTCGAAGTAATCCCCTTCCGTAGCCACACACTTAGCCCAGCGCTGTTTTTACTGCTTCAAGCATTTCTTTTTGAAGTTATCTTCTGAAATAGCGAACAGCTGCTTCGTCGCATTCTCTTGTATCTCCTTAATATCTTGAAATCTTTTTCCTTTCAAGTGGTATTTGATTTTGAGGAAGAGAAAAAAGTCGCAGGGAGCGATATCTGGAGAATGGGGTGGACCTGTGAAATGCGATGCTGAGCAAGAAACTGCTGCACAAGTTGGGATGCATGTGCAGGCGCTTTTTCATGGTAGAGTTGTCCCTCTCATGCAATGTGGGCTTTTTGCGACGAATTGTGTCCCCCAAACGCCGTAAAACTTGCCAGTAGGACTCTTTGTTGATTGTCTGGCCTGATGGAGTGTATTCATGATACACAATTCCCTCATGATTGAAAAGAAAGACAAAAAAAAAAAAAAAAAAAAAAAACTGTTAGCATCGTCTTGACATTGCTGCGGCTCTGTCTCGCTTTTGGGAACGGGGTCCGAGTGAGTTTGGGATCTTCCACTGTGAAGATTGGGCCTTAGTTTCAGGGTCATGCCACAAACCCTAGATTCCTGACCAGTGATGATAGTTTTTAAAAAAAATTTCGTTGTTTTCGGCGCAATCAAGCAGTCACTATCAGCTGAAACACGGTCGTGTTTTTGTTCAGCTGAGAGGAGGCACAAATTTAGCTGAGACGCGTCTTGTACTCATATCGTCCGTAAGAATTGACTGAACTCAACCGAAACTAATGTATAATAGAAGTGATTTCGGATTGGTGAGGATTAGCTACTATCGTCAAATTACTGTGACGTGCCTACCCAGCAGGACGCACACGACATAAAGGCAGATAGCACTCAGAACGAACGTCCGCGTAGCTCAATTGGTAGAGTGACTTATTCCGGAATGAGGGGACCCGGGTTCGAGCCCCGGCGTGGACAAAAATGACGGAGAAATTTACTTCGTTATATGACCGTTTAGTGCGCACAAGTTCGACATTGATTTCACTCTTGCTTCTTGCGGGCCTCCCAGACCGTTCATCACTCTCAACATTTTCACGATCTTCTTTAAAACGTTCATACCACTCATAAATTTGTGCACGACTCGTGCAGTCCTCCTCAGACTTTCTGTAACTTTAAATATGTTTCTTTGCAAGTTTCGCCAAGTTTTTGACAAAATATGATGCAAATTCGTTGATCCGACATGACAAATGCGACGAACAGTTTCACACACGCATGAACAGAGCACTACTGTAAAAAAAAAAACGGACGTTCAGGAGTGACGTGACTCACGGTATATGCGTAGTTGGTTCCAAGGTCTACCTATGACAAACCGCTTCCTGCTGTGTCGCGCGCTACAGAACTTATTCAACCAGTTTGGATACTTTTTTTTTTCTTTTTTATCGCACCTCGTATTGGGCTATGAACACACAATAAAACCTAGATAGACATGGATGGATGAGCGAATGAAAAGTGCAGGGATACTGAAGAAAATAGTGAAAATCCCCTAAATACGTGGCGACAGTGAATAAACAAAGACATCGATCTTTCCACGTTTATCAACAGATAGCAACCCAAAGATTGCTATCCAGCCACTGCTGAGATCGTACCCTAGATCTCTCGATATCTAGCAGAGTGCGTTTGCTTTATGCTACAATGGCCAACAATAATTTCATAAACAATCGTGGCCAACAATCATTTTGATAAACGTGGAAAAGTCTTTGATTTTCACAATTGTTTTCGCACTTTGGATTTATTTGCTATAATGAATATATAGCCAGTGCCTACGCAAAGAACGCTTATAGCGTAGTATTCGTTTATTTTCGTAGTGTTAATTTGCATAAAGATTCGAAAAGTTTTCAAAATAAACGGAAATTCTATGCTATAAGCGTTCCTTGCGTATTCACAACCTGCTGTATTTAAAAATAAGAGTAGCTTGTGCCCACCAGATGGAAACGTCTCAGTTGCTGAGCCCATTCTTCTGATATGTGATGTCAGAAGCTGACAGATAAACGCACATAGCGCCGTTGATTGTTGGCCATTGTAGCGTAAGGCGAACGCACTCGGATAGATATCGAGAGATCTGGGGTACGATCCCAACAGTGACCGGATAACAATTTTTCGGTTGCTATGTGCTGATAAACGTGGAAAGAGCGATATCTTTGTTTATTCACTGAAGAGAACCTGGTGAGAATTTCGTGTAGCAGTGGACTAAACCAGGCTCACAAGAGCAACAGAGTGAGTAACAGCGGCGGACAGTCCACGCAGCAAATGTTCGAAATGAAGTATTTGATTCCAAAATTGAAAATTCTGAAAAGATTCCATGAACCCAACTTGCCATCAGAACGAGGGCTTACAGATCTAATAAGGACTTCAGTAGGAAAACAACTTTTTAAAAATTTCATTTATGAAAATTACAGCAGTTTTTCATTATTAGTTCCGTGAAAATCTGTAAAGCAATCATGACTCTCAAATCGCAATTCAAAGGCTAAGAGAAAAAAGAACAACATATACTCACTGATGTCTATGACTCCTCCGAACACTGTTTGGGAGTTGTTGAAGGTGGTGCAATTCCATCTGCTCATGTGAAACTGGTGCTGACACTCGTCTATTCCCATTTTGGCTCCTTTACCCACAGTCTGAAGAATGTTGTGACTTAGACCACAAAGTTCTCGCTGCCTTTCCACTAAATAATGTAGTTCTTTGCAGTTCTTTCGGTATGTTGTCGGTGTCTGTTCTAGAGTACTTTGGTAAGTATGTGGCATGCCCAGCAACCTTTGGGAGATAAAAGAAAAGATGTTTTATCCAGAGAGATTTAGTACTACTAAGTTATAGATTATTTCAGCATTATTTCTAAATTATTTGAGGCATTGAAATTTCTAGAAAGTTGTCCTGTTTTCAGTAACTGCCGGTCAAAAACTATATTCCTGAAAACGTTCTATAAAAATTTAGTAAAACTCAGTCGCTTTTAACGTACAAAAATATCCGCTTTTTTGTTATTTTTCGAATTTTGTAAATTATCGCCTTTATTATTGCTGTATAGAGTAAGTTGAGAGTATAGAGTAATCTCTATAGGTATAAGTACACGACCTATCATTGCTAATAACAGATTTCAATGTGCGCTACATACGCTTTTCAATTATGTATATTTCGTGTACATTTCGCTAAAGTTTTGCAAATTATCCCGTTTAGCACGAATTATCGGGTTTTAAGGTACTATTTTTTTGTGTAATTGTGTTTTCAAGATCATTTACTCGATCACATTAAATAATTCAGCATGTATTATTTCTTACTACACAATTTTTAAACTGCTTCATGCATTACTTTAAACAACGTGCGCTCTTCGTGTGGTAAGTTAAAGCGATTTTTGTCATACGCATGTTAAAACTTGTTAAAACTTGATTGAAACTTGATAAAGTTTCAATCAAGTTTTAACAAGATAAAACTTGCATTGCTTTGAAAGAAAACAGTGGTAACATTATGAAGTAACTTATATACATAAATGTAAATATTTTTTCTTTTCGCAAGAAGGCTTTAAAGTGCTAACCAGTCTGACATAACTATGGTTTAATGGGAACGCCGTCAGAAGGGTAACTAGATGACTGCCGCTCAGGGACGTCAGATTCAGAACTTTCCGTAGGAATCGCATGTTATGCTCCCTCTCCTTATTCTACCCTTTTTGAGTGGTATTTCAGATAGTTAGAACATGAGAGGTGGTACATCAGGGAAAAAAGGTTGAAAAACACTGGTCCAAAATGTAAACCTAATTTTGCAATGCAACTATTAATACAAGTATATAACAATTTCAGGTGTGGATTTTGCACTGAATTATTGAACAATATCTAATAAATAATACATTAACTTTTATTCACAATTAAATGTTTGTTTAACATGGACTATAGTTTCGCAGAGTGTTTGGCTCAGCAACATCAGGACGAATGGAGCGTAAACATTCAAATCATTATGACATCATCAGAGTTCTGACGGTTTGGAATTTCGGTGAGTTGTTTCCACGCTCTTGAAAGAAATGGAGTTGACGTCATGTCGTTGACAAGCCGTGAAGAGTTGCGGTATATGTGGAAAGCTTCTTATGCGTACTCTATATCGTGCTATACATATATGCTCAACTGAGGATTCCTTACAGAAAGAGCTTCATTTTCTTAAACGAATTGCAGTACACAGAGGATACAGCCCATCCGTTATAGACAAAGCTGTCCAAAAATTTAGGAAGCCGAAGCCTGTTGGCTTACTCACGCCAATACACATGCAAGCACGAGATAATTGGGCGGTTATCCCATCTTGTCTTCATATTTGCTTCAGAATTTCAAAAATTTTCAAAAGTTTTAATTTCAAAAGTTAGTTTCAATCCCATAAACAAGGTGAACTTTTACGTAACAAAAGACTATGTCGGAGATATAAATTAAATTCCTGGAGAATTTATTATATACCTTGTGAATGTGGACTTTCATATATAGGACAGACCCGCACAGCTTTAAGTTTTCGTATGAAGGAACACAAGGCTTATATGCATGGAACTGTGAACTGAAGAAGTCGACTACATAGTCCAACATTGTCACGAAAATAACCATAAATGTTTGCTTGGAAATGCTACGCTTATTGATGAACCTGATTCGACTATCAAGCTCAATTTATTAGAAGCTTTCTACATATTCCGAACCTCTTCCTTAATGGTCGACTTCCTCAATGGGAGCATTTCCCCCTTGATCTAATGTGGTTCATACGACTTGACACCACTTGACCGAATTCTTCTGTTGCCTTTATCGCATTTAGGTAAGCAGCACCCATCTCTTTGAGTCTTCCTCCTAAGCTTTTCCAGCGCCATGAAAGGGAATAAGGATTCGTCCGGGTCCAGCTCGGGCGATTAGTCAAGGGTTACAGCTGACCACTCAGCTAAGGGGAAGGCCTCGAAAGGTTGACGCCATTGATTACGAAAGATTGAGTTCTCTTATGCGATATTTATATGAATTCGTAAGCATACATCAAATTAGTAAGCCACAGAGATAAAAGGATTTTGACATCTTTTAAGAAATAAAAAAAAATGTGAACACAAATTGCTGGCGAACAGATGCAGGAGCTGAAATTGAGGAAAAGAATGCCCTAGTGTAAAAGAAATCTTGAAATTTCTGAAGATAGTATTGGGATTTAACAATTTAAGCATTAATTTGAATGCAGGTAGCGCTCGGAGTGAGGACTTTTACTTTTGTTACCGGAGTTACAAATGGATTCCTTTGGAATTGAGGTTTTCACAAGCTCTGTTTGATTTACAGCAAACCTTAATGAAACCTTCTCAATCCTCAGAAATAAATCCTTTTAAAATTGCATATTTACTCCACTGTCTTATGATCAACGTATACTGAAACTCAAAATAAATGCAATCAAGCGAATGACCAAACAGAAGCAACATTTGGGAACAACAAATGAAAAATATATATGCTGTCAAGGAGGTATTGTTCAGTTTGATCACTTGCCAAAGAGAAGAGCTACAAGACTCGTTACATTCCTTTCCAGGGTGGAGTTAACGATAACACATGAGCACGTAAGGCAATAAGGACTGGCCTTTCCCTAACTTAGGCCACTGATTCATGCAGAGGCGTAACAAGGCATTTCTGCACCCGGGACAAACCACAAATTATTGAGCCCCTCTATCCTTTTTTCTATCTCATTTATATACAAAGTATCTGTATTTATACATGTATAAGAACTCATATCACACGAAACTGAAGAGGCCGCCTTGGTGGTGCAGTGGTCTAATGCTGGCTTCTGATCATTTGTCCGAGTTGGGTCTGGGTTGGAATACCAGTGAGGTACGGATGTTATGTTTGTTACACGGCATTTGGACCTCTCCCTTCCCTATAGCCAGTGGCACTAAATTAGGGACGGGCGACAAGCCCAGCAAGTTGCTCACGGTGGTCGTTAAGTCCCCAATAAAAACAACAACAGCTAAAGAATGTGAAGTACAACATGCGTGCATGTATATAAATATATATATATATATATATATATATATATATATATATCATCGTTAACAATTATCAATCCACTGCGGGACGAAGGTCTCCCCAAGTTTCTTCCACAACTGTCTGTCTTGAGCCTGTCTCCTCCACGCTACTCCGGTATGCTTTCGAATTTCATCCATTCATCTGTCATTTAGTTTTCTTCTTGGTTTTTTCCTGTCTCTTGCAATTCAGTCTAAAATTTCGGTTGTCCATCGTTGGTCTGTTCTTCTGGCAACATGTCCAGCCTATTGCCATTTCAGGGATTTTACTCTGATCATGATGTCTTCTACTCTTGTCATTTTTCTTATCCACGAGTTCCACATCGTATCTTTCCTGGTTGCACCAAGCATACATCTCTCCATGCTTCTTGTCTGCAGACTTTGTATGCCGTTTTTAGTAAAGGTCCACGTCTTTGCTTTATATGCAAGAACTGGAAGGATGCGCTGATTAAACCCTTTTCTTTAAAGACATAACGGCATATTGCTCTTGAAAATTGTACTGTTTCTTCCATATATATAATTATCATCATCATAAACCATTATCAATCCACTGTTGGATGAAGGTCTCCCCAAGTTTCCTCCACAACGGTCTGTCTTGTGCCAGTCTTCTCCATGGCACTCCCGCATACTTTCGAATTTCATCCACCCATCTCCCATGTGGTCTTCTTCTGGGTCTTTTCCTGTCCCTTGGAATCCAATCTAAAATTTCGGCTGTCCATCCATGGTCTGTCCTTCTGGCAATATGCCCAGCCCATTGCCATTTCAGGGATTTAACTCTGATCATGATGTCTTTCACTCTTGTCCTTTTTCGGATCCACGAGTCCCTCTTCTTATCTCTCCTGGTTACACCAAGCATGCACCTCTCCATGCTTTTTTGAGTTGTCTGCAGCCTTTGTATGTCTCTTTTAGTTAAGGTACACGTTTCTGCACCATACGTAAGCACTGGAAGGATGCATTGATCAAACACTTTTCTTTTACGACATAATGGCATATTGCTCTTGAAAATTATGCTGTTTCTTCCAAAAGCTCTCCAGGCAAGTTTTGTACGCCGATTAATTTCTTCATCAATGTGACCCTCACTTGACATCTGCTGTCCAAGATAAACGTACGTGTCTGTTATCTCCAGCTTTTCTCCTTTAATCGATAAATCTTCATTTCGTGTAAAAGCATTGAACAACACTCTTGCCTTCTGAAAGTTCATTTTTAATCCCACTTCTTTACTCTTGTCAGCAAGTTCTTGGATCATACTCTGCAGCTCTGATGGGGTAGTTGCAAAAATGACTATGTCATCAGCAAAACGAAGGTGGGTTAGATAATATCCATTAATCTTTATCCCTTTGTTTTCCCAGTTCAGTGATTGAAAGACATTTTCCAATGTGGCGTTAAAGAGCTTCGGAGATATGGTGTCACCTTGTCTCACTCCCTTTCCAATTGTTATGTATATATATATATATATATATATATATATGTGTGTGTGTGTGTGTGTGTGTAACTAAATTCATAGTGTTCACACACACATATAACACACACAATATACATAAATATGCATTGCTCGAAAAAACAAAAGGAAAGTCACATCTTCAATTTTAACTACAAGGGAAGCACAGTCTGACTGTACGTACGACTTTTCCCAGCTGCTTTGGATTTTGGACCTTCGGCACCACATTAAACGGATCGGATGCAGCTGGAAATCGTGGCTTACAGTGGCAGTAATGATCGAATAGCCCCCAGAGAATCATCTATAATGTGAATGATATTATTCTCTTTTGCAACGTACGTTCAACCCCGCCTACGTTTTTAAATACAAATATTCCGAAAACATTTTGAAGAAGAAACGCGAATTTTAATTTGCCAATCCTACTGAAACTGGTGAAAGATATTATTAGCAAATTCTGTAAATGGACAAATGACAAACTATGGCGAGAAGAAACTGTACCAGAAATTAGTGCAAAAGTTTCAATTACAATTTTAATCACATTATGGGCAGTAATTTTTGTGCCTTCTTTTGATCTGCGGCCGGGTCTGCTGCTCCGTCTACCCTGCCCTAGTTACGCCTCTAAATTCAAGGAAAGGAAGGGAACTAGAGCCTTAGGAAAAGAAGCACAACTCCTGCCTCAATCCGGGACTCGAGCCCGAGTCCAATATGGGCGATTGGTCAGAGGTCTTATTCTAACCACTCAGCCTGGGATGATGCTGCATTCCATCTCTTGCCTACTTCTCAAAGGAAAAGGGTGACGCTGATAAAAGGACCTCCATTTTACTCGTATTTTTCTTCTAAAAACTTTCCCTGAATATTTCTCCTTTGCGGTTGAACTACCGCTGCATAATCATTTAAATTTAAGAGTTGTCTAATTTAGGGCCACTGGTTGGTTCTGGCAAGGAAAGCAGCAAGAATCAGTGCCTTAAGAACAGAAAACAACATTCATGTCTTTCCAGTTATCAGAGGGGCCCGATCGTTTGAGATTCAGTTAAGGTGCTTTACAAAAAAAAAAAAAAAGAAAAAAGAAAGAAACAAGTATTCGTAGGAATTTTTTCATTAATTTCTGTTAAAAGCTCAACTTGAAAACTACGTATTCTTAAAAGTCGTTGACCAATAAATTTGTTTTAAAAATGTTCCTAGTAAAGAAACTTTCAGCATCTTTAGTTAAGGGTTCACTAAAGTAGAATAATGCTCTTCTACTCATAAAGCGCTGCATTTTTATATGTACGAGATATGTCCAGTCATAAAACTATATTTCCGTACACTCGACGATATATCCAGTCAAAAAGCTATATTTCCGTATGTACAGGGACGCATCCAGTCTTAAAGATATATTTCTTATGTACAAGAATACGAGTATATGGTGTCATAAAGCTAGCTGTATTTTTGATGTACGAGGAATATATCCAGTAAAAAAGCCATATTTCCGTATGTACAAGAATATATCGAGTCATAAATTTGTGCTTCCTTATATATATGTAGAAGGATATATGCAGTCATAAATTTGTGCTTCCTTATATATATGTAGAAGGATATATGCAGTCATAAATCTTCATTTCCGATTATACGAGTATATATCCACTAATAAAGCTAAACGTTTTGTTTATAGAAATGTACAGGGTGATTCAAAAGTTTGGCGCAAAAATAAAATGCGATTAAAAAAGATCTATGAGTTGGAGAGAGATGGGGTTTGCAGGTTGATATTCATCGAGGTATGGAATTTTGTATGGCATCAAGAAAGAAAGAAAAAAAGTACAAAATCTCGACAATAGAGGGCGCTGCTGCAGAGAATGCAACGAGAAGTGGGAATTGTGAAATGATATCTACTTTAAATTAGTGAAACTTATTTTATTTCAGCGTGATCTACAGATGCAAGTGTTCAATGTATCCACCACCACATTCGCCTGATACAGCATTAAACATGTCAACGTGTATGGCTGATACCTCCTGCCGAATGGCGTCTTTCAGCGATGGTAAGGTCTGGGGATTCCTTCTATAGACACGGGGGTTTCAAGTAATCCCATAACCAGGTATCAGCGGGTGTGAGATCAGCGTGCCTGCTCAATAGACGATCGGCGCTAAACGTTCACGCCTGATTTCAAGTTATATGCAAATTTTTAGCTTCATAAAACCGTGGGATTTTGCAATCAGAATGACAACACGAACCTTTATTATTTCCGCACATTGAAAATGTAACTGCATTTCTCCGTAATGGATTTATGTCTCACCCTAACGTTGCTTTGTGCGAGTAAGGTGCAAACGTCACTTATGTAGCATTCTCTGCAGCAGCGCCCTCTATTGTCGAGATTTTGAACAATTTTTTTTCTTGATACCATACAGAATCCCGTACGTCGGTGAACATTAATCTGCAATGTCTCCCCGACCCATAGATCTTTTCTAATCGAATTTTTCTGTTGCACCGAACTTTTGAATCACCCTGTATATATATCGAGTAATGTAGCTATAATTTCGTATGTAGGAGTATATATGTCCATTCATAAAACTATATTTCTGTGTGTAGGAGTATATATATCCAGTCACACTCACACAAAGCTGTATTTCTGTATGTACGCGTATATCCAATCATAAATCTATATTTCCTTAGGTACAAGGTTATCATCATTGTCAAGCATTATCAATCCACTGCTGGACGAAGGCTTCCCCAAGTTTCTTCCACAACGGTCTGTCTTGTGCCAGTCTCTTCCATGCTACTCCCGCATACTTTCGAATTTCATCCGCCCATCTCACATGTGGTCTTCTTCTGGGACGTTTCCTGTCCCTTGGAATCCAATCTAAAATTTCAGCTGTCCATCGATGATCTGTCCTTCTGGCAACATGTCCAGTCCATTGACATCTCAGGGATTTTACTCTGGTCATGATGTCTTCCACTCTTGTCATTTTTCTGATCCACGAGTCCCTCTTCTTATCTCTCCTGGTTACACCAAGCATGCATCTCTCCATACTTGTTTGAGTTGTCTGAAGTCTTTGTATATCTCTTTTAGTTAAGGTCCACGTCTCTGCACCATACGTAAGCACGGGAAGGACGCATTGATCAAACACTTTTCTTTTAAGACATAATGGCATATTGCTCTTGAAAATTAGGCTGTTTTTTCCAAAAGCTCTCCAGGCAAGTTCTGTACGCCGATTAATTCCATCATCAATGTGACCCTCACTTGATATCTGCTGTCCAAGATAAATGTAGTTATTGGTTATCTCCAGCTTTTTCCCATCAATCGATAAATCTTCATTCCTTGTAAAAGCATTGAACATCACTTTTGTCTTCTGAAAGTTCATTTTTAATCCCACTTCTTTACTCTTGTCAACAAGTTCCTGGATCATACTCTGCAGCTTTGATGGAGTAGTTGCAAAAATGACTACGTCATCAGTGAAACGAAGTTGAGTTAGATAATCTCCATTAATCTTTATCCCTTTGTTTTCCCAGTTCAGTGATTGAAAGACACTTTCCAATGTGGCATTAAAGAGTTTGGGAGATATAGTGTCACCTTGTCTCACTCCCTTTCCGATTTTTATGGGTGCTGTGTTCTCCAATAGCCGAATATCCAGTCATAAAGCTATATTTCCTTATGTGCAAGAATATAACAGGTCATAAAGCTGTATTTTCTTATGTACAGGAATATACCCAGTCAGAAATCTACATTTCTGCGAATCCGAGTATATATCAAGTAATAAAGCATAATTTCTGTACTTAATATAAATCGAGTAATAAAGCCATAATTCCGCTGTAGGAGTACATATTCGTACATCCAGGCATAAAGCTATATTGCTGTATGTAGGAGTATATCCAATCACGAAGATGTATTTCCATATGTATGATAAAGCTCACTTAAGCAACGGCTTTTGTTTTTATTGACCACCCACACCAGTTTTTCACCTGCTACCGCAGAGCGATATTAATCGCAGAGTCCCGACAGGAAGCCATCACTTTCTACTTAAATGACACTTCGCGATTTGATCTCACGTCTGTTGGCGTGCCGCCATCATTTTTGAGAGTTTTCAGAGCGCAGGAATGTTTCGCTGCAAATCACGAGTTACACAGTTAAACTTTTGCTTCATTATTAAAAAAATGCGCGGAACTCTACGTGCCACCAGTTTTACGTTTCACACATTGCGCCAATGTCTTGTGTTTTCACCAGTGTTTCTTACGAAGCATGAAAAGATAGGGAAAATAATTACTTGGAGTTTTTTTTTTTAATTGGAGGTTTAACGACCACCGTGAGCAACTCAATGGGCTATAAGCAGTCGCCCGTCCCTAATTTAGGGTCACTGGTTCCAGGGAAGGGAGAGAACCAGTGCCGTAAGACAAACACAACATCCATGCCTGACCGGGATTCGAACCCGGACCCCTTACGGACGAATGATCAGAGGCCAGCGCTTTAGACCACTGCGCCACCGGGGCGGCAAACTAGGAGTTCTAAGTGCACTTAGAATTAACTGTACCAAATATTTGCACCATTATATTGGAAGTAACTGTTCGTATAAAGCAGGCACACATATTTATTGAAACCTGGAGAACGATCACGTCCAGAGGTGCAATTCTGATCACTAAATCATTTCAATATACACTTTCTGGCCACTTTGTTATAAATATACAGGGTGTCCACAAAGTCTTTTCCACGTTACAAAAATTAATATAAAAAATCTATGTAAGTTAAAATAAAATGGTTGGCAATATAACATAGCAGCACTCATAAAAAGAATTCTGTTTTTTAGGTGAGCGCTACTGCTGAATAAGAGGAGAATTTTATCGATAATGGTTTCCATGCAAGAAAAAGCGGCGTGCGTGTTGTGGTTCCGTGAGACCAAATCGACGGTTACTGTCCAGCGTCATTTTAGAAAATAGTGCAGACTATCACCACCATACCAAAAAAGCATAAAAGCTTGGTATGAAAAGTTTAAAACGGCGGGTAGTGTTGGAGATCTCCCCGGAGCGGGCCGAATACGGGTTACACAAAACACAGCAGCAACTGTTCAGGAGACATTTCTGCGAAGCCCCAGGAAATTTATTCGTCGTGCTTCACTGGAAATTGGGGTTCCCCGAGCCACAGTTCACAAAATTTTACACAAACGTCCTCATCTGTACGCTTATAAGGTACAGATCATTCCATCTCTTCAGCCTGATGACAGGCCTCGCCGTGCTGCATTTGCGACGGAGACGCTGCACTCATGATAGTAATTATTTGCACCGTGTCTATTTCTCGGATGAATCTACATTCCATGTCTTCGGTACGGTAAATAGACACAATTGGCGAATCTGGGGGTCAGAAAATCCCCATTATGTCATCGAACAACAGAGGGCTAGCCCGAAAGTGAACGTATGGTGCGGCCTGATGCATGACATAAT
Source organism: Macrothele yani (assembly GCA_039090855.1). Lineage (NCBI taxonomy): Eukaryota > Metazoa > Arthropoda > Arachnida > Araneae > Macrothelidae > Macrothele > Macrothele yani. The sequence continues at coordinate 134,731,303 of CM077025.1, forward strand.
CATCGGACCCTTCTTTTTTACAGAGCCTACGGTAACATGTAACGTGTACCTGAACATCTGGAACTTTTCTAGCTCCTCAGTTGTATGCACTCCAACCTTCGTTTTTTTTCCAACAAGACGATGCCCCACCACATTGGTCAATAATGGTTCGTGAGTTCCTGAATGGTACATTTCCGGATAGATGTACTGGCCGCGACGATCCCATGACATGGCCACCTCGATCGTTAGACATAAGCGCTCTAGACCTTTCCCTGTGGGGTTACGTGAAAGACCGAGTTTATTCTAGCAGTGTTTCGGATATCGAGACGTTGAAGAGCAGAAAAACGGACGTCATTGGTTCTGTCTCTGCTGAGATTTTAAACAAAACATGGCGTGACGTCTGATATCGCTTAGATATCATCCGGGCGCCCATGTGGAGGTCTACTGACACTAGATGAAAAACTTTGCTTGTGCACCATCATTGTCGTGCAATCCCTTTCTTGCACGTGTAATACATTTTTTGCATTAATTTTTGTAATGTTGGAAAGACTTAATGGACACCCGTTATTTTTTTTGTTTCGGGGGTTTAACTAGCACTGGGAACAAGACTAAGGAGTCGCCTGTCTCTAATTAAGGATCACGTGTTCCACGAAAACGAGAGAGTCAGTTCCGTTAGACAAAAACAGCAGCCATACTACCACATCCGGAACATGAATGGTCGGAAGCCAGAACCAGTGACATACCCAGGATTTCATTTCGGGATGGTAGGGATACTGGATCCTATCTCACACTCTTCAAGTAAATGCATAATTTACAATATATATATTTAAATAAAGTTCAATTAAAATATGCAGTCAATTCAAATTCATTTTAAAAAATATATATATATATATATCCCCTATCTTCTGATTCAAGGCTTCTTGAATTGGAAGAGGAACTACAAAGGATCAAGTGGGACATCGTCGGGCTAAGTGAGGTAAGGAGAAAAGGAGAAGATCTCATTGAACTGAAAAGTGGACATCTCTTCTATTATCGTGGGACAGATACTGGCAGAACTAGTGGTGTTGGATTTATAATAAACAAGAAACTGAAGGATAAAGTGGTAGAAGTTGAAAGTTCCTCTGACAGAGCTGCACGACTCGTTATCCAACTATCGAGAAGATACCAAGCTCAGATTATTCAAACTTATGCACCCACCACAAGTCATCCTGAAGAAGAAATTGAAGAATTTTATGAGGAAATTCGTCATCTAAATAATAAAGGTAAGCAGCACTTGAAGATAATTATGGGAGATTTCAATGCAAAAATAGGGCACCGGCAACAGAATGAAACTTCAGTAGGTAAATTCGGTCACGGCAACAGAAACCAGCGTGGAAATACTCTCGTTGAGTTTGCAGAGGCAGAAGGATTTTTCATCTGGAATTCCTTTTTCAAGAAAAAGCCACACAGGAAATGGACATGGAGACATCCAATTGGGATGACAAGTGAAATTGATTTTATTATGTGTAACAAAAATTCGTCATCGAAGACTGCAGTGTGCTAAACAAGTTCAACACAGGTAGTGACCATAGATTGGTGAGATGTAAGATGCACCTCAACACTAAACTGGAACGTGGCAAGCTCATAAGACAAACAAAATGTATTGACATAACCAACCTTAAAAAACACCATAATACTTTCAAGTTGGAACTGAAGAACAGATTCTCTGCTTTAGAAGGCCTAACATCGGAAGAAGTGGATATTTCGGAAGTTAACAGAAAAGTAACCAAAGCTCTTATGGAAACAGCAACAAAATTAGCTGGGTCTAAGAACAAGTTGCATGTAAACAAATTATCAGGAAAAACCAAAATGTTGATGCAAAAAAGAAGAGAGATGAGGACAACTAAAGAAGATGTGACTTCCAAAGTGGAATATATAGAGCTATGCAAGACAGCACGAAAAAGTATCACTGAAGACGTCAGGAAATTCAACTGTGAGCTAGTGAGGAAAGCAATTGAAAACAACCAAAGCCTAAAGATAGCAAAGGGACATCTCAGTAAAGGAAGAAAACAGATTATGGCTCTGAGAAAAGAAGATGGTTCTATAACAAGAAATAGAGGCGAAATTTTGACAAGAGTGAAAGATTTCTACTCCAAATTATATGAAAGGGATGATACATGTACTCCAGACATCATGAAAGGTACCAGAGTTCTTCCAGTCCTCCCAGCAGAAGTTGCTCATGCAATCAAGAACATGAAGCGGGGGAAAGCTCCAGGAGAAGATGGAATTACTATAGACATCATACAAGAAGCAAGTGGAGAAATTGAAACAGTACTCGCCCAAATTTTCACTCGATGCCTTAATGAAGGGAAGATCCCTGAGGATTGGAACAATGCTACAATGATCCTGCTACATAAAAAAGGTGACATTGAGGATCTCAGGAACTACAGACCTATCAGCCTCCTATCAGTGGTTTATAAAATCTTCACTAAAGTTCTTTCACACCGCTTGAAGGTAACACTGGACATGGCTCAACCGAAAGAACAAGCTGGATTCAGGAGTGGCTACAGCACAATAGATCATATCCATGTACTGAGAGAACTAATTGAAAGAGCGAGGGAATATGAACTTCCATTGTGCATGGCTTTTATCGATTATGAAAAAGCCTTTGATTCGGTGAAACCATCAGCAGTTACCACGGCTCTGAAATCCTGCGGTATTGAAGATGCATACATTAATATTATTAATAACATCTATGAAAATGCAAGTGCAAAGATTCGGCTGTTTGAAAATACAACACACATAAAAATTGGAAAGGAGTGAGACAAGGTGACACCATATCTCCGAAGCTCTTTAATGCCACATTGGAAAATGTCTTTCAATCACTGAACTGGGAAAACAAAGGGATAAAGATTAATGGAGATTATCTAACCCACCTTCGTTTTGCTGATGACGTAGTCATTTTTGCAACTACCCCATCAGAGCTGCAGAGTATGATCCAGGAACTTGCTGACAAGAGTAAAGAAGTGGGATTAAAAATGAACTTTCAGAAGACAAAAGTGATGTTCAATGCTTTTACAAGAAATGAAGATTTATCGATTGATGGAGAAAAACTGGAGATAACAGATACGTATGTTTATCTTGGACAGCAGATATCAAGTGAGGGTCACATTGATGAAGAAATTAATCGGCGTACAAAACTTGCCTGGAGAGCTTTTGGAAGAAACAGCATAATTTTCAAGAGCAATATGCCATTATGTCTTAAAAGAAAAGTGTTTGATCAATGCATCCTTCCAGTGCTTACGTATGGTGCAGAGACGTGGACCTTAACTAAAAGAGACATACAAAGGCTGCAGACAACTCAAAGTAGCATGGAGAGGTGCATGCTTGGTATAACCAGGAGAGATAAGAAGAGGAACTCGTGGATCCGAAAAATGACGAGAGTGGAAGACATCATGATCAGAGTTAAATCCCTGAAATGGCAATGGGCTGGACATACTGCCAGAAGGACAGACCATAGATGGACAGCCGAAATTTTAGATTGGATTCCAAGGGACAGGAAAAGACCCAGAAAAAGACCACATGGGAGATGGGTGGATGAAATTCGTAAATATGCGGGAGTGACATGGAGGAGACTGGCACAAGACAGACCGTTGTGGAGGAAACTTGGGGAGACCTTCGTCCAGCAGTGGATTGATAATGGTTGACAATGATGATGATGATATATATATATATATATATACATACATTGGGTTGGTGCGAATGAAATGTCCGGCAAAGGACCAGCACACGTGGACGCCGAGGACCGAAAAGTAGGACAACTTACCTAAGCCAAATAATCCCCCTCGGCATCGACACATACTTGCCATCTGTCCGGAAAGGCCATGATCCCTGAACGAAAAACGTCTTGTGGCTGGGACCCCAAGAAGTCATCAACTGCACGTTGGACCTCGTTGTCTGCCGTGAACTGTTTCCCGGACAGGAAGTGATCCAGGTGACGAAACAGATGATTGTCTGTTTAAGACAAGCCCAGGGAATAGGCAGGGTAAAGTAATGCTTCATAGTCCAAGGCACTTAGTTCGTTGTACGACATGAGGGCGAGCGTTGTCCTGGAGCAGAAGAACACCATGTCTGTTGACCAAAGCCGCCGGTTGTTTCTGCAGCAATTTCCAGTGCATCTGATGTAATTCAGCACAATAACGTTCTGCAGTGATGGTTTGGTCTCTTGCCAAGAAACTCTGATGAATTATCTCCGATGTGGACCACCAGACAAGGAGCATCATCTTCTTTGTGTGTAAGTGTGGCTTAGGATGCCATCCAGCAGGCTGTGCCTTGCTTAACCATTGTGCAGATCGTTTCCGATTATCATAAAGGACCCACCTCTCGTCGCAGGTGACGATTCGATGCAGTAGAGGTTCCTGTTTATTCCTGGCAAGCAGCGACGTGCAGACTTCCAAACGCCCTAGTCTTGTTGGCAGTTGCCAACGCGTGCGGCAGCCACATTCCAGCTTTTTAACCTTACCTAGAACAGCCAGACGCCAAACAACTGTCATGTGGTGGACACCTACGTCTGCCGCTATCTCACGACACGTTTTTCGTGGGTCCGCTTCAACTACACGTAACAGAACATCGTCAGAAACAGCAGCAGGTGGGTGACCACGTGCTTCGTTTTGCAGGTCCGTATCTCCGCTTCGAAACTTCACAAACCATCGCCGAATGGTTCGTTCGTTGCGGCTGTATTCCCCCTCAAATGCTTTGGTAACTTTTCGAGCGGCAATTCCTGCAGAATGGCCCAGTTTATATTCATACAGGAAGATGACACTCATATCCGTCATCTGCATGTTTCCTTTACAAGCCACGTTACGTCCAAACAAACCACGCCTGAACCTTGTTCTTCACACACGTGCTAGCTATTTATTGTAACTCTGTGACGTAATACCCGCTACGCCTGTGGGTGGTTCTATTCCGCGGTGGTGGGAGCCTGTCTCCACTGCTCGTACGAGCCGGACATTTTATTCGCACCAACCCAATATTTACACACACACACGGGTTTGAAAAAATGTGAACACCTGGAAAATAAGCCATATGTTTTTATTAATAAGGTGTCGGACCACCATTTTTGCCTTTAATTCAGCTTCCAGCCTTCTAAGAATAAATTCATACAGCTTTTGAATTGTCTCCAGTGCAATGTTGTACCATTCGTCGATCAGAACATTAGCCAATTGCTTCAGAGATGTTGGAGGACGGAATCTGCTTTTCACTCTACTCTCTAAAACAGCCTATAATGGTTCCACGATATTTAAGTCAGATGCTTGAGCTGGCCAGGGTGGTAGGTATTGAAGTTTATCTTGGTGCTCGTCAAACCAAAACTGAGCTGTTCTGGTTGTGTGTACCGGTGTATTATCATTTTGGAAAATAGAATCATTGTTGGGAAACAACATTTTAAACCACAGAATGCACCTGATTATCTAGAATGTCCAAGTAATAATAGTGTAGGGCAGAAGTTCCCAAACTATGCTGCGCGAAGAGATTGGAAAGAAAAATAAACAAAATAAATCTGGCAAGATCTCAAAATTATGAATTTGTGCGGCCATGAACTGTGTATAGGTAAGTACTGGGTAGAAATTACTTAGCTCCTGCAGCGTGCTGTGAAGCAGTATAGATAGCAAGTATGTAGTATAGACCAAAGTGCTGCTCATGCGTCACCTCAGTCAGCTTTGCCCGCCCACACCTTCTCGGAATCACGAAAAGCATCGAGAACGTCGGCGAAGCACACATACTGCACACGGCGACACCAGACAGAGAGACTTGACTGCGCCACGCTAACCCTGTCTCCTCTGTGAGAACTTCGCCGCGCTTTCAGATCCGATTGTTAGATTTGACATCTTTCCGGAATTATCTGGAAAGTTTCTATTGCCTATTGAAACCTCGTGTTTCTTCGCACTTTCAGTCCGTTGCAGTCAGTCAGAATCCCGCCGAGAGCAGAAACGAATCAAGTCGCAGTGCAGTGTTACCTACTTATGAGTGCTTTTGGTGCGTGCGTGCTTTTCAATTTAAGTTTTTGTACCGCAAACAATTCCGTTAATAAAATTTTCGGATCTTGCACTTTGAGGACGAAACGTCTGCCCTTTGCAGGTTTTTTTTGGAGCACCAACGTAGTGATTCAGAAACTATCATCGATTTTCTTTCAATGAATCACTGGCTGAAGCCTGGATCCTTAAAAACACTGACAACAGATTCTTGACATCAGATTGTACGATAAAAAAGAATTTTGCAATCAAGGAGTCACTATCAGAATTTTGTAACCAAGAAGTCACTATCAGAATTTTGGTGTCAGCTAAAAGACGAATTTGAAGTTTTTTCAAATAAAGTGAAGATCATCCTTGTGTCCTTTGCAACAACGTACTTATGTTAATCAGTATTCTCTTCCTATGTGGCTACTTAAACAAAAAAAAAGATGCCGTCTCAGTGAAGAGCCAGATATTCGATTTCAGCTGTCCCGAATTCAACCAGATATAATCACATTGTGCAAATCAAAGCAGTCTCATCCGTTTCATTACAATCTAAGTTCCCGGGCTATCCTTTATCGTTCTTTTTCGATGCCAAGTGACATTTTTGGTTTTGCAAATGTAAAAATGGTTTTAAATACAATATTTATGTGGGTAACATTGTGGATTTATAATACGTGCTTTGCATTCTTTCTCAAATGTGTTGTCTTGCCTTACATTTTTTGTTGTTTTTCCTTCATGCAGTTAAGCAAGTTCCTTACTTCTCTGAAATTAGTGGAGAAAATAACATTTCGAATGAAATAAAGTTTGATGTTTAACATGCCCAGATGCTTAACAATACCTTCCATCGCCAACACTGCTGTCATACGGTTTAGTTCCTATGTAAGTGCTAGGCGAAGGTATTGTGACCATTATGCCAAACACATGTAGGTAGAAAATTGATGTTTTGAGAAAACGATATTTAAAGTTCCAATTTTTAATGACTCTAAATGAGAAAAATTAAGTTTAGATCTAAATTTAAGCTATTTAGAATTAGAAAAATAATTCGTGCTTTTGCTATACGACAAAATATCGACTATTTTGAATTAGAAAAATAATTCGTGTTTTTGCTATACGACAAAATATCGACTATTTAGAATTAGAAAAATAATTCGTGCTTTTGCTATACGACGAAATATCGATTATTTTGAATTAGAAAATTATTCGTGCCTTTGCTATACGACAAAATATCGACTATTTTGAATTAGAAAAATAATTCGTGCTTTTGCTATACAAAATATCGACTATTTAGAATTAGAAAAATAATTCGTGCTTTTGCTATACGACAAAATATCGACTATTTAGAATTAGAAAAATAATTCGTGCTTTTGCTATACGACAAAATATCGACTATTTAGAATTAGAAAAATAATTCGTGCTTTTGCTATACGACAAAATATCGACTATTTTGAATTAGAAAAATAATTCGTGCTTTTGCTATACGACAAAATATCGACTATTTAGAATTAGAAAAATAATTCGTGTTTTTGCTATACGACAAAATATCGACTATTTTGAATTAGAAAAATAATTCGTGCTTTTGCTATACGACAAAATATCGACTATTTAGAATTTGAAAAATAATTCGTGCTTTTGCTATACGACAAAATATCGACTATTTAGAATCAGAGAAATAATTCGTGCTTTTGCTATACGACAAAATATCGACTATTTAGAATTAGAAAAATAATTCGTGCTTTTGCTATACGACAAAATATCGACTATTTAGAATTAGAAAAATAATTCGTGCTTTTGCTATACGACAAAATATCGACTATTTAGAATTAGAAAAATAATTCGTGCTTTTGCTATACGACAAAATATCGACTATTTAGAATTAGAAAAATAATTCATGCTTTTGCTATACGACAAAATATCGACTATTTAGAATTAGAAAAATAATTCGTGCTTTTGCTATACGACAAAATATCGGCTATTTTGAATTAGAAAAATAATTCGTGCTTTTGCTGTACGATAAAATATCGACTAACAACTTAAAAAGTGCAGTTAGGGAAAAACAGCCAAAAATGCACATACCTACCTTTGGCATAACGAATTTCTCTCCTGAAAAGTTCTCCGCGACTCAAAAAGTTTGGGAACCGCTGGTGTAGGGTAATGATGGAGCCATCAAAATACCAAGATATACGGCTGCCCAAATTATCACAGTTCCCCTGCTATGTTTGAGAGTTTAAACCAAACATTCCGAATTGTACTCTTCTTTGGGGGTTCTCCATAATAAAGACGACACACGGGTGATATTAATGTAAACCAGGACTCATCGAACCATGTCTAACGTTTCCAGTCATCAGCTGTCCAAGTCTTATGGCACCATAATTTTTGCATTGTAGAATTGGTTTGTGTGAATAAAGGTTTGGCAATTGCAGCTGTTCCATAGATGCTGGCTTTGTGAAGTTCTTTTCGGACCGTTTTTGTGGACACATGGTCTTCCAGCTGGATATTGAGTTCTTCTGGCACTTTGGCTGCAGTAGTTCTGTGTTGTTTGGACACAATCCCTGTCAGTTCTCTGTGGATTGTTTTTGTGGAAAGAGGGTCTTCCAGCTGGGTATTGAGTTCTTCTGTCACTTTTGCTGCATTAGTTCTGTGTTGTTTGGACACAATCCCTATCCGTTCTCTGTGGATTGTTTTTATGGAAAGAGGGTCTTCCAGGTGGATATTGAGTTCTGCTGTCACTTTTGCTGCAGTAGTTCTGTGTTATTTGGACACAATCCCTATCAGTTCTCTGTGGATTGTTTTTGTGGAAAGAGGGTCTTCCAGGTGGATATTGAGTTCTGCTGTCACTTTTGCTGCAGTAGTTCTGTGTTTTTTGGACACAATTCTTGTTAGTTCTTTGTGGATTGTTTTTGTGGAAAGAGGGTCTTCCAGGTGGATATTGAGTTCTGCTGTCACATTTGCTGCAGTAGTTCTGTGTTGTTTGGACACAATCCCTGTCAGTTTTCTGTGGATTGTTTTTGTGGAACGAGGGTCTTCCAGGTGGATATTCAGTTCTGCTGTCACTTTTGCTGCAGTAGTTCTCTGTTGTTTGGACACAAACCCCTGTCAGTTCTCTACGGATTGTTTTTGTGGAAACAGTGTCTTCCAGGTGGCTATTGAGTTCTGCTGTCACATTTGCTGCAGTAGTTCTGTTTTGTTTGGACACAATCCCTTTCAGTTCTCTGTGGATTGGTTTTGTGGAAAGAGGGTCTTCCAGGTGGATATTGAGTTCTGCTGTCACTTTTGCTGCAGTAGTTCTGTGTTTTTTGGACACAATTCTTGTTAGTTCTTTGTGGATTGTTTTTGTGGAAAGAGGATCTTTCAGGTGAATATTGAGTTCTGCTGTCACTTTTGCTGCAGTAGTTCTGTGTTGTTTGGACGCAATCCCTGTCAGTTCTCTGTGGATTGTTTTTGTGGAAAGAGGGTCTTCCAGGTGGATATTGAGTTCTGCTGTCGCTTTTGCTGCAGTAGTTCTGTGTTGTTTGGACACAATCCCTATCAGTTCTCTGTGGATTGTTTTTGTGGAAGGAGGGTCTTCCAGGTGGATATTCAGTTCTGCTGTCACTTTTGCTGCAGTAGTAGTTCTCTGTTGTTTGGACACAATCCATATCAGTTCTCTGTGGATTGTTTTTGTGGAAGCAGGGTCTTCCAAGTGGATATTCAGTTCTGCTGTCACTTTTGCTGCAGTAGTTTTGTGTTGTTTGGACACAATTCTTGTTAGTTCTCTGTGGATTGTTTTTGTGGAAAGAGGGTCTTCCAGGTGGATATGGAGTTCTGCTGTCATTTTTGCTGCAGTAGTTCTGTGTTGTTTGGAAACAAATCTTGTTAGTTCTCTGTGGATGGTTTTTCTGGAAAGAAGGTCTTCCAGGTGGATATTGAGTTCTGCTGTCACTTTAGCTGCAGTAGTTCTGTGTTGTTTGGACACAAACCCTATCAGTTCTCTGTGGATTGTTTTTGTGGAAAGAGGGTCTTCCAGGTGGATATTGAGTTCTGCTGTCACTTTTGCTGCAGTAGTTCTCTCTTGTTTGGACACAATCCATATCAGTTCTCTGTGGATTGTTTTTGTGGAACGAGGGTCTTCCAGGTGGATATTCAGTTCTGCTGTCACTTTTGCTGCAGTAGTTCTCTGTTGTTTGGACACAAACCCTGTCAGTTCTCTACGGATTGTTTTTGTGGAAACAGTGTCTTCCAGGTGGCTATTAAGTTCTGCTGTCACTTTTGCTGCAGTAGTTCTGTCTTGTTTGGACACAATTCTTGTTAGTTCTCTGTGGATTGTTTTTGTGGAAAGAGGGTCTTCCAGGTGGATATTGAGTTCTGCTGTCACCTTTGCTGCAGTAGTTCTGTGTTGTTTGGACACAATCCCTATCAGTTCTCTGTGGATTGTTTTTGTGGAAAGAGGGTCTTCCAGGTGGATATTGAGTTCTGCTGTAAGTTTTGCTGCAGTAGTTCTGTTTTGTTTGGACACAATCCCTATCAGTTCTCTGTGGATTGTTTTTGTGGAAAGAGGGTCTTCCAGGTGGATATTGAATTCTGCTGTCACTTTTGCTGCAGTAGTTCTGTGTTGTTTGGACACAATTCTTTGTTAGTTCTCTGTGGATTGTTTTTGTGGAAAGAGGGTCTTCCAGGTGGATATTGAGTTCTGCTGTCGCTTTTGCTGCAGTAGTTCTCTCTTGTTTGGACACAATCCATATCAGTCCTCTGTGGATTGTTTTTGTGGAACGAGGGTCTTCCAGGTGGATATTCAGTTCTGCTGTCACTTTTGCTGCAGTAGTTCTCTGTTGTTTGGACACAAACCCTATCAGTTCTCTGTGGAATGTTTTTGTGGAAAGAGGGTCTTCCAGGTGGATATTGAGTTCTGCTGTCGCTTTTGCTGCAGTAGTTCTCTCTTGTTTGGACACAATCCATATCAGTTCTCTGTGGATTGTTTTTGTGGAACGAGGGTCTTCCAGGTGGATATTCAGTTCTGCTGTCACTTTTGCTGCAGTAGTTCTCTGTTGTTTGGACACAAACCCTGTCAGTTCTCTACGGATTGTTTTTGTGGAAACAGTGTCTTCCAGGTGGCTATTGAGTTCTGCTGTCACTTTTGCTGCAGTAGTTCTGTCTTGTTTGGACACAATTCTTGTTAGTTCTCTGTGGATTGTTTTTGTGGAAAGAGGGTCTTCCAGGTGGATATTGAGTTCTGCTGTCACCTTTGCTGCAGTAGTTCTGTGTTGTTTGGACACAATCCCTATCAGTTCTCTGTGGATTGTTTTTGTGGAAAGAGGGTCTTCCAGGTGGATATTGAGTTCTGCTGTAAGTTTTGCTGCAGTAGTTCTGTTTTGTTTGGACACAATCCCTATCAGTTCTCTGTGGATTGTTTTTGTGGAAAGAGGGTCTTCCAGGTGGATATTGAATTTTGCTGTCACTTTTGCTGCAGTAGTTCTGTGTTGTTTGGACACAATCCATTATAGTTTTCGAATGTCCTTCTCATTCAGTCTCGGATTTTGACCACTGCTCTCCTTCTTTGATGAAGTCTTGCTTTGATTTGTGTATGTAGTCATAACTTTGGAGACTTGCTTTTGAAACAACAAACAATTATGCTGCTATGGTCACAAATGCTCGTACTAAACCGGTTCCCACGATTTGTTCTCTTTGAAAGTCTGACATGTCAGCCATTTAACCAACAGCTGGTATGAACCGCTGCTAAACACAACCTGTACTACATGACATACAACCTAGAGAATATGGGCAAAAGAAAAATACGCAAAAGTAAGCGCAACGTTTGTTTTTTTCATTGTAGCCTGCACGAATAACATTAACCCCTATAGTCATGGTGTTCAAATCATTTTGTCCAACCCATGTATATAGATATTAAAATTAAATGCAATCAAAATATATACAGTTAATTTCAGTTCAGTGAAATAAATGTATATGGACATATTTAAGTTAAATTCTATTAAAAATATAGTTTTAGTACAAATGAAGTTTAATTTAGAAAACTATATATACTCGAGTACATCGCGTAATATGTATAATGTGTATATCGTATAAATAACGTGTAATAAACGGTATAGTCACATTGTGACCACCAATTAATATCCAGAGTAACCACCGTGTGCTGCGAGGACAGCAGCTAGACTGGCTGGGAGGGACCCAATGATGTGCGGGAAGGTGTTCACAGGTATGTGGAGCCACGCTGACTGCAGTGCATTTGACAGCTGCTGGAGGGTGCATGGTGGGCGATCCATACAGCGAACAACACGATCGACGTGGTCTCACAGATGCTCAGTTGAGTTTAAGTCTGGAAAATTAAGAGGCCAGGGAAGTACTTTGAAGTCTTCATCGTGCTTTTCCAACCACTCTTGGACTTTTCTAGCTGTGTGACACGTCGCATTGTTGTGCTGGAAGACCCCATCTGCCCTAGGAAAGACAATCAGCATGTACGGGTGTACGTGATCTGCAACGATGGATTCATAACGAATTCGGTCCATAGTGTCTTCCACAGGTATGAATGGACCCAGGGAATGCCACGAAAACATTCGCCAGACCATAATGTTGCCCCCACCAGCTTGTGTTCTCCCAGCAATGGTTGAAGAGTGTTTGTTCTCCAATGTTTTTCACATTATACGCCAACGTCCATCTGTTAGATGAAGCAGAAAACGTGACTCATCGGAGAAGGCAATCCTTTACCAATCAGCGGAGGTCCAATTTTGATAATACCGTGTCTTTTCTGGCGATTCACCTTCGTTAGCATAGGTGCAGTGACCATCCGTCTGCATCGGAGCCCCATACGCAGCAGGGTTCGCTGAAATGTCAATTTAAACAATTCGGCCAGTGATTTGCTGCACTGTAGCTTGTCAATCGGCTCTCACGCACATTCGAAGCCGACGTTCACCTCTCACATCAGTGGCACGTGGTACTCCGCAGTTTTCATGTCGCTTATTCGCAATGGTGCCATTTCTCCAACCACGATACACTTTGACCACAGCAACACACTAATTGTTCACAAACTGCACTGTTTTAGAAATACTGCCATCCTTGGCCCCGAGAGCCGATAATCATCCATATTTGCAAATCTGATAAATAGCTCTTTCTATCCATAGCAGCAACGAATGATATGTTTTTAGAAGGCCTACATCATTCTAAACTGCCTACAGGATTTGACTTGCAACACTACGTCATTTATTATGTCTTCGCTGATGTGATCTTGTACCCTAACGTATCCGTTCCCGTTGTACATAATCTTATTGATTCCAAACTCCGTGCCTTGGGATATTTATCCCCTCATGAAATTTCTTCAATCCTTAGTGCTTTGCAATTTGTTTATAATAGGTCTTACTTCCATTTTAATAATATCATCTACCGCCAGCTTGAGGGATGCTCCATGGGTTTCCCTACTCTCCGCCATTTCGGCAGAAATTCTTATACAGGATTTAGAAGATAATGTTATTCAATCCTCCCCGACTAAACCACTTTTGTATATTCGTTACGTTGACGATATACTATTTTTTTGGCCCTCCAGTCGCGATGAACTAGTCGATTTCGCCAATAGGCTTTCATCGCGATATCTTTTTATTAAACTTTCCATCGAATCTGAACAAGACTGTTCCATACCTCTTCTTGATTTTTTCTTACAACGGGACACAGAAGATAACCCCATTATTCACCCTGTTTATTCAAAACCTACTTCTATCACTTGCTTAACTCTTTTTAATCCAGCACATCCAATTAAATATAAAATTTCTGCACTGATTTGTTTTCTTACACCGGGCTATATAACTCATTCGTCCAATAATCGTCTTCGAGATCTGGAAATTTCAAAAATAAAAGACCTCGCCAGGACTTATGGTTACCCTAACCCATACCTGCCAGGTTTGAAAGTGTCTTATCAGTAGCACGTTACGCTGCGAAAGCGGTGCGCGTAAAAAGTCGGCATCAACCTTGGGCTAAATAACGCATTTTATGACATAGTTTAATAATGTTCTACTTTTTAATGCAAATGTAATAAAACAAATCTAAGAAAATCTAAAACTAACCTCTTAATAAAAACATTTACAGATGTGCAGTTTCTGAACAAGATGCTTCAGAATCTTGTTCAGATACTGCACAGGGGGCAAAAATCAGGACGTACTGGGCAAGTTGCCACAGTCAATTCGCGGGAATTGTGACAGAAAGGTAGAAACTGAGTATGCAGCGCCGCAGCAGAAGCGATCTGGAAGTACAACTGACGGACTTTGAGCGAGGCTAATGTGTCGGACTACGTGAAGGCGGACTTTCCTTTCGCGACATCGCAGCTCCTGTTGGATGAAACGCGAGCACAGTGGTGCAAATATGGCGTCAGTGGGAAGAGGGGGGTCTAAAGTACCAACTTGAGGGGGTCTGAAGCTCAGCGACGGATGAACACGGGAGGACAGTCCTCTCCACCATATGGCTTTGGTGGACCGACCAACCGCGTCCCAAGCGTTAGCACAACAGTGGAGGTCTCTATCACATCGAGGGTTGTCTGCAAGCCCTGTCCGATGCTGCTTGCTTCAGAGAGGCTTCGTCGCTCGCAGCCCGTTGCTTCGACGTCCCTTGGCCTTAAACCACAGACGTAAGCGGATGTAACGGATCCAAGAGCTCAGACACTGGCGTGATGAATGGCAGCGATACTGTTTTCCGACGAGTCGCGGTTCAACTTAATGACCCATGATAGACGTATTCTTGTACGACGACACCGTGGTGAACGGCTGCTGGAGGCATGCATTATGAAACGTCATACAAGCCCGATACTGGAGGTTCTGCATAGGGTGCTGTTGAGTTCCATTCACGTCCCCGGCTACAACACATTACAGGAACCATGACCAGCTAGTTGTAGAGGCTGACGTGCTATTATGTCTTCAGTCATTCCATGGGACCATGTTTCAACAAGACAGGGCCCGACATATGTCACGTCTTCTTTAGCCAACGTGTTCACCTGATTTGTCGCCCACTGAACAAGTGTGAGATGTGGTTGCCCTACGCCTGGACATTCAGGTCCTCCGCCAGTTACCGAAGATAAACTTTGGGTACGAATCAAGACAGCATGGAATGACCTTCTGCAGTGCGGCATTCGGAACCACGTGCAGTCGATGCCATGCCGTCTATGAGCCGTTACCGACGCACGTGCTGGGTACTCAAGATACCGAGTAGTGTTTATTCCACATCACTTACAGATCTGTACCTCTGAAGACTTATGTCTTGTATCATAAGTAATGCACAAATCTCACATCAGTATCTCAAGTTTTTCTTGGTGTTGTATTTTCAACAGACAGCAGGGTACATAATTTCTACAGATGATTTTAATTATTATTTTTACTTTGTAGATTAGGTATTTATACTCTTTAGTTGTGTGTCTAAACGAAACAAAATATTGCACTGATTTCTCTTACTAAGATTACAGTAATGATAAATTATTGTAGATACACACAAAAGCGCGCGCGCACAAACACGTACATGCATGCATATATATTTATATCTGACGCACCATATATACGAGTATATGCATGTATGTGACGTAATCTGAGCATATACATATGCTATATGCTCAGATTACTTGAAATATTTCATTTAAGCATAAAAACCGTCCGCTCAAACTTTTGGGATAAGTCTAAGCACATGCACTGAAGAGTCTTCATGTGTATGTTTTTGTGTGTGAACGAATGTATGGATAAAAGAAGCATGGCACCGATTTCTTGGATATAATGAACTTTACTTTTGACGTGTTTTTATTAGACTGCGCTAAAAATATTTGTTTCTTTCTTTAGCTGTGAAAGCAGTATTTGCCGCCCAGGTAGCGCAGTGGTCTAAGCGCTGGCTTGTGACCATTCGTCCGAGATGGGTCCGGGTTTGAATCTCGGTGAGGCATGTGTGTTTGTCTTACGGCACTGGCTCTCTCCCTTCCCTGGAACCAGAGACCCTAAATTAGGGACGGACGACTGGTTATAGCCCATTGAGTTGCTCACGGTGGTCGTTAAAATTCCAATCAAAAAAAAAAAAAAAAAGTACTCGAGAAAACTGAGTTGGACAAAATCAAGAAACTTGCTCTCGTTAATGGTTATGCTCCGGAAGTCGTTGATAATTTAGTAGCCAAATATAACAACAACTTTAGCACCTCCCTACTTCCAGTTAAGAAAATTTATAAATAATATTGGCTTCTATGCCTTATATCCCATCCACTACAAATACATTACAGAAAGCATGGTCATAAACATTCGTTGAACTTCGGTCTAAAAACCCAAAACCTCTTTACTTATATTAGAAAGGACAGAGACGTAACTAATATCTTGACATTTACCGGAATCTATATAATCCCACTAGCAAAAAAGATCAGTAATATGGAAAGTGTGGAATCCAGTTTTGTGGGAAGTACCAAGAGACGCTTGAAGAATAGAATATTGGAACACCAAAGAGCCATTTCTAAAACAAACTGTTTTACAGCTCTAGCTAGAGCATGTGTACAAGAGAAATTCCAACCCAACTGGAATGACATTATATTGATATCAGGCTTCAAAATCGAATGGACGTTACAATACGGTGAGGCAATCGTGATCCATAAATCAACGGATTCATGCTGCAATGAGGAGCAACCAGTCTTACTCCCAACACCTTGGAAACAACTCATTTATCTAGAGGGACCAACCAACAATTTCCTCAGAGATGGCAACAGCCCTATTCATTAACCGACCTGACACGCCCAGCCACTCGTGTCTGTGGGAATTTTATCGAGAACGCCTGTCTACAAGCTGGACTTGCGGCGGCGTCGTACAGATCGGCTTCCGGAAACTTTTAGCAATGACTATGTGAAGTGTGGGTTCTTTTATTATTTTATTATTTTATCAGTGTACACCTGAGGATAGGACCATATCGAGCGTCCCGAAAGAGCTTGTGTTTTTCAAATAAATGTGTTAACGTGTCAAGACGGTGTTGCAACAATCACCTTTGGAATTTCTCGACACGTATACCCAACCAACAAGGATTATTTGTTGAACCCTAACAAACCACACATGCTGGATAATACTGATGTTTGGGGAATTTGGCGAAGCTGCCCCAGTGGCGCAGTGGTCTAAGCGATGGCTTGTGATCATTCGTCCGAAAGGGGTCCGAGTTCGAATTCCGGTGAGGTATGGTTGTTGTGTTTGTCTTACGGAACTGGCTCTCTCCTTTCCCTGGAACCAGTGGCTCTAAATTAGGGAGGGACGACTGCTTAGAGTCCATTTATTTATTCACGGTAGTCGTTTAACTTCTAATAAAAAAAAAAGAATTTGGTGGTCAGGGCATTAACTGGAAGTCCTCCGCACGTTCGACGAACCATTCTCAAGCAATACGAGCAGTGTGGTATGGCGTATTATGTTACTGAAAGAAGGCACTACTAGATAGAGAGTAATACTAGATAGAAGGCACTACTAGATAGAGAGTAATAGAAGGCACTACTAGATAGAGAGTATTATGTTACTGAAAGAAGGCACTACTAGATAGAGGTACACTCCTACGTGGTTACCTCTACTAGATATAGAGGTAACCACGTAGGAGTGTACCTGGTCTGTAATGACGTTTAGGTAGGTGGTAGACGTCATAGTTTTCTACACATGAATGACTGGAACAAGGGTTTCCCACCAGAATGTTGCCCAAGGCATTACACTTTCTCCACCAGCTTGTTTTTGTCCTACGGTGCATCCTAGTGATAACACTTTCCCAAGTAAAGGACGCACACCTACCAGGCCGCCTACATGATGCAACAGGAAACAAGGTTTATCGGAGCAGACGACCTTCTTCCAATCATTCAAGGCTCAATTTTGATGTTCGCGTTCCCATTGTAGGCGCTTTCGTCGGTGAAACGAGGTTAGCATGGGCACTTGGAGCTGCCTGTGGCTACGTAACCCCATTTTCAGCAGGTGTCGATGTACTGCGTGTTGTGACACATTACTCCCGTCACCAGTATTCAAATTAACCGCAATCTGCGCCACAGTGTCTCTTCTATTGGCTAGCACCATACGGAACAGCCTTCGCTCGCTTCTAGCACAGATGAGCCGTGGTCGGCACACATTTTGCCGGCGGTTTGCAGTATTTCCCTTCTTGGAGCAATTTTGTTAAGGCAACTAAGCACAGCTGTGAGCATCCCTCAAGCCTTGCCGTCTCAGAAATGCTCTGACCCAGTCGTCTGGCCATTACAGTTTGGCCTTTGTCAGTCTGCTGCCTTTCCCATCTGAAGAACAAGAATAATACTGATTAACAGAGCTCTGTATCAGGCGTTATTTATACCGTTTCACGCCATTCACACGCGCTGTCATTTAACAGCAGTTGCTTCGATTTGCATAAACACGCGCCGGTCCTATTGTTTTAGCTCTTCGGTGTATATACGTAAACTGGTGAACATATACTATATTGACAACAGTCACTGGGCACCTAGAAGAGAAACACAATATAGCATTTATTGACATACCTTAGTACGATGTCGGTTCATCTTTGGCCTCAATGCATGCACTGACCCTTCGAGACAGGCTTTCGACAAGGTTTTGGAAAACAGCGATAGGCATGCGCTTCCACTCAGTACATAATGCTGCCGCTAACTGTTGAATAGTAGTAGGCCTTGGTTCCAAACTTCTTATGCGGCGCTCTAATTCATCATAGGTGATCTATGGGATTAAGATCAGAGATCTGTGATGGCCAGTCCACACACTATACGGAATTACACGCCGTAACAGTCCTTGCTTTATGGCTCAGTGCATTGCCCTTCTGGTACTAACAAGGCTTGGTTCCATAGTATTGCCACGGAGTTGGTAGGGCATAATTGTCTTGAATATCGAGGTAGACGTGCTGGTTAACAGGTTTGTCCACGATAACCATCCTCAATGGGCCAGGACCATACCACGAAAAACACCCCCACACGAGTGCACTGCCAGCTCCAAACTTTACCGTAAGAACAGTACACTGTGGTAAATACCGTTCACCGCTGCTACTGCCATACCCACACACGGCAATCAGACTGATGGATCGTGTATCTGGATTCATCAGTCCATAGGACTTTCACTGATGTACGGTCAACGATAAATGTTCTTTACACCATGCTAAATGACGAGTAGCATTTGTAGTGGAGATAAAAGGCTTATGAGCAACCGCACGACCACGGTAACCCATGGAATGAAGTTCTCTGCGAATGGTACGTGCACATACCGAGGTTCCAACATTTTTACTCACCTGTACACTGAGGCCTTGTGCAATACTCCATCGATTAGCTGTAACGACTCTCCTGAGGCTTCGACGTCATCTATCACAGATTTTTTTGGTCTCCCAGTACGTTTTGCTGCTTCGGGCACGCCGTGTGTCTTCCACTTATTCAGTACATTCAAAACATTTGACTTTGGTATGTTTAAACGCTTCTCGGTTTCTCTAATGGACAGCCCGCTAATATAACACCCAACAATCTTTCCTTTCTCAAAGTCAGTTTTCTCACGCCGCGACATTTTCACTCAACCTCACAGTGCGATATGATTGCGGTCAGCTGCAGGCTTGTTTTTATACCCTTTCAGCTGTACCGCGCATCTTAACAACGCAGCGGATCCGTTCATTTGCTTTTGAAGGGTCGTCCGGTGACTTTTGTCAATATAGTGTATATAGACAGGTTGATGCTACTCTGTTAAAAATTTTGGTTCAACGTTGCCCCACATTATGATGCAATATCAGGCATTTACAGCATGATGTGGTGCGATAATAGCACTTGCACTGTAAAGTTCTGCTTGAAATCATCTGACTTGAACCATTTTTTCGTGCAAAGTACAAAATGCAGCGAAAGTGGTGCAACCTTGCGCCAATTTTTAGTGCAATGAAGAAAATTGACTACGTGTCTTCGTGATCGAAGCAGTAGACGAGAAGATGTACCTGTATTTTTCTTCCATGGATTTTTACGTAGCACAAGAGATCTTTTGGAAAATTCTGAAGTGTTGACTCAGTTTGATAAAGGTAGGACCAATAATATTACGTTGCAAGGTTAGTTTTGTTTTCTTACTAAGGTGTATAATGTAATCGCATGGGAACGGGATTTTCTCAATGAGGTAGTGGGCTGTACGGGGCATAGGGCGAAGTCCGAGCCTCCACCATTGTACCCTAGTTAATCCTTTTGAGATTCTTCTTAGGGGTGAAAAGTTTGAGGACAGAATATTGTGTGTGTGCTTTCGCTGTGTCTCTTACTTTGTTACATGGTATGGAAGCATTCAATGGCCTCTCCGATGTCGGATATTCTAATGGGTAATTGAATAACTGCAACATAACTGTTCATTATTCAAGTTGAATTGCCTTTTTATCTTTTATTCTTTTTTATTTGCAAGCTGCCGAACTATCTTTCAACTGAAGAAACACTGGACATCCTGAATGCAGTAAAAACATCTCAGCACTTTGTTAGCCGAAATGAGACTTTTGTAGTTAGAAATGTTTTGTATAAAAACGCATATATTTAAAAGATGTTTTAAAATAGCACTTGTGTGTGTGTGTGTGTGTGTGTGTGTGTGCGTGCGTGTGTGTGTGTGTTTCAACACATCCTTGGAATTGCCAATGTTTGGTATAGGAGTTGCCAATGTTTGGTATATTCATATCGTTCTAAGTACCCAAATAGCCCTTTTGTTAGCATAGCTCTCAACACAAACTGTTGAGCTCACAAATGTCGAGTTGAATAACCTATAGTTAGAAACAGTTCAGTCGAATAAGTTATAGGAAGTTGAATTACGTGTGTGAAAATTGCTTGTTTTTTTTTTGTTTTTTTTTATTGGAGGTTTAACGACCACCATGAGCAACTCAATGGGCTATAAGCAGTCGCAAAAATTGCTTGTCAACAGAAGTTCGTGTTGTAAACGTTGTATCACACTGGCGTGTAAGCCCCAAATCAAAATTTCATCTGCCTTCCAGTTCCAAATTTTCTGATGTTGTTCATATAGATATAGTTCCAAACATAGGCGTAACCAGTAGGGAAGTCGGAGGGGGGGCGCATCTCAGATTTTCAAAGTCGGGGATCCTCATGTATAATATATACATATATATGAATGTAAGGTCAGGTGATGCGTAACATCACAGCCTCTCCTTGACAAATGTCAACCCCGCCTTCTCGTGGTGCATCCTGTTCCCACTAAAGGGGCTCTGACGACCGCCCATAGCGGTATAACTATACCATCGGGATCAGAGGAAATGCCATCCCACACTCACCAACCCGCTTGGCCAGCGTGGTGAGTTATGGCCAAACACCTCCAAAATGACTCTACAACTTAAATCTTGGCCCTCAGTCTCCGGCAGCTGGAATGTACCTGGCCAAGGCAGCAGCCAATGCGGCATGAAGGCCGAGGGTGCTAAGAATCCCCGGAGGACCGGACTAGGCTGCCATTTGACGCTGACCTTGGCTACGTATAATAGACGCTCCCTATCTTCTGATTCAAGGCTTCTTGAATTGGAAGAGGAACTACAAAGGATCAAGTGGGACATCGTCGGGCTAAGTGAGGTAAGGAGAAAAGGAGAAGATCTCATTGAACTGAAAAGTGGACATCTCTTCTACTATCGTGGGACAGATACTGGCAGAACTAGTGGTGTTGGATTTATAATAAACAAGAAACTGAAGGATAAAGTTGTAGAAGTTGAAAGTTCCTCTGATAGAGCTGCACGACTCGTTATCCAACTCTCGAGAAGATACCAGGCTCAGATTATTCAAACTTATGCACCCACCACAAGTCATCCTGAAGAAGAAATTGAAGAATTTTATGAGGAAATTCGTCATCTAAATAATAAAGGAAAGCAGCACTTGAGGATAATTATGGGAGATTTCAATGCAAAAATAGGGCAACGGCAACAGCATGAAACTTCAGTAGGTAAATTCGGTCACGGCAACAGAAACCAGCGTGGAAATACTCTCGTAGAGTTTGCAGAGGCAGAAGGGTTTTTCATCTTGAACTCCTTTTTCAAGAAAAAGCCACACAGGAAATGGACATGGAGACATCCAAATGGGACGACAAGTGAAATTGATTTTATTATGTGTAACAAAAAATTCGTCATAGAAGACTGCAGTGTGCTAAACAATTTCAACACAGGTAGTGACCATAAATTGGTGAGATGTAAGATGCACCTCAACACTAAATTCGAACGTAGCAAGCTCATAAGACAAACAAAATATATTGACATAACCAACCTTAAAATACATCATAATACCTTCAAGTTGGAACTGAAGAACAGATTCTCTGCTTTAGAAGGCCTAACATCGGAAGAAGTGGATATTTCTGAAGTTAACAGAAAAGTAACCAAAGCTCTTATGAAAACAGCAACAAAATTAGCTGGGTCTAAGAACAAGTTGCATGTGAACAAATTATCAGGAAAAACCAAAATGTTGATGCAAAAAAGAAGAGAGATGAGGACAACTAAAGAAGATGTGACTTCCAAAGTGGAATATATAGAGCTATGCAAGACAGTGCGAAAAAGTATCACTGAAGACGTAAGGAAATACAACTGTGAACTAGTAAGGAAAGCAATTGAAAACAACCAAAGCCTAAAGATAGCAAAGGGACATCTCAGTAAGGGAAGAAAACAGATTATGACTCTGAGAAAAGAAGATGGTTTTGTAACAAGAAATGGAGGCGAAATTTTGACAAGAGTGAAAGATTTCTACTCCAAATTATATGAAAGGGATGATACATGTACTCCAGACATCATGAAAGGTACCAGAGTTCTTCCAGTCCTCCCAGCAGAAGTTGCTCATGCAATCAAAAACATGAAGCGGGGAAAAGCTCCAGGAGAAGATGGAATTACTGTAGACATCATACAAGAAGCGAGTGGAGAAATTGAAACAGTACTCGCCCAAATTTTCACTCGATGCCTTAATGAAGGGATGATTCCTGAGGATTGGAACAACGCTACAATGATCCTTCTACATAAAAAAGGTGACACTGAGGATCTCGAGAACTACAGACCTATCAGCCTTTTCTCAGTGGTTTATAAAATCTTCACTAAAGTTCTTTCACACCGCTTGAAGGTAACACTGGACATGGCTCAACCGAGAGAACAAGCTGGATTCAGGAGTGGCTACAGCACAATAGATCATATCCACGTACTGAGAGAACTAATTGAAAGAGCGAGGGAATATGAACTTCCATTGTGCATGGCTTTTATCGATTATAAAAAAGCCTTTGATTCGGTGAAACCATCAGCAGTTACAATGGCTCTGAAATCCTGCGGTATTGAAGATGCATACATCAATATTATTAAAAACATCTATGAAAATGCAAGTGCAAAGATTTGGCTGTTTGAAAATACAACACACATAAAAATTGGAAAGGGATTGAGACAAGATGACACCATATCTCCGAAGCTCTTTAATGCCACTTTGGAAAATGTCTTTCAATCACTGAACTGGGAAAACAAAGGGATAAAGATTAATGGAGATTATCTAACCCACCTTCGTTTTGCTGATGACGTAGTCATTTTTGCAACTACCCTAACAGAGCAGCAGAGTATGATCCAGGAACTTGCTGACAAGAGTAAAGAAGTGGGATTAAAAATGTACTTTCACAAGACAAAAGTGATGTTCAATGCTTTTACAAGAAATGAAGATTTATCAATTGATGGAGAAAAACTGGAGATAACAGATACGTATGTTTATCTTGGACAGCAGATATCAAGTGAGAGTCACATTGATGAAGAAATTAATCGGCGTACAAAACTTGCCTGGAGAGCTTTCGGAAGAAACAGCATAATTTTTAAGAGCAATATGCCATTATGTCTTAAAAGAAAAGTGTTTGATCAATGCATCCTTCCAGTGCTTACGTATGGTGCAGAGACGTGGACCTTAAGTAAAAAAGACATACAAAGGCTGCAGACAACTCAAAGCAGCATGGAGAGGTGCATGCTTGGTATAACCAGGAAAGATAAGAAGAGGAACTCGTGGATCCGAAAAATGACAAGAGTGGAAAACATCATGATCAGAGTTAAATCCTGAAATGGCAATGGGCTGGACATACTGCCTGAAGGACAGACCATCGATGGACAGTCGAAATTTAAGATTGGATTCCAAGGAACAGGAAAAGACCCAGAAGAAGACCACATGGGAGATGGGTGGATTAAATTCGAAAATATGCGAGAGTGACATGGAGAAAACTGGCACAAGACAGACCGTTGTGGAGGAAACTTGGGGAGACCTTCGTCCAGCAGTGGATTGATAATGGTTGACAATGATGATGACATATATATATATATATATATATAATCAACCATTATCAATCCACTGCTGGATGAAGGTCTCCCCAGTTTTTTCCACAATTGTCTGTCTTGGGCTTGTCTCCTCCATGTCACTCCAGCATATTTTCGAATTTCATTCTTCCATCTCCCATGGGGTCTTCTTCTGGGTATTTTCCTGTCCCTTTGAAATCCAATCTAAAATTTCGGCTGTCCATCGATGGTCTGTCCTTCTGGCAGTATGTCCAGCCCATTGCCATTTCAGGGATTTAACTCTGGTCCACTCCTGTCATTTTCCTTATCCACAAGTTCCTTTTCTTATCTTTACTGGTTACACCAAGCATGCATCTCTCCATGCTTTTTGAGTTGTCTGCAGCCTTTGTATGTCCATTTTAATTAAGTTCCATGTCTCTGCTCAATACGTAAGCACTGGCAGGATGCATTGATTAAACACTTTTTTTTATAACATACTGGCATACTGCTCTTACAAATTGTACTGTTTCTTCCAAAAGCTCTCCATCCAAGTTTTATATGCCGATTAATTTCTTCATCAACGTGACCTTCACTTGATATCTGCTGCCCAAGATAAGCTTCAGATAACCAATACCTACATTTTGCTCCATCAATCGATAAATCTTCATTTCTTGTAAAAGCATTGTATTGCAATACATCACTTTTGTTTTCTGAAAGTTCATTTTTCAATTCCACTTCTTTACTCTTGTCAGCAAGTTCTTGCATCATACTCTGCAGCTCTGATGGGGTAGTTGCAAAAATGACTACGTCATCAAGATAACGAAGTTACGTTAGTCTCCATTAATCCTTATCCCTTTGTTTTCCCAGTTCAATGATTGAAAGACATTTCCCAAAGTGGCATTAAAGAGCTTGGGAGATATAGTGTCGCCTTGTCTCACTCCCTTTCCAATTTTTATGGGAGCTGTATTCTCAAGTAGCGGAATCTTTGCAGATACATTTTCGTTGATGTTATTAATAATATTGATGTATGCATCTTCAATACCGCAGGAATTCAAAGCCATTGTAACTGCTGATGACTTCACTAAAACAAAGGCCTTTTCATAATCGATAAAAGCCATGCATACGGAAGTTCATATTTTCTCGCTCATTCAATTAGTTTTCTTAGTACGTGGATATGATCTATAGTGCTATATCCACTCCTGAATCCAGCTTGTTCTCTCGGTTGAGCCATGTCCAGTATCACCTTCAAACGGTGTGAAAGAACTTTAGTGAAGGTTTTATAAAACATCGATAGGAGGCTGATAGGTCTGTTGTTCCTGAGATCTTCAATGTCACCATTTTTATGTAGCAGGATCATTGTAGCATTGTTCCAATCCTCAGGAATCTTCCCTTCATTAAGGCACCGAGTGAAAACTAGGGCGAGTGTAGTTTCAATTTCTCCACTTGCTTCTTCTATGATGTCTACGGTAATTCTATCTTATCCTGGAGCTTTTCCCCGTTTCATGTTCTTGATTGCATATGCAACTTCTGCTGGGAGGACTGAAAGAACTCTGGCATTGTTCCCTTTTGTAATGTTTGAAGTACATGTATCATCTTTCATATAGTTTTGAGTAGGAATCCTTCACTCTTGTCAAAAGTTTGCCTCTATTTCTTGTAACAGAACCATCTTCTTTTCTCAGAGTCATAATCTGTTTTCTTCCCTTGCTCAGATGTCCCTTTGGTCTCTTCAGGCTTTGGTTGTTTTCAATTGCTTTCTTCACTAGTTGAATTTCCTTACGTCTTCAGTGATACATTTTCGTACTGTCTTTCATAGCTCTATATATTCCACTTTGAAAGTCACATCGGCTTTAGTTGTCCTCATATCTCTTCTTTTCTGCATCAGAATTTTGGCTTTTCCTGATAATTTGATCATATGCAACTTGTTCTTAGTACCAGATATTATTGTTGCAGTTTCCATAAGAGCGTTGGTTAGTTTTCTGTTAACTTCAGCGATGTCCACTTTTTCTGACGTTAGACCTTCTAGAGCAGAGAATCTGTTATTCAGTTCCAATTTGTAGGTATTAGGATGTTTTTTAAGGTTGGTCATCTCAATACACTTTGTTTTATGAGCTTGCCACGCTCGAGTTTAGCATTGAGGTGCATCGTACCATTCTATGGTCACTACCTGTGTTGAACTTGTTCAGCACACTTCAGTCTTCCATGACAAATTTCTTGTTGCACATAATAAAATCAATTTCACTTGTCAATCCATTGGGATGCCTCCATGCCCATTTCCTTTGCGGCTTTTTCTTGAAAAAGGAGTTAATGATGAAAAACCCTTCTGCCTCTGCAAACTCCACGAAAGTATTTCCACACTGGTTTGTTACCGTGACCAAATTTACATACTGAAGTTTCGTTCTGTTGCCTTATTTTCTCATTGAAATCTCCCATAATGATCTTTAAGTACTGCTTGCCTTTATTATTTAGATGACGAATTTCCTCATTAAATTCTTCAATCTCTCCTTCAGGAGGACTTGTAGTGGGTGCATGAGCTTCAATAATCGGAGACTGGTATCTTCTCGAGAGTTGGATAACAAGTCGTGCAGCTCTGTCAGAGGAACTTTCAACTTCTACAACTTTATCCTTCAGTTTCTTGTTTATTATAAATCCAACACCACTAGTTCTGCCAGTATCTGTCCCACGATAGTAGAAGAGATGTCCACTTTTCAGTTCAACGAGATCTTCTCCTTTTCTCCTTACCTCACTTGGCTCGACGATGTCCCACTTAATCCTTTGTAGTTCCTCCTCCAATTCAAGGAGCCTTAAATCACAAGATAGAGAGCATCCATTGTAAGTAGTAAGTAACAAAGGTCAGCATCAGATGGCAGCCTAGTCCGGTCCTCCGGGGATTCTTAGCACCCTCTGCCTTTATGTCGCACTGGACAGGTACATTACAGCTGCCGGAGATTGAGGGCCAAGATTTAAGTTGCGGAGTCATTTTGGAGCTGTTGGCCTTAATTCACCACGCTGACCATGCGAGTTGGTGAGTGTGGGATAGTATTTCCTCTAATCCCGACGGTATAGTTTGCCGCTATTGGCGGTCGTCAGATCCCCTTTTGTGGGAACAGGATGCACCACGAGAAGACGGGGTTGACATTTGTTAAGGATAGGCTGTATATTTATATAGATACAGGGTGTTCGTAAACTGTTTTGACAAAAGAAGAGGGGTGATGGTACCCATCAAGACGAACAATATTTACAATGGAACCTAGGGTCGCATTCCACTCTGAGTGTCAGAAAAGTGTAACTTCGAAATACGTCCAACAAGCACAAGTCGTCACCTCAGACGTCATTTCTTTCGTGGCGGAGAAGTAGCACATCGCCAGAACATCACCGTCAAGCATTTACCGTATGCTAATTGCCAGAGAAAAGACGCAGCATGGACAGTTGCAGCTGATTGGATTATCAAGGTGCAGTAGACACTTCCTTAATACCACATATCCCGCACGATGGATTGGACGTGGCGGACCTGTGACATGGCCTCCCCGCTCACCGGACTTAAACCCCCTGGACTTCTTCTGGGGGCACATGAAATCATTGGTGTACGAGACGCCTGTGGACTCCGTGGAAGATCTCCTCGCGAGAATCGTTGTTGCAGCGGACAGGATAAACACGACACCAGGAGTCTTCGAGAGGGTGCGCCAGTCTTTCATTCGCCGGCGTAAATTGTGCAACGGCACCCGTGGCCGCCCCTTTGAGTATCTACTTTGAGTCTGTCCCATATCTCCATAAATGGGATTGTGCAACTTATGATGTCGTTAATTCTCTTTCTTTGCACTGTTGAAAGTTCAACTTGGACATTTAACTTTACTCTTTTCTGACACTCAGAGTGGAATGCGACCCTAGGTTCCATTGTAAATATTGTTCGTCTTGATGGGTACTATCACCCCTCTTCTTTTGTCAAAACAGTTTACGAACACCCTGTATATATAGAATGATCAGGATCGACCGCACAATAAACCTATTAGACGATTTCTCATGTAGAAAGAAGCCGAAAACCGTTGACCGTTGTTCGATTGGACGTCGCATTCCGGAAATATACGCGCCGAAAGTTCGTGACATCACAACCGGTAAGAATACAGACATTAGAAATAATTTACCCAACCACCTTGACAGAAAACATGTAATTTATTTATGTGTACCACTGCAACACAAATGTTAAAAAACGTGGATTCGTGTCAGATTACAATATATGGTCAAAATGAACACCTTGCAGTGCGGAACTGGCGACAGCCCACCGAGGAATAGGCATCTGCACGCGTTGCAGCGTAGCAGGGGTTACAGTTGTGAGGGCCGCGTGTTGGGTGGCCACTAGGTCGTGCAGGCTGTCGATATACCAGTTCCTTTAGATGACCCCAGAGGAAGAAATCCAATGGGTTAAGATCCGGCAATCTAGCGGGCCATGCGACAAGACCACCACGGCCAAGCCATCGACCGGGATATTCCGCATCCAGCCACTGGCGAACATTTGCAGCGTAATGCGCCGGTGCTCCATCATGCTGGAACCATAGATTTCTGAGAACAGCCAATGGTACGTTTTCCAGTAAGTCCTGCAGGACATCACGTAAGAACACCATGTAGTTGGCAGTTGTGATACGTTCGGGAAGAAGATGTGGTCCCTCTAGGATATCGCCCACAATACCACACCAGATATTAACACTCCACCGGACCTGGTGAGCGTGTTTACGTGTTGCGTGCAGATTTTACAATGCCCAAACATGACTATTATGGGTGTTGCAGATACCCTGCCGTGTAAACCTTGCTTCATTAGTCCACAAGATCCGGCGGATAAAACTATTATCGGCAGCATGTTGCTGTACCAGGCGTTCACAGTATGCCTGTCTTCGAGGGTAATCCTGTGGTAATAAGCCTTGCGCCCGTGTGATGTGATACGGATGAAGGTCTTCGTCCTGTAGAACGGCAAGTACGGTACTTGGGTGCACACAGAACTGTCGCGCGATCGCACAGCTGCTGGTCGTTGGGTCCTCCTCTATGAACTCTAGTATGCCGTCCTAGAAAGATGGTGTTCTCAATGAGGGTCCAGCGCCACTGTTTACACTTGGACGTGGTGCGACATTGCCTGCGTCGCGCATTCGAGCAGCCATATGACCTGGGCGTCCGGGTGCCGTCGTGCTGGGTATCGCTCGCTTGCACGCAATGCTGAACCATTGCATTCCCCCAATAGGAGATACATGTCACAAAACTCTCTCAAACTGTAAGACATATCGTTACCCACACTACTGTCAAATGTACCAATGCAGTATGAGCTTACCTGCTACCGTCGGACAGCCGCATCGCGCAGGCGTACAACTGATGTTTTCACGCCACCACGTCATTCGAATTTGCATACCCACCCCATTCCACATTTTTAAATGTTGATTGCCTTTTTTTGTCTTTATTTTCTTTTAATTGGAGGTATAACGACCACCGTGAGCGACTCAGTAGCCTATAAGTGGTTTCCCGTCCTGAATTTAGGGGCACTGGTTCCAGGGAAGGGAGAGAGTCAGTGCCGTAGGACGAACACAGCATCCACGCTTCATGGGGATTCGAACCCGGACCCCTTTCGGACAAATGATCAGAAGCCATGGCCTTAGACCACTGCGCCCCCGTGTGTCTGTATAACTATCCACGTCGCTCTTCAATGAACATGTGCGTTACCGGATGTGACGTCACGAAACTTTCGGCGCGTATATCTCCGGAATGCGACGTGCGATCTGACAACGGCTTTCGGCTTCTTTCTCCACGAGAAATCGTCCGTAGGTTTATTCTGCTGTCGATTCTGATCACCCTGTATATATATATATATATACATTAATATTATTAATAACATCTATGAAAATGCAAGTGCAAAGATTAGGCTGTTTGAAAATACAACACACGTAAAAATTGGAAAGGGAGTGAGACAAGGTGACACCATATCTCCGAAGCTCTTTAATGCCACATTGGAGGGTGTTTTTCAGTCGCTGAGCTGGGAAAACACGGGGATAAAGATTAATGGAGATTATCTAACCCACCTTCGTTTTGCTGATGACGTAGTCATTTTTGCAACTACCCCATCAGAGCTGCAGAGTATGATCCAGGAACTTGCTGACAAGAGTAAAGAAGTGGGATTAAAAATGAACTTTCAGAAGACAAAAGTGATGTTCAATGCTTTTACAAGAAATGAAGATTTATCGATTGATGGAGAAAAGCTGGAGATAACAGACACATACGTTTATCTTGGACAACAGATATCAAGTGAGGGTCACATTGATGAAGAAATTAATCGGCGTACAAAACTTGCCTGGAGAGCTTTTGGAAGAAACAGCATAATTTTCAAGAGCAATATGCCATTATGTCTTAAAAGAAAAGTGTTTGATCAATGCATCCTTCCAGTGCTTACGTATGGTGCAGAGACGTGGACCTTAACTAAAAGAGACATACAAAGGCTGCAGACAACTCAAAGAAGCATGGAGAGGTGCATGCTTGGTGTAACCAGGAGAGATAAGAAGAGGAACTCGTGGATCCGAAAAATGACAAGAGTGGAAGACATCATGATCAGAGTTAAATCCCTGAAATGGCAATGGGCTGGACATACTGCCAGAAGGACAGATCATCGATGGACAGCCGAAATTTTAGATTGGATTCCAAGGGACAGGAAAAGACCCAGAAGAAGACCACATGGGAGATGGGTGGATGAAATTCGAAAGTATGCAGGGGTGACATGGAGGAGACTGGCACAAGACAGACCGTTGTGGAGGAAACTTGGGGAGACCTTCGTCCAGCAGTGGATTGATAATGGTTGACAATGATGATGATGATGATGATACAGTATAATGTGTGTATGTGTGATCGGACTCTACCCTCCAGATTTTGAAACATGGTTACACCTCTGGTTCTAAATGTGGCGTAACATGCCCAGACTGCAACATTATGTGGACCTTGGTACTAAACTGGGATTTGTGACCATGTGCTAACATAAGCAATGCCGATTAAAACCTTTGTCCGAATGTGTAAAAGAAAAAGAAAAAAAATCTTTTCCGTAAATCAGTTATGTAAAAGGAAACGTTACAATTTATAAATATAGCACAGAAACTCAATGTAAAAAAAATTGTAAAAGGATGTAAAAAGAATAGCTTCATAACTATTAAACATTTTGTGGTAGGTTACACCAAAAGGTGGTACTACACTAGCTTTACAACTTTCTACGAAAAGATACACCATTGTATGGTGCAACTAAAACCAACAGCATGGTGCAAACAAAACCAACAGCTTGGTGCAAGCAAAACCAACAGCATGGGGAAAACAAAACCAACAACATGATGCAAATAAAACCAACAACATGATGCAAATAAAACCAACAACATGGTGCAAACAAAGCCAACAACATGGTGCAAACAAAACCAACAACATGGTGCAAACAAAACCAACAACATGGTGCAAACAAAACCAACAACATGGTGCAAACAAAACCAACAACATGGTGCAAACAAAACCAACAGCATGGTGCAAATAAAATCAACACCACGGTGCCAACAACACGGTGCAAATAAAACCAACAACATGGTGCAAACAAAACCAACAACATGGTGCAAACAAAACCAACAGCATGGTGCAAATAAAACCAACAACACGGTGCCAACAACACGGTGAAAATAAAACCAACAACATGGTGCAAACAAAACCAACAACACGGTGCCAACAAAGCCAACAACACGGTGCAAATAAAACCAACAACATAGTGCCAACAAAGCCAACAACACGGTGCAAACAAAATCAACAACATTGTGCAAACAAAATCAACAACATTGTGCAAACAAAGTCGACAACATGGTGCAAACAAAACCAACAGCATTGTGTAAACAAAACCAACAAATGATGCATACAAAACCAACAGTATGGTGCAACCTCGCACCCCAATATGGTGAAACCATGTACCGTAATGCGGTGCAGTGCAATTTTCTACCGTAACTTGGTGCAAAATTGCACCATGTTGTTGGGTTTTGTTTGCACCTCACAATGGTGTATCTTTTTTCAGAAAGTGGTGCAGCTGGTGTACTGTACTATGATGATGTGCTACCACTTTTTGATGCAACGTACCACAAAATTTATAACAGTGTAAGGGAGCAAGTACTTTTTTTTGTAAAAAAGGGGTGCTAAAAATTAGACGTCGACGTAACCTTAGCTCCGTAGGTTCTGGGATAGCAAAGCGTTACTCCAAAGCAAGTCAGCTTATCTTAGGTTTTGAATCCCTGCTTGCCATGGTAGAAAGCTACATTTTATGAGTGTTACTTAATGCACTTACCCTTGCGCTGACCTGCCTGTGAACTTTAAAATTAGTAAACAGTGTTGCCCAGTGTTGCTCATTACCGCTCCGTGAACGAGCGTGCAAGTTGACAATTTAATGAATGCAATTAGTCATATTAGTGGATCGTTTTGTCTCCCTTAGGTCAGTGTTCGGAAGGAGATGTGGTGAGACTACCTTATGGATTATCTGTCTTTGTGATTCAGTGGCTTCCCGGAGAGCAGACAATGTGATTTATTCTCCCGTCGTCCTGGTCTCTATAGGCAGACTGAAATATGCGATTCTCGAAGAGCAAATGTCCACCTCAACATTGGATGATTTACGGACCGACCCGTTTTCCTTCTCCCATACCATTCAGAGTCTGGTCGCGAGCTACACAGCTATATTTGCCGATTGTACGCATGCATAAATCTTACCATCAGAAATCTTGATGAAATATTAACCGCCCTGAGAGAGAGTGCGCATGCTGCGCGGCCATAATCGTTAAAATACTAATCGGAGAAATATCACATACTGGGTAGAATTACTGTGGAACACCGTTTTGTAAATACTGCTTAGGAGAGTGGTAGTGACTTAAAATTTATTAATATGCATAGAGGGTGGTGCTTTTGAAACCGAATCTAATTTAAAACACACTTCGTGTGTAAAGAAATGTGAAACATTAACTGATTTAACCTAAGCGAAATGGGGCTGAAGTAATGTTTTATCTTGGCCAATCTGACTTTCAGAAGGTTAAGTAAGAGTTGGTGCATCGGCCAATCGTGTTCTTTTTTTTTTTTTTTTTTTATTGATTGGAGGCTTAACGACCACCGTGAGCAACTCAATGGGCTATAAGTAGTCGCCCGTCCCTAATTTAGGGTCACTGGTTCCAGGGAAGGGAGAGAGCCAGTGCCGTAAGACAAACACAACATCCATGCCTCGCCGGGATTCGAACCCGGACCCCGTTCGGACGAATGATCAGAGGCCATCGCTTAGACCACTGCGCCACCGGGGCGGCCCAATCGTGTTCCACCAGCAGGATACCAAAGTTCTGGGGGTATCATAATGCCCTAATTTCCTATAACTATTTTGGGAATAACATCCCTTTCTGATGTTAACATGGGGCGTTTTTGGTGAAGAGAAATATGTGAAATGTTATTTTTTCTTTTTCAACACGTGCTTTGTAAAAGTACGTGCTTATAGTATGACTTTGTCCGTTCCTCTGTCCGTCCGTCCGTCCGCCCACCAGCCTGTGGACACTAATATATCTGAAACTATTAGTCCGCATTCAAAAAATTTCTGTTGGAAAGCTTGAAATGTGAGATAAATTGCCTTGAGTTTCCGTTTATTTTTTATGCTGGAGGGCGTAAATGCAGATGATATCAAATTAAAAATACATTGTATTCCATTTATTTGCTTCTGAATACCCGATTGACAAAATTTTTTCTTGCTTTCGATGCCATTTATAACAATACTATTTTGGGTGTAGTTTTTTTTTTCATGAAATGCGTGGGTTTACTGCTAGGGGACGTAAAGGTAAACTGCGATTTTCCTGATATCTACTCTTCTAAAAATCCTACATGAAAAAATCTTTCTGCATCGGATAGAGATTCCACTGAAAAATGTTCTACATATAATTCATAATTTTTGGTAAAGAATGTTTCGGACACCAGGGAGCGTTAGCGTATTTTTTCTCTTTCTGATGCATTTTTAGCAAAATCTGCGCTTCTGAACTCTCGACTTAGAAAATATTTTCGTGGACAAATACCGTTTACCAAGTAAAACCTTTTAAGAAAACCTTCTGCTTATAATGATGCATAGGTTGTCCGCCAGGAAGCGTATAGATGCACTTGTATATCACATATTTGTCGACATCTTTACGCCTAAGAGTCCGATTTGAAAAATTATTTCCTTGTTGGAGAGCGTTTCCGCTGCAAAATGTTTCTCATATAATTTAAAATTTTCTTAACGCACAAAAATTTGACGGAAATGTTACACCAGAGGGCGTAAGCTCACATTTCCGTTTAGAGCAATATCTGCGGGACTAAAAAGCCGATTGAAAACTTTCTTTCTTCGGTCAGATACTACTAACTATGCAAATTCTGTGTGTATATTTCCTTTCCAAAATGATGCACAATTTCGCCATTAGGAGACGCAAATGTTTAATCTGTTTTTCTCAATATCTCTGTTTCAACACGTGCAATTTAAAAGTTCTTTTAACACCGGGTGCCATTTACTTTGTAGAACACTTTGTTCTAATATATGAGGAATTTTGCAGTTCACAGTTCTGTCGGTAGGCAGTGTTTGTGTTTTTCAGTTTGCAGCTGTATGTCCGCTTCTAAAAACTCTATTGAGAAATTTCATTTTGACTGTATGCTATTCGACGCAGTAGAGATGTGGAGCATTATCCTCTTTAAATAATGCAAAGATTTCCCGTTAGGGACGTAAAGGTTGAAACATTTTTTTTTCGCTATCTCTGCTGACGGGTGATATATTTGAAAGTTCTTCTTCTTCCTTAGCATAGCTTTTTCCATGAAGAATATTTTTCGCCTATTGTCAACTTTTTCATTATGCAAAGTTCATCCGCTAGCAGGCGTAGACTTACATCATGTTTTCTTCTATGCTTTTTCTTTTAACTGTTCGATTTGAAAATCTCTCTGTCTCTGATACTTTCCTTGTGCTGTGAGGAAGTTTATATGCGGCATGTGTTAATTTTTGTAACATGCTTTTTAGCCGCCGATGGAACTAAGTAGCTGTTTCTATTTCTGGATGTTTTATCTCTCATAGAAACAGGTTGGTTGTTTTACTAACCGGTTGCATTGACTTTGAATAGCTTCGATAAATTTAATTCGCGTCAGAATGGACTGAAAAGACGGTGTCATTTTTGAATATTTTTTGACGCGTGAAACGAAAACAAAATTCTTCGTAAGAAATCATCACGCCACAGTCCTGAGGATTATGGCGTTTGGTTCTATGCAAAACTATAGTGGAAGTTAAGTTATAAATAATGGCATTTATAAACGTTGTTTCTTATATGAAAATAAAAAAGTATGTTAATACAATGTTAGTACACACACCGGCCACCGAATTAGAAACTAAAGGAAGCTACCGATCTTATATTTGACCATGAAGAGCATCATCCTACGCGGATACGAAAGGTGGCCCGGCCCCCCCCCCCCCGACCCCTTTTGTAATTTGTATACAGATTTTTCATTTTTTGCCAAACAACTGTTCACAAAGAGAAAATTTCACCATGACATTAAACAATAACAAAAAAAAAGGTTGTTCTTCTGGTATACAATGCACATAATACTTATTCAGTTACAAAGTTTGGTCCGTGCTCTTCCTGAAACCCTCTATATCAAAGGTTGTAAAGATATGTTCACACATAACACACGTCTAAGCAATGTTCTTTTTAAGCAAGCTCAGCTCCGCTCTTCTTGATAGATTGCGCATTTGCTCTGCGTACGACTGGCATTTCATCACAGCAGAGCCCATTTAAGAGGAGAGGGGGATTAGAGGGGCAGCAGCCCCGGACCCCGCATTTTCAAGGGACGCCAGAATTATGCAGGATGCTTAATGAATTGACAGAGTTCCACAGGTTATTTTTTAAAGATAGCACAGAAAGAACTATCAGAAACTGCCTTGTAAAAATATATACAAGTTATATAGATTTCATACCGCATATATAGAATGAGTCCGGAAAATGTATAGTCGCCTCCAGTCCATCCTCAAATCTTTGGAAAGTATTACAGATTATTTTTTTGTACACATCTGTAACTGGGAGAAATTTATATACATGTATATTAAAAATTCGTTTGAATCAGGGCTCTAGGTACTCCACTTACTTTTCCAGACACTCTGCATGACTTTGTGACCCCCTCCCCCAACACCACGAACAATACAGGGTGATTCAGCTAAGCGTGTACAAACTTCTGGGAGGGGTAGGTTGCACGAAGACAACTCGGAATCACATAGCAATGCAAGGTCGGAAATGCCATCTTCATGCAGTAGATGGCGTTGTTCGGCCGCGAGACTGCTCATGCGTTCTTTCAGGATACCGTCATTTACACGGGGAGGTTACTTCAATGCACATAACGCGCATTGTATGGGCCGTAGAGAACCCCCATGCTGTACGACCACGTGCAAAACACAAAACCATTTTGCTGTTAATGTTTGGGCTAGCATTGTCGGGGACCACTTAATTGGCCCATACCTCATGCCACCTCGTCTGAATGGAAGGAGTTACCGGATTTTTCTGGAGGCGTCTTGCCAGAGCTATTGAACGAACAACAGGACCCTCAGCTGTTGCGCTGGCAATGTGATTACAGCACGATGGGGCCCCAGCCCATTTTATCAGCGACGTTCGTCATCAGTTAAACATGAAATTTGGACATCAGTGGATTGGGCGTGGTGGTCCTGTTCATTGTTCTGCAAGATCACCGGACTTAACATGCCTTGATTACTTCTTCTGCGGTAACATCAAAGGACGGGTGTACGACACCCCCGTTGAAAGTGATGAGGACCTTGTAGCACACAATGTGATTCCAGCACGATGGGGCCCCAGCCCATTTTATCAGCGACGTTCGTCATCAGTTAAACATGACATTTGGACATCAGTGGATCGGGCGTGGTGGTCCCGTTCATTGTCCTGCAAAATCACCGGACTTAACATGCCTTGATTACTTCTTCTGCGGTAACATCAAAGGACGCGTGTACGACACCCCCGTTGAAAGTGATGAGGACCTTGTAGCACACATCTCTGTAGCTGCTTCGGAAGTCCGAGACACGCCAGGAATTTTCCAAAATGTACGTGATTCCATGCGCCGACGATGTCAAGGGTGTGTTACAGCTCATGGTCGCAACTTTGAACACCTTCTGTAACCTCAATGCATTTTGTTCACTTACGTGCTGCACTTTCATTTTTCGTCCTCTCTGTACACTAGCACATGAAGATGGCGTATCTGACCCTGCAATGCTATGTGATTCCGATTTGTCTTTGTGCAACCTACCATTCCCAAAAGTTTGTACACGCATAGCTGAATCACCCTGTATAAACACACACACACACACACACACACACACACACACACACACACACACACACACACACACACACACACACCGCAGAAAACAGGCCCTCCCTCGTGTTCGAGATCCTGGGGAAATTACTGTGCTTTGGGCGCTGAAGTTAATCTTGCTGGGGGTGCACGCCGTGCTGGTTACGTCGCTGGTACAGATCTGTACATAATTTGAGATAGTAAGCTAGTAGGCACAACATAGACCAAACTTTATAACTGGATAAATATTACATACATTCTTTATCAGAAAAACATTCTGCTCTTTTTTACGCTTTCCGTAGGTTGAAGAAGCGTACATGTTCCAGCTTTTTCCGTCCGTCTGTCCGTCCCTCCGTCCGTCCGCACGATAACTGGCGTAAAAATGGTTCAATTTTGAAGAAATTTTAGTATGTGGTAGGGGACCACCTGGGGACGAACCCTGTTGAAAATGGGTGAAGTGGGGTCAAAGGTCAGGACATAACAGCGGGATGCATTCTATTGCTCTTATGCGTCATAACGTGCGTAAAAATGGTTCGATTTCGATGAAATTTTAGTATGTGGTAGAGGACGACCTGGGGACGAACCGTATTGAAAATGGATGAAATGGGGTCAAAGGTCAGGACATAGGATTGCGATCCATTCCATCGCCCTTATCCCATATTATTAAGGTGGACGTCAATTAATTTTGCTTCCTATACTTCCAATGGAAAAACTTTTGTACACATTTCCTTGACCGGTCAGTCTGATGCCGACCGGGTGAGAGTTTCCGTGTGTGTTTGTAAGAGCTGAACTGCGCTGCTGAGCAGAACTGACGATTCCAACCGCGAGACGGGTTTCAATCCCGATCTCGCGATTTTTGTTTTGTTTTTTTCGATCTGGGTATAATATTTTGCCCGTCGAATAGAGCAGTGACGGGACTTAGTAAAAACGCCCTTGTGAGGGCGAAGTTCCGATCAGCTCGCATAGAGACTCTGGCATCAGTCATCGGGTACGTCGTCGCCGTACTGGTCCCGCGGACGAGGGTCCCTCGCCCGCCCAAAGCCCGAGCGCCCGGTTTCTAAGGTTAGACTAGAGTGGGAGAACCTCCGGGTGCCCACTCAGTACTTAGAAGAGTTTTTTTTTTTTTTCTTCCATCTCTCTCACAGAGATGCCTTCTACCCAGAAGGGTAGAGTGAAGTCAAAGGGGCCCGTCCCCAAATCGTCCGGGACAACCCGGACGCAGAAGGTAGCGGCAGAAGCACTACCATGCCCTGTCGGCAGTGCTAAAGGGGTTAGCCCCTCTTCCGAGAGCAGCCGGAAGGTAGAGCCCATTGCTGGGGGAAAACTGTCGAAGACGATTCCCCAGGCAAGAGGCTCTAAAGCCGCTACGCCCACGAAGGGTGTGAGCACCCCCTTGCCAGTTCCGCCCATGGCAAGGAAGGGGAAAACAACACCCCAGCCCGAATCTCGGGCTCCTGAGGGGTCGTCCGCGGGGTGCCCAGAGGTACCTTCGGTGGGAGGTACGCATCCCGGGACACCCCCGGTGCTTACACCCGAGGAGTTGTTTTCGAAACGCATCACCCAACTCACCTCGGAAGTACAGTCCGTGATCTTGGACTTGCGGGTCACTTCCTCAGTGAGGGAGTAGGTGTTTGCTGCCTTGAGGAGCATTAGCGATGCTTGTTTTGAGCAAGCAGCACGGGTGGCCTATGTCGAGGGCATGCTATCCATGAGGGAGGAATCGGGCGCTAAGGCCGATGTGAAAGTGGTTTCCTATGCCGAAGTGGCTAGGAAGGGGGCTATCAAGGCGAAAGGGCCTTCGCCCGCCCCGATTGAGAGTAGAAAGAAGAAGGGTAAGTCGGTAGACAGGAGACACGTGCTCTTAGTCTACCCGACAGTTGAGAGTGCGTCCTCAGAGGACACAAAGAAAACCCTGAAAACTGCAGTTAACCCAACAAAACTGCAGATAGGGGTCAAGAGCTTACGGAGTATAAGGAAAGGAGGGGTCGCCGTGGAGTGTTCCCATCCCGGGGAGCTCGACCGCCTTGCCCAGGAGTTGAGAAGCAATCCATTGACCAAGGATTGCACACAACCCACGGCCCCACGGAAGAGAAACCCTCGGTTGATTGTGTACGGTGTCGACGAGGGACTCTCCGGGAAAGAGTTCGAGCAGATGGTTTGTGGGCAGAACCCAGAGCTCGAGAACGGGTTCAAAGCCTGTTTTCCCATTAGGTGCAAGGGAGGTAGGGTCCACTGGGTGGCAGACGTGGAGCCCAAGGCCTTCAAGCACCTGGTGAGGCGGAAGTCACTGAACTTGGGTTGGTCAGTGCTCCGTCTAAAGGAATTTTTGAGGGAGGTCAGGTGCTTTCGGTGTAATGGTTTCGGCCATTTCCGAGGCAACTGCCCCGAGACTGATGCAAGGTGCGGCAATTGTGGTGAAGTTGGGCACCAGCACCATCGGTGTGCAGCCGCACCGAACTGCAGCAACTGCTCCGCTGCAAATGCCAAGTTCCGACTGAAGTTGGACGTTGCTCACTCCAGCTTCAGCAAGACATGTCCTAGTCTTGTTAGGGAACTTGAGCAAAGAAAGAGTCGGGTCAACTATAGTTGACAAATGCAAGTACCCTCGGAGGTACGTAACTCTCAATAATGAGTTTCTCGGTCGACTGACCAAAGAGTTTGATTAGACCCTGGCCCGGGGTCAACAACACAGCTCTGGCCCTAGAGCTGTGAACAATGTAAATAATTCAATGTTGTAATGTGATTGTTTGTTTGACTATTGTGAGAGGGGTGCATGCGACCCTCATAGTGAAAAAATTTTTGTAAATGTGCTGAGTTCAAAATAAAGGACAGTAGTCCCAAAAAACTCGCGTTGGCGGGCGATCTCCCGGCCACGAGATGAGATTTTTTGAAAAAAGTTGCTTGCCCCGACTGCCAATAGCACGTCGCACACACGGGTTGTGACAGGGGGTGTAAGGTACCAGTCCCGTGGGGGAGGCAGATCCCCACAGGTCTCTAGACCGAATCTGTCCGAGTAGAAGACCGTGGTTTCCGGTGACTGACAGGCTGGCTGTCGGAACGCCGGCTAGGGATACCATCTATCCCAAAAACTATTCGAGAGAGTTCCACATTTCCCTGCGAAGTCAGCACTTTGACGGTGCAGGTAGTGTCATCAGCTAGTGTTACACATTTCCTTCACAATTAGTGTGTTCCCAAGGATGAAAATTTGAACATCGATTAAAATAACTTCATATTATAACTTGGAATACTTAATATTTTCTAAAATATAACCATAATTATAATAAAAATCAATAACTTTTCCTTTGGTGGTGTTGAAACCAGAAAAAGGATGGCGCGACCTGTATTTTCATGACGTCAGTAGACAAACAAATGCTGGATTGCATAATTATGGTTATGTTTTAGAAAATATTAAGTATTCCAAGTTCTTAAATGCAGATATTTTAATCAATATTCAAATTTTCATCCTTGGGAACGCATTAATTGGGAAGAAAATGTGTACAGAAATGTTTCCATTCCAAGTACAGGAAGCAAAATTACTTGACGTTCACCTTAAAGGAGCAATTCTTGTATGTATGTAAATTTTATTTTGAATACGGCTCTAAGGATTTTGATGAAAGTCGTTAAGCTACCGTTTTCTGGTACTAAAAATCGATTTAGCTTGATCTCGACTTTAGGAAAATTCGTTTAGTGGGTTAAACAACCATCCCGAATTACCAAGTTTTTAGTGTCATGGCGTCGTCCCATTAATGTTATCCATGCTTAGAAATCTTATGACGTCATATTCTCGCAATTCAGATGTTGGCGCGCGGTCACGCCATCTGTCTCATTACGTCACGCGTTGTGTTGGGATCCTATTAAAGTTTTATGACGTCGCACTTTTGCTAGCAGATGGTCACGATTCCTATCTGCCTCATTACATCACGCGTTGTGTGCGTATGTTCGTCCGCACGATAACTCACGTAAAAATCGTTCGATTTCGAGTATATGGTAGGGGAACACCTGGAAAAGAACCCTATTGAAAGTGAACGAAATGGGGTCAAATTTCAGGATATAGGGGCGGGATCCATTCCACTGCTCTTTTGCATCATAACTAATGTAAAAAAGGTTCGATTTCGATTACATTTTAGTATGTGGTAGGAGACCACCTGGGGACAAACCCTATTGAAAATGGGCGAAATGGGGGTCAAAGTTCAGGACATAGGAGCGGAATCACTTCCATCGCCATTATGCGTCATAGCTTTCGTAAAAATGTTTCGATTTGGATGAAATGTTAGTATGTTGTAGGGATTCGTCCCAGGCACTTCTTTGTCTTCTTTGTTCAATAGGATTCGTCCCCAGGCACTTCTTTGTCAAGTGCCTGGGGACGAATCCTATTGCAAATGGGCGAAATGGGGTCAAAGGTTAGGACACAGGAGTGGGCTCTATTCCATATCCCTTATGCATCATAACTTATGTAAAATGGCTTCGATTGCGACAAAACGTTATCATGTTATTTCGGAGGTATACTGAACCAGTTCTGTTGAATATCATCGAAATGGGATCAAAGGTCAGGGCACAGGATAGAGATTTATTCCACATCCATTTTCCTCGTAACTTGAGTAATAACTTGAGTAATGATTTCTAGTATGTTGGAAAGTGTATCATAATATCAATGCATTGCATGATTTTAATAAATTGTTTTTTGTTGTTTTTTTTCAATTTATTCTTAGTGGTGGTTGTGGAGCCATTTATTTTTTTTTAGAATGGTTGTTTTGACG
This sequence comes from Macrothele yani, assembly GCA_039090855.1. Lineage (NCBI taxonomy): Eukaryota > Metazoa > Arthropoda > Arachnida > Araneae > Macrothelidae > Macrothele > Macrothele yani. The sequence goes on from CM077025.1 coordinate 134,773,586, forward strand.
AAAAGTAAAGGCATGTACAACAAGAAAGACGACACCGAATTTTTGGTTGTAATGAACATGTCTTTGGAATCCTTTCCGCAGCGAAGAAAATTTATCAAAGTTATTGATAGTCCCCTAAACTGGTTGGGGAAAAAAAGATCAATCCAATTTCTACAATCGATGAAACATCCAGAAATAGAAACAGATACTTACTTCCACCAGGTGCGACGTATACTCTAACTTAACGTTTCTTTTTAGTTTCTTTCTCCATGAAACTTTGAGTTCGTTCTCCTTAGCATTTTTCAAACTTAACCTCTGATTTCTTCTCTCTCGCAAGAGTATGGTTGGAAACGGTGGTAGGTAATAAAAACGATACTGAAAAATTCTTGCCTTTCACAAAAAATTATTATTCGTAATATGCGGTTAAAATAACAACGGCGAAGATTACGAAGTTTAGAGGATCATCAATAAAAGCTTTGGATTATACGCAACTTCGTATTATGCGAGTTCGACTGCATTTACATATATCGCTTCGTTTAGAGGCGGATAAAAACACGAGGAATATCTAAGTTTCGTTTTTGTTATCTTTAGCCATGATCAATTTTTTTTCAGATAAATTTTAATAATATGAACCGATGACTATATGCAAAATCTTTTTACCATTCACACACCACGAGCTTCTAACAATTTAATACCACTGAGTAATAAAAGGAATAAAAAACACTTCATTTTTATTTTCTGCTACCTCTGCAGATTTTAATGATTGGCAGCTAATATCTTGAGAATGGGTTAGCTTCAGTGAAGAAAATCAGGAATGCCAACTTATGTGCACTAAAAATGAAAAATTGGCGAAAAAAATAGTTTAATACGAACGCGGGGAACAGAGCAGTTTAATACACTTCTTTGTCAAGTGCCACTCAACAAATGGGCATTCAAATTCTCCTTTGAAAGCTGGCACTCAACAAATGGCGTTTTCAACGGTGCATTCTACAACCGAAACATTACATCCGACAATTCATTATTTCTTTTCCCCCTCCAATAACGAAACTCCTCACATCATTTTCCACTGCATTAACTGCTGGAACGGTAGTTGGTGATGTCATTCGTCCGGCGGCAGGGTCGCTGTTTCTACGTTACTGCTTTTTAAAGCCATAAAAGTTTCCCATATCGTATATTTCACTTTTCCCCTCCAGCAGCGCAGAAAGTGTTGGGTGGAAATGCGTTCTCCCCAGCATTGGGCCATTTTTTACTGCAATAATAATACAAAGATTTTGTCAAAATGAATTTCCCGGTGAAAAGAAAAATCGGGATTAAGAATTTGTAGTCATAAATCTAATGTTAAAATTGTTTTCGGCACTTCAGCAAATGGTACGGAAGTCGTGAATGACCCGACATATCAGTTTCATATTAAGACAGCGTGTGCGAGGAGGCATAGAGACGAAAAAAAAATGATTAGCCCTTAAAAATTCGGCTGAGAAACTGGATATAATATATAGACTATCAGAGGTGCATAAATTAATTCAACTCCGGCTGATAGAACAAACAATGAAATAATTCTATAACAAAAAAAATTATGTTATTTGCTTTTCGGTAAACGAAGAAGAAACTGTAGAAGAAAATATAAGCATTAACAGATTTCGAAGAGTCATTTTTATCGTTTTGTTGCTTTGATTCGTGTATGTATGAATGTACTTACGTACAAGGTCGGTCAATAAGTAACGCACAATCGCCTGTAACTCCTCAGTTTTCAAAGGTTGAATCATGAAAGTTGGTGGGTAGGGCCTTCATTCTGTTAGCTTCCAAATAATCATTAACACTTGTTTCTTCTCTTTGCAGGTGAAGCGTAATGGGTGGTGAAATGGACACCCTACTACGTCAACGGTCGGCAATAGAGTTTATCTTACAAATCTGGGAATAGCTCAACCACATCAGTCCACAGACAATTGTTGCCAGTGTATATGGTGAGACAACAATGGATCGCAGTAATGTGCAGTTATGGTTGCAGAGGTTCCCGAGAGGTGATTTTAGCATTCAGGATAAACCACGGTTCGGCAGACCGACCTCTGTGACAACCACTGCAAATGAGGAAGCCACTGAGAAGCTGATTTAGGATAACAGAGGCATCACCACTTTCCAACTTATGGACCGCCTTGGCATGTGTTTTAACAGTGGTAGAACGCTTAGGATACTGGAAAACCTTTGCTCGTTGGCTTCTCACAAGAGAGATGAAGATAATTCGGAAAAAAGGTGTGTGACGATCTGCTTGAACATTTCACTGGTGACTTTCCACAATGTTTTCATGGTGTGATAACAGGTGATGAAGCATGGCTGTTTCATTATGACCCCCCCCCCCCCCCCACAGAGCAAACGTCCGTCAATGGAGGAGAAACATGTGGGATCACCGCGGAAGAAGCCCCCACGACTTTCAAGGTCATCAAACAAATTGATGGCTACATTGTTTTTGGGATCGTTAGGGCGTCATCTTCATCGACTTTCTGCAGAGTGGGACCGCCATTACCAAAAAGCGTTACTGTTCATCCTTGGAGAAGCTCAGGCGTGCCATCAGAACTAAGAGACCACACTTGAAAAACCGGGGACATCAAACTGCATCACGATAACGCGAGACCGCAAACTGCACAGATGACAATGCAGAAAAAGTGACTCGATTGGGCTGGACGCTGGTGCCACAACCACCGTACAGCCCAGACTTGGCACCATCAGAATTTTTATCTGTTTGGTCGTCTGAAGGCACATCTACGTGGGAAAGCATTTCAGAGTGACGCAGAACTCATTCATTGCGTGTGTAAGGAAGCGGTGTGATGACCAACCTCCGGAGTTTTAATAACGTGCGTTCTTGTCATGGAAACAACGTTGGCTGCAATGTAGAGAAGCCAATGGATCCTAACATTGAGTGACTTATCTCTAAAGCCAAAGGTCCAAGGTTGCTACCCACCAACTTTCATGATTTAACCTTTGAAAACTGGGGAGTTACAGGCGATTGTGTGTTACTTATCTGACGTTATGTATGTATGTATGTGTGTATGTGTGTGTGTGTGTGTGTGTGTGTGTGTGTGTGTGTGTGTGTGTGTGTGTGTACATACATCGAAGAGCCAAAACAACTCTTACTCGCCGAGAAATGGACGCTACAAGAATTCTAAAGGTGTCTTATGGTATCGGTATACACACGTTACCAGTAGATTCTTTAACTCTTGTAAGTTACATGGTTGAGCCGAAACATGATGACTACCTGCCTAATATGATGTTGACACTCCACGTGCTGTCAAAAACGCGCTTACCCTGCAAGGTACCGACGGTATAAGATTTCGGAAGGTGTCTTGTGGTACCAACACGTTAGCAGAAGAACCTTTAACTCTTGTAAGTTACGTGGTTGAGCCACGGCAGATCGCATTTGCTGTTCCAATACAAACCACAGATGTTTGGTTGGATTGATGTCTGGGGAATTTGGAGGACAGGGTAATCAATACCTAGAAGACTTCCTCATGTTCCGCGAAACATTCTGGAACAATTCAGGCAGTGTGGCATGGCGCATTATCCCGCTGATAGAACGCACTAATAGAAGAGAAGATCGTTGTTGTGAAATGATGTATCTGGTCTGCAATGATGTTTAGGTAGGTGGTAGTCGTCATAGTTTCTTTCACATGAATGACTGGATCCAGGCTTTCCCAGTAGAACATTGTCCAAAGCATTGCACTTTCTCCACTGGCTTGTTTTCGTTCCACGGTGCATCTTGGTATCAACAGTTCCCCAGGTAAACAACGCACACATATACCCTACCATCCACATGGTGCAACAGGAAGCGAGATTCGTCGGAACGAACGACCTTCTTTCAATCATTCAAGGTTTAATATTTAGTTTTAAAAGTTTTAATACTTGCGTGCTTCTATTCAGGCTTTTTAATTTAATACAATAATTTCCAGTTTGAATCATTGAATTATTCCTAAGCAATATGACCGGTAATATTATCTCCCTTAAAACATTTTCGTTATGGTCAGCTCGAAAGCTTTGCTTGACTGCTTTTACAATTCCACGAAAGGAAGTGCGGGATTGATTGGATAAGAAAAGGTGATTTCTGGTTCTCGAATAAGAATTCTGCTCTGGTGTACTAAGGATGTTTATCACACATTCTACTGCTCTCTGACTAGGAAGTGGAAAGTCACCAAGATACACCTACGGCCAGGAGAGACATACCACGCTAGTCTTGCGCAAGCAGGAAGAAAGCGAAAGAGAGAAGACGAGGAAACTTAAGACATATAGGAAACACAAAAAGAATGTGAAAAGAATATTTAATGGGTAACATAGTTCATGAAATGATAGCATTATGCTCAGTAACCCCAAAAAATAGACGAAAAAGAAAAAGTACACATACATTACACGTACGAAAGTAAAAACAAAAAAAACTAAAATGACTATATAAAAGCAATCTGAAACTACAGGCAAAATTTAGGGCAGAATTCGAACCCTCCGCTTGTCTCCAAGCTTTCTGGTGACAGTTCCGGATTTATTTCAGTTCATTCCACGCAGAATGCAACCTACATTAAGAGCATATGCTGGTCCTACACCATTTTAGTAAACATCAATGGTTCCTACACTGGCGTTACCATTTTATATATCCGTCTCATGTGCTGAAAAATGGCTCATATAATAAAGAGTTGGGAAATCATTGGGTGTTGATGGCAGCGTGATCAAAGTAAAGATTCTGATGCGGCAATGGTCTGAACGTTATGCTAACAGAACTGACCAACGTCGTACAAGTCAGATACTAGACTGGATTCCAAAGGACAGGAAAATACCTAGAAGACCATGTGGGAGATGGAGATGAAATTCGAAAGCTCGCCGTAAAGAACTGTACAAGACACTGATTTGTGGAAGAAATTTGGGGGTACCTTCATCCAGCAGTGAATTGAGAATTGATGTGGATGATATTAAAGAGAAAGTAAAATAAATCGAATGTAAATAAATCATGCACTGCTTAATGAAAAACAATGAATTTTAGAACGCCTTCTTAACAGAAATATTTCGTGAATCCATTACATTTAATAGCGGAACACATTGCGTGCTTGTGAGTACGTGCCTTCGTCTTCTACGTGTTTACGGTAGCTTCCATCATCGTCATTACCAATTGAAGAAACCCGTTTTTCACCCAGCAGGGAAACCTTCGTTTCAGATTAATGTTTATCAATGCAATCGTTCATCGTCCGATCACGTCCGAGCGTTATCTTCAGTGGAGTCTGTGTTGCAGGCTGAAACTTGTGATAAGCGTCCGTCATCCTAAAACACACACGCAGTGACACACAAACGCTCTAACCTCCAAAGACACGTGCATTCGATCACTAAAATCGCTTATTAGGAGACACGGCAACATAGCCCTGGGGGGGGAGAACGGTAGCGGCGACGTCTGTGCTACATTGTCACAAACTTTGTGGTGGCCTTAGTTTAGATAGGTTACTGAGATTGGCACCGCTAATCAAGATCGGATAGACATCATGACGGTGTATAAAAAAAAAAAAAAAACATTGCTGAAAGACGAAAAAGATTGAAGATTAAAAGCCCTTACAACCAGATACAGAAAGTTTTCTCTCAGCTTTAATTGATATTTTCCCCATTCTCTTTCACTTCAATTCTCATCCTAACACTAAACGAAGGGAAGGGTGGAATTTGTTCATCTAATGGACTAGAAGTTTGGGATATTAATTTCTCATGCCAAGTTTGAAGTACAAGGTCTGCACGGGCCGGGCCTGTACTGGAAAGTTTAGTATTTTGTTCCTGAATTACAAAAAAAAAAAAAAAAGTTTTCGTCACACTAAGCTAAGACTGGCTGATCATAGATACACTACTGTTTGTGAAAATTGCAACACCAAGAAGAAACCATGCGATTGAATGAAATCTATACCACACATTACTGATATGACTGTACATAAGTGATTTAATTTTCAGAACAATACAGCAATTTTTACCTGCAAAAATCAGTATCTTGTGAAGCCTCCGCGAGCTGCAATAAAAGCTTCTAGACGGCGTGGCATTGAATCGAAAAGGCGTTGGATGGTATCCTGGGTAATTGCTTGCCAGGCGGTATGTATGCGAGTCCACAGATCATTGGTACCGACCGCTGATGGGCCAATTACCAAGTGACTATGTCCCAGACATGTTCAATAGGCGTCATGTCTGCTGTGCTGCGAAGAGGGCTTGCACGTTCCTGGAAACATGTGGTCGGGCATTGTCCTGCTGGAATATAGCGCCAGGAGCGCTCTGAAGGAAGGGTATGACTTCTGCCTATACAACTTCCCTGATGTAGCGGTCGCTGGTGAGATTGCGCTCAAGTCGTGGCAGCAGAGATCGGGAATGGTACCTAATGGTATTCCACACCATCACACTTGGCGTTCGGCCCGTATGACGCTCGACAACGCACTGGAAGAAGGCGCTCACCACAATACCATCTTATGCGTATGGGGCCATCATAGTAGTCCAAGTTGAATCGGGACTCGTCCGAAAACACATGTTGCCAATCAGCACGTCATTGTGTGTATCAAAAACTCCATTCCAGTCTGAGGCGTCCATGGTGTTCAGGGTCAAAGGAATCCGCCGCAAAGGGATGCGTGCAATCAGTCCTCTGTGCAGCAGACGGCGTGGAACTGTGGAGGCAGGCGATTCCACACCTGTCGCAGTGCTCCACTGTCGTGCTAACACTTGCGAAGATGCGGAACGTTCGTCACTGCCATGCGGACGAGGTGTCGGTCATCCCGCGGTGTCGTCACACTTCTCGGTGCACTGCCGGATAGTCGATGCCCCTTGTTCTCCTCGGTCCACCACCGCCACACGCGCGTCACTGCCGTGGCGTTATCGCTTCCGAGCAGCAATGTCCCGGTACGAAAATGCACCTTCACGCAGACCAAGCATTCGTCCCCGTTCGAACCCTGTCGTATGGTGATATTGCGCTCTTCGTCGTCGCCGAGGCATTATTGAATCCTTGTCTTCAAAGATCAAAGCACCTCATGGAACACGCTACATAGTGTGCCCCGCTGGGGATCTCTGAAGTCCCTGTATCCCTCTCCCCTGAAGGCGAGGGGGTCACACAGATTAATTCACAGAAAACAACAGTAAAACTCTCTCGGCCATTCAGCAATTGGAACGGCCTTGAGGATCAAACTCTGTTTATTCATGCATTCTTCTCCTTTCGTACTATCTTTTATACTGCACAATGCATTTTCACTATGGAGACCCTTTACAGCTCGCTGTCTGCGATGCATTACTGGTGTGTATCCTAAACAGCTCTCTCTTTATATCCCTCATTCGACTGTCTAGAGGGCGCTGCCGGGACCAGACATGCGCAGTGACTCTGTACTTCTAATCATTTGCATATCCTACCCTGCTCTGCATATCCTCTAAGTTTCACGTGATTACCATCATTCCTTCAGGGCCGCCCCGGTGGCGCAGTGGTCTAAGGTGTTGGCCTATGATCATTCGTCCGTAAGGGGTCCGGGTTCGAATCCCGGTCAGGCATGGGTGTTGTGTTTGTCTTACGGCACTGGCTCTCTCCCTTCCCTGGAACCAGTGACCCTAAATTAGGGACGGGCGACTGCTTATAGCCCATTGAGTTGCTCACGGTGGTCGTTAAACCTCCAAAAAAAAAAAAAAAAAAATTCCTTCAGGGTGTTGCAATTTTCACAAACAGTAGTTTAAATTAGGTGGTGAAGTTCACTAATTGAAATGAAAGACCCTATCCTCTCCACCGGATCCATTGATAATTTTAGCTGAAACTAACAAGCCAGACTGTAAGATGAGAGTCTGAAGTGGAATTTCTAGCTGCTCTGCTTACAGCTTTGTTGTAACTAATACACACACACAAAGATGTGCAGTATCGACGTAATGCGCAGTGGCAAAGCCAGCCGCCCAGAATTGGGTGGGCCATTAGGGAAGGCTAAGCTTAATGGGAGGGGAGGCACACATTTTGAAGTGTTTGGCAGAAATGTTTGCGAAAAATTCCGTTCTTGTGCATTTTACCCGACGCTGAAAATGTCAACCTTAGTTAACAAAAACGTTTTCAAGTGAATACCACAAGTAGCATTTATTCAATGTACACTGAAGTGCCAGAAAAACTGGTACACCAGCCTAATACTTGGTAGGTCCTCCACGGGAGCGCAGGACTGCAGAAATACGACAGGGCATAGACTCTACTAGCTTCTGGAAATATGCTGTAGGCAATGCACACCATACTTCTTGCAGAGCGTTCCACAATTCGGGTGTATTCCGAGGTCAGTGTGTTCGATAGCGCGTTGCATGGCATCCCAAATGCGTTCTATCTCGTTCAGATCTGGGGACTTGGGTGGGAATGGCAACACCCCAAACTCAGATGAATGCTCCTCTAACCATAATGTGGCGTCCCGACACTTGTGTAGAGGTGCATTTTCCTGTTGGAACAGGTCCAACCCATCAATGCAGGACATGGACGCATGAATGCAGGACATGGACGGGTGTACCCCGTCAGAAAGGATGCGCAAATAGAGTTGGCCGGTCACAGACGTTTGTAGACGTACCAGGGGTCCCAGTGAAGTCCAGCTAAACACACCCCATACCATTTCGGGCCCACCAACAACCGGTACAGTTCCCTGTTGACAGGCGGGATCCATGGCTTCATGGGGTTTGCGCCACACACGAATCCTTCAATCTGCGCGATACAGTTGGAAACGCGACTCGTCAGACCAAGCTACTTGTTTCCAGTCATCAAGTGTCCAGTGGCGGTGTTGCCGTGCCCAAGCGAGGCGTATAGCTCTGTGTCGTGCACCCATCAAGGGGACTCGAGTTGGGCGTCTGCTCCCAAAGCCCATATCGTGCAGGGTACGTTGCCCAGTCCGGGCGCTGATGGTTGTTGAGGCTCCAGCATTGAATTCCGATTATACCTGCGAGAGTGTTGCACGCCTATCGTGTGAAACGATTCTTGACATCCGACGATGGTCACATTCACCCAATGTCTTTTTACGGCCACACTGTTATTGTAGGTTGGAGGTTTTGCCGGAATTCTTTCTTGTAGTCACGGTACACAGTGGCAATGGTTGTCCGTGAAAATCCGAACTTCGTTTCTACCTCCGAAATGCTATGGCCCATCTCACGAGGGTCAACTATGACACCGCGTTGATAATCGCTTTAATCGTTATTACTTGTCATTCTCATGCCGAAAACAGCTGTGACAGCTGGCAAGGATGTCTATCGCTTTATACACGCACTGGCGGACGCAACCGAGTACGCGCATAGGTGACGTTGCTATGTATGTTGCATAAGCTCGTCTGTACCAGTTTTTCTGGCACTTCAGTGTATATACAATAGTATGTAAACCATAGATACGAATCTCTATGGCAATTCATTATTTCTTCGCATTTTTAGTTTACTTAGGTCATTTATTTTTCATAAGGCTGCTTATGAATTTTAGTTTGTAACCTGACAAGGAATCTCTCAGTTTTAAACCATAATTACAAAAATGGCGTGCTTCTACTACTTTCTTAGAAATTCGTTCAGAGGACTCCCTCCATTTCTCATAATAACAAACACTAAATTTAACAAAGAATTTATTTTATACAGGGTGATTCATAAAGAAGTATCCAGTTTCAAAGCACTATAAAACAAGAATAATGTAAGATATTTCATGTTACCTGTAACAGAATTGTAGGGGAATGTTTCAAGTTTTTTTAGAGACAGTCACAGATGTTCTATATGTGCACCCTTAGTCACACGACACACATTGAGCCGGTAATCCATTTCCGCCCAAAAGCGAGGTAAGATATCTGAATCAAGTGCAGTGATAGTGGCTGTGTAACGCTGTTTCAGCTCCGCTAGATCAACAGGAAGGGCGAATACCTTGCCCTTTACGTACCCCCACAGGAAAAAATCACAAGGTGTTAAGTCAGGACTTCTGGGTGGCCATTGGGTCAGTGGCATGTTGTAGTCCGCGGCTCGTCCAATCCATCGGTGAGGAAGATGTTCATTGATATATTTATCAGGTGACACGCGCGCTATCGCCTACGTCACTTCCCTCAGTAGCGGGACACAAACTTTATCAGTACATCTAACTAACGATTCACAGTTGTGGTCCGTGTCTTCAAGTGTTACTGTTTTACAGCATCTGGAGACTGTATATTTCTTTATGAATCACCCCGTATAAAAATTTCAGTGAATTCGAAGAATTCATATACATTTATCCAAGTTCCTTAGAATCTTAGATGGTTGCACCCGCCATATGTTCCACCTGCTTAAATATTTTGGGGGGTGCCAAAGTGTAGGCTCAAACAAAAGTTTGGTATACTTCAGCCCACCCGTAGCGTCGCGCCTGATAAAGCAGTTGCGTGACAAAGCGTACTCTCGACGAGCATCTTCATTAACCCTTTAACTGGCCGGAACGAGTTAACTCGAGGTTAGCAAAATGGGATAAAAGCAGCTCGAACGAATATGTTCACTGTCTAAGAAATGGGCTAAAATGAACTCGAAAGAATATGTTCACTGTCTAAGAAATGGGCTGAACGAGGCTGGAATGAGTGAACCTGAGGATCAGAAAGTGTTCCTTTCCTCTTGACGTTGTTATTAAAAGTGTGTTTAGCGGATTCATTGACACTAATCCTTTCTGAGTGATTACCTGCTCAACAGGCGACGAACCTAAGAAAGGAGACAGAAGATGCTTGGGTGACTTGTTTCTATGAAGTGGCATGCTGGTTATGCCAAGGGGACTAACTCTTCCCTACCATGCCTTGAGTCATGGAGCAGAGAATAAAGAACTAGAAGGAGAACGCTTATCATCGTTAATAGGTTTACTGCTCGTACTGCGGTGATGAGAGGGAAAAACGAATTGTTTTGAGGCAGCTTTTGTAAAACACGGCCGTTATGTGATTATTTCTGTTCAGGAACCCCCAGAAACTTTGGGCACCATTTGTTTTCAGGTACATTGGCTCCTTAAAGGGTTAAAGCAGACAAAAATCGTGATATGTTTTGAAGTGGCCGCACTGAATAGAAATTGCAAGATTTCACCTGTGGTGTATTACAATTGCATTTTTCTTTTATTACATACACATACATATTTTACTCTATTGTACTTAAATGAAAAGATCATTTCATTGTTGTAAATGAGACAGTATAGCAAGTTATGATCGTGTTATTTCACCATTATCATATGCTTGTCTCTTATTTATGTTTTTTTTAAATACATACACCGATAAGCTATTACATTATGACCACCTACTTAATAAGTTCTTGGACCCCCTTTAGCCTGCAAAACAGCCACTCGGCGAGGCATCGATTCAATGAGGTGGCGAGAGGTATCCAGGGGTATCTGGTACCATAATTTTAACAGCAAGTCCTCCAGTTCCCGTACATTTTGGGGTGGTGGTGATATAGCGCGAACCCGCTTTTCTAAGTCGAATCACAAATGTTCGATTGGGTTCATATCAGGTGAATCTGGATGACAGGGAATAAATAGAAAGTCGTCAGCATGTTCCTTAAATCACTCCTTGACGATTCTGGCAGTGTGGCATGGCGCATTATCCTGTTGGTAATGGCCATCACCAGCAGGGAACACAGTTGCCATGAATGGATGAACTTTGTCCGCAACGATGTTCAGATACTTGACAGCTGTCAGGGATTGTGCTATTGGGATAATGAGTCCTAAAGTGTCACAAGAAAACATCGCCCACAGCATAACACCGCCACTGCCGGCCTGTTTCCGCCAAAGAATGCATCCAGGTGCCATAGACCGTTGTTAATCGGCGTATCCACGCTCGGCTGTCTAGGTGATGCACCAGGAATCTTGATTCGTCAGACCAGGACCCTTTCTTCCAATCATCCAGTGTCCAATCTCGATTATCGTGGGCCTATTTCATTCGTTGTTGAAGATGACGTGCAGTGAGCATAGGGACCCGGCTGGGTCTTTGGCTGCGCAGGCCCATGCGCAGAAGGCTACGTTGAACTGTGTGCTGTGACACATTGTCCTGATCACCACTGTTGTAGCTGCGGGGTGCTTTGTCGCACTGTGGCCCTGCGGTCGCTGTAAATAATGTTTGACAGTCTTCGCTCTCCTCTGGCATCAATGAACTGTGGAAGACACACGGCTGGCCATCTGTGCAACACTTTTGATACCTCCTCACTACACCGGCACATGAAAAACCCACAAACCGCACCGTTTCCGAGATCATAGTTCCGAGGCGCCGTGTCCTAACAATGCCGTGTCATAACAATTTGTCCTTTCTCAAACTCTGATAAGTCGGCAGCTTTTTCCATTCTGACTCCAAACACTCTTAGTAACCGAAAGCCGGTCCTCGTGTTGTATATATACTGCTCTGTGAACTTCACCAGCGCCACCGTTCGGTCTCCAGGCGCGCTCATTTCTCTAGGCTGGGGGTGTTCATAGTGTAATGACTCATCAGTGTATGTACTGCATACAGTGAACTTATGACATCAAAGTTAAATAAGAATTAATCTAAATTTCTATATACTCTCAGTAATCCGGCACTCGCGCCAATCTGGCATCCCTCTGTGCAAGGAATGGACGGATTAGCAAGATTCTAGTATAATATGTTCGCAGCACAGCTCATAACAGATTATGAAATTCAAAGTGCAAGTACCCAAGGTACTTGGATATTCATTTTTTCATTTTAAATTTCCTTTCTGGACAATGTTTCACGAGCCATTAAAACGGGCAAGACCCATCCTTTACTTTAAGAACTCCCGCTAGGAGTTCTCAAAGTAAAAATTTAGTAAATTTTAGCTTTACGCTACGAAAAGACTATTTCGGTTACAGCACAAGTTTTTTTTCTTGAATTTGATACGTTAGGCAAAACTGATTACTTTAACACCTTTCCACGTGCAAGAGTCCAAATTTAACGCTAAGGGTGCTGAAAATGGAATTTCTCTAAATTTATCAGTACGTTGAGTATAAATTAATTGTCATAAAATTGGAATGTGTTTCAATTACAAAACTTGCTTTTTTCTATTTCTTCAGCTTTGGAAAATCGTTTTGTTTTTACGTTATGAGAAAATTAGTAGGCAACGCGGGCATGGTATCAAGCAAAAATAAAATGCTGGAAGGCATTGGCAACTGGAAAAGTCCTTCACCTTAGAAATTTCGTGTAAAATGCAATTTGTGCACAGTACTTTTCACGAAAAGTCCACCTTTTTCAAGTGAAGTACTGTGCAATTTGTGCACAGTACTTCAGTTGAAAAAGGTGGACTTTTCGTGAAAGAATTTTCCTGTGGCGAACAATCCTCTAAATCGAAGAGAATCAGTAGTTCATGGCATAGACACATGCCATGAACCAAGAATGCTGGACAGTAATACTTTCATCAGTCAATGCAGGAAAGCGAGAATGTGAAGAGTTTCTTGAAAGCATTTTTTCTTATTACTTTCATGGGGAAAATTGAGGTCTGCATTTTTTTTATTCAGTCAAAAAGATGTGTGAGATTTTTTTCTATACCTGCTCTGCAGTTGTCAGAAACAGAACCATCTACACTGAAGAGTAATTGAATTAGAGATACCTGTCTAGTAAAGTGTAGCACCACCTTTCGCCCTGATGACGGCGGCGATTCGTCTCGGCATGGACTCGACAAGACACCGGAAGCGTTGGGAAGCCATACGGATCCACGACCACTGAACTAGTTCCCACAGTTCACAAAGATTTGATGGAAGGGCGTCAGAGCCTCAAACATCTCTCTTGATGGCATCCCAGATGTGCTCGATGGGATTGAGGTCAGGTGAACTATCTGGCCAAGGAAGCGAGTTCACGTCAGTGGAATGTTCATCCAACCATTCGGATACAATACGGGAGCGATGGCATGGTACATTGTCTTGTTGCAGGATGAGGTCCCCAGTGGGATGTTGAAGACGCACAAACGGGAGCAAATGGTCGTGCAGGATATCCCGGTAACGTTGACCTGTGAGGGACGATGTCACACGTCAAAGGGTTCCCATTTCAGTCCACGTAAACAGTCCCCAGACGAGAATGGCACCCCCATTAGCTTGAAGAGGACCCTGCTGGCAAGAAGGATCCATCGCTTTATGTGGTTTGCGCCGTACTCTTATCCTGCCATCCCCATGTACCAACGTGAATCTCGACTTATCAGTCCAGGCAACATTTTTCCACATGTCTAGGGTCCAGTGGCGATGCTCCCGCGCCCATGCTAATCTTTGCACCCTGTGATGTGCGGTCAGCAGCGGTACTCTCGTGGGACGATGGCTTCTGTACCCCATAACGAGGAGATGGTTCTGGATGGTGTGGCTACTTACACGTTTTTGTGCACCAGCGTTAAATTGCCGAGTGATTTCTTGCACTGTGGTCCGTCTATCCGCTGTTACAATGCGAGCTAGCCGACGATGACCCCGCTCATCCACACGCTGTTGTCCATGGTAGTTGGCCCTTGCAGGGATGGTTTTACCGGATTCGATGTGCTCACGGTGCACCCGTAACACAGTAGCTCGTGAAAATCCTAGTGCCTGCACGACTTCCGAGATGGAGTGACCCATTCGTCGGGCCCCGACAGTTTGCCTACGATCAAATGCGCTTAGATCCTTCGTCTTACCCATACTGCGTCCGACTCTTACTGATTCCCGTCGCATCACTCCTTTTATTGTCGGATCGCTGCATACGTCATGTCGTTTCCGTTTACAGAGCCGCCCACAGAGCCACATTTGCATAACGCCAGTTGTCTCTAATTCAATTGCTCTTCAGTGTATATATTAATTCTATAAAGTGTTTTTACTGTGAGTCCTATTTTCAGAGAACGTCTGAACGTAAAGATATGGTTGAGGTATCAAAATAAAGGTCTTACCATGTAGATGTGCCAGTCGAAGAGAAAATGAGATTGGGGCAACGGTTCGGGCGTTGTCGGGCGGCAAAGTTCCCATGTAGAGTCTATGAGAGAAGCTTGTGGTTGACATTCGATCGCCTGTGGTTAACTCGCATGCTGTTGAAGGCAGAGGCCTACTTCAGGCCCTTCTTCAGACGTCTGAAGAAGGGCCTAAAGTAGGCCTGAAAGGTCTAACGTTGTGTTTTTAACAGAAAGAGTGGTTTTAATTAGTAATATAATGAAGTACTTTTAGCATGTAAATATTTTAATTGAAGTTTTTAACCTATCGTGCATAAGACGGTAAATTTATTTCCTTAGTACTCCTAGCACGAAATTTTCTTATTGGAGTTGCTCACGGTGGTGGTTAAACCTTCGGTCAAAAAAAAAAAAATCACGAACCTGGACTATTGTCTTTATTGAAGTGGTTGAATGAATTTGTCAGTCAAATAAAGTTTATATTTGTTGTTTCATATAAGTGTATTCTTTTCAAAAAAAAAAAAAAAAAAATCTAACCGTCGATTCCTACGGGCTTCGTCCTGTAAGAATAAAATTCAAAAGATCCGGTTTGAAAATGAAAAAGTTGAAACTACAGCTTTTTGCGTAAGAGTATCAATGAAAGTTTTTTATTTCTTTTTCAAAAGTTAGTTTTAGGTTGATTTAAGGAATAGAAATGGTGAGAATACTTGATAATTATCAGTATTAAACCAGGTGAGAAAATAATAAGAAAATGCTGCTGAAATACTGTATAGATTTCTTTTAACACTATTAAATAAGAAAAAGATAGATATTGTGATATTCTAGAATTTCTTTATTTTTCAGCCTAAACATTAACTCGTTGGGTTTAGGCTGGTTTAGGAGGATTAAGACTGAGAAAGAATTTGATTATCCTATCACAATAGAGGAAAACAATTAACCGCAAACACCCAAGATTATCAGGAAAGTTTCTACAAGCATTCCTCATCGCAACTGCAGGGAGAAAGGTTCCAACACACAGATGTTTTCCCTTGGCTGGAAGCAGCATGAAAGCAATTTGTAGCACAGCAGGCCAGTTAAGAATTCGACTTAAACAACGAAAAGTGTGGGAAGCGTGAATACTTCACTTAAAGGAAGGCTAAATTATTTTAACTGTTTTTAGGCCAGTTAAGAATTCGCCTTAAACAATGAAAAGTGTGGGAAGCGTGAATATTTCACTAAAAGGAAGGCTAAATTATTTTAACTGTTACTTTCAAAATAAGTTCATCGATAAAAACTCGAGAATTCAGAGTATCAGCTACAGCAAGAAAAAATATACGTTATTAATATGAGAAAGTGAAACATCAATTGATAACACAAACAAAGTGGTCGCTTTAAGGATTGATTTGTTTCGGTCCGTGAAAACCGAAACAAAACTGGCAATCTAATTATACGTTTTCGGAGCCCCTCAAGCTCTGGGACCGTAGGCGCGCGCATAGTGCGCCTATTCGGAAATCCGCCCTGGACTTCTACAAAGGCCAGGCGAAACATATACAGAAGTCCAACTTACATCAACTTCTTATTGATCCAGCAACATTAGACGAAATCCTAGACACACCACTTCACATATCTTTGTCAAGAAGTTTTCCATCAAAACTCAGTAACGATCTAACATCCCCACACCCCAAAGCGACTGCTGCACCGCCTTTTTATCTAACATTCTTATCACATACATACGTCACTCTTGTTCTGACCTCAGTGTGTTGCGAACATCATTCTCGTTTGAGGGAAAAGACAACGTTAAGGTTTGAAAATGTCTAAGAGAACGAACTTAAATTTACATAGAAAAATAAACTCAAGAGGAAAGTTAAAATAGAATATACGTTACACGAGCTGTAGTTCCAGGTATGTTTCAGTCACATCCGGGGGCTGCAGGTGGGGTTGATAGGGAGGGTAATTTCGCCCGTTGGGGGTCCCGTGTGGGCTCTGTTCCTGCTTTACGGTAGCGCGGCTAAGTTACTGTGAAGTTACGCTGTACTATCTAACACTTTTCTTTTTTCGAATCCTATAGCATATACTAATCTTAATCACTTAGCTAGCTATTTCTACGAGCTGTTTGACACCAGACGTCAGACACTGTTTTCTTAAGATCCTCTCCACCATGAATTATTTATTTAATAATTATATTCAGTTTTACTCAGCAGTCAGAGAGAGAGAGAGAGAAAAAGAGAGACAGAGAGAGGGAGAAAGAAAGAGAAAAGAGACAGAGAGAGGGGGAGGGAGTAAGAGAAAGAAAGAGAGAAAAGAGACAGATAGGGGGGGAGAAAGAAAAAGAGACAGAGAGGGAGGGAGAGAGAGAGTGAGAGGGAGGGAGGGAGGGGGGGAGGGAGAGAGAGAGAGAGAAAGAGAGAGAGAGATGTTAACTTAGGCCCAAACACTGCACAACGGCTATATCTTAACAACAGTCACTTTTTCCCGGTCCGAGCAGTTATTATTATTTTACCACCATTTTACGTACACGCTGTTAAAGAAGAATGATAAAGTTTAGCAATCTTTGAGCAAAGAGAAAAACAAAACAGAAAATTTAAAATAAAACTGCAGTTCCGACGAAATTCAGCGTCGCAAAAAGTACGTTGTCAGTAATTCTAACAAATCATGAGAGAATTATAGCTGCTTATGGTTACAGCCACTTTGAACCTCCTCGTAAACTTATGCGAACCTCGTAAAAACGGAACCGAAATTGCATTAATGAAGTGGATTATAGTGATACGAGTGAGATGAATTTACAGTATATGTAGCATTGCATACCGTAACGCAGCATACAATTCTGCATCACTATGTAAAGTTTTTTAAAAAAATAACGAAATTAATGCTTTAGAAGTCAAAAGGTATGTACTTACTTTTTTGTTTTGCAAAATTTCACATATTTCAGAGTGCAGATTTAGTTGTAGAATTAATTACACATCAATAACACGGCTTTTAACGCGAATAAATTTTCTCGGTACCTCCGATGATTTGTGCTCAAGTGTAATGAGTAAGTACACCTTCCGACACCCTAGCTGATAAACAGTGCACTATTTTAGTGCACATTTTGCACAGCATTCTTCATAGTGAACGGTATCAGTTGCAAAAAGAATTTTTTTAACCAGATTTACAGAATTCTGTAAAATATTTACAGATTGAGAAAGCTATTTATGCCGACTAAGCGGCAGAAAAATGCGTTCTAAAAAATCACTCATTGAACCAAAATGCTTCTAACAGAATATGTCGTCATCAACCATTATCAATCCACTGTTGAATACTAAGCGGCAGAAAAATGCGATATGAAAAATCACTCATTGAACCAAAATGCTTCTAACAACAGAATATGTCGTCATCAACCATTATCAATCCACTGTTGGATGAAGGTCTCCCCAAGTTTCTTCCACAATGGCCTGTCTTGTGCCAGTCTCCATGTTACCCCTGCATACTTTAGAATTTCATCCACCCATCTCCCATGTGATTTTCTTTAGAGTCTTTTCCTGTCCCTTGGAATCCAATCTAAAATTTCGGTAGTCCATCAAAGGTCCGTTCTTGTGGCAACATGTCCAGCCCATTGCCATTTCAGGGATTATACTCTGATTATGATGTATTTCACTCTTGTCATTTTCCTGACCCACGAGTTCTTCTTTTTATCTCTTCTGGTTACACCAAGCATGCTCCTCTCCATAATTCTTTCGGTTGTCTGCAGTCTTTGTATGTCTTTTTTAGTTAAGGTTCACATCTCTGCACCATACGTAAGCACTGGAAGTATGCATTGATCAAGCACTTTTCTTTTAAGACATAATAGCATACTGCTCTTAAAATTTGTACTGTTTCTTCCAAAAGCTCTCCATCCAAGTTCTATACACCGATTAATTTCTTCAACAATGTGACCTTCATTTGATATCTGCTGTGCAAGGTAAATGTAGGTATCGGTTATCTCCAGCTTTTCCCCGTCAGTCGATAAATCTTCATTTCTTGTAAAAGTACATCACTTTTGTCTTCTGAAAGTTCATTTTTAATCCCACTTTTTTACTCTTGTCAGCAAGTTCTTGGGTCATACTCTGCAGCTCTGAAGGGGTAGTTGCAAAAATGACTACGTCATCAGCAAACGAAGGTGAGTTAAATAATCTCCATTAATCTTTATTCCTTTGTTTTCCCAGAAAGACATGTTGCAATGTGGCATTAAAGGGCTTGGAAGATTTGGTGTCACCTTGTCTCATTCCCTTTCCAATTATTATGTGTGCTGTATCCTCAAATATCCGAACCTTTGCACTTGCATTTTCATAGATGTTATAAATAATGCCAATGTATGCATCTTTAATACCGCAGGATTTCAAAGCCATTGTTACTGCTGATGGTTTCATGGAATTAAAGGCCTTTTCATAATCGATAAAAGCCATACACAAGGGGAGTTCATATTCTCTCGTTCTTTCAGTTAGCTCTCTCTCTCTCTCTCTCTCTATATATATATATATATAACACCGAATAACAAAATTCATGCCGAATTGAAATGTCATTCAAAAAGTTTAGAATCGTGTGCAAGATTATATTAATAGATGCCGATTAACAAAAATTCATACTGAATTGGGATGCATTCGAAAAATATTATAAACATATGGAAGTTTATAGACACTATGCAACAGAAATACATATCAAAATGAAATGCCATTGAAGTTAGTTTTGTAGGTAAGGGACAATATTTCAAGATGTCAAATCACAAGCAAATTTCTAGACAATGGGTTTATTATCAAAATTGAACTGGAATGATATTCGAGAGAGCTTAAACACTGAATTAAAAAATCAAGGTTCTGTATATCAGTTATTAAATTGCACCGTTTTTTTTTCGCATGTCTTTTGGGGAAAAAATCGTGCTTATATTATCACTTTGTTCGCCCGTTTGTCTGTGGACACCATATCTCTGCAACTATTACTCCGATTTGAAAAAATCCTTTTTCCATTGGGAAGCTTGAAATGTGAGAATGATGATCCCTGCATTTTGGTTTTTCCCCCGATGCATAATTTCGCCGCTAGAGAGCGTAATTGCGGACGATATCGAAATACATTTTATTCCATATATTTGCTTCTAAATATCCGACTGAAAAAATTATTTTCTATGCTAATTAGATCGAAGACTATTTTAAGTGCAGTCTCTTTTTCGAGTAATGCATACTATGCATTGCATAGGGCGTAAAGGCGAATTGCGTTGGCGTCGATATCTCTGCTTCTGAAAGTGCGATTTGAAAAATTCTTCCTGCATCGGGTACAACTCCTAATGGGAAATATTTTGCACGTAATTTCTAATTACTGGCAAAGAATGGATTGTGTGGCCACCAGGGGGCGTAAGAATTTATTTCTGCTTTTGACGTATTCGCAGCAAAATCTGAGCTTCTGAAAACTTGATTGAAAAAATTATTTTGTGGACCGATACTACTCACCTCGGAAAACCTTTTGAGAGTACGTCCTGCTTAAAATAGTTGCCAGTTTTTCCGCCAGGGGCGTTGACATATATCTTTTTTTCTCATTAACATAAATAAAATGAATTCAATAAAACTAAGAATCAATAACTTACATCGCTGTTGCTGTAGAAATGGCGTAATGCACAATGTTTAGAACACATAGTATCTAAATCTTTGTATAGAACGCTCTTTTCATGACTTCACTATGGTAACTTATTTGAGAAATAAAATTTCCGAAGACTGACTGAAAGTTTCAGGAATAATTTCAAATTAACCCAAATTAGATTTAAATATTCGACTGATACGATTAAATCAGTAATTCGCTTGCTGAATGCAAGAGGAAAGGATGTATGGCTGTTATTTGGACTTTGTTCTCGTTCAGAACATCAGTGGCATGAGAATAAATAATTTTGAATGTAATGATGGTTTCAAGGGCCCCCATAAGGGGGAAGGGGGGAGGCGAGTCCTACCCCTAGCCGTTCGTATAGCCAAATTTTTGATAAATTTAAAACACTAAAATGGACGAAATTTTTAAAAATAATAAGATATTAATAATTGATTGTATCAATTATTTTTCTTGTATTTTAGTATCTTGTACATTTACTAAAATGCTGGCTTGACAGCCTTGAAGGAGGTAAGGATTTTTCTTAGCCCTTCCCCAAAAGTACTCACATGGGCGCCACTGGATGGTTTCCATAATAAAATAAATATTTTAATGTGGACTTTATGACAAGTGATTTTGAAATTACTGCCTTTTATAAAATCCATTCAATTAATTGCATCGTATTATGTAATATTCAAGGAAAACGCACCTTGCAGTAGAGCTATACGTAGTATTAATGATACCGTATTACTTACACAGCTTTAGAAATCTAAGGTTTGGGAATTTGTTCAGTATTTCAATTCTTTCTCTTCATGACCACTCAATGAGATTTCTTTTTTATAAAGCAGACTTTATTCAATGCTACGTTGAGTCAAAAATTTAAAAGTATATAAACTACTGAGTCAAACAGAATATATGTAACGGAACAATAAGTAAATAAATAAATAAACTGAAGAATAGCCTTAAACGCAAGAGGTATTACAGTTGTTTTTCCAAAATACCAAGTGACTCTATCTAGCTGGATCCAAAGAGATCTTAAAGCTTTGCGAAGGTAAGTCAGCAGCGTTCCGCAATGATCAATTGTGATTTAATGCCGGAGTGATGACGCTCTATTCGACACTAGGATTTGTACTTATTGGTGAAAGCGGTTTCCTTGCAAATGTGTTGAACAACGATTTCTTGACAAAGTAGTCATTCAGAAAGGCGTCGTCGCAAACGCTCCTGTAGAATCCCAAGAGTTGGATAGTGACGAAAATAAAAATTATAATCACTGCAGAGGTGCTTTGCCCATCGAAATATTGCGTGGCACCAGAAAAAGGTTGCTTTAATACTCACAACACAATTTTCATCAGAACAAAATCATATTCTGACACAACCTGAAATTCATTAAGATAAGACCGTTACAGTTATTGAGACACAGTTTTATTTCGCTCTTCTCTGAAGTTTCACCTAACACTACAGTTTCCATAACAGAATTTTGATTCGATGCCATCTAAATTTTCACCAGGAAAAGACTATTATGGCTTCCATTACACAATTTTGACTTGATTTCATCTTAAGTTAGATCAAAAATGGAATTACTGCAGCCCTAATGATGTAATTTTATTTAATGCCATGAGAAGTTTCACCAAGACAAAACTATTCCGGTGGTCACAGAACTTGGTTTCTAGTTAACAGAGTTGGGCAGGAATGCATTACAAAGTAATGGAAGTACAGATTATAATTAACATTACAAGGTAAAGCAGTAACAACAGCCTAGCTGGATCCAAAGAGATCTTATCTGTGGCGCAGTGATCTAAGGCGCTGGCCTCTGATCATTCGTCCGTAAGGGGTCCGGGTTCGAATCCCGGTCAGGCATGGATGTTGTGTTTGTCTTACGGCACTGGCTCTCTCCCTTCCTTGGAACTAGTGACCCTAAATTAGGGACGGGCGACTGCTTATAGCCCATTGAGTTGCTCACGGTGGTCGTTAAACCTCCAATAAAAAAAAAAAAAAAAAAGCAGTAACAGGTAATGCATTACAAGGTAATCCCAAGGAAGGTATGCACAAGGTAATGGAATTAATCAGTAATGCATTACAATGAAGAGGATATAATTCAGTTTTTTAATAATGCCATATTGATAATGAAGAGTATTCAGTTATTAATAATGCAATTACTGGTAACGAAATTACACCATTTGTAAATAATAATTACATATCAATAGTTTATAGAAATGTACGTGTGCCAAAAACTATGCCTAGAAAAGTCGGCCATCTAATATAGCAGACAGAGACGGAAGTGTCGCGTAGAATGTTCTAGAAGCGGCAAAAATGGATTGGACGTTTGTAGAATGTTCCAGAGTGACCGCACAGTAGGAAGTTGGAGAGTTTTATGTAAATCAAGAATATTCCAGAAGGTTCAGGTCCTGTCGTGAAGTA
Organism: Macrothele yani; assembly: GCA_039090855.1. Classification (NCBI taxonomy): domain Eukaryota; kingdom Metazoa; phylum Arthropoda; class Arachnida; order Araneae; family Macrothelidae; genus Macrothele; species Macrothele yani. Next base: position 134,796,353 of record CM077025.1, read on the forward strand.
TATATAAAGGAGTCAGCCGCTCGCTAGTCCAGTGTTCGTACCGGACAAGTAATGGATAATAACATTTGAGAAGTACGGCAGAAATGTCAAGAGTTCGTAAATTTCTGTAATATTCGGCAGTGCACCCTAACTTGCTGAACTGTGGGTGTAGTACTAATATGTGCTTGTGGCTATAGTGGGGTAATTATTTTGGACAGAAACGTATGTAATGGACGAGAATACTGTACTGGAGATGGACGAAATGAGTATCTCTAACCAAAATAAACATCCCATTCGTACTTACTTCATATGTATTATTTATTCGTTCAAATCACTTTACTTGCGACGAAGACGGGGACGTATTTGAGTTCCGAGGGTGGAACTATTGTCAAATAACCTACACAACGTGTAAGGGTGTACTGGTTGCTGGTTTATTTACGTTGTATTGTTACCCATAAGTTATTGGTTAATTACCAACATATAGTTAACCATTACAATGGGTAACTGCTACATGTCATTACAATTACCATGTAATGGTAACGCTAAGTTCTTGTTCCCGTTACCATTACGCTGTAATGTATTACCGATTAATTCAATTACGATTTTTCCCAACTCTACTGGTTAATCGTCAGAGCTGAGATCATGTTCAAGTCTCGAATGAAGCATGGGTGGTGTGTTTGTCTTACGGTACTGGCTCTCTTCCTACTCTGGAACTAATAACCCAAAATTACGGACAGGAAACCCCTCATACCAGAGAGTTGTCACTCACGATGATCGTTAAACACCAAAGAGGGAGAAGGATTGATATAATTTATATTTGATACCATCTGAAGTTTGACCAGGACAAAATTATTACGTCACGAGAGGACCATGTTCTACTGCCGCCTTAGATTTCATCAGGTCGTTGTAGTCACAGTCCTCCTGATGTGGCAACTCCAGTTAAAGTTTTAAAAATGAGGAAATGCCTCAGTCTTCGAAGTACCATCAATCTGATACTTCTTACAGCTTCATTACGATAAAACTGTCAGTCATGATATATGCAATTTCAACCAGGCATTTAAGTTTCACTTTTACAAGGCTATTGCAATTTTTACAGCAAAATCTTACGCTTTCTAAGCTTTCATTCGGACAACGCTGTTAGATTGTTCACAGCATGATCATATTTTGATGCGATCCTGAAGTTTCATCAATGTGAAATCATTACAGTAACTTCAGCACTTTCATTCTAAAGCCATGAAAAGTTCTGCCAAAAGAAACATTCAAGACACAATCTCATCCTAGTGGCGTAAGAAGTTTAATCAATAAAGGATTATATACGCGACGAAAGGTATTAATTAGTTTCGGGATTTCTCATTTTGGGACTATTTTCTGCCAAGATTTCGAGAAGATAACATCTTTAAAAATTGTTCTAGGGCATAAAGCAGCAAACAGCAAATTTTCTTTTTACGAAGTTGACCAGCATTGAGATGCGCTTGAACATGTATTTTTTGTTTTGTTTTGGGGTTGAAAGCCTACCATGATCAATTCTTAAGGTTATAAGCAGTTGTCCATACCTAAATTAGCGTCTCTGGTTCCAGGGAAGGGACAGACAAATACACCACCCGTGACTAATCCACATCAGACAAATACACCACCCGTGACTAATCCACATCAGACAAATACACCACCCGTGACTAATCCACATCAGACAAATACACCACCCGTGACAATTCCACACCAGACAAATACACCACCCGTGACAATTCCACACCAGACAAATACACCACCCGTGACTAATCCACATCAGACAAATAGACTACCCATGACTAATCTTAAATACGCCACCATCGGACAAATGTACCATCCATGAATAATCTTAAATGCACCACCATCAGACAAATATATCACCCTTGAATAATCTAAAATACACACCATCAGACAAATATACCACCATCAGGCAAATATACCATCCATGAATAATCTTAAATGCACACCATCAGACAAATACAGTATACCACCCATGACTAAACTTAAAAACACCAGCATGAAACAAATACGCCACCTATGACTAATCTTAAATACGCCACAATCAGACAAATGTACCACCCATGAATAATCTTAAATACACCATCTGTGACAAATCTTAAACACACCATCTGTGACTAATCTTAAACACACCACCATGAAACAAATGTACCACAGATAAATAATCTTAAATACACCGCCATCAGACAAATATGTCACTCATGAATAACCTTAAATACACACCATCAGACAAATACAGTATACCACCCATGACTAATCTTAGAATCACCACCATGAAACAAATACACCACCTATGACTAATCTCAGAACCACCACCATGAAACAAATACACCACCTATGACTAATCTTTTATATAAGCTACCATCAGACAAATACACCAGCCATGACTAATCTTGGGTTTGAACCCTGATCCATCACGAGCGAATGGGCAGAAGAGTCTAAGACCACTCTGCCACAAGGACATATATGCATTTTCGGAATATAAGCAGAATTATGTGCATTCAGATTAAGAAAGGAATATACTTTTAATATATTTTAAGAACTATCATTCATATTACATATTTCCGAGATTCAAATTCAAAGGTAAGTGATCAGATACAGATTTAAATAAATCGCCATGGATACTGTTCAGGAGAGCTACTGATATTTGTTACATCTCCAGCAGTTACCTATAATACTACAAAAATAGTCTGCAAACATCCACATTGTATTTATCTGATTAAGCGTCGCACGGATCACTTTGCTGACGCATTCATTCCTGCAACACTGGAACGTCTTTTAGTTTGGTTTCTCCCGAGTATTAGAAGTTTGAGTAATTTAAGACAGGGCCAGACCAACTGATCTTTAAGAGCTCTACCTTTAAAAACATTTCTACTGGTGGTGTTTAAATTTCTCTCTTTATATTAAGGGCGTATAAACTGCGCTTGAACAGTTCTGCTTAGGAAACATTGATTTCGGTGTTATTCAAGGAAACTTCTCTTCAACATTTTGCCTTAAAAAACCTTGATATTAGTGTTGCACAAATTTAGCTACTTAAATCAAACACAAACTGCTCTTCTGATCTTGCTTTCAAAAATATTGCCTTTTAGACAGCACGTTAATAAAGGATATATAAATTCCTCTTGAACAATTCTGCTGTTAAAATCGTTGGTCTTAGTGCCTTTCAAGTTCAGCTATTTGAAACAAGGATCAGCAAACTACTTTTGGTAGTTTTGCTTTTAAATACAATAGTTTTGATGTTGTTAAAGCATGAACTGTTAAAATTAAGGACAAATAACTTTCTCTTGGATGTTTTTGTGCTTCTTTAAAAGTTTTGAAACAATTACTCATATCAAATTATTGTGTTACTCAAGTTCAGCGATTTAATAAAGGATGAATCAGAGCTTCTCTTGAACAGTTCCGGGTGAAACCTGTTCAGTTATAAAAGCTAATGACAGACGTCTTATGACGTTTGAAAGAAAGGGTATTGAGAAAGATATACGGTAATTTATACAACGCGGAGATGGTAAGGTACGCGAGAGAACACATAATGAGAAATTTCAACAGCTCTATAAAAATCCAGACATAATCTCATTTGTCCGAAGTAAGAAACTGAAATGGCTTGGAGATGTGTTGGAGAGCGGATGGACAAACTGCGATGGAAGTACTCTTCAACAGAATAAATAAAACGAGACCGAGGTGGAGACCTTGGACTAGGGGGATAGAAGTAAAGCGTGGGGATCTGAAAAGAATGAAAAAAGCAGACGCTTGATCGTGACAGATGGAAAGCCTTGATTGCCGCATTGTATGTTTTCTGTACTGCAGCTTTCAATGATATCTCCTCTGCTTGCAATTCCATTATAGCAATAAACTGGATACCACTTTGGTACCCACAGTTACCAAAACTTTAGTGGCCAGTGTTGTTACCTAAATGGCCTGTTAAGCTGATGATGAATCAAGAAAAAACATAATTTTTGAAAAGTTCTGCCTTTGAAAACATTGGTGTTCGCGTTATTCAAGTTCGGCTGTTAAATCAAGCTGAACTTGAATAACGAATTTTAAATTAAAGACAAACAATCTGCTCTTCCAGTAGCTTTGCTTTAAAAAACAGTGGTCTTGGCGTTATTCAAATTCAGCTGTTTAAATTGAGGACAAAAAAAAAAAAAAAAAAAAACTTCTTCAGTAGCTTTGCATTGAAAAACATTGGTCTCTGCATTATTCAAGTTCAGCTGTTTCAATCAAGGTTCTTCTGTAGCTTTGCTTTAAAAAACCCACTGATTTTCGCTTTATTCAAGTTCAACTATTTAAATCAAGAAACTGTTCTTCAGTAGCTTTGCTTTAAAAGCATTGGTATTCGCGTTATTCAAATTGATGTTTAAATCGAAGAGAAAAGTGCTCTTGAACAATTCTGCCTGGTCTTGGTGTTATCCGACGAAGAGCTGAGCAGTTCTACGCTTGCAAACATTAATCTTGGTCATGAAAGAAATACGGGATTACGCCATATAATACAAATTTTGAAAATGACAATCCGATTTTTGGCGTAAATGTGACAAGGATGGTAAGTCAGATAATATCCGAAAACTTAAAAATGAATGCCGGTTTTCTTCGACTAGCGAATCCTGTGATGGTTATATTCAAATTGATCGGAAACTTGAAACATGGTCGTTCTGGGTGGTGTAGTGGTTAGCATACCCTGGCGTTTTCTGGGAGAAACGGATTCGAGTCTCGCTCCAGGACGATGAAAATTTTCAAGTTTTCGGATATTATCTGACTTACCATCCTTGTCACATTTACTCCAAAAATCGGATTGTCATCTTCAAACTTTGTATTAATCTTGGTATTATTCAAAGTTGGCTATTTAGATCAAGGGCAAAGAAAGTGCTCCTCAACACTTTAAAAATATTGGTTTCGCTTTTATACGTAACATGCCTTACCTTTCATGAATAGCTCTTTATATATATCATCATCATCATTGTCAACCATTATCAATCCACTGCTGGACGAAGGTCTCCCCAAGTTTCCTCCACAACGGTCTGTCTTGTGCCAGTCTCCTCCATGTCACTCCAGCATACTTTCGAATTTCATCCACCCATCTTCCATGTGGTCTTCTTCTGGGTCTTTTCCTGTCCCTTGGAATCCAATCTAAAATTTCGGCTGTCCATCGATGGTCTGTTCTTCTGGCAGTATGTCCAGCCCATTGCCATTTCAGGGATTTAACTCTGATCATGATGTCTTCACTTTTGTCATTTTTCTGATCCACGTGTTCCTCTTCTTATCTCTCCTGGTTACACCAAAGCATGCACCTCTCCATGCTGCTTTGAGTTGTTCGGCAGCCTTTGTATGTCTCTTTTAGCTAAGGTCCACGTCTCTGCACCATACGTAAGCACCGGGAAGGATGCATTGATCAAACACTTTTCTTTTAAGACATAATGGCATATTGCTCTTGAAAATTATGCTGTTTTTTCCAAAAAAAGCTCTCCAGGCAAGTTTTGTACGCCGATTAATTTCTTCACCAATGTGACCCTCACTTGATATCTGCTGTCCAAGATAAACGTACGTGTCTGTTATCTCCAGCTTTTCTCCATCAATCGATAAATCTTCATTCCTTGTAAAAGCATTGTACATCACTTTTGTCTTCTGAAAGTTCATTTTTAATCCCACTTCTTTACTCTTGTCAGCAAGTTCCTGTATCATACTCTGTAGCTCTGATGGGGTAGTTGCAAAATGACTATGTCATCAGCAAAACGAAGGTGGGTTAGATAATCTCCATTAATCTTTATCCCTTTGTTTTCCCAGTTCAGTGATTGAAAAACATTTTCCAATGTTGCATTAAAGAGCTTCGGAGATATGGTGTCACCTTGTCTCACTCCTTTTCCAATTTTTATGTGTGTTGTATTTTCAAACAGCCGAATCTTTGCACTTGCATTTTCATAGATGTTATTAATAATATTAATGTATGCATCTTCAATACTGCAGGATTTCAGAGCCATTGCAACTGCTGAAGGTTTCACCGAATCAAAGGCTTTTCATAATCGATAAAAGCCATGCACAATGGAAGCTCATATTCCCTCGCTCTTTTCAATTAGTTCTCTCAGTACGTGGATATGATCTATTGTGCTGTAGCCACTCCTGAATCCAGCTTGTTCTCTCGGTTGAGCCATGTCCAGTGTCACCTTCAAGCGGTGTGAAAGAACTTTAGTGCGGAAGATTTTATAAACCACTGATAGGAGGCTGATAGGTCTGTAGTTCCTGATATCCTCAATGTCACCTTTTTTATGTAGCAGGATCATTGTAGCGTTGTTCCAATCCTCAGGAATTTTCCTTCATTAAGGCATCGAGTGAAAATTTGGGCGAGTACTGTTTCGATTTCTCCACTTGCTTCTTGTATGATGTCTACAGTAATTCCATCTTCTCCTGGAGCTTTTCCCCGTCTTACATGTTCTTGATTGCATGTGCAACTTCTGCTTTAAGGACTGGAAGAACTCTGGTACTGGTACCTTTCATGATGTCTGGAGTGCATGTATCATCCCTTTCATATAATTTGGAGTAGAAATCTTTCACTCTTCGTCAAAAATTTCGCCTTTATTTCTTGTTACAGAACCATCTTCTTTTCTCAGTGCCATAATCTGTTTTTTCCCCTTACTGAGATGTCCCTTTGCTATCTTTAGGCTTTGGTTGTTTTCAATTGCTTTCCTCACTAGTTCACAGTTGAATTTTCTTACGTCTTCAGTGATACTTTTTCGTACTGTCTTGCATAGCTCTATATATTCCACTTTTTGGAAGTCACATCTTCTTTAGTTGTCCTCATCTCTCTTCTTTTTTGCATCAACATTTTCGTTTTTCCTGATAATTTATTTACATGCAACTTGTTCTTAGACCCAGCTAATTTTGTTGCTGTTTCCATAAGAGCTTTGGTTACTTTTCTGTTAACTTCAGAGATGTCCACTTCTTCCGATGTTAGGCCTTCTAAAGCAGAGAATCTGTTCTTCAGTCTCCAATTTGAAGGTACTATGGTGGTTTTTTTAAGGTTGGTTATGTCAATACATTTTGTTTGTCTTATGGTGAGCAAGCATACGTTCGAGTTTGAAAAGTGTTGAGGTGCATCTTACATCTCACCAATCTATGGTCACTGCCTGTGTTGAACTTGTTTAGCACACTGCAGTCTTCTATGACGCATTTTTTGTTACACATAATAAAATCAATTTCACTTGTCGTCCCATTTGGATGTCTCCATGTCCATTTCCTGTGTGGCTTTTTCTGAAAAGGAGTTCAAGTTGAAAAACCCTTCTGCCTCTGCAAACTCAACGCGAGTATTTCCACGCTGGTTTCTGTTGCCGTGACCGAATTTACCTACTGAAGTTTCATTCTGTTGCCGTTGCCCTATTTTTGCATTGAAATCTCCCATAATTATCTTCAAGTGCTGCTTACCTTTATTATTTAGATCACGAATTTCCTCATAAAATTCTTCAATTTCTTCTTCAGCATGACTTGTGGTGGGTGCATAAGTTTGAATAATCTGAGCCTGGTATCTTCTCGAGAGTTAGATAACAAGTCGTGCAGCTCTGTCAGAGGAACTTTCGACTTCTACAACTTTATCCTTCAGTTTCTTGTTTATTATAAACTCCAACACCACTAGTTCTGCCAGTATATATATATATATATATAGAAAAGTTTTCTAGAGAACGAAATTCCTTCTTCTTTCATCAAAAGAACTTTAAGAAAAATTATTCTGAATAATAGAGTAAGGTTGGCAGATCTGCTTTAATTTTCTACACAGTTAATAATATGATTCTGACCAATCAAAGCCGTAAGGAAGGTTGGCTAGAGGATGCCTATTAACTACCTAAAGGAACCTTAGTGCTATGGATATGACGGTCCTATTAAAACAAAAAAAAAAAATTAAATAATATAAATAAAATCACAAAAAAGCTTAAAAATCTGTTTATAAAGAAAATAAAAACAAATAAAAAAGAAAACTAGTTATTCATCACTAGGATAGCTATACTAAAAATAGTAAAACCAACATTAAAATTAATAAGATTCTGATTAATCTATAGAAGCTCACTAAGGTGATTTAATACATGCAAAGATTATTAAATAAACTGCTCGGGTATTTTATAATATTTCTCATGTATTCTGGAGAGTTAATTCTGCTCATTCTGATCATACAGATCCACAGTCTTAAGTTTATATATTTTTTTCTCTGGTTAAAATCTCCACGCGTTGGTTTCTTGCTGTATGAGGAGGCCATCAGCCCCACCCTCACTGCCCCCCAGCGTCTAGGGAGTGGCGGAAGAGGTCAGCCATGTTCTCCTCTTGTGAGGAGAAAAGTTTTTGTAACACAAGAGGTAAGCTCTCTTCCTTGTTTTTGGGTTCTAGGTTTTATAAGTTCAATGTTTGTACTTCATCCTTGCGTACCTTTTCTCTGTCGTTTTTTAGCTTTTCAGCTTTTAAGCATTGGTTTGTCTCTTAACATTTACGCGGGTTTTAACTCTTATTTTTCTTTGTAACTTTGAGCGTCTTTTGTGGTACCTAGGAACAGAAGATGGCTAAGCCTGTTCCTTTTCTATGCGCTGTCTATGCGCTGTTTTTTCAAAGTAGTTAAGTTCTTAATAACTTTTAATTAATTATGCACTTAAAGCACTGCTGAAACACTTTGTACATATTGCAACTAACTGTTTAAGGTATAACTTTCACAAAGTTTTCTTTAGTTAATTATTATCTTTAACTTATTCTCGTTTTCGTGCTGTCATAAGTTGTAGAGTGGGGGGTTTTAGACTCAAGTTTTCTTTCAAAAATCTGTTCGTTATAAATTAACATTTCCTTTTTTAATTGCAATGTAAAATTTGTTTTTCAGGTTTAGAATTTCTCTCAAACGAACTTGGAATTTCGTTATAGCTGAAAATCATTTCTATTTATTATGTCACTCTCACAGCTTGAGTTCTTTAATCTTCTTCTCTCAGTTTAATAGTAACAGATGAAGAGCATGGGTCAGGCCATGAAGGTTAATGGATGCAAGCGAAATTGTTAACTGGTGCTAGGTCATGCTACTCTACGGAGGACATGACTTATATATATTTTTTTTAAACTATTTTAGGTGGGAATGTTACTTGCATCTATGGCCTTGCAGAAACCCATTTCCAACTAGGTCTTGTGGAAGTGAGAAAAATGCAGAGTTTTTGCTGGTCCTTGATAAAGCCAAGGCTCAGTATTCTCGACACCTTCTACATTCAGTTGTTTTATTTTATTATTTTCTTTTCTCCTTTTACTCACACAGGTAGATACATAACCTTTTCTATGTTGTACTAGGTGTGAGTCAAAATTATATTTGTATTTTTTTTTTGCTTAAGGCGAGGGTATCTTTATAGAATATATATATATATATATAATCCATATGAAAATGCAAGTGCAAAGATTAGGCTGTTTGAAAATACAACACACATAAAAATTGGAAAGGGAGTGAGACAAGGTGACACCATATCTCCGAAGCTCTTTAATGCCACATTGGAGGGTGTTTTTCAGTCGCTGAGCTGGGAAAACAAAGGGATAAAGATTAATGGAGATTATCTAACATACCTTCGTTTTGCGGATGACGTAGTCATTTTTGCAACTAGCCCATCAGAGCTGCAGAGTATGATCCAGGAACCTGCTGACAAGAGTAAAGAAGTGGGATTAAAAATGAACTTTCAGAAGACAAAAGTGATGTTCAATGCTTTTACAAGAAATGAAGATTTGTCGATTGATGGAGAAAAGCTGGAGATAACAGACACGTACGTTTATCTTGGACAGCAGATATCAAGTGAGGGTCACATTGATGAAGAAATTAATCGGCGTACAAAACTTGCCTGGAGAGCTTTTGGAAGAAACAGCATAATTTTCAAGAGCAATATGCCATTATGTCTTAAAAGAAAAGTGTTTGATCAATGCATCCTTCCAGTGCTTACATATGGTGCAGAGACGTGGACCTTAACTAAAAGAGACATACAAAGACTGCAGACAACTCAAAGCAGCATGGAGAGGTGGATGCTTCGTGTAACCAGGAGAGATAAGAAGAGGAACTCGTGGATCCGAAAAATGACAAGAGTGGAAGACATCATGATCAGAGCTAAATCCCTGAAATGGCAATGGACTGGACATACTGCCAGAAGGACAGATCATCGATGGACAGCCGAAATTTTAGATTGGATTCCAAGGGACAGGAAAAGACCCAGAAGAAGACCACATGGGAGATGGGTGGATGAAATTCGAAAGTATGCAGGGGTGACATGGAGGAGACTGGCAGAAGACAGACCGTTGTGGAGGAAACTTGGGGAGACCTTCGTCCAGCAGTGGATTGATAATGGTTGACAATGATGATGATGATGATATATATATAATCCATTTATCTGATAAATGATCATGTTACTATAAAATTATGTTTATTTTAAAATTCGGTGTGGAAGAAATTGCTTTCGTCGTAAAATTAAACAACTTAGTAAAATCATGCAATGCATTGATTATGATACGCTTTCCAACATACCAGAAATCATTACTCAAGGTTTGAGGATAATGGCTGTGGAATAAACCTCGCTCTTGTGCACTGACCTTTAACCCAATTTCAATGATATTAAACAAAATTGGTTCAGTATACCTCCGGAACACCATACTAAAGTTTTGCCGCAATAGAAGCATTTTAGTCAAGTTATGGGGATAAGGGCTGTGGAATAAATCTCGCACCTGTGTCCTCACCTTTGACCCCATTTCGATGATATTCAATAGAACCGGTTCAGTATAACTCCGGAACAACATGATAAAATTTTGTCGCAATCGATGCATTTTTACGTAACTTATGACGCATAAGGGCAATGGAATGGATCCCGCTGCTATGTCCTGACCTTTGAACCCATTTCGCACATTTTCAATAGGATTCGTCCCCAGGTTGTCCCATACCACATACTAAAATTTCATTGAAATCGAACTATTTTTACGTTAGTTATCGTGCGAACAGACAGACAGACAAAGCTGGAGCATATACGCTTCTTCAACATACGGTTGGAAAGCGTAAACAAGGGGAAATAAGAAACTTGTCTACACTGATTGTTGAGGAAAACACAAATCAGCCATTCAATGCCTAAGAATTGGACGACACAGATTAAAAGTAATTGTCACTCTAGCAACTGTTGCTGCATATTTTTTTTTCTCCCTCCGTCGAAATATTGTGGTTCTGACAGGTGGGGTAGGGTGGGGATTTTTGACACAGATGCCGGAGGTGGGATCATCTTACTGAAGACCGCCGATACAGATAAGCTAATCCTGCGGCCTCCTTCTTCGCCGAGGGGGACCGATAAGCCGCTGTTCTGCGACAAGTGTTCCTCTCCTTGCACCTGGATCACGGTGATGGGGCGGAACACTGTGACGTGACTGTGATGGGCATTTGTATGTCGTGAGGTGACAGCGCGGCCGCCGCTCCTCTTGTCTGCAGCAGAAGACGACACAAGGCGAGCTTGCATCGCAGATCGAGCAGTTCATTTGTTAGGTTCCGCTAATTCTGCCAGCTCTTTTCATCTCGGTGGAAGTAAAACGTCTCCAACTCAGACTCATTTAGGTCAACCGATCTGAAATAACCTCAATGAAAGAAGAGGACCGTCTCTCTCCCTTTCATGTCTCCCTGGCTTCCTACTCTCTCTCTCTCTCTCACAAACACACGGACACACTTTCGAAGATTTCTGCGCATCTTGGAATTTTTAAAACTTTCCCTGCCTGTCCCGCGACGCATGCGCAGTTTCAGTCGAGAAAGCAGGGGTGGATTTAAAGTTACAGCATCAGTTTTTTTGGGGGGCCTTTACTTTTCCCGCCATACTTGAATAATAACCTTTTTCTTTTGCCACATATATTTCCCCATTTTTTTTTTCTGACGCATTACTATCAGAAAATATTGTAATAGCGAAGAAATTCGACTTTCAGAGCAGAGTAGCAGAATGTAGACGCACAGGCGTACGCCATACGCGGATAGTTTCCAAATTAGGAGCAAATTTTGCAGATAGTTTTTTGCTTGTGGATTAAAAAAAAAATATTTACAGCAATTAAAACACTTACTCAAGGCTTCACTCCGATTAATATATTTAATTTTATTTTAATCTGAAGTACTTTCACTTATTTGTCACATCTTCTGAGTTCTTTTGTTTTTACAGACTTTTCTCTCCTTCAGATTTTATCAAGGCCTGTTATCAACGAACAGAAACTGTATCAAAAGTTTCGTTTACATAGAAAGAATTTAAATTTTATTGCCAGGTTCTTCTTCCAGTTGCCAGTTATTCAATTGAAATAATTTCTTTATGTATTTTGTAAGTCTACTATTTTTGAATTAAGTTGTTGAAAATGCTACTTATAATTTTTTAAGATTCATTAATGGAACTGTTTTTCTAGATATAAAAGCTTTCCTTAATTAGTCTTTTGTTTTTATGAAGTTCATAGTCAATATTTTAATATTTTGCTCTAAAGGTCTATTTCGCACAGATTGCTGCACATTCGCTTGTAATGTACTTATTTTATCCTCACTGAAATCTGTAATGTTCTAATAATTATTTATTGTTTTCTTAATTTTTCTTTAAATTATCTTGTTCTACTGTTATCGTGGAATCTAGGAAAAAAATCCAAGGAAAAAAGATCCACGGAAAAAAAAATCCAGGAAAAAAAAGCCAGCGGAAAAAAGAGCCACGGAAAAAAAAGCCAACGGAAAAAAAAAAGCCAGGGAAATAAAATCCAACTGTAACGAAACAGTTATCCATTTACATGATCGACCCAGGGCCGGATTAAGTAGGGGGGTCTAGCCACATGGTTTTCATTAAAGGGCCGGGCACCAATTGCTGTTCCTCCGAAGAACACATTTGAATGTGTGACAATTTTTTCAGCATTGCAGTTTTCGAAGGTGCGGGGGAAAGAACTCTTTTGTTTGTCTGAATTTTCATGCCGGTACATTTGAGTTTAGGGCAACTGGCCACAAAAGTTCAAAGGGTGTGTGTGTGGGGGGGGGGGCTATAAAGATTGCCGTTTCTGTGTCTATATTGACAATTGAATTGGGAACTCCAAACAAACGAATTTCGAGAAAACGTTCCATGTAAGCCAAGCGAGAATTGTACTTTAATTCGAAGAAATAAATTGCCTAAATTGCCGAGGATCCGAGGTACACTTGGGAGGGGGGGGGGATCTACCTTCAACTTCCGTAATATTATATTCTGGGCCGCTGGAGTCTGTCAGTGTATCCAGGATGTTCCCCTTGAAGCGTCCGCGAAGTCCGTGAGCTGGGGGGGGTGGGTTCCCCCAAAAATTTAAAATGGACGTAGAGCTGTAAACATTAGTATCATGCTTTATATAATGATTCTGTACACAATCACGAATTATCAGGAGGGTGGGGTGAATCCCCCCCCCCCCCATGTTTCTAAGAGCTTTTCAGGGGTAACATTGAGGATACACTGACCGACTCTAGAGGTCAAGAATATAAAATTACGGAAGTTGGGGTTAGAGCCCTCGAAACCAAGCACCTCGTATCCTTTTTACAGACTTCACCAAATTTCTGGGGGACGGGGGATCAAAAGCGCAATTTTTGTACGACCCCTAAATTTCCTACAAGGTCACCCAACATGGAAGTGGACATAAGAAAATCAAAAGTGCAATTTTTGTACGCCCCCCAATTGCTCGAACCTCCATGGAAACAAATCATGGTGTCCTTGTAATCTTTGAGAAGTGAGAACTTTTTTTTTTTATGTAAATTTTTATATGACTCCCTAAGTTTCTTACTGGTTTAACCTACATGAAAGAAGCCGTTGGATTTTATTTCCATGGACTTTTTTTTCCTTGGCTTTTTTTCCTTTAGCTTTTTTTTTCCTTGGATCATTTTTCCGTTGGATTTTTTTCCAGGCTTTTTTTCCGTGGATATTTTTGCCTTGGATTTTTTTTCCGGTAACCGTTATCGTGTGTGTGATTCGCGGGTTTGCAGCAAGTTTTCTCTTTCAATGGTTGTGTACGCAGATATATTTTATTTTTATACAACTCTGTTCCAGAGTTGTATAAAAATGCATATTTTTCGCAGATAATTTGTTCGCTCGAAGATAATTTGGCTATTTTCACGGTTGTATCTATGTGGGTATTTTGTTGCCTCCATAACTCAAAATCCGTTATATCTATGAACACGAAATTTTATATTGAGGGGTTTTCTTTTTATACCCTGACAGGGGGAAAATGGTGAGAATGAGTTGAAACTTCTATAAGGCACATCACGTAAGCACACTATACTACTGACTTTTATGCTGCACGAGGTTATGCTACATGCTATCGCATATTATCGGATTCCAACCCACCTCTCACAGTTCTCCGAAAGAGCCCGAACATGGGTAAAATCGATTAGCATATCTCGCGGAACTAGCATCATTTCCAAATGTTATTTTACTCGTATGGTGGCAGTCTTGTGACTGCCTCTTGAAATGGACTGAAGGGAGGGCGGGGTTTTAACAGAAATATGGGCGGTCATATTAATTACCGAACTGTTTAGTCAAAATGTTCATTAAATTGTAAGCAAATCTGCTGGAAGTAACACATCAATATACAACCTCAGTTGTAGTGCAGTACAGAGCATGCTCACACATTTTTAGAACGATTTTCCGGCAATATAATTAATGTTTGAAATAAAATTCTTTCTTAAATGTTATATCTGATAGTCCTTTCTCTGGACTATAAACCTATATCTAAATTACCAAGACAACAGAGCATTTCTTAAAATCGGTAGTGGTATTCTATTCCACTCCTCTTTACTGTTTTCTACAGTCACATCATTGTTTTAGGTCTGTGTTAAGAAAGAGCTCTTTTTAATAGAGCGAAGGCACAATAGTCCATTGGTGATACATCAGGGGACTTACAAGGAATATGAGCAAAATGTATATACCGTCTTGATACCCGCCTCTTTTTTACGCTTTCCAACCGTAAGTTGAAGAAGCGTATATGCTCCAAACTTTCATCGAAATCGAAGATTTCGATGAAAGTTTAGCATGTGGTAGGGGACCACCTGGGGACGAATCCTGTTGAAAAATGGAACAAATGGGGTCAAAGGTCGCGACATAGGAGCGTGATGTATTCCATTGCCTTTATGCGTCAGAACTTGCGTAATTATAGTTCGATTTCGATGAAATTTTAGTATGTCGTAGAGGACCACGTGGGGACAAACCCTATTGAAAATGGGTGAAGTGGGGTCAAAGGCCAGGACATGGGAGCGGGATGCATTCCATTGCCCTTATGCGCCATAACTTGCGTAAATATGGTTCGATTTCGATGAAATTTTAGTACGTCGTAGAGGACCACCCGGGGACAAACCCTGTTGAAAATGGGTGAAGTGGGGTCAAAGGTCAGGACATAGGAGCGGGATGCATTCCATCACATCTTATTAAAGGAGCAATTCTTGTATACAGTATATGTAATTTTTATTTTGAAAACGGCTCTAAGGATTTTTATAAAAGTGGTTAACCTACCGTTTTCTGGTACTAGAAATCAATTTAGCTTGATCTCGACTTTGGAAAAATACGTTTAGTGGGTTAAATAACCACCCCGAGTTACCACGTTTTTAGTGTCATGGCGTCGTCCTATTAATGTTCCCCATTCTTAGAAATCTTATGACGTCACACTCTCGCGATTGAGATGTTGGCGCGCGGTTGCGCCATCTGCGTCATCACGTCACGCGTTGTTTGTGGATCTTATTAAAGTTTTATGACGTCACACTCTCGCGACCATCTACCTGATTACGTCACACGCTGTATGCGTATTACGCATTACTTCTATTTTCTTCTAGAAAAAAGTGAGTTGTGCCGGTTGCTTGGAGTTGATGCGTAGTACAGTATAAGCAGCGGAACGCTGATTTCGCATGTTTTTTTCCTTCAAAATTTAAACTTAATACAGCATTTTTTTTGTTACATTTTTGAATAGTCACTTGATGACGAGCGTATCCGCTGTGCTAAAATATGATTAGTTCATTTTTATTAATTACTATTAACAGAGTGTCACGTGGATAGTAAAACAATATAAAATATATGACTGGTCAACCCCGTACAAAACGTGCACGCTTAAACTTTAATAATAATAAGAAGAATAAGAAGAATACGGCACTGTTGGAACAAGAACAAGCGGAAGAAGTAAATATGGAACAGCTCGGACATTCAAGAGCCGATAATTTCCGATCACATTCCAGTCTGGAAACACATGACCTTCCATTGGAAGAAGATCAGCATAAAAAATACCATTCCGAGCAGCTTAGGCGAGGAGCATGGACGCTATTATAACCATCAATGAATCTATATCTGAAGAAAACCTCGATCAAATGCCGCGAATAAATAGACAGCGATGAAGAACCAATGTTACCATGGGGTTCGATGAAGAACTCCATGTTAACATTTATTGTTTGGTGTTTCATGTTCGGAAATAATAAAAACAATTTAAAAAAATTCTTACTCTAACACAAATAAAAATTATCATTCATCTTTGTTTTGATGTTCATTCTAAATTAATTTGTCTCTAATTCGTCTATCATTATTAATCTTGATGGTTTAGACTTAGCATTACAATACTTGGAAGTAACATATCAAAATATAAATTTTTTTGTGTCCTCATCCCCCTTTACCCGAGCAATGCTCGGTGTTCCTGATATTTGCCCTTATGCGTCATAACTTGCGTAAAAATGGTTCGATTTTGATGAAATTTTTAGTATGTGGTAGGGGACCATCTGGGGACGAACCCTATTGAAAATGGGTGAAATCGGGTCAAAGGTCAGGACATAGGATCAGGATCCATTCCATTGCCCTTATGCGTTATAACTTACGCAAAAATTTTCGATTGAGACTAAACTTTTCATTTTGTTCCGGAAGTATACTTTACCGGTTCTGTTCAATATCATCGAAATGGGGTCAAAGGTCGAGTCAGAGGAGCGAGATTTATTCTACAGCCATTACCCTTATAACTTGAGTAATGACTTCTGGTATGTTGGAAAGCGTATCGTAATAAATGCATGGCATGATTTTACTAACTTGTTTAATTTTTTTACGTTTTCCAACCGGAAGTTGAAGAAGCGTATATGCTGCAGCTTTGTCCGTCCGTCTGTCTGCCGGTCTGTACGCCCGATAACTCGCGTAAAAAAGGTTCGATTTCGATGAAATTTTAATATGTGGGAGCGGACAACTGGGGACGAACCCTATTGAAAATAGGCGAAATGGGGTCAAAGGTCAGGACATAGGAGCGGGATCCATTCCATGGCCCGTATTCGTCATAACTTATGTAAAAATGCTTCGATTGCGACAAAACTTTATCATGTTGTTTCGGAGGTACACTGAACCGGTTCTGTTGAATATTATCGAAATGGGGTTAAAGGTCAAGACACAGGAGCGAGATGTATTCCACAGCCATTATCATCATAACGTGACTAAAAATGCTTCGATTGCGACGAAATGCAATACGTTGTTCCGTAACGATTTTGGAAGTAGTTCCGCCAAAAATGTTTTTTTGTCAGCAATTGCGGGTAGTGCGCATGCGTGACATTCGTTAGCCATTATTTTCGCACGATAACTTCCGTGAAAATTGTCCGATTTAGATGGGATTTTTAATTATAAAACGGCTTATGTGTGGAAGCTCTTGATAATAAAAACAGGTAACACGGGCACGAAGAGATTTAATTTTGATATATGTAAACCTCAAACGTTATACCACAGTTTAGTCCTCTCAAAACCAAGGCATTTTCCCAAGATTTCTGGTATGTTGGAAAGCGTATTATAATCAACGCATTACATGATTTTACTAACTTGTTCAAGTAATAGAGTGGTAGATTTGGACGTATGACTGGTAGCTTTATCCCGATGGAGTTCTACTCTTTGAATGCCCTGTGGGTAAAGGAATGGTATTTCCTCTTTAAATATAGGAATTAAAACATTGATTTGGCAATATGTGTTGGGTGTGTGCATAAGTTCTACCTATTTTTGTAGGCTACAAAGAAAGGGGGAGAACACAGGAATTAATGTACTTAGGATTTCACATAATTGCCATCATTCTGTATGACCTCTTGCCATCTGTCTATAAGTAGGTGAATCCCACGCCGGGAAAACTCCTATGTTTTAGAGTAAAAAAAGTCATGTAATGCCGTTTTCACATCGTCCCCATCATCGAAGGTTTGGAGAGCGAAGGCGTTCTGTAACGATCGAAAAAGGTGGTAGTCCGTAGGTGCCAGCTCAGGGGAATACCCTGGGTGAGGTAACACTTCCCAGTCAAAGTCCAGTAGTTTTTGCCGAGTGATTAAAGCAGCATGAGGTCTGGCGTTATCATGATGAATAATCACGCCTTTGCGATTGACGGGTGCTGGCCATTTAGATGTCAGTTGTTTTCGCAATCTGTCCAACTGTTCGCAGTAGAGGTCAACATTTATCGTTCAGTTAGGTGCCAACAGCTCCCAGTGGATTATTCCCTGGATATCCTACCAAACACTCAACAAAACCTTTTGGGGATGCAGTCCTTTTTTTGAGGTTGATGGAGCAGGCTCCATACCTAGGCACACAGTCCGTCGATGCTTTACATTACGGTGCAGTACCTATTTATCATCACCCGTTACAATTCGTCCCGAAAACGATCCATTTCTGCGACGAGAAAGCAAAGAGACACATGTACGGATTCTCTCCTCTTGTTGCTTTGCAGAAAGCTGATGCGGAACCCAGTTATCGAACTTTTGTGATGAACCCAAGCGCATGCATCCGCTTTTCGACTGTAGTTCTGTGTACCGACAACATTCATCCGAAAGGGGTCCGGGTTCAAATCCCGTTGAGGCATGGATATTGTGTTTGTCTTACGGCACTGGCTCTCTCCCTTCCCTGGAACCAGTGACCCTAAATTAGGGACGGGTGACTGCTTATAACCCATTGAGTTGCTTACGGTGGTCGTTAAACCTCCAATACAAAAAAATACCGACAGCGTTTCCGCTAATTCCTGAATCGTTGGATGTGGGTCATTTGTTATGGCTTGGTCCACATCCTCGTCAGAAACCATGGATGGACGTCCAGGACGTGGTTGATCTTTACAGTTTCTGTCTCCGTCCAGGAATTTCCGAAACCAACTGCGACATGTGCTATCATCAAGTGCATCCTCCCCATACACTTGACAGATGTTGCGGTAAGCCGCGACTCAGTAATGCCTTTATCGAACTCGTACAGTAAACAATGTCTAATGTGCTGCTTATCGCATGCCATGTTACACTGTCCGTGATTTCCGTTACAAATGACTTCCTCGGACAAACCTAGTGCCTCTATAAGCACTAAACTTTATTGGCGAAAATTCGGCATCGCAGCGTCATCTGTGACGTAACTACTCCGATCGCAATTTGCATCTATCACAAAAAACGGGTAGAACTTCTACACACACTCAATAGAATTGATTTTAACATTCCTTTCAACTTTTCTTAGCTTTAATTTATCATTGTACGAGAAACCAGCAATCATCATAAACCTTTTAATCCTTTGGATTCTTGGAACCCAGTTTGTAAGGACAGAACCTTTTACTGAAACTTTCTTTGGATTCTTGGAACCCAGTTTGTTAGGACAGAACCTTTTACTGAAACTTTCTTTGGATTCTTGTAACCCAGTTTGTAAGGAAAGAACCTTTTACTGAAACTTTCTTTGGATTCTTGCAGTTTGTAAGTCTTTTTCTGTTGTTTTGCGATAGAAAATCGACCTTTTTTTGGTTACAGTCGTTTGGGAAGATCTATGCTTCATCAATAGTCTCAATAAGTTTTCGTCTATCTCCGGCTAAGTGGTTTTCATAAAGAAGTATACACCGTGTTCTGCGCTCAGCGACGTGCCTAGGAAGAAGGCTGTGAAGATTTTTTTTCAGATTCAAATTTTTGTTTATTACCTTGTTTAAAGTTGATACAGAGATTTTTAACGACTTAGCGATTGCTTTTTGGGTTGATGAATTTTCTTTTAAGACTTAAAAGCTTTAATCTTGAAATAGTCGTAAATGTACGTATCATCTTTGGATATTCGTTTGGTGTTCTTTTTCCTGTTAGAAGCAATGCTTGACGATTTCCCTCTATTATTAATAATACTGCTTATTTTACATTTAGAAATGCAATTCTATGATTTTCACAGCTTTTTTTAATTACAGAATACGAATATTTCTCTTCGTAAAGAGCAAAAACATAACCTCTATCCACAGACTGTTTACGTGCGCCACGTTCTTATCAGACGATATTTAACTGCAGCGGATGTTTCTTTCGTGTTCACCTAATGCACTGTTGCCAGTTTCAATTCTTTGAACTTCTTTCATTTTCGGTAATTTCTTATTAAAACGTACTAAAAATGTGTGACCATTAGTATTTAAGTAATATTACTCTCAAAATGATTTTTAATCAGACTTCATTTTAGTTTGTAAATTAATACCAGTAGATGAAATTCTTTGAGGTCTGGCCGAAACATTCTCCCAAATCCCAGAACAGCTAACATTTTTTGTTTAGGATACAAAACGAAGAAATGTAAACTAAAATCGTCATTTTGGCGGCTCTCCAGCATCACGGGGTCCGTGCACGGGCTTCCCTGTAAATTCGCCCCTATGAGAAAGGATTATGAAGTACCATCGAAAAATTTGGGCGTATGAGGTTCCCAACTCTTTGTCTCACTATCGGTTTTGTAGAAATTTATATAGTGCTCGTTCTCGAAATACAGTAAAAGAGTCCCCCAGGCAAGAAAGAAAAAAATTCGGATACTCTTATTTTCCCTTTGCTTTTATTCTTGTTTCTTCTGTCTCGCACATGCGCACACAAATGCTACCTCGATGTAAAGTAAAATTTCATCCTTATCACCGCTTCAACACAAGATTGCGCGGTTCCGTCGAAAAGTTATGCTTCCGAGTGTGTTTACTAATTTAAATTTTACTCTAACTTATTAAAACTTACATTTAAAACATAACAAAACACTACGATGACGAGAAAGAAAAATTTCTCAGAGGCACGGCATTTGACTTATCGTCCGTGTCGGTGCTGTTTTTATCTTATAGCGCTGGCTCTTTTCCCTTCCCCGGAACTAATGGCTCTAAGTTACAGATAGGTGACGACTTACAGCGTTTACGGGATGGTAAATCCCTCAAAAAAAAAAAAAAAGAAAAAAACATCGTGTGCGTGTGTGTACTTTCCGTTCCTCACACCTTCCCCCTTCCCACGTGCTATCTCTCTGTTACACACACATACCATATAAGCAGCCTTGATATAAAGTAAAATTCCATCGCTGTCCCCACTTTGAGAGAGCATTTTGCTGTTGTATAAATAATTTTGGGTTTCAGAAACTTACAAGATAGAGTAGTTTCCAATATAAGTCCTATTCAAAAATTCCCTTTACTAGAATCATCTCCCCTGCTCACCATTTTTATCTCATTTCGATAGGGTACACTATTCTTCAGTCAAAAATTAGAACATCTGAGGACATTTTTTTTTCCAATATAAATCTGATTCAAAATAGTATAACTATACTGATGATCCGAAATTCTTGGAGTAGAATAGAAATAAAACTTTCCAAGCTTTCGCACATGAACCAGATGGCTTTTTAAGGAAGGTAGACGGCTAACTGCAAAGGTAGACAGCTAAGGCAGACAGTTTGCAGTTAGCTGTCTACCTTCCTTAAAAAGTCATCTGGTTCATGTGCGAAAGCTTGGGAAGTTTTATTTCTATTCTACGCCAATAATTTCGGATCATTAGTATAGTTATACTGTTTTGAGTATAATTGGTGTACAGTTCCTACTTATTAATAAATCTGATTCTCATTTAAATGGCGTTTATTCTGAGGGTAACAGTTACATATTAAAATAACCCGGAAAGAATAACCAGCGTCAAAATAACCCGCTGCCAAAATAAGAAAACGTCAAATAACCCGTTAGCAACCCGGTGTAAGAAAATATGGAAAACCCAGTTGTTGTTTTTTCTCCTAATAGCAACGAAAAGCAAAATGAATCTGTTTTCCACTTGAGGCGTTCGTAACGCAGCAGTTACACGTAGCGTTTTTTTCCCCTAATTAGCGCAACTAGGATATGCCAATTAACGTCACATTTACCCAAATAACAGCTATATTGTTAGGTGTACAAATACATTTTAAAGCGTTTTAAGACAACGCAACATGTAATATGCGAGAAAACAACAATGCCGCCTCGGTGGCGCAGTGGTCTAAGCGATGACCTCTGATCATTCGTCCGAACGGGGTCCGGGTTCGTATCCCGGTGAGGCATGGATGTTGTGTTTGACTTACGGCACTGGTTCTCTCCCTTCCCTGGAACCAGTGACCCTAAATTAGGGACGGGCGACTGCTTATAGCCCGTTGAGTTGCTCACGGTGGTCGTCAAACCTCCAATCAAAAAAAAAAAAAAAAAAAAAGAAAACAATACTTTTACGAATCAAAATATGCGACGTCATTATCTATAACCTCAAGCCGCCGCCCCGGTGGCGCAGTGGTCTAAGCGATGGCCTCTGATCATTCGTCCGAAAGGGGTCCGGGTTCGAATCCCGGTCAGGCATGGATGTTGTGTTTGTCTTACGGCACTGACTCTCTCTCCTTCCCTGGAACCAGTGACCCTAAATTAGGGACGGGCGACTGCTTATAGCCCATTGAGTTGCTCACGGTGGTCGTTAAACCTCCAATCCAAAAAAAAATAACCTCAAGCCATCGGTCGGGCAGCTGACGGATTCCGCCCATGAAGAATACTTCGTCGCGTGACGCAGTGAAGTCGGCAACACATTTTTGCACTTCGTCACATGTCCGCAACCGCACAGCAGACAAATCGTGTTGCATCGATCGCAACAAATGATAATCAGAAGGGGCTATGTCAGGACTATACTCCGGGTGCTCCAAAACTTCCCAGCCGCTCCGGTGGCGCAGTGGTCTAAACGATGGCCTCTGATCAATCGTCCGAAAGGGGATCCGGGTTTGAATCCCGGTGAGGCATGGATGCAGTGTTTGTCTTACGGCACTGGCTCTCTTCCTACCCTGGAACCAGTGACCCTAAATTAGGGACGGGCGACTGCTTACAGCCCATTGAGTTGCTCACGGTGGTCGTTAAACGTCCAATAAAAAATACTAATAATATAAAAAAAAAACCTTCCCAGCCAAGCGTCAATAACATTTCCTTGACCGATTTCGCGCCATGTGGCCTAGCGTTGTCATGTAATAATTTCACGGGACGCAATTCTTTGCCTGTGAATGGACGTTTCCGACAGATTTCCTGGTTCAATCGCAGGAATTATTGCTTGTAGCGATCAGCAGTAACAGTTTGACCCTGTTCCAATGCTTCATAATAGAGCACACACACCCTTCATATCCCACCAGATGCACAGCAGAACTTTCTTGGAGAAGTGAAATTGCTAGGTTATTTTGACCGAGTTATTACGGCGCGGGTTATTTTTTCCGGGTTATTTTGACGGTGCACCGAGGATAACATACCACTACAAAAGCCAAGGGAACATTTTTTCTCGTATTCCCCTTTCCTGTACCTTTGCTACTTCTTTCTTTTCTTCTTACGCACAAAGCCACCTTTATTTGAAGTAAAATTTCACCGTTATTCCCGCTTTGAGAAAGTATTATATGCAAATTTTATTTACATCTTTTTCAATATATTAGTACTTCGGTCAGAACTACACTTAAGAGACCACCCCATTCCCCTTTGACACTTTGGCAGATGGGATAATTTCTCAAAAGCCACCAAGAAAAAAAGTTGTATCAGACCGTCTGCTAATGCCATGCTGTGGTAAACAAAGGTTCAAAAGCTAGTGCTAGCATAATGGCAATCGCCTTGAAGCTTTGAACAAATATGAAGCATTTTATTGGGCAATCTGGCAGACGTTCTTGGAGGAATGTAAAATTTTATGACCATATGTGGATTTTTCCCGGAATTTCGCAGCAGGTTCTTTACTTATCTTTATGGTACAGTGTGTTTGTTTGAAAGACCTCACTAAGATTGATTACCCTTAAAAGGTCCCTTAAGGTTATTGGCTATTTTCTCATACGAGATCTGACAATTAAGTAATGAGACTGGGTCAAAAAAAAAAAACACACACATTTACTTAGACTTTTAATCAACTACAATGTGATAACCTTCGAAGTAGTTCCCTTGAGCTTGCACCCACTTATTCCAAAGGTGCTGCCATTGCAGGTAGCAGCTGTGGAACTCACCAGCTAAGACACTGTTCAAGGCCTGCGTCACAGCCTTTTGGACGTCTGCTGCTGTGCCAAAATGGCGTCCTTTTACAACTCATTTCAGTTTTGGGAATGAAAAAAAGTCGCAGTGAGCCATGTCGGGTGAATAACGAGGATGCGGTAGTGTTGCATTTCGCCGTTCTTCTCGGTGTTGTTCTGTGAGACTTTTTGGAACCAATTTCGCACAAATATTTCTCATTCCCAGATCTTCAGTCAGCATTCGGCGAACACTTTCGCGATTCATGTTCAGTTCTTCCGCTATCATTCTCACTGTCAATCGCTTATGACGTCGCCGCACAACTTCACTCACCCGGGCTGTGTTGTCCTCTGTCCGTGCTGTTGTTGGTCGCCCACTCCGGTGTTCGTCTTCCACATTGGTTCTGCTCTCACAAAACATTTTGTGAGAGCAGAAGGCTTGTGCTCTTGACATTACCTCATTGCTGAAAGCCTGCTGCAGTTTTCCATATACGTTACCGCAGCATTTTCACCGAGTTTCACACAAAAAAAGATGGCATACCGCTGCGCAATATTCCGCGAGTCCATTTTCCTGACGAGGAACACACACAGAACTTCACGAGCCAAGGCAGGTACTACACACTGAGGCCTTCCAGGGTGCTGCCACTTGGGCTACGGGTGGGGGAAGAACCAATGTCACACATAGCAGCTACTAAACACTGAGGCCTTCCAGGGTGCTGTCACTTGAGCTACGGGTGGGGTAAGAACCAATGTCCCGCATATGTGACGTCACACATAGCAGCTACTACACACTGAAGCCTCCCAGGGTGCTGCCACTTGGGCTACGGGTGGGAGAAGAACCAATGTCCCGCATATGTGACGTACGAGGCTGCAGCGTTGCCACAGCGCGAGCGCGACAAAATCAGTCTCATTACTTAATTGTCATACCTCGTATATACACCCTCCGAGATTTTTATTTTCTTTTTGAGGGTTTAACGACCACCGTGATCAACTCGATGGGCTACAAACCGTCACTCATCCCTAATTTAGGGCCTCTGGTTCCAGGGAAAGGAGACAGCGAGTGCCGTGAGACAAACATAACATCCATGCCTCACCGGGACGAATGGTCAGAATCCAGCACTTAGACCACTGCGCCACCTGGGTAATCCCCCCCCATCCTCAGTTATATTCTGTTACACTTTTACGGAATGGGTGCCTTGAGATATCCCACATTCGAAAAAGTTGTTCTGCAGTTTCTTCTTGTTATCATTGTCGTTTTCAAAATGCAGTCTCTCTCCAGGAGGTTTCCACCAATCTCAGAAGAGTAGCAAGCAACGTTGAGGCCTTGGTACAGAATCATGTAGTTCATTCCACTGTTCCGTAGAAATACCGTACAACTATGTGAAGTATTCCTAGTCGCATTGCCGCGAACTTCATTTCACATATAGCATTTTCTGAGGTGCTATAGGTCATCATGTAGTCGGAAGTAAAGAATTCCGAATAGAAGGTTGTCTACTCACACCAGTATTCGGTTCAACACTAAAGGAAGGATTTCCTCCTTGTTTTGTCAACACTGAACGGCACACGGTTACACGGATATTTGTTATCAATACGCCAGCCGTTTTAGCCACTAGTCACTGTACAAAATAAGTGGTGTGAATTCACAGAAAATTCCTGAAAATGACGTGCAGCAAATTTTCCGGAAAATGTCCGTCTTGTAACAGAATTTCCGTTTTTACAAGAGCCCGTTCTTTTACAGATTTGCCGTAGTCAGCAACTCCGTTTATTTCAGAAAAGTCCAGTTCAAGTTTTTCCCTATTTAGACAGAAATTTCGCAAAATCCAACACGCTGAATATTTCAGCCCTTACGCGAGAGAATCCTTTTGCGCCGGCGGTGGGGATTTAGCCCCGGTCGTTTGGGTTGAAGCCGCGCGTCTTAACCACTGAGCAAGAAAGTCACAGGAAACAGACTGCCGCCCTGGTGGCGCAGTGGTCTAAGCGATGGCCGCTGATCATTCGTCCGGATGGGGTCCGGACTCGAATCCCGGTGAAGCATGGATGTTGTGTTTGTATTACGGCCTTTCCTTGGAAACATGAGACCCTAAATTAGGGACGGGCGACTGCTTATAGCCCATTGAGTTGCTCACGGTGGTCCTTAAACCTCCAATCAAAAATCAGACTCACGTTAAAACTATATTTGCGCGATGATTTTTTAAATTTTGGCGATGATTTTTAATATTTCGGCCCTCACTCGAGAGAATCTTTTTGCGCCGGTGATCGAGCCCAGATCGTTTGGGTTGAAGCTGCGCGTCTCAATCACTGAGCCAGGAAGTCACAGCCATCAGACTCACGTTCAAGAAAAACCTAATTAGGTGATGAGGAATTTTTTTTCATTAATGCGAATGATTAAGTCATTTTATTTTCTATTGGAGCACATTATTGTTTTGAATACGTTTGCAAGAATTTTATTTTTACAGGAGGTTTTTATTACAAATTACGTGTGTTTTTCACCGTTATTTTTCGGAGCAATAAAATGATGTGGAGTTTGAGATCTATTTTTCAACTGACAATAACTTTCAATTATCTTTAAGAGAAGGTGAAATGCGCTTTTTTATAATGTTACAGTATTTCACAATTTCTAAACATAAAATTTTCTCTTGATAGCGAATTAGTTTTTGTGTTAAGGTCTCCACAGACTGGTTCATAGACATCGTACAATCATTTGTACAACAAATTAATTTCCGGTTTCATTAAGTACCCGGTTTCTTACGGTTGCACAATATATAAAAGCTGCTGCACATAATGGAGAAGAAGTGAAGAAATATAATGTGCCACAGTGATCAAAATTCATGCGATACACTATCCACAGCATCCGATCTCGCTACACAACTTCAAAATCAAATACTTCGACGAACTATTGAAATGTAGCATTTAAACCCTCAAGTATTTCCGTAAATCTCTCCTATTACCGGAAATATTTCGTCATATGGATACGGAAAAAGTGAGGAGTTTCTCCATTAACAAAAGAAAGGAACTGCAGAAAGGTTTCTGAAATTTCAGAATTTTTCTAGAGTGCGAAAAATCCGTGAAATTCAGTGTTTTTCCCCGTCATTTCACGGGAAAAGTTGTATCAGAAATATGTTTCGTTAATTCACGAAAGAAATCACGGAAAGTGGCTCGTGAATTTCAAAATTTTTTTTTACAGTATATCTAGCCGCTTAGAAAGAATAGCGGTGTATGAATGATCGACGGGAGAGAACGTGAGAACGAAGCGTCGTCTCCGACAAATAGCAAGATTAAAAGCGTGATATTGCTCATAAGGAGCCTTGGCGTAGAATACGGCTTGAACGAGGGAAGGAGAAGGCAGAAAAATCCTACGTTCCGGGAGTTAAAGAAAAAAATAACTGATTCAACCTGACAATCAGCGAGTGTTCAATAAGTGCAATAATGCACGATGTTTGGATTACCATTGTGTTTCTTTGGCTTTTTGTGGGAACAATTTTGTGTTTCGTCTTTGAGAATGTCATACAAAAGTCATTCTGCAAGGCAGAGAAATTGTAAGGTTACTATCTCATATTATCATCAATTTTTCATTGCTACCTTTCGTTTTTTCCGTAGTTTATCGTTAGATGGCAATGAGCTCCTTAAACAGCTGGGAATTAGTGCAACTGCACTACCTCGCCCTATGGGCGCTACGCCATTGACCATTCTGGAAATATAAGTAATACTTTTACTCCTATTTTCCTATTTCCAATGTTATGACGAGACACTAATGCTCACAAATTAGTAGTGGAATTCATACACTTGACGTGGTAGTTGGAAAGATAAATACTTCCGCAGACGCATAATGTGTTTTAGTACAGTGCTTAGAGTATGCGACACCTTTATTTGAAAACGTTATGCTAACTTCAAATAGTAATTCATAAAGAAGTCATGCCATTAATATAAGTGTTCCTAATATAATTTTGTTCAGAATTCATGAAATGTAGTGTATCTAAAAGCAGGGTTGGAAATAACCTATCGCCACTTCGCATGGGGCGACTAAAGAATTTCAAAGGGGGATTAACGGTTTTCCCCCTGAGTTTCGATCCTTTCTTTTTTATGGGGGTGGGGTGATAAAACGCAAACAAATCCTTTTTCAGAATTTGCTCTTCTCTAAGAGATCGCAGCCTTGAAGGTTGTTAGAAATGGCCAACTGTGCTGTTGTTCGGCAGGGAGGAGGGACGAGTACGAAGCTTGCTATGGCATCATCAATGACTTTTACCTCAGTATAATAAGCACGTATCCAGGAGGGGGGGGTCCAGACTGCAAAACCAATGCAGTTAAATACAAGGTTTGGCAAATTATTAAATTAATATAAATATTTATGGTTTGATGTAGAGGTCTACACTGATCGGGCTGGGTTAGAGTTCGAAGAAAGTGAAGCATAATGAAAAGGGGGTGGAAGATGAAAAGTATTTTAAAGAATTTTTTAACTATGTTATGCTAAAGTCGTGCCTTAACAGTTATTTTTTAAAATCTCACTGTGTTGTTAATTTTTTTTTAATGACCAAATATATTTTCAATAGTTCCGCCCACGCGATATTGGAGTGTGAGCAATTAGCGGTGTGTTTCAGGTTAATTGTTCTACAGTTTTTGACAGAAGAAGCATACTTTTTTATAGAATCTCTATGGGGAGATAGGGAATGGGGAGGCGAGACACTTTATGACAGAAGAAGACATCCACGAAGAGGGAGACTTCTTCATAGAATCTCTATGGGGAGACAGGGAATGGAGAGGCGTGACATTTTATGACAGGAAAAGACATCCAGGAAGAGGCAGAATTACCTTCATAGAATCTCTATGGGGAGATAGGGAATGGGGAGGCGGGACACTTTATGACAGGAGAAGACATCCACGAAGAGGGAGACTACTTCATCGAATCTCTATGGTGAGATAGGGAACGGGAAGATGAGACATTTTATGACAGGCGAAGACATCCACGAAGAGGGAGACTTCTTCATAGAATCTCTATGGGGCGATAGGAAATGGGGAGGCGGGACACTTTATGAAAAGAGAAGACATCCACGAAGAGGGTGACTATTTCACTGAATCTCTCTGGGGAGATAGGGAATGGGGAGGCGAGACATTTTATGACAGGAGAAGACATCCAGGTATAGGGAGACATCTTCATCGAATCCCTATAGGGAGGATACGGAATGAGGAGGAGATACATTTTTGGTAAGGGACTGCCTTAAGGAACACTTGTTTTAGTGTCCAAGGGACCATTGTGTTTTTATATATCTATACTCTAAATTTATGTGGTAGAAAAATATTTTTTTGAACTTCATTAATTTTTGTTTTTGTATAAAGTGTACTTGTACAAAATTAACATTTGTTTGAAATACCTGTATAAGCGCATAAGCAGTGCACAAAATTTATACGTAATGATTGATTACTATTAAAAGCCAGACGTTTTGTAAATACAATTCTTAAAAGAGTGAAGAAAAATAGTTTTTTTTTCTCTCCATGTGTTCATGGAATTAGAAAAACAATCTCTCTCTCTCTCTCTCTCTCTCTCTCTCTCTCTCTCTCTCTCTCTCACGCACACACACACACATGTTTTTGGACCCCTTTCAAACAGAAATATCGTGGATACGTCCTTGCATCGGTATTAATCGGCTGTCTGGGTTTTGAGGGTAAGCTCGTTTTTCTTGTAAGTAAATGCAAGGGATGCAGTATTTTTTTTATTACAGGAACGTTTGAGTGAGTTAATAAAAAAATCATCGAAAGGAAATATAAATTTATAAGAACTCAAATTAATTCATGCTTTAGTGCATAATTTTGTATTTAAAGAGCATATTTTTGCATAAGATTTTTGTTTTATCAATTTTTACTGTGTATAAATTCAGTAAATAGAACACTCATGAAACACACTAACTTTAGTTTAATTAGGGCAATATGAAAAATTTGTAAGGAGTATCAAAGAAGGAAAATACGGAAAGGGGATGGCTTTTCCGTTATGTGGACATCTTCAATTGTGACCCACTAGTTTTATCAGTGGACTACTAAAAATTTCAGTATTACCTGCATGAGAGATCTAAAGTACGTAAACGGTAAACTTAATGAAATTAATTTCATCATTCCAGCACGGTTTCAAATTTCCATGCATATTTCTGACAAAACTTAAAAGTAGCTTTGCTAACGTTGAATGATATTTCAGTTTTACTGCTTCAATAGTATATGAAATTATATTATTTAATCAGGATGTTATTGTGCACACTAAACATAACGTAAGCAAACGCAAATAAATAAATAAAAAGATGTAGACGTAAACAAAGACTCACCTAGAGGTCTATCAATTCGCACAATATAACCTTTCGTAGATAAATGTCAACCCCTTACCTCGTTGTGCATCCTTCTCTCACTGAAGGGTTTCTGACGATTGCACAATGGAGGTATAGTTACATAATCGGAATTAGGGTAATTGTTATCTCACACTCAGCCCAATGCTCTTGGGCATAGAGGGTTAAAAGAGATTATATAAAAAGAACGGAAGGAGAAGTTGTTAGAAACACCTACCTAACAACGCGTCGGCTCACAGATGCCTAGGTGCAGAACTTGCTCCGTGCGTAACTTGACCCATGTTCGTTGCAGCAGCTCTGGCAGTTCACGCTCGTTCCGTGGAGGAGAATCATCATTTCTTACATCCCGTTCTAGCATATCCCACAAATGTTCAATTGGGTTACAGTCAGGGGACTTTGGGGGACAAGGCAATGCTGCGAAATCGTTGTCGTGTTCCTCCAACCAGTGATTCTTTCAGGCATACATTCGGCGGGGGGGGGGGGGGTCCCGGAAACGACCATTCCTCTCCCCGGAGACACTTTAGGTTACCGAGCCAAAATGTTAATAAATTCAGGCTATGATGAAAAAGAAAGTTTCGTTTCTTTTTTATGCTAAAAATATTTCTCCAATAATATTATTTTTAATATTTGAGCTAGTATTATAGTTTATTTTGCTAAAAAGTATATTACGACGCATGCTATTCTTCAAAATATAGTAAGTAGACTAATCATACCTAATTGCCTGGGAATCATCATTCAGGATCAAGAGTGTGTTAAATGTATTTTAATAGATAAAAATTTCAAGCCTGCAACCCCCCTCCCCCGAACTCCCTTCGTTTAGCTGAAAAAAGTTTGCTATTCTTGTTGAAATGTTTGAAGAAGC
This sequence comes from Macrothele yani, assembly GCA_039090855.1. Taxonomy (NCBI): domain Eukaryota; kingdom Metazoa; phylum Arthropoda; class Arachnida; order Araneae; family Macrothelidae; genus Macrothele; species Macrothele yani. The sequence continues at coordinate 134,827,717 of CM077025.1, forward strand.
AATTACTATATCAGGGGTGTATACAGAATTTTTCTTCGGGGGTGGGGGGGGGTGGACGTTTTGGGGAATCCACCAGAACAAAATTAAAGTAAATGAAAAATAGAAGAAAAATTAAAGCATTTTTTTCTAATGTAAGTTGATACATTTTTATTAAGACATTTTTATCTAATGTAATGAAGGTGAGCAACTTTTGACCTCAGTCAAACTTCAATTTGAAATTCTAGACACCTACCATTTCACTTGCAATCTCTTGATGGGACTCAGTTTTGGATATCTTATGTATACATCGGAGATATCTCGCCCGAAAATATATTTAAGTATCTCAAAATCGAATTGTACAAGTACATAGGAGATGAGATACAAAAGTTTCAGAATTTTCGCATGACGGTGTTACAGTGTCCTGTGCAATAGTAACCGTATCACCCTACATTTTATGCCATGCCAGTGGATTCCTCGCATAAGTAGGACGATGTCTGCAATTTTTGGATGAGAAATTTGAAAGAGCAAAGAATTTGAATCGAGTTTAGCCTCAAGCTATCCGAAACAGATTTAACATCCTGCGCCAATAGCCTGAGAAATACTAGTTTTTGAAAAGGTTGAACAAAGAAATGATTACCGCGATTCATACATGTTGAAATTTCTGTTGCAGATGAAGAAAATTCTGGAGGACCATCGAAATTATGAATCGCCAATTTAGTTTCGCTGCAATACCATGCATCGCAACAAATCTTAAAATTGTGAAAATGGCGTCTTCGCTTGGAAATAGCTTTATTGTAATGATTTTCTGTATTGTGTTAAATTACAGTCGTCATCTCCTGTTTAGTGAAAATTCACCATATTGGACATATGTTGGTTCATTAGTGCTTATAGAAGAACAATCTAGTAAATGGCAAAAATCAGTAATTTGCTCATGTGATTTTTGAACCGAATACGCAAACTCAAAACGGTCCGTGATCAAAAAAAAAAAAAAAAAAAAAAAAAAAAAATGAAGTCTCTTGACCCAGACCTTGCTTTCGATATGGGTGAGTTCATTGTTACCCCAGCTGTCTTTTTCATTTTTTGTATAAACAAAAGCATATTATGTTTTTATTCATAATTTTTTATTACTTTTTCCCTTACCACACGTGTGTCATCATACAGTATCATCTGATAGCATTTATGGTCGCTTCAAGAGATAGCCTAGAGTACATTAAAAAAAATCAGATAACTCAACAACGCAGAGAGATGTGGTAAAACTACCCTTGTTTTCTTTTCAGCTAGACTGAACAAACGAAACACTGTTAAGATAAACATAATTAAAGATAACAAATATCAAGCAAAATATTTTTATGAAACTTTCATTGCAACTTGTGCCATTGTACTAAAAGCCTGCTGTGAAGTTCATTTAATGAGGCAAAAATGTGAATTCTCAAAAGACTAGAAATGTAAAAGTAATTAACAAATTGAAAGATGTCAAGAAAGACTCAGTGTAATAGGCAGTCCCTTGGAATTTTGGATACGGAGATATCATGTCCACATGCAAAAAAATTTCTTCGTGTGGTTTCAGTCATGAATGTATATTGTACACAGTAGTGCTATTTCTGTAGGTATATTCTCTTAAAATAGGTTGGACCTTCAATTAGAGCATCTAGCATCGCATGTGACAGCACGTCATTTAAATCAGACAAGCAAGTACATTCCCCACTAGCACAAATTAGTTGGTTTAATGTATTCCAAGTCACGTGGGGCCAATGGCGAGATGTCTTGATGATCAACCTGTTCACGCGATACACAAGAACAAGACTGATTATATCTAAACTTCTTTTAGTGGCAATTGAAAAGTTTTACTGAAAATTGAAGTCGAATCCTATAGTTTATGGCAAAGTAATGAAAGAATAGAAGAAAAAAGAGTAAATAAATTAAATCGCAGGATAGAATTTAGATATAAATGAGGCTTATCTACATAGCTTCAGAAGAAGCGAAATTTTATTTTGCTTTCTTCGATGGTAGAGCGTTGTAACCGATGGACAAAATTCTAGACCAGATGTTTTTGATGGTAAAGCGTTGTAGCCAATGAAAAAAACAAAATTTTAATTTGGTTTCTGTTTTTCATGGCAAAGCATTGTAGCCAATACATAGCAGACCGTTGTAGCAACACTATAAAAAAATGCTAGCAGAACGCCATAGCCAACCCTGTAAAAAAAATAAGGGGTGCGAATTTGCGGAAAATTTCAAAAAATAACGTGCAACGAAGTTTCCAGTAGGAGTCCGTCTCTTAACGAAATTTCAGCCTTTAAAAGCGCCCGCTTTTTTCCCCTTTAACTTCGTATTTTCACGGAGGCATCTGGAAGTGACCTCAGGAGGCAAAGTCACACTTACTTTTAGGTATAGATCTTGCCTCCTCGAGTCACTCCCATCTGGGAATGACTAAAGGAGGCAATGTCACACTTACGTTTCGGTAGAGATCTTGCCTCCTGGAGTCGCTCGCATTTGGGAATGACTAAAGGAGGCAGGTCACACTTACTTTTAGGTAGAGATCTTGCCACCTGGAGTCACTCCCGTCTAGGAATGACAAAAGGAGGCAAGGTCACACTTACTTTTAGGTAGAGATCTTGCCTCCTGGAGTCACTCCCATCTGGGAATGACTAAAGGAGGCAAGGTCACACTTACTTTTAGGTAGAGATCTTTTCTCCTGGAGTCACTCCCATCTGGGAATGTCTAAAAGAGGCAAGGTCACACTTACTTTTAGGTAGAGATCTTGCCTCCTGGAGTCACTCCCATCTGGGAATGACTAAAGGAGGCAAGGTCACATTTACTTTTAGGTAGAGATCTTGCCACCTGGAGTCACCCCCATCTGGGAATGACTAAAAGAGGCAAGGTCACACTTACTTTTAGGTAGAGATCTTGCCACCTGGAGTCACCCCAATCTGGGAATGACTAAAAGAGGCAAGGTCATACTTACTTTTAGGTAGAGATCTTGCCTCCTGGAGTCACTCGCATCTGGGAATGACTAAAGGAGGCAAGGCCACACTTACTTTTAGGTAGAGATCTTGCGTCCTGGAGTCACTCCCCTCTGGGAATGACTAAAGGAGGCAAGGTCACACTTACTTTTAGGTAGAGATCTTGCCTCCTGGAGCCACTCTCATCTGGGAGTGACTAATGGAGGCAAGGTCACACTTACTTTCTTTTTTTTTTTTTTTTTTTTTTGATTGGAGGTTTAACGACCACCGTGAGCAACTCAATGGGCTATAAGCAGTCGCCCGTCCCTAATTTAGGGTCACTGGTTCCAGGGAAGGGAGAGAGCCAGTGCCGTAAGACAAACACAACATCCATGCCTCACCGGGATTCGAACCCGGACCCCTTTCGGACGAATGATCAGAGGCCATCGCTTAGACCACTGCGCCACCGGGGCGGCACACTTACTTTCAGGTAGAGTTCTTGCCTCCTTGTGGTTATGCTCGGTCGACCCCTCCTGGGTCGATCTGCCACATTTCCATGCCTTAGAAATCTTGTGTGTAGTCGACTTACTACCTTTTGCGAAACTCCTAAAGCAACAGCTACATCGGCCATACATGCCAACAGCCCTATTTCTGTTGCTAATGCTTAAACGTTGTCTGGACATCATTTCAGGTTAATCCCACACTGAAGGTAATACATTCAGAAAAACTTCTAGACCAAGCGATGAAACAATCCGTTTTTCACTTCTCGTAGGATTCTTCCGTCGGAGCTCGCACGCCACGTGTTGTGTCATCGTGAGGTTAATTTACATATGACGTAGCTACACACGCTGATACATTATCTCTAGTAGTCGTTAAATTTGCATATCACCACATTTTCCCATCGAAACCGCTCTATCCTTAACTTTTTGTGTCCAATGGATATATATCATTATCATCATTGTCAACCATTATCAATCCACTGCTGGATGAATGTCTCCCTAAGTTTCTTTCACAGTTGTCTGTCTTGAGCCTGTCTCCTCCAACTCACTCCAACATGCTTTCGAATTTCATCCATCCATCTCCCATGGGGTCTTCTTCTGGGTCTTTTTCTGTTCCTCGGAATCCAATCTAAAATTTTGGTGGTCCATCGGCGGTCCGTTCTTCTGGCAACATGTCCGGCCCATTGCCATTTCAGTGATTTCAATCTGGTCATGCCGTCGTCTACTCCTGTTGTTTTCCTTACCCCCAAGTTCCTCTTCTTAGCTTTCCTGATTACACCATCTATCCATGCTTCTTTCAGTTGTCTACAGACTGTAGACAACTGAAAGAAGCATGGAGAGACGACTACAGTCTTTGTACGTCTTTTTTAGTGAAGGCCCAGGTCACTGCTCTATGCGTAAGCACTGGCAGGGTGCATTGATTAAACACTTTTCTTTTAAGACATAATGGCATATTGCTCTTAAAAATTCTACTGTTTCTTCCAAAAGCTCTCCATCCAAGTTTTATACGCCGATTAATTTCTTCATCAATGTGACCCTCACTTGATATCTACTGCCCAAGATAAATGTAAGTATCGGCTGTCTTAAGTTTTTCTCCATCAATCGATAAATCTTCGTTTCTTGTTAAAGCATTGTACATCACTTTTGTCTTCTGAAAGTTCATTTTTAATCCCACTTCTTTACTCTTGTCAGCAAGCTCCAGGATCATGCTCTGCAGCTCTGAAGGGGAAGTTGCAAAAATGACTACGTCATCAGCAAAACGAAGGTGAGTTAAATATTCTCCATTAATCTTTATCCCTTTGTATTCCCTGTTCAATGATTTAAAGACATTTTGCAATGTGGTATTAAAGAACTTGGGATATATGCAGCCAACTTGTCTCACTCCATTTCCAATTATTATGTGTGCTGTATCCTCAAATATCCGAACCTTTGCACTTCCATTTTCATAAATGTTATTAATAATTTTATTGTATGCATCTTCAATACCACAGGATTTTAAAACCATTGTAACTGTAAGCATCTTTGAGGGGGTTTGTACATAACTCACCACGTTGGGGTTGGTGAGTGTGGGATAGCATTTCCTGTAATCCCGATGGTATACTTAAACCGCTATTCCTCGGTCGTAAGAGCCTTTTTAATGGGAACAGGATGCACCTCGAGAAGGTGGGTTGACATTTGTCAAGGAGAGGCTGGGTTATGTTGTGCATCACACACCTAGGAAAAGAAGGTTTTACATACCTAATAGGGTGTGAGACCACCTTTTGGCATTCGAAACCGCCTGAATCCTCCTTGGAATGGACGCCTACAAATTCTGGATGGTGGTCAGTGGGATGTTACACCATTCTTCATGCAGAAACTCCTCCAGGTCCTTCAGAGATTCAGGAGGGGATAATAACGGGATCTTACTCTGTTTTCCAACACAGACCACAGTGGCTCGATGATGTTTAAGTCTAGTGATTGTAGAGGCCAAGGAAGGTGTGAAAGTTCATCATCATGTTCCTCAAACCATGATTGGACTTTCCGAGCTGTGTGAATTGGGGTGTTCGTTATTATCTTGATAGATGGCATCCCCTGCAGGAAACAATGCTTGAGCCATTGGATGGACTTGGTCGGCCAAAATGGTTTCATACGCCAACGAGTTATCCGTCCTTTCAAGGGACTTGCTGAAACCCACTATATAACCGTCCAGAGCATGGCAGAACCACCACCATGCTGTACTGTTGGGAGCAGACAGTCTGCATTGTACGCTTCTGACAGTGTTCTCAATACATAAACACGTCCTGCAGTGGGGAATAGTGTGAATGTAGATTCATCCGACCATATTATGCATCGGCAATCCACGTTGCATGCTCCTAGCACCACTGCTGTCGCCGTTGAGCATTCATTCGGGTCACCAGAAGTTTTGCAATAGCAGATATGCGATTAATATTTTGTTCATGCAGTTCCCTGCGCACTGTTTTCGTTGATACTGGGGTCTGGAGATGCAGATTCAGCTCCGCACTGATTTTCGGTGCCGTGGTTTTATTACGGGTAACAATCCTATTTTAAGAAAGAAAGGCGGCCAGGGACGGATTAAGAACTTAGTGGGCACCAAGGCTAAGATATTTGAGTGTGCCCCAAGACTACGACATCTGAATGGGCCCCCAAAGAACTTATGACGAGGAATCGTTATGAAGCCCGTGAAAACATGAAACTAACTACTAAATTATCTGCAGACTATGCATAATAACAGACTGTATTTTTCTTTGTTATCATAAGAACATGAGACCTTTGGTCTTGGATTTTTTAATGATTTAGCATTGCATACTTTTCACGGTGCATGGGTTTTTTTTTTCGTTTTGCAATGTGAAGCCACAAGAGACTTCGCCTATTAATAGTTCCAAGTGCAAACTTGGAGGTGTGAATGAATGGTAGTGAAAAAGCTGAAACTATCTCGCCGATCCGACTGTACAAAACGACATGAAACCATCCTTAGTGAGACGCAGCCTTGAAATCTGTTCTTGTTCCAGCCTCTGTTTCTGATCAAGTGGAAATCATACGAGACAAAAGTAAAACAATTTTATTAATCTCTCTAACTATATATCTATAATTTGCCCAGACGTGCCTCCTGGGCCCTTGGTCAAGGTGGGCCCCAAGGCTATATGGTCCCTGTAGACCCCCTTAATCCGGCCTTGGGCGGAGGAAAAGAAACTAAGGAAGTTTTAAAACAATCCAGTGTGGAAGAAACTATTGTGGAAAAGAAGCAAACAAAAAAGGGAAAAAGAAAAAGCAAACAGCGAAGGCTGATAATGGAGGTTCCATTTCACAGACGTCATCAAGGCCAAGACATGCAAAATGCTCCCATATTTTCACCACAACCTAGAATTTGGATTTCTTCCTGTGATTTTTGCCTAATTGATGTTTCAACTTAAAGGTTGAATTTTTGTGATAGGGACAAAAACCTAAAGGCAGCGAATATTTTTAAGGGGGGCTTTGGTTTTGAATAAAATTTTAAAAGCTGAATTTGAAATTAGGTGAATGGCTCAGCATTGCCCGACCTAAAGCAAGTCCAACAAGAAATAAAAAAGGATATAAAAAAGAAACGAAAAAAATACTAAACTAACAAAACATTTTGTGTAGGAAAAAACAAACTGGATCAATAAACAAGTATTGTAAGGTCTTAACAAAAAATAACCTGGAGAAGAAGGTTAGAGGTTAGAGCAGCAAAACTATAAAAACGGTAGAAGAGATTAAATTTCCTGATAAGGAGAGAAGAAAAGGCTTACTTGAGTTAGAAGGGGAAAAAAATCCAAACCTAGGAGGTGAAGAAATATACATGAAAAAACAATTACGAGATATTTACAGATGACCATTTTGTATGGATATGTATAAATCTTGATATTCTCGAGGAATGAAGTAGTAATGGATTTAATCTCTTTTCGTACATTTGTTCAATAATCTTGAATCACAGCTCCACATGCAGCTGTTATTCTAATAATTATGTCAGTTGTGTTTTTTCCCCTTAGACTTAGGATGTACCTAACAGAGCATACGCTTAATGCGTATTAATATAAAAGGTCTGGCATGATGTATTTGACTTGACTCTTCTAAGTTGTTGCCCCTGAGAGGTGCAGGGTAATGTAGTGCAATAGGAAGCTGCAATTCGTTGGACTTCCTGAAAATAAAATGTGCGGGCACAATTACTGCATTTATTCCTGCGAGCAAAAATATTGAACGGGACGAAACAAATGAGCCAAAACAACGTCGTTACGCAAGCAGCCTTCTCTGAGGGGGGCCTGAAGTGTTGTTGAGACACAAACCTTGCATTGTTGCTCAACAGGAGTGCAGCCATGAGTAGCATGTTAGTATTCCAATAAGGCAAATGAGAAGGGACAAATGTGCCTGGAGAGTTTTGTCGAGTCTCTGACCTGGATGAAAGATTCGAGTGGGAGGGGTGGTATCCATCCTTTGGCACTTGGTCACGTCCAGCTCTCCAGGAGGTCCTTCTGACCTTCTCACCGGGGCACAATTTTCGAGGACGGCAGCCAACCATCGTCATCCTCATGCCATTGTAGACTCTTTTCCTTGTGTTTCCCATGGCATTATGGGAAGATATTTCCTCAGGCGATGATTTCAGATGTGGAAATGAAAAAATCTCTAAACACCAAGTTTCTGATTTAAAGTGGTCATACAGAAGCAGTTTTGCAACTTCTTTGCATCTGATTAAGCACTCTAAGTTGTAAGAAACGTGAAACTAGTATGAAATGTACCTTTCTTTGTTTTCTCACTGTCTTGTTCAATGCATTAAAATGCATGAGGATAATTTACATTTTTATTTCTTTCCATCGCGAAAAACTTTCTTGGAGCTATTACTGCCCGTAGATCAAAACGATTTGCTATATTTGAATAAGTAAATTACCAAAGCCTAAATTTTAATGGATACAAAACATAAATATGTTTTATGAACAAGTAAATTTTACAAAGGCTATTTTCTTGCTGACAAATATTCTTGAAGGAAGCAAATTGTCCAAAATGTTTTTTTTTTTTATGAGAACCGTATTCTTTCTTTGAGGAAATGTTTTTAATAACTTTAAATTCTCCTGTCACTCAAAAGTATTTTTTTCTTTGAACAAGTAAATTTTCTCAAAGTTTAAGTTTTCTACGATGATAAATATTACTTTTTTTCTTTCTTCGAGTAAGTCACTTACTTAAGTTTCAGTTTTCTTCCTAATACAAGCATTTTTCTTTCTTTGAACAAGCAAATTTTCAAAAAAGTTTAAATTTTCATGCCAAAAGTACTTTTTTCTTTGAACAAGTAAATTTCTGAAAAATTCCCATTTTCATTCGAATCCAAAACATTTTCCTTCCTTTGAACAGGAAATTTTTTAGAAGTATTAAGTTTTCATGCCATTCAAAAGTATTTTTCTTGTTTTGAACCAGAAAATTTTTTCCAGCTTAAATCTTTTTGCTGATAAGGATTAATTTCTTTCTTTAAGCAAGTAATTAAAGAAAAATTCAGTTTTTTGCGAATCCAGGTTCTTTCTTTGAACAAGCAAAATTTTCAAACGCTCAAATTTGCATTCTATTAGAAAAGTAAATTTTCTGAAAGAGAATTTTTCTCCAATGCGTTTCATTCTCTTTCTTTGAGCAAATAGATAAGTTTGTTTTTCACGCGATTCAAAGGAAGTCACCTTTCTTTGAACAAATGATTTTTGAAAGCTAAAATTTACATGCGAATGTAAATCATTTCCCTTTCTTTGAATATGAAACAAATTTTTTGAAAGCTAAAATTTACATGCGAATGTAAAACATTTCCCTTTCTTTGAACACGATAATTTTTAGAAAGTTTACTTTGTCATGCCATTCAAAAGTGTTTTCCATTGAACAAGTTTTCCGGAAAGCTAATATTTCAAGTTAATAAACTGCATTGTTCCTTTGAGCAAGTAAATTACATAAAAGTTTAAATTTTCATTCGAATTCAAGGCATTTCCTTTTTTTTTGAACAAGATTTTTAGAAGTCTTACATTTCATGCTATATAATTACCTTTCATGCTATATAAAAAGTACTTTTCTTGCTATGATCAAATAAATTTTAGTTAAGCTAGAACGTTTTCGCGTGTAAGTAGTAGTTTCTTCCTTTGAGCAAGTGAATTACAGAAAAATTGCTACGTATTTTTTGTGAAGCGCAAATTTTTTGAAAGCACAGATTTTTATGCCACATAAAAGTGTTGTTTTCCCTTTAAAGAAAAAAAAATGTTCAAATCTTTCAAAAGAACAGGAAAATTTTTAGGAAGCTTACGTTTTCGTACTATATCGAAAGTGAGGACAAATAAATAATCGAAAAGCTTAAATATTTATGCAAATTAGTAATAGTTTCTTTCTTTGAGCAAGTAAACCACCGAAAAATTACGATTTTCTGTAAAGCGCAATTTTTTTGAAAGCGTCATTTTCATGCCACTTAAAAGTACAACGTATTTTTTTCTTTGAAGAAGAAAATTTTTCCGAAAGTTGTACGCGCAACCAAATTGAACTTTTTATTTGAGAAAATAACTTTCTGCAAGTTTAAATTTTCTAGTTAATCAAAAACATTTTGTTTCATGAATAAATATTTTAAGGTGAGAAATATAAGCCTTTCCTTTTCGCTGTTCTTTTTCTCCTTAAGTGACGAGTGTTTTATGTTTTTGGATCAACTAGTCTTGAAACTGAAAAATTTCCTATGGACAAAGAGTGTTGTCTCTCCCTTTCCTTTCCGTGAAATCTTTCTTCTTTAGTGTTCTGAATATTACTTTATGAGAAATTCCCTCTTATAAAGTAATATTCAAAACACTATGAATTTCTTGACTATTGCGAATGTTTTTTGTTTTTGTTTACATCAAGCAAAATTTTCAAAACTTGTTAGTAATAGCAAGGGTATTTTTATTGTACATTTGCGATGATGCATTTTAGTTTTAATAACCATAACTTTATGCAAGAAATTGAAGAATAAGTTTAAACTGTAAAATTACGATGAATGCTGCTATTCGATTCATTTCTGTTAAAATAGGTATTTAATTTGTGCAAACTGTTTTTTTTTCTTTTCTTAATGTAACCGGTTTCGTCGTTTTGTTTTAAAATTACCTTTGCGATTTCTTGAAACCTATAATGATAAAATTGCTGTGTCTGTCTGCTCCTGCAGAGGTAACTACTGAACGTAGAGATTTAAAGTTTGGTAGGAACTTTTAGAGTAACATGGGGGTGTGCACCTCGTATAACGTTTCTTGAAATCCAAATTTGCAATTAATTTATTTAGCCTTTAAAGCTTTGAACCATAGTATATAAACCGTTGTTGAAATTTGATCTTCCATAAGCACACGTAATTTGATTTACCATTACTTACGCTGTGCCATAAATTCACGCAAAGATAGTTCATTTCATTTCTGGGCATCCCTTTTTCATTACACTCTTGTGCAACAATACTTCATTACACTTCAAAACAATATATCACACATGTAGCAATATTTCATTCCAATCATCAATTGCAATAGAAGCGATTACATTAATAGCAAAACATTTGGGCTGCGCCTGCAAGGTATTAAGCTGTGGTTACCGGCGTGTTTCTTCACGTTTCAGACCGCGGCTCTCTATTTGTTATTATGCGCAACACATAGTTTCAAAAATAAAAACCATCAAATTGGTTTCCTTCAAAAGCGGGCAGTTGAACACCATGAAAATATTGCTGATTTTTGAGTTCTCGTTTGCATTTTGTAATTTAAAAATTTAGAACAATTTTTTTAATGAACATTTTTAAAAAAGCTCTGCGATGCCAGAAAGGCGCAGCACTGCAAGTTTATAGTGTGCGTGTGTGTGCGCCTTCCACAAAGTCTTTTTTTAGAACGGACCAACCCCCAACTCCCCTCCGCCCCCTAAAATGAGCTTCTACATCTGCTTCTCTTTCTACGGGAAGATTTTAACTAGGTTTCTTGAACCATTGTCTCGAATTTGACATAAAGCGCGCAATTTGATATTTAATTTTGGTGTTTGCTGTATTAGACTTGCGAAGTGCAGCGTGTATACTTCCGCCGCAGTTGCCGGCTGGTTTGTTTACTACGTTTCATACCACGGCTCTTCGTGTATTACTATGCGCTGTAAATAATTCCATTATTAACAAAAAAAAAAAAAGCAATAGTTCCGTGATTATTTTACAAAGGAAATATATATTAATGAAACGCCAATAGAATACAAAAAATGAAATGCGAGTAAAACGTGAATTTTCTCGCATTTCATGTCTCCAAAGCTTAACATTGCTGTTCTTTTTCTTTTCTTTTTTTCGCGTATTCGCTCACCACATCTTGACCAGGGCCGGATTAAGGCCTTAGTGGGCCCTCAGGAAAAGACATTTGAGTGAGCCCCAAGGCCCACTAAAATGTCTCCCAACACATCTGAGTGGGGGTCAAAAAAACGTATGACAGGGAATCATTACGAAGTCCGCTAAAACACTGTATAACGAAGTAAATTTCTCCGTCATTTTTATCCGCGCCGGGGTTCGAACCCGGATCTCCTCATTCCGGAACAAGGACGTTTTATTCTGATCCCTATCTGCCTTTATGTCGTGTGCGTCCTTCGGGCAGGTACGTTACATCATCTCCCCCTTTTTTTTTTTCGAAGTGCTGGAGAAGGGATTCTCTGATTTTTCCTATCTCGCGGTGTGGAAATAACATCACACCAATGCGAGATTTTGAACAGTCGGGTCATCCGGATAGTTCGGGCGCCATTATAACGAAGTAAATTTCTCCGTCATTTTTATCCGCGCCAGGATTCGAACCCGGTTCCCCTCATTCCGGAATAAGTTGCTCTACCAATTGAGCTACGCGGACGTTTTATTCTGATTCCTATCTGCCTTTATGTCGTGTGCGTCCTTCTGGCAGGTACGTCACATCTTCTAGTACGTTACAACTGAAGAGTAGCACTATGCTTGTGATGACCAATATGGTAGTACATTCTTCAAACTAATAAATTATCAGCTGAGTTTTCGTAACAAATCACTGTATTTTCTATTGTTCTAACAAGAACACTAGTTGAAAGCTTAAGATTCCAAGATTTTGTCTTGGATTTTATAGTGATTTAGCATTGTATACTTTTCTTAGTGCATCATTTTTGTTGTGCAATGTGAAGCAACAGAGGACTCTTCGACCATCAATAGTTCCAAGTGTTAGTTGGGAGGTGTGGGTAGTGAGAAAGTTGAAACTGTTGACTCCACTGCACATAGCAGCATGAAACCTTTAGCTTTGGTGAATCGCTGTTAAAACTACTTTATTAACCTCTCTATCTATCATTTGCCCATGCATGCTTCCTGGGCCCTCCCTAACGGTGAAGAAAGGCCCAGGAAGCATGCCTGGGCAAAAATTAATATATATTTGCTATAAAACTATACATATCGCCACTATCGACACCCCGTCCTTAATCTGTCCCTGAATTTAACTATTTATTCTTTTTACCTTGACGTAAGCTGGATCCACTAACGCTGTGCAATGGAACACTACTGGCTGTCAAAAAAATTCCGAGTTACTCAACAACAGACGCAGTGTATTCAGAAATTAACCAATTCCGTAAATGATATGTTAATCCATATTTCGACTCCATTAATAAAAACAAATGAGCTAAGAAAAAAACGCACACTCGTATTATTGAAAATGCCGAATGCTCTCCGTATTTAATCATTCTTTATATGTTCTGTCAAGTCATACTCATATTTAAATTGCCACGTTTTGGGATTCAGTTTATAGTCTACTGTGAGCCTGGAAAATCCATCCGCTGATGTGCGAAAGTTTGGTAAAAATATTTAATTTCTTGCACCAATGAAAGGGATACTTTCTATAGTTTATTTTCATTTTTGGTTTTGAGATTTTTTTTTCAGCTTTGATAGTTTTTTCTTTCTTAAACTTGCACGAAACGATGTCATGAACTTATTCGGCATTTTTTATTATTTTCTTTATCCGCATTTATGGTTCATTTTTTCCAGATTCATACTGTATGTATCTTTCGGTTTCCGCACTCCTTTACAGAGTTTTAAAGGGTTCTGTGATCAAATTAAATCGTGGAACACTGACGTAGGGAGTTTAAAGAAGGTGATGTGCCCAATCAATAGTTTTGGAGGTGGCAGAACGTTTCAGGTAAGTTACACCTTATATTATTAACACATTTTAATGAGAATATGAAACTATTTTTCATTGTATCGTCCGTCGTGATGTATGAGTAATTGGCGTTGTGGCTGATGTAAGACCTGTGCTTCGAAGATGAGTGGTTTTACATGAATTCAGCTGGCCATATTCGCTTTATTTAATTTTTTTATTTTTTTTGTCTGGGAATCTTTGATATAGCAATGTCTGGTCTTGTATATCTTCTACTGGTACAGCGAGTTCAAAAAGTCAGTATCCCATTCCTCATACATATATTTTTTGACCAAAATTCATGACATGGAAATCAGAGTATAAACAATATTTGACACGAAAATTACAGTAATTTTGTATTGGAAACTGGAACTGTTTTTCTCCTTTGTTCATTCATTGTTTTGCCTATGAGTGGTGCAAACAAGTGAAGAGTTTCTGAATTAGCACTTGAAATCCACAACTCGGTGGGGCTTTTCCTTCAGTTCTTCCAATATAGACCAGAAATATTCCACAAAGACAGATATCAGATTGTGATATATCCAGAACAAAGTGGGGCAGAGTTAGCTAAAAGTGATAGATCCGGAAACAAAGTGAGCCAGAGTTTGCTAGAAATAATGCAGTCACCAAGGAAATCACGTGTTATCTGTGTGAGAGATAAAACTAAGGAAGAATCCAGGGTCCTCAAGATTCAAAATTCCAGGCCAAGCTTCCATAGCTTCATTCATAAATCTAGCGGACATGCTTTAAGTTGTAAGCATCAGTGAACATTTTAATATGGGTTTCGGGACTTCCTTTTACCAAAGACATTTGTTGCTGCTTATTAGTGCTCCATGAATTGCTCCCAGAGGGAGGAGGGGTGGGGTAATCTCATTTCTGAGGCTGCCAAAAAACGGATTAAAGATAAAGACGCTAATATCAGGGGCATCGCTAGACAAATTCAGGAAGCGTGCGTAAAAGCCCCCTCTAATTGTATCTGAACCCCTTCCCTCCAATAATCTTATAATAAATACTCTCCACTCAGATAAGGTTTTTTTTTTTTTTTTTTTTTTTTAAGAAAACAAAATTCGAAGCCTTTAGTAAGTTCGGAATAATATTATTTCAAATCAATGGTCAATCATCAAAAGGTAAAAACGCAGTGGTCTAAGCTCTGGCTTCTGATCATTGGTCCGAGATGGTCCGGGTTCGAATCCTATGAGGCATGGATGCTGTGTTTGTCTTACGGCACTGGCTCTTTCCCTTCCCCGGAGTCAGTGGCCCAAAAGTAGGGGCGGGTGCCTGCTTATAGCCTATCGAGTTGCTCACAATGGTAGTTAAACCCTCATCCAAAAAAAAAAAAAAAAAAAAACAAAGAAAAAAAGGTAAAACATAAAGAAGGAAGACAACAAGTCAACGGCAGACTTATGTTTCAGTTTTACATGCTATTTTATACACGGAAGACTTATGTTTCAGTTTTACATGCTCATTTTATTTTTAAGCAGATTGCCTAGCGTGCGACAGGGGGAAGTTTCTAGTTGTTGCTTTTCTTTTAAATCCCAGTTTGTTTCTACATTACGTATTTGTACGGGCTTTTAAATATTTCGTTTGTGAAAAAAAAAATCTCAGGTTTATGTTTCAGGTGTTTTTGCCAATGTCTGACAATAAGAACGTGGAAATTTAATATAGCATATATGAGAAAAGCTTCACTAAAAAATTCACAATGACTAACGGAGAGGTTGTCCTGCATCTCCTTGGAATAAACACCGAACACAAAATTGCCTTGGTATATTTTTGCAACCTTGATTTGTTCTTTTAAGAAATTAATTTCTCCTTCTTCGTCCTGTAGTTTTATTAATTCGTTGGCACACTCGAAGACGGTGAAAATTAAAAAAAAAAAAAATGGCCAACGGAAAGGGTAATCTAATAACGACAACATCGAACCAGCAGTCATGTTGGTCCGCAGAAATAACACTTCTGACGTCACATGAATGAGACTTCGGACACAAATATCTGAGGTCCGGGACGTCGCCAAGGTAGTGCGAGGGCGAAAGTTGTCTTGCCCACCCTGCCACACACCCAGTTCAAAATGTGCAATTTTTCGGGATATTTAACTTTAAAATATATTCTAGACTTTGCCAAGTAATAAATAAGTTTTCTGTTCCGGTCCTTCTGTTTGATGTTTCTGGTCCACGTCGGGTGTCTGTATTAATCATTCATTCGCCTTCTAATTATTTGTTCAGTTGTTGATTACCATTCTTTGGTGAATCCCCAGCATTGTGCGGGGCTCCAAGAAGCAATCTGGCAGTTAGTCTATGTGAGTCTGGAGGAATTCGAGGCCGCTGTGGTGCAGTGGAAGCATATCCGGCGCGTAACTGGAAGAACCTGGGTTCGATTCCCGGTGGTGGCCAATGAGAATTTTACCGTGACTCACTTATAAATGTGGAAAGAGCAATGACTTCTGTTTGATGCTCCTTGTCCACGTCGGGGGTATATATTAAGTATAATAAATAAGTCTTGCGTTTTATTTCATGCAACCCTACGTATTTTCCCCTAGGAAGTGCGTTGTTTACATCTCTAAAATTTTTTTTTGTGAAAATAGCATCCGCAAGGCCATAAATATTCAATTGTTCTCTATCCATTTTTCTAATTCCTTAGTTTAAGCCTAATTTGCATGTTTGTATGGCCATAGGGCTAATGCGGAGGATGGATAAGAATTCACTGAGGAGGGGGGTCATTACTAATTGCTCTGTTTCTTTTCTTTACAAAATAGTGGACTCCAACACGGAAAGTACAGTCTGAAGCTACACTAGCGCTCTTAAGAGTGAAAGTGCAGAAAGTGGCTGACGACTACTGTGTAGGAAAGGAGCGCAAGGCAAAGTCACTGGCTTGAGGGAAAGGAGTTAAGGAGCGGGGAGGCATTGTGTCTGCATGGGACGACCTTAAAATTTGATTTAGATAAACAAAAACGACATTTTATTTTAAGTAAATTGCTCAAGTAAAAATGCTCCTATCGTAAGTGAAAATGCTCCTATTTACGTAAGCAAAAATGCCAAATTTTGAAAAGTAATTTAAGACAACGCATTTAGAGCAAGCAAAAAGTCGAAGGCGACATTCTACCAACACTTGTATCTTACGCGTAACTAATCAGATCTGTGCATGCATGTGTGTCCAGGTGGAGGGGTTGGGATAGCACGAATTCCTTTGTAGGAAGCATTAAAGCAGCCCCGTGGCGGAGTTGTCTAAGCGCTGTCCTGTGACCATTCGTCCGAGATACTACCAACACTTGTATCTTACGCGTAACTAATCAGATCTGTGTATGTATGTGTGTCCAGGTGGAGGGGTTGTGATAGCACGAATTCCTTTGTAGGAAGCATTAAAGCAGCCCCCGTGGCGGAGTTGTCTAAGCGCTGTCCTATGACCATTCGTCCGAGATGGGTCCAGGTCCGAATCCCGGTAAAGCATGGATGTTGTGTTTGTCTTACAGCTCTGGTTCTATCCCTTCCCTGGAACCAGTGACATTAAGTTAGGGACGGGTGACTGCTTATAGCCCATTGAGTGCTCACGGTGGTCTTTAAACCTTCAATCAAAAGAAAAAAAAAAAAAAAAACATTTAAAATTCTTTCTTTCAGTGTTTTTGCCCACCCGTCGCCCATTCTGATTTCCAAGTCTGGCGACGTTCCTGTCTGCAGTCCATTGGACGCTCAGATATTTTGTATCCTTTAAGCTAAATTTCGTGCTGCACAGTCAGTTATTCTTTTTCTGTGCTCTATGGTGCGTCTTTCTTTATTGCGGTAATTGCCCTTAACTCCGTTGCAGCACTGCTCACTGCTCAATACTTCTCACCGCAGCAAAGCTTTGTCTTCGAAAGCCCGGCATTCCGTAAAGTCGCCCCCAATAAACCAGACCACCCAGACAGCATGCAAACAATCCATAGGATCCACTATTCACTCTGTCTCTTGTTTCAACTGCAGGGCTATAAATCTAAGCGTTTGACTCCCATATCGTGTGCAAGCCGCGGATGGCTTAGTGGTTAGCGAGTCAGACTATCGATGCAAGGTCCTCAGGTTCGAACGTGGGCTGATCTTTCAGAGATGGTGTGATTTACTAACAATCGCTGAATATCCGCCGTGCATCGGACGAGCACGTTAAGTGACGGCCCCCAGGCTGGACCCACTGGTTAAATGGGTATCCTTTCCTATGCCCCCCCCTGAAATTCTCTCACCCTTCTGTGTGCAACATCGTACTTGTACGGTGGCGCCATCTACTGTACTCTAATCTCACTACAAACTGTTCTGTCAAAGTCGCTAGACTGGCTCTCATTCCTTCCGTTTCTGTGTCCTGCTCAAAAGGCGATCTCGCTGTAGGTGGCTGGGACCTAAACTCTACTCACTGTGGACGGAAGTCCTACAAGAAAATGACAAATACTGTGTGAAACCATATCGTGTGCATATAGAATATACTGCAAGTCCTAAGAAAGGTCACAGGTAAAAATCCTCCTGAACAGAAAAAAGGCGTAAGCATTGCTCAACACTCCTCACCGCAGGAAAGATACTAGGGGCCATCTCTGTATTACCGAAAACCTACTGAAGATGGGAAAAAGATCAGTATTTAAATAATATTAGTACTACACTAAAATTAACCCTGAAACTGAAGATCTTGGGGGCCGCCCCGTTGGCGCAGTGGTCTAAGCG
Source organism: Macrothele yani (assembly GCA_039090855.1). Taxonomy (NCBI): domain Eukaryota; kingdom Metazoa; phylum Arthropoda; class Arachnida; order Araneae; family Macrothelidae; genus Macrothele; species Macrothele yani. Next base: position 134,845,926 of record CM077025.1, read on the forward strand.
ATGGCCTTCGTCCGAAAGGGGTCCGGGTTCGAATCCCGTTGAGACATGGATGTCGTGTTTGTCTTACGGCACCCTAAATTAGGGACGGGCGACTGCTTATAGCTCATTGAGTAGCTCACGGTGGTCCTTAAACCTCAAATAAATATATATATATATATATCATCATCATCATCATCATTGTCAACCATTATCAATCCACTGCTGGACGAAGGTCTCCCCAAGTTTCCTCCACAACGGTCTGTCTTGTGCCAGTCTCCTCCATGTCACTCCCGCATATTTACGAATTTCATCCACCCATCTCCCATGTGGTCTTTTTCTGGGTCTTTTCCTGTCCCTTGGAATCCAATCTAAAATTTCGGCTGTCCATCTATGGTCTGTCCTTCTGGCAGTATGTCCAGCCCATTGCCATTTCAGGGATTTAACTCTGATCATGATGTCTTCCACTCTCGTCATTTTTCGGATCCACGAGTTCCTCTTCTTATCTCTCCTGGTTATACCAAGCATGCACCTCTCCATGCCTCTTTGAGTTGTCTGCAGCCTTTGTATGTCTCTTTTAGTTAAGGTCCACGTCTCTGCACCATACGTAAGCACTGGAAGGATGCATTGATCAAACACTTTTCTTTTAAGACATAATGGCATATTGCTCTTGAAAATTATGCTGTTTCTTCCAAAAGCTCTCCAGGCAAGTTTTGTACGCCGATTAATTTCTTCATCAATGTGACCCTCACTTGATATCTGCTGTCCAAGATAAACATACGTATCTGTTATCTCCAGTTTTTCTCCATCAATCGATAAATCTTCATTTCTTGTAAAAGCATTGAACATCACTTTTGTCTTCTGAAAGTTCATTTTTAATCCCACTTCTTTACTCTTGTCAGCAAGTTCCTGGATCATACTCTGCAGCTCTGATGGGGTAGTTGCAAAAATGACTACGTCATCAGCAAAACGAAGGTGGGTTAGATAATCTCCATTAATCTTTATCCCTTTGTTTTCCCAGTTCAGTGATTGAAAGACATTTTCCAATGTGGCATTAAAGAGCTTCGGAGATATGGTGTCACCTTGTCTCACTCCTTTCCAATTTTTATGTGTGTTGCATTTTCAAACAGCCGAATCTTTGCACTTGCATTTTCATAGATGTTATTAATAATATTAATGTATGCATCTTCAATACCGCAGGATTTCAGAGCCGTGGTAACTGCTGATGGTTTCACCGAATCAAAGGCTTTTTCATAATCGATAAAAGCCATGCACAATGGAAGTTCATATTCCCTCGCTCTTTCAATTAGTTCTCTCAGTACGTGGATATGATCTATTGTGCTGTAGCCACTCCTGAATCCAGCTTGTTCTCTCGGTTGAGCCATGTCCAGTGTTACCTTCAAGCGGTGTGAAAGAACTTTAGTGAAGATTTTATAAACCACTGATAGGAGGCTGATAGGTCTGTAGTTCCTGAGATCCTCAATGTCACCTTTTTTATGTAGCAGGATCATTGTAGCATTGTTCCAATCCTCAGGAATCTTCCCTTCATTAAGGCATCGAGTGAAAATTTGGGCGAGTACTGTTTCAATTTCTCCACTTGCTTCTTGTATGATGTCTATAGTAATTCCATCTTCTCCTGGAGCTTTCCCCCGCTTCATGTTCTTGATTGCATGAGCAACTTCTGCTGGGAGGACTGGAAGAACTCTGGTACCTTTCATGATGTCTGGAGTACGTGTATCATCCCTTTCATATAATTTGGAGTAGAAATCTTTCACTCTTGTCAAAATTTCGCCTCTATTTCTTGTTATAGAACCATCTTCTTTTCTCAGAGCCATAATCTGTTTTCTTCCCTTACTGAGATGTCCCTTTGCTATCTTCAGGCTTTGGTTGTTTTCAATTGTATATGCATCCCAAAGTGGAATATATAGAGCTATGCAAGACAGTACGAAAAAGTATCACTGAAGACGTAAGGAAATTCAACTGTGAACTAGTAAGGAAAGCAATTGAAAACAACCAAAGCCTAAAGATAGCAAAGGGACATCTCAGTAAGGGGAAAAAACATATTATGGCACTGAGAAAAGAAGATGGTTCTGTAACAAGAAATAGAGGCGAAATTTTGACAAGAGTGAAAGATTTCTACTCCAAATTATATGAAAGGGATGATACATGTACTCCAGACATCATGAAAGGTACCAGTACCAGAGTTCTTCCAGTCCTTCCAGCAGAAGTTGCACATGCAATCAAGAACATGAAGCGAGGAAAAGCTCCAGGAGAAGATGGAATTACTGTAGACATCATACAAGAAGCAAGTGGATAAATCGAAACAGTACTCGCCCAAATTTTCACTCGATGCCTTAATGAAGGGAAAATTCCTGAGGATTGGAACAACGCTACAATGATCTTGCTACATAAAAAAGGTGACATTGAGGATCTCAGGAACTACAGACCTATCAGCCTCCTATCAGTGGTTTATAAAATCTTCACTAAAGTTCTTTCACACCGCTTGAAGGTGACACTGGACATGGCTCAACCGAGAGAACAAGCTGGATTCAGGAGTGGCTACAGCACAATAGATCATATCCACGTACTGAGAGAACTAATTGAAAGAGCGAGGGAATATGAACTTCCATTGTGCATGGCTTTTATCGATTATGAAAAAGCCTTTGATTCGGCGAAACCATCAGCAGTTGCAATGGCTCTGAAATCCTGCGGTATTGAAGATGCATACATTAATATTATTAATAACATCTATGAAAATGCAAGTGCAAAGATTCGGCTGTTTGAAAATACAACACACATAAAAATTGGAAAAGGAGTGAGACAAGGTGACACCATATCTCCGAAGCTCTTTAATGCAACATTGGAAAATGTCTTTCAATCACTGAACTGGGAAAACAAAGGGATAAAGATTAATGGAGATTATCTAACCCACCTACGTTTTGCTGATGACATAGTCATTTTTGCAACTACCCCATCAGAGCTACAGAGTATGATCCAGGAACTTGCTGACAAGAGTAAAGAAGTGGGATTAAAAATGAACTTTCAGAAGACAAAAGTGATGTTCAATGCTTTTACAAGAAATGAAGATTTATCGATTGATGGAGAAAAACTGGAGATAACAGACACGTACGTTTATCTTGGACAGCAGATATCAAGTGAGGGTCACATTGGTGAAGAAATTAATCGGCGTACAAAACTTGCCTGGAGAGCTTTTGGAAGAAACAGCATAATTTTCAAGAGCAATATGCCATTATGTCTTAAAAGAAAAGTGTTTGATCAATGCATCCTTCCAGTGCTTACGTATGGTGCAGAGACGTGGACCTTAGCTAAAAGAGACATACAAAGGCTGCAGACAACTCAAAGGAGCATGGAGAGGTGCATGCTTGGTGTAACCAGGAGAGATAAGAAGAGGAACTCGTGGATCCGAAAAATGACAAGAGTGGAAGACATCATGATCAGAGTTAAATCCCTGAAATGGCAATGGGCTGGACATACTGCCAGAAGAACAGACCATCGATGGACAGCCGAAATTTTAGATTGGATTCCAAGGGACAGGAAAAGACCCAGAAGAAGACCACATGGAAGATGGGTGGATGAAATTCGAAAGTATGCGGGAGTGACATGGAGGAGACTGGCACAAGACAGACCGTTGTGGAGGAAACTTGGGGAGACCTTCGTCCAGCAGTGGATTGATAATGGTTGACAATGATGATGATGATGATATATGTATCTTGGGGTTACATTGGTTGTAAGTGAAACTAGATTACAGTAGCCCCCCCCCCTTATCCGCGGGTGATACGTTCCAAGACTCCCAGTGGATGCCTGAAAACGCGGACGGTACTGAAACCTATATATACTATGTGCTTCTTTCTGTACACATGTATACCTATGATAAATTTTAATTCGTAAGTTAATAATAAGAGATAAACAAAAATAACTAATAATAAAATACAACTATTATAACAATATAGTGTAATAAAAGTTGTGTGAATGTGAAACTAGCAGGAATTTCTTTTTCCTTTTTCACAACTTCACGGATAGAAGATTCGTTCTTATCGTACATCTTAGAACCTCAGTATCGGATTTTTTTAATTTCCTTATTAAGTCGAGAACTTTCACCTTTTCACTTAAAAGGAAGCACTTTAGGGCTTTTCTGTGGCATATCCGAATTGCCAGCATCACTACTTTGAGCTTTGGAGCCATTATTAAATAAAATAATGGTTACTTGAACACAAGTACTGCGATACCGCGACAGTCGATCTGATAAACGAGACGACTGCTAAGTGACTAACGGGCTGGTAGCGCATAAAGCGAGGATGCGCCGGACAAAGAGGTGATTCACGTCCCAGGCGGGACAGAGCGAGACTGCGTGAGATTTCATCACGCTACTCAGAACGGCGTGCTATTTAAAACTTATGAATTTTTTTATTTCTGGAAATTTCCATTTAATATTTTCGGACCGTGGTTGACCGAGTTGGGGAAAGCGTGCGAGCTGAAACCGTAGAAGGCGAGACTGTGGATAAGGGGGGACTACTATAATTCAATTATTTAAAATTTAAAATTGAATTCAATAAAAGTGAAAACTATCAATTTTAAAATTCTGTAGCTTTATTTTTCTCATTACCGGAGAAGGGAGATGGGGTGAGTATGAGGTAGACTAAAAAAAAATTTAGTTCTGTTTAGGGTACCAGTGTTCTTAGTCTAACGACGCCACTGGCTAACATAATCTTTATTTTAGGTAAACAATAAGTCAGTGAGAATAGAAGGTACCATTTTTCAGTCATCGTGCTAAGGCGGGAGGGATGCAACCACGTTAGTATGTTGTATATTTACAGTCCACATATAAATTCATAAAAAATATCCATATTAAATAAAAAATAACGGAATTTTCTTTTTCTAAGGCTGATGACACGTTGTATAATAAACCATTTAAAATGTTCGGGCGAACCTAACTTTTTCATTGTCATTGAAGGAACATCATTTAAAAAGAGTATGTCAATAGAGCCTGGGGCGTATTGATAGACCCCCACAACCCCCGCACCGCTGGAAGGAGGTTCCCTCACGGCTAAGAGGGCTTCTACCCTCAGCAAAAGTTTTTACAAAATATTTGTGGAAACGTTGTGTGAAGCTGGTTAAAGAAATAGCAAATAGCCAGGAATTTTTTATGGCAGCTTTCAGTGGCGTAACTAAGTATTTCTGCGGCCGAGGCTACCATAAAATATTGCGCCCCTATCTGTATTCCCATGTTATGTAAATATACTACTGATTTAATAGTTCTCTTTCTCAAATCAAAGTTCACGGCATATCGAACTATGTCTGTTTGTACAACTTTTGCTAACTGTTTCGGAATACAAACATTCCCATTCCCTGGTACCACATCAAACGAACCGAACGCAACGGACAGCCATGGTAATTATCGAATACCCACAGAGAATCTTCAATGATATGAATCACATCTTGATCTTCCAACGTACCCAACTAAAGAAAAACTGCAGGCTCCGTTGTTGTCGACGAAGGCCGTGATTCTTCTTTAGTTGAACGGACTATACACAACCGCTCCTTCGTTCTTAAATGTAAGTAACTAACATCGCCTAAGTATTTTGAAGAAGAAATGCAAATTTCGAGCTTACAAGGCTACCAAAACTGGCGAGTTATATTATGAACAAATTCTGTAAATGGACGAATGACAGAGTACCGTGATAAAAAGAACTGTACCAGCAACTGACGCAAAAGTTTCAATTCCAGTTTTAATCAAATTGCAAGCAGTGTCTTTTGCGCCCTCTCTTGAGCTACGCCAGCCTGCCTCGCCATAGTAACGCCTCTGACATCTTTGATTGAAGTATTCAGAAGAAAATCAATTTTCATTTTTTTTTAACAAACAAGTAAAATATCTAAAAATCATTTCATGGCTTAATATACACCGAGTGGCCTCTTTATTATGACCACCCCTCAGTACTTCGTTGGGCTACCTTTTGCCTTTAATACTGAGTCGATTCTTCATGGCATTGACTCTGTGGAATCTGAGATCATGCTTGATGAATAGCACTTTCCAGGTGTATGAGATCTCAGGGTTGTGGATCCAGCTGTCTGATGGCTCGTTCAACTTAGACTGTGGGGGCCACCTAAGCAAAGTAAACTCACTGGCATGTTCCTGAAACCAATCCTGTACAATACGAGCACTATGGCAGGACGCATTATCTTGTTGAAAGTAGCCATCGCCATTGGGATAAACCATCCACATGACAGGATGCACTTGGTCCGCAACGATGTTTAGATATGATGTGCCAGTCAGACGTTGATCAACATGAATTAAAGGGCCCAAAGCATGCCAGGAAAACATCCCCGAAACCATAACGTTGCCTCCACCAGCTTGAAGGGTTGTAGCAATGCATTTGGGGTCCATGAGTTCGTGCTAGTTCCGCCAAATTCTCACTCGACCATCGGCATGGTGCAACTGAAAACGTGATTCATCGGACCACATAATTTGTTTCCAATAATCGACTGTTCAATCCTTGTGCTGCTGTGCGAACTGGAGACGTTTTCTCTTGTTAACTGCAGACAGCAAAGGTGTTTGAACAGGTTTTCGGCTGCCATATCCCATCCGATGCAGTGTACGGCAAACAGTGCGTGTAGAGATCATTTGAGGGGGACCCTTGATTAAGATGGTCTGTAATTTGCTGCACTGTTGCCCTTCTGTTGTTTGTTACCAGTCTGGACACTCTTCGTTCCGCCGGAGCATTCACTAGTCGATGACGACCACACGTTGCACGTAGAGACCCAGTTGTTTGGCTGATACTCCAGTCTTTAAACACTTTAACAACAACTGCTCTGGAACATTTCACGAATGTGGCGGTTTCGGTGATACTAGCTCCATGGCTCCGAGCTCCTACAATAATCCCACTTTGAAAGTCCGTCAAATCTCATTTTTTACCCATCTCGTCACCCAAAAATCACTTCTAGTACTGTCGTAAGCACTAAGTTTTCCCTTTTTATACTAGCCTCGCCTTCTGGCGGCAACAGCGTGTAGCCATAGCTCATTTGCTTAAAACTGTCAGATGGTCATAATAAAGTGGCCACTCAGTGTATAAAACGTTACGACGGAAAAGCAGCGACTCTCTTTAGAGGACTTGAGGTCACTTTTCTCGACCATACCTATTAAGAAGAGAGTGTGAAAGTCATATCAGTCCAATGAATGTAATTTTCAAACTAGTGAGGATAAGGTGTTATGTACTACAGCTGTTTGAACATAGTTACGCATCCTTCAGAATACAATGAACTAAAAGGTGTTCTTTACGGGTACGACGAAACAGAAACCTGTGTAATTTTTTTATAAGAGTCAAGAGAAAAAAAATTACTATGTGTGAAACATTTTGACAGTATATTAAGTATGATTTTTATATTCAAGAGTAAATAATTTAAGTAGTTTTACTTTTTTCGTGCGAAAACTCTTAATTGTTACTTATTTATTTTCTTACTTATATTCTGTATTTACCTATAAATCGGAAAGGGTCTTCAGACATTATGACACGGTAGTTTGGTGTTTTGTACGTGTGTTCGTGATGTACTCGAAAGAGGCCGGCTTTGGTTTTCTAAAAGAATAAAATTTGCATGATATCATTAACTTTGCCGTAAATGTTTCCCAGTATTTTGCATTGGTACAAAAACAAGGACTATCATTTTAGCTACAATTTCCGCACTTGTGTTACATGAAATAAAGTGAAACAGTTTTAGTTGTATGAAAAATTCTTGTAGGTTCCAAAGGATTTTAATTTTTAAAACGCCCATAAAACCTAGTTAATAATATGGAATTTAAAAACTTCAGTGATTGAAGGCCAATAGAGTTTTGCAAAAGGGCTTCGAAGATATGGTATTTTTTGCCCATGGAGGCGAATTTCTCCGGAACGCCACTGAACAGCGCTCTCAATTTTCATCATGCTCCGTGTAATTTCTCATCGCTGTACAGAACACACAGCCCCTTTTCACTCGTATGCAGGGGCGTACTGATAGCTCCATTAACCCCAGCAGTGCGGGTAAGGGGTCACTGCTAAGAGGCCTCAGCAAAAAAATATTACAAAATGTTTTGTGGCAACTTCATACGAAACTGGTTAAAGAAATAGCCAGATATTCAGGGAGCTTTGAATGAAGCATTAAAATGAAAAGCAACTTTTGCTTTTTCCTTCTCAGTAAAATCATTAAAAACATTTTCGTTACTTTAGTTCATAAGAACTGGATGACGAGAAAACAGCTATTCGAGACGACTTGAGGCCCCTTTTCACGGTCATTGTAAAAGTTCTTATGCGTGTATATTATCAACAGAATGTGGAAGAAATATCAGTTCAAGAGTGGAATTTTTATACCAACGAGGATAAGGTGTTGTATATTGGAGATATTGGCACATAACTACGCATACTTCAGAATATACAGTCATTTGCAAAGGTTTAAGACCACCTGTCAATTTATTAAAAATTAAGATTTCAAAGAAAAAACTAATTACTAGTCAGAGATATTTGAAAAAATGACACCACAGATGAATACTTAAATTCTTTAGAATACTAAAAAACCGAAATCAGTACTTTGAATAGCCACCTTTGCTTTGTATAACGGACAGAATACGATATGGCATACTCTCAATGAGGAATTTGCCGTAGTCACTTCAAATGTCTTTGCGCCACACGTAATTAATCGCCTCAATCAAAGCTTGGGAATTTGATGGCGGTTTTTCTGCTACCTTGTCCACAAATTTTGGATGGGGTTAAGGTCGGGACTATTACCGACAATCACATTTGTGTCAAGCACAGTTATGTTTTTCCTCTGCAGGTAGCATTTTACTGTCTTTGATCTGTGGCATGGAGCACCATCATGCATAAAGATTGTGCATCTGTGCACTTGCATATGAGTTGACAGCTTCTCACGTTACACTTCCACACGAAAAGGACCAGTCACGGTAGTTCCTGTCGGCAAAAAGAATAATGAAGCAGTATGGGATGCTGATAAAGCACACCATATCATCTGACTAGGCGGATATCTCACGGTGCTAACAGTGTATTTTTCATCAAACGTTTTTGCCTTTTGGTCGTCGAACATGTGCTTCACGTGATTTAAATTGACCCACAGTTGATTCTTCGGGAGAAATGAACTTGGCTCCAATTTTCAGCAGTCCACGATTACTGATGCTTCGCGAATTGGAGTTTCTTATTTTTCATGGCAGAGGTTAGTCCAGGTTTATGTGCATGTTTGTCAGACTTTGATCCAAAATGGAAAACAGTGCTGATACCAACGTCAGACCCTTTTGACTGTAGAAGGGCCTTTATTTTCTTGCACGAACTCCTCGGAGAACGCATAACTATTCGCCTTATGGTATTGTCATCAAGTGGATTTGTTTTTCTTGGACGCTAAATTCACCTGTATCACGATATTTCATGATCGTATTATGAATATCAGTCTTGGTTATATTTATCTTTCTGCTTATGTCACGTTCCGAGTATCCTTCGTGATATAAAGTCAGTATTTGAGCCCTCTGAGTAACACTTAATGACGCTTTTTTGCCCATTTTTCGCTATATGAAAATACGTCTCAGCATGAAAACCAGAAGCAAACTGACGCTCGCACGCTTTCCCCAACTCTATCAACAGCTGCCGCTGTATAGGAAGATGCAACACCGATAGGAAGTTGAGTAATACAGACAGTAGCTGACGCATTCTGCAGAAATCTTATACCAACAGGTAGTATTAAACTTTTGCAAATGGCTGTAAGTTCTTCGCCGAAACGAAAAAGCTGAGAGTTATCTTTTTTTGTTTCTTTCTTTTCATGAGAGAGTCAAGAGAAAAATACTTTACTATGCGCGAAACACTGACATTATAAGTGTTTTTTTTTTATATTCAAAAGTAAATATATAATATAAGTAGTTTTGCGTTTTTTGTGTCACAATTCTTAGTTGTTATTTATTAGCTTACTTTGTATTTTCGCATAAACCGGGAAAAATCATTAAATTCTGTCGTGCGTGTTTTGAGTGTGTGATCGTGGAACATCTTAAAGAGCTGGTCTTAGTTTTATAAAAGAATAAAATTTGCATGGTATGATTAACTTTGGCGTAAGTGTTTTAGTGTACTTTTATATACCGGTGTGAAACTAGGGTAATAATTTTAATTACAATGCGAACATTTGTGTTTCACGCAATAAAGGGTAATAACTTTGGTTTAAGAAATGTAGTTGTAGGTTTCAGAGAATTTGATTTATTAAAACTCCCGTTAAGCTTAGTAAATGATATGTAAGTAAAACCTTTCAGTAATTGAAAACTAATAGATTTTCGCAAAAGGGCATCAAATATTTTTTTTTTTTTTGCAGAGAAGGGGGTGGGGTGTGTTTCCGGAACGCCACTACTCATCTGAATAGATGCAGAGTAGCTAGCTTTGTTAATTCCTTGGTATTTCAAACTTTGAAATTCAGGTGAGATTTTTCAACATTTTAACTCTCTGCTGTTCAATTCAAGCACAAATAGAATCTTTCTGCAGAGGTCTACGGCTTGAAAAAGTGAAAAGTTAATCAAAGGCTTCCTTTCCACGTTAAATTCATTAAGGATGAAGAAAAGAAAGCTATTCGTATTATCATGGAAACAATGAATAGAACGACAAAACGACTTATAATGGATTGAGCAGCGCAGTCGGACATTTGTTCAACTCATTGACTTTTTGCTCCCTCTCAACATTGGACCGTTGTTTGTGAAGCTAAGAGCAGACGTCTGAGTTGACGTTTTCGACCATTTGGCAACAATCTGCATCAGTGATTTATGAACTGAGGGAAGCCCACGTACTCTCGTCCTCGGTGGTCACGAAACCACCGGGATGTTGAAGACGACACTTGCTACATCTTGTGTCATGCCCAGGGATTTTTCGGAGAGCAAAGAATGAATCTGCCCCATGACAATTGATTGTTCTTCTCCTCCCGTTCATTCGCTGACAAATGGTTTTCAGACTGAGCACTTACGCAACGTCGAGGAGGCCACAATGCGGGGTCGGGAGAAGAATCGGAACCGCTTGTCAGGGATTACATTTAAGGATCAAGAGATTAGCTTCCACGGCCATTCCTTTTCTCGAGCGATTTGACGAAGTGGATGCCGGATGTTGCTTTCCGGTTACTCTTTTGGGATTTGTCGCAGTCTGGGTTATCCCCTTTGCCACCCCCACGGTTCAGACACATGCCTGTGCTTGATATAATAGATCGTGATCGCATCACAAAAGGCTTTGTGTCTAGAGTATCACATCCATTTGACTTTTATCGGTTTCTTAAAAAAAAATTAAAATAACAGCAGTGAACAACAATCCATGGAAAATTCTTACGTGAGGAGATTGCTAAGTGTCCTACAGGTAGAATCATGTATGAACACAATACGAGAAAGTTAAACACTGTATAAAGAGAAGACGACAATCCGATTTTTGGCGTAAATGTGACAAGAATGGTAAGTCAGATAATATCCGAAAACTCGAAAATTTTCATCGTCCTGGAGCGGTAGTCGAAACCGCGTCTCCCAGAAAAACACCCGGGTATGCTACCCACTACACCACCCAGAACGACCAAGTTTCAAGTTTCCGATCAATTTGAATATAACCATCACAGGATTCGCTAGTCGAAGCAACCGGAATTCATGTTTAGCGAATCTGGAGGTTAAGAATCTTATAACGTGTTTGCCCGGAGAAGCAGATAAATCATGAGAGAAATACGGGATTACGCCATATAATACAAATTTTGAAGATGACAATCCGATTTTTGGCGTAAATGTGACAAGGATGACAAGTCAGATAATTTCGGATATTATCTGACTTACCATCCTTGTCACATTTACGCCAAAAATCGAATTGTCATCTTCAAAATTTGTATTATATGGCGTAATCCCGTATTTTTTTCATGATAAAGAGCTTTGATAACAGTGGTTTTGAAAAAAGAAACTGAAAAAAGGTCTTTGACTTTTACAAGACGTATAGTTTACCTAGTTTTTCTCGTACTCAAAGATTAATGGAAATTATTTTCTCTATCCCCCAATTTAGATATATTCATTCTGTATACAGAATGGCCCCCACGGTTTAGACACATGCCTGTGCTTGATAATATACATCGCGCAATGAGGCAAATTTTTTTTTAAATCCCAGTAAAACACAAGGGTAAGGAAGGCATGGTTTTTCGATAAGTCATTTATTAGGTATACGATGGCAACAACGTGTGCGTGAGAACTGCGCAGATGATTATTTACGCTGTGCATGACGTCATTCGGTGTAACAACATTGTCACACTCTGTCATGAGCAGAGAGCAAATATCCAGTTCCTTCTGAAAATCGGTAAAACTGCATCTGAGATCTGAGACAGTTGAATTGTCTGATGTGTATGGAGCTAATTGCCTGTCTCGTGAACAAATATTCCAATTGTATGCACCTTTCAAGGATGGGCGAGAAGATTTCGAAAATGACGAAAGGCCCGAACGACCGATTTCACTGCGCGTGTCTGAACTCATTGAGAAGTTCGCGAAAGGATAAAAAAGTGATCGTTGTGTGACCTTCGGGATGCTGGAATGTGAGCTTGGTGTTAATAAGGGGACGATTCGTCTCCTTATTAACATAAAAAAAAAAAAAAAAAAAGGTGTGCTTATTTTGTTTCGCATGCTTTGTCAGGAGCCCAAAAACATGCACAACGGGAGTACTTCAAAGATATCCTGGAGATTGCGGAAACAATGCAAAATTATCTCCAAAGCACTGTGGCAGGTGACGAGACAGGGTGTTCGTTCTGATCCTGAAACGAAGCACCAGAGTGCTCAGTAGAAGTCGCCACAGTCCCCCAAAGGAAAGAAGATCAGGTTACAAAAGTTCAAAATCAAGTCAGTGCATGTGTGCCTTGACTCACGAGTTCATTCCTGAAAGCACAACAGTCACTGGTAATGCTTACAAATCCATTTTGGAGCAATTATGGAAGAGGATTGTTCGCGTCTGGTTTGAGTACAAAAACAAGCGATGGTTCCTTCTTCACGGTAACGCACCCGCACACACAGAGCAGTCAGTGTACAGTAATTTCTGGCACAAAAACAAGTGTGTGCACTCAACTATCTCCTTATTCTGTTGATTTGTCAGCGTGTGACTACTTTCTATTTTCCTAAATTAAAGCTGCCTATAAAAGGAAAGTTTTTTCAAGACATTGAAGACATACAAAGAATTGTGACGCGAGTTCTTCACTCTATACCAAAAGATGACCTCTGCAAGTCCTTCCTTTCGTTGACTGATCGTGCGACTTCTTGTATTAGCGCAGAAGGAATGTACTTCGAATAAAATATATTCACGTAAGTTTTCCTGCTTTTCCATTTTCTTTCTAGAAAATTCAGTCTCATTATTTAATTGCCGCACTGTGTAGACTGTGATCTCATCACAAAAGGTTTTGTGTCTAGAGTTAAGTATCACATTCATTTGACTTTTATCGGATTCTTAAAAAATAAAATAAAAAGGGGGCAATCCATGGAAAAGTCTTACGTGAGAAGCTTACAAAGTGTGCTACAGGTGGGATTATGTGTTATTACAACGCTCGAAATGGGGCGGTATACGCCGGATGATATACCGGCACTAATTTTAGTAGTGGGAACTGTAGAAATGGATTTTTTGTTTTGTCCCGGACCTACTAGCAAATATTCTTAAACATAGAAACCTTATGTGTCTCGTTCTCTCGAGAAACAGCTGTGTGAGAACCGTAAAGGGTAAGGGAGTTGAGTACATTTAAGCTTAAAAGTTCAATCCTGGAAAAGATGGAAATGAAGCTACCGATAGCGCGTGATCACATCTTGGCCAAGCTCCAGATCATCCCACTAAAGATGTCTGTAATTTTTATTATATCACTAATTTAATATACTCAATTTGAAGGGCTTCTTCATAGAATGAAGAATTGGGAGAAATAGAATAAGCACACATTTAATTTTGCAGCAATGTGTATAAACTATTTCCACTTAGGACTTTTTTTTTTGTTTGATGGTGGTGAGATTGCTATTAATTTAAGACTGAATATTCATTTTGATTGCGGAGATTCTAATTCCCCTACTTTCTACTTCATGAAATTCCCAATTGGAAGGAGGCTGTCTTCTCTGATCGGGAAATTACAGTTCTGACTTCCAGTTCAGCTGAATCATTAATGATTAGCCAATGTTCGGAAGTCTCGTTAATTCGTTGGTCCCGGGGTACAGTCCTCTTTATAAACAAGTGTAACCCCAGTCCTCAGGTATAAGTAGTGCCCGTTGGATTCACAATCCAACCAACTGAAATCGACCGCCATCGTTTCTGACTTGTGGTGCAATAGTATTCCTCGGAATTGTCAATTACATTTTCACACAAAGGTGTTTTTCTTCCAGGGATTTTTTAAATTTTTTTAGTTTTGGACATTTGCTGGCGAAAGTATTTTTTTATGGGATGATTTTTAGATAAATATGAGCATACCAGCACTTCAAGATTTCCCTTTCGATTACTGTGTGTGAACACAGTACCAGAAAAGTTAAACAATGTATATAAAGGGAAAATGGAAATCAAAGAGGAAACAGACTTCATAAATACATGGGATATTCACGCAATTATTCAAGCAGCAATCAGAATGTGACTGACTTGCGCTAGTTTACGGTCACCATATAGGAGAAAAATTGAAAATTATGTCGCCGTGGAACGGAAAACAATCATGTTCTGATAGCTGCTTGAATAATTATATGTATATTAAGAGGTTTGACAACACTGGCTTCGAAAAAATGATATGCAATGCATTGATTATGATACGCTTTCCAACACACCAGAAATCATTTACCAAGTTATTACTCAAGTTATGAGGATAATGGCTGTGGAATAAATCTCACTCCTGTGCCCTAACCTTTGAACCCATTTCGATTATATTCAACAGAACCGGTTCACTGTACCTCCGGAACATGATAAAGTTTTGTCGCAATAGAAGCATTTTTTACGTAAGTTAGGACACATACGGGCAATGGAATGGATCCCGCTCCTATATCCTGAATTTTGACCCCATTTCGTCCATTTTCAATAGGGTTCATCCCCAGGTATGATCCCCTACCCCATACTAAAATTTCATCGAAATCGAACCATTTTTACGTGAGTTATCGTGCGGACGGACAGACGGACGGACAAAGCTGGAGCATATACGCTTCTTCAACCTATGGTTAGAAAGCGTAAATAAAAATGGTTTACTTTTAGAAGACAGTTTTATTAATGTTTTTCTCGTACGCAGAAACTAATGGAAATTATTTTCCAAATTCCCCAACTCACACATTAGACAGAATGTTAATGTGTCGAGAGAGAGAGAGAGAAACCATGAAAAGCGTTTTTTGTTTGATTGACCTTAGACGTTTCAGGTTCGTGTGTTGAAATGCTACTAAATGCTAAACACCATACTTATATTAACATTAACGCTCTCAAGGATCGACATACATCGCATATTCCAGGCAATACACAGTCGTATCAGAATAATATGATCACCTACCTAATAATGGGAATAACTACTCTTGGCCCGGATGACAGCGGCGAGACGGTGTGGCATTGACGCAATGAGGCCAAGGAAGGTTGACCGAGGCACACGTGCCCATTCGGACTGCAGCAGAGTACACGGAGGTCCCGGAAATGACGTGGTTGTGATTCGGCACGTCAATCCAAATAGTCCCACAAGTGCGCTATGGGATTGAGGTCGGGCGATTTCGTCGGCCAAGGGGGAACGGAGACGTCGCTGTCGTGCTTCTGGAACCAGTCACGCACACCATTAGTAACGTGGCACGGCGCATAGTGCTGGTGGTAGACACCATCACCACCAGGGACATGAAGAGATGCATGTGGTCAGCGAGGATGGACAGGTAGCCATTGCCGTTCAGGAACCTATCCTGTGATACCAGCGGTGCCAGGTCACACCAGGAAAACATCCCCCAGACATGCACACTGTTACTGCCGGCTTACACTTGACCGCCAACGCCCGCCACTTCTTTGGAGTACAAACCTCGATTCGTCGGAGAAGACAACCTTTTCCCACTCTTCCACTGTCCAATGACGGTAGTCCTATGCGAACTGCAGGCGTCGTTGCCGATGGACCTCGGTTAGCGCATCGTAGACTCCGGAGACACGTGCGTAACATGGTTCGCTCGTATTTGGGTGGAGCAACGTTCATTTGCGCGGTTAATTGCTGCACTGTTACGCGCCGGTTGCCCTTTACCAGTCAACGGAGGCGACGTTATCCCGGGACTCCACAGTTATGACGTCGGAAGGTACTCGGTGTGCCAGCGGTCCATTCTTGGTGCACCCTTGCTACAGCACCTCGCGAACAGCCCACGAAGTCTGCTGTTTCTGAGATGCTTCCACGCTTGGAGCTGTAGCCGATGTTCATTCCTTTTTGAACGTCCATCAAATCACTCACTCTGCCTATTGTGCTCACGTAACGCACTATGGCTCATCTGTCATGGCCGGCTGCTCATATTTCCGTGTGGTCGACCTTGTCACGTGCACTCTGTGATACGCCTGGGCTGGTACACCATGATTCCGGGGGTAGTCATATTATTCTGATACGATTCTATATAAATGACAACGGCTTGTCGAGTCACATTCATAATCACAATTTCTCTCTGAATACTTCACCGAAATTCGTTGTTATCGCACTACCAAATCCGTAGATAAATCTGTTTCAATGTGTAGATCATCAAGATAGCGTGCGTCGAAACATCAGAAAAACATCTTTAGTCCAGGGCTTAATTTCTAACAAAAAAATCAAATAAAAAAAATAGAGGTGCCCTAAGTGTGAGAGCAGCAAAGCCTGAATTATTGGAATCAGCATTGTATGCCCATCACAATTTCTTATTAAAGGCAGAATTAGTGACTGAAGTTGCGCGCACAAAACCTAAATTTAGGGGAAGGAGGGTTGATTTTGAGAATGCGATCTCGCTCGTGCCAGGGGCGGATCCAGAGGGGAGGGGGTAGCTCCCCTCAGGACCAAGGAAAAGCTTTGATTTGTTAGGTTTTATTAGCAAATTCAATAATTTTTCGTGAAAGAAAGTATTATTTAAAAATATATTACCTTCCTTAATTAATTGGAAGAATTTATAGACATACTAAGAACACTTTTTCCTTTTCATTTAAAAATCCATTTGTGATGTCATCGTCGATTCCTGTAAAATAGGTTTTCGATTCCTGGAAAACTCCTTAAATGGACTTCCAAAAATCAGTATGACTTCAAAAAACGAGTCTCTTAGTGGTTTTGCTGCTTTTCCAGTTGACTGTCCCACTGACGCCTGGAGAACTAATACGTCAGTCCAAAGCTCATTATTACTCATTTGTGTAGGAGTAAGGATCTTCTTTCGGTTTCGGAAACCAAAGCTGAGCTACTAAATATAGCAAAACTCCCCTTCACCAATCGATTTGTCCTATTAAGCCATTGTTCGTTTGGTCATTTTTGCCAGCGTAACTTCCCTATTCCCAGATTTATTTTTATATAATTCATATAATATATAATAACGCGCATTCCCTATATGTGATTAAAAGTTGTCGCGGCTTTTTCAAAACCATCGAAAGTGTGCAAAACTAATTTTTGTCTGGAGAAGGGGTTCTAAATAAAAATTTTCGCTGTGGGGCCCCACCGCCGTTTTGTGCTACGGGGGGGGGGCTTCCCTCAGAACAAGGAAAAGCTTCAATTTGTTAGGTTTAAATAATTACAAATTGAATAATTTTCGTGAAAGAAAGTATTATTTAAAAGTATATTACTTCCTTAATTAATTGGAAGGATTTACAGACATACTAAGAAAACTTTTTCATTTTGAGAAAAAATATCAGAAAGGTCCCCGGTTATTCCCGACACTTACGCTTCCTGCTCACGAAAATCCTGGATACGTCCCTGGCTCGTGCGTTCTGGTGTGCAAAAGAAACATGCATTTCAGAACTCAGGTGGGCTCCGACTAATATTTAAATATTCGCCAAAAATGAGGGTGGGCTTCGGCCCAATGTAACTCTCGTTTTAGTCGTACTACCACCACCCACACTTGCATTCTCGACATGGCTTTTTATTTGCCATCGGTTCCCCGTCAGTTGTTGGCAAAAATTGTAAGCAAATTCGGGGAAGTGACATGCCGTTCAGAAAGAAAATCTAACGGAGAAGTAACAATTCACATAAGAACAGAAACTCAAAAAGCAAGGTTAAATTAGAGATATACATCACGGTCTTTCCCTTCGCCATTCGTGTGGAAATTACTCATAACCTGAACTTGAGACTGCCAATTCTCGCTGGCATCAGTGGCGTACCGGAGAAACGTAGCCCCCCCCCCCCAACCCACTCACCGCTAAAAATAACTTCGAAAATCTATTAGAAATTATTACTGACATTTTTAAATTCCATGTTATTAACTAAGTTTTATTGGAGTTTTAATAATTCACATTCTTTGGAACTTACAGATATTCTTGGTAAAACCAAAATTGTTCTATATTGCGTGTAACACAAATGATCACGTTGCGATATAAATGATTGCCCTAGTTTTATACTATTACAAAGTACTGCAAAGCACTAACACGAAAGTTAATCATATGCACATTTTATTTCTTTAAAAAAAAAAAAAAAAAACTGAGGCAAGCCTCTTTGAAATGCCTGCTCACGATTACACGCAAAACACGTAACTGCCGTGTGACAATGTCTAGTGACCTTTTCCGATTTATACGAAAATTCAGAACATAGAAGGCAAATAAATAAATAAACAATTAAGAATTATGGCACACAAAAGTAAGACTACTTAAATTACACTGCTGGCCACACAAAATGCAACACCAAGAAGGAAGCATCCGATTGGCCTGAAATTCGCAGCATGCGTCGCCCGTGAGAGGACATGCAAACGATTAGCATTGCAGGGCATATGCAAATCATGTGCGCCCGGCTCGCCACGGAGAAGCATTATAAGAAGGGTGCACAGAAGGCGGGGTGTAAGTAGTGGAAGTGTGTTGTCCTGCCGGACCTGTGCGTGGGAAGCTTCCTGATGCCTCGTCGAAGAATACGGCAGTCATTCCAGCACGTTTCGAAGTTCGACAGAGGACGAATAGTGCCTTATCGCCACAGCGGTTTATCGTACCGAGACATCGGCGCCCGTGTGGGACTACATCCAGCCACAGTGAGGGGAGTATGGAATCGGTGGGTGAAGGAGGGACGGATGGACCGACGTGAGCGATTGCCGCAGCTGCGGCACACCACCGAACGAGAGGACCGGCATGTTGTGCGGCGGGCATTGACGGCTCGCACCGCCACATCAGGAACGTTAGCGCAGGAATTAGGGTGTGTTGCGCAAAAACCTGTGTCAGCATGTACTGTTCGACGTCGTCTGCAGGAGCGAGGACTTGTCGCACGGCGCTCATCGCTCCGATTACCATTGACGTTATACCACCGGCGAGGGCGGCGGCAGTGGGCCATTGAACGCCGCACCTGGGCTACGGAATGGCACGACATTGTCTTCTCCGACGAATCCCGCTTCTGCCTGCAACACCACGATGGTCGGATCCAGGTGTGGCGGCACCGCGATGAGAGACTGTATGACGCCTGCATTATACCGGTCCGTCGCCTGGCGTTATGGCTTGGGGCGCAATTGGATATGACACCCGCACCCCTCTGGTACGCATCGCCGGTACACTCAACAGCCACCGCAACATCTGCGACGTTTTGGAGCCTGTAGTCCTCCCTTACCTGCAGGACCTGCCAGCGGCCACGTTTCAACAGGGCAATGCGTGCCCGTACGTGGCACGCATCGTGCAACAATTCTTCACGGCCCACCAGGTGTCACTGCTGCCGTGGCCTGCCTGTTCTCCCGATATGTCGCCCATCAAACACGTATGGTTGTTGATCGGCAACCGAGAGGCCCGGCAAGCACCACCGGCGGCTACGCCTGATGAACTGTGGGAGCGTGTGGAAGCAGCCTGGATCGACATACCCCAAGCTCACATCCAAAGCCTCTTTCGTTCGACGCCGCGGAGTGTAGCGGCCGTTATTGCCAGCCATGGGGGCCATACGAACTATATATGTCTGCGTGTTCCGCAAGTCGCACGGGCCTGTAAGCTCAATCATTTCATCTTTGTATCTGTTGTTATGTGTCCTGTAAATCTGGCTTTGCTATCTCGTGTATTTCTTGGTGCTGCATTTTGGGCGGCCAGCAGTGTATTTACTCTTGAATATGTATGAAATACAACATAATGTCACAATGTTTTGCATTTAGTAAAAAAAAAAAATGTTTCTCTGGGCTCCGTTATATATATATAAAAAAAAAAAAAAAAAAAAGACACTGGTCTCTGTTTCATCGTCCTCGCGAAGAACATCTTTTAGTTCATTATATTTTGAAGGATGCGAAATTATGTGCAAATAACTGTAATGCATATCACACCTTACCTTCATTGGTATAATAATTTTATACGTTGAACTGATATTTCTTTCACCTTCTCTTATACATGTATTGGGATTATTGCTGTGGCTGTGAAAAGGGACTTCAAGTCGTCTGGAATAGCTTATTTCCCGTCTTTCTGTTTCTGTAAACCAAAACCAACAAAAAGATTTCCAAATATTTTACTTACTTATTGAAAAATATCAAAATTTCCTTTTATTTTTAGTACTTCATTCATAGCTGCCATAAAAAAATCCTATTTCTTTAACCATCTTCACACGAAGTTTCTGCAAAGAACTAGGTAAAATCGTCCCACTGATGTTGGAGTCCCTCTTAGGCTTGAGCCCCTCCCCCCCGGCAAATGCGTGGGTTGAGGGCTCTAGCACCTCTTCTGGGAGCTGAAAAGTAGACGAAATAACGAAAAACACGAGAATAAGAGATCATTGTTCTAATGTTTTAGAACAGCGCCGTCAGGAACCTTAATAATTCCGAACTTATGAGAGAGTTAAGTATTTCCCTGTGAAGTCTTCACTTAGACGGTACAGGTAAAGTCACCAGCTAGTATTATGTTTTAGAACCAGCGGTGCATCCAGAATTTCTGTATAGAGCTGCCCCAAAATACTGAAAATGTAAATCAAAACACCCTTGAAAAAAATATCTCCTGAAATATTGGAAAGCGATAAAAATACCTCCGCCAAATTAAAATACGTTTCCAATGATTCGTAAATATGACAACATATACAAATATATAAAAGAAAAAAAAACAGCCAATAACAGAGGACCAAGTGATACCTCTTAGGGAGGGCTGGTGCCCTTGAGCCACCCAACGGAGTGTGCCACTGACTGACATATCGAAAAAGGCGTGAGATCTGAGAGCAACAGGATGTGCTCTGAATTCAAGCACGGAAATTTCATTGACAGCGCAGATATCATTATTAATGACTTTGAAATAAAACATCGATAAAGCAAGATCTGGTCTCGTTTTAAGGTCATAATGTTACCTGTTTAAATGGAACTTTTAGTTGAATTGGAATAAATGTTGACTTTACTGGAACTCTAAAAGACTAGAGCTCATTAGGTTTAACCTTTTTTTTTTGGTTGAAGGTTTAACGACCACCGTGAGCAACTCAATGGGCTATAGTCGATACGATGGCAGCCAGTCGATACGATGAATATCTTCAGTCTCCAGAAGTGTCTTCACTGCTCTCGTAAGATGAGGTATCGCGGTTGTCGTCCATGAACAGAAAGACCGCCTGCAGCACCACGGAATGACGTAGAAGAACTTCGTTGCAATATCGTCCGCCCGTCATAGTCCCATTTTCCAGCACCTGTAGCTCGGTGCGTTCATTAATCATGATGTCGCCTCACACCATGACCCCCGGCACCGCCTTATCTGTCCCTTTCCTAGACGTTCTCGCGCTGGTACGCAGTACCACTTCCATGCTAGATCAACGGACGTCTAGAATCAGAGAGAGGACAGACTAAAACGACTCTCATCTGTGAAGAGTACATTGGCCCATTGATGACATGTTCAATTTCTGTGGATATGACTCCACTGAAAACGCGCGCTACCTTGAGCTTTGAATAGAGGGCCGCATACTTATAGGCTTTCGGAAATATAGCCTTGCATGTCGCAGACGTCTTGCCACAATTTGTAGGGATATCCGCGTTCCTGTGCAGGAAGGGAGGCGACTCGCAAGCTGACCGGCCGTGGTGTGGCGGTTACGGTTTGCTATTAAAATTAAAAATTTGTTTTCATGCGTCGTAATAAAGCGAGGGCAACCTCCTAGCATGCATGCGTCTAGAACGATTTCCACTGGTTTGAAACGCTGGCTAGAGCTTGGATACCACATCTTTATACTATGATTTGATGTCGCTCAATAACTTCGTCAAAATCTTCATTACAAGGGTCGATTGCAATGCAACGTTGACGCGTTGCGCTGTCACCTTTACGCAAGTGGTCTGTTACCTCGTGTATTCGCTTTAAACTGTCCTAAATTTCGTTTTTTCAGGTACTTGACTCTTATGCCGCATGCTTGAAGATCACACTATCTTTTTTGTGCATCTGAATAACTTTAACATTTAAATATAAATCGAGAACGTTATTTGGCGCCATGACAAGAGGTAAACGAACGCACGCAACTCACAACAAGCAAAGGCTGTGAACAATCATTTGAACGAAAAAATATTAGGTAATTAAATCGGAGCGTCTCGTTGAAATCCGTACGAAACAGCCGGCTGTGAAGACTTTGCCTCCAGCAAAGAGAGCAAATGTGGTCACATGACCTACACATGAGTTGTGCTACGTGCGTAAGGAGAAGCCTAACATTGTATGTGCTGCGTAGTGTGTGTTTGTCTAAACAACTCAAAAAAATATCTTTCTCGCTCTCCCTCCTTTGTTTAATTTATGTTATCTTCAACCTCAAGCAAGTTTGTCCTATGTGAATTCCTTATTACGATTTATCGTGCAATGTGAAATACCCGACGGCACAGAAACATCTGGGAACTTTCCGTTGCTACAAGGTTCAGAGGTACGCTCTTGCCATTTCCGTTTCCACTTTAGACAGGTTTTGTTTTAGGCAGATTGAATAATACGCAATTTTCTGTTTTTTTCCTTTGGAACCAAACATTTGTCCCATTTTGTGCATGTTTCTGTTTTATGCAAATTCCATGTAAAACAGGTTTTACTGTATTTACGAGGGGAGATTGCAAAGCTTTGCGACAAATTTCGGCCTGCTGAGTTTTTGGGTCGCAAATATACAGCGAAGTGTCAAAACATTATGACCAGCACGTCTTTATGCAGATGGAAGCAACTGCAAGTAAAAGATGGCATGTCTGAAAGCTATGAAACAATATATGTAACACCTGATACTGAGCGCTGTTAATGAGTGTCATTTTTATTCTTCAGATGGGAAAGGCAGCGGACTTCAGCGAGTTTGATAAAGGACAAATTGTAACTGCCAGACTACTGGGTCAGAGCACTTTCAAGACGGCGAGGTTGGGGTTCTTACCGTCAGCCGTGGTTAGTACTTTCAAAAAGTGGACCGAGGAGGGAAAACCACGAACCACCGGAAAGTGTGGGCCGACCACGGATCATCAATACTAAAGGTGAGCGAAGGCTATACTGTATGGTACGAGTCAACAGAAGGCATACTGTGCCGCAACGTGCCGATAATTTGAATGCTGGTGACGGGAATAATGTGTCACAAAAAACACTACATCGAATCCTTCTGAAAATAGGGTTGCATAGCCAGACGCCTATCCAAGTCCCCATGTGTTCACCGTCAAAAGTGCCTACAATGGACACGCGAGTATCAAAAATGATTGAAAAAAGTTGGAGAAGGTGATCTGGTCTAATGAATCACGTTTCCTGTTGCATTTTGTGGACTGCACAGCACGTGTGCATTGTTTACCCGGGGAAATGTTGGCACCATTATGCATCGTAGGACGTAAACAAGCCGGTGGAGGAAATGTAATGCTTTGGGCGATGTTCTGCTCGAAAACCCTGGATCCACTAGTTTATGTGCAGCAACCTCTAACGTCTACCACCTACCTGAGCATCATTGCAGACCAGGTACAACCTTTTTATCCCAACTCTCTAGTAGTGCCTTCGTTCAGCAGGATAATGCGACATGTCACACTGCCCAGATCGGACGGTTCGACAACGGTTCGTGGAACATGAGGAAGGCTTCCAGGTATCCAAATTCATATCAATCCAATCAAAAATCTGTGGTTTGTGTTGGGGCAGCAAATCCGATCTGCGGCAGGTAAGCCACGTAACTTACAAGAGTTAAAAGATCTGCTTGTAACGTGTTGGTACCAGACACTATAAGACACCATTAGACATCTTGGAGCGTCTATACCTCGTCGGGTAAGAGCTGTTTCGGTGGTATGTAGAGGACCAACATCACATAAGGCATGTTTTGACACTTCGGTCTATCTTCAGGCATGATAAAGCGGTAACATAAGCTCTTCTTTCTTCCTAAAGACCAACTGAAAACAGCATTGTTTACTTTGTACGTAAAGGCCGCAAATTATTATTGCAAGAATAGTTACTAAACACATATGAACAGTTTCGTTTATCTTAAATGCAGCTAATTCTTGTAGCTAGCGCTTATAAAGTGCGTGTGCTGAATCATTTTATAGCTACAGTGGAAAAAAAAATCATCAATTACATGAAAGCTAGAATTTAATTCCGCCCTTTTGAACCCTTCGGCGAGCGGGGGCAGTTCCGAACCTGATTGGAATAAAGGAATGACCACACTGGCTCAACCGCTGATTGCATATTCGCTCTGACTCTAAATCATTTTGACATTACATGTGTTGCTCTCCGCCGTTAACGATCGTCCCCCACGTAGCGGAGAAACTGTATACCTAGATAAAGAAATGCAAAACGATGAGATAATGTTTAAAATAAATCACGGAATTAACATCGGTGCGGGCTTTACTGAAAACCTCTTCGGCCGAAAGTAAAAAAAATTCTCAATGAGTAGAAAATAACCCAAAAAACTCTTTTCCTGAAATCCGAGCGTTTTG
This sequence comes from Macrothele yani, assembly GCA_039090855.1. Lineage (NCBI taxonomy): Eukaryota > Metazoa > Arthropoda > Arachnida > Araneae > Macrothelidae > Macrothele > Macrothele yani. Next base: position 134,870,836 of record CM077025.1, read on the forward strand.
TTTTAAACAGAAAAGTCGAAACGCATTCATCAAGAGGACACTCTTGACATATAATCGGGGTACTGGGGAAAAGATACTCTGCTTATTAATTATATCGAGATAATGTACAAATTGGATTTATATACAGGAACTTAAAAACAAAGGAAAGTGAAGGAAAATGAAACGCGGAGGATGTACATATACACCTGACGTCCTAAAATATTTAGTCTCTTAATTACTAAATAAGAGCTCTAGTGAAGATTTTGTTCAATGATTTAGGAACTATTTTTTAGCCGTCCTGGTGGCGCAGTGGTCTAAGTGCTGAATAATGACCATTTGTCCGAGAAGGGCCCAGATTCGGATCCTGGTGAGGCATGGATGTTGTGTTTGTATAACGGCGCTGGTTTTCTCCCTTCCCTGGAACCAATGGCTCTAAATTAGGGACGCGCGACTGCTTATAGCCCATCGAGTTGCTCACTGTGGTCGTTAAACCTTCAAACATGAAAAAAGAAGCTACTTCTTAACAGAACTCGAATTTCATTAAGGAAAAAGTTTCTCAACGTGTATTAGAAAATATAAAACTATGCAAGGCAAATTTACGTACAGTAGAACCCGCTTATAACGAGCCCGTATTTAACGAGATTCCGGATTTCATGAAAAAAACAGGAACTTTTTTTGGTATAACGTTAATTCAAAGCTAATTTTGTCGTTTCTAACGAAGAAAATTTAATTCCCGGATTTAACGAGGGAGAAGAAAGCTAAAATGATCACTTTTAACAAGTGAAGTAACAAAATTTAGAAAACCTGCTGCAAACTGTCGTAGAATGCGAAAATGTAAATGGTGGAATACAGGACAAAATTGCAACAGCGCAAAAGAATCTTGGTGTGCTAGTGGAAGAATCTTGATAGAAAAGCCATGTGAAGGAAGTACATCAAATGCTGTCTATCAGATCTCCGCGTCTGTAAACGAAGTTTATAGAGGCGGAGATCTGATATTGGTCTAAAACTTCGTTTGTAGACCGATACTACCCATGTCAACAAACCTTTTAGAAACAATTTATTTTTAAAATAATGCATGGTTTCAACGCCAAGGGGCGTGGATGTATATCTTATTTTTGTCAATATCTCTACTTCTAGGAGTCCGATTTGAAAAATTCCTTCTTTGTTGCATAGTGTTTCCGATGCAAAATGTTTTTCCTATAAATTCAAAATTTTCAAGTAAATCATAGACTTTCCGCTAGGGGGCACAAAGGTAAATTGTGTTTTCTGCGTTATTTCTGCTTCTAAAACTCTGATTTGAAAAATTCTTCCTGTATCGCACACAAGACCTGATGGAAAATATTTTTCACATAATTTCTAATGTTTAGTAAAGAATGGTTTGGCCACCAGGGGGCATAAGCGTTAATTTCTGCTTTTGATGTATTTGTAGCAAAATCTGGGCTTTTGAAAACTCGACTAATTTTTTTTTTCTTGGACCGATAACGCTCATATAGAAAACCTTTTGAGAATACTTTCTTCCTAAAATAATGCATGGTTTTCCCACCAGGGGGCGTAAAGTCACATCTTATTTTTGTCGATATCTCTGTTTCTAAGAGTCCGATTTGAAAACTTCTTTCTGTGTTGGAGAGCTTTTCCGGTGCGAAATGTTTCTCATATAAATTCATGTTTTTCTTAACGCACAAGTCTGCAACCAGAGGAAGTAAGCTCACGATTCCGTTTACAGCAATATCTGAGAGATTAAAAACCCGATTGAAAAACTTCTTTCTTCCGTCAGATACTATTGTTTTCCTTACCAGTTCCATTGACTTTGAATATCTTTGATAAATTTAATTTGCATCAGAACGGATTCAAAAGACGTGCTTATTACAACCGAAAATTCGGTGTCATCTTTCTTGTTTGTTTCTTTAGACAAAATGAAAGTGAAGCTATATGAAAACAGCTTTTTCTTGTTCATTCTGCTTTGCAGTGAAAGTTAGTATCTTTTCTTCTGGCTTTAAAAGATAAATGGCAATAAGAAGGGAGGAAAGTGTAACCAACGAACAAAACGACCGATAAAATCTAACTGTGTTGCGTGAAAAGCAAATCGTCTCCGATTTTCCCTAATTTACCTAATAAGACTACAATGCACACACTTTTCAGTACTCGCTACAGCACATCGTTTCAGATATTCAATAACTTATTTGCCTTTGTTTTTAATTTTACTTTTATTTTTATTTTCCTGTATTGTGAAAAAATGTTATTCAAACCTGAGTGAAAATTGATATTCTAACGAAGCACGTTTTTCAACCAAAAATACTATTTGTAACTGTCAATTTGATCATTGCCCACGGACGCCAAATGAATAAGGTTAGGATTGCTAAACAGCAAGTTTACGCAACTTAGCAAAAAAACTGATCGTCACAAAAACTCAAAAGTTCATTCATTCTGAGCTTTGTGGTTAAAAACCCCATCCGGTACAAAACGAATGTTCCTAATTTTTTTAAAATGCGGACGTGATGTGGTTTCAGACAGACGATTGAACGGACAAAGTGATATTTTTTCAGTTCACTTATACTTGCCAGAGTAAAAGTGAAGCATTTCATAAGATTTTGCTAAATGAAATGACCATAAGTACAAAAATAAAAAATAAAAAGGTATTTTCGAATAATTTAACGTTTTAAAAAATTATCTCAGATATTAATTATGAGATGTTCCCTTCATTATCAGTTTGTCAAATATTAATTATGATATGTTCCCTTCATTATATATATATGTTCCCTCCATTATATATTGTCCCAGATATTAATTATGAGATGTTCCCTTCATTATCAGTTTTTTATATAAAAAGCAGGGAAACATCATGCAATTTTTTAATTGGATGTCATTATGTTTACCTGTTTCTAGATCCACAAATCTTTTGCTTTCTGAACTTAGAGAACAGATAAAAAGTGGCACAGAGCGCTATTCTCTCGGTTGTTATGCCTTAAAGTTTAAAAAGTGATTATTTGCTTCCTGTTTATTTTCCTGCCGAACTAAACTGAGGAAAAATTACATTAAAGACGTTTAGTCAGAAAGGAACTTTTGTATAATTTTGAAGAGTTTTGTAATTTCTTACAAACTGGAAAAACCCGATTTTTTTCAGTCTTTAGATTAGCGTTAATACAGAGGCTGTGAATTAAAGCAAATCTGAAGACTGAAAAAAATTTGTTGTACCAGAGCTGTCTTTACAATGAAACGAATTTGAAGAATGAATAATTCTGGTATATTAGATTTTTTCAGAGCTGTCTTTCCATTAAATCGAATCTGAAGACTAATCTGGTATACAAGATCTATATTTACATTATTGAGAATTTGAAGCCTGAAAAATTCTGATATACTAGATTTTTTAGTCTTTAGATTTTTTTCAGAGCTGTCTTTACATTAAAGCGAATTTGAAGACTGAAAAATTCTGGTGTACTAGATTTTTTCAGAGCTGTCTTTACATTAAAGAGAATCTGAAGCGGAAAACATCTGGTATACCAGAGCTGTCTTTACATTAAAAATAATCTGAAAACTGAAAAAAATCTGGTATACTAGAGCTGCTTTACATTAAAAATAATCTGAAAACTGAAAAAATCTGGTATACTAGAGCTGCTTTACATTAAAGCGAGTCTAAAGACTGAAAAAATCTGGTATATCAGAGCGGTCTTTACATTAAAGATAATCTGACGACTGAAAACATCTTCTGTATATCAGAGCTGCCTTTACTTTTTTTGTCAGACGCGTAATGGTCTTGAAAATGATAAAAACCACTCGAAAACTCTTCCGCGGCATTTTGTTTAATATTAAACTGCTACTTGTATCAATGAAGTGATTTGATATATTGTGTTGAATACCACATAGTTCAATGAAACGAAAAACAACAACAACAACAACAACAAAAAAACATCCCCATCCAAGTTTCCAAATGAGTGGGATGGACATTGTACGTATAGAACAAGGGGCATCCATCACCCCATGGTTCAAGGGGTCATGGATTTCCCTTGAATATGGCGCAATGTAAAAACAATACGCCTATTAAATTTTTGTTGATTGCGGCTTACAGGTTAGAGTAGTTTCATTCAATTAAATATTATTACAACGAAGCCTTTCTCATACGAGCGTCCGTTAAACAATTTTGTATCAGCATTTTCACTCTTACATTGCTTCGTTACGAACATTTCCTCCTGCGCAAATGAAAAAAATAAAAAAAAAGTTTTTGATGTGCTTTTCATTAACTTTCCTACACTCTTTCTTACGGTACTCTAAATTTCGTGACTCTTCTTTGCGTATCCATGCAAAATAGAAAATGTTGGAGTGGAATATGTTATACGACATTTGTATACGACTTTATACGACAACGGGATACGACTTTTGGCTGTCTCAGGATGCTGACATTTATTGTATTCTCTATTCGACTCCCCTGCAATTTGTCAACAAAAATCACTTAACGTGAGGCCACAAAACTCGTATTTTTAGTTGTTCCTCTGGAGAGGGACACTATCAAAAGGGGCATCACATTTGGAATTCCGTAACAGCGAAGGAAGTGTTGCTACCCCCCCCCCGAAAATTATTAAAATGCCATAAAAGGTGCATTTTAGTTTTTCATATTGTGAAATATAAAATATTCATCTCAATTCATTGTGTCAAGTCACCATAAAGAAACAAAAATACTTTTATTTCTCTCCTATTTTACATTTTTATAGCCCATTCACGCCTAATTAGTATGCCCGGATGCATTGCCAGATTCTATGCATGGGCATCGCATAGGCTTCAGTTAAACAGGGATCGTTGTGGCATAAACGTGAGATACCTATCTGAAATTCAAAGCGGAACTCATTTAAGCCTTTCGCAGTTTCTCTCCTCTTTTCTTTTTTTTGTTTTTGTTTTCACACATCTTTCACACAAGTATGTGTGGCACGTGTCATACCCTCGATCGTAAATCACTAAAGAACATTTTTGTCAGGAGACGGCGTCACAGGTGTGTCACAAAAACGTCCATCCAAAGCACATCAAAGATTAAAAAAAATAATAAAAAAGGAAGATTTGAAAGATAACACCTGGTTACATTATTAATTTTGAGTGGGTTCCGGAAGAACGTAGAGAATTCTTAATGAGAGAAGAGTTGCTTTTATTGATATGCGCAATTGGATGCAGAGCCTCTTTAAGTCGCGGTGAAATAAATATCACGTTTGTGCATTTTGCAGACAGGCGTTAAACCATGCCTGTTTTCCTATTGGGTGCTTAGCTCTTCAAGAGCGAATGTTCGTTTCTAAAAACTTCTTCCATTTTTTTCTCTTTGTCCTTGAGCTGCCCGAACAGGAACTTCATTAAATCGTCTAGATCTATTTTCCTTAGAAAAGACGGAGTGATTCTTTTAAAAAAATATTGAGACTAGTTTCTCCTGCATTTTTAAAAATATTTTTAAGCTATTTCAAGGGAACAAGGGCAAAAAAAAAAAAAAAAAAAAGGAAATCAGGATATAAAGACAGGAAGAATTGCGTCGAAACTTCATTAATAGCTGCCATTCCTTAGGTAATCAACTGCATTTGTGAGTGTTAAACTTGTGTTTTACATAGTGAAACTTCCTTTAACGCATATTCCTCAAACACAGACCACTACTAATTACGACCACTGTCTGCTGAACGGCATGTGTTATAACGGACATTAATTACCCCTCTGTTTTGTGATTTTTTTTAGATACGGGTGCTAACCTTGATTACATCTCAGGTAAGTTCTGGGGAAGATATATTTTTCTCATAATACGTGGAAATTTGTAAGAATTATTAACACACAGCAATCAGACATCTCTGAATTGCCTGTATTTACTACTCATCGCGTAACAGCAATCACATCAGAAAACCTGAAAATTACAGAGCCCTGGAGGCGAGAATCGAACTCGCATCTCCCGATTTCCGTCCGAGCATGCTATCCGTTACAGCACCCGCATGACGATGAATTCCCGAGTATCTGAGTGCTAAGAATCAGAACATTCTCTGACTTTCGGCAGTCGAAGCAATTCTGCTTCCGGGCGGAAGCGGAATTTGCTTCGATTGGCGAAAATCAGATACGCAGATACTTGGCCCTTCATTGATGAAGTCTCAAGTATCTGAGTGTTCAGAATCAGAACATTCTGTGACTTTCGGCAGTCGAAGCAATTCTGCTTCCGGGCGGAAGCGGAATTTGCTTCGATTGGCGAGAATCAGATACGCAGATACTTGGCCCTTCATTGATTAAGTCTCAAGTATCTGAGTGTTAAGAATCAGAACATTCTCTGACTTTCGGCAGTCGAAGCAATTATGCTTCCGGGAGGAAGTGGAATTTGCTTCGACTGGAGAAAATCGGACAATCAAACCCTCAGATACTTAGTATTTCATCGACGAAGTCCGAATTATCTGAGTGCTAAGAATCATAACATTCTTCGATTTTCGCCAGTCGAGGCAATTCTGCTTCCGGAAGGAAGCGGAATTTGCTTCGATTCACGAAAATCAGAGAATCAAACACTTAGATACTTGAAACTTCATGGTCTTGGTCGTGGTAACGAATAGCATGCTCGAAAAGAAATTGGGAGATGCGGGTTCGATTCTCACTCCAGGACTTTGTAATTTTCAAGTTTTCTGATGTGATTAATGTTATGTGATGAACAGTAAATACGGGCAATTCGGAGGTGTCTGATTGCTATGCTAATATTTCTGATCCCAAATACATATTTTAGCCCTCCCAATTGCGGCCAATGTCAACATTTCCTGCAAAACAGCATGTGTTAAAATGGACAATCCTCTAGGTAAAGACATTGGTCAGAACATCCCAAATGCATGATTAGGACGTCCCACTTACTACAAAGTCAGGATAGAGTGTATGACTTTATAAACTAGTAGTATTTCTTATGAGTGATTCATCGTTTGGTCGAGAATGCGGCGGCGGCTTAGGCTGTGACCTCGCCTAAATGAAAAATCACCCCTCACCTGTTAGGGATGAGTTATCACAAACCTTTAAATTCCTGCTGAAAATTACCAGTTCCTTTTTCCTTTTTTATTAGGGGTTAAATCATGACCATAAGCAATTCTGACAGTTGTAAGTAACTGTCTGTCACTAATTTTGGGCCACTGATTTAAGGGAAAGGAGAGAGCCTGTGCCGTAAGAGAAGCATACCACCCGTGCTTCATCCAGGACACGAGTCCAAGCTGAGCTCGGCCGATTAGCCAGAAACTAGCTTTTTACATCACTCGGCAAAGCGACTGCCACCAGTGTTTACTGTTTGCATCCCCGTTGTCCATTGACATTTCTCTTCTGTTAGTTTGCTTATGAATTCGCAATCCTGTACAGGATTATTTTTAATTATGACTACAAAACGTAACGCATTAACACTGGAGGAACATAAAAGAAAGTTTTGCGTTATTTCTATGTACTGTAACCTAGAAATAACGCAAAATTCCCTTTTGAGGACACTTTTTTACGGACAAAAATCACTGTTACGAATGTCGCTAAATGACATGTTTTACTGCAATGCAAAGGTGGTTTCAAATAATTTCCAAAGAAGTCGCCAGTGGGCTCGAGACTGTTTTCACAAACTTTCTCCAGTGGGCTTGAGAGTGCTTTCACAAACGGCCTCCAGTGGGTCGAGTGTGTTTTTACAAACGGCCTCCAGTGAGCTCGAGAGAGTTTTCACAAACTTTCTCCAGTAGGCTGGAGAATGTTTTCACAAACTGTATCCAGTGGGCTTGAGACTGCATTGGAGGTGGGCCCTAAGTGACTGGTAATGGATCACGTGTTCTCAGAAATGATGTTTACAACTGCACTATGCCGATGAGAGAATGAGAATTTGGGGACAACAGCACGAGAGTATGGATCCATCTTGTATAGTCTCGACTCTCGAGGTTGGTGGGGGCAGTGCCATGTTTTCATAGGAGACTTTTAGGCCCCCTTGCTTGAGTTGACTCTAACCTGAATGCCCAAGCGTACATAAACGTCGTTGCCGATCAAGTTCATGCAACTATGATCACTCTCTACCACGTGGTGATGGATATTTCCTGAAGGACAACGCGCTTGTGAGCATTTGTCCGAGATGGGTCCGGGTTCGAATCCCGGTGACAGACATGGATATTGTGCTTGTCTTACGGTACTAGCTCTTTTTCTTCCTTGGAACCAGTGACTCTAAATTAAGGACGGGCGATAGCTGATATCCCATTGAGTTGCTCACGGTAGTCGTTAAGCCCCAAAATATAAAAGACAATGCACCATGCCATAATGCCCAAATTGTCAATGTCTGCCCTCATGGTGATGGATACTTTCATAAAGATAATGCACCATGTTAAAATGCCGAGATTGCTTCCGAAAGTGACTTTTACCTGATTCATTGGTCACCGCAGTCGTCAGATCTCAATTCCATTGAGATGTAACTATGATCACTCAGATATCAATTCCATTGAGATCGGATCACTGCGATCCCATTGTCAGATCCCATTGAAATATGACAATTTGCTTCGACATTGTCGAACCAATGTTGAAGCAAATTTCTACTGTTCTGAAGGAATATTGTGGGTCATCATATTATTAGATAGGCGTTCCTGATAAATTAGTCACTGCGTGTGCCTGGGTCGAAAATACAGAAATGTTTTTAATCGAATCACTATAGTACGAAAAATTGCCCCTGGTATACCTAAAAGATAATGTAAAAAAAAAAAAAATTAAATCAGATAATATTTTCCGTTCGCGCATGACGATCGAAATTATAGAAATTTCCAAAATTTACGCAAGTTCCTTGATTTGGTTTCCTAAGTACCAAACAAATTACAATCGAATCGCTACAGCGTGGAAAAGCTGCCTCTAGTATAGCCAACTATAATGTAAAAAAGGTTTTTAAATTATAATATTTTCCGTTGCGTACGGCGATCGAAATTATAGAAATTCCACGAATTTAGACATTTGCAGAGATTCGTTCTAAGTACGAATTTCTACAAATGTAAGTATGGCATAAATCATCTAGAATTACACATAAGAAGACCACTACAATGGAGTATTTGTCTCCACCATTCCGATGAACTGCCATTTAGGCATTCATTTAAACACCTGAATGGAGATATAATGTGGCCTAAATCATTTGTGGTCCGATTGACCAACAGCTAAGTGGTTGTGAAAAACTGCGAGTTATCGACTTTGAGACCATTGAGTGTACAATTCCCGAAGTTGACTCTAAAGACCTGAGAAAAGACCAGAGACATCTTTTCGACATATCAATGGCTATAAATGAGGCACATGTTCAGATGATCTCGTCATTCGTGATCCAGGACAGCTTTCCCATTTCAGATGGTTAACAGCAAACAGCCAGTTCTTCGTTTTACATATCCGTAGAGACGTCACCAGTTGAATTGAAACAAATACAGGGGTCCTAACAAAAGCTCTGCACACTATCAATTTTTGAGAAAAGTGTGAAGTAACGGAGAAAACTCACCTTATTGCAGTTCAATGTACTGCCCTCTGCTACTAATGACAGTTCGCCAGCGGTGAGGTAGGTCCTGGATGTCCCGTAGTACGCCATCTTTGTTCAGCTGTCGTATTACTCGGGTCACGTCCAATGACAGTTTGTTCAGCGATTTGTAGCGGATGCCACGAAGCCGATTTTTCAACTTTGGAAAAACATCAAAGTTGGGTGGACTGAGATCAGGGCTGCATGGTGGGTGGGATAAAGTTTTCCAGCTATATTTTGACAAAAGTCCCCGTACTAACGTTGCACCATGATACGGTGCATTGTCATGCAGCAAGATCGCTCCCGCTTCCAACAAGTTGGAGATATTTTACGAACGGTCTGAACTTTGTCCTCAGAAAGTCACGATAATATTGTGCAAGGACATTTTACCCTACCTGCACTCGACACACAGACCACAACACCTTGGGCATCGTACACAACAATCATCATGTGCTTCGCTTTGGATTGTTGCCGACGATACTTTATGGGGCGTGGGCAACTCCGATGCCTCCACTTCCGCTGATTGCGACTTCAGTTCTGGCTCAAAATCACAGGTTCAAGTCTCATCAATAGAAACAAATCTGTTCAGGAAGGTGTCTTCCTCGCTTTCGAACCTCTGAGATATTCACTCTGACTGCCTTCTGCACGGGAGTGATTTGACGGAGCACCCAGCGCGCGGCGATTTTTCTTTCACCCAGTGAGTCTGTCCAAATCCGGTGAACAGGCACAGTAGACAAATTTGCCAGATGAGCAATCTCCTCGACTGTCAAACGGCGATTCTCTTTGAGAAGCTTTGCAAAAATGGTTTCAGATGCTTTGTCTGTCGCCGTTTGAGGTCGGCCTGAACGGTGATCATCTTCGGTGCTGCTTCGGCACTCCCGAAAGCGCGATTTCCAGCGAGAAATTGTGCTTCGATCAAGAGTTCCTTCCCCACAAACTTCTTGGAAAGCAGTGTGGATCTGTGTCGGAGGTTTTCCTCACAGAGGTTTTTCACGGTCGAGTGACATTATTGTGACCACCAGCTAATATCCAGAGTAACCACCGTGTGCAGCGCGGACAGCAAGTAGACGGGCTGGGAGTGACTCAATAAGGTGCTGGAAGGTGTTCACAGGTAGGTGGAGCCATGCGGACTGCAGTGCATCTGACAGCTGCTGAAGGATGCATGGTGGAGGATCCATAGATCAAACAACACGATAAAGGGAGTCCCACAGATGCTCAATTTGGCTTAAATCTGGGGAATTAGATTTAAACCCAATTGAGCATCTTTTGTACTTTGAAGTCTTCATCGTGCTCTTCCAACCACTCTCGGACATTTCTAGATGGGCGACACGTAGCATTATCGTACTGGAAGATCCCATCCGCTTCAGGGAAGACAATAAGCTGTATAGGTGTATGTGGTCTGCAAGGATGGATTCATGACGAATTCGGTCCATAGTGCATTCCACAGGTATGAGAGGACCCAGAGAATGCCACGAAAACATTCCCCAGACCAAAATGCTGCCCACACCAGCTTGTGTTCTTCTAGAAATGGTTGAAGAGTGTTTGTTCTCGGATGTTTCTCGCCTTATACGCCAACGTCCATCCGTTCGATGAAGCAGAAAACGTGACCAATAAGAGAAGGCAATCCTTTGGAAATTAGCGGAGGTCCAATTCCAATACTGCCGTGCAAATGTAAGCGTTTTCTGGTGATGCACCTTCATTAGCATAAGTGCAGTGAGTTGCTCCACTGTAGCGTGTCGATCGGTCCTCACGCACCTTCGAAGCCAACATTCACCTGTCACATCAATAGCACGTGGTGCTCCGCAGTTTCCACTTCGCTTCTGCACTGTTTCAAAAATACTGCCACCCTTGGCCCGAAAGCCGATAATCATCCCTATTTTGCAAATCTGATAAATTGCTCCTTTTATCCATGACAGCAACGAGTGATATGTTTTCAGAATGCGAGAGGACATACAAACGATTAGCATTGCAGGGCATATGTAAATTATGTGCGTCCGGCACGCTACCGAGAAGCACTAAAAGAAAGGTGCACAGAAGGCGGAGTGTAAGTAGTGGAAGTGTGTTGTGCTGCCGGACCTGTGCGTGGGAAGCTTCCTGATGCCTCGTCGCAGAATACGGCAGTCATTCCAGCACGTTTCGGAGTTCGACAGAGGACGAATAGTGGCTTATTGAGACAGCGGTTTAACGTACCGAGACATAGGCGCCCGTGTGGGACTACATCCAGCCACAGTGAGGCGAGTATGGATTTGGTGGGTGCAAGAGGTACGGACGGACCGAAGTTAGCGATTGCCGCAGCCGCGGCACACCACCGAACGAGAGGACCGGCAGGTTGTGCGGCGGGCAATGACGGCTCGTACCGCCACATCACGAACGTTAGCGCAGGAATTAGGGTGTGTTGCGCAACAACCTGCGTCGGCACGTACCGTTCGACGTCGTCTGTAGGAGCGGGGCTTGTCGCACGGCGCCCATTGCTCCGATTACCATTGACGTTGCGAGTGCGATGGCAGTGGGCTGTTGAACGCCGCACCTGGAATACGGAATGGCACGACATTGTCTTCTCCGACGAATCCCGCTTCAGCCTACAACACCACGATGGTCGGATCCGTGTGTTGCGGCACCGCGGCGAGAGACTGTATGACGCCTGCATTATGAATCGCCATACCGTAATCGCCTGGCGTTATGGCTTGGGGCGCAATTGGATATGACACCCGCACCCCTCTGGTACGCATCGCCGGTACACGCAACAGCCACCGCTGCATCTCCGACGTTTTGGAGCCTGTAGTCCTCCCTTACCTTCAGGACCTGCCAGCGGCCACGTTTTAACAGGACAATGTGGGCCCGCACGTGGCACTCATCGGCAACAATTCTTCACGGCCCACCAGGTGTCACTGCGGCCGTGGCGCACCTGTTTTCCCGATATATCGCCCATGGAACACGTCTGGTCGCTGATCGGCAACCTAGTGGCCGGAAAGCACCACCCGCGGCTACGCCTGATGAACTGTGGCAACGTGTGAAAGCAGCCTTGACCGACATACCCCAAGCCCACATCCAAAGCCTCTTTCGTTCGATGCCGCGGCGTGTAGCGGCCGTTATTGCCAGCCATGGGGTCCACACGAACTATTGATGTCTGCGTGTTCCGCAAGTCTCACTGGGCTGTAAGCTCAATCGTTTCATCTTCGTATCTGCTGTTATGTGTCCAGTAAATCTGGCTTTGCTGTCTCGTGTCCTTCTTGGTGTTGGATTTTGGGTGGCCAGCAGTGTAGTTATAGACCTCGGTGGCGCACTGGTCATAAGTGATGGCTTCTAATCATTCGTCCGAAAGGTGTCTGGGTTTAAATCCCGGTGAGGCATGGATGTTGTGTTTGTCTCACGGCGTTATGTCTTTCTCTTCCATGGAACCAGTGACTCTAAATTCGGGACGGGCGACTGCTTATAGCCCATTGAGTTAGTCACGGTGGTCATTAAACCTCCAATCCAAAAAAAAAAAAAAAAAAAAAGAACTAGGGCCAGAGACTGGTACATCCGTGCCATATTGCTTTCAAGATCTCTCATGCCTGAAGTTTTACATAGTTTTACGGTTCCGCCAAAAAGAAAAGGAATAAAAGAAGTAAGACTGAAACTTTTTTTTTTTTTTTTTTTTTTTTTTTTTTTGGAGGGTTAACGACCACCATGAGCAACTCAATGGGCTATAAGCAGTCGCCCGTCCCTAATTTAGGGTCACTGGTTCCAGGGAAGGGAAAGAACCAGTGCCGTAAGACAAACACAACATCCATGCCTCACTGGGATTCAAACCCGGACCCCGTTCGGACGAATGATCAGAGGCCATCGCTTAGACCACTGAGCCACCGGGGCGGCTAAGACTGAAACTAAAAAAAATGTCTAAATTTGTGGAATTTCTATAATTCTGATCGTCATGAGCGGACGGAAATTGTCTTAATTCAGAAAACCTTTTTACATTATCTTTAGTTTTACCAGGGCAACCTTTCCGCATTATAAAAATTCGATCAAAAATATTTCGGTATTTTTGACCCTTCCAAATGTGTACCATTATTATATACTGTTAAATTTTCGGTTGTACTGCGAGTTGTAGTTTGTTTAATCTTATATGTACTTTAAATCAAGAAATGAACGAGTGATTCCTAACACTCGAAGGTAAGTCAATCGAGTAAATGTTTTGTCTGTTTTCCTAGAGTACGTGCGAATTCAGTCTTCGTACTCAAACTAATGTTATATAATATTAATAAATGAGTGGATGATCATTACTATAGATGACATTTCTTTTTCTTTCATTCCGCAAAAGATGTTCTGCTGTTATCTTGTTTTAAATTGAATCAATTTTTTATAATCAAGAAAATGTTTTTTTTTTCTGTGCGATGCAAATCACAGCGGTAATTTATGCAATAACTAACTAGTCTGAATAATTTTTCAGTGTTTAACATTGGAAGGATTTCTTGCACCTAAATTATTCATTTATTTTCCATGCGCTTTGCACGTTCCCAGAGTGGAGTGTGATACATTCATTCATATCAAACTGCACTTACAACGAAGCAATTTCTTATATCTACCCACTGATAATGTTAAGTGCTTCCGGAGACACGAGTCTTTCCCGTAAATGTAACATCGGAAGGTTTACCGATAAGCAAGTTTAGTTTGTTTTCCGTCGTGTTAATCCCTTCTCACGCGGTGATTCATCAAGGAACTGGCCTATCTACCTGATTACGGAACTCCGTTCGAAACGTACAGGTTCATTAACATCCAAAAACAGATTTCGAGGCGCCCGCAATACTCCAATTTATTGGTTTTTTTAACGACGGAATGGAAAGACTGGAAAGGAAATGCTACTATAAAATAAATAAATAAATGAAAATGTCATGTTATACTTTTTCCTCTTTCTACTTTATTTCACTCTAAACATGTTACATACAGTAGCAGAGATCCTTTCACTTATTTGAGAAAACAATTGACCATATCAAAATCGGAGATTTTCAATTTTGACATTTTTTTCCATTTTGAAACACGGTAAGCAACGCAGTTTTGAATTGTTTACCCGTTTCTTTGTCTTCGTTGGTAAAAGCTGCCTTAAATGCGTAACTTTTAAGGAAGCTCTTACCAACAGTGGCGGCTTGCCGAGTGAAGTGAGTGAAATGCCACTTCGCCTAAAATTTACCGAAAAAAAGTCATCGAATCATTTAGCGGATTCTTAAAAGTATGCACTTTTCGTTCACAAGAAAAGATTTCTGGGAATGTCTTTGGAACGAAAGCTCTCTCGTTTCCAAAAGCGAGCTAAAAGTGTCAGCACGCTGAACTACAACTTGATGAACAGACGCTTTTGTAACTGAGCGTAGGCCGTGTGAAGAGATAAGAGCCGCATTTCAAAATCACTTCACTCCGGGACCGTGAAGAGCGTCGAGTAGGAACCTGGATTTCACTGAATAAGGTGGTTGCTATGGCAACAAATGACGTCAACGATCGAGGTGAAGTGATAGTAGCCGCCACTTTCCCGCAGTGAGAATTTCAGTTTACATGGTTTTCCTTGTTTTGTCCGCTACATTTATATAGTAACTGCAAGAGTGAACTTCAGTTTCAGTGCTGTTTCTTTGTTATTCTCCGTGTGTTCTAAATGCATGCTTTTGTTAAAAAAATGAACTCGGAAAGTGATACGGTGAGCACGTTGTTGCAAACATATAATGTGTATAAGGATGTATTCCAGAAAGCGTATAAATTGCTTTATCTTGTTCTTACCTTACCTTCAACCAATGTGTTAGCAAAAATAATTTTTTTCTGTTTGAAACGAATTAAAAAAAATTGCTTAAGAAACACCATTTCACAGCAAAAACTATCTTTGTTACTTAATATTGAGATACAAAAAGAACTTTTCTCCTAACATGTAGTTAAACAGCCGTTTTACGATGCTATCATTGACCGCTATGCTTCCTTGAAAGATAGGAGAATTGACCAAGAAATAGATGCACTTTTCCTCATGGATTCTTATTTTTTTAACAGTTCACCAGTTTCCCCGGTCATGAGCTGCCACTGCTTAAAAGAACTGTTTTGAAAATCATAACGAACATTGCTAAGACAAAGCCGGCACTAAGTTTAGCATTTCTAACCCTTTAGCCGGCCAGAACAAATTAACTCGGCGTTAGCAAAATCAGCTGGAAGGAATATATTCGCTGTATAAGAAGTGGGCCGAACGCGGCGGGAACGAGTGAACCTGCGCATCAGAAAGCCTTGCTATCCCCTTAGCTTTGTTATTCAAAGTGGTCATTTAGGAATATATTTGCTGTCTAAGAAGTGAGCCGAACGCGGCTCGAACAAGTGAAACTGTGCATCAGAAAGCGTTGCTTTCCCCTTAGCTTTGTTATTCAAAGTGGTCATTTAGGAATATATTCGCTGTCTAAAAAGTGGGCCGAACGCGGCTGGAACGAGTGAACCTGCGCATCAGAAAGCATTGCTTTCCCCTTAACTTTGTTATTCAATGTGGTCATTTAGGAATATATTTGCTGTCTAAAAAGTGGGCCGAATGTGGCTGGAACGAGTGAACCTGCGCATCAGAGAGCGTTGCTTTCCCCTTAACTTTGTTATTCAAAGTGTTCATTTAGGAATATATTCGCTGTCTAAGAAGTGGGCCGAACGCGGCTGGAACGAGTGAACCTGCGCATCAGAAAGCGTTGCTTTCCCCTTAGCTTTGTTATTCGAAGTGGTCATTTAGGAATATATTCACTGTTTAAGAAGTGGGCCGAACGCGGCTGGAACGAGTGAACCTGCGCATCAGAAAGCGTTGCTTTCCCCTTAGCTTTGTTATTCAAAGTGGTCATTTAGGTAAATTATGAACACTAATCTCTTCCGACCGGTTACCTGCTGGAAGTGTTGTAAAAATGGAGACCCACTTAAGAAAGGGCAGATATTCCAGTTATTTATTTCTACCCAGTGATATAATGTCTATGTCAGAGGTATGATCCCTTCCTTTGCATGCTTTGTGTCATGGTTGAGAGAATAAAGGCCTTGAAGGGAGCGCTTATGAGCAGTAACTGATTTATGGTGGAGGAAAGGACTTATTTTGTTGCAGCTTTCATAAAACCTGGCTTCTATGTAACCAATATTTGTTTGCTGACAGCAGAAAACTTTGAGCAGCATTCGGTTAGCATTTTAACAGGACCACTATAAATGGTTAGCATTATAACAGGACCGCTATATTCTTTCATAGCTTGTACTTCGTGTTTGGAGCACATCTTTAGACATAAACACTGCAGCACCATAAGTATTGGGCTCTTCATTTTTTCCATTTCAGCAACAATAACTCTTCTATCAGAGCATTTTCGTTTGTTCCACCATAGTGTTCAAATTTCTCCATCGCAGCATCTTAATTCGTTCTACTTCAATATCTGCTTTTCATTGAACTCAACATCATTATCTCTCTCACTTCGGTGTCTTCATATTTCCATTTTTAGAATCTCCATTACTATCGCTTTCGAATCTTCATCGCTTCCACCTCTGCATGTTTTATCACATCGGCATCTTCACCTTTTTCGTGTCAGTATTTCATCTCTCAGTTCTTTCATTTCTGCCCCTTCTGCATCTTCACCTATTCTACTTTAGCATCTCCATCTCTTTTACACCAGTCTTCATATTTCTACACTTCAGCAATCAAATTCCCCTACTTGAGTACTTTTATCCTTTCCACACTAATATCTTCACGGTTTCAACATTAGAATTTGCCATTTCTTCAACTTAACGCTATAATTTCTCTATACTAGAATCTTCATTTCTGCCACTCAGCATCTTTGTTTCTTATGCAAAACCTCTGCGTGTTTAGTATCATAATAGTTTCATCTACATCCTTCATTCATAATTTAAAATTCCAGTGTCTTTTGTTTTCACCCTTTCGAAATCGTATTTCCGTCAAATGATGCAATTTTGAAAATCAGCATCGCGTGAATCCATATTTCGCTTGTAAGACAACTGAGTCTTCTAGGAACACTCTGAACCAAATGATGATAAAGGACTGATGGTATTTCTTCTCCGTCCCTCCTTCAACGCAGCCGCCCTCCAAGTATAGCAGAGATTGGAGACCACTGATCACTCCCAAACTTTCATTAAAAGCGTACAATAGAATTCAAATCAGAAATTTGGGCTGGCCTTAATACCAAAACGTCCGCAATATAAATTCGAAAACAATGTTCTTGGCACTACAGCTATAGTAGTTCAAGTTCCAATTATGAAAACTAGATGCAAAGTATTATAATATATCAGCATGAGCCCACTTAAGAAAGTATATTTGTTTTAGGTGTCTTAGGCAAACGCAAAGGATTTCTGAAGATTTCGGCGGTTTTTTCAGGAACTTCTTATTTCATATTGGATGTTATTTCCGTATTGTTGTCATTAAAATATTTCCTTTTGTAATAGGTGCTTTCATACGAAATATCGATTTACATAGCGTAGCACTTACCACAATAGCTTACAAGCCCCTCGTGAAACTCATTTTTTAGGTACGAGAACGAGACAGAGAGAGAGAGAGAGAGAGAGAGAGAGAGAGAGAGAGAGAGAGGCTGAAGAAAGTGGTCACTAAACGCGCGCCATTAATTTGTACTTTGGTCATCTATAATTTTCCTTTTAAAGTTTGTTTAGACAAAGAAAATAAAAATAAGTAGATAAAAACAAAGATCCCGTCTTTTGGAGTGAATAAGAGGAAGCTATTGCACCGGTACCTCACAACTTTCAATAACTTCCCTTGTCATTCTCCCAGTACTTCCAATTGATGATGCACTTTTAAACTCATTTAGATGTACTGCTTTTTGTAGATAGTCTAACTCATTCTTTAATCAGGCAAGATTGTCCTAAGATTGGTAGAGAAGTGTCTACGTGCAGGGTGACTACTGTATAATTAGTGGCCCTATACACAGGGGTCAGGAATGGGTTCTGTATAATTAGTGACCCCACACACAGGGATCAGGAATGGGTTCTGTATAATTAGTGACCCTACACACAGGGATCAGGAATGGGCTCTGTATAATTAGTGACCCTACACACAGGGATCAGGAATGGGTTCTGTATAATTAGTGACCCTACACACAGGGATCAGGAATGGGTTCTGTATAATTAGTGACCCTACACACAGAGATCAGGAATGGGTTCTGTATAATTAGTGACCCTACCCACAGAGATCAGGAATGGTTTCTGTATAATTAGTGACCCTACAAACAGGGATCAGGAATGGGTTCTGTAAAATTAGTGACCCTACACACAGAGATCAGGAATGGGTTCTGTATAATTAGTGACCCTACACACAGGGATCAGGAATGGGTTCTGTATAATTGGTGACCCTACACACAGGGATCAGGAATATGTTCTGTATAATTAGTGACCCTACACACAGGGATCGGGAATGGGTTCTGTATAATTAGTGACCCTACACACAGGGATCAGGAATGGGTTCTGTATAATTAGTGACCCAACACACAGGGATCAGGAATGGGCTCTGTATAATTAGTGACCCTACACACAGGGATCAGGAATGGGTTCTGTATAATTAGTGACCCTACACACAGGGATCAGTAATGGGTTCTGTATAATTAGTGACCCTACACACAGGGATCAGGAATGGGTTCTGTATAATTAGTTACCCTACACACAGGGATCAGTAATGGGCTCTGTATAATTAGTGACCCAACACAGAGGGATCAGGAATGGGTTCTGTATAATTGGTGACCCTACACACAGGGATCAGGAATGGGTTCTGTATAATTAGTGACCCTACACACAGGGATCAGTAATGGGCTCTGTATAATTAGTGACCCTACACACAGGGATCAGGAATGGGTTCTGTATAATTAGTGACCCTACACACAGGGATTAGGAATGGGTTCTGTATAATTAGTGACCATACACACAGGGATCAGGAATGGGTTCTGTATAATTAGTGACCATACACACAGGGATCAGGAATGGGTTCTGTATAATTAGAGACCCTACACACAGGGATCAGGAATGGTACACACAGGGATCAGGAATGGGTTCTGTATAATTAGTGACCCTGCACACAGGGATCAGGAATGGGTTCTGTATAATTAGTGACCCTACACACAGAGATAAGGAATGGGTTCTGTATAATTAGTGACCCTACCCACAGAGATCAGGAATGGTTTCTGTATAATTAGTGACCCTACAAACAGGGATCAGGAATGGGTTCTGTAAAATTAGTGACCCTACACACAGAGATCAGGAATGGGTTCTGTATAATTAGTGACCCTACACACAGGGATCAGGAATGGGTTCGGTATAATTAGTGACCCTACACATAGGGATCAGGAATGGGTTCTGTATAATTGGTGACCCTACACACAGGGATCAGGAATGGGTTCTGTATAATTAGTGACCAGTAATGGGCTCTGTATAATTAGTGACCTACACACAGGGATCAGGAATGGGTTCTGTATAATTAGTGACCCAACACACAGGGATCAGGAATGGGCTCTGTATAATTAGTGACCCTACACACAGGGATCAGGAATGGGTTCTGTATAATTAGTGACCCTACGCACAGGGATGAGTAATGGGCTCTGTATAATTAGTGACCCTACACACAGGGATCAGGAATGGGTTCTGTATAAATAGTGACACTACACACAGGGATCAGTAATGGGCTCCGTATAATTAGTGACCCTACACAGAGGGATCAGGAATGGGTTCTGTATAATTGGTGACCCTACACACAGGGATTAGGAATGGGTTCTGTATAATTAGTGACCCTACACACAGGGATTAGGAATGGGTTCT
Source organism: Macrothele yani (assembly GCA_039090855.1). Lineage (NCBI taxonomy): Eukaryota > Metazoa > Arthropoda > Arachnida > Araneae > Macrothelidae > Macrothele > Macrothele yani. Next base: position 134,891,054 of record CM077025.1, read on the forward strand.
GTATAATTAGTGACCATACACACAGGGATCAGGAATGGGTTCTGTATAATTAGTGACCATACACACAGGGATCAGGAATGGGTTCTGTATAATTAGAGACCCTACACACAGGGATCAGGAATGGTACACACAGGGATCAGGAATGGGTTCTGTATAATTAGTGACCCTACACACAGGGATCAGGAATGGGTTCTGTATAATTAGTGACCCTACACACAGGGATCAGGAATGGGTTCTGTATAATTAGTGACCCTACACACAGGGATCAGTAATGGGCTCTGTATAATTAGTGACCCTACACACAGGGATCAGGAATGGGTTCTGTATAATTAGTGACCCTACACACAGGGATCAGGAATGGGTTCTGTATAATTAGTGACCCTACACACAGGGATTAGGAATGGGTTCTGTATAATTAGTGACCCTACACACAGGGATCAGGAATGGGTTCTGTATAATTAGTGACCCTACACACAGGGATCAGGAATGGGTTCTGTATAATTAGTGACCCTACACACAGAGATCAGGAATGGGTTCTGTATAATTAGTGACCCTACCCACAGAGATCAGGAATGGTTTCTGTATAATTAGTGACCCTACAAACAGGGATCAGGAATGGGTTCTGTAAAATTAGTGACCCTACACACAGAGATCAGGAATGGGTTCTGTATAATTAGTGACCCTACACACAGGGATCAGGAATGGGTTCTGTATAATTGGTGACCCTACACACAGGGATCAGGAATATGTTCTGTATAATTAGTGACCCTACACACAGGGATCGGGAATGGGTTCTGTATAATTAGTGACCCTACACACAGGGATCAGGAATGGGTTCTGTATAATTAGTGACCCAACACACAGGGATCAGGAATGGGCTCTGTATAATTAGTGACCCTACACACAGGGATCAGGAATGGGTTCTGTATAATTAGTGACCCTACACACAGGGATCAGTAATGGGTTCTGTATAATTAGTGACCCTACACACAGGGATCAGGAATGGGTTCTGTATAATTAGTTACCCTACACACAGGGATCAGTAATGGGCTCTGTATAATTAGTGACCCAACACAGAGGGATCAGGAATGGGTTCTGTATAATTGGTGACCCTACACACAGGGATCAGGAATGGGTTCTGTATAATTAGTGACCCTACACACAGGGATCAGGAATGGGTTCTGTATAATTAGTGACCCTACACACAGGGATTAGGAATGGGTTCTGTATAATTAGTGACCATACACACAGGGATCAGGAATGGGTTCTGTATAATTAGTGACCATACACACAGGGATCAGGAATGGGTTCTGTATAATTAGAGACCCTACACACAGGGATCAGGAATGGTACACACAGGGATCAGGAATGGGTTCTGTATAATTAGTGACCCTGCACACAGGGATCAGGAATGGGTTCTGTATAATTAGTGACCCTACACACGGAATGGGTTCTGTATAATTAGTGACCCTAGATCAGGAATGGTTTCTGTATAATTAGTGACCCTATCATGGGTTCTGAGTGGATCAGGAATGGGTTCTGTATAATTAGTGACCCTACATCACAGACCCACACAGATCAGGAAGGTTTCTGTATAATTAGTGACATGGGATCAGGAATGGGTTCTGTATAATTAGTGACCCTAGATAGTATAATTAGTGACCCTACAGGGATCAGGAATGGGTTCTGTATATATAGTGAGTGACCCTACACACAGGGATCAGGAATGGGTTCTGTATAATTAGTGACCCTACACACAGGGATCAGGAATGGGTTCTGTATAATTAGTGACCCTACACACAGGGATCAGGAATGGGTTCTGTATAATTAGTGACCCTACACACAGGGATCAGGAATGGGTTCTGTATAATTAGTGACCCTACACACAGGGATCAGGAATGGGGTTTCTGTATAATTAGTGACCCTACACACAGGGATCAGGAATGGGTTCTGTATAATTAGTGACCCTACACACAGAGATCAGGAATGGGTTCTGTATAATTAGTGACCCTACACACAGGGATCAGGAATGGGTTCTGTATAATTAGTGACCCTACACATAGGGATCAGGAATGGGTTCTGTATAATTGGTGACCCTACACACAGGGATCAGGAATGGGTTCTGTATAATTAGTGACCAGTAATGGGCTCTGTATAATTAGTGACCTACACACAGGGATCAGGAATGGGTTCTGTATAATTAGTGACCCAACACACAGGGATCAGGAATGGGCTCTGTATAATTAGTGACCCTACACACAGGGATCAGGAATGGGTTCTGTATAATTAGTGACCCTACACACAGGGATGAGTAATGGGCTCTGTATAATTAGTGACCCTACACACAGGGATCAGGAATGGGTTCTGTATAAATAGTGACACTACACACAGGGATCAGTAATGGGCTCCGTATAATTAGTGACCCTACACAGAGGGATCAGGAATGGGTTCTGTATAATTGGTGACCCTACACACAGGGATTAGGAATGGGTTCTGTATAATTAGTGACCCTACACACAGGGATTAGGAATGGGTTCTGTATAATTAGTGACCATACACACAGGGATCAGGAATGGGTTCTGTATAATTAGTGACCATACACACAGGGATCAGGAATGGGTTCTGTATAATTAGAGACCCTACACACAGGGATCAGGAATGGTACACACAGGGATCAGGAATGGGTTCTGTATAATTAGTGACCCTACACACAGGGATCAGGAATGGGTTCTGTATAATTAGTGACCCTACACACAGGGATCAGGAATGGGTTCTGTATAATTAGTGACCCTACACACAGGGATCAGTAATGGGCTCTGTATAATTAGTGACCCTACACACAGGGATCAGGAATGGGTTCTGTATAATTAGTGACCCTACACACAGGGATCAGGAATGGGTTCTGTATAATTAGTGACCCTACACACAGGGATTAGGAATGGGTTCTGTATAATTAGTGACCCTACACACAGGGATCAGGAATGGGTTCTGTATAATTAGTGACCCTACACACAGGGATCAGGAATGGGTTCTGTATAATTAGTGACCCTACACACAGGGATCAGTAATGGGCTCTGTATAATTAGTGACCCTACACACAGGGATCAGGAATGGGTTCTGTATAATTAGTGACCCTACACACAGGGATCAGGAATGGGTTCTGTATAATTAGTGACCCTACACACAGGGATTAGGAATGGGTTCTGTATAATTAGTGACCCTACACACAGGGATCAGGAATGGGTTCTGTATAATTAGTGACCCTACACACAGGGATCAGGAATGGTACACACAGGGATCAGGAATGGGTTCTGTATAATTAGTGACCCTACACACAGGGATCGGGAATGGGTTCTGTATAATTAGTGACCCTACACACAGGGATCAGGAATATGTTCTGTATAATTAGTGACCCTACACACAGAGATCAGGAATGGGTTCTGTATAATTAGTGACCCTACACACATGGATCAGTAATGGGCTCTGTATAATTAGTGACCCTACACACAGGGATCAGGAATGGGTTCTGTATAATTAGTGACCCTACACACAGAGATCAGGAATGGGTTCTGTATAATTAGTGACCCTACACACAGGGATCAGTAATGGGCTCTGTATAATTAATGACCCTACACACAGGGATCAGGAATGGGTTCTGTATAATTAGTGACCCTACACACAGGGATCAGGAATGGGTTCTGTATAATTAGTGACCCTACACACAGGGATCAGGAATGGGTTCTGTATAATTAGTGACCCTACATACAGGGATCAGGAATGGGCTCTGTATAATTAGTGACCCTACACACAGGGATCAAGAAAGGGTTCTGTATAATTAGTGACCCTACACACAGGGATCAGGAATGGGTTCAAATCAACATCTTTCAACAAAAATGGAGTATGTTTGTAAATGAATCATAGGAACTCGATTTATGAAAAAAACAAACAATAGTTTACATTTTCACCACCAGATGACGTTTATGCAGGTAAAAGCGTTATGCAAATCACCACACAAAAAGCTTTTTCGATGATATACGCCTTTGGAAACAACGGCAGCGATTCATTGGATGCACTTACAGAATATTTTCGTTTGAAAGGACTGCAGAGGGGATCCCCTTCCGAAAACTGGTTTAAAGAGGATGGCTAAGAAATGTGAAGAAATTGGAGATTTGTTTGTGGCACCAGGAAGGGGACAATAGCCAGTTTTGATGGAAGTTGCTGACGACGTTGCTATGACTGACAGTGTGGCACCTACCCCATATTCTTTATCCACTTCCTGCGTGGTGGAAAGATAATTTTTTATTCTCCGGTTCACAGTTCACAAAATGTTGTGGTCCATTTTACCCGTACAAGATTCATATGGTGCATCAGTTAAAATCGCAATATCTGCTGGAAAGCACCCATTTTATTTTACAGTTTCTAGAGAGGACGGATATTAGTGGCATGACTGACGAGGCGATTTTTTTACGCTCTCCAACCGTAGGTTGAAGAAGCGTATATGCTCCAGCTTTGTCCATCTGTCTGTCCGTCTGAACGATAACTCGTGTGTAAATGGTCCCCTACCACATACTAAAACTGTCGATTAAATTTTAGTATGTGGTAGGGGTCAACCTGGGAACAAACCCTATTAAAAATGAAAGAAATGGGGGCCAGAGGTCAGGACATAGGAGCGGGATCCACTCCATTGCCCTTATGCGTCATAACTTGCGTAAAAATGGTTCGATTCCGATGAAAGTTTAGTATGTGGTAAAGGGCCACCTGGGGACGAAACCTATTGAAAACGGGTGAAATGTGGTCAAAGGTCAGTACATAGAAGCGGGATCCATTCCATCACCGTTATGCGTTATAACTTAGTAAAAATGCTTCGATTGAAACAAAACTTTATCATGTTATTTCGAAGATGTACTGAACCGGATCTGTTTAATATAATCGAAATGGGGTCAAAAGACACAGGAGCGAGATTTATTCACCGCCATTACTCTCATAACTTGACTAACAATGCTTCTATTGCGACGAAACTTTAGTATGTGGTTCCGGAGGAGTTATACTGAACTGGTTCTGTTGGATATTATCGAAATGAGGTCAAAGGTCAGGACACAGGAGCGAGATTTATTCCACAGCCATTATACTCATAACTTGAGTAATGCTTTCTAGTATGTTGGAAAGCATATCATAACCAATGCATTGCTTGATTTTACTAACTTGTTTCACTAAAAGTTGCAGTGGATGCTCAGAGCTGTTGCATATGGGGTTCAATTCATCCACGTGATATGCTTGAACAGCATTAGCAGTCTCCTACGTGACTGTATGGTGTGGATTCACCGCCAGTTTTATTCTCGGTCCATTTTTCTTTGAACAGGTCGTACTCCGAAGGCCAGTGAGATGTACAGTTATGAATGAGCGGTACGATGAACTCCTTTCTGAGCATGCAATTCCTACATTGCAAGGAAAATAATATTTAAAGAGCACTGTCTTAGGGCAAGATGGAGCAATACCGCATGTTGGGCAAATTCGAAGAGGATCGCATAATCACCAGAAGCTTTCCAAATACTTGGCCTCTATGTTTTCCGGACTGGAATCCCTACGACCTCTGGCTGAACTGAAGGAAAACTGAACGCAGCATTCTGCTTCCATTCTCTTTGAAATATTCGTGAGATCGTTGGTCCTAATGTCGACACTTCCAGCATGTAATTAACTTGATGAATCGCATATTTAACACGTTTCGTAACTGCCTTTCTAGTGTTGCATTTAAGATTATGTTTTGTCCTTAAATTGCTTTATTTGCCTTTTTTTCTTCGTAAATCTCGTTCCTATGGTCAAAACATTAACATCTATACTCAGTTTCTTTGAAAAATGATTGGAACACTCTCCAGAGCTCTGTGAGTCGGGTTTTAAAAAAGGGAGAAAGAGAGAGAGAGATTCCTCATAAGATTAAACTGTAACCGCTTGGTATATTAAAAATGGCGAGCATATGGTATTGTTGTCGCTTTATCCATCTGCCTGCATGACCAGGGGCACGAAGTATCTGCTTCTAGAACTCAGACCGGAAAGTCCCTTTTATGATGAATGGAAGAAAACATATATAGACTGCATTGTAGTTTCACTGAGCCATGACAGCTTCATTAAGACAAGTATTGTGATTTACGGGCTGCCCGTTAAGACTACGTATAATGTTGACGGCAACGGTTTGAGAGCTTTTCTGATTCACTTGAGAGTAGTTTCGAAAAATGAAAAATATTTTCCAAACATTCAGCTTTACCCCTGATTTGGGCTTGTCAATTCATAAACTTCAAACAGAAACGTGAGATTATTTAGCTATAAATGATTGCTCTAGATCACTGTTCCTTCCACATATGCTTTTTCGTTCAACCGATAGCGCAAGCAGCTGGATCTGCCTACAAACGGAAGAATACACTCAGATAGAATTTGGTAAATTCAGAAATTTTACATCAGGCGTACTCGATAACTGAAAGATTATTTAGCTATAAATGATTGCTCTAGAGTGTAACCTCTGTGTCGGGCAATATTAATGGGATACCGTTTAAAAAAACCTCCAGCAGAGGAAATAAATATAACATGACATATTTTTATTGATTTTGAAAAGGCTTTTGATTCCCTGAAAAAATCAGCTGTTATAATGTCTTTGAAATGCTGCGGTATTGAAAGTGCATACCCAAATATCATTGATAACATCTACGACAATGTAGGTGAAAAGGTGTGCCTGCTCTAGGGCACAGCACACGCAAAAATTTGTAAGGGAATAAAAAAGTGGCAGTCCCCACTCTTCACTTTCACTTCCACAATGTGAAATGTCTTTCAGTCAATGAACTGGAATGACAAGTGGGTTAAGATTAACGAAAATTATTTAACCCACCTTCGTTTGCTGATGACATAGTCATTTTTGCAAATGCTCTTTCAAAGCTGCAGATTATATATGATCCAGGAGCTTGATAAGTGTAAAAATGTGGGATTAAAAATAAATTTACATAAAAAAATAAGATTGATGTGCAGTACTTTTACAAGAACTGAAGAATTGAAGGTTGATGAGGCATATTTTGCAGTAAATGATTATCATCATCAACCATGGGAAGACTCCCGTGGGTGTTTAGTGCCACGAGGCATCAGATTACAATCGTCTTTTAGTGTTTTACTACCTGAGCATCGACACTCATCTGGTAAACCCAGGCAGCCTAGGGAAGGGGTCCAAGGACAAAGTGCGCCCGGGGCCGACTTGAGAGGGAACCATTCACGCATTCGCGTCCCCAAACATGGGGAGTCTGCGGAAAACCAGTGAAAAACCGCAGGCTGGATGGACGGCAGTACCGGGATTCGAACACCAGTCAGAAACGTCCACCTCGCACACAGTGCAGAGCGACTACTTAACCAACTGCGCTATGCCCGTGGTAGTAAAAGATAACCCGCAAAGACCACATCGAAGAAGAAATTAATAGGCGTGAAAAACTTGGCTGGTGTGCATTCGGAAAAAATGGTGCAATTTTCCGGAGAAATTTACCCTGGTGTTTTAAATGAAACGTGGTTAATCAATGCACCCTTTCAGTTCTTACTTTTGGATCAGAGGCATCAACATTAACTAACAAGTTAGTAAAATCATGCAGTGCATTGATTATGATACGCTTTCCAACATACCAGAAATCATAGGAAAATGCCTTGGTTTTGAGAGGACTAAACTATGGTATAACGTCTGAGGTTCACATATATCAAAATTAAATCGCTTTGTGCCCGTGTTACCTATTTCTATTATCAAGAGCTACCACATATAATCCGTTTTATAATTCAAAATTCCATCTAAATCGAGTAATTTTCACAGAAGTCATCGTGCGAAAATAATGGCTAACGAATCTCATTCATGAGCACTGCCCGCAATTGCTGACAACAAACATTTTTGGTGGAACTGCTTCCAAAGTCGTTACGGAACAGCGTATTGTATTTCGTCGCAATCGAAACATTTTTAGTCAAGTTATGAGGATAATGGCTGTGGAATAAATCTTGCTCTTGTGCCCTCACCTTTGATCCCATTTCGATGATATTCAACAGAACCGGTTTAGTATACCTCCGGAAGAACATGATAAAGCTTTATAGCAATCGAAGAATTTTTAAGTTATGACGCATAAGGGCTATGGAATGGATCCCACTCCTATGTCCTGACCTTTGACCCCATTTCGTCCATATTTAATAGGGTCCGACCGCAGGTTGTCCCCTACCACATACTAAAATTTCATCGAAATCGAACCATTTTTACGCGAGTTATTGTGCGGACAGACAGACGGCCGAACGAAGCTGGAGCATATACGCTTCTTCAACTTACATTTGGAAAGCGTAAAAAAGGACATTCAGAGTCTGCAGGCTGCGAAAAGAAGCATAGAAAGATGCACTCTTGGTGGAAGCAATCAAGATATGAAAAGGAACTCGCAGATCACCAAAGTGACAAGAATGGATGACATCATCATCAGAATAAAGATCCTTTAGGGGTAATAGTCTAGACACATTGCAAGAAGAATTTACCTCTGGTGGACGACTGAAATAATAGACTGGATTCCATAGGATAGGAGAAGATCTAGAAAACTATCATGTGGGCGATAGGTGTAAGGGAAATTCGAAAACATTGCGGAATGACATGAAGGCAATTCCTCAATACACAGATTTGTGGAACGGACTTTTTGTGGAAGGAAGCATTGTGCTGCTGTTGGTGAAGAAAAGGGCCTTCATCGAACTGTTGCCATAATGTTGGTAACACAGTGTTGTCGAGAATGTCATTATAGGCAGCAGCATTAAGATTTCCGGGAACTGGAACTAAGCACCCCAGCTAAAACCATGAAAAATTATTCCAGAGCATAATGCTTCCTCGACCAAATTTCACAGTTGGCACAACGCAGTCGGGCTGGGAGCGTTCGCCCAGCGTCCTCTACATCCATACTCATCCGTAAGATTGTCAGCTGGCAAATCATAACTGACCACTCCAGCAAATGTTTCTACTGCTACAGAGTTCATTGGCGCCGAGCTTGACACCACTCTAATTGACGCTGGGGTTCATCTTGTTGATTTTTTGCTCGTGTGCGGGTACTTGGTGACGGAAACTTACAATAGTCATTTGCAAAAGTTTAACAGCACCTGTCAACTTATTGAAAATTAAAATTATTTAAAGAAACAACTAATTATTAGTTAGAGCTATTTGAAAATATGACACCACAGGTGAACACTTACATTCTTTAGAACACAAAAATGCCCCAAATTAGTACTTTGTATGGCCACTTTTTGTTTTTTTATAACGGACAGAATACGATGTAGCATACTCTCAATGAGGGATTAGCAGTAGTCACTTGAAATGTTCTTGCACCACCAAACAACCATCAAATTCCCAATCAAAACTTGGGAATTTGATGGCTGTTTTTCTGCTACCGTGTTTTTTAAAATGGTCCACAAATTTTCGATAGGTTAAGGTCGGGACTATTACCGGGCCAACGAAGCATAGTTATGTTTTTCCCCTGCAGGTAGTCCTTTACTGTCCTTGATCTGTGGCATGGAGCACCGTCATGCATAAAGATTGTGTATCTGTGCGCTTGCATATGAGTCAACAGCTTCTCACGTAACATTTTCACATAAAAAGAACCAGTCATGGTAGTGCCTGTCGGCAAGAAAAGATAATGAAGCAGTACCGGATGCTGACATAGCACCCCATATCATCTGATTAGGCGGATGCCTCATGGTGCTAACGGTGTAATTTTCATCAAATCTTTTGTCTTTTGGTCGTCGAACATGTGCTTCACGTGATTCAAACTGACGCACAGTTGATTCATCGAAAAAAAAAATAACTTGGCTCCAATTTTCAGCAGTCCACGATTGAGGATGCTTCGCAAACTGGAGTCCCTTCTTTTTCATATGTGACGTATATCCTAAATTAACTTTCCTTTTTAGTTTCTTTCCCTATGTAAATTTTGAGTTTGTTCTCAGTTATACTTCACAACTTAACGTGACATCTTCTCTCTCAAACGAATATTGTTGGCAACACATTTGAGGTCAGAGTGAACGTAACGTATGACAGCATGAGATAAGAACGATAGATAAAAACTAGGATACAACAATTGCTCGTGTGTGATGTTGGATGTGTGTTGGAGATGTGATATGTGAATTATGTTGAAATGTGATATCTGATCTATTGATATAGTCCTGGTATAAAGCCAATTTCCGTAAGTTTGACTTCTGTTTAAACGTGTCGTCTGGCCGTAAAGGTTTAATTAAGGAAGTGTTCCATCGTATTCATAGCTAATGATATAGGCATAACGTAAGAACGACAAGATTTCAGTACGAAAGGAACTTTACGTTATACATGACAGAGGTTGGTCTAGGTTTATGTGCACATTTATAATAATTTAATCCAAAATCTTTTCTAAGACGTCGGCAAACAGTGCTGATACTAATATCGGACCCTTTTGAAAGTAGAAAGGCTTTGATTTTCTTGCACGAACTCCTCGAAGAAATGAATAACTATTCACCTTATGGAATTGTCGGTTGTTTTCCTCAGACGTCCACTTCTCTTTCGGTGGCTAAATTCACCTGTATCTCGATATTTATGATCGTATTATGAATAGCAGTCTTGCTGACATTTACCTTTCTGCTTATGGCACGTTCGGAGTATCCTTCATGATATAAAGTTCTATTTGTGCCCTCTGAGTAACACTTAATGACGATTTTTTTGCCTATTTTTCGCTATATAGAAAATACATACAAAACCTTTCAACATGAAAACCGGAAACAAACTGATGCTCGCACGCTTCCTTCAACTCTGTGAACAGCTGCCGCAGTAGGATGATGCAACACCGACAGGAGGTTGAGTAATACAGACAGTAACTGACGCAATCGGCAGAAATCACCTGAAATTAAATGGTGGTCTTGAACTTTTGCAAATGACTGCATTGAATTCAGCTTTCGATAATTGTTATGGAACTGGCGTTGCTTCCAAGGCATTTCGGAACTCAGTAAGTGCTGTAACCAAGAACAGGCGATTTTTTCTCATCACCCGCTTCAGCACTCGGCAGTCCCCCAGTTTGGTATTGTTGGCGCGGCTGCTAATTTAATTTATATGTTTGTTTAACACTAGATGACGATTGCATGGACGCCAGGGAATTGAATGAAAATTTCAGTTTCTCTATCTCATTGGAGCAGGATAGAGCAAACGATTTAAGCAGCAAGAAAATCCTTTATTTTCTGATTTGGGGAAAAAGCTAATACGGCATAATACTTGTTCCTTCCAGAGGGGAGTGGAGATATTTAAGATTATGTTTATTTCCGGCGTAAAGTTCCACACCTACTTAAATCTTCTACGATCAAGCTCCTAATTTCGGCTGTTCATTCTTTTTCTCTGCACTTTGGCGGGAATAGGTCAATTATGTGACCTTCTACGCAAGGAGTTCGTTAATTGGCTTGCATGGCATAAGGGTCAGTAATCGCACCTGTTGCTGAAGAAAATCTTCTCTCACACGACCATTAAAGTCGTACGTGATCGTCAACAGATAATTCTTCTTACTAATTTCGATACCAACAATGCTAGTATCATTTAATTGAAAATGTGTTGTGGAGATATATAATAATATCATACACCTTACTGAAAAGTGTGTATGCTTGTATGAAAACTCTTTGCACGTTGCTCGTGAGTAGCTAAGGACACTTATGAACACTGAAGTTTATTATGCTTAATGAATGACAACTAATATATATGTTACTGACATTTATTTTATAAAAATTTATATAATTAAAAAATGTATGAGCTATCCGTTTATATCGTCGTTGCAAAAGCCATCTACGCGAATGATTTAGAGACATATCGTCAAACACATCTGTATATATATTCATCATGTTCAAATAAGAAATTCTGTGGCAAGTCAAATGTGCAAATATCTCAAAGTTAAATGAAACAGTTCTCTGTGATGCGACAAAGTACTTAATCTCGGAAAACGTCACCTAAACTGTAGTTTAAGAAATATTTGCTGTAGGTTGACTTTCAATACTTATTAAATAAAATATCTGCGAACATCCACTGTAAGCTGACTACATTATAAAATATAAAAAAGTCAGCCTACAGTGGATGTTCGCAGATATTTTGATTAATAAGTATTGAATGTCAACATACAGCAGATATTTCTTAAACTACAGTTTGGGTGGAGTTTTTCGAGACTAAGTATTTTTGCCGCGTTATAAGGAACTGATCATTTAAATTGTATGACATTTGCAGTTTGGATTTTACCGCAGAATTTCTTATTTGAATATGATTAATATATATATAAGGCTTCTTGAATAGGAAGAGGAACTACAAAGGATCAAGTGGGACATCGTGGGGCTAAGTGAGGTAAGGAGAAAAGGAGAAGATCTCATCGAACTGAAAAGTGGACATCTCTTCTACTATCGTGGGACAGATACTGGCAGAACTAGTGGTGTTGGATTTATAATAAACAAGAAACTGAAGGATAAAGTTGTAGAAGTTGAAAGTTCCTCTGACAGAGCTGCACGACTTGTTATCCAACTCTCGAAAAGATACCAGGCTCAGATTATTCAAACTTATGCACCCACCACAAGTCATCCTGAAGAAGAAATTGAAGAATTTTATGAGGAAATTTGTCATCTAAATAATAAAGGTAAGCAGCACTTGAAAATAATTATGGGAGATTTCAATGCAAAAATAGGGCAACGGCAACAGAATGAAACTTCAGTAGGTAAATTCGGTCACGGCAACAGAAACCAGCGTGGAAATACTCTCGTTGAGTTTGCAGAGGCAGAAGGGTTTTTCATCTTGAACTCCTTCTTCAAGAAAAAGCCACACAGGAAATGGACATGGAGACATCCAAATGGGACGACAAGTGAAATTGATTTTATTATGTGTAACAAAAAATTTGTCATCGAAGACTGCAGTGTGCTAAACAAGTTCAACACAGGTAGTGACCATAGATTGGTGAGATGTAAGATGCACCTCAACACTAAACTTGAACGTGGCAAGCTCATAAGACAAACAAAATGTATTGACATAACCAACCTTAAAAAACACCATAATACCTTCAAGTTGGAACTGAAGAACAGGTTCTCTGCTTTAGAAATCCTAACATCGGAAGAAGTGGACATCTCTGAAGTTAACAGAAAAGTAACCAAAGCTCTTATGGAAACAGCAACAAAATTAGCTGGGTCTAAGAACAAGTTGCATGTAAACAAATTATCAGGAAAAACGAAAATGTTGATGCAAAAAAGAAGAGAGATGAGGACAACTAAAGAAGATGTGACTTCCAAAGTGGAATACATAGATCTATGCAAGACAGTAAGAAAAAGTATCACTGAAGACGTAAGAAAATTCAACTGTGAACTAGTGAGGAAAGCAATTGAAAACAACCAAAGCCTAAAGATAGCAAAGGGACATCTCAGTAAGGGAAGAAAACAGATTATGGCACTGAGAAAAGAAGATGGTTCTGTAACAAGAAATAGAGGCGAAATTTTGACAAGAGTGAAAGATTTCTACTCCAAATTATATGAAAGGGATGATACATGCACTCCAGACATCATGAAAGATACCAGTACCAGAGTTCCTCCAGTCCTTCCAGCAGAAGTTGCACATGCAATCAAGAACATGAAGCGGGGAAAAGCTCCAGGAGAAGATGGAATTACTGTAGACATCATACAAGAAGCAAGTGGAGAAATTGAAACAGTACTCGCCCAAATTTTCACTCGATGCCTTAATGAAGGAAAGATTCCTGAGGATTGGAACACCGCTACAATGATCCTGTTACATAAGAAAGGTGACATTGAGGATCTCGGAAACTACAGACCTATCAGCCTCCTATCAGTAGTTTATAAAATCTTCCCTAAAGTTCTTTCACACCGCTTGAAGGTAACACTGGACATGGCTCAACCGAGAGAACAAGCTGGATTCAGGAGTGGCTACAGCACAATAGATCATATCCACGTACTGAGAGAACTAATTGAAAGAGCGAGGGAATATGAACTTCCATTGTGCATGGCTTTTATCGATTATGAAAAAGCCTTTGATTCGGTGAAACCATCAGCAGTTACAATGGCTCTGAAAACCTGCGGTATTGAAGATGCATACATTAATATTATTAATAACATCTATGAAAATGCAAGTGCAAAGATTCGGCTGTATGAGAATACAACACACATAAAAATTGGAAAGGGAGTGAGACAAGGTGACACCATATCTCCGAAGCTCTTTAATGCCACTTTGGAGGGTGTTTTTCAGTCGCTGAGCTGGGAAAACAAAGGGATAAAGATTAATGGAGATTATCTAACCCACCTTCGTTTTGCTGATGACGTAGTCATTTTTGCAACTACCCCATCAGAGCTGCAGAGTATGATCCAGGAACTTGCTGACAAGAGTAAAGAAGTGGGATTAAAAATGAACTTTCAGAAGACAAAAGTGATGTTCAATGCTTTTACAAGAAATGAGGATTTATCGATTGATGGAGAAAAGCTGGAGATAACAGATACGTACGTTTATCTTGGACAGCAGATATCAAGTGAGGGTCACATTGATGAAGAAATTAATCGGCGTACAAAACTTGCCTGGAGAGCTTTTGGAAGAAACAGCATAATTTTCAAGAGCAATATGCCATTATGTCTTAAAAGAAAAGTGTTTGATCAATGCATCCTTCCAGTGCTTACGTATGGTGCAGAGACGTGGACCTTAACTAAAAGAGATATACAAAGACTGCAGACAACTCAAAGAGGCATGGAGAGGTGTATGCTTCGTGTAACCAGGAGAGATAAGAAGAGGAACTCGTGGATCCGAAAAATGACAAGAGTGGAAGACATCATGATCAGAGTTAAATCCCTGAAATGGCAATGGGCTGGACATACTGCCAGAAGGACAGATCATCGATGGACAGCCGAAATTTTAGATTGGATTCCAAGGGACAGGAAAAGACCCAGAAGAAGACCACATGGGAGATGGGTGGATGAAATTCGAAAGTATGCAGGGGTGACATGGAGGAGACTGGCACAAGACAGACCGTTGTGGAGGAAACTTGGGGAGACCTTCGTCCAGCAGTGGATTGATAATGGTTGACAATGATGATGATATATAATTGTAGTGTATGTACATATGTCTCTAAATCATTCGCATAGATAATTTTGTCAGATTTGACTGCATGTCAGATTAGTCTCCATGTTGAAGTGTGTGGCTTTCTACTAACTCTGTTTCAAGATATAAAATAAAGTATGAAGATGAATATATAGGAATTTATACAGTGTTTGCAATAATTACATTACAAAATACAAAAATAGTCAGCTTACAGGGGATGTTCGCAGATATTCTGTTTAATAAGTATTGAAAGTCAACCTACAGCAGATGTAGGTTGACTTTCCCAAACTACAGTTCAGGTGGAGTTTTCCGAGATAAGTACTTTGTCACATCACAGAGAACTGTTTCATTTAACGTTGAGATATTTGCACATTGGACTTGCCACAGAATGTCTTATTTGAATATGATGAATATATATACAGATGAGTTTGAACAAATGTCTCTAAATCATTCGCACAGATGGCTTTTGCAACAACAATAGAAAAACGGACAGCTCATACATTTTTTAATTATGTAAATTTTTATAAAGTAAATGTCAGTAACATATATAGAGTTGTCATCCGTTAGACTTAATATACTTCAATGTTCATAAGTGTCCTTAGAAACTCAAGAGCAACGTGTAAAGAGTTTTCCTACAAGCATACGCACTTTTTATTAAGGTGTATGATATTATTAGATAAATCTTCTTGTTCACAGCGTTGGTAATAGCTTCTCCATTCTGTATGTAGGAAGAAAGCTTGTCCCTTTTTGCTGACAACCAAGTTTCTTATCCTATAAGCATGCTGAATGTGGGAAAGGTTTTTATTTATTTTGTCATTTATTAATTTTTTGAAAATAAATCCAAAGCGATTATTTAATTAAACAGGACAAAAATATTGGGTGGGCACACCAGGAGGAAAATAATTAAAAAAAAGGGCAAAAAGATAAAATTTCGAGACCTGACGTATATTTTAAAACGCAAATAAACAAAGAAATGGAAATATTCTTTTACTGAATATTTATGTTTTTAAAAATAAAATTATAAAATTCAGCCTGTAGTTTTATAAAGTATCCAAAGAGATTTTATTTCCAAACGTCTTTAAAACACATGAGAAATGAACTCAAGCAAAAAAGGCGAAACGCAAAAATTCAATAGACAAATAAAAGCGCTAGAGATTGTACGTTTCTGTATTTTTATTTGTTCATTTTGTTTTTGATAATTGTTTTAAACGTTTATCGTACATCACGAGAGCATTTCAAGCACAATACAGAGAATGGGAAAAAAAGTTTTTACTTATTTTGTTATTTATTAATTGTTTGGAAATAAGTCGCTCTGGCCTCATAAGGTGGAGTTTGGTCCACTTTATGAGGCCAAAGTGGTTATTTAATTAAACAGGAAGAAAAATATTGGGTGGGCACTGCCCCTCTAGTAAAATTATTAGGGGGAAAGATCACCCCCCCCCCCAAAAAAGTCGGCGCCTATGCGTCAGTATTGATTTCATGAATTTTTGTTAAGTGAATTTTCTTGGGGCAGCATCAGAGAAATCATTTCAAAAGTTGCATGCCTAATTCCGGGTGGATGACCTTTACTCTGGTAAAAGAAGTTGAAAAAAAAAAAAAAACTATGGAGTTTAACTGCGAATATACGTAATTACCCAGACCCCTTTAAATGCTACAGACAGGTAGTTTGATTTGAGTGAAGGCACCTCATCTCAGATCAGACGCCTGACTTTCTTCCCAAACCTTATCACCGTAGGTTCGCAGCAGCGGTTTTTTTTTAGTTTATCTATTGTTGTCCGTTTCCAAGCACAACAGTCGAGAAAGAAGAGGGAAGAGGAGCCGGTGATTCCACACAATCCATTGTAGCAAGATGAGATGGCACCAAGATAACAGCAGTAACATTGCCAAGTGGTGTTTTGAACAAATATTAGTTCTCTTTTGACATCCTTAGATAAGGGAAACCTTGTCGCCCCATTTGTGTACTCGAGCTTTTAATCGTCGCCGTGAAACATAAATAAACAGGAAAAGCAACAAGAGTCGTTATTTTCATTTTTAATCAATCAGACAGTGTCTGTCGTACGCCTGAGTGGTAATGAATAAACAGTAATTATTCATAACTACTACACCCAAAGCTCGGGGGGGGGGTGTCATGTGTGTGGATTTGTAAACTACGTTCTTACACAAATACAGCTAGCACCTTTTTATTCTTTAGTTGTTGTCACTTAATTTGATTAGAGTGCAGTACTGACTAAAAGTAAGGAACAATTGCTAATTAAATAAACAAAAGCTTCTTCATTACAGCGCAACGGAGTTTCTTTCATTGACGTAAGAAATTCTGGCAGCTGAAAGTAATGAATTTTATGACGAAGTGTTCAAAGGATTGAAATAAAAGTTATTCTTAAAAGCACATTATCTAACTAAAACTCTTGTAAAGTCATTGTAAAGCCATATCGTCAACAAACATACTTCTGCCCTATAAAAAGCTGTACGATCAAATGCCGAAGTACAGACAATTGTTTCTGTATGCACGCAAAAAAATTAGTACATGAATTTTTCTCAAAAAATCTGCTAATTTTCTATTATCAGTAAATGTGAAGGTAAACGAAAAAATAAAGGCAATTTCGTTGTGTTTACTAAAGTGAAACTTAAATAACTGTAGAATTACTCTTAAATAAAGTGCGCCGTAGTTTTACATACTTTTTTCGTAACGGTCCATTAGGTGCAATGGAAGTTATTTTGAAAAACAGCATACATATATGTATGGTGATACAATTATTATATATACCTGGTGATATGTATGCTGTTTCTCAAAATAAGACACACACACACACACATATATATATATATATGAGAGAGAGAGAGAGAGAGAGAGAGAGAGAGAGAGAGAGAGAGAGAGAGAAAATAATGAATGATTAAATATTTGTTAAGAACAGCTAAGGGAGATTGATTACATTTTGATCAACTTCTATATGCACGAGGTGTGTCAATAATATTCAGTGAATCAAGCGAAAGCATTCGTGCTAATAATGACTATATCACCTGTCGAAGCACAATCTTGAAGAATCAGACGTAAAAAACACACGTGTATACTCCAACTCGTAAAAATACATCAAAATTTATTCTTCGTTAAAATATACACAGGTTAAAAGTCCTACAAGTACTTTCGGGTGGACCATCCACCCATCTTCAGGTGATACAAGCTAAATGAGACATAAGAACAGTGTTGTATATATACGTCGTCAAGACAACAACGTATGACGATATTGTATGGATACTGCGCAATCTCATCGACCTAATGGGCTAGTTCGTATAAGGTGTACGCATTTACTCTGTTACATCAAGTTTTATATTGCTACCATCTGGCATATCCTGGGTTGATGACTGTATAAGTGATCTCCATACCGTAGGAAGAAAGTATGGCATGTCGTCGTTACAGCATTCGTCCGCATATTTACAAATATACAGAGTTTCAGCACAGAGTTTCCCATGGATAATGTGTTCCAGCGGCGATAAGTCTGGCTAATGCTGTATTAGTCGAGCAACATCTGACATTATATTTGTTCTCAGACAATCTTACCCCCGAAGATCGGGTGGTGGAGCCGATATATACTTTGTCTTTAATAGCTGGGTCATGGTTCATCATAAGGATGGCATATACTCCACTCCTCCTGTCCTCGGGAACCGAATATCTATCTTGCTTAACAATTGCAAATAAAGTACGTGCACTTTCACCAATACCCAAATTATGTCTTGCACCGATAATTTTCAAGATAGAAGTTACAGGGGGAATAAAAAGCACAGAGCCAATATATTTAATTGGTCGTGATTCCTTAAGTAACGTTGTTTGTGCAGTTTCACGAACTTTTCTGTGTATTTGGTCGATACACTGGGTAGTATATCCATGAGCGATATCCTTAATTTTCTTTATCTCTTTTTGACGAGAATGCTTCGTTGTTGAATGAGAATATGCACTACGAACTAAGTAGTTAATTGCTGCTAATTTGTGCCGTTTGGGTTGCGAGGAATGCCTTAGTATTAAAGTTGGTATAAAAGTTGGTTTTCGATAAACTTCAAACGTAAGTTCCAATGTATGTGTCCGGGTTGCGGTGTAGAATGAAGTTTAGGAAAGGCAAAGCATGTGTAGTTTCAACTTCGATAGTGAAATTCAGAGTGGGCTGTCATAGTATTTGTAAATAATGTTGAGTCTTCAACAGTATGTGGCCAGAACATGAGAAAAGCACTTTCTAGTGTTTGCATAGCAATTTCAGCCAAAACAGCCGAAAGCGGGGAACCCCTTCTTGTCGATATATAACGTCACAGAATTTAAAAATATGTTCGACGTGCTATTATTGAAAGGGCTTCCATTATCGCATGAATTTCAGTTTGGGCATATGTACGCATTTTTTGGAGTTGCTTCTCAATGACTTCATGGACCTCTTGCACTGGGACATTGGTATACGAAGATAACTCTGAAACTCTGTTTTGCACATAATAAAAGTATTTTCTTTTGACTCTGTTATAAAAAATATGACACAGGTCTCTGTATTTTAGCTCATTACAAAGTGTAATATATAACGCCTTATTCTCATTGGTATAAAAAATTTCATTTATTCAAATATTTCATTCTCATTCTCGTGTTAATATACATGTTCAGGAACTATTTCTACGGTTGTGAAAAGGCGCCTAAGTCCTCTAGAATAGCTGCTTTTCCATCACCCAGTTTTATAAACTAAAGAGAAAATAATTTCTTGAAGATTTTGCTTATTTAGTGAAAAAAATGTTTTTCTTTTTAATAATGCCTGCCGTCAAAAATTCCTGGCTATCTTTTTTAACTAGTTTCACATGAAGTTCCAGCATTTTGAAAAACGTTTCTGCTGAGGATAGTGCAGTGCGGGAGCTATCAGGCATGCCCACGCTTTAAACTGCCAGATGGATATGAACAATGTGTCCAAAAAAACGGCGGGGGTTTTGTAGAAAAACTATGTTAAGATTAAGGTGTCGTACTTATTTCTTCAATCACTACAACTTGCAATTTCTAAACCATTGTTGCTGTTTAATTTAAGCATAGCTCTCGTAAAATGCAGCTACAGCTTCTTCCGCTAGAAATTGTTTTACGATCACTGCCAAGTGGGGCAGCGCATTGTCGTGCAAAAAGAAACCAACTTCTTGACTGGGCAAAGTTCGGTGGTACTCGACGAATGTGCTTTAACAGTTCACAGTTGTGTCATACCTTGAAGACAGAATTCAGCATTCACATTTTCCCTCGTTCTTTGTATTCTATCTCTGTTAAAAAATACGATGATGACCATAGTCTTCACCCTTGATTTTTGGTAGCAAATCTTCTACCGCTTTGGAGAAATGGGGCTTCTCCGTTCTGTGCTGTAGCGCTTCGTCTGCGGATTGCATTGGAACCGCCAGGTCTAGACTCCTGTTAGAGTGGAACCTAAGAATGACGGGTTTCCATTACACATGCTAATGGAATCTCTGTATGCCTCGAATCTGTGAAGATTTTTTTGTTTTGTTTTTTGTGGTTAGAAGGTGGGGGACTAATGTTGAACAGCGTTTCCCCAAATCTTCTTTTGAAATCGTACGAATTGTTGCATGATTAATCTCCAGTTCCTCAATGATTATTCGCACAGTCAGTTGACAATCATTCTCAATGAGCTCACGCATTTTTTCAGTGTTTTCAGGATTTTCGGAGGTCGCGAACCTTCCAATCTAGGGGACGTTTTCAATGGTTTATGACTATTCCTCCAAGTCGTTCCAGGTTCCAACCCCGGAGAAGCATGGATGTTGTGTTTATCTTAAGGCACTGGCTCTCTCCCTTCCCTGGAACCAGTAGCTCTAAATTAGGGACGGGCGACTGCTTACAGCACGTTAAGTTGCTTACTGTGTTCGTTAAATGCCCAAACAAACAAACAAAAATTGAGTAAATAATTACATAGAGTAGTATTGGGGAGAATACACCAAGAATAGTATGCGCAATCGTACTTAAAACTCCGTTTATTAGGTCTGGATATTTACAAGCATAAACTTGCGGGCTTTCACCACCATACGGGTGGCTTCATCAGGTAAACAGCTCAGTGTGAAGAATGAGAGGTTCTATTTAAAATTTAAAGACATGTTTTTAAATTTTAAATGTAGTAAAAACATGTTATAAAATTTTAAATACAACTTCTCATTCTTCACACTGAGCTGTTTGCCCGATGAAGCCACCCGTATGGTGGTGAAAGATCGCAAGTTTATTTTTGTACATATCAACATCTAATAAACGGAGGTTTTTAGTACGATCGCGCAAAAAATCTTCCTTTGCGGAAACGCTTGAAACTTGTCGAAACCGCACTTCAGGATTACCGCTTCATACCTCCCAAACTTCTTTTTCGTTTGTGAAAGTTGCCGTACCTTTCACAACCTTTTCTTTTAGGTGTTACGACAGCATTCACCGAACTTCATTGATACATCTTGTATGTAAAGCTGTGGGAAAAAGTATGGAGATCAGCAACGAAATACTGAGAAGCTGTCGTCCGGTAATGAACCGAACTGGTAGATGATGATGATAATGATCATACCACGTCTCTGTAGCTCTTCGTCTTCTTTGAAACGTGTGCCGTGGTTTCAGCGCAACAACAATGAAGAGCACCCAGATTACGGTATGGAATAACCATAGATTCGTAACGGCGTAGTTTTTCCTTTTGTTTAAGTTTTCAGCTACTTCCCGAATCTTCATATATTCACCGTCAAAAAATAAAATAAAATTATAATAATAATTGCACCCAGAAGGACGTGTCGGATTGCAATACTATTTAGGAGGACGGTAAAGGTTACCAGGGACAATAAATGATTAAACAAAAATGGTTAATATTTATTGAACTACACACCAATAAGTAGTATATCTCGGTATGGCGTCGGGCCGCCATGTTTGCTCACACAGTATGCCAGACGTATCTGCAAGGAGTTGTACACGTCCTTAATGGTGTCCTACGATAAGCTATCCCATGTAGTTGAATCTTCTCACGCAGTTCCTACAGATTGTGCGGTAGGCGTGGAGTGTGGATAGCTCGTCCAACAGCATCCCATACATTTTCAATAGGCGATAGGTCTGGCGATGCGGTTGGTCATGGCAGAGTGTCAGTGCCTTGAAAGCAAGCTCTCGAGACAGCAGCAGTATGCGGACGAGCGTTGTGCTGTTGGAAAAACGTATCGGGGTGAGCGTTTAGAAAAGGTATGGCCACTGGCTGCAGGACCTCATTAACGTAACTTTGGGCTGGCAAAGTGCCTGTAATGAACACCAAAGGTGATCTGGCATCGTAAGCAATTGCACCCTACACCAAGCCTTCTGGACGTGTGACGCTCGACAACAAACCGTTCATCTTGGCGCTGACCACAGTTCCTCCGCACACGGATTCGGTGGTCGTCTCCTCCAAGGCAAAAGCGGGATTCGTCACTGAAGATCACCCGTTGCTATTCTGCGTGGCTCCATGACAGTCTGGCACGACACCATTGCAGTCTTTGGCGAGGATGCAATAGTGTTGAGGGCAGTCGTCGTAACGGTCTGCGTGCGTGTAGTCCTACGAAGTGCAGCCGTCTGCTAATGGTGCTGACACTAATCGGACGATGCATGGAGGGCACCACTACTCGCTGAATCTCTGCAATTGTGGCTGTCTCTCTCCGTGGTTCGTCTAGGTCTCCAAGACCCTTCTTGTCGCTGCTGTGTGCCTTGTTCTATCCACCGCCGCCAACAGCGTGTTATGGTGATATCCACACGACCTGTATGGCGTGCAAGCGCAATACGGCGATAAGACCATCTCGCTTCCCGAAGCCCGACGATGCGGCCCCTCTGGAACTTCTCCAAGTGCTTGAATAGCTTCCGAACATTTCCCCGAGGCATACTTCACTTGCAAAGGATGCAACAAACGCAACAGCACGAGTCAGAATGGAAAGCACGATCAACGGGACGACTTTATATAGTCGGTCAGACACAACGCTACGACCCCTCTTTGCTTGCGTCGCATGCGCGGCCGAGCGTGATACTTGAATCATTTCCATGTCTCACGATGTCAAACCTACCCACCGAGTTTCATTCCTGTCGGTTACTTTCCTCTTGGTGCAACTACCT
The DNA here is from genome assembly GCA_039090855.1 of Macrothele yani. Taxonomy (NCBI): domain Eukaryota; kingdom Metazoa; phylum Arthropoda; class Arachnida; order Araneae; family Macrothelidae; genus Macrothele; species Macrothele yani. The sequence goes on from CM077025.1 coordinate 134,914,243, forward strand.
TTTTTTTTTGACGATGAGTGTATTTGCAATATTTACTGCTATTACAGACTTACGAATCAAATCAATCTTCGGAAGTTCGTCCACCCGCAAATATATGCTGGCATTTAAATAAACTGTAGCAACTATACATTTACATATTGGGGTAAGGAATTAAACATGCTTGCTAAGCTTTCACTTATCAACGAATGGCTTTTCCAAGGCTTACAGCAGAATATGAACTGAATACTAAAACGTTACAATTGAAATATGATTATGATTTGACTAAACAAATAAAGAATGATTAAATGCAGAGAGCGTTATGCATTTGTAGTCACGTGGAATTTTTGAGGGGGGGGGGGCGAATTGGATTCAAATGTTTGACTGGCACCCGGTGACGTAGTGCTCTAACCACTGGATTCTGACCATTCGTCCGAGATGGGTCACGGTTGGAGTTTCGGTGAGGCATGGATGCTATGTTTGCTTTACCGCACTGGCTACCTCTCTTCCCTGGAACCAATAGAGTGGCCTAAATACGAGACGGGCGACTGCTTATTGCCCATCGAGTTGCTCACGGTGGTCGTTAAGCTTCCCATCTTCCTAAAAAAAGAAATTTTGGCAATTCCCCGGAGACGCTGTCGTTGCCCGCGTCACGGGAAGTGATGATATCAAAGGTTTCTCTGAAGACTGTTAGGCGATCTTGGGTTGGAGTAGGGATACCTTCTCACACAGGGGCAACTTCATTTCTTTGAAGTGGGCTGTTTATGCCATACCCTATTATACCTTGATGGTACTTACATTGGAATGACTAAACGTTCTTTCGGGACTAGAATCAGCGAACACAAAGGAGATGCTAAGGAAGACAGAGCGTCCATAGTATTCTTCAGAGAACAGAAATTCAAGTACATTACTCCTATGTGGAACGGTATTAAACAATTAGCTCCTTGTTCCAATAAAAAATTAACAGCCATCTGTGAGATCTTTGAGATCATCACCAGCTGTGACGCGTGCAACGAGAGCGTCTTCCTAGAGTTGCCAAACATTTGGATCCAATGCCTTAATATTTTTTCCTCTGCAACATGTCACGCGAACAAGCAGTGTACCTCGTGATTTCAAACACAGAACGCCCTCTTTATTTAATCATTCATCATTTGTTTACCAAAACAGTCATAACTTATATTTAAATTTTAACGTTTCAGTATTCAGATTGTATTCTGCTATGAGCAGGGTGATCAGATGACTTTTTGGAATGGGAGGACATTTTCATTAAAAAAGGAGGACATTTCTAGAAAAAGGAGGACACAATAAATTTGTACAAAAATAAATATGAATGCACGTACTCTGTATTTAAATTTTACAGTTTGAGAGTTTATAGATGTAAAACTTTAAAAAAAAAAAGAAAGATTTTAGTCTGCTGGACATTTTTACTTATATCTTACACTGGAAGAGATTTTCTTTAGTAGATCGGGTTTCTTTAACAAATATTTGTGAAATTCAGAGCATGACATGTCTTTCAAATTGTATTTAAATAGCAGTACACCCCTGACTGATTAAGAAACTTTAATTATAAATAGAAACAAGAAAGATGACACCGAATTTTCGGGTGTAATAAGCACATCTTTTGAATCCGTTCTGACGCAAATTAAATTTATCAAAGCTATTTAAAGTCAATGGAACCGGTATGGAAAACAATAGTATCTGACGGAAGAAAGAAGTTTTTCAATCGGTTTTTAATCCCTCAGATTTTGCTGTAAACGGAATCGTGAACTTACGCCCTCTGGTTGCAGACTTGTGCGTTAAGAAAAAACATGAATCTATATGAGAAACATTTCGCACCGGAAACGCTCTCCAACACAGAAAGAATTTTTCAAATCGGACTCTTAAAAACAGAGATATCAATAAAAATAAGATGCGAATTTACGTCTCTTGGTGGGAAAACCATGCATTATTTTAGGAAGAAAGTATTCTCAAAAGGTTTTTCCATATGAACGGTATCGGTCCAAGAAAAACAAAATTTAGACGAGTTTTCAGGAGCCCAGATTTTGCTATAAATACATCAGAAGCAGAAATTAACACTTATGCCCCTGGTGGCCAAACCATTTTGTACCAAACATTAGAAATTATGTGAAAAATATTTTCCATCAGGTTTTGTATGCGATACAGGAAGAATTTTACAAATCGGAGTTGAAAAACATGAAATAACGCAGAAAACGCAATTTACCTTTCTGCCCCCTAGTCTATGATTTACATGAAAATTTTGAATTTATAGGGAAAACATTTCGCATCGGAAACACTATACAACAAAGAAGGAATTTTTCAAATCGAACTGTTAGAAGTAGAGATGTTGACAAAAATAAGATATACATCTACGCCCCCTGGCGTAGAAACCATGCATTTTTTAAAGAAGAAATTTTTCCGAAAAGGTTTGTAGACATGAGTAGTGTCGGTCAACAAACGACTACTTTTGCAATCGAAATTTTAGATGCTCATATTTTGCTGCAAATATATCAGAAACGGAAATTAAAACTTACGCCACCTAGTGGCCAAACCCTTTTTAGAAAAATAAAAAATTATGTGCAAAGGATTTTCCATCAGGAGCTGTATCCGGTGCAGAAAGAATTTTTCAAATCGAATCGGAGATTTAGAAACGAAGATATAGGGGGGGGGGTAATTACACTTACGCCCCCTAGCGGAAAGTCTATGAATTACTTGAAAATTTTGAAATTATATGAAAAGCATGTCACAATGGAAACACTATGCAACAAAGAAGGAATTTTTCAAATCGGACTCCTAGAAGTAGATATATTGACAAAAAATAAGATATACATCTGCGCCTCCTAGCGGAGAAACTATTCCGAAAAGGTTTATCGATGTGAGTGGCGTCAGTCCACGAAAGAATTTTTTCAATCGATATTTTAGAAGCTCAGATTTTATGGGAAATACATCAGAAGCTAAAATTAACATTTACGCGCCCTGGTGGCCAAAGTATTCTTTACCAAAAATTTCAAATTATATGCAAAAGATTTTCCATTAGGAGGTGTATCCGCTGAAGAAAAAAATTTTCAAATCGGAGTTTTAGAAGAAGAGTTATCAGGAAAAATGTAATTTATTTTTGAATTCGACATCATCTGCATTTACGCCCTCTAGCGGCAAAATTGTGCATCGTAAAAAAAACAAAAACGAAATGAAGGATCGTCATTCGCATGTTTTAAAGCTTCTCAACGCAAAAAGAATTTTTCAAATCGGACTGATAGTTGTACAGATATCGTGGGTACAGGCGGACGGACAAACCGGTAACATAAGCACGATATTTTTTTTACAAAAGACGTGCTAAAAAAACTCACAGCAACGACTCACACACAAAACGCACAATATCAGCCGACTGTTCGCATGACTATACAGCATGGCACCGTCCACGTTCGATGAACGACAGACAGACTAATACGCACTGGTGGGTTTTCTCTGCATTGTTGACTTACAAGTGACGCACTGCAGCAAGCAGCTGCAGGATTGCAGTGATAAACTGAGCAGGGGAGGAGGGAGGGCGCTAGCGAGAATCGAGAAATGAATGAATACATTTTAGCAGTGGCTTGGTAGGATGTACACTATATTGACAAAAGTCACCGGACACCTTGAAGAGAAACACAACATAGCATTTATTGACATACATTAGCACGGTGTCGATCCACCTTTGACCTTAATGCATGCATTGACCCTTCGAGACATGCTTTCGACAACGTTTTGGAACACAGCGATAGGTATGCGCTTCTATTCAGTACATAATGCTGCTGTTAACTGTTGCTTAGTAGGCCTTGGTTCCAAACTTCTTATGCGGCGCTCTAATTCATCCCATAAGTGCTCTATGGGATTAAGATTATAGCTCTGTGCTGGCCAGTCAACACACGATACGGAATTATCGTCAAACATGCCGTAACACCCCTTGCTTTATGGCTCGGTGCATTATCTTGCTGGTACCAACAAGACTCGGCTCCATAGTATTGCCACAGAGTTGGTAGGGCATAATTGTCCAGAATATCGAGGTAGACGTGCTGGTTAACAGCTTTGTCCACGATAACCAATGGGTCGGGACCATACCACGGAAAACACCCCCACACGAGTGCACTGCCAGCTCCAAACTTGACCGTAGGAACAGTAAGCTGTGGTAAATAGCGTTCCCCGGCTGTCGCCATACCCACACACGGCCATCAGACTGATGGATCGTGTATCTGGATTCATCAGTCCATAGGGCCATTTTCCATTGATCTACTGTCCACGATAAATGCTCTTTACACCATCCTAAACGACGAGTAGCATTCCAAGTGGAGATGAAAGGCTTATGAGCAGCCGCACGACCACGGTAACCCACGGAATGAAGTTCTCAGCGAACGCTACGTGTACATACCGAGCTTCCAGCATTTTTACTCACCTGTACACTGAGGTCTTGTGCAGTACTCCATCGATTAGCTGTAACGACTCACCTGAGGCTTCGACGTCCTCTATCACTGATTTTTCTTTGGTCTGCCGGTACGTTTTGCTGCATCAGGCACGCCATGTGTCTTCCACTTATCCTGTACATCCAAAACAGTTGACTTGGGTACGTTTAAACACCTCTCGGTTTCCCTTATGGACAACCAACTAGTATAACACCTAACAATCTTTCCTTTCTCAAAGTCAGTTTTCTCCCGCCGCGACATTTTCACTCAACCTCACAGTGCGATATAATCGCGGTCAGCTGCAGGCTTGTTTTTATACCGTTTGCAGCTGTACCGCGCATCTTAACAACGCAGCGGATCTGTTCATTTGCTTTTGAAGAGGAATCCGGTGACTTTTGTCAATATAATGTATGATTACAATAGACGAATTTGATCAAAATTTATTTGAATTATTCCTTATTAAAAAAGCCGGACATTTGGGCTATTTCCCTTAATGCCTGGAGAATGTCCTCCAAAAGCCGGACATGTGGTCACATTGGCTATGAGACTTGAAATAAAAAAAGCGTCAAATGATGTGTGTAAGCTTGGCAAAAATGTTTAATTTCTTATATAGATAGTTGCCATAGTTTATTTTCACATTCTTGTTATATCAACCGTTTGGCTTCCTTGTCGTTTTTGTACTGCTGACTCGTTAAGCAGTGTAACATTATTGCATTACAAAGGTTTAGAATTTACTGAACGTCCTTAATATGTGACAGAGAAAAAATACACAAAAAGTTAAGCACCAATAAAATTATTTTTTTCGTAGTTTTCTCCGTGGTAGTTTCATAGCAGGCGATTCTTTTCGGTAGAGAGGAGGAATTCTTTCGTTTTCCGATGACCCAGCAGTTAGTGATTAATATCTGGTTCCAAGAGTTTCGTGGGGACACGGGTGTGTTCTTTGTTCTGTGGTTTTAGTTTGTCTGCTTTCTTTGAACACGAAAACCATAATTCAGGGATAGGCTGCACTCCCTAGCTTTAAGTACTAACCGACACTACGAAACTGGAAACAGAAATCTTGTTCAAAGTAGAAATGCCGCATGTGAAAAAACCACGTGGAAGAAAAAAGGTTTTGTTCGCGAGAACTGAAGGCATTCTTCTGTACACTGGTTTTTCATTGTAGTCCAGCTTCCTCTCAATGCCAACGAAAATTTGAACAGTGTTGTATTTATCTGGAAAAGTGTTTAAATATTGCCACCTATAATTTTAAGTTTTAGGAAACATCACCTTTATTTGTTCAGTATTTTTTTTTTTTTGTAATTTTAAAATAATTTTATACTACTCTTACATTTCTCCAAATTTTCCCACTTTATTTTTTTTTTAGGTTCCTTAGCTAATTTCACGTGTACACCGCTGTTAATTCAAAAGTCAACTTTAAGGCATTGTTTTAGTAAACTCCTCTTTCGTTTTCAATAAATTTTACGGAACATATCGAAATTAATTTTCAGTCATTCAAGAGGAAAATGTTAAAAAACAGTCTTCGGTTTCAGAAAGGTGGTTAAACAAAAACTGGAAGTGCTTAGGAAAAGAAAGTTAACAAGAAAATATTCTGCTTTAAAGAAAAGTAATATTTTCATTACTTCAGTACAAAAGAAACATTTTGAAAGTACTATCGCTGTAAGAAGCGTGAACCTGCTAAGCTGGTTCGCCAGAGTATGGCAGTATATAGGAAGGAGGTGGTGGAAAGGCATGAACTAGCTTTTTGGAAAGATAGGAAGTCTTTCTGGAAGTACATGAGACTCAGGAAAAATAGGGAAAACAAAGTTGTAAGTTGTGTGATGAATAAGATCGGGGAAATGATATGAGAGCCCAATGAGTTAAGTGAAAGATGGGGTGAATATTTCTGTGAGGTATTAGATCAGGAAAGCAAAGACGACTCTGAAACAGACTCAGATGATGTCCCAGTGAGGGATGGAATCACAAGAGGGATCTCAAGAGAAGAAGTGTGTAAAGCTCTAAAATCTCTTCAGAATGGTAAGGCTCCGGGAGTTCATTGTATGACTGCCGAGATGTTGAAATATGGTGGTGACTCACTAATTGACTGGTTAACTGAAATTTGCCAGTTGTGCTGGGAGTTAGGAATGGTCCCTCGGGATTGGAAAGATGCTATTATTGTTCCCTTGTATAAGGGAAAAGGTAACCAGACTGAATGCAAGAACTATCGTTGTATTAGCCTAATAAGTGTGCCAGGAAAAGTGTTTGGTAAAGTTGTTATTGAAAAAGTACGGGGTCTTACATCAGAGAAAGTGTGGGATGTTCAGAGTGGTTTTATGCCTGGTAAAGGCTGCACTAACCAAATTTTTGTATTACGCGTGATGATTAAAAGGTATCTGGCTATTGGTAAGAAAGTTTTTGCTGCCTTCATACATTTAGAGAAAGTTTACAATCGAGTAAATAGGACACTTTTGTGGAAGGTATTGAATGAATATAGTGTTACTGGGAATCTACTTAATAGTGTAAACGCCATGTATGCTGGTAGCAGAGCTTGAGTACGAGTGAATGGTGTTTTATCAAAATGGTTTTCTATTGATGCAGGAGTCAGACAAAGTTGTGTAATGTCACCATGGCTGTTCAATATATTTAAGGATGCGTGATGCTAAAATAGATAATAGTGGTTTATGTCTTGGTGATATCCGTGTGTGCAGATTGCTGTATGCTGATGATACTGTCCTGTTGGCAGAGAGCAAAAGTGAGTTGCAGTGTATTTTGTCCCGGATGTACGAAGTGTGCATGAAATTCAAACTGAGTATAAATAAGGGAAAAACCAAAGTTATGGTCTTTGAGAGAGGAATTGGTAGCACTGAATGTAAGCCGCCCCGGTGGCGCAGTGGTCTAAGCGATGGCCTCTGATCATTCGTCCGAAAGGGGTCCGGGTTCGAATCCCGGTGAGGCATGGATGTTGTGTTTGTCTTACGGCGCTGGCTCTTTCACTTCCCTGGAGCCAGTGACCCTAAATTAGGGACGGGAGACTGCTTATAGCCCATTGAGTTGCTCATGGTGGTCGTTAAACCTTCAATAAACAAACAAACAACAAACTGAATGTAATGTAACTACACTGGTGTGCAAAAATTAAGGACGAAGAGGAGAAATTAGCATAACAGCGGAACGAGCAGGCAGAACGAACCGAAAGACCAGTCAGGAGATAGACTAGGGTGTGGTACGGTAGGGCATGCGCATATATGCAGCATGACGTAGGGGGAGTGTCGGAAGGGTATAAAGCACACAGGCGGTGTACGCTCAGCAATTCGGTGAAAGTTATTGCACAGTGTACATCGGTTTGAACGACGTCGAGTTGCTGCCACCGTGTGATATGGCCAACAGGTAATCCAGTAGACGACATCTGGATGACTTTACCCGAGGTCGCGTCATTGGAAATTTGGAAGAAGGTCGAAGTGTGACTAGTGTGGCCGAGGAGTTCCGGATCGCTTACAGCATCGTTTCACGAGCTTGGAGAGCATTCCTAACGACAGGAACAGCTGTCCGAGAGTTTAGCAGTGTTCGTCCACGAGCAACCACGGCGGCGGACGACCGGCATATTGTCCTACAGGCGAGAAGAGGCAGACGGCAGACAGCGGGAGAAACCGCAAGGCACATGCAACAGACAACTGGACGTCCGTTATCGCGTTTTACCGTGGCCCGGAGGCTGCACAAAGGTGGTCTATTTGTACGACGACCAGTACGGGGTGTGCCATTAACGCCTGCACATCGGAGACGGTGGTTTCTGTGGTGCCAGGAACACAAGAACTGGACACATCAGCAATGGGGTCGAGTTCTCTTTACGGATGAGAGCCGATTTAGTCTAACGAGCGATTCTAAACGTATACACATTGTATGTCAAGATCGCTGTAAATGGAGAAGTTTGATACGACAACAGTAAGTAAAAATATTTGGTAGTTTGTATTTCTTTTTGGAACTAACCTCTGAATCTCAGAGAACAGCTTAGTGATATGTATGTACGTATACAAGGAAAATTAAACAGGGAGCCCCCTTGAATAAAATAAACGCGATTTTTATTTAAGTGTTATGCAGCGATAAAAGAAAACATATCTTTGAAATTGCTACTAATGTAAAGAAAAATGTTATTTACTGGGATTTCGAGGTTACTTTCGTCAGGAAATCATGTTACTCTACTGCTATCATAAGAGCATGTTCATTGAGCTTAGAAAGCTATCATCAAAATGCATTTATAAGTTCGAAAGCATCAGCATAGCACGTTTATGTGTGAGTCGAGAAAGTGATGAATATAGCAGGTCGCCGAAGATCCAGCGCGTTCATGAATTAAGAAAGTTATTAGAACACAACATTGGTGAGCTGAGAAAGCGATCAACAAAGCAATGTCCTCTTCCGAATTTCTTATTCACGTGTCTTAGATCACCCAATAGTAAAGTTTTCAGACTTACATCTTAAATACCTTATGATTCGACTACACTATTCTGATTTCCCCTACCTTCTCACCCTTGCTGTCTTTCCTTTACTTACTGTAATTACAAAACTGAATTTTCAAATACCATATTTACAGTACAGAACTAATTAAAAATAATATTGAGATCATTTCTCTTCCTTTTATTTAAAGATGAGAACCGAAATTGCTCCATCAAACAGAGAACACAGTAGCCCACAAATGTGTCACAATTTTGATAATAACAATAGTTGCTTGCTCTGGCGTTTTTGAAGTTTTCGCCAATGCAATCACCAAATTCGGTTGTTTTTTTGCCAAATGTAATCTGAAGTCGCCAATTGTTTTTCCGCTCTCCATAGGAAATATAAAAGTCATAGAAACATAAATGTTATAATAGTATTAAAACAATAGATTATAGATTCTTTGCAATTAAATAGCAAAATACACTTACGGACAATGAAATTTGCGCACCTGGAAGGAAACATGCTACAACCGCGAAACTTTGCAAATAGCTAGAGTGCGGGCTGGTATGCAAATGATCCACGTTTGGTGCAAGTGCGCAAGACCGCGCACCCTGTGGTGGCGCTGCAAGAACGAACCGGCAGCCTTATAAACCGGCGTGTAGTTGATGCCCTATGAAAAAGAAAAGCACCGGCCGATGCAAGCAAGTGTACAGAGTGACAAGAACGCCGGGTAGACGTAAGAGATGCCGATTTACGCAACTTACGGACCTTGAGAGAGGCCTGATCATCGGGCTGAAACCCGCAGGGTAATCGACGCGCCGTATAGCCCGCCGCGTGGACCGTTTTGGCCATACCGTCCGACTGTGTTGGGAGCAGTGGACACGTGACGGCACTGCCACACGGCGGAGCGGCTCCGGACGGACCAGGAGGACCACCGGTACAGAGGATCGTACGCCAGGCACGAAGGATCCACTATACTTGAAGATGTAGCGGCTCCTGTGTGCCCACGAACCATTTCCTGACGACTCGCGGATGCGAATCTGCGATCCCAGCGCCAGTTACGTGTGCTGCCATTAACACCGGATCATCGCCGGCTCCGTGCGCAGTGGTGCCAGACCAGAGCGACGTGGAACGCCACAGACTGGCGACGTGTGCTGTTTAGTGCCGCTTCGTTTTGGGGACAGGTGATCATCGTGTCCGGGTGTGGATGTCCCGGGGTCAACGGCACAATCTCAATCTCGCTATCGAGCGCCACACGTCCCCTAATGCAGGCACTATGTTCTGGAGAGCCATTGCCAACTATAGCTGATCAGCTCTAGTAGTGATACGTGGATCATTGACGGGCCAGCGGTATGTGGATGAGATCCTATGGCCCCATGTGCTCATATTCTCGGCCGGGATTCCAGGTGTGCTATACCAGCACGAAAATGCCCACCCGCACATGGCGCGGGTTGCCCAGAATTGCGTACGTCATGTCCAGACACTTTCATGTCCTGCATGCTTCCCGGACATGTCCTCTATCAAGCATGTGTGGGACCAGTTGAAGCACAGGCTGCAGCCATGCCGCAGGACAACACCAGGCGTCTGTTCGTCTCCATGCCGGACCGTATTGTAGCATGTATCGCCACACGGGGCGGTGCGGCCCGCTATTGAAGATGACTGGACTGCATGTATCGCCACACGGGGCGGTGCGGCCCGCTATCGAAGATGACTGGATGCATGTATCGCCACACGGGGCGGTGCGGCCCGCTATTGAAGATGACTGGACTGCATGTATCACCACACGGGGCGGTGCGGCCCGCTATTGAAGATGACTGGACTGCATGTATAGCCACACGGGGCGGTGCAACACGCTATTGAAGATGACCAGACTGCGTGCCACAAATCCCTCTGTAATTATCCTGCAGCTCTGTTTTTGCCATCATGTGAATCATTCATCTGCATCATTACGTCCATAAAATTTCAGTTCAACCCGATGCTTCCTTCTAGGTGCGCAAATTTCATTGTCCGTGAGTGTATTATATAAATCCCGAATTGTAAAAAGAAAGAAAAATAGACACTAATTTTCAATTTATTACTACCCATAAAATTTCTAAACAAAGAAATATTGACAGAATGAATTTGAAATGATTGAAAAACTGATTGTTACATTTATTCTGTGGCTTGGTTCTAAAAGGGCCAATGTAAAAACAAATAGAGATGTTGAAAACTTTCACTTTATTACTTATAGAACTTTCATCTGATAACTATTTTCATACAAGTCGTGCAATATTGGTTTGATGGTTCACATCAAAAGAAAAGAAATCCACAAATGTGATTGCATTTAAAAGATTCTATATTAATTTTTAAAGTATCCTTGGCATTGCCGAAGCAAGATTTGATATGATGTCCGAGAAAAAGCAATCTTTTTAAAGATTGTTTGTGCCTGGACGCCATTAGAAAAGGTAATCGCAAATATTTTCGATAAAACTTTTCCCCCATCGCCAAAGCGATTTTTTCTTCGCAAATTGCGAATAATGCGATCGGCAGCGCAACCCATGACAATAGTGATATAAGAATTCCTTATTCCAAACCGATCAGCTATTAGTAAAATTAAAGCCACAAATGTGGACATTCTTATCACATGCAATGCATTTGCATATATTAAAATAAATATATGAAACAAATAATAATATTCTACTGCTATAATGACACGCTTAATTAATGGATTGCCTGTAAGTTGTTATTTTTTCTCTTACTTTCTCCAACGATAGGGAAAACATTTAAAATGTCGAACAGAAGAAAAAAACACATTTTATCAAGTCATATGTTTCATGACACATATTCAGCATAATAGAAATTAAAATAATAAATCCCTATTGGGCGCAAAAAATGCTTAAAAGTAAATGAAACACCTTAAACGACAATGAAAAATGTACGATAAACTGAAAGATTTAATCCAAAGATGAAAAACTATTTTTCTGAACGCTGCCGATTCTTTTATTAATTAGTGAGCTTCATATAATCACGCATGTTCATCTAATAACGTACGGTCGCGTATGTATTCAGAACAATAAAAAATACATTTTCGGTATACATAAGCAAAATCTATATCAGAGATACAAGTAACAAATGGCTAAATAAAAATAAAAATGCTATTGATCTATCAAAAATACCATTTCCCTCCCCTGCTGATTCGTTTATTAATTATGGACGTGTATGTACTTGCGTATTTACGAAAGCATTTGACGCAGGTATTTATATAATATAAATAAAGGAATAAAATGAATAATGATTGTTTTCCGGTTATGGAAAACGATTATTATTTATTCATTCCTTTCATTATTATATGTATTTAATTAATGGGCCGTCTTTATCATTTTATTATTACATTTTTCTGTCTTAATTTTTTTTTACATAAGTATGCAACATGGTATTCAAGAGTTTGTGCTTCACCACGGAAGAATACCAAGTGCAATTATGTGAACCGTGATGATGAAATATATATATTTTTTCCCTACAAAATGATACCTGACAGCTCTTTGTCCGTAAAATCCGAAAATTTATGGACTTATTACTTTTGCCTGTCTCCATCTTGAATATTGAGTACGTAGAATCTCCCGTAATCAAACATTTCTCATTTCGTGCTTTGATGTAATGACGACCCCATAATTACCTTCAATTAGCTCAATTAAATTTCGGCTGAAATAATAATAAGAAAGAAAGAAACATACAGCATCAGAGAGGTAATTGAGTATCTTTTAGCTTCCGGATATTGTCTTATGGGAAAGAAATCCACAGCCCGTCCCCCGCAACTACCCTTTATTTTCTTCTTCTTTTTCCTTTAATTTTTTTCTTCTGTAATTTTTGGTGTGTGTGTTGAAAAGTCGCATGGTTCTCGTTGCGTGACGACTGATGATAGAGGGTTGAAGGGACTTCGTAAACACGACTTCCTTAATCGGCGTATTCCGAAGATAGCGGAGTCTGCTCACAGGGCAGCTGTAATTAGCGGCGAAATTGGTCATTGGATTTGTGGCGGTAGGAAAGAAAATGCGCTTTCGGTTGCCACGAAGTCTGCCATCATTCCAGATATGACTGTGTAGACTCCATTGAAAAAAAAATGGAAAAGAAAAAGATACTTATCGTATGTAATGATGACAGGTTTTATGCGACGAACGTTTAATGTTTTCCCCTAAAAGATAAAGGAAAAACAATTCGTAATCCCCACGCTCTGCTGTACTTTGCTTGTAGGTAAACCTTTCTAGAACTACATATTTCTGGAAATCCCTCAAAAATCTCGCAGCCTGGCCATTTTGTTAGATTCACCTTTGCATTATGTCGATGAAAATGAACAATCTGTAACTTAACTTAATCGTCATCGTATCACATTTCGAGATAAATTCCACCCTACGTTAAATAGCCTGTAATTTAATGGTTTTCGTATGAGCTTTGCAATCAATTTCGCACTGAGTTGCGATTGCAAATTTTATTGGTAGCTACATACACTGTCCTGTCATTAATGTCCAGACACTTGTATGCCTGCAAATAATGTTTATTTGCAGAAACGTTTATAATATCATGAATGAAATACGGGATTACACCATATAATACAAATTTTTAAGATGACAACCCGTTTTTTGGTGTAAACATGCTAATACGGGATTACACAATATATTACACCAATGGCTCTGAAATCCTGCGGTATTGAAGATCCATACATTAATATTATTAATAACATCTATGAAAATGCAAGTGCAAAGATTCGGCTGTTTGAAAATACAACACACATAAAAATTGGAAAGGGAGTGAGACAAGGGGACACCATATCTCCGAAGCTCTTTAATGCCACATTGGGAAATGTCTTTCGATCACTGAACTGGGAAAACAAAGGGATAAAGATTAATGGAGATTATCTAACCCACCTTCGTTTTTCTGATGACGTAGCCATTTTTGCAACTACCCCATCAGAGCTGCAGAGTATGATCCAGGAACTTTCTGACAAGAGTAAAGAAGTGGGATTAAAAATGAACTTTCAGAAGACAAAAGTGATCTTCAATGCTTTTACAAGAAATGAAAGTTTATCGATTGATGGAGCAAAGCTGGAGATAACAAACACGTACGTTTATCTTGGACTGCAGATATCATGTGAGGGTCACATTGATGAAGAAATTAATCGGCGTACAAAACTTGCCTGGAAAGCTTTTGGAAGAAACAGCATAATTTTCAAGAGCAATATGCCATTATGTCTTAAAAAAAGTGTTTGATCAATGCATCCTTCCAGTGCTAACGTATGGTGCAGAGACGTGGACCTTAACTAAAAGAGAAATACAAAGGCTGCAGACAACTCAAAGCAGCATGGAGAGGTGCATGCTTGGTGTAACCAGGAGCGATAAGAAGAGGAACTCGTGGATCCGAAAAATGATAAGAGTGGAAGACATCATGATCAGAGTTAAATCCCTGAAATGGCAATGGGTTGGACATACCGCCAGAAGGGCAGACCATCGATGGACACCCGAAATTTTAGATTGGATTCCAAGGGACAGGAAAAGATCCAGAAGAAGACCACATGGGAGATGGGTGGATGAAATTCGAAAGTATGCAGGAGTGACATGAGGAGACTGGCACAAGACAGACCGTTGTGGAGGAAACTTGGGGAGACCTTCGTCCAGCAGTGGATTGATAATGATTGAAAATGATGAGGATGATGATATATATATATATATATGGGATGTAAGGTCACGTGATCCGTAACACCACAGCCTCTCCTTGACAAATGTCAACCCCGCCTTTTCGTGGTGCATCCTGTTCCCACTAAAGGGGCTCTGACGACCGCCAATAGCGGTATAATTATACCATCGGTATTAGAGGAAATGCTATCACACACTCACCACCCCGCTTGGCCAGCGTGGTGAGTTATGGCCAAACCCCTCCAAAATGACTCCACAAATTAAATCCTGGCCCTCAGTCTCCGGCAGCTGGAATGTACCTGGCCAAGGCAGCGGCCAGTGCGACATGATGGCAGAGGGTGCTAAGAATCACCGGAGGACCGGACTAGGCTGCCATCTGATGCTGACTTTGGCTACGTATAATGGACGATAACTATCTTCTGATTCAAGGCTTCTTGAATTGGAAGAGGAACTACAAAGATTCAAGTGGGGCATCGTCGGGCTAAGTGAGGTAATGAGAAAAGGAGAAGATCTCATTGAACTGAAAAGTGGACATCTCTTCTACTATCGTGGTACAGATACTGGCAGAACTAGTGGTGTTGGATTTATAATAAACAAGAAACGGAAGGATAAAGTTGTAGAAGTTGAAAGTTCCTCTGACAGAGCTGCACGACTCGGTATCCAACTCTCGAGAAGATACAAGGCTCAGATATTTCAAACTTATGCACCTACCACAAGTCGTCCTGAAGAAGAAATTGAAGAATTTTATGAGGAAATTCGTCATCTAAATAATAAAGGTCAGCAGCACTTAAAGATAATTATGGGATATTTCAATGCAAAAATAGGGCAACGGCAACAGAATGAAACTTCAGTAGGTAAATTCGGTCACGGCAACAGAAACCAGCGTGGAAATACTCTTGTTGAGTTTGCAGAGGCAGAAATGTTTTTCATCTTGAACTCCTTTTTCAAGAAAAAGCCACACAGGAAATGGACATGGAGACATCCAAATGGGACGACAAGTGAAATTGATTTCATTATGTGTAACAAAAAATTCGTCATAGAAGACTGCAGTGTGCTAAACAAGTTCAACACAGGTAGTGACCATAAATTGGTGAGATGTAAGATGCACCTCAACACTAAACTCGAACGTAGCAAGCTCATAAGACAAACAAAATGTATTGACATAACCAACCTTAAAAAACATCATAATACCTTCAAGTTGGAACTGAAGAACAGATTCTCTGCTTTAGAAGGCCTAGCATCGGAAGAAGTGGATATTTCTGAAGTTAACAGAAAAGTAACCAAAGCTCTTATGAAAACAGCAACAAAATTAGCTGGGTCCAAGAACAAGTTGCATGTGAACAAATTATCAGGAAAAACCAAAATGTTGATGCAAAAAAGAAGAGAGATGAGGACAACTAAAGAAGATGTGACTTCCAAAGTGGAATATATAGAGCTATGCAAGACAGTAGGAAAAAGTATCACTGAAGACTTAAAGGAAATTCAACTGTGAACTAGTGAGGAAAGCAATTGAAAACAACCAAAGCCTAAAGATAGCAAAGGGACATCTCAGTAAGGGAAAAAAACAGATTATGGCACTGAGAAAAGAAGATGGTTCTATAACAAGGAATAGAGGCAGAAATCTTGACAAGAGTGAAAGATTTCTATTCCAAATTATATGAAAGGGATGATACATGTACTCCAGACATCATGAAAGGTACCAGTACCAGAATTCTTCCAGTCCTCCCAGCAGAAGTTGCACATGCAATCAAGAACATGAAGCGGGGAAAAGCTCCAGGAGAAGATGGAATTACTGTAGACATCATACAAGAAGCAAGTGAAGAAATCGAAACAGTACTCGCCCAAATTTTCACTCGATGCCTTAATGAAGGGAAGACTCCCGAGGATTGGAACAACGCTACAATGATCCTGCTACATAAAAAAGGTGACATTGAGGATCTCAGGAACTACAGACCTATCAGCCTCCTATCAGTGGTTTATAAAATCTTCACTAAAGTTCTTTCACACCGCTTGAAGGTAACACTGGACATGGCTCAACCGAGAGAACAAGCTGGATTCAGGAGTGGCTACAGCATAATAGATCATATCCATGTACTGAGAGAACTAATTGAAAGAGCGAGGGAATATGAACTTCCATTGTGCATGGCTTTTATTGATTATGAAAAAGCCTTTGATTCGGTGAAACCATCAGCAGTTACCACGGCTCTGAAATCCTGCGGTATTGAAGATGCATACATTAATATTATTAATAACATCTATGAAAATGCAAGTGCAAAGATTCGGCTGTTTGAAAATACAACACACATAAAAATTGGAAAGGGAGCGAGACAAGGTGACACCATATCTCCGAAGCTCTTTAATGCCACATTGGAAAATGTCTTTCAATCACTGAACTGGGAAAACAAAGGGATAAAGATTAATGGAGATTATCTAACCCACCTTCGTTTTGCTGATGACGTAGTCATTTTGCAACTACCCCATCAGAGCTGCAGTGTATGATCCAGGAACTTGCTGACAAGAGTAAAGAAGTAGGATTAAAAATGAACTTTCAGAAGACAAAAGTGAAGTTCAGTGCTTTTACAAGAAATAAAGATTTATCGATTGATGGAAAAAAGCTGGAGATAACAGACACGTACGTTTATCTCGGACAGCAGATATCAAGTGAGGGTCATATTGATGAAAAAATTAATCGGCGTACAAAACTTGCCTGGAGAGCTTTTGGAAGAAACAGCATAATTTTCAAGAGCAATATGCCATTATGTCTTAAAAGAAAAGTGTTTGATCAATGCATCCTTCCAGTGCTTACGTATGGTGCAGAGACGTGGACCTTAACTAAAAAAGACATACAAAGGCTGCAGACAACTCAAAAAAGCATGGAGAGGTGCATGCTTGGAGTAACCAGGAGAGATAAGAAGAGAAACTCGTGGATCCGAAAAATGACTGGAGTGGAAGACATCATGAGCAGAGTTAAATCTCTGAAATGGCAATGGGCTGGTCATACTGCCAGAAGGACAGACCATCGATGGACAGTCGAAATTTTAGATTGGATTCCAAGGGACAGGAAAAGACCCAGAAGAAGACCACATGGGAGATGGGTGGATGAAATTCGAAAGTATGCAGGAGTGACATGGAGGCGACTGGCACAAGACAGAACGTTATGGAGGAAACTTGGAGAGACCTTCATTCCGCAGTGGATTGCTAATGGAGGATATATATATATATATATGATCATGATATATCCTTGTCATATTTACACCAAAAAACGAATGACGGTTGCTTCGACTATCAAATCTTGTGATGGTTATATTCAAATTAATCGGAAACTTGAGATTTGGTTGTTCTGTGTGGTGTAGTGGTTAGCATACCAGGACGCTATCTGGGAGACGCAGGTTCGATTCCGCTCCAGGTCGACGAAAGTTTCAAGTTTTCGGATATTATCTGACTTACCATCTTTGTCATATTTACACCAAAAAACGGATTGTCATCTTCAAAACTTTTATATTGTGTGCTGAAGCCTTCAGTCTTTATGATTGCATTTAGTCTTCATGAAATACTTTCCGGTAGTTTTTTTGTAAATGTCAGCTGTTACATTTTTTATTTTGTTGTTGTTGTTGGCTGAGGGGTTTAACGAGCACAGTGAGCAACTCGATGGGCTATAAACAGCCGCTCGTCCCTAATTTAAGGCCACTGACTCCAGAGATGGGAGAGAGCCAGTGTCCTAAGCCAAGTACAACATCCATGCCTCACCGTGAGTCGAACGTGGACCCATTTTAGAACGAATTAATTTGAATATAACCTTCACAAGATTTGCTAGCCAGCACTTAACACTGCACCGTCGGGCGATAGCTTTATCATTAGCGCCCGGTAAATATTCATTAATATGTGCTTGTTTGTGAGAGTCCATGAATGTAGAGGAAATTGACAACTGTGTACGTTTTGAGTAAATTTTTAGTTGCATCACCTATTTTATGGCATGGCTACAAAATATAACTATCTCAATTCTGTAACATGCCGGGTTTACGTATAAGAGAATAAAAGAGCCGTGGATTTTTGATAATCTGAAACTTAAATTTTAACGTATAGTCGAAAAAAAAAACCGTATAAAGGAATTTTGTATAACCGAATTGAAAAAGCGATAGAAACTACAATAAAATATCAGGACTAACGCAGAATTACGCATAAAAATGAAAAACCTATATCTGAGAAAACGTAAAACCGAGGTTCCACTGTATCTTTCTGTGGGAACGGTTGTTAGGTCTTCAAAGCAGTGCCTAGTTCAGTTTTGTTTGCTGGGCAATCTTCTCTTGTATGCAACCGGCGATCTAATTCGTTGAAGATATTTTGTATAAAGTTCAGATCAGGATTCTGGAATGACCAGTGCAGCTTTCGAAGCCCATATCCTCAGACCAGTTTGTATTGGTCTGAGGAAGTGGGCGTCGAGTAGTATAAAATGGTGCGTTGTGTTGCTAGTAGAGATATGGGCCTTTCACAAAGTACTTCCACAACGTTCGTAATGCATAACTCTCTAGGACGTCTAATTAGGGATTAGCATTCATGATTTTGTCCAAAACGACTAATGGGCTTAAGCAGAATCACGAAAGAGAGCAACATACCATCATGCTGCCCCAAACACCAAACTTCATTGTCTTGTAACCCAGGGATCATAGATTTACCAACAGCAAAATTTAATAACCTTTTCAATATATTGCAAGATAAAATCATTTCCTCTTCACCTGGTTCTTCAGAGAGAATTTTGGAGACCGGCCTTTTCCTAGTTTTCTTCCAGAGGCGTTTGTGGGACAGGGAAGCAACCACTCCCTGTCGCTTTCCAGCGCTATTGTTAGCATTCTCTAAGCATTAGTTACTCATGAAGTCCGTTTCGATCATTTTATTGCACTAGAAATAGTTTTACAAAGAAAGCAGAAAACCAAAACCACCGAACAAACAACACACCAGAGTTCCCACGAAACTCTTGCAAACCAGATATTAATCACTAACTGCTGGGTCATTGGAAAACGAGATAATTCCTCCTTGCTATCCCTAATGTCGTCATCGTTAGTCTTTCTAAAGATTCATGATGACCACATTGAGAGTTGGTGGTATTAGTCTCCCTAAAGACTAATGATGATGACAATGAGAGATGACGACATTAGTTTCCGTAAAGAGTAATGATGACATTAGAGTCCGTAAAGACTAATGATGACGACATTAGTTTCCATAAAGGCTAATAATGACGACATTAAGAAGTGACATTTTTCTGCTTAAAGACCAATGATTACGACGTTAGTTTCCGTAAAGACTAATGATAACGATATTGAGAAATGACATTTTTCTGCTTAAAGACCAATGATGACGACGTTAGCCTCCCTAAAGACAAATGATGACGACCTGTGAGATACACAGTTCGATAATTAAGTAATGACACTGAATTTTTTTATAAAAAATGGGAAAGCAGGAAAACTTGGCCCATCGTACATATTCACCCAATCTTGCACCATGCGATTTTTCTTTGTTTCCGAAAATTACAAAGGAGTTTGCTGGGGAGCCTTTTTCAAGGGTGCAAGTGCTTGAAAAATGCGTTCATGCACAGTTGTGGAGTGTTCCCCAAACAGGAGTGCTGTCAAGCGTTCCCGAACTGGCGTAGACGTCAGCAGTTTTGCATAGATGGTAAAGGAGAGTGGTTTAAAGGAAAGTAAAAGCTTCTGTGATGCTCTTGCAATGATTTTTGTTCTGCAGGTGCTTATCAACAAATATTTAAACGCCCCTTGTACTTTCTTAGCAAGATAACGCTGTTCAGACCGAAGTAAAAACTTACATAACTTCTATATGGTCTGCATCTCACCCAGCATATACTCTAGACCTAGCTTCTTCCGATTTTGCTTCATTTATAGCTTTTTTCGTAGTTCAGATCACTCAAGAATGTAGAAAATTGACTGCAGGTGGTTTAGGTCATTTTTTTTTTGATTGGAGGTTTAACGACCACCGTGAGTAACTAAATGGTCTATAAGCAGTCGCCCGTTCCTGATTTAAGGTTACTGGTTCCAGGGAAGAGAGAGAGAGCCAGTGCCGTAACACAAACACAACATCCATGCTTCACCGGGATTCGAACCCGGACCCCTTTCGGACGAATGACCAGAGTCCATCGCTTTGATCACTCCTCCACCGGGGCGGCATTTAGGACATTAAGGACGAAGCATGATATCGAAGAGGAATCGACGAACTAGGTGACAAATCATGAATATGTACCATTGAGAAAAAATCGCAAAATTCTTCGCATGCCTCATCCTTCGCATGCCAAGATCTTTGTGGGTGTGAAATACAACGAGTGATTTGAAAATATGCATTTATTTACGTATAACGCATTCATTCGCTTCACAGAGGACTACACCGAGCCACACAGTCCGGTAAAGTAGAATTAACTCATAAGGGCAAACAATAAGGTTTACTAATTCCTGACTTTGAGCTGTACTTAGGTAGAGGGATTAATGAATGTTATTGTCCTAAAACCAATGAAAGAATATATGTGAGTCATAAAAGCATTTACTAAACTATGGCGGTGGCAATACGCTCATTTCGCCCGTTCAAATTTTCAAAAACAATATCATTATTATTATTCAGATTTAGACGAATGTAAGAAACGGCCCGTGACACCGATGAAATGTGATGTAAATAAGAAAGTCTATCTGTGCATGCGCAAGTTAAAATCTGACATCGATATAGAAAGAAAAGCTGAATCGCAAATGTGTTAGTGAGGAGGACTGGTAACTTTTGGTCTAGAATATCTAGAGGTTACACTCCGTCGTGTTATACATCATTTTTTTTTTTTTTTTTTGATTGGAGGTTTAACGACCACCGTGAGCAACTCAATGGGCTATAAGCAGTCGCCCGTCCCTAATTTAGGGTCACAGGTTCCAGGGAAGGGAGAGAGCCAGTGCCGTAAGACAAACACAACATCCATGCCTCACAGGGATTCGAACCCGGGACCCCTCACGGACGAATGATCAGAGGCCAGCGCCTTAGACCACTGCGCCACCGGGGCGGCATACATCATTTTAGAGCTCTTGTCAATAACAGGTGACTAACTACTCAAAATAGTATAACTATACTAAAAATCCGAAAATTCTTGGCGTAGAATAGAAATAAAAGTTTCCAAGCTGTCGCACATCAACCAGATGGCTTTCTCAAGGAAGGTAGACAGCTAACTGCAAACTGGATTATTGTCTAGTCAAGTCACCGCGTTCAAAGTATTGAAACGTTCTATTATCCAGTTTGCAGTTAGCTGTCTACCTTCCTTGAGAAAGCCATCTGGTTGATGTGCGACAGCTTGGAAACTTTTATTTCTATTCTACGCCAAGAATTTTCGGATTTTTAGTATAGTTATACTATTTTGAGTATAATTTGGTGTACAGTTCCTACTTTTTGAAGGTGATCAACTAACTCCTCTTGAGGGGTTTGAGAGGAGAAGCCAAATTTTGCTACGAGGCACTGTTTCCATAGCATCAAAAATTAATTTTTGTAATGGATTTCATCATGTTTAGCTTCAGGGTCTTGTAATTTACGCAGACTGCAATAACATATTGTTACGTTTATGTAAAACGTGATGAAATAATGTTCGGCAGTAGTTTAGTAAAATATGTTGTTGAGTAACAATGGAATTAACTATTGTTGGGTCACTTACATAGGATAGCATTTCAAAATAAGATTTCAACAATGGTTTTAACTACTTCCGTTAGCCATTTTCGTTTTATCGAATATTTTCCCATGGCATTTACTTTACTGCTATCGGGAAATATGCATAGCTTCAAAAAATGGTTTGTGTTTCGGTGAATAGGGTTTAATATTTACAATGTAATAGTCGGTTTTCAAATATTCTATCAAACGCATTGAGTTTTGAATCATTGTACTGAATGCAGCGGTCTCAAAGTGAAAAGGTAGCCAAGAGACGTTGAAAGAAGACCAGAAATTGCCGCCCCGGTGGCGCAGTGGTCTAAGGCGTTGGCCTCTGATCATTCGTCCGTAAGGGGTCTGGGTTTGAATCCCGGTGAGGCATGGATGTTGTGTTTGTCTTACGGCACTGGCTCTGTCCCTTCCCTGGAACTAGTGACCCTAAATTAGGGACGGGCGACTGCTTATAGCCTCATTGAGTTGCTCACGGTGGTCGTTAAACTTCCAATTAAAAAAAAAAAAAAAAAAAAAAAAAGAAGACCAGAAAGCTGGAGAGAAAAGGGTTAGAAGATCATAGGTGAAGATGCGTAGAATCAGAACAGAGTGTGTGCTGAAAGAAGAGAAGAATATCGTCTTGTTGGTGTTAGCTTTCAAGAATGTGACGTATATTCTAAATTAACTTTCATTTTTAGTTTCTTTTCCTATGTAAATTTTGAGTTTGTTCTCCGTTATACTTTCCAACTTAACGTGACATCTTCTCTCTCACGAGAATACTATTGGCAACACTCTTGAGGTCAGAGTGAACGTGACGCATGAATGTATGAGATAAGAACGATAGATAAAAGGCGAGATAACAGATAACAGTTGCTGTTGTGGATATGTGGTGGGTGTGTGTTTGTAGACGTTCAATCATTAGATAATGTAATTTAATATCTGCTGTCTTAAAATTGTGGAGTGCTACTGTAATTCTTGCTGGGACCAATAAAATAATTCTCGAAAGTTGACTTCTGTTTTATGATTCCTCTGGCCGTAATCATTCAATTAGGAACTACTGCATCGTATTCATATCTAATGATTCTAATGATTTAGAAATAACGTAAGAACGACGTGACCTCTACACGAAACGAAATTATGTTATACCCAAAATTTAAATATCTGGAAGTGTAGAATATGGAAAAACTAGTGGAGATGGGGGGCAGTGTGCAGGTGGGGTGGAATAAATGGGGAAAAACACACGCACACACGCACGCTATGACAGGTTACCACCATGGTTGAAAAATACGGCCTGCAGTTCTGAATTAGACAAGGACAAGATCAGGGAAATGAACATAACGTTGCAGGTATGACGGTGACGCGCATTATCACCGTAAGGAAATTAATTAGAAATGAGTGCAACGATATGTAAAGAAGGCCGAGGAAGAAAGATTGCGTTGTGTTGGGAAGAACTGACGGATAATGGAACGTACTTTCATGTACAGTACATTTAGCCACCGTGACAAAGGAAGTCCTATGTTGAGATAGAGGAACTGTTTCAAAGAGTGAAAGAAAGAAATTTAAAGAGTGAGCTTGGACAGGGTCGATCAGCATGGTAAAAGAAGATCCGTCACAGGATACATCCTAGCCAGGACCGAATTTGTGGGGCCCAGGGCGAAATTCCGTTGCAGGATACGGAGCAAAATTTCACTGAGGGCCCTAGAAAATAAATTTCATATTTCAATAAAGTCGTTACATCAGAAACTGACATCCGTAAAGCACACGCACGAAAAATATATAATTTTTTTTTTATCTCGAATTGCTGTTAGAAGAAAAAGATCACAATATGGATTGAAAGTTCAGAGAGAGAAATAGAGAATAAAAATTGCTAAAATCTACAATTTTCTTTCCGGAGAGAAACAGTGTGAGATTGTATTGGGATTCTTATAAAAACTTTCTCACAAAATGATAAAACAAACAAAAAAAACTTCAACTAATCTGCGTAGCGAACATTTTTGCATAGCGAAAAATCTAAAAAAAATTCTGCGTAGCCAATATTTCTGCATATTTTTTCATAGCTAATAATAAGTATCCTTCTAACGTTGTTATAAATACACCAGACTGTGAATACTCAAGAGACGCATATAACGTATTAAAATGGTTTAGTAAGCACAAGGATTCGCCAAGCTTTCGCACTCCACTGGGAGGCTTTTTCAAGGCAATGGTAGACATAAAAATTCAGAGAATTGGAACACTTAAGGAACAAAGATGTTTTTTGAAAATAACGTATGTGACATAACGAGCACATTACACGAAATTTTATCACGCAATTACACGGTGCTTTGCAATGTGTTTCCATCTTTTAATAACGCACGCCAAACCATTGGTAGTTCAGTAGAAACCATATCATGCACGCTAGTTTGCTGGATAGGATTTCGAATGTTCCCTGATGGCAGTCTTTTTAAAGTTCGTGTAAGAGGCAATTCTTCTATTTCCACACAAGAATAGTATTAGAAGAATTGCCCCTTACATGAACTTTCAAAAGATGCTATCAGGGAAACAGTTAAAAACTAGCGTGCAATGATATGGTTTCTACTGAACTACCAATGGTTTGGCGTGCGTTATTAAAAGATGGTAACACATTGCAACGCACCGTATATTTGCGTGATAAAAAGTCGTGTAATATGCTCGTTATGACACCCACGTTATTTTCAAAAATGATCTTTGTTCCTTACGTGTTCCAATTCCCTGCATTTTTATGTCTCTCATTGCCTTGATAAAGCCTCCCAGTGGAGTGTGGAAGCTAGGAGAATCTTTGTGCTTATTACACAACAAAAATAAACGGATTTAATACGCTACATGCGTCTCTTGAGAAGGATCCCTCTAAAATATTTTTTTTTTAATTGCTTTTTTCCTGATCAATCGCTAAAGCATGTTTTTTGGTGCAAGGTGAAGTGACTGAAAATTACTTTTTTTTTGTTAAATTATTATACGAGCTCATGTAAGAAAATTGATTTTTTCCTGAATTTCCAGAATTGTTTTTAAAGTCACTGAGCAGTTGGACTCCATATGTAGCCCCAAAACAACTTCGATACTATTCTTGTTGTTATTTTAAATTTAAGTACTTGGTTTACACACAAAGTGTTGAATATATAAAAGTAGGGCGTCACAAAATGATAAAATTAAGTTAATTTGCTATTTCACGAATGCAGAAAATTTTAAAGTGGTTATAAGAACCATTTGAAACTGCAAATTTCAATGTCTGTACGACGAAGGGCGGTAAACCATTTGAAAATCCTGGGAGGATTTAAAATTCAAAAAAAAATATAAAAATATTAATAATAATAGATATAAAGAATTCTGCCGAGAATGATATTGTTTTTATTTCCTGAACTGCGGAGCGGTGACGACCACGCCTGTTGCCTCTATGGTTTTTTACTTCCTAAACTGCGGAGCGGTGGCGACCACGCCTGTTGCCTCTATGGTTTTTTACTTCCTGAACTGCGGAGCGGTGGCGACCACGCCTGTTGCCTCTATGGTTTTTTACTTCCTGAACTGCGGAGCGGTGGCGACCACCGCGTTGCCTCTCTGGTTTTTTACTTCCTGAACTGCAGAGCGGGGCGACCGCCCCTGTTGCCTCTATGGTTTTTTTACTTCCTGAACTGTACAGCGGGGAGCCGCCCCTGTTGCCTCTATAGTTTTTTACTTCCTGAACTGTACAGCGGGGAGACCGCCCCTGTTGCCTTTATGGTTTTTTACTTCCTGAACTGCGGAGCGGTGGCGACCACGCCTGTTGCCTCTATGGTTTTTTACTTCCTGAACAGTGGAGCGGTGGCGACCACCCCGTTGCCTCTATGGTTTTTTACTTCCTGAACTGCAGAGCGGGGCGACCGCCCCTGTTGCCTCTATAGCTTTTTACTTCCTGAACTGTACAGCGGGGAGCTGCCCCTGTTGCCTCTATAGTTTTTTGCTTTCTGAACTGTTGAGCGGGGCGACCGCCCCTGTTGCCTCTATAGCTTTTTACTTTCTGAACTGTTGAGCGGGGTGACCGCCCCTGTTGCCTCTATGGTTTTGTACTTCCTGAACTGCGGAGCGGTGGCGACCACCCCTTTTGCCTCTATGGTTTTTACTTCCTGAACTGCAGAGCGGGGCGGCCGCCCCTGTTGATTCTATTGTTTTTTACTTTCTCAACCGTAGAGCGGGGCGACCGCCCCTGTTGCCTCTATGTTTTTTTACTTCCTCAACTGTAGAGCCACGCGACCACCACTGTTGCCTCTACGATTTTTTACTTCCTAAACTGCAAAGCGGGGTGACCGCCCCTGTTGCCTCTATGGTTTTTTACTTCCTGAACTGCAGAGCGGGGCGACCGCCCCTGTTGCCTCTATGGTTTTTTACTTCCTGAACTGCAGAGTAGGGCGAACGCCCCTGTTGCCTCTATAGTTTTTACTTCCTGAACTGTAGTGCAGAGCGGGGCGGCCGCCCTTGTTGCCTCTATGGTTTTTTACTTCCTGAACTGCACAGTAGGGCGACCACCCCTGTTGTTTCTATGCTTTTTTACTTCCTGAACTTAAGAACGGGGCGATCGCCTCTGTGGCCTCTATGATTTTTTACTTTCTGAACTGCAGAGCGGGGCGACCGCCCCTGTTGGCTCTATGGTTTTTACATTATGAACACCAGAGCGGGGCGCCCGCCCCTTTTGCCTCTATGGTTTTTACTTCCTGAACTGCAGAGCGAGGCGACCGCCCCTGTTGCCTCTATAGCTTTTTGCTTAAACAACTATAGAGCGGGGCGACCGCCCCTGTTGCCTCTATGATTTTTTACTTCCTGAACTGCGGAGCGGGGTGACCGCCCCTATTGCCTCTATGGTTTTTTACTTCCTCAACTGTAGAGCAGGACGACCATCCCTGTTGCCTCTGTGGTTTTTTACTTCTTGAACTGCAAAGTGGGGCGACCGCCCCTATTGCCTCCATGGTTTTTTACTTCCTGAACTGCAGAGCGGGGGACCACACATGTTGCTTCTATGGTTTTTTACTTCCTGAACTGCAGAGCGGAGCGACCGCCCTTGTTGCCTCTATGGTTTTTTACTTCCTGAACTGCGGAGCGGGGTGACCGCCCCTATTGCCTCTATGGTTTTTTACTTCCTGAACTGTAAAGCGGGACGACCGCCCCTGTTGCCTCTATGGTTTTTACTTCCTGAACTGCAGTGCGGGGCGACCGCCCCTGTTGCCTCTATGGTTTTTTACTTCCTGAACTTCAGAGTAGGGCGACCACCCCTGTTGTTTATATGCTTTTTTACTTCCTGAACTTAAGAACGGGGCGATTGCCCCTGTGGCCTCTATGGTTTTTTACTTCCTGAACTGCAGAGTGGGGCGACCGCCCAGGTTGTCTCTGTAGTTTTTTACTTTCTGAACTGCAGAGCGGGGCGACCGCCCCTGTTGCCTCTATGGTTTTTTACTTCCTGAACTGCAAAGCGAGGCGACCGCCCCTGTTGCCTCTATAGCTTTTTGCTTCCACAACTGTAGAGCGGGACGACCGCCCCTGTTGCCTCTGTGATTTTTTACTTCCTGAACTGCAAAGCGGGGTGACCGCCCCTGTTGCCTCTATGGTTTTTTACTTCCTCAACTGTAGAGCAGGACGACCATCCCTATTGCCTCCATGGTTTTTTACTTCCTGAACTGCAGAGCGGGGGGACCATCCATGTTGCTTCTATGGTTTTTTACTTCCTGAACTGCAGAGCGGGGCGACCGTCCCTATTGCCTCTATGGTTTTTTACTTCCTGAACTGTAGAGCGGGACGACCGCCCCTGTTGCCTCTACGGTGTTTTACTTCCTGAACTGCAGAGTGGGGCGACCGCCCCTGTTGCCTATATGGTCCAGCCGGCCCTACTCCTAGCAATATGATTAATAATGCTGTAGAAGAAAGAGGAAATGAGAAGTGTCTGTGAACTAAAAATGCAGGCAGTCAGTGGAGAATCCAGCGTATTTTTTCAATATTTACAGGAAATCTCAACTCTTTGAGAGTCTGTAACATGGAGACTATTCTGGCAATGGCGTTTTTCTGAGTTTATCAGTCTTCACCATAATCTTATCTTAATGTCATATTGAACAAACAATATATGCACACAGATGAGGGAAGGACAACGATTCCATTGATGCAATCTCACAGTACCTACATGAGTTTGTGGAGAAACAGAACTCGCAATTATTTGATGGGCATAAAAATCAGGTATTGAAAAAAATCATCAAAATATTTACAGAAATAAAAGTAAAAAAAAATCAGATATAAGTTACCACTGGAACGAATTAAATAAAATTTTAATTCTGCAACTTAAATATTATCTTTCGAAAAAAACTGAGTACTAAAATACACATCAAATTCAAAGTATTTAAAAACACCGGACAAAAAATTAGTCACTTGCAGCAATATATGTAATTGTGTAATATGATATATTTCTGAGGTTATAATTATAATTTTATTTAAATATTCTGGGTTATATAATAATAAAGCTTGTTATTTCTTCCTACAGGCAAAATTTTAAGCCGAAAGTTTTGTAAAAATTAAAGTCAATGCGGGTCGAAAAACAGATGTAAGTAATTGGTAAAATGGTGTCATAGCTTTTGGCCGGTCAAAAGACACAGCATGAAGGAAGTTGCTGAATTTACAGGTGTCACCAAAGGAATAGTTCTACTTGTTTATAAAGTTTGGTGAAAGTCAAACTCGACTGAATATAAAAGGAAAAACTGCGGATGAAACACCATTTTGACAAGTCGTGACAGGCGCAAATTTTTTCGCCTGGTCAACGAAAATAAATTTCAAACAAAGCAGGAACTCCTCCACCTGTTAATAACGGACCTCACACGTCTATATCTAAACGAACATTGTGCAGGGAATTTCATTGAATGGATATACACTGGCGGAAAGTGAAAAAAGAACACCAAGAAGGAATTGGCGGACGATCATGAAATTTACATATGCTAATGGGGTCGAGTGTACGTAGGTGTGATGTTAATTTCGGGACCAACCGGTGAGCGCTTACCCCACAGCACGGCATAATATGCAAATTATCGTCTGTGGTATTTAAGGAGTACGGCGAAGTGAATGTAATCAGTCGTCGGCGTACGGACACGTGCGAAGACCCTGAAGAAGCTGCAATGCCTGGACATGGAAGACGTGTACGATTTCAGCAGTTATCGGACTTTGAGCGAGGTCGTCTACTCGGACTCCGCGAGGCCGGGTGGTCGTATAGTCGTATTGCGGAGCGAATTGTACAGGAAATATCGGTGGTGGTACGATGGTGGCGTAGATGGTCCGAGGAACATTCCCACACGAGAAGACATGGAACCGGGAGTCACAGACGGACTGATGAGCGGACCGATCGACGCATAAGAAGAGCGGCGTTGTCAAGCAGAAAATCCACTGCGACGCAAATCCGAGCTGCCGTTACACCTGAGGTGACTGTGCGAACAATCCGCAAATGTCTACTGGATGCAGGACTACGTGCACGTGTGCCTCCGGCATGTGTACTTCTGACTCCAGCCCACCGTGAGGAACGGCTGCAGTGGTGTCGCCAACGTCTGCACTGGAGAACGCAATGGCGATTTGTCGTGTTCAGCGATGAAAGCAGATTCTGCTTGGGAGCCACCGATGGTCGTATGCGTGTTCGCAGACGCACAGGGGAGCGTCTCCACCCTTCTTGCATCCGCCAGCGACACACAGGGCCTACACCTGGTCTCCTGGTGTGGGGAGCGATCAGCTATCACTCCCGTGTACAACCCCTGAGGTTTGTACCGGGTACGTTAAACAGCACCTCCTACATCAACAACATTATTCAGCCCGTTGTTGTGCCATTTGTAAGGTCGGCCCATCGTGGTGTTTTCCAGCAACATAACGCACGCCCACACATTGCACGTGCAACGCAACATGCACTTCAGGGTGTGAGACAACTTCCATGGCCTGCACGTTCACCGGATTTGTCCCCCATTGAGCACGTGTGGGATTTTATGGGACAACGACTTATCTGGTCTCCACGACCATCCCCGATTTACGCGCCCAGGTTGAGGATGCTTGGAACTCAATACCCCAAACTTACATCCAAAATCTGTACGACAGACTCCATGCCAGAATTGCACAGTGTGACGCAGTTCATGGCGGTTCAACCTCGTACTAACCATGTTACATGGAAATGTTATTTTTCAGTTTACCAGCAAATACAGCGGTATTTTGCCATAATGTTTTGATCACGTTATCCTCTGTATTCCGTTATTATGCTGTATAAATTTCGTTGGTATCAGACGTTTCCTTCTTGGTGTTCTTTTTTCACTTTCCGCCAGTGTATTTGGAACACAGTTGCAAAACTAAAACCAATGTTAACTTCAGCTCACAAAAAAAAGGCTCGATTAGCTTGCGCCAAAGCTCACAGGACATGAACGGTTGATTAGTGGAGGCTGTCATATGGTCTGATGAATTCAAATTTTGTCTATACTCAAATAATGCAAGGCGTAGGGTCATTAGGTGGTCTAAAGAAACATTCAATCCTGAGTGTGTTCAAAGAGCTCTTGTCAAAGGAGGTAGATCTGTAATGCTGTGGGGTTGTTTTAATGGTTGTGAATAAGGCCCATTTGTAGAGATGAAGAATACGACGAATCAGCATGCTTACAGAGCAATTTTAGACATTCATGTGTTTCCTTTTGCAAAAAATTTGCATGATTCTCATCAAGTAAATTATCCGATTTACCACGATGACAACTGCAAAATTCATAGAGTTAAAACCATTATGATTTGGTGTAAAGAGCACAGTTTTGGGGCACATGAACTGGCCAACTAAATCGCCAGATTTGAATCCCATCGAGAATTTATGGGACCACCTTGAACAAAGTGTAAAAAACCAAACCCAGGAATCTCAATGAATGGCGAGACAAACTGTTCTTAGAATGATCCAAAATTGACTCAAATTGTTTAAAACATCTTGTTGAATCTCTTCCAGTAAGAATTAATGTTGTGATTTCTGGACATGGTGATGTAACTAAGTATTAAGCGCAAATTTCTGGAGGTGACTGATTTTTTGTCCGGTGTCTGTATTTTTTTAAATACAATATTGAGAAAACGTTCGTAGGAGCAAATGTTGTTGCGCCTAAAAACGAACATTGATGGGGAGAAAGGTATGCTGCATGGGAGTCTGCAGCATTTAGGAGGAAGATCATACTGTCGACGAATACAAAGATAACTGACGTCCATGCCAGAATTCTTCTGCACGGGTCTTAATTTGTAAAGCCTGGCCTAGCCCCAAATTTTAACTGGCCCCGATTCAGACTTTCCAGTTTACAGCCCGGCTCGTTTCAGAATTTCATCATGCGCCCTTCGCTACTCATTGCAAATGACGCAAGGCTTCCTCCGGGAAAACAAAGCTGCTCTATTGACCTGAAATTTCTCATCAATGTAAATGTAATGTAACACACAGAGATCTGCCATTTGTCGTAGGAATTCCTCCCACAGGTGAGGTTTAGACCTGACTACTTACTTCTGCTACAAATGTAAACGCCTTTCGTCTTCCGGACTTAGATATAAACAAGGTAGCCTCGATCCTTAAATATGTAAAAAAATATTTTGAACTTCCTCATCTTCGTTGTAACAACGACTCGCTCCAGAAGCTCGATCATCTGGTGTCGGAAAGCAGAAAAGTCTGTTTTTCTTTTCTCAGGAATTTTTTATATAAACAAAGCAGCGTGTTTTGGTCGCTAAAGCCAACGAAATGAAACGGAATTTTATTTTAAATTTCAAAGGAAACAAATCGGCACATTTCAGACTATCCTCATACCCCCTACCCCGGGCTTGTCGATTTTAGCTGTAATTAATGAGCGCATCCGGTGGCAGCTGCCCGTACCGGAAGGTTTCCCATTTTGCTTCGTGTTTTTCGTTTCACTCTATGATCTTCCCCATCTGATTATTTAACAAGTCAGTCTTTGTTCAGTGAGTCGAAATGTTTTTCTTTAATCCGGGAGCAAAATGCTAAACTCTGCGCTACAAACCCGGCCGGGGATTTACGGGCAAAGTCAGACCCGTGCAGACCTCTTGTCAATACCGAACGGGTAATAATATAATATAATATAATATAATAATTTTTCGAGAACAAATTTAAACGCAGAAAAAAAACTAGGAGGCTTCCAAAATAAAAATCGCAAAACAAAACATAAAAATTCGAAATTTCTTTTTAGACATTGAGAACATGAAAATGGCTAACATATCTCGCGAAAGGAATGTGAGCCTTCACGAAAGTAAAAAGGATGAATGAAAAATCATTACCACTCGCAATAAAACATTGCATCCGAAATCTTCACGAAAACCCGAAAAAAATATACAAATATACAAATAGAAGCACAAAAATGTTAATGTGTAATCATTAATCGTGTGTACAGTTAGTCAGTAAAATCAAGTGGTCTGCAAAATCTGCAGTCTGAGTCGACAGGTAAGCAGTAAACCCAAATAGTCTGTAAAATCTGCAGTTTGAGTCGACAGGTAGTTAGTAAAACCAAGTAGTGTGTAAAATCTGCAGCCTGATTCGGCAGGTAGTCAGTAAAACCAAATTGTCCGTAAAATCTGCAGCCTCAGTCGACAGGTAATCAGTAAACCCAAATAGTCAGTAAAATCTGCAATCTGAGTCGACAGGTAATCAGTAAACCCAAATAGTCTGTAAAATCTGCAGAGTCGACAGGTAGTCAGTAAAACCTGCAGTCTGATTCGACAGGTAGTGAGTAAAACCAAATCGTCCTTAAAATCTGCAGCCTGAGTCGACAGGTAATCAGTAAACCCAAATAGTCAGTAAAATTTGCAGTTGACTCGACAGGTAATCAGTAAACCCAAATAGCCTGTAAAATCTGCAGTCTGATTCGACAGGCAGTCAGTAAACCCAAATAGTCTGTAAAATCTGCAGTCTGAGTCGACAGGTAATCAGTAAACCCAAATAGTCTGTAAAATCTGCATTCTGAGTCGACAGGTAATCAGTAAACCCAAATAGTCTGTAAAATCTGCATTCTGAGTCGAAAGGCAATCAGTAAACCCAAATAGTCTGTAAAATCTGCAGTTTGAGTCGACAGGTAGTTAGTAAAACCAAGTAGTGTGTAAAAACTGCAGTTTGATTCGACAGGTAGTCAGTAAAACCAAATCGTCCGTAAAATCTGCAGCCTGAGTCGACAGGTAATCAGTAAACTCAAATAGTCAGTAAAATCTGCAGTCTGAGTCGAAAGGTAATCAGTAAACCCAAATAGTCTGTAAAATCTGCATTCTGAGTAGAAAGGCAATCAGTAAACCCAAATAGTCTGTAAAATCTGCAGTTTGAGTCGACAGGTAGTCAGTAAAACCAAGTAGTCTGCAAAATCTGCAGTCTGAGTATACAAGTAATCAGTAAAATCAAGTAATCTGTAAAACCTGTAGTCTGAGTTGACAGGTAGTCAATAAAACCCCCACTTAATTTTATCAAAATGCAAATTCAAAATGCCATTTCGAAAACATAGTAATTAAATGTCTTTTCGAAAACTATATCTTCTTTGATATTTGAGGTTTCGCTTATATGTAAAATATAACTGAGACTATACAATAAATGTGTTTTATTATACTAAAGTTCAGTATGTTAATCAGATTTTTTTTCTTAACTATTCTAAATGCTTTGCAATTTGTTTCACTGCTCTTAGGTGAAAGCGGAACCTGCGGTTCAAAAATGTTATTTTCGTAGACCACTAGCGATTTCTTCTAAAAAAATCACATGTTTTCTTGAGGAAGTACGGTGAAATTGAATTGCACGTCAAAAGCAAAGCTGTTGACCTAACAACATGTGTAAACTGGTGAGAAATGATCAACGTATTTTTAAAAAATCGGACTATGCTAAGGAATGCAGGATAGATACCAATATTAAAACTTTTCGGCACGCTTTGAAAATACAGGGGACAGGAAATTTTCTGTGAACAAAAGCAATGTAGAGAAACAGTCTTTTTGATGAAAGCAGTGAGTAATTAATCTCAGCAATATAAATAAACAATATTTTAGATGAAAGCAGGAATAATTTCAACAAATTTTTAATCAAACCGCATTGAATAAGAAAAAAAGTATAATTAAAAAATGTAGCTAGCAATAAAAATATAAGTGCTATCTGAGATAAGCAAAACATTTAATTAATGTAAAAGTTAAGGCAACTGCCAAACATTTGAAATTTCACCTGTTACCCTTCATTTGTTGTTTGCACATTACGTCGGAAATATGAGGCAAGTTGTCGCTTATTTTATACTGCTCATGACACGAAGGTAAATCAAAAAATAAAGGCAATTTAAAAATTACGTGATAACTACAACGGATAGAAGCTGACGCAATACAACACGTTAGCAATGGCTTATGGGTAGTTCGAACACGCACAGCGCAACGCTCTGCCGTCAGTCTAGTTGAAGCCAAGGTGAATAAATATGGACACTCCGTTGCAGGATTGCACCATTATTGAACAACGCGCCGTAGTGAGATTTCTTTGAGCAGAGGGAATGAAACCTGCTGAAATTCACGGAAGGATATTGGCTCAGTACGGAAGTGAATACAGTATGACACAACGAAAGGCTTATGAATGAGTAGAAAAGCGGGAAGAACAAGTTTAACCAACGGAGCTCGATCTGGTGGGTCATCAACATCGCGCAAATAAGGCCAAATCGACAGGACGAATGGCTTGATCAAAGAAGACCGACGAATTATGTTGTCCGCTGATGCTGCATATTTGGATAAAAACTGTAGATCCGTACACACCATAGTGCATAATGACTTGGGGTAACGTAAAGTTTGTTCAAGATGGACGTACCCGAATAGCTTGCTGATCTGCACAAGCAACAACGCGTTGAGGTTCGACTCAATTCCTGAAACATTACGAAGAATATCCGAGTGTTTTGGAGCGGATTGTCACCGGCGACGAGACATGGGTTCATCACAGTGAACCAGAATGCAAGCGACAAAGCATGCAGTGGAAACACCCGCCTTCTCCAGAAAAGAAGAAATTCAAACGACAACTCTCCGCCAAGGAAATCAGGGAGACCTACTTATGAAGAGTATATTTCTGGGGCATTTTCGGGAACGCAGACAAACAGTGACATACTGTGCTATGCCTAGAGAAAAACTGAAACCTGCAATTCGCTGCAAAAGAAGAGGAATGCTGTCAAAAAGTCTTGCTGCACCATGACATTGCACGTTCCCATGTAGTGGCTGCAACGACGAAGACAATGCCTACTGTGGTTTGAACGTCTTCTACATCCCCCTTACAAGCCTGATCTCGCGCCATGCGGTTATCACGTCTTTGGTTCACTTAAAAATGCTCTACGGGGTCGCAGGTTTACCTCTGATAAAGAGGTTAAGGAAGCGGTACAGACCTGAATTCGGAGGCAGCCGAAAAGCTGCTTCTCCCGAGGAGCGAAAAAACTAGTGGAAGGATATAAGAAGTGCATCGACCTGCAGTGGGATTATGTGGAGAATTGAAATATCGTTATGTTCGTTTGCTCGCCGTTACTGGTATTAAAGGGTATGTTACCTTTACTTTTTGATTCTCCCTCGCAGCTGCTTTGAATGTTTTCCAACTTCCTCTAACGCGGTGGTTGAGATGTTTCTAAACGCAAAATAAACTAAAAGATTTTCTAAGCAGGATTAAGGGGTTGAAAGGTGACGAGTGGTGGGAATAAAAGACAGCATCCGCCCAGGAGATGTATGTGCGGCCAGCGGGGAGGTAGTGAAGAAGCACCTGAAAGATTCTTGTCTTCATGCAAACTGACCTGCCTGTAAGGGGTTGTCACAGCAGGTAATTCTTTGTTTCCAGTGAAAGAGGAAGAGGTAAAAACTCGGTGACAGAATGTCACTTACTTTGTTTGCTGATAGCTGTGATAAATTTCGATATATGCAGGTTTACCTAAAAATTATTGTTCGTAATATGCGGTTAAAACAATAAGAGGGTATATTACGAAGTTCAAGGGATCTATAAAAACCTCGGTTTATGGCGAATTTCGCATTATGCGAGCTCATTATATGTGAATTCGATTGTACTTTTTACTGTAAATTCCCAAAGTTCTTCCTATTTGTACTACATACACACCAGTGCTGAGACGGGTCGAGTCCGCGCCCGCACCGCACTCTGGCTCTGAGAAAGTATTTTCTTCTTCTTTTTTTTATAAAAAATGATTTTGTATGATTTAGTATACGAGTCATTCCTTACACTTTCCAGCTGGAAAAGGGAATTGTACGGCAGCTAGGTTTAGGTGAGGTGTAGGAATTCCGGAGGGGGTGGGGGTGGGATTTATTCCAGGCATGGACAGCAAATGCCATAGGCCATGCACACTGAAAAAAACCTTTTGTTAATTCAGCAAAAAAATTGTTGAATCAACCAAAAGGTTTTGTCGATATGCCGTCAACAAAAGTGGTTGTTGAGTTTACAAATGTATTTTGCTGAAAATTATTGTTGATTCACCAAAATTTATTGTTATCACGACGAAACGTTTTGTTCATTTAACAAAATGCCTAGGTCGATTTTTGGGAATTTGTCTGATCCAACAATATGTATTGTTATCGTGATAAAACGTTTAGTTGAATTAACAAAATATAGCCAACGAAATAATTTTGTGTTGCCAACAAAACAATTCCGATGGAGTGTTTGGCTAAAGCAGCAAAATAAATCGACAAAACAGCTCAACAAAACTATTTTGTTGTTTCAAACAATTTTTTTCTCAGTGCGTTAGTGGATTACTGCGGAGAAGAAAAAGCTTCAAGAACCACATGCTGGACAGCAGATAGCACACCGGCAGCATTTTTCTCGTACCTCAAAACGGCAGATTCGTGCTAATTCCGTTGAACAACGTACGTACATTACTGTGCCGCCCGATCATTCCGGATAACCTGACGCCTGAGGCACTTCAGGAAGAAACGAATGGTCAATGAAAGTCTGAGGCTATACTATAGAGTTCCCCTTTGCACTCCCCAGTTGAGAATGACATCTGTTAATTGCAAGGGATAGAGGGTGTGGACGAAGAAATTCTTTATTTATTAATGCCTAAATGGGTTAGTCATAGTTTTCGGGCTCGTTCGGGCCAGAGCTCTATCTTACAATATGAAATTCGGGCTCGGGATGACATACTTCGGGCTCCAAAAATTGAGCCCGAACTCAACACACGCATCCCGTAGTTCAACAGAAAAATTAGCAATCAGAATTAGTGATGCTGAAAAAATCTTTGTATTATCTCCCAAGAACTGAAATGGTGTAGTTAGATTTCCAGGGGAGGGCGAGTGCCCCCTCTTGCCGCCCCGCCATATGGTTGCCCATGTCCAAACAGTCTCACACTCCCCATGATGATATGCTGTACATTGGAGTCTCGTACCTTTTACCGTTTTTATTTTTCAATGGCGTGAAGCTATAGTTCCCGATTTTTGTGTTTTGATTTTATTCGCCCTTTTAAAAATGTGTTTCTGGCGTTTAAAGGCGTTTCTAAAAATGAGATGTGTGGGAACATATGCTCTACAATTAACCACAGGAAATTAGACACTTTCTACATGTAAGGCAACACCTTTGAGCGACTTTTTATATGTGAAGGAAAGTTTCTTTCCCCTCCCACACAATGGAAAAATTATTTAATAGAGAGAACATCAATCTTAACTTATGGGGGTGGGAATGACAATAATGATTAAAAAAAAACAACAAAAAACAAAACAAAACCAGGCTCTTTTGGTTCTTTTTATTTTCGTTTACTGGGGATTGCAAATTCAGAGCTGGCAGGCTTGTGTGAGCATCTATGTGCTCTGAAAGCCATTTTCACTTTGAAATGAGTTGGCGAAAAACGAAACAAAACACCAGAATGTCGCTTTTTTCTTTAAGTTTTCATTTAATGTTACATGGGTACCTTTTAGGTGATTCAAATAAGGCTTCTATCAAGCAAATACTGGTATAATTTCTTTATATCCTAATCATGTTAATGCGACATATATAACTATGAAGAGTGTTGAAGAATCCAAATATTTAGAATCAGTACTTCTAGAGTGTGGTAGAAGCATAGTTATTGCCATATGAAGATAGAGTAAGCCAGAAAAGCGGATAGAAATATGTATTCAGTCACCTGTGAGAAAGAAACAAGCATTGCTTTCCAACAACTTTTCTTTGGAGAGAAAGTTAATTACTTTATTCTTCGAAATTCAATCCTTTGTTTCTCAAGGCATCTTCTCCGAAAAGCATAGAACAACTTTATATTGTTAAAATACGTTGCTGAAAGTACTGTGTAAGGAAGGTGTGGACGAATTAGAAGCTAAAATTAAAAAGTAACAGAGGTCGATAAAAAATAATCAGCGGAGATGCTGACATGAAGCAAGACTGGGGAAAATGAAAGTATTTAATGTGATATCGGTAATAAAAAAACTGAGGATAAAAGGAATGGAACTAAAACATTAACATGGCATGCATGTAGTTACACGCACCATATCATATCAGCATTTACTTTTTTCCTTAAATATTAATATCGTATGGTGGGGCAGAGTTATATAAAAAAATGTATCTGTGTACACAAGCATTGAAACAGAAAATTTGCTGCAAACCCGCGAAACGCGAATCACGATAACAATAGAATAAGAGATAATTTAAAGAAAAATTAATAAAGCAATAAATTATTAGAACATTACATATTCCAATGAGGACGAAATAAGTACATTACAATTGAATGTGCAAGAATGTGTGTGAAATGGACTTTTATGACAAAATATTAAAATAATGGACTGTGAAACTCATAAAAACCAGAGACTACATAAAGGTTTTTACATCCAGAAAAACAATTCCATCAATGAATCTTCAACAATTATAAATAGTATTTTCAACAATTTAATTCAAAGATAGATTTGTATAAAAAATGCATATAATGAAAAGATAATTTAATAACTGGCAACTGCAAGTGGAACCTGGCAAAAAAATTAATGTATCAATAACTACCATTTACAGTAGCAAAATACTGTTCATCACGTGCCAACACGTGATGAACAGTATTTTGCTACTGTAAATGGTAGTTATTGATACATTTCCTTAGCCACGTAGTATCCGCTCGTGCAATCATGCACTTGTGATTTTTTTGTTTAACAAAATTTAAATTCTTTCTGTGTAAACAAAACGTTTGATACATGTATTCTACATTGACAACAGGCCTTGATAAAAAGTCCAGAGGCCAGAAACAACTGTAAAAACAAAATAAAATCTTGTCAATTCCCGAAGACTCAGTTCATCCTTGCCTCGCTAGATGTGGAAAACCTCTTCCCCAATATTTCTCGTACTGTTGTCTATAGTCTCATTGAAAAAATCCTGCATACCCAGAGCCATTACAGCCAAGCTGAAATTGCTACAACCCTGCAAGCTTTGAAACTTGTCGGGGACCGATGTTTTTTCCGTTTTCAACAAACCATCTACAAACAAAATAAGGGGCACGGAGCGGTTCCTCTCTGCCACCTGTTCTTGCAGAGATCCTCTTTAAGAGAAAATAAATACCTTAAATCCTGCACTGTTCAACCGTCATTATACTACAGACGATATGTTGATGCTGTTTTTCTTATCTGGCCTCACTCTGTCTCTGAACTGTAGATATGGCTTCAAACTTATCTTCAATCATTCCCGGTATAATATTTACTATAGAGGTAGAAAAATCTGGGTTACTACCTTATCTTGACTTTTTGGTTTCACATTCCTCAGATCATGAATGTTTTGACTTTTCTGTTTCTGGGAAACCAACCTCTATCCCGGTAATGATCCCCTTCAACTCATGTACTCCAACCTCTTATAAATACTCGGCATTCCTTGTGAATAGAGCTTTTACTCACTCTTCGAATTCTGTTTACCGAAATCAGGCATTGGGGAAAATTAATGAGATTGCAAATGCACATGGATACCCCACGGGCAGAGTCCAACGACTTATACAGCAATATAAACGGAAGACTTCAACAACACTGACTAGAAGTGTACCCACAACCAAATATGTGGGGAGTATGATCTACCAAAAATCAGTTGTCACCTTTTAAAAAAAAACCCTGTAAAAATACTCCTTAGGGTTCGCTGTCAAAACTCAAAACCTCTTTTCTATAATTAGACATGACAGAGATATAATACCAACTATAGCAGATATCAAGTGAGGGTCACATTGATGAAGAAATTAATCGGCGTACAAAACTTGCCTGGAGAGCTTTTGGAAGAAACAGCATAATTTTCAAGAGCAATATGCCATTATGTCTTAAAAGAAAAGTGTTTGATCAATGCATCCTTCCAGTGCTTACGTGTGGTGCAGAGACGTGGACCTTAACTAAAAGAGACATACAAAGGCTGCAGACAACTAAAAAAAGCATGGAGAGGTGCATGCTTGGTATAACTAGGAGAGATAAGAAGAGGAACTCGTGGATCCGAAAAATGACGAGAGTGGAAGACATCATGATCAGAGTTAAATCCCTGAAATGGCAATGGGCTGGACATACTGCCAGAAGGA
Source organism: Macrothele yani (assembly GCA_039090855.1). Classification (NCBI taxonomy): domain Eukaryota; kingdom Metazoa; phylum Arthropoda; class Arachnida; order Araneae; family Macrothelidae; genus Macrothele; species Macrothele yani. The sequence goes on from CM077025.1 coordinate 134,954,857, forward strand.
CAGACTATCGATGGACAGCCGAAATTTTGGATTGGATTCCAAGGGAGAGAAAAAAAGACCCAAAAGAAGACCACATGGGAGATGGGTGGATGAAATTCGAAAGTATGCGGGAGTGACATGGAGGAGACTGGCACAAGACAGACCGTTGTGGAAGAAACGTGGAGAGACCTTCGTCCAGCAGTGGATTGATAATGGTTGACAATAATGGTGATTATGATTCCCGCTTTGGTGTATATGGTGTCCATCTGATGGACATTAATGGAAAAACTGCGGATCTCTGCTATGTGGGTTCGACCTTTAGAAGTCTGGGAATTCTGTGGGCTGAACACAAATATGCAATCCGTAAAGGAGCTACTACCTCGACATTGTCTAAGACTGTCATTGAAAGGGACTGGGAAAATGCGAGCTTGCTTCTACAAAAAGCTCTATGCTTCTCACTGAGAGCCTATATATTATAAAATTAGGACATAAGTGCTGCAATGAAGACGTTCCTGTCTATATCCCTAGTGCCTGGAGAAATTCGTTTTACAATACCTTTGGGAGGAATCACCAAAATAATCTTGATGACTTTAAACAGTTTGTGGTGAATGGAAGTTATTTATGTGTCTTTACTTTTTTTTTTTTTTTCTCGTTTGCATAATATGTATTTTCTGTGCTCATGTCTGATATTATTTAAACCATGTGCCGCTCTAGTATGATTTCACTCACCGGCCTGAAGATGAGACCATAGTGGTCGCGAAAGTGCTCGCCAAAGCTTTTTAACTACCATATTTTTAAATTGTAAATAAAGACGTTCTTTAAACCTTACGCTTTCAGAAGATAATTTGAAAGTGTGGTGTGTGCGCTTTGTAACAAGTTTAATCTGATCGTGCTTGGACAGCCCTTACAGCCTCTTCGATTTGTAGCGCGAAAAAATACTTCTGACTTTTGTAAAAACGAAACTCAAAAGATGTGAAAAATAATTCAAAGTTCTTCAAGTTATGATAGAATTAAGTATAATAATCTGAGTAAAGCCTTGAGTAAATGTTTTCATTCCTGTAAACAATGTTATTATTATTTTTAATCTATCATACAAGCAAAACTATCTACAAAATCTGCTCATAATTTGTAAACTATCCGCGTACAGAGTAAGCGCACACGTCTACATCCTGCTACTCTGGGTGTGGGTGACCACATCGTATTAATAAGGAAGAACTACCTGCCACGGAAAAGTTGGAGCAGGAGCCAAGAGGCAAGATAGGAAAAAATAGCCCAAGATAAAGATGGGCAGGTAGAGAGAGAGAGAGAGAGAGCGCGTGGCGTAAGGGAATAGGTAAAGATGAAAGCGAGAGATACAAGAGTGAAAAGTAGAGTGAAAGGATATAGAGAGAAGAGAAATAAAACAAAAAGACAGAGTTAAATAGAGAAAGAAATGTCGAAGAAAAGGAAAGAGAAAGGCAAAAGAAAACAACAGATGAGAAAGTGACTGTAATGAGATAGGTAGATAGATAGATAGAGAGAGAGAGAGAGGGGATTTTGGAGAACGATTAAGAGAGATAAATGAAGAAAGAAAACACGTACACGTAGGGAATTCTGTTAGGGAAGACAGATGTTAATGATAAAGCAAATATGTCATAAGGTGAAATCATTCTTCAGTTGTTCTTGAATATTTTATTAAAGTATCATAAGCGCATTACATTTACGAAGGTCGGGAAAACATAACTCCCACCATTTCCTCGCACTTTCTCGTTGAATCATGGGGTATTTTTCTCAAATGTAACCCTCTGCTTAACTCAGAGTGGAACTGCATTTGAAAACTTTCGCTGTAAATACGGTAAGAAGAAAAGGATCCCGGGAGGTGTACAGAGCAAGAGGTGTAAATTGTTTCAAAATTTAGGGAACGGATTTGTTATGTAAAATCATGTACAAGAAAATCTTGTACGAGAACAGGATAATAATAAAATTTGAGCAAATTTTACTTTGATAAATTGCTTCAAAATCTCAGAAATCTTAAAGATTTTCACAAGGAGAATCAAGAAGTATGTACGGCATGCCCTGAATCGAGAAGAAACTTACTCACCGTGTATGCTGGAAAAAGTTTGGTCGTCCAGGGGTCACGGAAGCGCGAATTTCGACTTTCACTACTGTTATGCAGGTTTCAAATCTGGAATAACACCATGGGAACCGTGAGCATGTAGTTCCTGAAGGATTGCATTGGTGCAATAGCGGTTCTAATGGCTTGTGTGACGTCATCGACTAGGTCTGTGGCAGAGGACGTGCGTGCCTTCTCCACATTCCGAAGTAAGCTTTGTTTTGAACTATCACTTACTTTGTGCAGCCTCCCAGACGGCGGCTTCTCTGTAATGGCTTCATCTGCTTCTCATCGATGAAGAACATAAGCGACAGTGGATTTTGGGAATCCAAGAAGCCGGCATTGCCACACCTGAATGTTTCCTGACGTGGCATTCAACTGCCATGCGCCATTCAAAATCCGTCAGTTCAGCTCCGCGCTGCGTAGTCTTTCAATGCGGTCCAAGAGGTGTGCCAAAGCTCCCCTTAATATACAGCACCCAAAACACGCGTGCGCATCTGGTTCTACAATGAATGTAGGTTTATTTGCATATGCGGAGGTGTCTGAATATAGTTGTCCACATAGTATGCGTCTTAATAATCATCCATTTTCTATCCACTGCTGGATGAAAGTCTCACTAAATCTTCTCCACAAATTTCTGTTTTGAGACAGTCGTTTTCATATCACTCCTCTCATGCCCAAGGTGGTATTTTTTTGAGTCTTCCTGTTCTTTGGTTATAGCATGTGGGAGCGTGTGTGTATATATATATATATATATATAGATATATATATACTATCTGGGATGTAAGGTCAGGTGATGCGTAACATCACAGCCTCTCCTTGACAAATGTCAACCCCGCCTTCTCGTGGTACATCCTGTTCCCACTAAAGGGGCTCTGACGACCGCCAATAGCGGTATAACTATAACATCGGGATTAGAGGAAATGCTATCCCACACTCACCAACCCGCTTGGCCAGCGTGGTGAGTTATGGCAAAACCCCCCAAAATGACTCCACAACTTAAATCTTGGCCCTCAGTCTCCGGCAGCTGGAATGTACCTGGCCAAGGCAGCGGCCAGTGCGACATGAAGGCAGAGGGTGCTAAGAATCCCCGGAGGACCGGACTAGGCTGCCATCTGATGCTGACCTTGGCTACGTACAACGGACGCTCCCTATCTTCTGATTCAAGGCTTCTTGAATTGGAAGAGGAACTACAAAGGATCAAGTGGGACATCGTCGGGCTAAGTGAGGTAAGGAGAAAAGGAGAAGATCTCATTGAACTGAAAAGTGGACATCTCTTCTACTATCGTGGGACAGATACTGGCAGAACTAGTGGTGTTGGATTTATAATAAACAAGAAACTGAAGGATAAAGTGGTAGAAGTTGAAAGTTCCTCTGACAGAGCTGCACGACTCGTTATCCAACTCTCGAGAAGATACCAGGCTCAGATTATTCAAACTTATGCACCCACCACAAGTCATGCTGAAGAAGAAATTGAAGAATTTTATGAGGAAATTCGTGATCTAAATAATAAAGGTAAGCAGCACTTGAAGATAATTATGGGAGATTTCAATGCAAAAATAGGGCAACGGCAACAGAATGAAACTTCAGTAGGTAAATTCGGTCAAGGCAACAGAAACCAGCGTGGAAATACTCTCGTAGAGTTTGCAGAGGCAGAAGGGTTTTTCATCTTGAACTCCTTTTTCAAGAAAAAGCCACACAGGAAATGGACATGGAGACATCCAAATGGGACGACAAGTGAAATTGATTTTATTATGTGTAACAAAAAATTCGTCATCGAAGACTGCAGTGTGCTAAACAAGTTCAACACAGGCAGTGACCATAGATTGGTGAGATGTAAGATGCACCTCAACACTAAACTCGAACGTAGCAAGCTCATAAGACAAACAAAATGTATTGACATAACCAACCTTAAAAAACACCATAATACCTTCAAATTGGAACTGAAGAACAGATTCTCTGCCTTAGAAGGCCTAACATCGGAAGAAGTGGATATTTCTGAAGTTAACAGAAAAGTAACCAAAGCTCTTATGGAAACAGCAACAAAATTAGCTGGGTCTAAGAACAAATTGCATGTGAACAAATTATCAGGAAAAACCAAAATGTTGATGCAAAAAAGAAGAGTGATGAGGACAACTAAAGAAGATGTGACTTCCAAAGTGGAATATATAGAGCTATGCAAGACAGTACGAAAAAGTATCACTGAAGACGTAAGGAAATTCAACTGTGAACTAGTAAGGAAAGCAATTGAAAACAACCAAAGCCTAAAGATAGCAAAGGGACATCTCAGTAAGGGGAAAAAACAGATTATGGCACTGAGAAAAGAAGATGGTTCTGTAACAAGAAATAGAGGCGAAATTTTGACAAGAGTGAAAGATTTCTACTCCAAATTATATGAAAGGGATGACACATGTACTCCAGACATCATGAAAGGTACCAGTACCAGAGTTCTTCCAGTCCTTCCAGCAGAAGTTGCACATGCAATCAAGAACATGAAGCGGGGAAAAGCTCCAGGAGAAGATGGAATTACTGTAGACATCATACAAGAAGCAAGTGGAGAAATCGAAACAGTACTCGCCCAAATTTTCACTTGATGCCTTAATGAAGGGAAAATTCCTGAGGATTGGAACAACGCTACAATGATCTTGCTACATAAAAAAGGTGACATTGAGGATCTCAGGAACTACAGACCTATCAGCCTCCTATCAGTGGTTTATAAAATCTTCACTAAAGTTCTTTCACACCGCTTGAAGGTGACACTGGACATGGCTCAACCGAGAGAACAAGCTGGATTCAGGAGTGGCTACAGCACAATAGATCATATCCACGTACTGAGAGAACTAATTGAAAGAGCGAGGGAATATGAGCTTCCATTGTGCATGGCTTTTATCGATTATGAAAAAGCCTTTGATTCGGTGAAACCATCAGCAGTTGCAATGGCTCTGAAATCCTGCGGTATTGAAGATGCATACATTAATATTATTAATAACATCTATGAAAATGCAAGTGCAAAGATTCGGCTGTTTGAAAATACAACACACATAAAAATTGGAAAAGGAGTGAGACAAGGTGACACCATATCTCCGACGCTCTTTAATGCCACATTGGAAAATGTCTTTCAATCACTGAACTGGGAAAACAAAGGGATAAAGATTAATGGAGATTATCTAACCCACCTTCGTTTTGCTGATGACATAGTCATTTTTGCAACTACCCCATCAGAGCTACAGAGTATGATCCAGGAACTTGCTGACAAGAGTAAAGAAGTGGGATTAAAAATGAACTTTCAGAAGACAAAAGTGATGTGCAATGCTTTTACAAGAAATGAAGATTTATCGATTGATGGAGAAAAGCTGGAGATAACAGACACATACGTTTATCTTGGACAGCAGATATCAAGTGAGGGTCACATTGGTGAAGAAATTAATCGACGTACAAAACTTGCCTGGAGAGCTTTTGGAAGAAACAGCATAATTTTCAAGAGCAATATGCCATTATGTCTTAAAAGAAAAGTGTTTGATCAATGCATCCTTCCAGTGCTTACGTATGGTGCAGAGACGTGGACCTTAGCTAAAAGAGACATACAAAGGCTGCAGACAACTCAAAGTATCATGGAGAGGTGCATGCTTGGTGTAACCAGGAGAGATAAGAAGAGGAACACGTGGATCCGAAAAATGACAAGAGTGGAAGACATCATGATCAGAGTTAAATCCCTGAAATGGCAATGGGCTGGACATACTGCCAGAAGAACAGACCATCGATGGACAGCCGAAATTTTAGATTGGATTCCAAGGGACAGGAAAAGACCCAGAAGAAGACCACATGGAAGATGGGTGGATGAAATTCGAAAGTATGCGGGAGTGACATGGAGGAGACTGGCACAAGACAGACCGTTGTGGAAGAAACTTGGGGAGACCTTCGTCCAGCAGTGGATTGATAATGGTTGACGATGATGATGATGATGATATACTATCTACCAACAAGTAATTGGACACCCCTGCAATCGACGATATCTGCGGTCCTGATACACGTCACGGCCGCCGCCGTTAAATATCGTGTGGGAAACAACAACGCAACCAGTCGCATGCAACATGCCACGCAGTTCGGAGCTCTCTGATTTCGAGAAAGGTGTAATCGTCGGGTATCACAGAAATGGCCGATCCATACGTGACTTATCCAGCGAGTTGAAGTACCCAAAATCGACAGTGGCCTACGTGATTGGCAAGTGGAAGATGAAAGGTGACTATCAGAATGTGTCCCGACCCAGCAGACTCACAAAACTGGGAGTTAGAGACCGACTGGTGTTGGCCAGAGAAATTCGGAAGAACTGCACCAAATCGATGGGCAACATCCGCGAGGAGTTTCAACAGGCATCCAGGAGTGTTCTTTTGATGAATACCATCCGTAAGGAAGCCCATCTGCTCGGTTATCATAGACGTGCTGCCGCCCACAAGCCTTTGATCACGAAGTCCAATAGCGCTGCTCGGCTAACGTGGTGCAAAGAACGTCGACAGTGGACCGTTGAACAGTGGAAACAGGTTCTCTGGAGCGACGAATCAAGGTTCACCCTCTACCGTTCGGATGGAAGGGTCTGGGTTTGGCGTATGCCTGGAGAACACCTCCTGCCGGAATGTATTGTGCCAACTGTGAAGTTCGGCGGCGGCGGAATTATGCTATGGGGGTGTTTCTCCTGGTATGGCACGGGACCCTTGGTCGCAATTCCTGGTAGACTCAACGCGGAGACCTACTGCACCATTTTGGAGGACCATGCGCTTCCTACGTTGTGGCAGTTTTACGGGGTGGACCCATGTTTCTTTCAGGATGGCAATGCCACCTGTCATGTTGCGAGGTCCACCATGGCTTGGTATGGTGACAATAGGGTTAATCAAATGGACTGGCCTGCGCAGAGCCCGGACTTTAACCCTACCGAGCACCTCTGGAACGAGTTGGAGCGTTGACGGGTGCCCCCACCGTCCGAAATCGGTGAAGGGACTGACCTGTCTTCTCCAAGCTGAGTGGAAGAAAATACCGCTAGTCGTCGTACAACGCCTGGTTGAGAGTATGCTCCGGAGGGTCGCAGCTGTAATCGCCGCTCGTGGAGGCTCCACCAACTATTTAAGGTGAATAAACTTCGTTTTCCTTTGCTATCACAGGTGTCCAATTACTTGTTGGTAGATAGTGTATATATACTTACGCTATGCTTTTAACCTTACGTTACTGAATTGCCAATCAAAATCGCCAGTTCGTTATTATTGTTATTATTATCTGAACTGGAGAATTTGTTGGTGCAAAGCCAGAGGAACTTGTATTAAATACTCCGATTTTAGAATCGCGGACAATTACTGAAAATTAATGAAACTAAATCGAGGTATATCAAACCATGATGGAAAACAAACTTGTTCTCAGACAGCAAAACTCAATCCAAAAATTAACGCCATTACACAGTGGAATTTCGGATAGCTTTTTTTTTAAACGGTGGTTTCGTCCATAAATAGCAAAGAAAGCTTTTCGGCCTTTACAGATAATTATGAAATACAAAGCAGACAGAACTTTCCAGTAAATATTTTCTTCTTTCAGAGAAATCAAGTACTTTCTTTGCCAAAATACAATGATCACTCTTATTTTCTAAGGCGTTTCGGTAAATTGTCGTTTTTAAGATGTGTTAACGGACAATTCTGAATTTTCAGAAACCTTTCCGCAGCTTCTTTCGCACATTAACGGAAAAATTCGGTTCTCACTTTTTCAGCATCCATACGATGGAAAATGTCTGGTAAAAGAAGCGATTCGCCGCAATACTTGAGGTCTGATTAACTATTAAATTTAAATCGTCTGCCGAAGGACTTGATTTTGATTTTGAAGTTATGTAGCGAGATCGGATATGCATGAAATTTTAGTTAATATGACCCCATATATTCTTTCCCCTCTCCCCCATTTTGTGCAATAGCTATTGTAAATTGTGTTACCGTTAGAGCATAAGTACTTAATTATTGTACCCTCCTTAAGACAAAATCTATTATAACTATCAAAAGTAAATTTTATATTTTGGAGTTTTTTGAAATAATACTATAAAGCAATACATTGCACCTTTTTTAAATGATAATTGAAAGTCATGATCAGTTAAAAGAAATCTGACGTTCTAAAGCGTTCTGTTGATTTGAAAAACTTACGAATGAAAAATACATTGTGAACAAGATCAGAAGGAGAAATTCCCATATCGAGATAGGTGCCTGAGACGTATCTATGCGCTGGAGCGTTATCATGGAGAAGTTGCATTCCCTGACCGAGTTCCGAAGGACGTGTTTTCTTAATCGACCCTCACAGGTTTTTTTTTTTTTTTTTTATTTTGAATTTTGGACCACCGCAGGCAAGGAAGCATGACATTCTTCCATCGTAGTAGAAACAAAAGAAAAACAAGTCAAAAAGGCGCAATCGCTCCTTGTCGCACAGAATTTTAGCCATGATCTTAAGGGTTGAACTTGCGTTGAATTCTTTTCCAATGTATCCTATTTCGCTTCGTCGGAATATCAACACCTGTCAGTAGTTGTGCATAATAAAAAACATCTCTGAAATAATAGATATTTACAACAAACACATGTATTTTTACATTTCTTTTTTACGTAGCATATTCCATTTTATAACGTAGCCCTGGAATCAACAAAGTTTGAAGAACCCTGACCTAGACGAAGACAACGAGGGGATGGGTGGATGAAATTCAAAAGTATACAGGAATTCCGTTTAAGGTATTTACTCATAGCAGAGAGTTGTGGAAAAAACCCGGAGCAGAGATGGAAACGGGTCACCTGGTCAACGGGTCGACAATTTCTTGCGGGTCCAACGGGTCGGGTCAAAGGGTTCCTGACCCAATTTCGACAAGGTTTTATTTCCGTTTTGTGTTTGAATAGAAAAAAATATTTCAAAAAACCCATCCGAGGTCTTTGAAATAATATTTCAGAGCTACCGAGTATGATCCAGGAATTTGCTGAGAAGGGTGAAGAAATGGGATTAAAAAAGGACTTTCAGAAAACAAACTGATGTACAATGTTTTTACAAGGAACGAAGGTTTATCGACTGATGGGTAAAAGCTGGAGATAACCAATCCCAACATTTACCTTGAGCAACAGATATCAAGCGAGGGTCACATTGATGAAGCAATTAATCATCCTATAAAACTTGGTTGGAGAGTTTTTGGAAGAAACAGTACAATTTGTAAGAGCAATATGCCATTATGTCTTAAAAGAAAAGTGTTTAATCAATGCATCATTCCAGTGCTTACTTACACAGCAGAGACGTGGACCTTAACTAAAAAAGACTGCTGACAATTGAAAGAAGAATGGAGAGATGAATGTTTGGTGCAACCAAGAAAGATAAAAAGACGAACTCGTGGATAAGGTAAATAACAAGAGTGAACGACATCACAATTAGAGTAAATCTCTGAAATTGCAATGGGCTGGACATGTAGCCAGAAGAAAAAGCCACCGATGGACAACTGAAATTTTAGACTAGATTCCAAGGGACAGGAAAAGACCCAGAAGAAGACCCCGTGGGAAATGGGTGGATGAAGGAGACTGGCCTAAGACAGTCTGTTGTGGAAGAAACGTAGGGTGACCTTCATTCAGTAGTGGATTGATAATGTTTGACAATTATGATGATGATGATATATTTGAGTTTATAGCTCAAAGTAGATTTGTCCGGGTCGGGTCCAATTATGTGACGTCCGGGTCTAAAACTTTTGACCCGTTTTAAACTCTGTCTCGGGGAGACCTTCATACAGCAGTGCACTGAATACGGTGGTGCTTGGTTGAAGGTGATGATATAATCATGATCATGGTACAGAGTCCCTTAAGTAGCAATGGGTTGGACATATCGCTATAGAAGAACTGACCACCGTTGAAGAAATGAAATATTAGACTGGAGGCCAAGAGACAATGGGAAAGACCCAGAAGTGCACGCTGTGTGAGATGGCTGAATGAAATGCGAAAGCATGCCGGGGTGACATGGAAGGGAATTGTGCAAAACAAAAGTAGTGGAAGAGACATGGAGACTTTCGTGGATTGAGAATGGTTGTTGATGATATGAAGGTAGTGAGTTACTTTTAGTGTCACTCTTGTTTTGAGTAATATGGCATTCAGACAGGTTTTCAGCGGTACTGTTTCAATAACTTCATTAATACTTAATCATCGTGACAAATATAATTTGCAAGTACCGTAATACATATAAGAATATGGTAAAAGCTTCAAGAAGTGCTAACTGAATTTCTGATGTTTCAAACGATGATACTCCAGTAAAGCACTTTTTTTATCAGACGCCGAAATAAGCATTTTGTTTTTGACAATGAAGATAAAAAAATTACTGACATCACTAATACTAAAATTCCATAACGTACGAAAAGGAGACATGTCTAAATCTGGTGCAGTACCTTTCACTCTTATAACTCACCCACGATTAAATTTCCTCGTAGATAATTCCGTTTAAGGCAAAAAGTTTTAAAACGTGGAACTCGAAAATACGGGAAGAAAAAGAAATAGAAAAAAATTAAATGTTTAACAAGCCTCTTTTCAGTCTCTTTTAAACAGGTTCTAAGGGCTCTCAAGCTTCCTTTCAACGGATTCTAAAGTCTGTTTAACAAATTTTGGCAAGAGTTTCCGAATTTAACCGAACTTTAAAGAATGCTTGACATGTTTAAGATAATTTTTTGGGTTTTAGACAATTTTTCTAGACTACTCGACGGGTTTTAGGAAAGCTTTCGAAGCATTACAGATTCTGAAAGATTGCTGAACATATCTTAGTATTATTGAAAGGAAAGAAATTTTATGTCCTAGCTGCGTAGGGTCACCTTTGCTTTGTTTCTAACTGCTGCCGTTATTGATAGTGTGTAAATTTTCTTTGGAGACTTTTTTTTTTTATGTAGTAGCAAAATATATCTAGTAAAATTCTGAAAAGAAACAGAAAATGTGCAATTTTGCTAGAGTTTTCAGAAAAGCCAAGGATAGTGTATTTTACACATCAAAAAACGATTAAAAGATACTACAGAGATTTCAATGAAAATAATGTTCTTTCGGTTCCATAAATTTAACGATCAGCAATACATAATCTTTCCTAGAGAAATGTCAACCTCGCCTTCTCGTGGTGCATTCTGTTTTCACTGAAGAGACTCTGGTGACCGCCAAATAGGGGTAAAGTTATACTATCTGGATTAGAGGAATGCTATCCCGCACTCACCAACTTTCTTGTACAACGTGGGGAGTTTTATATACAAAAACATATAAAACCCTCCTTCGTTTTTGCCGTTATCAAGCGAAGAAGAAATCAATAGGCGTATAAAACTTGTTTGGACGATATTCCGAAGAAATAGAACAATTTTCAAGTGCATTTTACCATTATGTCTTTAAAAATAAGTTTTTAATCAATGCATCCTTAAGTTCTTACTAATGGATCAGAGCTGCGGACAATTCAAAGCAGATGCATGGCTAATGTAATCAAGTAAGATACGAAAAGGAACTCGTGCATCAGGAAAATGAAAAAAAAATTTACGACACCACGGTCAAATTAAAGACCCTCAAATGGGAACGGGCTGGACGTTCTTCTAGACAAACTGACCACCGATGGACAACTCAAATACTCGACTGAATAACAACGCAAAGGACAAGGCCTAGAAGAAGACCGCGTGAGAGATGGAGGGAATGAATTTCGGTATCATGCCGAAGGGACATGAAAACAACTGTTCAAAGTGATCACCTACCTAATAAGCTGTAGGACCCCTTCAGCCCGCAAAACAGCTGCCACTCGGCGAGGCATCGATTGGATGAGGTGGCGATAGGTTATCCTGGGATATCTGGTACCATAATGTCAACAGCAGGACCTCCAGTTCCCGTGCATTTTGGGCTGATGGTGATTCAGCGCGAACCCGCTTTTCCAAGTCGAACCACAAATGTTCGATTGGGTGCATGTCAGGTGAATTTGCAGGCCAGGACATTCACAGAAAGTCACCAGCATGTTCCTCGAACCACTCCTTGACGATTCTGGCAATGTGGCATGGCGCATTATCCTGTTGGTAATTGCCATCACCAGCAAGGCACACAGTTGCCATGAATGGTTGAACTTGGTCTGCAACGATGTTCAGATACATGACAGTTGTCAGGGATTGTGCTACTGGGATAATGGGGCCTAAAGTGTCCCAAGCAAACATCGTCCCCAACATAACACCGCCGCGCCGGGATGTTTCCGCCCAACAGTGCATCCAGCTGCCCTAGCCTCCGTTGGTAATCGTCGTATCCACACTGGGCTGTCTACGTGATGCACCAGGAATCTTGATTCGTCAGACAAGCCGACTTTCTTCCAATCGTCCACAGTTCGATCTTGATGATCTTGGGCCCATTTCATGCGTTGTTGGCGATGACATGCAGTGAGCATGAGGACCCGGCTGGGTCTTCAGCTACGCAGGCCCATGCGCAGAAGGCTGCGATGAACTGTGTGCTGTGACACATTGCTCTGATCACCACTGTTGTAGGTGCGGGTGATTTGTCGCACTGTGGCCCTGCGGTCGCTGTGAACAATGCGTGACCTTCTCCGCTCCCCTCTGGCACGAACGAGCTGAGGACGACACACGGCTGGAGGACAGTTTGGCCATCTGTGCACCACTTTTGATACGTACTCACTTCAGCAGCACGTGAACAACCCACAAGCCGCGCCGTTTCCAAGATCGTAGTTCCGAGGAGCCACGCCATCACAGTTTGTCCTTTTATCAAACTCCGATAAATCGGCAGCTTTTCCCATTCTGATTCCGAACACTCTACTAATCGAAAGATGGTCCTCTTGTTGTATTTATAGTGCTCTGTGAACTTCACTTGCGCCACCGATAGGTCTCCAGGCGCGCTCATTTCTCTAGTTTGGGGGTGGTCATAATGTAATGGTTCATCGGTATATACAGTAGATTCCGGTAAATTGGACCATTGGTTAGGTTAGTCGGGGCAGCCAAGTTTACTCGGGACAATTCTGGTTGGTTGGTTGATGGGTTTTATTGGCGCAAGGGCCAAGTGTGGCCAAAGAGCGCCAGACACGAGACCAACAAAACAAAGACGTTAAAAGCGTGGCACAATAGTTAAAATCAGGCAGACGTAGGAAACAATTTTAAAAGCTAGATGAGTTTTAAAAAGTCAATGTGTTTAAAAAACGAAAAGACAGCGAACGTATCGCACGGGTCCCCTAAAATCCTCCGCAGCATAGCTGCGCTGTCATCCAACAGATGAGGGACAATTCTGGACGAACGTCCCAAATTAGCACTTTGGGATAAAGCTTCGCTTAATTGGGTCAAATTGTTCTAGCCCTGATGTGTCCCAATTAATATATAACCAAATGCTCCAACCCCATCATAAATGCACAAATTCAGGGACAAAACAAGGCAAAAGCAAAATCCGAATTGAAAACAAAAATTTAAGTATCTAAAGAATGTTTTTTAAAAAGAATATACCCGAGATACAAAGTGCAGAATGTCAACCTTAGATACAGATGAACCATGCCGTTCTCATCAGGTGAACACCGGTTTGATAAGCAGCTTTTCGAAGTCACGGCAAAGGTAAGCGTGAACCATAAACCTGCCGTAGTGTTCCCTAACTACTCTCAATTCTCGGATTCTCCCGTTTCATAGGTTGACGCTCTCAATGTGTGCTTTGCCATACTACATTCTTTGGAAGAACTTGCTGACATGAGTAAAGAAGTAGGATTAAAAATGAACTTTCAGAAAACAAAATTGATGTACAATGCATGCTTTTACAATAAATGAAGATTGACGGCAAAAATTTGGAGGTAGCCAATATCTACATTTACTTTGGGCAACAGACATCAAGCGAGGGTCACATTAATGAAGAAATTGATCGGCGTATAAAACTTGGTTGGAGAGCTTTTGGAAAAAACCGCACGATTTTCAAGAGCAATATACCATTATGTCTTAAAAGAAAAAGTGTTTATTCAGTGCATTCTTCCAGTTTTTACGTACAGAGCAAAGACTTCCACTTTAAATGTACAAAGACCGCAGACATGTGAAAGAAGCATGAAGAAATGCATGCTTGGTGAGGAAGAAAGGAATAAAAACTCGTGGATAAGGAAAATGACAAGAGTGGAAGACATCATGATAAGAATAAAATCCCTGAAATGGCAATGGGATGGACGTATTGCTAGATGAACGGGACATCGATGAACAACTGAAATACTAGACGAATACCAAGGGACAGGAAAAGACCCAGAAGAAGACCATGTGGGAGATGGGTGGATAAAATTCGAAGTGACATGAAGGAGATTGGCTCAAGGCAGACCGTTGTGGAAGAAACTTGGGCCGACCTTCATCTAGCAGTGGATTGATAATGATTGACAATGATGATGATATATATGGTACAGTGTGTTTCGTGGAAGTATAACTGCATTTGTTGCTGAAAAAGTAATTTCAAGAAAATTACTAGAATTCTGATAGGCGCCTGATACGAAATTTAGGCGTTTTTAAAAGTAGACGTAATTCACACCGTGGCAAAAATTTGCTAAAGTCGTTCTCCTATTTCTAACTAAAACACTGTACATCTAACTCGCTAAATAAGCAAAATATTGTATAGGTCGAAATAAACTTAAAGACAGAGAGAGAAAAATTAAACTGTGCATATAATATAATATAGAACACAATTGTCTATTTATGTACTGACAATTGTCAGTGCATATAAAATAACTTTTCTTTCTATGTACTTACAACTGTCAATTGTATATTTATGTACTGACAGTTGTCAGTGTAGGTAAAAAAAAATTTTCTTTCTTGCAACCAGATTTGTAAAGTAGAACTGTGGCGATTTATAAAGTTCTACAAAAGCTAGGAAATGAAAATTATACACATTCTGATAGAGCCCGAGTACCAATAGAGTGCGACGGACAGTTCATATTTTTCGTTTTCTTTAAATAAAATATTAATTGGCTTTGGAAATAAAATTTCAACGCTATTCTCTCACTCACACACATAGCTATAAGCATATAATTAATAAGCTATTAAAACAGGGGGGCGGTAATACAATTAAGCCTACTCTTAATTTCATTTATACACCTTTGTAATTACGTTTCATAATTGTGGTCTGAGTGGAAACAGGAATTTGCCGGTGCCCATATTGTGACCAGCGTCTCTAATCTCCGGAGTAAGTTGGTCTAACCGACTGAGCTACACCGACAGAATGTATCGCTGCAGATTTGTCGACTTGACACATGCTTCGCTTCTGTAGTACGTCACATAATCTCACTTAGATTTTTTTTTCTTTTTAAGCGAAGAAGAACCTTTCATTAATTTCAGACGATGTGGGGAACGAACATCACACATTTTTCGAAATACCCAACGGCCAGTATTATCCATTTTTATGCTCGGACACCAATGTGAAAACACGAATCCGTCGATGACGAATATCGAAGTCGCGTCTCCTCGCTCCGGAGTGAGTTGCTCTAACCAACGAAGCTACACCGACCAAATATGTTACTGTAGATTTGTCGTCTTGGCACGTGCTACGTCACATCTGTAGATATACATAACAAACGTTCCATTCTAAAGATATACATATATACGCCTGAAATCTGTTGAATAGTGAGGATGTTGTATACTAATTTTGACAGATTCTCAGTGAAAGCCTACAAAATTGACATATCGCTTTGGTATATAACTAGAATAACTGTGTAAAATGTGAAAGTACAAAATATTTCAGAAAAGACGTTATTGCTTGTAGCCGTCATATTTAAAATTCCGAGTTGAAGGCGGTTTGAGAGGACTCATTCATAAAAATCATGTGCAATCAGGGCCGTAGCTACCGGGAGGGCGGTTGCCCCTCCCAGAATGGTCATTTCCGGGGCGTAAATTTATGCTCTAGGGGATGTAAAATATAGAAATTGTAACTAAAAAGAAAATTTACACGCTTCATTTCTTTCTTTTTAAAGACTTATGTTAGTGTCAGAGTATTCCATGCAGTTAACCAGGGAACAGAGTAACATGCACTATGAGGTGTGAACATTTCATATCCATGAAAGGAATTTTCCAAAAAACAGTGAATGGTGGCATAGAAAGCAGTATGCTGACATATATATGACTTTTCCGAACATGTTGAAGAGTTGATTAATCTTTTGTGCGCTGTTGCACAAAGTTCTCTGAGCGTTTAACCTTGAACTGAATTATTTCAAGCCCTTCCCCTAAAGCTTCTTCTTATTGTAATGTTCACTATCCGATACTCCAGGGGTTCACAACCTTTATTATCGACGACCCAAAATCAACAAGACGATCAACTTCGCTACCCATGAGTCTATTTTGAAATTCAAAAATGCTAATGTAATAATATAAATAAATGTTGTAATTATTCATTATTACACAGTGTAACAAAATTTTTGGTTTTTGAAATTAGTCAGGTTCCAGTGGCTCAAACAAGTGTGTGTGTGTGTGTGTGGGGGGGGGGGTTAGGATTATCTATATAGTGGGAAGGAGCCATCATAAAGTACTTCAGGGATTTTTTTATTATTTTTGGACTCCCCTCTCCCCGATGTCACATTTTGTCCGATTGTTGACCCCCCTAAAAAGTACATCATAATTCCCGCAACCCCCTTTATTTTTGACGACTGCTTTTAGAAGTCCGTTGAGAAACAGAAAGAATACATGTAATTATTTAAAGGAATATTTCATATATTTACACATTTGTTTCAGAAAATATTTATTATTTAGGCATTAATATATTCCCAAATGCTATTCGAATTTTATCATTCTGAAATAACGATCTATTATACAAATGAAAGCACGCATTCAAGGTTGCGACTCTCCCGTTTATACCAGCTACAAAACACGATATATTTGGTTGTACAAATACGATATCTTAATATTCTGATTTAGCTGAATATTATCAGAAATATTTCATACCTTTTTAACTATTAAAAAAAAAGAAAACAAGAGAAAACAAAACGAGGAAATGCCATCCACTATTTTTTTGACGCTGGACGTCCAAATTACTAAACCTCCCCCTATGTCACGTTTGGTCCGGTTGTCAGGAATCCCCCCCCACCTCCTGTGATCTCGGACGTACTTTATGGACAGCCCCGAAGGTATGAATAATGGCATACTGTGAGACAAGTAACAAGAATTACTGGAAATTAAAACTTTTTATAAAACAGATTTCAAAAACGATTACTCACAATAGTACAGAAGAAACGCTTGGAGGTCCCCGTGATGTCATCTCCAGAAATTACGGGGCTTTTACACATGTTAAACACGAAGAAGGTTTTTAATTTAAAAAAATGAACACTTAATTTTTTTTTCTGAGAAACACCTGCGAACCATGTCGGAAGCCCCAGCGATCCAAGTTTGGGTCGCGACCCATAGGTTAAGAACCCCTGCGATACTTATTCGTTCTACGCTGGTTTGTTTTCCGTTCTGCATTTCTGTGGAGTGTTTTGTTGTCGGCGTTTTATTTGGTATTTACAAACTATAGTTTTAGGTATTTACGTAGTTTTTACATTTTTAATAACATTATGTCAAAAACCTGAAGTGCGATTTTTGAACGATCGTAATACTTTTTTATAAACGGCAGTGTGTGAGAAATGAAAAATTACGCATTATTTGAGTGGAACTCGAAGAGGAGTAGTTTTGAACTCGAAGGAGCGTAATTTGAAGTCTCGCCCTCCCAAATAAGGTAAAAGAGAAGCTCGCTGCAGACAAGAGAAGTCTAATTTGAAGTCTCGCCCTCCCAGATGAGAGAAGAATGCTACGGTCCTGCGTGCAATATAAAGTAACATTAAGAAAGTGATAAATAAAACTCACCACCAAGTCGCTCGGACCAGAGGGGTCAAAAGCACGGTTAGGAGAAACAACAATGTTACCCTTCGAGAGAAGAGCATCCTCAAGAGTTCTTCCACAATGTCTCAGCTCTGACGGCTGCTGAAGAACCACAATAGTCACTGGAAGACGAATAAACAAACAGGCACATGAAATCCACGACGTCCGTTCATTTCACATGACTTGGAAGTGAAACTGACAAGAATCCCCACTTATTATTTCTGTTTAATTGAGCAGGCGATTTTTCATAACAGAAGTGAGCGTTGAAGAGCGAGGTCCCACATTGTGCCGAAGAGGTATCACTGAAACATGCGGCCTGTAGACATCGCCCGCAGCCGAAGAGAAGATTCGTGCGCCGTTCGCGTACCAGGAGTGAAGTCCAGTGAATGAAGCAGTGAGTGAGTAATCGGAAAGAGAGAGGAGAGAGAGGGTGTCTCTGCGCGGCGCACAGGGGCAGGTCTCAGCGGCAGGCCAATCACCGTCTGCTCGGAGTACTAAATCCGCTGGCCGAAGGAGTTAATAATGATTTTCCAGAAAGATCGCTCTCCATGAAATTACCTAAGCACCCCCGAGTGGGTGGTTGACCCGTATGCACTGGACTGTGCTCGTGGTACCTTTGCTTATAATTATGAGGCTTGCTCAGGGGACAAAACCCGCCCGGGTGGGATGACTCACGAGGACATAAACGCGCGTAAACGGAGACCAGGTAATTTAAAACGGAGCAAGGAGATGGGAAATGCTCCAAAATTGCGGTATGCCGCTTTTGTATGTCATTAGTTTTTTCAAGTTGGGGCACATTTTAAGAATAAGGAAATGATTGGGAAATAATTTCGCCATTAACTTAATCATTGCCTTTGGAGTAAAGCGACGAACACGTGGCGACGAGTAAATTGATATGCCATTCGGGCAAACGGCATCTGCAATTTGCAACGTGAAATCCGCGACGCAACCTGCAGCTATTAAGTTTTTACTGAAGTGAAATAAAAGCAGTAAAAGTTAATTAACTTCGCTGTTTCCCGAAAATGTGTTTTGCATTTCCAGTACGGCTCGTATTTCGTTAATTGGAAGTAATCTCAGAAATCTGTTTTAACAAACCGATTTTGCTTCCACAAGATTATGTTCATCGGCTAGCGCTTAATTCGAAATCAACACAAGGAAATTGCGGACATTTCAATTCACAAAGTGTTTAATTGTGGCGCTTATTAATTTGAGAGGATATACATTTCAAGTAACCTCGATGTCAGTTTACATTACAACCCGTGTTTAACGATCAATCAAATGGTTTATAATGCTCAGAAATGACGACTTACTCAATAAATGGGAGCGTCCACTTAATTTAATTTCATGATTGATAGCCCAAAGTCAGAGCCCATTTAAGAGGGGAAAAAAAAAGATTTTAAAAATACGAGGCCCGGGGCTGCAGCCTCCCGGGCCTCGCATTTTTAAGGGGCCCCAGAATTGAAAGACTCTGGTGTAAGCCATGGTAACCAACACTTCTGTCGTTGTGAGATACACAGATTACATGTAGTAAAAAATGTAAACGTTTGCACTTACCATAAATTTGAAGTTGTATTCGGGTGCCATCATCAGCATCATCAACCATCATCAATCCACTGCTGGATGAAGATCTCCCAAGTTTCTTCCACACTTGTCTGTCTTGAGCCTGTCTCCTCCATGTCACTCCAGCATACTTTCGAATTTCATCCATTCATCTCTCATGGGGTCTTTTCCTGTCTCTCGGAATCCAGTCTAAAATTTCACTTGACCATCGGTTATCCGTTCTTCTGGCAACATATCCAGCTCATTGCCATTTCAGTGATTTCACTCTGGCTATGATGTCGTCCACTGCTGTCATTTTCCTCATCCCCAAGTTCTTCTTCTTATCTTTCCTGGTTACACCAAGCATGCATCTCTCAATGATTCTTTGAGTTGTCTGCAGTCTTTTTATGTCCTTTTTAGTTAAGGTCCATGTCTCTGCTCCATACATAAGCCCTCGCAGAATGCATTGTTTAAACACTTTTCTTTAAAGACATAATAACGTACTGCTCTTAAAAATTGTACTGTTTCTTCCAAAAGCTCTCCAGGCAAGTTTTATACGACGATTAATTTCATCAACATGACCCTCACTTGATATCTGCTGCCCAAGATAAATGTAGGTATTGGTTGTTTCAAGCTTTTCTCCATCAATCGATAAATCTTCGTTTCTTGTAAAAGCATTGTACATCACTCTGGTCTTCTGAAAGTTCATTTTCAATCCCACTTCTTTACTCTTGTCAGCAAGTTTTTGGACCATACTCTGCAGCTCTGAAGGGGTAGTTGCAAAGATGACTACGTCATCAGCAAAACGAAGGTGAGTTAAGTAATCTCCATTAATCTTTATCCCTTTGTTTTCCCAGTTCAGTTGTTTTTCGTACTCAACTCATTTTTTTACAAAAATGTTTTTTACCATGGTTTATGCCCGAGCCCTTCAATTATGCAGGATGCCTAAAGAATTGACAGACTCTGCGGGCGTTTTTTTTTTTTTTTTTTCCGCTTTTGTAGGAGTCAGCAAAATGTACAGTCCCCCCCCCAGTCCATCCTGAAAAATTTCGAAAGCATTACAGGTGCTTTTTTTTTTTTTTTTAGTGCACATCTGTAATTAGGGACAATTTCCATACATTAAGGAATCGTTTGAATCATGATATTTGGATCATATTATTTTGTCCACTACTTCATATAACTTTTTTTATTTATTTTTTTTTTTTTGGTTGGAGGTTTAACGACCACCGTGAGCAACTCAATGGGCTATAAGCAGTCGCCCGTCCCTAATTTAGGGTCACTGGTTCCAGGGAAGGGGGAGAGCCAGTGCCGTAAGACAAACACAACATCCATGCCTCACCGGGATTTGAACCCGGACCCCTTTCAGACGAATGATCAGAGGCCATCGCTTAGACCACTGGGCTACCGGGGCGGCTCATATAACTCCAACAACCTGAACTCGGGAGGGGAGGGGGGTTGAACCGGACTGAACTTATATCCATCTTTCAACCATGCATCATGCATTTTTACATTTTATTGCTAATACTGATTCGTCCATGAATCATGGGCTTACACACTTCAATATGGCGGGGATATTTTAATGGCTTCCTCACCATATTTTGGAAATGTTTTCTCCTGGGTATTTTTTATTCTGCCACCCATAGTGAAATTCTGGATGGGACTCTGAATACTGGGGCCCAGGGCTGCAGTCGGAGCCTGGCGCCGCCAGAATACTTTTTTTTTCAAGGCATGGTGGCAACAGGCTACTTTTAACTTCACTGAATCGGACTTTTTTAAAATTTAATTTATTCAATCATCGCGAACTGAAATCGATATTTTTTAACACAAATAATCTCAACTGAATTTTTTTCTCTTTCTTTTTCACGCACACACACACACACACTCTCAGAACGCCAGACCACTACTTTATTCAGGACAGTACTACTGGAAGGCCCCAATATGTTGTCCAGGCCCGGGCCCTCTGTCTTCTTAAATGAGCTCTGCTTAAGTTTCCCTAAAAGTGAGGCCAGACGGGTAACGGATAATTTTCAACAAGTTAGTAAAATCATGCAATGCATTGATTATGATACGCTTTCCAACATACCAGAAATTACTACTCAAGTTATGTGGATAATGGCTGTGGAATAAATCTCGCTCCTGTGACCTTTGACCCTATTTCGATGATATTCAACAGAACCGGTTCCCTATACCTCCGTAACAACATGATAAAGTTTTGTTGCAATAGAAGCAGTTTTACGCAAGTTATGAGAATAATGGCTGTGAAATAAATCTGGCTTTTGTGCAATGACCTTTGACCCCATTTCGTTGATATTCAACAGAACCGGTTCACTATACCTCCGGAACAACATGATAAAGTTTTGTCGCAATCCAAGCATTTTAGGTAAGTTATGATGCACAGGGCAATGGAATGGATCCCACTCCAGTGTCCTGACCTTTGACCCCATTTTCAATAGGGTTCGTTCGCAGTGGCTCCCTACCACATACTAAAATTTCATCGAAATCGAACCATTTTTACGCAAGTTATGAGGCATAAGGACAATGGAATATATCCAGCTTTTATGCCCTACCTGACCTTGACCGCATTTTGCCTATTTTTAATAGGGTTCGTGCCCAGGTGGTTCCCCACCACATACTAAAATTTCATCGAAATCGAAGCATTTTTTCGCAAGTTATGACGCATAAGAGCAATGAAATGGATCCCGCTCCTATGTCCTGACCTTTGACCCCATTTCGCCCATTTTCAATAGGGTTCGTCCCCAGGTGGTCCCCTACCACATACTAAAATTTCGTCGAAATCGAACCATTTTCACGTGAGTTATCGTGCGGACGGACGGACAAATCTGGATCATATACGCTTCTTCAACCTACGGTTGGAAAGCGTAAAAAACGCTTTCCTCTGTCAAAGTACGATCCATAGACGCTAATAGATTGTTTATCGCATTTTATTCACATGTGAAAACAAATTTGTCCACTCAGGAGTAAGTTGCTCTTCCAACAAAGTTACACGGACGGAATATATCGCAGCAAATTTGTCGTCTTGACACGTGCTTTTTCTCTGTAGTACGTCACATCATCTCCCTATTAATTTTTTTTTCCTTTTTGAAGCGAACAACGAATTTTCATTAATTCTAGACGATGTGTGAAACAAGCGTCACACATTTTTCGAAGAACCCAACGGACAGTACATCCATTTCTACGTTGGGACAACAACGTGAAAACACAAAATTGTCCGTGATGTGGATCGAATTCGCGCCCCCTCACTCCGGAGTAAGTTGCTCTCCCAACGAAGCTACACGGACGGAATATATGACTGCAGATTTATCGTCTTGACACGTGCTTTACCTCTGTAGTACGTCACACACATTACGAAACCCTTGGTCGTTTAAGACAAAGCTTAACGTAAGAAAAAGGAAAGAGAGGGCATCGAATTCTTGTGCCTAATGAGCAGATCCTTTGTAGCTCCCTAATAAAAAAATCAGATTTTAATCTACTAATACTGAGAATTTTGCACAGCAAAAAAACATAAACAACTAGAAACTGCACAGAAAATCACGATCGCTTCTTCAGCGATAAATGAAAAATAAATTTAAACCATTTTATTTTTGTTATATTTAGCATTCACCATGAGGAGAATATTATTAAAATAATAAAAATCGTCATAACTAAACACTTTGTGAAGTTAAGGTGGATCCACCTACAATGTTTGCCTTGTATTTCTAACGGGAAAACTTCTGTAGCCATTTTCTTCACAATCAATGCCCAAGGATGAAAATTTGAACATCGATAAAAGTAACTTCATATTATAGCTTAACGATTATTATATTAAAAATCTATAACGTTTCCTTTGGTGGTGTTGAAACCAGAAAACAGATGGCGCGATCTGTACATTGATGACGTCAGTAGACAAACAAATGCTGGATTGCTTAATTATGGTTAAGTTTTAGAAAAAAATTAAGTATACTAGGCTATAATATGAAGTTATTTTTATCGATGTTTAAATTTTTATCCTTTGGAACGCATTAATTGTGAAGAAAATGGCCGCAGAAGTTTGCCCATTGGAAAGGTGGACGTCAAGTAATTTTACTTCCTATACTTCCAATGAGAAAACTTCTGTACACATTTTCTTCACAATTAATGCGTTCCCAAGGATGAAAATTTTAATATCGATTAAAATAGCTTCATTTTATAACTTGGTATACTTAATATTTTCTAAAACATAACCATAATTATGCAGTCCAACATTTGTTTGTCTACTGACGTCATCAGAGTACATGTCGCACCATCTTTTTCTGGTTTCAACACCACCAAAGGAAAAGTTATTGATTTTTAATATAATTATGGTTATGTTTTAGAAAATATTAAGTATTTCAAGTTATAATATGAAGTTATTTTAATCGATGCTCAAATTTTCATCCTTGGGAACACACTAATTGTGAAGGAAATGTGTACAAAAGTTTTTCCAATGGAAGTATAGGAAGCAAAGTTACTTGACGTCCACCTTAAACGTCAGCAATTTCCTTGTGTTGATTTTGAATTCAGCGCTAGACGAATCAACCGATGAGCATAACCTTGTGGACATGGGCTTACTGATTACTCACTCAACTCCCGCAGTGCTGGGAGCCACACGGCTAAGAGGGCCTCTAGCTTCACCAGAAGGATTTTTAAATTTTTTTGCGGAAACTTCATATGAAACTAAAGAAATGGCCAGGAATTTTTGACGGCAGTTTTGAATGAAATATTAAAAAGAAATGGAATTTTTGGTACTTTTTTTTCAATAAATAACTAAAATCTTCAAGAAATCATTTTCGCTTTACTTTATACAAGACGGGCTGACGGGAAAGCAGCTATTCTAGAGGACTTGAGCCCTGTTTTCACAGACATATCAATAGTTCCTATGCGTGTGTATTAAAAAGAGAATGTGAATAAAATATAAGCAGAATATATAGAATTTTTATACCAATGCGGATCGTGTTGTATATTACACTTGTTTGCACATAACTACGCATCGCCGCCCCGGTGGCACAGTGGTCTAAGCGATGGCCTCTGTTCATTCGTCCGAACGGGGTCCGGGTTCGAATCCCGGTGAGGCATGGATGTTGTGTTTGTCTTACGGCACTGGCTCTCTCCCTTCCCTGGAACCAGTGACCCTAAATTAGGGACGGGCGACTGCTTATAGCCCATTGAGTTGCTCACGGTGGTCGTTAAACCTCCAATCAAAAAAAAAAAAAAAAATAACTACGCATCCTTCACGATATGAGCTAAAAGGTGTTCTTCGCGGAAACGATAAAACAGAGACCTGTGTCATTTTTTTATAGCAGAGTAAAAAGACTTTTACTATGTGCAAATATTGTGACATTATGTTGAATGTGTTTTTTTATATTCAGGAGTAAACAATTTAAGCAATTTTACTCTTTTTATGCCACAATTCTTATTTGTAATTTCTTTATTTGCTTACTTATGTTCTGTATTTTCGTATAAATCGGAAAAGATCTTTAGACACTGTCACACGACCGTTACGTGCTTTGTGTGTGTGTGTGTGTGTGTGATCATGAGGCATTTCAAAGAGGCTGGCCTTAGTTCTCTAAACGAATAAAATTTGCATGATATGATTAACTGGTATAAAACTAGGGACGTTTTTCTAATTATAATGTGTATACATTTGTGTTACACGTAATAAAGTGTAACAATTTTGGTTTTACGAAAAATAGCTACAGGTTCGAAAGAATTTGAATTATTAAAACGCACGTGAAACCTAGTTAATAATACGCAATTTTAAAAGTTTCAGCAATTAAAAGCAAATAGATTTTTGCAAAAGGGCCTGGAAAATATTTTTGCGCCCCCCCTCGCACCCGAGATTTTCAGGTGCGCTAGTTCTTGTGGAAGTAAAATCGATTTTTAAAAACAGATTTGCCGCCCAGGTGGCGCCGTGATCTAAGCCATGGCTTCTGATCATTCGTCCGAGATGGGTTCGGATTTGAATCCCGGTGAGGCATGAATGTTGTATTTGTCTTACGGCACTGGTTCTCTCCCTTCCCTGGAACCAGTGGCCCTAAATTAGAGACGAACGACTGCTTAATAGCTCACTGGTGGTCGTTAAACCCCCAATAAAGAAAAACAAAAAAGAACAACAACAATAGATTTCTGAGAATATTTCCAATGAGCGGCTTAGCCACGGGGCATGCTCACAGGTTCCCTCTGTGAGCAATGTTTTGCGCACCTCTTTCTTCATAAAACTGATCAAAGTTAATGCTGAGTGGTAGAGGCGTAACTAGACATTTCTACTACCGGGGCGAAACACAAAATACTGCGCCCTTAACTGGCAATTTTTTTTTTTTTAATTTAACGACCGCCAGTCCCTAGATTAGGGCTCCTGATGGTTTCAGGGAAGGGAGAGAGCCAGTGCTATTAGACAAATATACGACCAATGCTTCACCTGGGACTGGAACTCGGGCTTACTCGGACGAACACCGACAAAACAAAATCAACGGAATAACCCAATGGTATCTCTGTGAGAGACTCATAATCAACAAACGCTGTCTTCAAATCATGCGTCCGAGGTGAGGCACGGATGGCGTGTTTGTCCAACGGCACTGCTTTCTCCCTTCCTGGAACCACTGGCCCTAAATTAGGAACGAGCGACAGCTTGCTGCCCATCGAGTTGCTCGCGGTGGTCGTTATACTATGGGCATCCTGAAAGTAATGCCTCCTCCTTAATAACTTCTGACATTTTGAAGTTATTTTAATAAAACTGCGCTGACATACACTGCGATATATTACCAATGTGGGAACAAATTTTGTTTTGAGAATCGGAAATAAAGATCAGAATGACAGAGAAAAGCAGCGAGGCGTAATTGAATTCCTGGAAAAAGAGGGAATGTGAGGCTCCAGAAATCCACAAACTCCTCCTGGCGGTGCATGGAGCTGCCACAATCGATATCAGTAATGACCAAAGATGGATAAAGAGGTTTCGAGAGGGAGAAAGTTCAGTGCCGGACAAACAACGGAGTGGAAGATCCGCAACTGCAGTGACAGATGCCAACAGGCAACGAGTGAAAGACCTCATCACAGCTGATCTTCGTGTCACCATCCAGGAGTTGTGTGGTGCAATTCATTGTGGTCATAATACTATGGAAACATTAATTAGTGATCTGGGCTACAGAAAAATTTGTTTAAAGTGGATCCCAAGGAACCTTACCCGTGAACAATGTGAGCAAAAGGTGGACATGTGCTGGTACCTCTTGGACTGTTATGAGGCGTAGGGTGAGGTGTTTTTCTCTAATGTTATGACGGGCAATGAAACCTGGGTGTTCTTTCATGACCCAGAAACAAAACGTGCGTCAATGGAATGGCACCCAACATCTTCACCTCGACAGAAAAAGGTGAAAAAAACTCTTTCTGCACAGAAAGTGATGGTGAAAGCTTTCTGGGACAAACGTGCTGTCATTTTGACTGATTTCCTTGAAAGGTGTGCAACAATAAACAGTGCAGACATTGAAGAAGCTAAAGGAAGCTATCAGAAGGAAAAGACGTGACTTTCCACTTCATAGTGTTGTTTTACACCATGATAACGCACGTCCCCACACCTCAATGGAGACTCACAGGCTATTGCCAAAATGGAGTGGACGTTGATGCCCCAACACCCCTACAGTCCTGATTTGGCTCACTCAGACTTTTTCCTGTTTGCCTCTTTGGAAAATACCCTTCATGGGAAACGTTTCGACGATGTGGCAGACGTTAAATGGGCTGTGAACTTGTGGGTGAAACGACAGCTTCAGGAGTTTTCCAAAATGGATTTTACCAACGGGATTAAAGATGGCGAAAATGTATCGAAAGTCATGGACAATACTTTGAATAGGCTAGCATCATTAACAACATGTCCAAGTATTTTGCCACCAAGTTTCACATTTTTGCTGCTATAAATAAAAATCTTATGAGGGTCGAGGCATTACTTTCAGGATGCCCTTTGTACTACCTTTCCTCCAACAAACAATTAAACTATGGCTGTTTGTGCAGCTTCTTTCAACTGCTTCAAAGTTCGGGCCTTCGGAACCACGTCAAAACGGGCCGAATGAAGATGGTAGTCGTGGCTCGCAGTCACAGTAATGGTAGAACAGCCCTCAGAGAATCTTCAGCAATGTGAATGACATCTTTATCTTGTAACGCCCGTAAAAACTCGCAACCGCGTCTTGAATTCTGAATGTGAGCAACTAACACCCTTAGAAACATTCTGAGGAAGAAATGCGAATTTTAAGTTGTCAAGGCTACCGAAACTGACGAAACATAAGCAAATTTTGTAAATGGACAAATGACGAAGTATGGCCAGTGAAAAGACAAGTTTGTCCGTGACGGGGATCGAATCAGCACCCCCACACTCCGGAGTAAGTTGCTCTCCCAACTAAGCTACACGGAAGAAATATGTCGCTGCAGGTTTGTCGTCTTGATACGTGCTTACCTCTGTAGTAAATCACCGGCCTGTAAAATACACCATATTGAAAAACGTCACCAGACACCCTTTCAAAAATAAATCAACGGACCCGCTGCGTTGTTAAGATGCGCGGTACAGCTGCAAACGGTATAAAACAAAACCTTGTAGCTGGCAGCGATCATATCGCACTGTTAGGTTGAGTGAAAATGTCGCGGCGGGAGAGAACTGACTTTGAGAAAGGAAAGATTGTTGGGTGTTATATTAGTGGATTGTCCATAAGAGAAACGGAGAGGCGTTTAAACATACCCAAGTCAACTGTTTTGTATGTACTGAATAAGTGGATGACACATGGAGTACCTGAATATTGAAGCAGCAGAACCTACCGGCAGACCAAAGAAAATCAGTTACAGAGGACGTCAAAGCCTCAGGAGAGTCGTTACAACTAATCGACGACATAAGACCTCAGTGTACAGGTGAATAAAAATGCTGGAACCTTAGTACGTACACGTATCATTCGCAGAGAACTTCATTCCATGGGTTACCGTGGGTGTGCTGCTGCTCATAAGCCTTTCATCTCCACTCGAAATGCAACTCGTTCGTTTAGCATGGTGTAAAGAACATTTATCGTGGACCCTAGATCAATGGAAACGGGTCCTATGGACTGATGAATTCGCATACAAGATCCATCAGTCTGATGGCCGTGTGTGGGTATAGCGGTAGCCGGGGTAACGCTATTTACCGCAGTGTACTGTTCCTACGGTCAAGTTTGGAGCTGGCAGTGTACTCGTGCGGGGGTGTTTTTCGTGGTATGGTCCCGGCCCAGTGGTTATCGTGAACGAACATTTTAACCAGCACGTCTACCTCGATATTTTGGGAAAATTATGCCCTACCAACTCTGTGACAATTCTATGGAACCGAGCCTTGTTGGTACCAGCAGGATAATGCACCGAGCCTTAAATAACTTGCACAATTGTGCACGCTGTGTTTTTATCTCATGTATGTAATGTTTTACCTTCACGGCGGTGTTTGTGCTGTTCTTTTCTAATTGTGTACTATTGTTTCGCCTGTGTTATCCTGTAAATCATGCCCAGCCAATGTCATGTGACACGATGTGTTTCTCTTTGTCACTTCTGCAATTTTTATTCAATAAGCTTTGCTTGCAGCATTTGTTATTCATCCCCATTGTCATTGCAGTGTATATACCATCATGTTTTTAACAGTTTTGTATTATTTCCCAGTGAGACGCCCAATACTGTACGTCTCCCTCTTATGTTTTCTTATGATAAATTAGAATAAAGCGATTTTGAAACCATAAAAGCAAGGACTGTTACGGCGTGTTTTGACGATAATTCCGTATCGTGTGTGGATTGGCCAGCACAGATCCCTGATCTTAATCCCATAGAGTACCTATGGAATGAATTAGAGCGCCGCATAAGAAGTTTGGAACCAAGGCCTACTACTAAGCAACAGTTAGCAGCAGCATTATGTACTGAATGGTAGCGCATACACTGTAAAAAAAATTCCGAAATTCACGGACAACTGTCCAACATTTCTTTCGTGAATTAACGAAGCATGTTTCTGATACTACCTTTCCGTGAAATGACGGGGAAAAAATCTGAATTTTACGGATTTTTCGTGCCACGGGAAAATTCTGAATTTTCATAAACCTTTCCGCAGTTTCTTTCTTATATTAACGGTAAATTACCATTTTAGAGATCTGTTAACGGAAAATTCTGAATTTTCATAAACCTTTCCGCAGTTTCTTTCTTATATTAACGGTAAATTACCATTTTAGAGATCTGTTAACGGAAAATTCTGAATTTTCATAAACCTTTCCGCAGTTTCTTTCTTATATTAACGGTAAATTACCATTTTAGAGATCTGTTAACGGAAAATTCTGAATTTTCTGAAACCTTTCCGCAATACTATTCTTATACTGATGGTAAATTATCTTTTTCAAGATGTGTTAACGGAAAATTCTGAATTTTCAGAAACCTTTCCGCAATTTCTTTCGTATATTAACAGAAAATCTCCGTTCTCACTTTTTCCGTATGACGAGAAATTTCCTCTAATAGTAGTGATTCGTGGAAATACTTGAGGTTTGATTAACTTTCAAATTTTAATCGTCTGTCGAATTTTGAAGTTCCGTAGCGAGATCGGATATTGTGGATAGCATATCACATAGATTTTGTTTGTTTTTTGTGGCCCAGGATATTTCTCCTTTCCCCTATTTGGTGCACAAGGTACTTATTATATATTGTGTTACTGTAAGGAACCGGGTACTTATTGTACATATGATTATACGATGTATGTGTATCCAGTGGCGGCGGAACCTCCCGGGTCCGGTCAATAATTTCAGCCAAGATTTTTTTATTTATTTGGCATATGTGCGATTGTTGTGATGTGCCTTAGAAAGTTCCTCTAGGTAAGTGGTCGGGTGGTCCTAATCCCCAAAAAGCTCCTTAGGCATTGCCTTTCTTCTGTTTGCTCCGGGAAGCGGGAAGGGAGGGGGTGCATCACGATTCGAAATTTCGGGCCCGGTCAACGAACTTCATTTTTCGCCTCCCCTGTGTGTATCAGTATTTGGACAACTTAAGACAAAAGCTATTATAGCCATCGAGAGTAAATTTCATATTTAGTTTTTTTGTGTGTGTGAAATAATACTATAAAAAGTACATTTTTCCTGTTTAAAAGATAAATGAGTCATTGTCAGTTTAAAAAAATCATGTTGCAAAGCAATTTGTTGACCTATTCAGAAAAATAATAAGCTCCAACAGAAAATAGAATGACTAAATCACTCACATTAATGACAAAAAACAAAATTTCTTTGTGGTATGATTCATTTTATGAAATACGTGAGGTTAGCTGTTCAGCCTTTGTGACGCAGTTGGTAAAGGCACAAGTTGCCTGTCCGGCGAGCTATAGCGACGGGTGTTCGATCCTGATCGCTGCGGGTAAGTGCTGTGAAGGTTTGTTGATTTTGCGCAATTTCAATTTATGTACGGAAAAACGAGAAATGAATTTTTCTGAAATAAACGGAATTTCTGTCTACGGAAATATCTGTGAAAATACGGAAGTTAAAATGAACGGGCACTTTTCGAAACGGAAATTTCTGAAAAACACGGATACATACCGGCAATTTTGCTGCGCGCTATTTTTAGAAATATTCCGTGAATTCACACCACTTATTTTTTACAGTGTACGTATCGCTGTGTTCCAAAACCTTGTCGAAAGTATGTCCCGAAGGGTCAGTGCTTGCTTGCATTAAGGCCAAAGGTAGACAGATACCGTACTTATGTATATCAATAAATGCAATGTTGTGTTTCTCTTCTTGGTGTCCGGTGATTTTTGTCAATATAGTGTTTATACCAGAAACTCGTGAATAGCTTAGCTTCCAATTTTAATCACACTGGAAGCAGCCAGTATTGCGTTCTTTCTTTAGCCGCGCCTGGGGTGCACTAGCCACCTCCCTCGCCCCAATTATGCCTGTGCTGAGTGGAAAAACCCAATATTTACCCAAATATATATTTAAACAAGAAAGATGACACCGGATTTTCGGGTGTAATAAGCACGTCTTTTGAATCCGTTCTGACGCAAATTAAATTTATCAAAGCTATTCAAAGTCAACGGAACCGGTATGGAAAACAATAGTATCTGACTGAAAAAAGAATTTTTCAATCGGGGTTTTAATCCCTCAGATATTGCTGTAAACGGAATCGTGAGCTTACGCTCCCTGGTTGCAGACTTGTGCGTTAAGAAAAACATGAATTTGTATGAGAAACATTTCGCACCAGTAACACTCTCCAACACAGAAAGAATTTTTCAAATCGGACTCATAGAAACAGAGATATCGACAAAGATAAGATGTGACTTTACGTCCCCTGGTGGGAAAACCATTCATTATTTTAGGAAGAAAGTATTCTCAAAAAGTTTTTCCCTATGAGCGGTATCGGTCCAAGAACAAAAAATATTAGTCGAGTTTTCAGGAGCTCAGATTTTGCTACAAATACATCCGAAGCAGAAATTAACCCTTATGCCCCCTGGTGGCCAAGCAAAACATTAGAAATTATGTGAAAAATATTATCCATCAGGTCTTGTATGCGATACACGAAGAATTTTTCAAATCGGAATTTTAGAAGCAGAAATAACGCAGAAAAGGCAATTTACCTTTGTACCCTCTAGCGGAAAGTCTATGATTTACTTGAAAATTTTAAATTTATAGGAAAAACATTTCGCATCGGAAACACTATCCAACAAAGAAGGAATTTTTGAAATCGGACTCCTAGAAGTAGAGATATTGACAAAAATAAGATATACATCTACGCCCCCTGGCGCAGAAACCACGCATTATTTCAAGAAGAAAATGTCCCAAAAAGGTTTGTCGACATAAGTGGTATCGGTCAACAACCGACTTTTTTTGCAATCGAGATTTTAGCTCATATTTTGCTGCAAATACATCAGAAGCGGAAATTAAGATTTACGCCCCCTGCTGGCCGAACCATTTTTTTACAAAAATTAGAAATTATGCGCAAACGATTTTCCACCACGAGCTGTATCCGGTGCAGAAAG
The DNA here is from genome assembly GCA_039090855.1 of Macrothele yani. Classification (NCBI taxonomy): domain Eukaryota; kingdom Metazoa; phylum Arthropoda; class Arachnida; order Araneae; family Macrothelidae; genus Macrothele; species Macrothele yani. The sequence continues at coordinate 134,987,284 of CM077025.1, forward strand.
AATTTTTCAAATCAGAGATTTAGAAGTAGAGATATAGGGCGAAACCCAATTTACCTATACGGCCCCTAGCGGAAAGTCTAGGAATTATTTATAAATTTTGAAATTATATGAAAAACATGTCACACTAAAAATACTATCCAACAAAGAAGAAATTTTTCAAATCGGACTCCTAGAAGTAGAGATATTGACAAAAATAAGATATACATCTAAGCCCTCAAGCGGAGAAATTGAGGAATATTTTAAGAAGAAAATATTCCGAAAAGGTTTATCGATGTGAGTGGCATCAGTCCACGAAATGATTTTTTCAATCTATATTTTAGAAGCTCAGATTTTATGGCAAATACATCAGAAACAAAAATTAATGCTTATGCCCCCTAGTGGCCAAAGTATTCTTTACCAAAAATTTGAAATTATATGCAAAAGATTTTCCATCAGGAGGTGTATCCGCTGAAGAAATGTTTTTTTTCAAATCAGAGTTTTAGAAGAAGAATTATTGTGAAAAATGTAATTTAGTTTTACGCCCCTTAGCGGAAAATCTATGAGTAATTTGGAAAAGTAACTATGTCTAAAATACTCTTCGACATAAATGGAATCAAAAGATAAAAGAATTTTTTCAATCGAATGTAGAAGCAAATATGTGGAATAAAACGTATTTTTAAATTAGACATCATCTGCATTTACGCCCTCTAGCGGCGAAATTGTACATCGTAAAAAAAAAAAAAAAACGAAATGAAGGATCATCAGTCGCATATTTCAAGCTTCCCAATTCAAAAAGAATTTTTTGAATCGGACTAATAGTTGCAGTTATATCGTGGGTACAGACGGACTGACAAACCGGTAACATAAGCACGATCTTATTTTACAAAATACGTGCTAAAAATAACAAGTTAGTAAAGTCATGCAATGCACTGATTATAATATGCTTTCCAACATACCAGAAATCATTACTCAAGTTATGAGGATAAAGGCTGTGGTATAAATCTCGCTCCTGTGCCATGACCTTTGATCCCATTTTGATGATATTCAACAGAACCGGTTCACTATACCTGCGAAATAACATGATAAAGTTTTGTCGCAATAGAAGCATTTTTACGTAAGTTATGATGCATAAGGGTTATGGAATAGATCCCGCTTCTGTGTCCTAACCTTTGACCCCATTTCGCCCATTTTCATTTGAATTTGTCCCCAGGCAAGCCCCTACAACATACTAACATTTCATCCAAATCGAAGCATTTTTACGTAAGTTATGACGCATAATGGCGATGGAAGTGATTCCGCTTCTATGTCCTGACCTTTGACCCCATTTCGCCCATGTTTCTTTCAATAGGGGTTGTCCCCAGGGGCTGTCCTACCACATACTAAAATTAAATCTAAATCGAACTTTTTTTTCGTTAGTTATGGCGCATAAGAGCAGTGGGAATGGGTCCCGCTCCTATGTCCTGACCTTTGAACCACTTTCGTTCACTTTCAATAGGGTTGCTTTCCAGGTGGTACATACCCTACCACATACTAAAATTTCATCGAAATCGAACGATTGTTACACGAGTTATCGTGCGGACGGGCCTACGCGCACAACGCGGGACGTAATGAGGCAGATGGGAATCGCGACCATCTGCTCGAAAGAGTGTGACGTCATAAAACTTTAATAGGATCCACACACAACGCGTGACGTAATGAGACATAAGGCGTGACCGCGCGTCATAATCTCAATCGCGAGCTTGTGACGTCATAAGATTTCTAAGCATGGGTCACATTAATGGAACGACGCCATGACACTGAAAACGTGGTAATTCGGGGTGGTTGTTTAACCCACTAAACGAATTTTCCTAAAGTCGAGATCAAGCAAAATCGAGTTCTAGTACCAGAAAACGGTAGGTTAACGACTTTCATCAAAATCCTTAGAGCCGTTTTCAAAATAAAATTTTCATAGATACAAGAATTGCTCCTTTAAGGTGGACGTCAAGTAATGTTGCTTCCTATACTTCCAATGGAAAAACTTCTGTACACATTTTCTTCACAATTAATGCCTCCCGAAGGACAAAAATTTGAACATCGATTAAAATAGCTTCATTTTATAACTTGGAATACTTAATATTTTCTAAATCATAACCATAATTATGCAATCCAACATTTATTTGTCTACTGACGTCATCAAAGTACAGGTCGCACCATCTTTTTTCTGGTTTCAACACCACCAAAAGAAACGTTATTGATTTTTAATATAAGTATGGTTATGTTTTAGAAAATGTTAAGTATTCCAAGTTATAATATGAAGTTATTTTAATCATTGTTCAAATTTCCATCCTTGGGAACACACTAATTGTGAAGGAAATGTGTAGATAGGTTTTTCCATTAGAAATATAGGAAGCAAAATTACTTGACGTCCACCTTAATAGTATGGGATAAGGGCGATGGAATGGATCCCGATCCTATGTCCTGACCTTTGACCCCATTTGTCACATTTTCAATAGGGTTCTTCTCCAGGTGGTCCCCTACCACATACTAAAATTTCATCGAAATCGAACCATTTTTACGTGAGTTATCGTGCCGACAGACGTACGGACGGAAAATGGTGGGGCATATACGCTTCTTCAACCTACGGTTGGAAAGCGTAAAAAAGAAAGCTGTGAAGTCTAGTTGCCATTCTATTAAGTAGCAGTGAATGCCTCCTCATTCGCAGGATAACAAGTTGATACGCTCCTTCAGGTATCAATTAGGACTGAATACATTGGTTTTCGTTTGTGGGGTGTTTCACTTTAGATCTGCAGATGAACAATGCGATTCGGCATTTTATTGTTTCACAGTCAACATATATGCAATGACAAGTTAAAAGCTTATGGCAGCTTCGGTTATTTCGCCCTGATGACCTACTCAGTATTCACATTGCGAGCACACGCGGGAGCAGTATAAGGTTGGTGTGAATTCTACGTTTGATTCTCGTGCTACTTTCGGAAAGAAACTATTTCGTTTTCAGTACCATTTTTTGTTTGTGCATTCTCCTGTACAATAAAAAGGCAAATCTGAAAGGAAATTACATCATACTCTCATAAGAAAAATATTTTACTATACACGTCCTCCATGATTTTTGAGAAACAAGTGCATAACACAGTGAAAAGTAAGGGGTTAAAATAAATTTAATGTTATACGCGGTTTAGTATGTCTAAAATGAAATAGAAAATATTTCAAGATCATTGAGATTTAATTTTCGCATGCCGTATTAGTCATAAGTTTTCTCTCAGTAATAATAATAACAATAAAGTGCTATTGTTTTGGGCCCACCATTACCAAAGGCCCAGGAGGCATGTCTGAGCAAATAAGAGAGAGAGAGAGAGAGAGGTTCATAAAATAGTTTAACTTTTGTTTCGTATGATTTCCACTTGTTCAAAAACAGTAACTGGAAAACGTACAGATTTCAAAGCAGTGATTCACCAAGGGCAAAGGTCGGTAAGATAGTTTCAGCTTTTTTATTAGCTCCACCCACACCTCCCAATTTTCACTTGGACCAGTTAATGGTCGAAGTCTTTTATGGCTTCACATTAAACACTGAAGAGCAATTGAATTAGAGATACCTGTCTAGTAAAGTGTAGCACCACCTTTCGCCCTGATGACGGCGGCGATTCTTCTCGGCATGGACTCGACAAGACATCGGAAGCGTTGGGAAGCCATACGGATCCACGACCCCTGAACAAGCTCCCGCAGTTTACGGGGTCAGAGCCTCGAACATCTCTCTCGATGTCATCCCAGATGTGCTCGATGGGATTGAGGTCAGGTGAACCTAGCTGGCCAAGGAAGCGAGATCACGTCGGTGGAATGTTTATCCAACCATTCGGATACAATTCGGGAGCGATGTCATGGTGCATTATTTTGTTGCAGGATGAGGTCCCCAGTGGGATGTTGAAGACGCACAAACGGGAGCAAATGGTCGTCCAGGATATCCCAGTAACGTTGACCTGTGAGGGACGATGTCACGCGTACCAGGGGTCCCATTTCAGTCCACGTAAACAGTCCCCATACAAGAATGCCACCCCCACCAGCTTGCAGAGTACCCTACTGGCAAGAACGATCCATCGCTTCATGTGGTTTGCGCCGTACTCGTATCCTGCCATCCGCAAGTACCAACGTGAATCTCGACTCATCAGTCCAGGGAACATTTTTCCACATGTCTAGGGTGCAGTGACGATGTTCCCGCGCCCATGCTAACCTTTGCACCGTGTGATGTGCGGTCAGCAGCGGTACCCTCGTGGGACGATGGCTTCTGTACCCCATAGCGAGGAGATGGTTCTGGATGGTGTGGCTGCTTACACATTTTTGTGCACTAGCATTAAATTGCCGAGTGATTTCTTGCACTGTGGCCCGTATATCCGCTGTTACAATGCAAGCTAGCCGACGATGACCCCGCTCATTCACACGCTGTTGTCCACGGCAGTTGGTCCTTGCAGGGATGATTTTACCGGATTCGATGTACTCACGGTGCACCCGTGACACAATGACTCGTGAAAATCCCAGTTCCTGCATGACTTCCGAAATGGAGTGAACAATTCGTCGGGCCCCGACAATTTACCCACGATCAAATGCACTTAGATCCTTCGTCTTATCCATACTGCGTCCGATTCTTACTGATTCCCGTCGCATCACTCGTTGTATTGTCGGATCGTTGCATACGTCATGTCGTTTCCGTTTACAGGGCCGCCCACAGCGCCACATTTGCATAACGCCAGCTGTCATTAATGCAATTGCTCTTCAGTGTATAGCAAAGAAAAGATGCACTAAGAAAAGTTTACAATGCTAAATCATTAGAAAATCCAAGATTAAATCTAAGAATCTTAAGCTTTTAAGTCATGTTCTTATGAGAACAATGGAAAATACAATAACTTTTTATGAAAACTCTGCAGATAATTTATTAGTTTGAAGAATGCACTACGTATTAATTACCACAAGCATATTGTTACAGTTTCGCGTTTGTACGGACTTGGTAGTGATTCCCCATCATAAGTTCTTTGGGGGCCCCACTCAGATGTCTTAGCCTAGGGGCCCACTCAAATGTTTTAACCTATGAGGCCCACTAAGGACTTAATCCGGCCCTGCTTCGATTGTAATCGAGCACCCCATCTGATACACAAGCCCTCCACCCACGAAGCACCTTGGCTGCGCCCTTGCTTCCAATTAACGAAATACGAGCCAGCTTGGAAATGCAAAACAACATTTTCGGGAATACAGGCTATAAGGAGACGTTCGTCCCTAGCGTGGTTCTGTTGCCTCAGGGAAATGAGACTTTCAACGGTGTACACTGTTAAAAACTTTGTGATATGTTGCACTAAAAATTAATGCCACACCAGTTGCTGTTAACCAGATTCTTTTCAGCGTTCTGTCGCGTGGGTTCGTCACATCTTCGCCTATAAGCAGTAGTGACGCCATTCGTTCAAAACGGAAGGCGGGGGAGGGTTCTGGGGGCTAAGAATCGTACGCGGAAGCGGGGAGGGATATGAAGTTCGTGACAGAAATTTTATTTAAAAATTACTTTCATGTAGATTTTACCTGACAATGATTATGTTATTCCCAGTAAAAAAAAGAAAAATTTTCAGGTACATGCTGTGTGTAATACTTATTTAATGCTAGGGCCGCGGGTGGCCTAGTGGTCAACGTTCGTGACTGTCACGGAGAAGACTTCGGGTTCGATCCCAGGCAGGTTCGAATGCTCGAACCACTAAATACTAAAAACGTGCATCGGATGGTCACGTTAAACCGTTGGGGCCTCGGGTACTGGCTTCCCGGTAATAAATAAGGGCGTCTTCCTCCCCCTTTCTACCTCGCTTCCGTGTCACTTTTTTTTTTTTGATTGGCGGTTTGAACGACCACCGTGAGCAACTCAATGGGCTATAAGCAGTCACCCGTCCCTAATTTAGGGCCACTGGTTCCAGGGAAGGGAGAGAGCCAGTGCCGTAAGACAAACACAACATCCATGCCTGACCGGGATTCGAATCCAGACCCCTTTCGGACGAATGATCAGAAGCCATCGCTTACACTACTGCGTCACCATGTGTCACTTTCCTATCGGGCACTCGGCCCAAATCTCCTAACTTCCTGTATCTAAGGGTTGTTTAAGACCTGGGGTCAGACACTCCCTTCCTAAAATCGTCTACATATGACCTGATTTGATCTTATTCAATGCTATAGTACTGGGAACCATGGATGCCAACTTCCATAGCGTTTAACAAGTTATTTCTTCGGAGTTTTAACTTACGTCAGATAGTCACCAGAAATTGGATGCTACTTGCAAGGACGTACACTATAGTAATATGAAGAAAAAAGTTTTCGGTACTTGCTGTAGGTAGTATTTATTCAATGTATGGGAACACCATGGATGCGAACTTCCATGGCGTTTAAGAAGTTATTATTTCTTCAGGGTTTTAGCTTACTTCCGTCGTATTTAGCACGTCTTTTGTTAAAAAAGATCGTGCTTATGTTATCGGTTTGTCCGTCCGTCCGTCTGTACCCACGATATCTCTGCAACTATTAGCCCGATTTGAAAAATTATTTTTGCATTGGGAAGCTTGAATTATGCGAATGATGATCCTTCATTTCGCTTTTTTTTTACGATGTACAACTTTGCCGATAGAGGGCGTAAATGCAGATGATGTCGATTTCAAAAATACGTTTTATTCTTCTTGAAATAATGCATGGTTTCTACGCCAAGAGGCGTAGAGGTATATCTTATTTTTATCAATATCTCTATTTCTAAGAGTGCGATTTGAAAAATTCCTTCATTGTTGGACAGTGTTACCGATGCGAAATGTTTTTCCTATAAATTCAAAACTTTCAAGTAAATTCTAGAATTTCCGCTAGAGGGTACAAAGAAAAATTGCGTTTTCTGCGTTATTTCTGCTTCTAAAACTCCGATTTGAAAAATTCTTCATGTATCGCATACAAGACCTCATTGAAAATATTTTTCATATAATTTATAATGTTTGGTAAAGAATGGTTTGGCCACCAGGACTCATAAGGGTTAATTTCTGCTTCTGATGTATTTGTAGCAAAATCTGGGCTCCTAAAAACTCGACTAAATTTTTTGTTCTTGGATCGATACCGCTCATATAGATAAACCTTTTGAGAATACTTTCTTCCTAAAATAATGCATGGTTTTCCCACCAGGGGACGAAAAGTCACATCTTATTTTTGTCGATATCTCTGTTTCTAAGAGTTTGTAAACTCACGATTCCATTTACAGCAATATCTGAGGGATTAAAGAACCGAGTGAAAAACTTCTTTCTTCCGTCAGACTCTATTGTTTTCCATACCGGTTCCATTGACTTTGAATAGCTTCGATAAATTTAATTTGCGTCAGAACGGATTCAAAAGACGTGCTTTATTACACCCGAAAATTCGGTGTCATCTTTCTTGTTAAACTTATAATTACAAAAATGGCTTCCTTCTACTACTCTGTCAGATATTCTCTCAGAGGATTCTCTCCTGGTTGTAGGTGGTAGATGAGTTCGGGCTCAATTTTAGGGGCCCGGGCCCGGATTCATGGAAAATTTTGCTTATCAAGGCTTGCATTTATGCATTATACACTGGCCAAAGATATGGCCCGAGCAAAGATTAGTTTAAAAATCATTAGTTTAAAAAGTTTAGTTCAGTTAATCCACTTCACATTATTTATATGTTTTTACAAATACTACGCATAAAGCCAAATGTTCTAAAATGTGGATATGAAAATAAATAAATAACCAACGTGTCCTTCGACCGTATCAGGGGAATCAGTAATTTTAGTAAAAGCTGAAGAAAAGAAAATCGTTTAGAAACAAAAAATTCCATTCGTTAATTCTTTTTGATTTCTAAATTTATTTTTATTTTGAATAAATTGCATTATAAAACGTACAACGCCGTACAGACAGTTGCAAGTGTTTAAAATTTTGACTCTAGAAAACTAATCTTTGCAATATAATTTACATATATGCTAATTGGTAAAGGTAGTTTAGAGTGATGTAGTAGAATATAAAAAAAAGCATGTAGGGAAATTTCCAAAATTAAAAACAAAAAGAACGTAAAAGCATTCCAGACCAGATTATTCTGCATTTTGTAACATTAACAAAGTTTTGCGCTTAATAGTATAATAATCACAATATTATCATATGTGTGTGCAGTTGCCAGATGAAGTTCATCATGAATAAGAGAGAGAGAGAGAGAGAGAGAGAGAGAGAGAGAATTGCGTATAATACCTCAGCGCTTCAACTTGATCTTCTTTTCTCTAAAACTCGACCTGCTGCACTAAAAACCAACGTCACCCCAAAAACCGCGGGAATGAGGAAATTTAAAAAAAATAAATAAAAATACTTCTAACTGCACAATTTTGGAAATTAATACATCATTTTAAAGGTAAGATTCTTGATTTTTAATAAAATACAAAAAACGGGAATGTGATTTTTTCCCAGTTTTTCGATACCAGACCTCCCTAAACTAATCCTTGCTTGGGCCATAGCTTTCGACAATGCATAATGTAAGTCTTGCTCGGCAAAATTTGTCTTGCAATGGCAGCTAGCTCAGGAAATTGAAACACCTTCCACCATGATAACAAATCCACAATGAAATTCAACACGTGTAATTCAACCGGGCTCGGAATCATACGTGTTGAATTAATTACAGTAATGAAATCAAATACGTGCAATTCCGAGCCCGGGCACGGGTTTTTCGGTAGTTAATGAATTCTGAGCCCGTCCGGGCCCGGGCCAGGCCCGAGCTCATCTCTAGTAGGTGGTGCTCCTCATACTGCTGAACGGCTTAACCCAGTCAAAATAAAGCAACCTTTTTGAGAACTTTTTTGCTTTTTTTTTGGTTTCTGTACGCCGATCTGTTCCCCACAAAACGAATAAACAAGTTCGTAGAGCAAATACCAGCTAGCCTTCCAATTATTATCAGCGCATCATGCACTTCCGTATAGTTTGGGCGAAATTTTTGTTTCAATTGGATCGCTAATAACAATACTTATTTCTAGTTTCTTTGCCCCGTTGACGAAACTACTTGATGCGCTGATAATCGGAAGCCAGCCTGCTAATAAACATTCTTTTCTTTAGCTCTGACAGAGAAAGGTTTTTTATCCTCCACTGCCCTCGTGCATCGAATAATTTCACCGGATGTCATTAATCGGAAAAGACACGAAACAACGTATTTCTCAGTTCAGAGGAACGCGTATAACTTATCCAACGGAAATGTACCTCGATTAAATGCCCTTAGTACAAAGTCGCCAAGTCTAAATGTATTTCGTCAAGTATGAATTTCCTAAAACTTCGCATCCTGCACGTGTTCCTTGCATCAATGAATTTACTCTCCCTTCATTGTTTTAAGAAAGACACAAATGTCGTCGAGTATTCTATCATTGTGTTCGGAATTAAATTTGTCAGACCAAACCTTTCAGAAATGTGAAAGTTGTGCAAGTAGATTATCATATTATCCTCAGTACATAACAACACAGTATAAAAACTAACCCTAAGAATTCAAATTATAGCACCATCGTTACAGCAAAGGTATATTTTAAATTCGGGGGTGAGTGATGGAATGTTAATCAAAATTTGGAGATGATCAAAACCCAAAGTGAACAAGAAGACCCAAAGCAAGAATGGGACACGTGACTAAAAATATAAACCAAATAAAAAAAATGCTATTCTTTTTTTTTTAGCTCGCCTTTCGGGAAAAAGTACGTGCTTATGTTATCACTTTGTCAGTGTTCAGTCCTCCTGTGGGCAATATTTCTCTGCAACCGTTCGATTTGAAAAAAATATTTTTGCCTTGGGAAGCCTGAAATGTGAGAACGATGATCTTTGCTTTACGGTACTTTTTCGATGCATAACTTCGCCGCTAGAGGGCGTAAATGCACATGACATCGAAATCAAAATGAGTTTTATTACATATGATTGCTTCTAAATATCTGATTGAAAATTTTTTTCTCCCATTCGATAGCATTTATAACGAAGACTATTCTAGGTACAGTTTTGTTTTCAAGTAGTGCGCAGTTTTCCCGCTAGGGGTTGTAAAGGCGAATTGGTATTTTCCCGATATTTTTGCTTCTGAAAGTCCGATTGAAAAATTCTCTTGGTGGGAAATGTTGTGCATAAAATTTCTAACTAGGCGAAACCCGTCGGAATCAACGGTTAGTTTCTTTTTCTTTTCTTTTTTTGAAAAGAATAAACTCATATGAAACAACAAATGAAAACATTATTTGATTGAAAAATTCATTCAACTACTTCAGTAAAGACAATAGTCCAGGTTCGTGAACGTGTTTTTTTTTTTTTTTGACTGAAGGTTTAACGACTACCGTGAGCAACTCAATGGGCTATAAACAGTCGCCCGTCCCTAATTTAGAGCCACTGGTTCCAGGGAAGGGAGAGAGCCAGTGCCGTGAGACAAACACAACATCCATGCCTCTCTGGAATTCGAACCCGGAGCCTTCACGAACGAATCATCGTAAGCCAGCGCTTAGACCACTGCGCCACCGGGGCGGCCAGGTTCGTTATGAGCATCACGACTGCACCCTTTTTCAGTCGTAAAATGTGAGGCGGAAGCTCAGTCACCTCGATCGTGTGCAAAAATTCAACTGGATAGTGCACTCTTTCACTCTCATCTTCTGTCACAACTGTGTTTGTAAATATTGTTGGAATGAGATTCGCATTGCGAATACTCTTCATTCTCTCTTGTCTGAGACATATAGTTGCGACTTATTGATCGCTCACGCCTTCCAGTAAGGCTCTCACGTTTTCCTTTTTTTCTGCGGGAGAGACATTCTGTTAAGGGTAGGTATGCAATAAAGTATTTACTTACTTTAGGACTGATCAAGAGCACCATGCACACACCAAGTCTGTCAGTGAACTAAGCGCCCGATGTAGATAAGGGCCGCACGCTTCTCCCATAGACTATACATGGGAACTTTGCCGCCCCTTCACGCCCGAACCGTTGCCCCAATATCAGTTTTCTCTTCGACTGGCTCATCTACATGGTAAGACCTTTATTTTCGTACCTTAACCATATTTTTACGTTCAGCCGTTCTCTCAAAATAGGTCTCACAGTAAAAAACCATGTAGAATGAAGATATAGATGGCGCAACTGAATATGTACATTCTAAATATTTTGACTAACAATGGTCAACGGAATGTTTATTTACATTTTTACATAATGGGAAACGTCTTACCTACGTGAATAAACTGGACCGAATTAATATTAAATTGTATATTTGCATCACACAGTCCAACGGCATAACGCAATCAGGTCTTAGAGAGTGTTCGCTGTTCCGATGAGAAGAACGTTGATACGAATGCCTGCTAACGTTGCTTTGCACAACGGTTTGCTCAGAAAAGAGATGACTTCTGACTTTGGACTATCTCAATCCCTCCATGCTCCCGCCTTCAACTGCGCGCGAGTCAACCACACGCTTCTCCCATAGACTATACATGGGAACTTTGCTGCCCCGCCACGCCCGAACCGTTGCACCAATCTCATTTTTCTCTTCGACTGGCACATCTACATGGTAAGACCTTTATGAGTGCAAATATCAGATAAGGATCAGAGATTGGGGTTTGTGCAACTGACCCATGCCCGTTCAGAATTGCATCAAGACTTCTGCTTCCTATAGCTCGTATATGTCTCTTATTCAAAAATTTAATATAAACTTTGTATTAACATTTCCAAATTATCTGTAAAAAAAAATTTCTTTCCCAAGAATTGCATGCTCACAAGCATTATTTCCGGCTCCCTTTGAAATCGCGATAAACGTACTGATCACATTACATATAACATCTAACCTTCACCATTTGTTCTGATTTATGCACGTGCGAAATCTCCACAGATTCCATCAGAATGAATGCATTATTGAGCGTTGAAATAAATTTGTCATCATGCCAAGGTAAAGGAATTTACGTCTGGGGAACAATCCCAGGTTTCATTGGGAAAAGAGCGAAGAGAATGCAGCATCACCTTTCACTTAAGGCTATATTACTCTTTCGTAACACATCTGATGATGGAGTTCAAGAATGGAGAGGAGGAGAAGGAGGAGGAGGGGGAGGATTAAACCTATTCACATGCATCATTGCAACGTCGCAGCATATTCAAAGGAATTGCATTTCACAGAATGAAGCTGTAGTTTGGATATTATCCATTCTGTTATTGCTACTGTGGAAATAAAAACTGAGTCTGACGGGGTTAAAGCGTCCGTACCTTCCTGGAGGTGCTGTCGCCTGTAAAAGAGTCTCCTGAATGGGCGAAAATTAATGAGACAACCCTGACCGGGGTCGTAAAATATCATGACGAGTGCGAGAAATTTCCTTCGGGGTGTATCTCTGTCATCTCCGAATGGAGCGTATGCCAACATACGCCAGTTTATGGTCACGATCGCCGAATAATTTATGATTATTTGCTCTTTTATTTATTTATATTTTCGTTTTCCCCTACTTTTTAAATCCACATTTTTTCCCCCGTCTGCAAAGGCTTTCTTTCGTTTGTCCGAAGTTATTGCCTATGCTTTTCAATTATGCATGCAAATCACAGCTCTGTCTGAGCTTGAATCCATTCGAAATAAAGAAGAAAAAGTTATTGAAATTCACAGAAGGTACCGATTCACGTTTACTGTGAAAGTATAAAAGACCGATTAAATGTAGTGCTTTCACATGGAGGAAAGAAAACCAACACTAATTATGCTGAATTCGAGGATGTCAAAATAGAGGATTGCCGATGTGTGTTACTCAGGTATCTGTTTATCTGCATTTGCGAAGCGGAGGAATTAAGAAACAGAGTCCGGTTTTATGTCTGAAGACTGTCAGCATTTTATTCATTCCAACACTGTAAAAAAATTTCTGAAATTCAGGATCCCTTTTCTGTGATTTCTTTCGTGAATTAACGAAGCATATTCCTGATACAACATTTTCCGTGAAATCACGGAAAGAAATCTAAATTTCACGGATTTTTTTTTACCACAGAAAAATTCTGAATTTTTAGAAACCTTTCTGTAATTCCTTTCGTATATTAACAAAAAAACTGTGTTCTCACTTTTCCCGTATCCATATGACCAAAACGTTCCGCTAATAGGAGCGATTCGCGGGAATACATCAGGTGTTAAATTTCAATCGTTTGTCGAAGTATTTGATTTCAAAGTTCTGTAGCGAAATCGGATATTGTCGATAGCATATCACGTGAAATTTTTATTATTGTGGTCCCGGATATTCCTTCCCCTTTCCCTCATTTTGTGCTCCAGCTGTTATATATTGTATTACCGTAGAAACCGGGTGCTTACATTATTGTACAGGTGATTGCAGGATGTGTATGTATCAGTCTGGGAGTCCGTAAGACAACGGCTACGAGGGTTGTATCAAAAGTAATCCAAAAGTGGGCAGAACGTTTTCATTAACTGACAGAGGTCGTTCAAACTGCACATGTTGGTAGAGTAACTCTTTCTCTATACAAAAATACTTCTCAAAATAGTCTCCATCACAAGGGATGCATTTGTGCCACCGTTGAACTCAACTCTCGAATCCTCTTTGAAAAAAATTCAGGTGTGGACTGTTGTACCCACTTCTTCACAACCACTTTTACCTCGTCTGTGCCATCTAATCATTGCCCCAGGAGACTACCCTTCAATGGACCAAACAGGTGGAAGTCGGAGGGCGCCAGATCTGCGCTGTAAGGTGGATGGAGACCCGCCAGCCTAATTTCCTGATCGCCTGATTTCTTGCGAAAGATGTGTGTGTTTTCATGGTGAATGTGGATCCTTTTCAGATTCTTGTTCGGTCTCTTCCTCCTTATGGCTTCCCTAAGCTTCTTGAGTGTCTCAATATACCGCTCGCTGGTCACGTTCCAGAAAATCAAGGAGGTTGACACCCCTGTCATCCCAAAAAATAGTCACAATGGCTATCTGTGCTTCTCTCTGGCTCTTGAACTTCTTAGGCCTTGGTGAAGAGGTGTGACGCCATTCCATGGACTGATTCTTCGTTTCCCGATCGTAAAAAATACATCCACGTTTCATCCCCTGTCACCAGATCGAAAAACAAAACGTGTCTTCATAAGCTTGAAACGCTTCCAGCAGATCAGAGTAGACTTCCATCCTTCTCTCCTTCAAATCGGGTGTCAACAACCGATGTACCTATTTTGGACACACTTCCCGATACCCTAAGTCTTCCACCACCTTCTGTATGGCATTGTGACCACAGTCCAGTTGTGCAACAAGCTCATGGATTGTGACTCGTCTCTCCACGTGAATCAATTCATTCACTCGCTGACGATTCATGTCAGTGGTCGCAGATGATGGTCTCCCACTGCGTGGTCTGTCTTCAATGCTGGTTTCCCCTTCTTTAAACTTCTTCATCCATCTGTGCACATTGCTCTTGTCAATGGGGTCATCTCCGTAAACATTCTGCAGCCTTCTGTGGATGTCGGACAGCCTTCACCTTTGCTTCGTCAAGAACTCAATGGCGGCATGTTGCTTCTGCTTGGAATCCATTATTTACCTGCAAAGAAGAAGGGTTACTATAGAGAAAGAGTTACTCTACCAAAATGTGCAATTTGAACGACCTTTGTCAGTTAATAAAAAAGTTATGCCCACTTTTCCATTACTTTCGGTACAACTCTCGTATTAGGAGTAAATTTTATATTCAGCAGTTTTGTGAAATATTACTATAAGACAGTACATTTCACGTTTTCTTAAAGATAATTGAAAGTGTTTGTCAAGTTTGAAACGATCTCAGGTACCAAAGCGTTCCGGCCACCCCGGTGACGGAGTGGTCTAAGCGATGGCCTCTGATCATTCGCCCGAAAGAGGTCCGGGATCGAATCCCGGTGAAGCATGGATGTTGTGTTTGTCTTACGGTACTGGCTCTCTCCCTTCCCTGGAACCAGTGACCCTAAATTAGGGACGGGCGACTGCTTATAGCCCTTTGAGTTGCTCACGGTGGCGTTATACCTCTAATAAAAAAAGAAGCGTTCTGTTGCTGCCAAAAATCACGATGAAAAGAACAACTTAATTTGTAGTAGTCCTCCCACAGAAAAAAAATTACAAATCTATTAAAAAAATACTAAGCTCCAACAGAAAAACAAATGACTAATTCACTCACATTAATGCCAAAAAAAAAGTCATTATCGCGTAATTAGAGTTTTACTTTCATCGTTGACTGTAACACAGGAGCCTTTCTGGCTCAGTGGCTAAGACGCCCGGTTTTTGCTAAGCCAACCCAAACGACCTCAGATCTAAGCCCATCACGGAACGGAATCTCTGATGCAAGGGCTGAAAATAATTCGGCGTTTTCCATTTTGCGAAATTTCTGTGTCAATACGGAAAATCCCTAAAAGGATTTTTCTGAAATAAACGGAATTACTGACTGGAAAATCTGTGAAATTACCGGTTAAAAAAACGGGCACTTTTAAAAACGGGAAATTTCGTCAAAAGACGGCCATTTACCGGCAACTTTGCTGTACGTTATTTTCAGGAATTTTCCGTGAATTCACACCACTTATTTTTTACTGTGAACATCCGTTTAAATATGCATTTATGGTGCCGAAAAGTTAAGAAGCAAAATCGAAAGACGCATTTCTGACGTTTGTTCAGATATCTGTAAATTTCAGGACTCTCCGGACTTTCGCCGGTCCGATATCTGATTATCTGCAAGTAGGACTCCAAGGAATTGCAAAACGAAATCCTTTATATGTAAAAAGACTCTTCGCGCTATCGTGGGTCCGATATCCGCTGATCTGTTCTTCCGGGGACAAGAAATAAAGAAACAGAATCCTGCCCATTTGCAAAAAAAATATTCGAACTTAAGTAGATCTGAAATATATTAATTTGCAATCAATAGTAAAACTATGCTAGTAATCCGATTTATTGGCGTAGGAATGTATAAATACGCGTTTCCAAGCTTTCGCACTTTGACCACATGGCTTTTTCTAGGAACTTAGACAGAAACTGCAATCTGAAAAATAAAACGCTTTAACAATTTGGAGTCGGTGACTTGACTTGACAATTTGACAGATTTCTGGGGAAAACTTCGAGTGATAATTGAACATTTATACTACGTACAGGTAGTGATTTAGCGTGCACCCGCTTTTCCAAGTCGAACCACAAATGTTCGATTAGGTTCATGTCAGGTCAATTTGGAGGCCAGGGCATTAACAGAAAGTCACCAGTATGTTCATCGAACCACTCCTTGACGTTCTGGCAGTGTGTCATGGCGCATTATCCTGTTGGTAACGGCCATCACCAACAGGGAACACAGTTGCCATGAATGGGTGAACTTCGTCCGCAACGATGTTGAGATACCTGACAGATGTCAGAGATTGTGCTATTAGGAAAAAGGGGCCTAAAGTGTCCCAACAAAACATCGCCCACAGCACAACACCGCCGCCGTCGCTGGCCTGTGTCAGCCCAACAGTGCATCCAGCAGACTCTGTTGGTAATCGGCGTATCCCCGCTCGGCTGTCTACGTGATGCACCAGGAATCTTGATTCGTCAGACCAGGCCACTTTCTTCCAAGCATCCACGGTCCAATCTCGATGACATTGGGTCCATTTCATGCGTGTTGGCGATAACGTGCAGTGAGCATGGGGACCCTGCTGGGTCTTCAACTACGCAGGTCCAAGCGCAGAAGGCTGCAATGAACTGTGTGCTGTGACACATTGCTCTGATCACCACTGTTGAAGCTGCTGGTGATTTGTCGCACTGTGGTCCTGCGGTCGCTGTGAACAATGTGCTACAGTCTCCGCTCCCCTTTGGCATCAATGAGTTGCTGTCGACACATGGCTAAACGACGGTTCGTCGTTTAGCCATCAGTGTACCATTTTTAATACGTACTCACTACAGCGGCACGTGAACAAGCCACGCCGTTTCCGAGATCGTGGTTCTGTGGCGCCGTGCCATCAGAATTTGTCCTTTATCAAACTCCGATAAATCGGCAGCTTTTCCCATTCTGACTCCGAACACTACTAACCGAAAGTCGGTCCTCGGGTTGTACGTATACTGCTCTGTGAAGTTCACCTGCGACACCTTTCGGTCTTCAGGCGCGTTCATTTCCCTAGGCTGGGGGTGGTCATAATGGAATGGCTGATTGGTGTACATGCAGCGCCATTTGTTTGCACTAATAGGAAACTCCCATTCTTGTTTTATTACTAGCAAAAGAACACATTATTATACCTACAACGGGTTTTTATTTGCAATTTTTTTTTGTGACATTTTTATGCTTACCTTGTATATTTGCTGCCTAAAATACTTAAATATTTTTACAAAAGCCGACCATGAACAGTATCTGTTAAAAATCTTTCCCGGAGCTTATCTAACATATTCACGGTCCTGAAATTGTAGATACGTGAAAAATATTGGTCACACTTTGTTTTAACTGATCCTGAAGAATTTTTCCTATCTTGTGTTTTATGGGAGGGGGGGGTATAATTCTCAGAGGCAGACGGGCTATCTGAACTATAATAATAAGTACAAACATCTCAACTTTTTATATTTATTCATGCATCAAAAGTAATGATAAAAACTAGTGGCAAGTGTTTCTATCTGTGCAATGATGTCGAAGGCAAGACGGAAATGATGGTTGGACTAAAAGCATATCAGTTAGGAATGGGTATACATTCCACTTAATTCATTAATTGCTTCTCCTTTCTTTAAGGCTCTCTGCTAAGAAAGAATAATTGGCTTCAAGCCTGCTGAACAGCTTGTATGATATTCTTTATTTTGTTTGAATTATTATTGTAGCTATAAATTAGGCGCCACACGGTCGTATCGCTATTCTTTTTTTGATTCGTAACGAAAATGTCCTTCGTGACTCAGGTACATTCAGTGGATATTCCAAGCTCTCTCCCCAACCTACCTGACGTCAGGGGAAATCAGAAGGCACCTTTATGCATTGAAATTACCTTTATAAATACAGACAGGAGGGTCTCTTGCGGATGATGCATTCGGTAAAAATTAGGCAGCAGAAAAGAAGAAGAGAAACATGGATGTGAGTGATGGGTGGAGCTTTTGTAGATACGGCTGAAAGTGTACGCATTTATATCTAGTTTTCTGCGCGCACGCATTGAAGATTTAAAACATCGCTTCTCTAAGTAAAACTATATCTTACAGATTCGCCTATTGGCAACTACTCGTTCAAAGATGGCATTAATTTGATGCCGGCGGCTGACACACAGACAGGGCTTTTCTTTCTGGCGGAAATTGGCGCAAGGGTACTGTTTTTAACTCTCAAATTTTGGTTTTGAATTTTGGAATAATTATTTAATTAAAATACCGTAATAAACGTTGTAGGTAACAAACAACATGTAATTAAGGTAATACATGATACATTATCTCTCGTTGCACAACCGTTGTGCAACTGCGCATTATATTTAAGGGAAAATAGACTAGATAGTTAACAAGAAATCAGGAAGTTATCCAAGTGGTTTCAACTTAATGGAATAGACATAATTCATGGTATTAAAGAATACATGCAACTTTGAGAAAAAGATAAAACTTAAACAACTTTTACAGCTAAAGTGAACTTAACAAACTATTGCTGTATCATTTAGACATTGTGAGATGGAATTTTCTCAGACGAATTTGATAATAAACGCAGTTAGGTCTTCTCTTTCAATCGCAGCAAAACCTTGTGGCCACCCTTCTCGGACAATAACATTGGATGACGTCACGAGATAATCTGACCTCTCTCGGGAAGACGCTAAATAAACAAACCAGACATAACGCTTCAGGTTTTTCTATCGTGTAGGACGTTTAGCTAGATGGCGGCATCAAATGTATATTTAACATTCATTTATTATTAAATATCGTGATGGAATATTTTACTAGTGTATATAATGTACACCGCTGGCCACCCAAAATGCAACACCAAAAAGGAAGCATCCGATTGGCCTGAAATTCGCAGCATCCGTTGCCCGCCAGAGGACATGCAAACGGTTAGCATTGCAGGGCATATGCAAATCATGTGAGCCCAGCACGACACCGAGAAGCACTATAAGAAGGGTGCACAGAAGGCGAGGTGAAAGTAGTGGAAGTCTGTTGTGCTGCTGGACCTGTGCGTGGGAAGCTTCCTGATGCCTCGTCGCAGAATACGGCAGTCATTCCAGCACGTTTCGGAGTTCGACAAAGGACGAATAGTGGCTTATCGCGACAGCGGTTTATCATACCTAGACATTGGCGCCCGTGTGGGATGACATCTAGCCACAGTGAGGCGAGTACAGATTCGGTGGGTGCAGGAGGGACGGACGTACCTCCTGGGCATTGACGGCTCGCACTGCCACATCACGAACGTTAGCGCAGGAATTAGGGTGCGTTGCGCAACAACCTGTGTCAGCACGTACCGTTCGACGTGAAGGAGCGGGGACTTGTCGCACGGCGCCCATTGCTCCGGTTACCATTGAGGTTACACCACAGGCGAGTGCGGCGGCAGTTGGCCGTTGAACGCCGCATCTGAACTACGGAATGGCACGACATTGTCTTCTCCGACGAATCCCGCTTCCGCCTGCAACACCACGATGGTCGAATCCGTGTGTGGCGGCACCGCGGCGAGAGACTGTATGACTCCTGCATTATGCATCGCCATACCGGTCCGTCGCCTGGCGTTATGGTTTGGTGAGCAATTGGATATGACACCCGCACCCCTCTGGTACGAATCGCCGGTACACTCAACAGTCACAGCTACATCTCCGACGTTTTGGAGCATGTAGTCCTCCCTTACATGCAGGACCTGCCAGCGGCCATGTTTCAACAGAACAATGCGCGCCCGCACATGGCACGCATCGTGCAACAATTCTTCACGGCCCACCAGGTGTCAATGCTGCCGTGGTCCGCCTGTTCTTTCGATATGTCGCCCATCCAACACGTCTGGTCGCTAATCGGCAACCGAGTGGCCCGGCAAGCACCACCCGCGGCTACGCCTGATGAACTGTGGCAACGTGTGAAGCAGCCTGGACCGACATACCCCAAGCCCACATCCAAAACCTCTTTCGTGCGATGCCGCGGCGTGTAGCGGCCGTTATTTCCAGCCATGGGGGCCACACGAACTATTGATGTCTGCGTGTTCCGCAAGTCGCACGGGCCTGTAAGCTCGATCGTTTCACCTTTGTATCTGTTGTTATGTGTCCAGTAAATCTGGCTTTGCTATCTCGTGTCCTTCTTGGTGTTGCATTTTGGGTGACCAGCAGTGTATATTAAAGCATATCTGCACATTTAAAACAGAAAGCCCTCACTGACTCATCACCGTATCTCAGAAACTACTGAACTTAGAACTTTCATATTTGGCAGAAATGCTCCTTTTACAACATAGAGTCGCACTAAGAAAGGATTTTTTCCTACGATACCTGTTAAGTGGGTCGAAATGGGGTTTTTAAATAACCCTGCTTTGATAACACTAGGACGTTTTGCAATGATTGAGCCATTGTTGCCGAGCAACTGAAGCCCCGCCCTAAGTTTCGAATGACTTAAGTTGACCTGCTCAGTATATATTTTGTTCCAAATTTATTTGTTCTGAATTTATAAAAAAAAAACCCTTTAAAAATCACGTAAAAAGTGCTGTATCATAATATGCTTTGCATTTAAACATTTATTATCGTTTGACATATCGAATGTCAAGGTTTTTTGAGTCAAAATCAAATTACCAACATTCGTTTTCACCTAAGCAACGGTGGCGTCATATAAGTGGTATAAGGTGACTGCAATAAATATAAATACGCGGGTAGATTTTCATAGTAATGGAAATTTGAAAAAAAAAAAAGTTTCCCCCTTGAGATATTAGCGATGGCAACACAATTTTGCTCACGCTTCCAAAAACATATGACTTGCTAGCTTTTAAATGTACAGTTTCGAATGAAATTGTTTTTAAGCAAGGTTCTTTTTACATTTATGCTGAAAGTAACAACGTATTTTGTTCTGTTTTCTATTATTATTTTGTTCTGTTTTCTATTATTATTTTGTTCTGTTTTCTATTATTATTTTGTTCTGTTATCTATTAATATTTTAAAGATGAAAGTGAAGAGTAACGACGTATTTTGATTTGTTTCGTGTAATAGGCTTGCAGTATTAAATTTGCAGTTATAAATGAAATTGCTTATGTGTTGTCTAGCAGAATGAGTCAGGCAGACATGTGTTTCCCAAAAGAGTGAAGAAATATGCAGTGTATGGCCATTTCAACTGTATATCATATATATCATCTGTATTTCAGCTGTATTTTAATATCATCACGTTCGAAGAACGGGTATTTAGCTAGTTAGTTATATTTCATTGGAAGCCGTCCTGGAGAGTTTATTTGCTTCATCGCCTACTGTAGTACTTACATCGTGTAGTTATGAGGCAAATATGCATCATTACTATCTTATTATACGAGTCGATGATTAACTGCAAGAATACAAGTTAAGAGTTGGTTCAGCAGACTCATTCTGTGCACTAGCCCACAACCTCATTGTTATCCATAAAAATTGTTGGACCTTTGCCTACCCAGTTTAATCCAACAAAATGCATCCAATAATTGCTCCTTCGAGGACATCATTAGGCAGTAGATAAGAAAAGCAAGGAGCGGACCACAAAGGTAGAATTATCTCAAGAGTTGAACAAAATTTGGGCTTTATTTTAGGATTAAAAAGAAGTGCCCTTCTGTTTCTCATTGTGACGTAATCCTTAGTACAAATTTAACTCTCATTTGTACGTAAGCCTAACGGAGATCTTAATTTCAGCATTTGCTATCTATTTAAAACTGTTATGGAATGCTGGTCCTTTAATATAATAATTTGTCACCCCGGTGGCGCAGTGGCCTAAGCGATGGCTTCTGACCATTCGTCCGAGATGGGTCTGGGTTCGAATCCATATATAATATATATCATCATCATCATCATTGTCAACCATTATCAATCCACTGCTGGACGAAGGTCTCCCAAGTTTCCTCCACAACGGTCTGTCTTGTGCCAGTCTCCTCCATGTCACCCCTGCATACTTTCGAATTTCATCCACCCATCTCCCATGTGGTCTTCTTCTGGGTCTTTTCCTGTCCCTTGGAATCCAATCTAAAATTTCGGCTGTCCATCGATGATCTGTCCTTCTGGCAGTATGTCCAGCCCATTGCCATTTCAGGGATTTAACTCTGATCATGATGTCTTCCACTCTTGTCATTTTTCGGATCCACGAGTTCCTCTTCTTATCTCTCCTGGTTACACCAAGTATGCACCTCTCCATGCTTCTTTGAGTTGTCTGCAGCCTTTGTATGTCTCTTTTAGTTAAGGTCCACGTCTCTGCACCATATGTAAGCACTGGAAGGATGCATTGATCAAACACTTTTCTTTTAAGACAAAATGGCATATTGCTCTTGAAAATTATGCTGTTTCTTCCAAAAGCTCTCCAGGCAAGTTTTGTACGCCGATTAATTTCTTCATCAATGTGACCCTCACTTGATATCTGCTGTCCAAGATAAACGTACGTGTCTGTTATCTCCAGCTTTTCTCCATCAATCGATAAATCTTCATTTCTTGTAAAAGCATTGAACATCACTTTTGTCTTCTGAAAGTTCATTTTTAATCCCACTTCTTTACTCTTGTCAGCAAGTTCCGGATCATACCCTGCAGCTCTGATGGGCTAGTTGCAAAAATGACTACGTCATCAGCAAAACGAAGGTGGGTTAGATAATCTCCATTAATCTTTATCCCCTTGTTTTCCCAGCTCAGTGACTGAAAAACACCCTCCAATGTGGCATTAAAGAGCTTCGGAGATATGGTGTCACCTTGTCTCACTCCTTTCCAATTTTTATGTGTGTTGTATTTTCAAACAGCCTAATCTTTGCACTTGCATTTTCATAGATGTTATTAATAATATTAATGTATGCATCTTCAATACCGCAGGTTTTCAGAGCCATTGTAACTGCTGATGGTTTCACCGAATCAAAGGCTTTTTCACAATCGATAAAAGCCATGCACAATGGAAGTTCATATTCCCTCGCTCTTTCAATTAGTTCTCTCAGCACATGGATATGATCTATTGTGCTGTAGCCACTCCTGAATCCAGCTTGTTCTCTCGGTTGAGCCATGTCCAGTGTTATCTTCAAGCGGTGTGAAAGAACTTTAGTGAAGATTTTATAAACTACTGATAGGAGGCTGATAGGTCTGTAGTTTCCGAGATCCTCAATGTCACCTTTCTTATGAAGCAGGATCATTGTAGCGGTGTTCCAATCCTCAGGAATCTTTCCTTCATTAAGGCATCGAGTGAAAATTTGGGCGAGTACTGTTTCGATTTCTCCACTTGCTTCTTGTATGATGTCTACAGTAATTCCATCTTCTCCTGGAGCTTTTCCCTGCTTCATGTTCTTGATTGCATGTGCAACTTCTGCTGGAAGGACTGGAGGAACTCTGGTACTGGTATCTTTCATGATGTCTGGAGTGCATGTATCATCCCTTTCATATAATTTGGAGTAGAAATCTTTCACTCTTGTCAAAATTTCTGCCTCTATTTCTTGTTACAGAACCATCTTCTTTTCTCAGTGCCATAATCTGTTTTCTTCCCTTACTGAGATGTCCCTTTGCTATCTTTAGGCTTTGGTTGTTTTCAATTGCTTTCCTCACTAGTTCACAGTTGAATTTTCTTACGTCTTCAGTGATACTTTTTCGTACTGTCTTGCATAGCTCTATATATTCCACTTTGGAAGTCACATCTTCTTTAGTTGTCCTCATCTCTCTTCTTTTTTGCATCAACATTTTCGTTTTTCCTGATAATTTATTTACATGCAACTTGTTCTTAGACCCAGCTAATTTTGTTGCTGTTTCCATAAGAGCTTTGGTTACTTTTCTGTTAACTTCAGAGATGTCCACTTCTTCCGATGTTAGGCCTTCTAAAGCAGAGAACCTGTTCTTCAGTTCCAACTTGAAGGTATTATGGTGTTTTTAAGGTTGGTTATGTCAATAGATTTTGTTTGTCTTATGAGCTTGCCACGTTCAAGTTTAGTGTTGAGGTGCATCTTACATCTCACCAATCTATGGTCACTACCTGTGTTGAACTTGTTTAGCACACTGCAGTCTTCTATGACGAATTTTTTGTTACACATAATAAAATCAATTTCACTTGTCGTCCCATTTGGATGTCTCCATGTCCATTTCCTGTGTGGCTTTTTCTTGAAGAAGGAGTTCAAGATGAAAAACCCTTCTGCCTCTGCAAACTCAACGAGAGTATTTCCACGCTGGTTTCTGTTGCCGTGACCGAATTTACCTACTGAAGTTTCATTCTGTTGCTGTTGCCCTATTTTTGCATTGAAATCTCCCATAATTATTTTCAAGTGCTGCTTACCTTTATTATTTAGATGACAGATTTCCTCATAAAATTCTTCAATTTCTTCTTCAGAATGACTTGTGGTGGGTGCATAAGTTTGAATAATCTGAGCCTGGTATCTTCTCGATAGTTGGATAACGAGTCGCGCAGCTCTGTCAGAGGAACTTTCAACTTCTACCACTTTATCCTTCAGTTTCTTGTTTATTATAAATCCAACACCACTAGTTCTGCCAGTATCTGTCCCACGATAGTAGAAGAGATGTCCACTTTTCAGTTCGATGAGATCTTCTCCTTTTCTCCTTACCTCACTTAGCCCCACGATGTCCCACTGGATCCTTTGTAGTTCCTCTTCCAATTCAAGAAGCCTTGAATCAGAAGATAGGGAGCGTCCATTGTACGTTGCCAAGGTCAGCATCAGATGGCAGCCTAGTCCGGTCCTCCGGGGATTCTTAGCACCCTCTGCCTTCATGTCGCACTGGCCGCTGCCTTGGCCAGGTACATTCCAGCTGCCGGAGACTGAGGGCCAAGATTTAAGTTGTGGAGTCATTTTGGAGGGGTTTGGCCATAACTCACCACGCTGGCCAAGCGGGTTGGTGAGTGTGGGATAGAATTTCCTCTAATCCCGATGGTATAGTTATACCGCTATGGGCGGTCGTCAGAGCCCCTTTAGTGGGAACAGGATGCACCACGAGAAGGCGGGGTTGACATTTGTCAAGGAGAGGCTGTGATGTTACGCATCACCTGACCTTACATATATATATATATATCGATGTTGTGTTTGTCTTACGGCATTAACTCTCTCCCTTCCCTGGAGTCAGTGGCCTTAAATTAAGGACGGGCAACTGCTTATAGCCCACTGAGCTGCTCACGGTGGTTGTTAAACTTCCAATCGAAAAAATAAATAAGTAAATGTAATAATTTAATATAATATGCAAATGTAAATCATATTTTTGCATTTTGTACCGTGCAAGAATAATAAGACTTAAAGAACAATGTTTAAGAAATTGATTCGGTTTTTATTAGGTCAGCTCTTACCCTTTACGCAGTAACTTATGTTTAAAAATTCAGGCACATTTTTCTATGAAAAAAACTACCCACTATATATATATTATTATCAATTAACAGCTGGATGGAGGTCTCCCAAAAATTTTCCGGCAACTTTCTGTCTTGATCCAGTCTGTTACAGGCTACTCCGAGATACTTTACTTCCGAATTTCGTCCACCCATCTCCTACGTGGTCATCTCCTGGGTGTTTTCCTTTCTTTTGGAATCCAGTCTAACATTTCAGTTGTTCAACGGTGGTCAGTTCTTTTAGCAATACACCTAGCCCATTGCCAATTCAGCGATTTTACCTATATTATGATGTCATCAACTCTTATTATTTTTTTTATTTTTTTTGCGCTTTTCAACCGTAGGTTGAAAAAGCGTATATGCTCCAGTTTTGTTCCTCCGCCTGTCTGTCTGTTTGTCTGTACGATAACTTGCATAAAAATGGTGGTTCTATTTCGATGAAATTTTGGCATAAAATAGGGGACAACTTGGGGACGAACCCTTTTGAAAATGGGCTAAATGGGGTTAAAGGTCTGGACATGGGAGCGGGATCTATTCCATCACCCTTATGAGTCATAACTTACGTACAAGTGCTTCGATTGCGAAAAAACTTTATCATGTTGTTCCGGAGGTATACTAAACCAGTTCTGTTGAATGTCATCGAAATGGGGTCAAAGGTCAGTGCACAGGAGCGAGATTTATTCCACAGCCATTATCCTCATAACTTGACAAAATGCTTCTATTGCGACAAAACTTTAGTATGTTGTTCCAGAGGTTACTGAACCAACTTTTTAATATAATTGAAATGGGGTCAAAGGTCAGGTCACAGGAGCGAGATTTATTCAACAGCCATTATCCTCATAGCTTGAGTAATAACTTGAGTAATGATTCCTTGTATGTTGGAAAGCGTATCATAATCATTGCATTGCATGCTTTTATTAACTTATTAACAGTTAAATATTAATTTATTAACTTATTAACAGTTAAAGTCCATGCCTGTGATTCATGAGTAAGAACGGCAAAGGATGAATTGATTTAACACTTTTCTTTTAAGACAACGACAAATTGCTCTTGAAAACTGAACCGTTTCTTCGAGATGTACTCCAACCAAGTTTTGTACTCCTATTATCTTCCGCTTCGAAGTGGTCCTTGCTTAATATCTTTGGTCCAATGTAAATGTAAACATTGCTACTTTTAGAATTCTTCCATCAACCGCTAAATGTACAGTTCTTAAAAAGATGCACTCTACATCATTTTTTGTTTCCTGTGAGTTAATTTCTAAGCTCACTTCTTTACTTTTGTCAGCAAGTTCTTGGACCATACTCCGCAACTCCGAAGGGGTAGTCTAAAAAATGACCCTGTCGTCAGCAAAACGAAGGTGGTTTGAATAGTCTGCATCGATTTTTATCCTCTTGTATTCCCAGTTCAACGACTGAAAAACATTCTGGAATTTAAGAGACTCGGAGATATGTTGTCACTTTGTCTCATTCGCTTTCTAATTTTTATGTGTGTTGTGTCCTCAAATAGTCGAACCTATGCACTCACATTTTCATAGATGTTGTTAATGATATTATGCAAGCACCTTCTTCAATACCTCAAGATTTGAAGGACCTTACAACTGCTGACGGTTTCATGGAATCAAAGGCCTTTTCTTAATCAGCGAAAGCCGTAATGGGAGTTCATATTTTCTTCTTCTTTAAATTCTCTGAATACATGGATATGATCCACAGGGCTGAAACTATTGCTGAATCCAGCTTGTTTCCTTCGTTGAGCCATGTCCAGTGTTTCCTTAAAACTATGTGATAGTACCTTGGTTAAGATTTAAGATTTTATAAATTACTGATGGGAGGCTAATTAGTCTGTAGTTCCCTTTTCACATTTATTATGTAGCAGAATCGTTGTAGCATTGTTCCAATCATCAGAAATCTTTCCTCCGTTGAGACATCTACCGAAAACTTCGGCGAACGTATTTCCTATTCGTCCACTGACTTCTTGTATAATGACCACGGTAATTCCATCCTCTGGAGCTTTTCCCGGTTTCATGTTCTTAATTGCATGTGCAACTTCTTTCGGGAGAATTGGAAGACCTTTGGTGACGAACATTTCTTAATTCACATTTTATGTACATTTGGATTTGATGTAACATCCCTTTCATGTAGTTTAGTGTAGAACTTTTTATTTCTAGTCAACATTTTGCCTCCATTTCTTGTTACAGTACTATCTTCCTCTTTGTTTGCCAAATCTGTTTTCTACCATTATTGAAGTATTCTTTTGCTTTCTTCAAGCTTTAGTTGTTTTCAATTGCTTCAACCACGCATGCGCTGAGAATTGTTAGCACCGTAGCGTAAATGTGACCTCACCCGACTAGTTATCGAGAAATCTGGGCTTCGATCCCAGCGGTGTCGGAACACAAATTTTCAGTTGCTCTGCTTTTGTTTCTAAAATAACGTGGACCGAGCGATGACATCGTCTGTTTACATTATCTCCACGTATTTGATATATATTCACTATTCACTAGTTCACAATTGAATTTCTTTGTTTTCCGTGATACTTTTCCGCACAGTGTTGCATAGCTCTACGTATTCTTTGTTCTTTATTTATCTTCATCTCCCTTTATTTTTGTATCAACCGCTTTGCTTGTTTTTAAATTTTCTCCATATGCAATTTGCTCTTAGTACCACCTCTTTTTGTCGCTGTTTTCATAACGGTCTTGGTAAGGTTTCTGTTAAATTCAGAGATGTCAACCTCCTCTTCTGTATGATTTTCACACAGAATCGATTTCTCAGTTCCAATTTGAAAGCTTTATGATGACTCCAAGGCTTGACATGCCAATACATTTCATTTGCTTGCGACGTTCAAGTTTTGTGTTAAGGTGCATCTTACATCTCACAATTCTCTGATCACTTTCTGTGTTGAACCTGTTAAGCACACTAAAGTTTTCTATGAAAAATTTCTTGATACAAATAATAAAACAAATTTCGCTTGTCACCCCACTGAGATGCCTCTATATCCATTTCCTAAGTAGTTTCTCTTGTGAAAAGGATCAATGATGAAAAACCTTTCTGCCTCTGGAAAATCTACAAGAGTATTTCCATGTTAGTTTCTATTGCCGCCCACGAATTTACCTATCACAGTTTTGTTCTGTTGTTGCACAATTGTTGTCCTATTGAAATCACCGATAATGATCTTTAAGTGCTGCTTGCAGTTATGTCTCTATTTTCTTATAAAAGGGAAAATATCATTAGACACTGTCACACGACAATTGCGTGTTTTGTGTGAGTATGATTGTAAAGCATTTCAAAGAGACTGGCCTTAGTTCTCTAAAAGAAAAAAAGCATGATGTGATTAAGTTTGGCGTGCGTGTTTTGTAGTACTTTTTAATGGTACAAAACTAAAACAATCTCAAGATGCTTGGAGATGATGTTGTGCACACTTCCATGCGAAATATTCAATTCATCCGCGATTCATCCACTGTGATTCACCTGTTTGCATGAATCAATTCGTTAATGACGTCTACGTTTTCATTCGTCGTCGAATTACAACGTGCATATTTGCGTTACACGCAAAGCCAAAATTTAGGTTTTACGAAAATCACTTGTATAGGTTCCAAAGAATTTTAATTATTCAAATCCACATACAATATAACCATAGGGCAATCAAAAAGTTGGTTTTACTCGCATGTAAAAAAGAATGAACAGTTTGGTAAATGTTTATATTTACGTAGGAAATACAAAAGCAGAGCTATTTTTCGATGTAATCGCCTAGTGTATTTAAACATTTATCGTAGCGTGGCATGAGTTTGTCTATCCCTTCTGGAAAAACATGTCGTCCAACTTGTGATAACCATTCTTGCGTCGCATTTTTGACGTCTTCATCGGAGGGATATTGCCGCATTACAAGGCCATTTTTCATAGGGTCTAACACATGGAAATCACAAGGCGAAAGGTCTGGATTGTAGGGAGGGTATTCTCACACCTCCCATTTGAATTTGTCAAGGATGGCCTTCGTGACGCGCGCTGAATGGGGTGTCGCTTTGTCTTGAAGAAGGACAATGCCTCTTGACAGTTTTCCCGGCCGTCAATCTTCAATCGCCTTTTGCATCCTTATAAGGGTTTCACAATACGATACCGCTTTAATCGTAGTGCCTTCGGCATAAATTCATAATGCACAACATCTTGATTGTCGAAGAAAAGCCGGAAGGAACAATTCGCCACTTTTTCGGAGGCGGAGAATGTGAATGTTTTCACTCACTTGAAGTCTGCATGGTTTCCCGTGAGAAGTGATGGACCCAAGTCTCGTCTCTGGGCACGATAATGTCCAAAACTTCAATTCCTTCTCTGTGATAATGATTCAAAAAAACGAGAGCTGCTTGAAAACGTTGCGCCTCGGTTTGTTCTGTGAGTAAGCGTGTCACCCATCGAGCACAAACGTTTCGAAACTCAAGATGCTTGGTGATGATGTGGTGCACCCTTCCATGCGAAAAGTTCAACTCATCCACGATTCGTCCACTGTGATTCACCTGTTTGCATGAATCAATTCGTTAATGAGGTCTACGTTTTCATCCGTCGTCGAAGTTGACGGCCTTCCCTCCCAGTTATCGTCTTCGAAATCCGTGCGTCCTTTCTCGAACAACGAGCACCATTTTGGCGGCCCCGGTGACGCTCTGGTCTAAGCGATGGCTTCTGATTATTCGTCCGGTAGGGGTCTAGGTTCGAATTCTGGTGAGGCATGGATGTTATGTTTGTCTGACGGCACTGGCTCTCTCCCTTCCCTGGAACCAGTGGCCCTAAATTAGGGACGGGCGATTGCTTATAGCCGATTGAGTAGCTCACAGTGGTCGTTAAATCTCAAATAAAACAACAACAACAACAAAAACACCATTTTGCGATCGTGTGCCGTGAAAAGGATTTGTCACCGTACTCTTCAATTGGTTGGCGTTGAATTTCAGTGTCGTTCAACTTTTTGGCCCCAAATATCACTGCGTAGATTTGAAATGTGAACCCTACTTCCGAAAGACACGACATCTTTCACGGGTGATAACAGACAAACTGTTTCCGCCACGTCGACAAAGTTAACCCGGCTGCTTCGAGGAGGAAGTAAAGGTGGTGCCCCATATCACATCCAAATAGCATTTACAAAAAAAAAAAAAAAAAAGAAAAAAATAATTGTGGGCGCATGCAACTAACTGTTTGACTGCCCCTTGTAAAACCCGTTATTGCAGGGAAAAAGTAAGCATCCCAAAGCGATCAAAGACAATGCACAATTCATCTGCGCATCATTACAATTCAACAATATTTTGGTTTACTAGAGAAATTATGGTCCATTGGTTTCGCAACGAAGCGCGAGAAATCAAAAGATATCAAGTAGAACATTTAAAACTATATACCCGCAGATGAAGTGAAGGCCATAATTAACTTGATAATGCTCCAGCTCGCCCAGATGCCGAGAAGCTTTCTACGAGGTAGCAATGATGGGAAGATTAAATGCGTGTTTCTGCCACCAAATACCACTTCCCTCATGCAACCTATAAACCAAGACGTTATAAACACGGTCAAAAGACTGTATTAAAAAAATTCTAAATTAAGTCCTGGAGGTCGAAGAACCAACCGCTGGTGAAGAAGACAAAAGAACTCTGCAGAACTTAAAACTGTACATGAGGTATTAAAAAAACTGTACAACGTGACAGAAAGTTACATTAGATAATACACCACGTTGTATATTAGAGATAATACAACGTGGTTTGTCAAAAATATTTATTTTTTTAAGTCGACCATGGTTTCGCTGGGTATTGACCTAGCTTCATCAGCACGAATGGCTCGTAAATATTCAAATTGTATATGATATCATGGTGTTCACAATCACGAGTTTTGGTTAGTTGCTTCAACGCGCTTGATAGAAATGGTGAGGATGCCATGTCATTAATTAGTTGCGAAGACTTCTGATATATATGGAAAGCTTCCAAAATATCAAGTTTGGTGGTTGAATCTGGCCTGTTTATTAG
Source organism: Macrothele yani (assembly GCA_039090855.1). Lineage (NCBI taxonomy): Eukaryota > Metazoa > Arthropoda > Arachnida > Araneae > Macrothelidae > Macrothele > Macrothele yani. The sequence goes on from CM077025.1 coordinate 135,018,591, forward strand.
TTTTGCTTCTTCAAAGAGAAATTTATGATCCTTCAAACAGAAGTCATCACTCTTTCCACGTTTATAAGTGAGTCAAAAGTTACGCGCCGTATTATGGCGCGCAACTGGAAGACCCTGGGTTCGATTCCCGTTGGCGGCCAATGAGAATTTTTCCGTGTCTCACTTATAAACGTGGAAAGAGCGATGACTTCTGTTTGATGTTCTTAGTCCACGTCAAATATCTGTATTAATTTATGGTCCTTTTCGTAACAGTGTTTTGCCATCGATGACTTCTTTAGGTCACAGTTCCGAATGTAGGTCTTGTGCTCCTTCAATCCAAAACGCAAGGCTATTTACGGGTCTTTTATATACGGAGCGCCACATTCACATGGAATTTGATAAATTCCCCACGAGGTTTTGTCTTCAACATAGTCCTTTGATCCTAAATATTTCATCTTGTTTATGGGTTTAAGAATCACTTTAAAATTAAAGGTTTTGAGAATTTTTGAAAGTTTGAAGGCAATGTCACGGGAAAATGGAATAATGGCAAATTTCCCTCGCAATGGGCTCATCACAGGAGTTAACGTGGAGATAGGCTTCGGTTTCCGGAATTTTGTTAGAGCCTTGTCTATAATGAAAGGGTTGTATCTTCGCTGTACTGCAACACGTTTAAGGAAATAAAGTTCTTTTTCCAAACTGTCTTTATCTGAACATATATGTATTGCGCGATATACGCAACTGTAAAAGGCGTTGAGGTTTTGTTGTTAAGGGTGATTGGACTTGTTACAATAAGGACCATACATTTCTCTTTGAAGAAGCAAAACTAATTGAAAAACCAGATTCAACCACCGAACTTGATATTTTGGAAGCTTTCCATATATATCGTAAGTCTTCGCAACTTATTAATGACATGGCATCGACACCATTTTTATCAAACGCATTGAAGCAACTAATAAAAACTCGTGACTGTAAACACCATTTATGATATCATATACAATTTGAGCATTTATGTGCCATTCGTCGTGACGAAGCTAGGTCAATACCCAGCGAAACCATGGTCGACTTGAAAAATCAATATTTGTGACAAACCCCGTTGTATTATCTTAATATACATATATAATCGTCACAAGACTGTAGTCTTTGAATTCAAGTACATTAGAGGATGTTGAGGCGAACCTAGAAGCTGATGATGATGATGATCCAGGTTATAAAATTTTGTCAGTAGAATAATTTGTGGATAGCGTGACGGCATCGTCAAGCTCTGAGGACGAAGAAGAAAAAGACAGCAATTTGCCAAAAAATAAAGATGAGTGACTTATAAGGGTCGCCCAAATGAAAGTGAAACTCGTGTAATAGCGTCGTTGTATAATTACAAAGAGCCGTGCATTTGCGCCAGTAGCGCGCTGTTGTCGGTGGCACGTGTCAGTATGCTGTTTGCACGTGCGGAAGCAAGTTGACTACATAGGGTAGTGACATGGATTCGTCCAAACTGTCCCAGTGGGCAGTTATGCAATTTTTAGCGTCAGAAGGTGTTAGTGGAGCCAAAATTTATCGTCGTATGAAGGATGTGTATGGGAATGAGTATCAGTCACGGTGTACGGTGTTCCGCTGGTGTAGTGAATTTCGTAAAGGACATGTGAGTACGGAAGACATGCCGAGACCTGGACAAGCACACGTGGCGGTCACCATGGAATCGACTGCTGCCGTGGACAACCTTGTGAAGGAGGATTGCTGAATCACCACCTTCGAGCTTGCGGCAACATTGTCCGTGAGTGAGGGGACTGTTAACACCATTCTCCATCGCCCATTGGGATACAGCAAGGTTTGCGCACAATGGGTTCCCAAGCATCTCCAGGAGGAGCTGCATCGTTACCACGCAGAGGGGGAACAGTTTCTTTCCAAGATTGTGGCAGCAGATGAAACTTGGTGCCACCACTTCGTTCCGGCCACAAAACGGATGAGCGTGGAATGGCAGCATCCCAACTCTCCACGCCCAGAATATCCTCAGCCTTCCTTAAGAGCTGGAAAAGTGATGCTCACTGTTTTCTTCGATGAGAATGGCTCATTGCTGTTGGATTGGCTGGACGCAGGCAGTACTGTCAAGGTAACCACATACTGCGATACATGATGCAACCTCAAAACGGCCATCAAGCGTAAGCAACCCAGTATGTTGTCAAATGGGGTTATTCTGCTGCACGACAATGCACTCCCGCATGTGGCGACAGTGGGCCAAGATTTATTGCTGAGCTTCCGCTGGGAGGTCCTCGATTATCCCCCTTATAGCCCCGACCTATCGCCTTGCCACCACCACATCTTCGGGCCACTGAAAATAACTCTCAAGGCCGCCGGTTCGTTAACGACGCTGAGGTCCGGTACGCCGTTGATGACTGGTTCCACAGTCAAACACGAACGTTCTTCGCTCAGGGTATCCACAATCTCTGGTACACTTGCTTGAATCGACAAGTGGACTATGTGTAGCGGGTATGTAGCCCATGTATCACTCTTACTTCCTGCATGCTCACATATTCCAACCTATAAACCCGTACGGCAAAAAGAACCGACAATTTCATTTGGGCGAACCTTGTAAAAAGACACTTGAAGTGTGTAATCAAGTTTGTTGAGGAAAGCGAAAATGGAGAAATGTCTGCGGACTACGACCACTTACGACGCCTCCGCGAAATATTAGTAAAGGAAATGAACTCCAAACTATCATGACAAAAGATAGACAAATTTTTTAAACCAGTTTGTGCAGGAAATGAACTCCAAAGTATCATGACAGAATATAGACATATTTTTTAAACCAGTTGGTGCAGCAAATGCTTCGAGTGTGGCAGAACCAGGTCCGTCGGGCAAATACTCAACATCGTAACTGTCCTCTTTGTATACATGTACAGTACTTAGTTTACATTTTATATTACGAATGTATACTTTAAATGTAAAATTATGATTGTTTTTGCAATGAAAGGGTGTATTAGGTACGAGGATCGATCAGAAAAAAAGAAAAAAGGTTACACGTCCGAGTAGGATGAAGAAAAGCTCACCAACCAAGAAGTACGAGTGACAAAGACGACGAAATTATCGTGACGATTTAGACAGACATTTGTTGGACCGCATGACCAACTGGTCTATCCCGGACCGAAAAAATTCATGTCCCTACTGATGTAGTTTTCTGGTCATCGTCACACGTGAAGCGAGTACCAAAAAAAATATTACTTTACTTTTGAGATGCTAATAGACAAATATCCCCCAAATTAGCCAAATTCATGACATCAAATTCCAAAATTTATTTTTTCTGTAATTACCTGTAAGCCTTTTACTGAGGATTAATTCATTTCATTTTGTTTCAAGCACCTTCCTGTTTTTTATTCGTTGCTGCGACCACTTTTATCTTTTCAGTGGGTTCTAACTAGGTTTTATCGCACGAGTTGGCAGCACTGTTTCTATGTCATTCTTCAGGATGGAAAGAAGAACGAATCATTTGAAACAGTTTAACAGGAAAAAAGGGGGCATAAAATTGGATGTTGTCTTCCCTTTGTTACTTCCTTAAAAGTTGTTACTCCGTTTTTAAGCTTCGAAGGTGGTCTTGCTATGTTGTTTGAGAGAAATTCGCCGGCATGGTAAAGTCTATTGATAGATCAACATTCACCACTTGACCTACCGCAGAGGAGGTGGAAGATTGTGGGGGAAAGTGAAAAGGCGTCTGCCTAAAAACACAATGGAAATGTCACCCAGTCACTGACACACACATACACACTCACACACGCATACGCCCAAAGGTTCGCTGTCAGAGGAATGGAACACATGTACAGACGTGACACACACACACACACACACACCCTTTGTGTCCATCAGATCCCGAATGTCCATCAGCTTTAATCCCAAGTTCAAGGAAACGCGGGCTACTGATGCATGTACTCTTTCAACGTTCTTCATCCATCAGATTTCATTCGAAAGAAACACATGGAATTATTCGAGAAGGAGAAATTTCAAAGGAACTGTGGTTTCCGATTCAGCCATCCATAGAAAAAAAAATGGTGGCAGCGGCGCATTGAGGATTTCTTTATGGAAGATGGCCCAAAATATTTAAGATGCAAATAAAAATGCACCAGATGAAATGGATGTAGATAAAAATACCCCCGAAAACTGAAAAGCGAAAAAAATGCCTCCGGAAAAAATACCCCCGGAAGAAATACCCCCAGAACAAACGGTTCACTGTAAACTGCCACACAGGAACACAGATGTGTGGCAGTGTTCCGATGTGGCAATTTACCGGCAACCCTGCCCCACATCTTCAGCAACTTAGCTACAAAAGTTCAAGGGGGGGGAGGGGGTTATAAAGATAGCCGTTTCTAGGCCTATATTGAGAACTGAATTGGGAACTCCAAACGAATTTCGAGAAAACGTTCCATGTAAGCCAAGCGAGAATTGTACTTTAATTTGAAGAAATAAATTGCCGAGGATCCGAGGTACACTTGGTTGGGGGGGGCTCTACCCTGAACTTCCGTAATATTGTATTCTGGGCAGCTGGAGTCTGCCAGTGTATCCAGGAAGTTCCCCTTCAAGTGTCCGCGAGGTCCATAAGCTTGGGGGGTCCCCCAAAATGTTAAAATGGACGTAGTGCTGTAAACATTAGTATCATGCTTTATATAATGATTCTGTACACGACCACAAATTTTGAGGAGGGTGAGGTAACCTTCCCCTAGTTTCTAAGAGCTATTCAGGGGTAACATCGAGGATACACTGACCGACTCTAGAGGTCCAGAATATAAAATTACGGAAGTTAGGGGTAGAGCCCTTCAAACCAAGCACCTCGTATCCCTTTCACAGACTTAACCAAATTTCTAGGGGAGGGGGAAGGGTATACATAGTTTGCCATTAAACACAACATGAAGCATAGAAATTGCGAGCAAATCCCTTACTTTGAACACTTGTCTGCGCTCTTAGAAACTTGGGGGAGGGTGAATTCACCCCACCCTCCTGAAAATTCGTGGTCGTGTACAGAATAATTATGTAATGCATGGTTCTAATGTTTACAGCTCTACGTCCATTTTAACATTTTGGGGTAATCTCCCCCCTCCAAAGCTCACGGACCTTGCGGGCGCTTCAAGGGGAACAGCCTGGATATTCAGGCTCCAGCGGCCCAGAATCTAATATTACTGAAGTTGGGGGTTGAGCCCCTCCCCCACCAAGTATACCTCGGATCTTCGGCAATTTATTTCTTCAAATTAAAGTATAATTCTCGCTTGGCTTACATGGAACGTTTTCGCGAAATTCGTTTGGAGTTCCCAATTCAGTTCTCAATATAGGCCCAGAAACGGCAATCTTTATAGCCCCCGCTTTGAACTTTTGTGGCCAAGTTGCTGAAAGATGTGTGGCAGGGTTTCCGGTAAATTGCCATACCGGAACACTGCCACACATCAGTGTTCCTGTTACCGTTTGTTCTGGGGGTACTTCTTCCGGGGGTATTTTTTCTGGGGGCATTTTTTCCGCTTTTCAGTTTTCGGGGGTAATTTTTCCGGGGTATTTTTTCCCGGAGGTATTTTTACCGTTTACCAGATGAAATATCTCCCCAAAATATTGGGAAGCAATAAAAATATCGCCTTCATATTAAAGTGTGTTTTTTATATTTAAAAATATATACAAATGCACTTAAAAATAAGCAGCCAATAACAACAGGCGAAGGTCATAACGATACCTCATGGGGAGAGCCCAGGGTCCTGAGCCACCCCCACTGACTGCGCTACTGAATAGTGGTAATTAATACAGCCGTACAACACCTTCATTACAGATTACAGAACGTACAGTCATCACACTGGTTAATGAGCTAAAAGTTTGGGCCTGCGTTCGTCGACCAGGGAAGAATCTGGGGATTAGGAAAGAATTTGGGGACTAATAAAAAGTATTTGGGGACAACGTTCTTTTTACTGTGTGAGGAGATAACGTTATTCTAACGTGCAAGTTACGTGATTAGTTCCTAGATTAACTTGAATTTCCAGAGATAAAATTCACCAATTTGTTTCTCAGTAACGTCACTTTGACGGTTTTCAATGAATAATATCTAAGTCTGTCTGTTTCTAAATAAAATATTACTCAAATATCGTATAAAAAATATTTATTTTTGTATTTAAGTTTGCAGGAATGCATAGGAAATTTAAAAGGGCGGCAAAGATTCAGAGCAAAAGCAATAAGAAATATAACATAGAATAATGTATCGGTCTAAATTAGGAAATTCTGGTGTTTTAATGCTGATAAATTGAATATGAATGGAAGTACACCAATGCAATAAAGTAAGTAAATTTGACAACCGCATTGCACTAATGCAGAGAAAACAGGATGAAAACAGATGCATAGCAAAGTAAGTAAATAGTAAATACAGTAATGCATCGGCGTATAAAACTTGGTGGGAGAGCTTTCAGAAGGAACAGTACAATTCTCAAAAGCAATGTACTGTGTACTATTAAAAGTATTTAATCAATGCATCCTTCCAGTTCTTACGTCTGGATCAGAGATTTGAACTTTAACTAAAACAGCCATACAAAGGCTGCAGAGAACTGAAAGACCCATGGAGAGATGTATGTTTGGTGTAGCCATGAAAGATAAGGAGAGAAGCTCGTTAATCAGGAAAATGACAAGAGTGGGATACATCATTATCAGAGTAAAATCCCTGAAATGGCAGTTGGGTGGACATATTGCCAGAAGAACGGACCACCGATGGACAACCAAAATTTTAGACGAATACCAAGGGACGGAAAAAGACCGAGAAGAAGATCACGTAGGAGATGGGTGGATGAAATTCGAAAGCCTGCCGGAGTGACATGTAGGAGATTAGCTCAAGGCAGACCGTTGTGGAAGAAACTTGGGAGACTTTCATCCAGCAGGGGATTGATAATGATTGACAATGATGATGATGTGTGTGCGTGTGTGTGTAAAAGGTACTACTTATTACTTTGAAATTATATACTCACGAATGTGTATCTTTGCATTAATTTAAGAATAAATCAACATGATACGTCAATATGAAAAAAAAAAAAAAAAAAAGAAAACTGTTACAAAGTATGACGGAGTGTGCGTGTCTATAGCGATTTAGGCTCAACCAATATGATATATTTTATCCATCACTGCTAAAAATTCATACATTTTATACATACAGTGTAACTACCTGTTGTATAAAATTGGCAGATTTGTTATATGCATACGATTAAGCTCTTTCACACTGTAATGTTTTTGAACTGCATAATTTGGCTATTCGTGTCAAGGGAATTAATTCTGCCATAATTTTGAACGCTTATGTAGCAGTTTGAACCAGTATCTTCCTCGGCAATATTTCTTTTGCGCTAATTTTGTCTTCGTATCAATTTCTCTGGGGATTCAAAACAGAATGAAAAATTCTTCACATAGCCGTTGAATTCTCACTGTCGAAAAGCAATACGAGCAACGGAAAAAAATAGAATAAAAGAAGGGAAACAAATCTATTTTGTTTTATGGCCTTGGACTGCGCTATTCTTTCCTTTCCCAAACCAAGAATATTCGAAAAGGCCTTTCTTTATCTGTATAACTGAATTGCTGGAGAGAAAACCAGATAAATGTAGGACCTGGTGGGCGAGCGCTTATGCGAGGAAAGGGGACTCAGGTGGTAGACAGAATTACTGGGTCTAAAATATGGGGCTACTTAGTGTCAGGGATGCTGAGATCGCCCGGCAATGGTTTCAATTTCAGTCCTGTCAGGGTGCCGACTTTATACCCCCAAACACCGTGAAAAATAGCCGCCATTTTTATGCGTTTTGCTTATTCTCATTGATGTGGTTTGGGCAAACACAGAAAATCTCGGTAGCCCTTGAAAAAACCGTTTCACGGACAAAAATTTGTCTTTTTTCTACCATAATTTTTTTTCCAATATATCCTTTGAAAATGCCTAAGTAGTCAGTGGGTTTAATATATAAAATATATATAAACAATGATTTTAGACATGCCCAAATGCAAATACGAAAACCTGGAAAGAGGATATTAGACAGAAAGTGATTTTATTAGTCAAAATCGAAATCATATTATGTGGCCAGTGATAAGAATTGTGAAGAGCTGAAATAATGGAAAAAAAAAAAAAACTTAGTAAAGAGATAAAAAATGTGCATTTATTTGAAATGTGAAACTTAACTTTTTTCTATATAAATAAGTAATGATTTTGAAATTTTATTTTTAATTCTTAAAAGCAAAGTAATAATCGTCTCGAAATGAATGAAAAAATGAAGATTAACCAGCAATTATATTTTTGGTAAAACCAATATAAAGAACTTGTGTGTGTGTGTGTGTGTGTGTGTGTGTGTGACGGAAATAAAGTTTTGCTACCATTGCAAATGAGAAGACAAACTACAATTTTTTTTCCTGAAGAACTAATTTAATTTTTTTAAGAACATCGTTTTTCGACTTAAAAATGGTATCCTCAGCTGTTCCTATGAAGCTATGTCCTCAGAAAACCTGCAATTTGTATCAAGCGATTCATTTTTCAAGATTCGTCATGACAAAGTAACGGTCTGAAACAACTACACTGCTGGCCACCCAAAATGCAACACCGAAAAGGAAGCATCCGATCGGCCTGAAATTCGCAGCATGCGCCGCCCGCGAGAGGACATGCAAACGATTAGCATTGCAGGGCATATGCAAATCATGTGCGCCCGGCTCGCCACCGAGAAGCATTATAAGAAGGGTGCACAGAAGGCGGGGTGTAAGTAGTGGAAGTGTGTTGTCCTGCCGGACCTGTGCGTGGGAAGCTTCCAGATGCCTCGTCGCAGAATACGGCAGTAATTCCAGCACGTTTCGGAGTTCGACAGAGGACGAATAGTGGCTTATCGCGACAGCGGTTTATCGTACCGAGACATCGGCGCCCGTGTGGGACGACATCCAGCCACAGTGAGACGAGTATGGTTTTGGTGGTTGCAGGAGGGACGGACGGACCGACATGAGCGATTGCCGCAGCCGCGGCACACCACCGAACGAGAGGACCGGCATGATGTGCGGCGGGCATTGACAGCTCGCACCGCCACATCACGAACGTTAGCGCAGGAATTAGGGTGTGTTGTGCAACAACCTGTGTCAGCACGTACCGTTTGACGTTGTCTGCAGGAGCGGGGACTTGTCGCACGGCGCCCATTGCTCCGATTACCATTGACGTTACACCACCGGCGAGTGCGGCGACAGTGGGCCGTTGAACGCCGCACCTGGACTACGGAATGGCACGACATTGTCTTCTCCGACGAATCCCGCTTCTGCCTGCAACACCCCGATGGTCGGATCCGTGTGTGGCGGCACCGCGGCGAGAGGCTGTATGACGCCTGCATTATGCATCGCCATACCGGTCCGTCGCCTGGCGTTATGGTTTGGGGCGCAATTGGATATGCCACCCACACCCCTCTGGTACGCATCGCCGGTACGCACAACAGCCACCGCTACATCTCCGACGTTTTTGAGCCTGTAGTCTTCATTTACCTGCAGGACCTGCCAGCGGCCACGTTTCAACAGGACAATGCGCGCCCGCACGAGGCACGCATCGGGCAACAATTCTTCACGGCCCACCAGGTGTCAATGCTGCCGTGGCCCGCCTGTTCTCCCGATATGTCGCCCAACGAACACGTCTGGCCGCTGATCGGCAACCGAGTGGCCCGGCAAGCACCACCCGCGGCTACGCCTGATGAACTATGGCAACGTGTGGAAGCAGCCTGGACCGACATACCCCAAGCCCACATCCAAAGCCTCTTTCGTTCGATGCCGCGGCGTGTAGTGGCCGTTATTGCCAGCCATGGAGGCTACACGAACTATTGATGTCTGCGTGTTCCGCAAGTCGCACGGGCCTGTAAGCTCAATCGTTTCATCTTTGTATCTGTTGTTATGTGTCCAGTAAATCTGGCTTCGCTATCTCGGGTCCTTCTTGGTGTTGCATTTTGGGTGGCCAGGAGTGTATTATATATCTAAGCCGGAAAAAAAGTCGCTTGCATGACTGCGTTTTATTTGCAAAACTTCAGTCTTCCTCAATTTTTTTTCTGGTGGTCTGTTTCCTTTTCTTTTTTGAGACTCACCGGAAATTCAGTCTTCCTCAATTTCTTTCTGGTGGTCTGTTTCCTTTTCTTTTTTGAAACTCATCGGAAATTCAGTCTTCCTCAATTTCTTTCTGGTTGTCTGTGTCCTTTTCTTTTGTGAGACTCATCGAAAATTCAATCTTCCTCAATTTCTTTCTGATTGTCTGTGTTCTTTTCTTTGTAAGACGATAATATAAAAATTTCAAAACCGTACATTCAGTGCTTTCTGAACTATTTCGTTGGGCTCATAATTTCAAGGATAGTTAGTATTAATAACCATCTTCGATATCAGCCAATTTAAAATCATTTCCCTTTTTCGTCAGTTCTTGGGGAGTATTGAAAATCCTTCTGCTTTCAGTAAATGAGCCAGTCCCTCAACTTTTCTGACTTACGGAGAAAACACTACTGCTGGCAATTTCCCTGCACCTACTGTTCATGAGGTTTAGTTTATATACCTTCTTTTTATTCTGAGATTGAATGGTTAATGGTTGTATCTTTTTATAGCATCAGAGTTCACGTACACTGCCGAAAATTTTCTAAAATTCACGAGCCGCTTTCCGTGATTTCTTTCGTGAATTAACGAAGTACATTTCTGACACAACTTTTTCCGTGAAATGACGGAAAAAACTCTGAATTTCACGGATTTTTCGTGCTCGAGAAAAATTCTCAATTTTTAGAAACCTTTCCGCAATTGATTTCTTATACTAACGGAAAAAACTCCATTCTCACTTTTTCCGCATCCATATTACGAAAAATTTCCGGTACTGGGAGAGATAACCGGGAATACTTAGGTGTTTGATTAACTGTTAAATTTCAATAGTCTGTGGAAGTATTTATTTTATTGTGAAGTTTTGTAGCGAGATCGGATATTGTGGATAGCATATCGCATGAATTTTAGTTACTATTCGTCCGAAAGGAGTACGGGTTCGAATCCCGGTGAGGCATGGATGTTGTGTTTGTCTTACGGCACTGGCTCTCTCCCTTCCCTGGAACCAGTGACTCTAAATTAGGGACAGGCGACTGTTTATAGCCCGTTCAGTTGCTCACGATGGTCGTTAAACCTCCAATCAAAAAAAAAAAAAAAAAAAAAGAAAAAAATTGATTACTATGGCACAGGATATTTCTTCTCCTCTTCCCCATTTTTTGCACCAGCTATTATACATTATATTGTGTTGCCGTAAGAAACCGGACACTTAAATTATTGTGCAGGGGATTTGTACGATGTCTATGTATCAGTCTATGGAGTCCTTGAGACAAAAGCCATATAGATATCAAGAATAAATTTTATATTTAGAAGTTCTGTGAAGTAATATTATAAAACAATACATTGCACCTTCTCTTAAAGATAATTGAAAGTTATTATCAGTTGAAAAAGATCTCAAACTCCAAATCATTCTGTTGCTTCGAAAAATCACGATGAAAAAAATACGTAATTTGTAATAAGACCTCCTACTGAAAAAATAAAATTATTACAAATATATTAAAACAAATAATAAGCTCCAATAGATAATAAAATGACAAAATCTCTCGTGCTAATGAAAACAAAAAGGTTCAACATGGCCCAATTAGTTTTACCTTGAACGTGAGTTTGATTCCTGTGACTTTCTGGCTCAGTGGTTAAAACGCGATGCTTCAACTCAAATGGTCTGGGGTCGATCCCCATTACCGGCGCAAAAGAATTCTCTCGCGTAACGGCTGAAATATTCAGCGTAGTGGATTTTGCGAAATATCTCACATGGAAAAACTTGAAACTGACTTTTCTGAAATAAACGGAATTACTGACTACGGAAAAATTTGTGAAAGTAGGGAATTAAAAAACAAAACAAAAACGGGAACTTTTAAAAAGCAAAATTCCGTTAAAAGACGTACATTTACCGGCAACTTTGCTGCACGTTATTTTCAGAAATTTTCCATCAATTCACACCACTCATTTTTCACTGTGCAGGTCGAGATTTGAGCACATCGCTCTTTCCTTTTGCAATTTAGAATTAAATGAGGGATTTCTTACGATGAGGGTCAATGTGGCGAGAAGGAGAGTTCGGCAACTGGTCAGATGGTGCGAAAGAAGCCAGCAGTAAGAGTAGCCTGAGCTTTCCTGCACTGTAAAAAATAAGTTGTATGAATTCGCGGAAAACTACTGAAAATATCGTGCAGCAAAGTTTCCGGTAGGTATCCGGGGTTTTTTTTTTTACAGACATTTCCGTTTTTAAAAGTGCCCGTTTATTTTAACTTCCGTATCTTCACAAAAGTCACCGCACATCCTTTCAAAAGCAAATGAACGGATCCGCTGCGTTGTTAAGATGCGCGGTCAGCTGCAAACGGTATAAAAACAAGCCTGCAGCTGATCGCGATCATATCGCACTGTGAGGTTCGGTGAAAATGTCGCGGCGGAAGAGAACTGACTTTGATAAAGGAAAGATTGTTCGGTGTTATATTAGCGGGTTGTCCATAAGAGAAACCGAGAGGCGTTTAAACATACCCAAGTCAACTCTTTTGGATGTACTGAATAAGTGGAAGATACATGGCGAGCCTGAAGCAGCAAAACGTACCGGCAGACCAAAGAAAATCAGTGATAGAGGACGTCGAAGCCTCAGGAGAGTCGTTACAGTTAATCGATGGAGTACTGCACATGACCTCAGTGTACATGTGGGTAAAAATGCTGGAACCTCGGTATGTAAACGTACCATTCGCAGAGAACTTCATTCCATGGGTTACCGTGGTCGTGCTTCTGCTCATAAGCCTTCATCTCCACTCGGAATGCTACTTGTCGTTTAGCATGGTGCAAAGAACATTTATCGTGGACCGCAGATCAATGGAAACAGGTCCTATGGATTGATGAATCCAGATACACGATCCATCAGTCTGATGGCCATGTGTGGGTGTGTCGGCATCCTGGGAAACGCTATTTACCACAGTGTACTGTTCCTATGGTAAAGTTTGGAGCTGGCAGTGTACTCGTGTGGGTGTGTTTTTCGTGGTATGGTCCAGGCCCATTAGTTATCGTGGACAAACCTATTAAGAAGCACGTCTACCTCGATATTCTGGACAATTATGCCCTATCAACTCTGTTACAATACTATGGAACCGAACCTTGTTGGTGCCAGCAGGATAATGCACCGAGCCATAAAGCAAGGTTTCAAAATCGCTTTATTCTAATTTATCATAAGAAAACATAAGAGGGAGACGTACAGTATTGGGCATCTCACTGGGAAACAATACAAAACTGTTAAAAACATGATGGTATATACATTGCAATGACAATGGGGATGAATAACAAAATGCTGCAAGCAAAGCTTATTGAATAAAAAAATTGCAGAAGTGACAAAGAGAAACACATCGTGTCACATGACATTGGCTGGGCATGATTTACAGGATAACACAGGCGAAACAATAGTACACAATTAGAAAAAGAACAGCACAAAACACCGCCGTGAAGGTAAAACATTACATACATGAGATAAAAACACAGCGTGCACAATTGTGCAAGTTATTTAACGAGGGCACCAAAGCAACATAATACAGGCGGGGTGAAAGTAAGTAATGTACACGAGTAAGCATGAAAATACACTGAGATGGCATTAGCATTCACAATTCAACGGTAGTGTGGATTGCACGAGTCGTAGAGTGGAGGAGGGCCACCAGGGTGCCACGGAACTCAGCAAAGGAGGTGTAGAATGTCCTAGGGTTCTGATAGGTGTAGCAGTCCAGAATCAATCGCAAACCATGGAGCGGCCGGCGCCCAGGTAGCATAGAAGGTGGCTTCTCGACGACTGGAAGAAGCCGACTGGTACTCCAGGCGGAGTCGAGAAAGCAATCGATCTTGAAAATGGCACAAAAGTGCTGCGCTGGCCTGGTGTAAAGAGACCGGCGAGGAAATGCTGCGGAGTTGTTGAAGGTATACGTAAATAACGTGTTTAACCAGCACGAAAAGATAGGCACATACTGAAGGAAGAGTTGTAGGTGGATGAGCCCGCAGAAGAAGATGTCTGTAGGCAGTGAACGGAAGATCTTGAGAACAAGAGCGACTGGCAATCCGGAAAGCCTGGTGGAGGAGAGGCATCAGGATGGGACAGTAAAGGTAGACGTGAGAAACGTCTGCCTCCTGTGCGCAGAAGGAGCAGAGAGGGGAGGAGAGAAGAGACATGCGAAAGAGAAAATACGGAACAGGGAGGCGATTATGCAAAAAGAGCCAGTGGGTATTAATTTCAAGAGGGGCAGATAAGGGTGAGCGGGCAGCGGCCCAGACAAGAGGAAGAGAAGCAGGGGGAACCTCCAGAATAGAAAGCGGTGAAGGGGTGGCAAGGTGCACTAGAAAACGATAAAGAGATTTAGAGGAGAGAGAGGAGAGAGGAAGAACCGAGTTTGTGAGTCGGAGGAAAAACGGCAGCGGAAGAGGGGCAGAAAAGACAGAGACGAGACCGGTGGGGGAGACAAGATCAGGGAAAAGCGAAAGAAGTGCAGTTAGCAGAGAGTCATAGACCAAATGGGCGGATGGGGACGAGAGAATAGCATGGGGGAGGCCAGAGAGAGGGCGCCAGGATAGATCCGAGTTAGTGAGGTCTTGTACAGTTACTACACCTGCTCGGAGCCAAGAGGGGAATGAAAAACAGGGGAGATGGGGGGATGAACAAGGGAGTTGAAGAAGAGGGGTTCAGAAAGAAGCTCTAGAGTTGAAGAGGGAGGGGAGCGAATGAGGGGGAGAGAGCGAAGGTGAGTGAGGGCTTCAGAATATGCAGGTGGGAGTTTGGAGGGGGGGAAAGGACAGCAATCCATGAGAACTAAAGAAAGAAAAGAAAAATGTGGGTTACGCAAGGAGGCAAGAACGTCACGTACCTGAACTGCGGAAGCCACTGGAGCCGTGAAAAGGTGAATGAAGTTGATCACTCGGCTTGCTTTGTAGCACAGCGGGACATCAGGTAGGCCAGCACCACCATAGGAGGGAGGAGCACAGAGCTTGTGGACGTTAATCCAGTGATGACCCGCCCACATTACTCGAGTAAGGCAGCGTGTAACCTCCTGGAGACAGAAAAGCGGGGTCGTAGATGCAATCCAAGAATGCTTGCAGATGGACAGAAGGTATGTCCTGGTGAGATTTGCACGCTGGTAGTAGGACGTACAGAACTGCGCACGACACCAGAATGCAGCTGTGCGGAGGAGGCGAGGATGGAGTTCCGAGCGAGTTGCACTGGATGTAGCTTGTGGTGCGCCTAAGTGCACACCCAGGAAGCGTTGGGTAGTGGATGACCATGTGGCCCCCCATGGAGCATCCAAGCGATTGGACCACGACCCGCACCATAATCCAGTGCTCTTAGAAGTATATCTTAGAAGTTCAGCTGCAGAACATGAAGCATATGCGGAGAACAAACGACGAAGCAGTTGGAACTGTGAGTCGCTACGAATGCAGACGGTGATGTCATCTGCATAAGCAGAGTAAATGACTGAGTGATGCCGTGAGCTGGCAACTGGTGGTGGAAGTTGTGCTAGAAGAGATGTTTGCAGAGAGCGTAGAAAAGGCTCGACGGCAATCGCAAACAGTTGACCAGAAAGCGGGCAGCCCTGACGAACTCCCCGCTTGAAGGGAACATGTGCTGTGAGAAAAGATGCCGTCTTGACATGGAAAACGGCGTCCCGGTAGAGGGAGAGAAGAACGGAGACAAATTGTGGAGGAAAGCCAAAGTGTAGCAGGGTTTGTGTTAAATAGGCGTGTGAGATATTATCGAAAGCGGAACGGAGGTCTAAGGAAAGGAGAGCAAGAGGTTCAGAATGAGTCTTGGCAAGATGAATGAGATCGCGAAGAAGTTGAACATTGGAGGAAAGAGAACGGCCAGGAACAGTATAGGTTTGAGAGTCAGCAAGGATGTGAGGGAGGATAGAGTTTAGTCGACGGGAAAGAAGCTTAGTATAGAGTTTATAATCTTGATTGAGAAGAGAAATGGGGCGCCAATTTCCCAAGTCAAGAGGGTCACCCTTCTTGGGAAATAGGACCACATGTGCGTCCGTGAAACTCCTCGGGAGGGGGGAGCAGTTAAATGCAGCAGAAAAAGCGGAGAGGAGAAAAGGCAACAAAAGAGGCAAGAACGCACGGTAAAAAGGAAAGAGAGGCCGTCCGGACCCGGAGCGGCATGGGGGTTAAGGGAAGAGAAGGTGTCTGACACCTCCGTGGATGTGGGTGCAAGAGACAGGGTGTGAGCAAGATGAGACGGAACTTGTGGTAGGTTATTGAGAAGATGGGGGAGAGCAGAGGGAGAAGGGGGAGGAGTTTCACTGAACTTGGTGGTATAGAACTGACGAACGTGAGAGCAAATCGCTGCCGAATCGGATGTGATTTCGCCAGAGGGGAGGCGAAGATGACGAAGCGAGGTAGAAGACTTACGTGCAGATTCCATTGATGTTAGAAAATCATAGGTGCATTCCTCCGGATTGAGATGTTTAATGCGCAGACGTAAAAGTGCTTGCTGCGCAAGAGGTTTCAGCAAAGCCTGGAGCTCCGCCTGATATGCTGGAAAAAGCGGATCTGATAACCCAATCAGTGTGAGCATCTGCCTGGCGTGATCGAGGCGCATCTGACTAGAAGTCTTCAAGGTGAAGGAAAGTTGCTTGATATGTAAGAGGAGCTGATGCTTGACACGAAGCCAATACGTCAAGGTACAGGGTGCGGAATGCAACCCTGCGCGACGAGCAGCGAGAAAAGAACGGACAGAGGCACAAAATTCAGGATCAGTGAGGAGATTGGAGTCAAATGTCCACGGACGAACAGTCCGAGGGAGTGACGCCGCAACAAACACTGTGAGGGTGACCGTGCAGTGGTCTGAGGAAGCAGTAGGTTGATGTTGCAACTCGGTAATAGACGCAAGAAGCGGTGTGGAAACGTAAACCCGATCCAAGCGTGCAGTTGATGGAAGCTGACTCCCAGACGAGCGCCACGTGTGTGAGGTCTCTTGTGGATGAAGGCGCCTATAAGCATCGGTGAAGGAGAAATCAGCAACAAGGTCATGGAGTAGTGCGACGAGATCCGTCCGACGCTCTCGTGACGAAGGAGAGCGATCCAGAGCCGGGTCAAGGGTGCAATTGAAGTCTCCACCCAAGAGCACACGATCCGAAGGTGAGACTTTCGAGAGAGCTTTACGGAGTTTGGTGAACAAGATGGATAAATGAATAGAGGTGCATGGAATATACACATTAAAGATGTGAAATCGAGCTCCGCCAACTGTGAAGGAGACTTGCTGGAGTAAATCTCGGCATAAGTTCTGCACTGAGAGTGCAGTGAGGGTGGATCGGAAATGTTGATGTATTCCGATAGCAAGTCCACCATGAGATGAGTAGCGGAAAGCATGATGGAACACATAATCGCTAGCACGCCAGCGAGTAAACAGAGTGGAGGAATGGCAGTTTGTTTCTTGTAGTAGTAACAGATCGGCCCCGAGGGGCGAGAGGTCTTCCATAACAAGAGCATTCGCTAGGGGGCTAGCGAACCCTCTGCAATTAAGGGTCGTGACCTTGAATGGACTGGTCAGTCGTTGGTTGGAGGAGTCGCGGAGCAACTTTCAGGAGTTGTTGTAATCGGTTTACGCAGCCAAGGGTCCATGAGTGGTGCATGGGGTCATGAACAAACCCACGAAGGTACTTAGCAATGCATCCGGCTTGCAGGAGCAGCGCGGGAAGAATGTCTTCGCGCTCTCGGAGGTAGTCATACGTCGACTCCAGGTTCGTGGTGTGGGTGCAAAACTGATAGTAATCTCCAAGATTGAGAGGTTCTGAAGGAGCACCACATTTGGAGAGAACACTTGAAAAGACCTCAAACGAAGGTGGAGACCCATCATCATCAGTGTCCCTTTCAATTTCTGTTGGCGCAGGAGAGGGAGAGATATCTCCTGAAGATTTGGTAGTACGGAACGGTTGCCCATCCGCAGAGGAAGATTTCTTCTTCTTCCTCTTACGTCGGGTACCTGTACGAGTGCCAGAAATTCGTTTTCCAGGGAGCGACGATGCTCGGGAAGCTGACGCAGAGTCAGAGGAGTTATCGGCACCGCCGTCACACTCGGAGACACCAACAGTGAAGACTGGTGGGAAACCAGCGGCGAAGTCTCCCGATGTTGCCACGGGATGAGGAGTAATAGGTGAGGTGAGCACTGGAAATTGAAGGTGGGAGGTGAGATCAGCATCAAAAGACGCTCGTGGACGAGAGGCTGTAGATATACTTTTTGTGTAACTCGGCCCTGGGGCAGTTGGCACATTTGAAGACGGTGCAGGTCGAGAGCGAGATGTAGCAGGATGCTGCTTAGAGGCGGTAGGCACTGTAGAAGCCGTGGGAGCTGGATACTGGTTGTTGGGGCATTGAGCACGCTGATGCCCAAGTTCTTTGCAATTAGCACAGTGTTCTGATGTTAGCATGTCAATTCTGTAGGAGAGCTGCCCACATCGGACGTTTAGAATCCGTGGGAACTTACGGAGATGCTCCTCTGATGGAAAGATGAGTCGAACACTCCGGCGAAAACTACGAACATTCTTATTTGCAGGATCCTTGGGCGCAGCTGAATGTGTGATAACAGGACCAACAATCTTACCACACTTACTAAGTGCAGTACATATCATCGCATCCGAGATTTCGGGGGCACCGGATGCAAGGAGACCTGAACAGGGCGCCTGGAAATCGGTTCAGCTTCCAGGTGGTGGTCTCCCAGGTCAAGACCAAAGTTTAGAAGCGTGTCTGCATGCTCTTTGGATGTGAAATAAACAATCACCGTCCGCGGCCGGCGGGTGAGGTGAGTAATGGCTCCGGCTGGAAGAAAAGCAAGGAGCGTATCACAATAGACTTTCAGCGGTGTATTCGGAAGAGCATCTAGGCACACTCCCAACTCGCGGGTGGAGTGAAGTTCCTGCGCAGCGGGTGAGAAGTGCGGAACGTCCAATTGAAGTGAGTCACCATGTATCTGGACATGGGCATCTGCAAGGGGAAGGCGAGTCGATTGCGTCGGTAGGGACGCACCTGAGGTAACGCTAGAATAAGAGCGGGAAGGCAATCCTCCATTGGAAGGCAGAGGTGCAGCGCTGGATGAAGGAGCTGACACAACGCTGGGCAAGGCTACCGAGGGCAGAGAAGCAACGCCCTCAGAGATATCCATTACGTCATCGGTAGCATCAGGAACGAACGTCATAGCCTCACCACCAGGAGGGGTGGTGGAGTCAGAGAGTTGAAGCGTAGAAGAAGAAGAGCAATAGGCATCAGGAGGAGGACGATATTCCCTATCATCAAGGACGGACGCTGATTGGTTTGCTCCGTCAGAGATAAGGATCGACGTAGTAGGAGAAGCTGTGACGAGAGCGGGAATTCTGCTCTTATCAGCAGTCGCCATCGCCGATGGCGAGGCCTAACTTAGTAAAAACGACCAACTGGTCGAGAAAATAAAGTGCTGATAGCTAATTGAAAATAGTACTCACCGACTCGGGAGATGTCTTAAATGAAAGATACAACCTTCGTCTTGAAGGCCCGCACAAAAGTTAAACGAAAGAGCACACAAAACACACTCAGTAGACGGCGAAACACGGAGCTCAAAACAGACACGACTTACGTCCCATAAAGCAAGGACTGTTACGGCGTGGTTTGACGATAATTCCGTATCGTATGTGGGCTGGCCAGCACAGAGCCCTGACCGTAATCCCATAGAACACCTATGGGATGAATTAGATCGCCGCATAAGAAATTTGGAACCAAGGTCTACTACTGAGCAAAAGTTAGCGGCAGCATTATGTGTACTGAATGGAAACGCATACCTATCGCTGTGTTCCAAAACCTTGTCGAAAGCATGTCTCAAAGGGTCCGTGCATGCATTAAGGCCAAAGGTGGACCGACGCCATACTAATGTATGTCAATAAATGCTATGTTGTGTTTCTCTTCTAGGTGTCCGGTGACTTTTGTCAATATAGTGTACATATATATTAAATAGCTGATGCACGAAATAGGGGAGAGGAGAAGAAATATCCTGTGCTACAGTAAACAAAATTCATGCGATATGCTATCCGCAATATCTGATCTCGCTACGGAACTTCAAATTCGACAAACCATTGAGATTTGAAAGTTAATAAAACCTCAAGTATTCTCACCAATCTCTCCTATTACAGTTATTTTCTGGTTATACGGATACGGAAAAAGTGAGAACGGAGTTTTTTCGTTAATATACGAAAGGAATTGCGGAAAGGTTTTTAAAAATTCACAATTTTTCCGTGGCACAAAAAAATCCATGAAATTGTTGAGTGAACGCCTGGTATGCTGTAGAAGTAAATGCACTCCAACACCTTGTGGAATCTATGCCAAACCGCATACGTGCCGTAATTCGAGCTGAAGGAGGTCCGATCTGGTATTGCATGGAGGTTTCTAATTCAGTGGCAGGTGTGTGTGTATCAGCGAACGTCGAATGGATTTTGTAATATCTTACATGGGTCCGTCCTTTCCAACTTTCAAGTATATAAGGGGCGGCGATCACCTCCACTGTTTATTTACAGCCATATGTTTTCCTACATACACTGTTCAAAATTTCAGTTCAACGTTGAACCACATTATCGTGCAACATCTGACACACCATGATCTGGTGGGATTTTTACACTTGCGCCATAAAGAGTGGTGCATAAAAACGTTTGACTTGCACCAAGCTTTCGTGCAAATTACCAAATGCAGCCGGAACGTATTACCTTGCACCACATTTTGGGGCAGTGAAAGAAACGGCGCACGCGTCTTCGTCATCAAGTCATCTGAAGGAGGTAGATATTGTGTTGCGCCGCCATGTTGGTTTTGTCGTCACAGTGAGTGCGAGTATGGACAATTTTAAAGAAGTGTACACTCAAGTTAATAAGGTAAGTGATGAAAATAATTTTTGCAGCACATATATATCTGGTATTCCTGACATAATCGTTTTCACGTTGAACTTCCTGATGTTACATATATGACTAGCCACGTGTCGGACAATACAATTTTAGTTTTCTGAGGAGATTGTTCACATGGAAGTAGTTTCTAATGTAGTATAGCAAGCTCAAATTGCGGCATTAATTGGCCCAGTGTATTGATCTTGAAATTGAGACTATATGTGTTAACATAAACAATAAAGATTAAAATCTTCCGAATATGCGAGACAAAAATTTAAAAAGGAAAAAAAAAAAGGGAATATTTTATTCCTAAATTGATGAAGTAAACACAAACGTTTTGGAACTGTACACAGAAACCGTGTTTTCAAAATATTTTATCCACAAAGCAGTGATGTAAAAAGACTACACTTAATTTTGCTGATGTGTTGCACCAAGAAGTGGAATTACACCAGCTGCACCACATTTTGGGAAAGGTGCACCAACAAGTGGTGCAACTTTTGCACCATAGCATGGAGTAAGGTTGCACTATAAAATGATATGACCTTACATTTCATGATGTAAGACTGCACCATTTTATGGTCCAACCTTACCCCATAACGTGATGTAAGGTTGCACCATATTGTTGGGTTTTGTTTGTGCCACATAATGGTGCATCTTTTCTCAGAAAGTGGTGTAGCTGGTGTAGCACCACTTTTTGGTGCAACCTATCCCCAAATTTTTACAGTGTAGGTACGCCGCTGTTGAATGGCGACTTTATCCTTTGCACTGTGTCCGTCCTTTCCAACGTTAAAATATAGATGAGGCAACGATCACCTGCACTGCCCGTTTACAGCCATATTTTGTTCTACATAGATACGCCGCTGTTGAATGGCGACTTTATCCTTTGCACTGTGTCCGTCCTTTCTAACGTTAAAATATAGATGAGGCAGCGATCACCTGCACTGCCCGTTTACAGCCATATTTTTTCCTACATAAATACGCCGCTGTTGAATGGCGACTTTATCCTTTGCACTGTGTACGTCCTTTCCAACGTTAAAATATAGATGAGGCAACGATCACCTGCACTGCCCGCTTACAGCCATATTTTTTTCTACATAGATACGCCGCTGCTGAATGGCGACTTTATCCTTTGCACTGTGTCCGTCCTTTCCAACGTTAAAATATAGATGAAGCAACGATCACCTGCACTGCCCGTTTACAGCCACATTTTTTCCTACATAGATACGCCGCTGTTGAATGGCGACTTTATCCTTTGCACTGTGTCCGTCCTTTCCAACGTTAAAATATAGATGAGGCAGCGATCACCTGCACTGCCCGTTTACAGCCATATTTTTTCCTACATAGATACGCCTCCGTTGATTGCAGACGTTGTCCTCTGCATTGTATCCGTCCTTTCCATTGTTATGATATAGAAGGGGCGGCCGTCACCACGACTGCCCATTTACATCCATATTTTCCCTGGCGGCTTCCGTTTTTGATGGAGTTATGGTAAATATCAGCGATGATCGTACGCTGAAATTCCAGTGCGGTAACCGATATGGAGCATGTTATTCCCTAAGACAGACTATCTGCCCATGATCGAACTTGCCCATGTATCAGTGTTTTCCCATCGTCAGTCTCGTGTACGCTATACAACAGGTGGGTATCTGAGCTATTTACATCCTGCAGTGGGTTGCGCATTCTTGTGGCGGTACAGTGCAGGCTTGTATATGGATGTGTTTTGGACAATAAATTGTGCGTTCGTGGTGCTATAAAAAGTCATGAGGGAATCAATTTAGTTTTAACGATCGCCTTGAGCAACTCTAAGATGTATAAGAAATCGTCAGTACCAAATTTAGAGTCACTGGTTCCAGGAAAGGGAGAAAGCCAGAGCTTTAGGGTAAACACACCGCACCCATGTTTCATCCGGGATTCGAACCAGGACCGAACAAATTATTCAAAACCAACGCGTCGAATCTCTCGGCTGGCCGGGACGGCTCTCTGTATAACATTAAACCTTAAAAAGTAAAATATTAGGTGGGAAAACAAACCTATTGAAGAATATTTTGAAATTCCAAAACAAATGCAACCGTTAGTATGATATGTGGGGTGAGTGTTTTCAGTAGTGACACAGTTTGATTTCACAGGAAATAACTGTGAAGAAAAATAAGTCTTTACAAATATAGTCTCCATATTTTTGTCAGATATTTTATGCGTTTACTGTGTGCTCTCAACAAAAGTTTTATCTCGCTCCAGCTGAAACAGGAAGACAGCGAACTTCCAACATGTGGAAATAACTCTAATGCAGCAAGGGAAAAGCAAAAATTCGCATTCACGAAATAAGAATAAAGATTTAATTTTAAACTCCAGCAAACTGTTGAACGCATATTTCACGTCCCGCCCTTCATAATGTAGCAGGCGTCTAGTTCTCTTGGCATAGTGTTCACTCAAGTGTTACAAATAGCAGTCGTTCAACGTTAAAACTCTGTTCTTAAAACGTGGCCTTCTCCACCCTCCCTTTTGCCATAATGTTTAATTGCCCCACCAGAATGCAAGGAATCCCCTGGCATAAGAGAGAGCAGCAGCAGATGTCACATGGCGAATTCCAATGAGTAGAATATAAAGCTCCCCGGGTGATTTGCGTGTCATACTCCAGAAGATGCATCATGAAAGAATGCGGAGATTCATACAGCAATGGATAGGATTAAGACGAAGTCATGATCGCAATTTTTGCTCCGAAACTCATAAAATGCATAGTTCTTCCTAGCACAACCTGCATGATGATGTCTTTATAAAAACATATGTTGCGGAATTCATTCGCACAACACGACAGCGTGAAGATTTAGTGGTACTACTATACTCTGTGAAGATGAATCGCCAAAGTGGATTACTTTGGATGCCAAATCTCTTGTAAATGATCGCATTCAGAAACGCTGTGACGTCACAGGATATGACGTCACGCTATGTGCATCCACTATATGTCCTTGACAGTCAAGTCGTAGGGTGTTAGATGCATTCCAATGCAATCTTGAGATTGTGCACCTGCAGTTATTTTTAGACCTCTGAAATTATATATTAAGAAATTCACGTCTTTAAGACTGTAATTTCACGAGAACTGAAAAATTCATAGAAGTCGGTTTTAGGATTAGATAACCATGAAGATGTGCATTTTGATATTATTTTTAAAAAATTAGCTTATACAAAGGATGGTTCACACATTTTTAGAACGATTTTTCAGCAATATAACTAATGTTTAAAATGAAATTATTTCTTTCTTAAAGGTTCTGATAGTCCTTTTCCCTGGAGGATGAACCTACATCAAGATTCCCAAGATCACAGGGTATTTCTTAAAATTGGGGTAACGGTATTTTATATTCCACTCCTCTTAAAGTGCTTTCCACATTTCAATTATTGTTTTAGGTCTGTGTTTAGAAGGTGCTCTTTATAGCAGTCCGAAGGCACCATAGTCCTTTTTAATTAGTGTAGATAAAGAAGCCGTCTTTTTACACGATGGTCAGTAAGATTGAACACATATCTGTACTCAATCATAACAAAGTATAATTTAATACTTTAATACTAAGTGACACATCAGGGGACTCTGAAGGAATATGAGCAGAAGGCATAGACTTGGTCCTCATCTCTTTTTCTCTTTTTTTCAAGATACAGAGTAGCAGATTTGGATGTATGATTGGTAGCCTTATTCTGATGGAAGTCTACTCTTTGAAGGCTCTGTGTATAAAGGAATGTTATTTTCTCTTTAAATATAGGAGTTAAAACATATTTTTGGTTATATGTAGAATTGATTTTAATATTATTTTTAACTTTTCTTAACTTTAATTTCCCATTGTACGAGAAACCAGCAATGATCATGAACACTTTACTGAAACTTCCTTCGGATTTTTAAAACCAAGTTTGTAAGTCTTTTGCTCTTTTGCGATAGTAAATCGACCTTTTTTTGTTACAGTCGTTTAGGCAGATCCATTCTTCATCAATAGTAAGAATAACTATTGATGAAGAATGCATTGATCAAACACTTTTCTATATCGTGTCCTGCGTTCAGTCACATGCCTAGGCAAAAATTTGTTAAATTTTTTTTTTCAGATTTAAATCTTTGTTTATTACCTTGTTTACAGTTGATACAGATATTTTTAACAACTTAACGATTGCTCTTTGAGTCGGTGGATTTTCTTTTAAGACCAGAGACCTAACTTTTGAAATAACCGCAAAAGTGTTTACCTTCTTTGGATATATATATCATCATTATCATTGACAACCATTATCAATCCACTGCTGGACGAAGGTCTCCCCAAGTTTCCTCCACAACGGTCTGTCTTGTGCCAGTATCCTCCATGTCACTCCCGCATACTTTCGAATTTCATCCACCCATCTCCCATGTGGTCTTCTTCTGGGTCTTTTCCTGTCATTTGGAATCCATTCAAAATTTTCTGCTGTCCATCGATGGTCTGTCCTTCTGGCAGTATGTCCAGCCCATTGCCATTTCAGGGATTTAACTCTGATCATGATGTCTTCCACTCTTGTCATTTTTCGGATCCACGAGTTCCTCTTCTTATCTCTCCTGGTTACACCAAGCATGCACCTCTCCATACTTGTTTGAGTTGTCTGCAGCCTTTCTATGTCTCTTTTAGTTAAGGTCCACGTCTCTGCACGATACGTAAGCACTGGAAGGATGCATTGATCAAACACTTTTCTTTTAAGACATAATGGCATATTGCTCTTGAAAATTATGCTGTTTCTTCCAAAAGCTCTCCAGGCAAGTTTTGTACGCCAATTAATTTCTTCATCAATGTGACCCTCACTTGATATCTGCTGTCCAAGATAAACGTACGTGTCTGTTATCTCCAGCTTTTCTCCATCAATCGATAAATCTTTATTTCTTGTAAAAGCATGGAACATCTCTTTTGCCTTCTGAAAGTTCACTTTTAATCCCACTTCTTTACTCTTGTCAGCAAGTTCCTGGATCATACTCTGTAGCTCTGAAGGGGTAGTTGCAAAAATGACTACGTCATCAGCAAAACGAAGGTGGGTTTGATAATCTCCATTAATCTTTATCCCTTTGTTTTCCCAGTTCAGTGATTGAAAGACATTTTCCAATGTGGCATTAAAGAGCTTCGGAGATATGGTGTCACCTTGTCTCACTCCTTTTCCAATTTTTATGTGTGTTGTATTTTCAAACAGCCGAATCTTTGCACCTGCATTTTCATAAATGTTATTAATAATATTAATGTACGCATCTTCAATACCGCAGGATTTCAGGGCCATTGTAACTGCTGATGGTTTCACCAAATCAAAAGCATTTTCATAATCGATAAAAGCCATGCACAATGGAAGTTCATATTCCCTCGCTCTTTCAATTAGTTCTCTCAGTACGTGGATATGATCTATTGTGCTGTAGCCACTCCTGAATCCAGCTTGTTCTCTCGGTTGAGCCATGTCCAGTGTTACCTTCAAGCGATGTGAAAGAACTTTAGTGAAGATTTTATAAACCACTGATAAGAGGCTGATAGGTCTGTAGTTCCTGAGATCCTCAATGTCACCTTTTTTATAAAGCAAGATCATTGTAGCATTGTTCCAATCCTCAGGAATCTTCCCTTCATTAAGGCATCGAGTGAAAATTTGGGCAAGTACTGTTTCGATTTCTCCACTTGCTTCTTGTATGATGTCTGCAGTAATTCCATCTTCTCCTGGAGCTTTTCCCCGCTTCATGTTCTTGATTGCATCTGCAACTTCTGCTGGAAGGACTGGAAGAACTGGAAGAACTCTGGTACTGGTACCTTTCATGATGTCTGGAGTACATGTACCATCCCTTTCATATAATTTGGAGTAGAAATCTTTCACTCTTGTCAAAATTTCGCCTCTATTTCTCGTTACAGAACCATCTTCTTTTCTCAGCGCCATAATCTGTTTTCTTCTCTTACTGAGATGTCCCTTTGCTATCTTTAGGCTTTGGTTGTTTTCAATTGCTTTCCTTACTAGTTCACAGTTGAATTTCCTTACGTCTTCAGTGATACTTTTTCGTACTGTCTTGCATAGCTCTATGTATTCCACTTTGGAAGTCACATCTTCTTTAGTTGTCCTCATCTCTCTTCTTTTTTGCATCAACATTTTGGTTTTTCCTGATAATTTGTTCACATGTTCTTAGACCCAGCTAATTTTGTTGTTGTTTCCATAAGAGCTTTGGTTACTTTTCTGTTAACTTCAGAAATATACACTTCTTCCGATGTTAGGCCTTCTAAAGCAGAGAATCTGTGCTTCAGTTTCAACTTGAAGGTATTATGGTGTTTTTTAAGGTTGTTTATGTCAATACATTTTGTTTGTCTTATGAGCTTGCTACGTTCGAGTTTAGTGTTGAGGTGCATCTTACATCTCACCAATCTATGGTCACTACCTGTGTTGAACTTGTTTAGCACACTGCAGTCTTCTATGACGATTTTTTTGTTATACATAATAAAATCAATTTCACTTGTCGTCCCATTTGGATGTCTCCATGCCCATTTCTTGTGTGGCTTTTTCTTGAAAAAGGAGTTCAAGATGAAAAACCCTTCTGCCTCTGCAAACTCTACGAGAGTATTTCCACGCTGGTTTCTGTTGCCGTGACCGAATTTACCTACTGAAGTTTCATTCTGTTGCCGTTGTCCTATTTTTGCATTGAAATCTCCCATAATTATCTTCAAGTGCTGCTTACCTTTATTATTTAGATGACGAATTTCCACATAAAATTCTTCAATTTCTTCTTCATTATGACTTGTGGTGGGTGCATATATCATCATCATCATCATCATCATTGTCAACCATTATCAATCCACTGCTGGACGAAGGTCTCCCCAAGTTTCCTCCACAACGGTCTGTCTTGTGCCAGTCTCCTCCATGTCACTCCCGCATATTTTCGAATTTCATCCACCCATCTCCCATGTGGTCCTTTTCTGGGTCTTTTCCTGTTCCTTGGAATCCAATTTAAAATTTCGGCTGTCCATCGATGGTCTGTCCTTTTGGCAATATGTCCAGCCCATTCCCATTTCAGCGATTTTATTCTGATCATGATGTCTTCCACTCTTGTCATTTTTCTGATCCACGAGTTCCTCTTCTCATCTCTCCTGGTTACACCAAGCATGCACCTCTCCATGCTACTTCGAGTTGTCTGCAGTCTTTGTATGTCTCTTTTAGTTAAGGTCCACGTCTCTGCACCATACGTAAGCACTGGAAGGATGCATTGATCAAACACTTTTCTTTTAAGACATAATGGCATATTGCTCTTGAAAATTATACTGTTTCTTCCAAAAGCTCTCCAGGCAAGTTTTATACGCCGGTTAATTTCTTCATCAATGTGACCCTTACTTGATATCTGCTGTCCAAGATAAATGTAGGTGTTGGTTATCTCCAGATTTTCTCCATCAATCGATAAATCTTCATTTCTTGTAAAAGCATTGAACATCCCTTTTGTCCTCTGAAAGTACATTTTTAATCCCACTTCTTTACTCTTGTCAGCAAGTTCCAGGATCATACTCTGCAGCTCTGATGGGGTAATTGCAAAAATGACTACGTCATCAGCAAAATGAAGGTGAGTTAGAAAATCTCCATTAATCGTTATCCTTTTGCTTTCCCAGTTCAGTGATTGAAAAACATTTTTCAATGTGGCATTAAAGAGTTTGGGAGATATAGTGTCACCTTGTTTTACTCTCTTTCCAATTTTTATTGGTGCTGTATTCTCAAATAGCCGAATCTTTGCACTTGCATTTTCATAGATGTTATTAATAATATATATGTACGCATCATCAATACCGCAGGATTTCAAAGCCATTGTAACTGCTGATGGTTTCACCGAATCAAAGGCCTTTTCATAATCGATAAAAGCCATGCATAACAGAAGTTCACATTCCCTCGCTCTTTCAATTAGTTCTCTCAGTACGTGGATAAGATCTATAGTGCTGCGGCCACTCCTGATTCCATTCTCACGGTTGAGCTATGTCCAGTGTCACTTTCAAGCGGTGTGAAAGAACTTTAGTGAAGATTTAATAAACCACTGATAGGAGGCTGATAGGTCTGTAGTTCCTGGGATCCTCAATGTCGCATTTTTTATGTAGCAGGATCATTGTAGCGTTGTTCCAATCCTCAGGAATCTTCCCTTTATTAAGGCATCGAGTGAAACTAGGGCGAGTACTGTCATCTCTTCATTTGATCTGAACTTCTGCCCTTCCCAAAATTTCTTTAATGGGCCGAATAGATGGTAGTCACATGGTGACATATCCGTGTTGTACGGAGGATGTGGTACAACGTCCCATCCCGATTCCTCCAATGTTTCCATAGTCACTTTAGTGGTGTTGGGCCTGGTGCTCTCTTGCAGAAGGCATACTCCGCTGTTGAGGAGTCCTAGTCTCTTCTTTTCTCAGTGCTTGCTTAATATAGTTCTTGAAGAGATCGCTGTAATAGATGGCATTGATTGTTTGACGATCTTCCAGGAAATTGTAAGCATAATAACGTTAATGTCCCAACACACCGTAGCCATTAACTTCGTGGCTGATGCCCTGATCTTGAATATTTTGGGTGCGGACGAATCACTGTGTCTCCACTCCGTGTTTGCACGTTTGGTTTCCGGCGTATGGTGAAGAATCCATGTTTCGTCCACTGTCACACGTCTGAGAAAATTGTCTCCTTCTCTCTGATGTCTTCGGAACTATTTTCTTGGGTGGAGGCGATTACTGTGTCTCCACTCCATGCTTGCACGTTTGCTTTCCGGCGTATGGTGAATAATCCATGTTTCATCCACTGTCACCACACGTCCGAGAAAGTTGTCTGCTTCTCTCTGATGTCTCCGGAACTCTTTTCTTGGGTGGAGGTGATTACTGTGTCTCCACTCCATGCTTGCACGTTTGCTTTCCGCCGTATGGTGATGAATCCATGTTTCATCCACTGTCACCACACGTCTGAGAAAGTTGTCTGCTTCTCTCTGATGTCTTCGAAACTCTTTTCTTGGGTGGAGGCGATTACTGTGTCTCCACTCCATGCTTGCACGTTTGCTTTCCGGCGTATGGTGATGAATCCATGTCTCATCCACTGTCGCCACACGTCTGAGAAAGTTGTCTCCTTCTCTCTGATGTCTTCGGAACTCTTTTCTTGGGTGGAGGTGATTACTGTGTCTCCACTCCATGCTTGCACGTTTGCTTTGCGCCTTATGGTGAAGAATCCATGTTTCGTCCACTGTCACCACACGTCTGAGAAAGTTGTCTGCTTCTCTCTGATGTCTTCGAAACTCTTTTCTTGGGTGGAGGCGATTACTGTGTCTCCACTCCATGCTTGCACGTTTGCTTTCCGGCGTATGGTGAATAATCCATGTCTCATCCACTGTCACCACACGTCTGAGAAAGTTGTCTCCTTCTCTCTGATGTCTTCGGAACTCTTTTCTTGGGTGGAGGCGATTACTGTGCCTCCACTCCATGCTTGCACGTTTGCTTTCCGGCGTATGGTGAATAATTCATGTTTCGTCCACTGTCACCACGCGTCTGAGAAAGTTGTCTGCTTCTCTCTGATGTCTTCGAAACTCTTTTCTTGGGTGGAGGCGATTACTGTGCCTCCACTTCATGCTTGCACGTTTGCTTTCCGGCGTATGGTGAATAATCCATGTTTCGTCCACTGTTACCACACGTCTGAGAAAGTTGTCCCTTTCTCTCTGATGTCTTAGGAACAACATGTTCACAATTTGAAATCTCGAAGCAGCTGTCGGACAGCTGCTTCGGTACCCATCTGCCACACAGTTTGCTGAAGAGCAGCTTACGTGGATGATGGTATGCACGGTGCCGGCGCTGACGTTCAGTGCAGACCTCAGATCACTTACAGTAATCCTCTTGTTGTTCCATATGAGCTCATTTACCCGTGCAGTCATGGCGTCGTTAACAGCAGTTGCCGGTCGTGCCTTGTGCGGTTCGTTGCTGACGCTCTGTCTGCCTTCCATGAAAGCTTTACACCATTCGAAGACGGATGAACGGGACAGACACGAATCACAAAGCTGTGTTTGAAGTCTCTGGTGAATTTCACTGCCACTCGCACCTTCATTGCAAAGAAATTTGATAATTATTCTCTGCTGCACCGAAGTCAAAACACCTTCACTCGCCATTTCTCTTTCTGCAATGTGGGAGTTGTCATGGCAATGAAAATTAACGAAACAAGTGGCGTTCTGGTAACGTGAGATACAAGTGTTGCCAAACGCACGATAATAATACGTACAATTTTTCAAATTAATGTATTAGAAACAAAAGTCCAGGGCAAATTTGAACGGCTGTAATATATATATATATATGTTCTTTTTCCTGTGAAAATCAATGCTTGACGGTTTTTCTTTCTATTATTAATAACACTGCTTATTTTACATTTAGAAATGCTAATTCCATTATTTTCACGGCGTTCTTTAATCACAGAATACGAATATCACTTTTCGTAAAGAACAAAAACATAATATTCCATGCACAGTGTGTTTACGGGCACTCTGCTGCTGCTGTTTTGCAAACTTTTGGTATTTGGGTTTGCATTTTTCGATATTTTAAATTTTATTAGAGAAAGTGTAGATTTAAAGTTCGGTGCGTGTCATCAGGATATCTTGTAATTTATACACCTTTTGGTGCGGAAAGGGGTGTGAGGAAATTGGATGATAATTTCATTCAATTCCTCACACCCCTTTCTGTATAAAACTTCTGCTATTAATTTTCTTTTTCGCAGAGCATACAAGCATGCCACCACAAAGACCTTCTTTGACCAGGAGATTAGTTTTATTTTTAATTTGGCTAGTTGTTTTGTTTACCCTATGCATATAGTCAAACGTATTTTTGCTAGTGTCAGGGCGAGTCGTTCTACTACTCTTGCGAGACAAGAAGCAGGGCCAGGAGATAGTTGGAAATTTGAGGGCTCACTTGAATACATGCCGTACGTTAGTAATGTACTATCTCGCCTGTGCTTTAAAGATAAACTACGTATTGGCGTTAGCACTAGAAGTCTGTCGTGTTAGAGAAGACCGTTATGAAATCGACATGCTGCAAAAATGGGGTGTTTACAATATTCCTATGCTAGATCCATGCTCAAGTGAGACCATCAGCAAGTACATAGGATCTACAAAACGGCAAGTAGGTTTCCGCTTTCAAGAGCATAAATATAGTATATAAAAGCTAACCTGCACAACACAGCACTGGCAAGGAGTGTTAACTCCGGAGCTATGTACCCAGACTGGCAAAACACCAAATTACTAGCAACATTCGCCTCTGCCCACTCACTACTATGCATGGAAATCTTATATACACATGTGCACTATGGGCACGTTACTGCATAGTCACGTGGCAAGACTAGGCTATTTGTGAACAATATATGCAAATCAGAATGGTAAGTTGTGAGGACGAAATATTACAGCTTTTGGTGACCAATGTTGTAAAGATTACACCCCTTTTGAATTGTCTTGGACTTGGAAACACCTCATCCATACATTTCGTGACAAATTACTGTTTCAAGTAGCATAACGTGTTTAATTCTGGAATAATTTCGTCCTCACAACTTACCTTCATCAGGATTTGGATATATGCTTTACAAATAGCCCTGTATTGTCACGTGACTATGCAGTAACGTGCCCATGGTGCACATGTGCATATAAGATGTCGTAGTTGGCGTGTTTTTTGTACATCTGAAGATGAGGTGAACGTCACCTCGAAAGAGCTAATGTGTGTGTTTTTAACCTGTACATAATTTTCATCTTTTAATAAATCGTGCTAAGACGGTATTGCTATAGTATCCAGATTGATCCTCTTGCAAGAAGTTTTCGTCTCGTATTTTGGTGCGAGTTTGAGAATTTCAGCTAAGCGGGTTTACCTTATATGGAATTTCATTTTTCGAAACCAAGAAATTAATAAACTTAGTTCATAATATACATTTTAACGGAGTCTTTGAGACGCACAGCATGACTTTGATATTCTTTTTTTTTTTTTTTTAATTTGAGCGCTCAAATTTTGTATTACACCAAGAAAAAGAATTTACGACGATTATATTTGAAGAACCAAGAAATTGGGATACTTAAAAGTCGGTCTAAATTTGAAAAAAATAAATGGAATGGAGAGAGAACGCTGTAGGATCAGCACAACATCCATGCCTCACCGGAATTCGAACCCGGACCCATCTCAGACGAATCACTGAACAACAAAAATAAACTTTTGAAGATGACAACCCGATTTTTGGCGTAAATGTGACAAGGATGGTAAGTCAGATAATATCCGAAAACTTGAAAATTTTCATCGTCCTGGAGCGGGACTTGAACCCGTGTCTCCCAGAAAACGCTCGGGTATGCTAACCACCCAGAACGACCAAGTTTCAAGTTTCCGACCAATTTGAATATTTAACCATCACAGGATTCTCTAGTCGAAGCAACCGGCATTCATGTTTAGCGAATCTGGAGTTAAGAATCTTATCCAGGTTAGCATACCCAGTTTTCGGATATTATCTGACTTGCCATCCTTGTCACATTTACGCCAAAAATCGGATTGTCATCTTCAAAAATTGTATTATATGGCGTAATCCCGTATTTCTTTCATGAAAAAAATCTTTGTTTGTTACAAAGACTGCATATGCCGAATCATACAGTATTTGTCATACTGATTACAAATATGCTTGTTAAATTGTGCTCCCGGGCATAATTCTCGAATAACCTGTTGTTTCATTGCACAAATAAGCCTTCATTTTGATATTTCGCTGCAAGCAATTAATTACACTTACCTTAAAAAATAGTTATTTTGGATTTTCTTCTGTACTTTGGTTGTGCCACATCCCTTTTTACAGTTAAACAGTAATCAGATACCATTTTGGGGTTCCGTTTTCCTTCATAGCGGTTTTCTATGGTACATATGTCCTGACGAAAACGTTCTTTGTGCTCATCGCTCGTAGCTCCTAAGTTCTGTGGGGAAATGTCCAGATGCGAGTGAAGGCTATGTATTTTAAGTGACATATTGCATCCCATGGCCTAATAGTTTTCTAGAAGCTCGGTAACAAGTTCTTTATAATTTTCTGCCTTCCGGTTACCTAAAAAGTTCAGTAGCACATCTTTAAAGAACTTCCATGCAGCAGTTTCAGTCTCATTCAAAGTGCCTTCAAATGCAAGATCACACATAAGTTCCCTTATTTGTGGACCAATAAAAATGCCTTGTTTAATTTTGGCTTCAGATATTTTGGGGAACTTGTTCTTTAGAAAAGGAAAAGCTTCTCCATCGTTATTCAATGCCTTTACAATTTTGATTATCAAACCCAGTTTGATGTGAAGCGGTGGTAAATACACGTTCTGAGGACTTACTAAAGGCTCAGCAACAACATTTTTATTACGTGGAATTAAGGACTGTATTTTAGGCCTGGTCTTTTCAATGTAATGAGAATTTCTGTCCCTACTGTTCCATTCACAGAGAAAGCAGCAGTATTTTGTGTATCCAAGTTGTAGACCAAGGAGTAAAGCTATGACTTTGGGATCGCCACAAATATTCCATGAGTGTTTTTGTACACTAAGCTTTAAAGCAACGTATGCAATAGGTATACTGACGGATACATATTTCCGTTATAAAGAAAGACAGCTTTTAGCTTATTTTTGAGGAATCTATAAAAAGTCTCCATTCTTCAGGTTTATGTTGCTATACTAAGGCTTCAAACAATAAGTCTACATCATTGCAGTACACAAGTTCACCACTCTTCGAAAATAAGTGTTCTGTTCAAACTCTTGCTGTAGTCGACGAAAACTACATACTTTTGTACTTGGTTGTAAAAGATTCCATCCCTTCAATCACGAAGCCAATATTTCGACCTGACGTTTTGCTAAATTAAGGTCCCGAACCAGATAATTTAATTCTTCCTGACTTATAAGGCGAGGCACAGAATCTTCCGAGAAATCAGGGTCTTGATGTACTTCAATATCTTCTTCGCTGTGAGGATTTATTTCATCAGTATCACTATCATCCAAACTCCATGACTGTGGAGGTAAATGAACAGGAAAATCTGGACCATGAAGAACAGGTCTTATGGCCGAAGGAATATTGGGATACTGAATCGTTTCTTTGGTCTTAGCTGTAATTCCAGATATCTTAGTGATGCAGAAGTAACAGTCTGTTGAGTGGTCTTTTGGTTCTCTCCAAACCATTGGTACCGCAAATGGCATTTGAAGTGATCTCTTCAACCAGCCAATCAACAAAGTTACACAGGAAGTACAATAAATGTGAGGCACCCAAGATTTATCTTCATCACCCATTTTGAACTGGAAATAAAGTTCATACGATTTTCTAATCAACGGTGCGAAATGTCGCCTTGAGACTTTAAAGTAAATTGTCTACAAATGTAGCAAAAACTGTTTGGGTGGTTCACACAAGTACGCGGCATTATTTAATGTACACTTTGCACAATTCACACTACTTTTTAAGACCACGAGAAAATGCACGTCCTTCAATACCAATTAAATGCCTTCGAATGACAAAAATTCTGCTTTGTTCCCTCTTCCCAGAAGGAATTACACAACAGGAAGTAATGGCGCCATTATGTCTACTCTCAGAGGCACAGCTATCCTGACTGCAAACAGATGTCTCCGTAGGGAAACAGGGAAATTCCTTTAAGTACCACAACTTTCACCCCAATAGAGTGTTCCATTACAAGAAATTAGATCCCAGTGGAGCAATTGTGACATCATCATATTTGGTTTCGGCACCCGTAAGTACATACAAAACCATTGATGTTCACTGTGATCAGAAGAATGCAGCTTTGCATACTATCGAATAAATTGTAAAAAATAACTGAAGATCAAATTTCTCATTTGTATGTTATGAAATATCAGTAATGCCGAACCAAAAATGTTGGATGGATTTTTCTTTTAAATTTACACTGGCAAATTATTTTAATAGTAATGTAAAAATTGCATATTGGCATTAACCCTTCAACCGGCTAGAACGAATTAACTCGGGATTAGCAAAATGTGCTGAAATAAGCTCGAACGAATATATTCACTGCCTAAGAAGTGGGCCGAACGCTGCTGGAACAAGTGAACCTGCGCATCAGAAAGCGTTGCTTTCCCCTTAGCTTTGTTATTCGAAGTGGTCATTTAGGAATATATTCACTGTCTAAGAAGTGGGCCGAACGCGGCTGGAACGAGTGAACCTGCGCATCAAAAAGCGTTGCTTTCCCCTTAGCTTTGTTATTCGAAGTGGTCATTTAGGAATATATTCACTGTCTAAGAAGTGGGCCGAACGCGGCTGGAACGAGTGAACCTGCGCATCAGAAAGCGTTACTTTCCCCTTAGCTTTGTTATTCGAAGTGGTCATTTAGGAATATATTCACTGTTTAAGAAGTGGGTCGAACGCGGCTGGAACGAGTAAACCTGTGCATCAGAAAGCGTTGCTTTCCCCTTAGCTTTGTTATTCGAAGTGGTCATTTAGGAATATATTCACTGTTTGAGAAGTGGGCCGAACGCGGCTGGAACGAGTGAACCTGCGCATCAGAAAGCGTTGCTTTCTCCTTAGCTTTGTTAATCGAGGTGGTCATTTAGAAATATATTCGCTGTCTAAGAAGTGGGCCAAACGCGGCTGGAACGAGTGAACCAGCGCATCAGAAAGCGTTGCTTTCCCCTTAGCTTTGTTATTCGAAGTGGTCATTTAGGAATATATTCACTGTCTAAGAAGTGGGCCGAACGCGGCTGGAACGAGTGAACCTGCGCATCAGAAAGCGTTGCTTTCCCCTTAGCTTTGTTATTCGAAGTGGTCATTTAGGAATATATTCACTGTCTAAGAAGTGGGCCGAACGCGGCTGGAACGAGTGAACCTGCGCATCAGAAAGCGTTGCTTTCCCCTTAGCTTTGTTATTCGAAGTGGTCATTTAGGAATATATTCACTGTTTAAGAAGTGGGTCGAACGCGGCTGGAACGAGTAAACCTGTGCATCAGAAAGCGTTGCTTTCCCTTAGCTTTGTTATTCGAAGTGGTCATTTAGGAATATATTCACTGTTTGAGAAGTGGGCCGAACGCGGCTGGAACGAGTGAACCTGCGCATCAGAAAGCGTTGCTTTCCCCTTAGCTTTGTTAATCGAGGTGGTCATTTAGAAATATATTCGCTGTCTAAGAAGTGGGCCAAACGCGGCTGGAACGAGTGAACCAGCGCATCAGAAAGCGTTGCTTTCCCTTAGCTTTGTTATTCAAAGTGGTCATTTAGGAATATATTCGCTGTCTAAGAAGTGGGCTGAACGCGGATGGAACGAGTGGACCTGCGCATCTGATAAGCGTTGCTTTCCCCTTAGCTTTGTTATTCAAAGTGGTCATTTAGGAGTATATTCGCTGTCTAAGAAGTGGGCCGAACGCGGCTGGAACGACTGAACCTGAGCATCAGAAACCTTTGCTTTCCCCATTATCTTTATTATTTAACACGGTCATTTGGGGGATGATTTGGCACTAATACTTTCTGACCGCTCGCGTTTAGTTCTTTTTTCTCTGTTCCATGAACCAAGGCAAAATTGAGAACGGCTAGTCTCCTTGACACAGACATCATACCACTGGGTAGAAACAAGTGACTTAAAAATATTCTACTTTCTTAGGTTTGTCACTATTTTGTAGCCCTTTCGGCAGGTAATCATTATTACCAAGTAATTCTCAGGTTTTATTGCTAATTTTCAGCTCTTCCGGAAGATAATTCTTAAGTTTGTCACTATTTTATAGCCCCTTTCGGCATGTAATCATGATTACCAGGTAATTCTTAGGTTTGTCGTTATTTATAGCCCATTTCGACAGGTAATCATGATTACCAGGTAGTTCTTATATAGGTTTGTCATTATTTTATAGCCCCTTTCGGCATATAATCATGATTTTCAGGCAGTTCTTGGGTTTGTCATTATTTTATATATAGCATCTTTCGGCAGGTAATCATGATTGCCATCATTCTTAGGTTTGTCGTTTTTTTATAGTCTTTTTCGGCAGGTAATCATAATTACTAGCTAGTTCTTAGGTCTATCGCTAGTTTACAGCCCTTTCGGTAGGTAATCATGATTACTCGGTAATTTTTAGGTTTATCGCTATTTTATAGCCTTTTCAGAAGAAAAATTCTTAGGTTTGTCAATATTTTACAGAATTTTTCGGCAGGTAATTCTTAGGTTTGTCGCTATTTCACTACCCTTTCGGCAGATAATTCTTAGGTTTGTCGCTATTTTACTACCCTTTCGGCAGATAATTCTTAGGTTTGTCGCTATTTTACTACCCTTTCGGCAGATAATTCTTAGGTTTGTCGCTATTTTACTGCCCTTTCGGCAGATAATTCTTAGGTTTGTCGCTATTTTACTACCCTTGCGGCAGATAATTCTTAGGTTTGTCGCTATTTTACTACTGTTTCGGCAGATAATTCTTAGGTTTGTCGCTATTTTACTACCCTTTCGGCAGATAATTCTTAGGTTTGTCGCTATTTTACTACCCTTTCGGCAGATAATTCTTAGGTTTGTCGCTATTTTACTACCCTTTCGGCAGATAATTCTTAGGTTTGTCGCTATTTTACTACCCTTTCGGCAGATAATTCTTAGGTTTGTCGCTATTTTACTGCCCTTTCGACAGATAATTCTTAGGTTTGTCGCTATTTTACTACCCTTTCGGCAGACAATTTTTAGGTTTGTCGCTATTTTACTACCCTTTCGGCAGATAATTCTTAGGTTTGTCGCTATTTTACTACCCTTTCTGCAGATAATTCTTAGGTTTGTCGCTATTTTAGTACCCTTTCGGCAGACAATTCTTAGGTTGGTTATTATATTATAGCTTCTTTCGGCATGTAATCATGATTACCAAGTAATCCTTTGGTTTGTCGTTATTTTATAGCCCATTTCGACAGGTAATCATGATTACCAGGTAGTTCTTAGGTTTGTCATTATTTTATAGCCCCTTTCGGCATATAATCATGATTTTCAGGCAGTTCTTGGGTTTGTCATTATTTTATAGCCCCTTTCGGCAGGTAAGCATGATTACTATTTTCTTAGGTTTGTCGTTTTTTTATAGTCTTTTTCGGCAGGTAATCAAAATTACTAGCTAGTTCTTAGGCCTATCGCTACTTTACAGCCCTTTCGGTAGGTAATCCTGATTACCCTATAATTTTTAGGTCTGTCGCTATTTTACTAACCTTTCGTGTATTATATTATAGCTTCTTTCGGCATGTAATCATGATTACCAAGTAATCCTTAGGTTTATCATTATTTTATTGCCCCCTTCAGCAGGTAATTATGATTACCCGCCGCAAGGGCTATAAAATAGTAACAAACCAAGAAAGGAGAGAGAAGACTTTTTTTAGTCCCATTGTTTCTACCCAGTAGTATGATATCCGTGTCAGGAAAACCAGCACTTTTCAATTATGATTACCCGCCACGAGGATCGTTCTGACCATACCGTCCCACTGTGTTGGGTGTAGTGGGCACGTGACGGCACTGCCACACGGCTGAGCGGCTCCGGATGGACCAGGTGGACCACTGATAGACAGGATCGACGAATCGTACGCCAGGCACGAAGGGATTCCACGGGGACTTGGTCCACTATACAGGCAGATGTTGCGGCCCCTGTGTGCCCACGAACCATTTCCCAACGCCTCGTGGATGCGAATCAGCGATCCCAGCGCCCTTTACGTGTGCTAACATTAACGCCGGAACATCGCCGGCCCCGTTTCAGTGATGCCAGGCCACGGCGACGTGGATCGCCACAGACTGGCGGCGTGTAGCGTTTAGCGATGAGTACCGCTTATTTTTGGGGACAGATGATCATCGTGTCCGGGTCCCCGAGTCAACGGCACAATCCCAACCTCGCTATCGAACGCCATACCTCCCCACTGCAGGCATTATGGTCTGGGAAGCCATAGCCTACGATAGCTTATCAGCTGTAGTTGTAGTACGTGGATCACAGACGGACCAGCGGTATTTGGATAAGATCCTACGGGCCCATGTGCTCCCATTCCTGGCCAAGATTCCAGGTGCGCTATACAGGCAGCATAATGCCCGCTCACACACGGCTTGGGTTGCCCACGACTGCATACGTCTTGTCCAGATACTTTCATGGCCAGCCCGCTCACCTGACATGTTCCCTATCGAGCATGTGTAGGACCAGTTGAAACGCCAGCTGCCGCCGTGCCGCACCACACTATCCGGGATTTGGAGCACACCGTCCAACACGCGAGGATCAGTCTGCCGCAGGACATCAGGCGTCTGTTGGCCTCCATGCCGGACCGTATTGCAGCATATATCGCCCCACGCGGCGGTGCGACGCACTATTGAAAATTTCAGGTCTGCGTGCCACAGATCTCTCTGTAATTGTCCTGCAGCTCTGTTTTGGCCATCATGTGTGTCATGCATCTGTATGATTACGTCCATAAAATTTTTAATTCAATCCGATGCTTCCTTCTTGGTGCGCAAATTTCATTGTGGGTGAGTGTACCAGGTGTGACAATTTAATTCCCGGAACGGTCCCGTACTGTCTTCCTTGTGGTGACGCGGGCAGAATCACGTGCTTATGCGTGTCTGGATATGTTTCAAGTAGTGCATGTGTTAACCGCAGACCAGTAAAACCATTTGTAAGTGAGTAGTTGCGAAATCAATGCAAGTCTGGGTGTTAAGGAACAGTCGCCTAGTGTCGCCCTTGTGGCGATGCTGGCAGAATCACGTGCTTATGCGTGTCTGGACATGTTTCAAGTAGAGCATGTGTTAACCGCAGATTAGTAGAACCATTCGTGAGTGAGCATTTGCCAAAGCATTGCAAGTCTGTGTGTTTAGGAACGGTCGCCTAGTGTCACATTTGGGGAGATGCGTGCCTGGACATGTTTCAAGTAGTGCATGTGTTAATCGCAGACCGGTAGAACGATTCGCGAATGAGCAGTTACGAAGGCAATGCAAGTCGTATGTGAAGGAACGGTCGCTTAGTTTCACCCTTGAGGAGATGCGGGCAGAATCACGTGTCCGTGCGTGTCTGGACATGTTTCTAGTAGGTGCATGTGTTAACCGGAGATCAGTAGAGCCATTCGTGAGTGAGTAATTGCAAAAGCAATGCAAGTCTGTGTATGAATTTTGAGGTAAAAATGAGTGATAGAAAGTTATAGCAGCACATTAACATCGAATTCTGTGTGAAGATCGGTAAATGTGCAACTGAGACTTTAGAGCTTTTGAAAGTGGCGTATGGTGAAGATGCTATAAAAAAGTCCAAAAGTGAAGTGTCTTTGAGTGGCACGAGAGCCGAAAAAAACCACTCGTGTCACGCCCGCAGTTCAAGACCATGCTTGTATGTTTTTTCGATTACTAGGGGATAGTTCTCACGAATTCATTGAACAGGGACAAATGGTCAACCAACAATGCTATTTAAAAGGTGTTGAAATGGTTACGGGATTATATTTGAAGAAAAAGAGCTGAATTGTGGCCTGAAAATGCCCCCAGTGTTCATGACTTCCTCGTTAAGAAATCGATTACCAAATACTGTAGGATCAAGCACCCTATTTACCTGACTTAGCCCCTTGTGATTTCTGCTTCTTCCACAAAATAAAAACTGCCATGAAAGGACAAAGATTTTTAGGCGTTTCTCATATCCAGCGTAACATGACAAAGGAACTCAAGAGTATTCCAGAAACAGAGTTCCAGGTATGTTTTCAGTAATGGCAACAGCGTCTAACTAAATGCATAGCTGCGGAAGGGAATTACTTCGAAGGTGACAGCAGCCACTAGTGCACAGATACGAACATAATTTTTCTACAGGTACTTTTCGGGAATTGAATTGTTATACCTCGTATAAATGATTATTAATAAAGAATTAATCTTTTGAGGATTACGACAGGCTCATTATTTTTTGGCATAGAAATGCTGTCATCAATGAGGGGTAATAGAACGCGTTTCTTTAAGTTCGTCATAGAAGATCTGTAAAGGCTCAATTAGAAAACCCTGCATGGTTAAGTTCGTTTACTTCAACTGCTTGTAAATGCATTTTCTTGCATACAGTAATACATAATAACCTTTTGGGACGAAAGCTGACACAATATTAAAATATTCCTGGAGCTTAACACATGGACCGTGGTCAACTCTTCTACCATATGTTCAGCTCATCTCAGGCCATTTTAATAAAATTTTTAAAAACGAAGCCCTCACAACTAATTTCGTTCACGCAATCAGTCATAGAAAAAATGGGAACACTGCCTAAAAAGTTTATGTTCGCTTCTAACACGTAAAAAAAAGTGCCAGTCGCATCCCAACGGAATGGAATCCGACTTTTTTTTTTTCGTGGTGTCAAAAGAAAATAATAGATACCTTCGTGATTTTCCCTGTAAAGTGCGTACAATGAAACATTTTAACCTGTTCAACAAGGAAGCAGAATATTTTGAAGTAGTAGTAATACATCATGCTGCACCCAGAACCAGAGATTTTTTGCTTCCCTTTTCCCAAGGAAAGTACGTTGCACGGAGAACTATAAAAATGTTTTCTGAAGTTGAATGACTCAATTAACTTTACAGTTGTCCATAATTCAGATCACGTGACCTTTAACACTAAAGCGATCCTAACCTCGCGCGGGGTGTGACTTTCAGAATTTTTCAAAGTTGCACTTCGTTCACACACCTCCAAAAGAGAAGGCGCTATGAGAGAACGAGGGGGAAAAAGATTTATATGCCTGTTTGTCCGGCTGTCATCCTGTATTGCAAATATGACCCTGTGGGTCAAAGGTCAATAAAACCTTTCAAAATTACAATTCCAGGACTCACAAGAATGGTGAGATTTCTTTTATTGACTATGCCATTGGCTATCACGCTTATTTACGATGACATGAATCAATGACAGAAATATGGCGCGTCAATGCAGCGTTCTTTCTTAGAGAGAGAGAGAAGAGAGAGAGAGAGAGAGAGAGAGAGAGAGAGGGAGGGAGAGAGGGAGAGAGAAACTCAGGGTGGAAACTAGCCATAGTGAACAAATTAAAGAAAGAAAGAAATCGAAATGTAAGTCATTATGCAAAAAGTCATCATTCTGCTATTTCAATTTAAAAGAAAAGAAAGAAGATAAACTTTATAAAAAAGAAACTGGCCATTTTCCGAGATCGACGGACGCATTCTGGAAAAGCGGCGAACAGTCGATTTGGACGATCATCCAGAAAAATATAACACAATGATAAATCCTTCTTCCCTGAAAAATTTATTGTTTTTATTCCTTTGATGACTTTATCGTTCGAAAGATTCCTTCTTCCCAGAAAAATTTATCATTGTTTTTATTCTTTTGGTGACTTTATCGTTCAAAAGATTCCTTCTTCCCAGAAAAATTTATCATTGTTTTTATTCCTTTGGTGACTTTATCGTTCGAATATCGGAAACCCATTTATTTTCTTTTCTTGTGTCCGATCAATGTATTTTTGAAAACGTTCAACTGATTGATTTTGACGATGATTGAATCATTCAAACAACTGTCATTCTGTTAGAAAAAAACATTAATATTTTGATTCCTTTACCGATTTCATACCCATGAGAAAAAGAGTTTTCAGCAGTGGCTATGATTAAAACGAAATGCCATTCTCCACTGAATGCTAAACATAGGGTATGAATATTTATCCCATCGGTAACATCAAGTTTCTAGTCTGAAATTAAAAATAGAGAGAGAAAAGCAAACTTAAATTTCTCATCCACATTGCCAAGAAAGAGAAAAGCCCGTGTGTGCGTATGTTTGTGTGTGTGTGTGTGTGTGTCTGTCTGTCTGTCTACGGCAGCCAGAATTCATCAAGATATGGTGACGGTCGCTTCAACGTTTGGGAGACAATATGTCATTGTTTTTCGAGTTGCAGTCTCCAGTCTCAAGCGGAAATTCCAAATAGGGGGGCTTTTTAGAACAAAAATATTTACCATGCGACATGTAAGATTTACGGTCGTGAATGTGTATGAATTAATCCAGCTTACAAGGAAAGTGTCAGAGATTGGGTCTGGGTTCAAATTCCGTTGAGGTATGGATATTGTGCTTGTCTTACGGCACTGGCTCACTACCTTCCCTGGAACCAGTGACCCTAAATACAGGACGGGCGACTGCTTATATAACCCACTGAGTTGCTCACGCAGGTCATCATTAAACCCGCACCCAAAAAAAAAAAAAAAAAAAAGGAAGTGCCTCTTTTGTCCCGTTCTGATTTTAACTAAACTTGACACAAATGTTCATCACCACCAATACTGAAAACATGTAAACTATTTCGTTGGAAATCCAATAGGTTAGGGAAATACAGGGCACAAAATTTTTCGCATAAAAAGTAACACAAGCCCACAAAATTTGACTTTGTTTAACATTTTATTGAAAAGCTCAGTGAAATTAAATACAAATATGAAGATTAACAATTGAATGCTCAAAGCACAATATATATGTGCAATACGCACATCGGAAAAATTAATATTAGTACAATTATTAGTACCACCACTGTCTAATTCGGGTTTGAAACAATTTACCAGTGATGGTACATAATGGCCTGGATGAGAAGATAGAAAACCTGATTTGGAAAATGCTTGATAAAATTTCTTAATCTAGAAGTCTTAAATTGTAAGAAATAAAGTGATTGTAATTTTAGAAGTTGTCTCGCTGCCAAATATTGAAGTTATTAGATCTGTTATTATTGTATCAGTAATAAACCAAATAAATTGCTTGTGTGATATGAAGAATCCTACACCCAAAGGCTGAATAATACCAGTACAACGTTCAGGGATGAGATACCTTTCAATAATTTTGCCTTGAGGGAGGCTTTGTATCTTCTGATCCAGGTCATTATGTAACATCACTAGTATATTTGTTTCAAATCCCGAATTAGACATTTGCAGTAACTGATAATTGTACTAATATTAGTTTTTTTCCGAAGTGCTCATTGCACACACACACACACACATATATATATAGATAGTACATAAATAAAACAAAAAAAATGACTTTATAAATAAATTATTTAACACAAGAAAATTAGACAAGAAAGGCTAATACCATGAGAAGCGCCGAAGGCAACTAAACCTCATGTAGTAGCTTATATAGAATGAAAAAAATACAAAATTTCAAAACAAGTAAAAAACTGGAACAGGTTGCCGTCAT
The DNA here is from genome assembly GCA_039090855.1 of Macrothele yani. Lineage (NCBI taxonomy): Eukaryota > Metazoa > Arthropoda > Arachnida > Araneae > Macrothelidae > Macrothele > Macrothele yani. The sequence continues at coordinate 135,063,554 of CM077025.1, forward strand.
CAGGAGAGCATCAACCTGTGGGAGTGGCCTTTCTAGTACCAACAAAACGACATGGCAAGCCAAAATTGTTGGTTGGTCATGCTCCCTAGGCCACAAAACCAAATTCTAATAAACACAAAAATTACAAAAATCAAATTTAAAAAAGAAGAATTAAAAGCTTACCGGCAGAAAAAAAACCGCCATGACAAAGAGTCAAACAAGACTGAACAGAGCACCCTCAAGAACCCAAATATATACACTGATAAGAATGGTGGTCACGGTTAAACAACTACCTGGTAAGCCAAAAAATGTGTGAGTTGACAAGATGCAAGACTGTGCATGTAGATAAGATCTTCAGCTATTAGGGACCCACCAAATAGCACTTTGTGTTACCTATATATTTAAAATTGTTAGGTCCTAGGTTAATAAAGCATGTCAATGTGTAATTTGAAACTTTTGGACACCGAATTAAAGTTCAAAATTAAATGGTTAAAATGATGCCTTAAGAAATGTTTAGGAAAATTGTTAGATTGCAATTTAGAAAGAAGAGCTTTCAGATTTTTTGCAAGTAAGAGCTGTGTAGAGCAAATTTTAGCCATTCTATGATACTGGGAGATGAGTAGATTACGATGTATAACTTTTGAAATATTGGATGACTAGTGAGTGTAGTGAATGATATCAAACTCAAAAGAGTTTCTTTTATCAAATAAATTTACCACACCTCTTCCCTCCTCGTCCACCTGAACCTCTAAATCGAGGTAACAAACACAAGTAGACGATCTGTTGGTTTTTTTCTAGGGTAAGGTCGTCAGGATACAAGTCAGCGGCGCAACGCAAAAAGTCCGGAATGTTAATGACAATAATGTCATCAACATATCTTAGAAAGAGATCTCTAGATCTCAATATAATGTCTTTTAACAGGTGATTTCGTGAACTGAAATATGTTCGTTGTATAGCTGATTCTATAGCCATTTCAATCGGTAATTTCGATTCAACCCTTATAAAGTCTTTAAAAATGACGGTCACTGTGCTGTTCCTTTCACGAAAGCTGACAAATGAGCAAAAAAAAAAAAAAAAAAAAGAAAAAAAAATGTCGCAAACGTAAGTGCTTCATCAACTTGAATGTGCTTCGTGCCTATGCAATAAGTTTCTGGTCTTGAATTGTTACAATAGATGAATCATGCGTTCATCACTTACACCCAGAGATTGAAAAACAACTTCTAATATGGAATTATGCATTTTGTCCTGTTTAGAAGACGCTCCGTGTTTCATAGTTAGCCGTCAAGGTCATGCCACGTGTTTTGGGATGCAGAACTGCAGAAGGCACCACGATCATTGACTATTTGGAAGAGGGTACGATTCTCACTGAGATGGCAAGCTCATTAGGCAATGTTGTGCAGTCGTGAAAGAAAAGAAATGTGGAAAACTGCTAAGAGGAATCTTTCTCCTTCGAAACAACGCATGCAGTCACTTGAAGAGAATTGCAAAAACCGCTATACAGATAGTAGTATTTGAATTGCTTCAGAATCCACCATATTTTCCAGATCTTAGCCGGTAGTGAATTTTTTACCTCTAGCTGAAGGAAAACATCCATGGGAAACAATATGCCTCCGACTATTATTAAACCACAGTTGTTTTTGTGTGTTTGGAAGACAACGATGAAAACATTTTAGCGTGTCTTAAAAAAAAAAAAAAAAAGCAATTGGGCTTGTTTTGCTTATTCCGTCCGCCTGTCTGTGGATACCATATCTCTGAAAATATTAGTCCGATTTGAAAAATTCTTTTAGCATTGAGAAGCCTTAAATGGCCACCCCGGTGGCGCAGTGATCTAAGCGCTGGCTTATAAACATTTTTCCGAGAAGGGTCCGGGCTCGAATCCTAGTGAGGCATGGATGTTGCGTGTTTGTCTTGTGGTATTAACTCTCTCCCTTCCCTGGAACCAGTGGTCTTAAATTAGGACAGGCGACTGCTTATAGCCCATCGAGTTACTCACTAGAAACTTCGTCACTAGAAAGCGTAAATTCAGATAATCTTTTTTTTTTTTTTTTTTTTTGGTTGGTGGTTTAACGACCACCGTGAGCAACCGTGAGCAACTCATTATTTGGCTATAAGCAGTCGCTCGTTCCTAATTTAGCGCCACTGACTCCAGGGATGGGAGAGAGCCAGTGCCTTAAGACAAATACAACATCCATGCCTCACCGGGATTAGAACTCGGACCCATCTTGGACGAATGATCAGAAGCCATCACTTAAACCACTGCGCCACCAGATCATATCGAATTCAAAATGCATTTTATTGTTTTGTTCTATGTATTTGCTTCCAAATATCCGATCGAAAAAATTCTTTTTTTCTTTCGATGCCATTCATATCGAAGATTACTTTCGGTACAATATCGTTTTCAAGTAATGCATAGATTTTCCGCTAGGGGGCGTGAAGGTGAATTCCGTTTACCCCTATATTTCTGCCTCTAAAAGTCCGCTTTAAATTTTTTTTTTTTTTTTTCCTGATGGGAAATGCGTTGCATATACTTTCTAATTTTTGGTAAAAAATGGTTTGGTCACTCGGGGCGTAAGTGCTTATTTCTGCTTCTGATATATTTGTAGCAAAATCTGAGCTTCTGAAAACTCGATTGAAAACATCCTTTCGTGGACCGATACCTCACACATCGAATACCTTGAGAATACGTCCTGCTTAATATAATGTGCAGTTTCTCCGCCATGGGCGTAGAAGTCTACCTTATTTTTGTCAATAACTCTGCTTCTAAGAGACCGATCTGGAAAATTCATTCTTTTTCAGTGAGTGTTTGCGGTGCGAAATATTCTATATATAATTTCAATTTTTTATTAAAGCACAAGTATGCCACTACAGGGCTAAGTTTACATTTCTGTTTGCTGCATTTTGGATGGAGTTCCCATTAGTGCCCATAAGTTCACATTTAGATAATGGGGTTGTGAACTAAAAAAGCTAATGCTCATTTATCAAATGTTCACATAAGTTTATTTGTCCATTGTTAAGTTCATTTGTTCATTTTTTATATGTTCATAAGTTTTTGTTTATTTGTTCATAAGTTCATTTGTTCAAATGTTCATTTAACTAATATTCACATAAGTTAACATTTAGATAATGAGGTTATGAACTAAAAAAACTAATGCTCATTTATCAAATGTTCACATAAGTTCATTTGTTCATTGTTAAGTTCATTTGTTCATTTCCTTATTTGTTCATAAGTTTTTGTTTACTTGTTCATAAGTTCATTTATTCATTGTTTATAAGTTCATTTGTTCAAATGTTCATTTAACTAATATTCACATAAGTTCACATTAGATAATGAGGTTATGAACTAAAAAAACTAATGCTCATTTATCAAATGTTCACATAAGTTCATTTGTTCATTGTTAAGTTCATTTGTTCATTTTTTTATTTGTTCATAAGTTTTTGTTTATTTGTTCATAAGTTCATTTATTCATTGTTTATAAGTTCATTTGTTCAAATAATCATTTAACTAATATTCACATAAGTTCACATTAAGATAATGAGGTTGTGAACTAAAAAAACTAATGCTCATTTATCAAATGTTCACATAAGTTCATTTGTTCATTGTTAAGTTCATTTGTTCATTTTTTTATTTGTTCATAAGTTTTTGTTTATTTGTTCATAAGTTTTTGTTTATTTGTTCATAAGTTCATTTATTCATTATTTATAAGTTCATTTGTTCAAATGTTCATTTAACTCATGTTCACATAAGTTCACATTAGTTCACATTTCTGTTTGCTGCATGTTGGCAGCAATATCTGCGGAACTAACCGCTCGATGGAAAAAAGTCTTTTTTGGTCAGATACTACTGTTTGTGAAAACTTTTTGTGTATATTTCATTCCCAAAATAATGCAAAATTTCGCCGCTAGGGGACGCAAATGTTTAACCTGTTTTTTTCGATATTTCTGCCTATAAATGCCCTATTTCAAAAATTGTTTTAATACCGGATACCATTTACCCTGTGAAACAGTTTAGAAGTTTTTTTTAGTTCACACTTCTCGCCAAGTAGTGTCCGTGTGCTTCTGTTTGCAGCTGTATCTCTACTTCTAAGAACACTATTAAATAATTTTATTATGTTATTCGCTACAATAAAGATGGGGAATATTATCCTCCTTAAACAATGCACAGATTTACCGCTGGAAGGGGTAAATGTCAAAAACTTTTCTCGCTATCTCTTCTTCAAGGAGACGTATTTGAAAAATTGTTTTTGCTTAGCGTATCTTTTGCTAAGAAGAACACTTTTCGCATATTTTCAACTTTTCCATTATGCAAAATTCTTCCGTTAGGTGGAGTAGATTTTCATCACGTTTCCTTCGATATTTCTTCTTCTTCTTGTACCTGTTTTGATTTGAAAAATTTCTTTGTCTCTTATACGTTCCTTCAGCAATGAGTAACTTTTTGTGCATTATTTGTTCATTTTTGTAACATACTTTTCAATTCAACAGCTGGTGGAGTAAGGAGCTGCATCTATTTTCGAATGTTTCATCGATTGCAGAAATCCGGTTGATTCTTTTTTTACCAACCGGCTTCATTGACTTGGAATAAATTCGATAAATTTTATTCGCGTCGGAATCGATTCAAAAGATGTGCTCGTTACAGTCAAAAATTCGGTGTCACCTTTCTTTGTGCTAGTCTTATCGTCAGGACAAGATTTTAATTTATCCTTTTTATATACACTATATTGACAAAAGTGACCGGACACCCATTCAAAGACAAATGAATAAATCCGCTGCGTTGTTAAGATGCGCGGTACCGCTGCAAACGGTATAAAAACAAGCCTGCAGATGACTGCAGTCATACCGCACTATGAGGTTGAGTGAAAATGTCGCGGAACTGACTTTGAGAAAGGAAAGATTGTTGGGTGTTATATTAGTGGGTTGTCCATAAGAGAAACGGAGAGGCGTTTAAACATACCCAAGTCAACTGTTTTGGATGTACTGAATAAGTGGATGAGACATGGAGTACCTGAATCCTGAAGCAGCAAAACCTACCGGCAGATCAAAGAAAATCAGTTACAGAGGACGTCGAAGCCTCAAGAGAGTCGTTACAGCTAATCGACGGAGTACTGCACAAGACATCAGTGTACAGGTGAATAAAAATGCTGGAACCTTGGTATGTACACGTATCATTCGCAGAGAACTTCATTTCATCGGTTACCGTGGTCGTGCTTCTGCTCATAAGCCTTTCATCTCCACTCGAAATACTACTCGTTCGTTTAGCATGGTGTAAAGAACATTTATCGTGGACCCTAGATCAATGGAAACGGGTCCTATGGACTGATGAATCCAGATACACGATCCATCAGTCTTATGGCCGTGTGTGGGTATGGCGGCAGTCGGAGGAACGCTATTTACCATAGTGTACTGTTCTTACGGTCAAGTTTGGAGTTGCCATTGTATTCGTGTGGGGGTGTTTTCCGTGGTATGGTCCCGGCTCATTGGTTATCGTGTACAAACCTATAAACCAGCACGTCTACCTCGATATTCTGGACAATTATACCCTACTAACTCTGTGGCAATACTAATGGAACTGAGCCTTGTTGGTACCAGCAGGATTATGCACCGAGCCATAAGGCAAGGACTGTTACGGCGTGGTTTGACGAAAATTTCGTATCGTGTGTGGACTGGCCAGCACATAGCCCTGATCTTAATCCCGTAGAGCACCTATGGGATGAATTAGAGCTCCGAATCAGAAGTTTGGAACCAAGGCCTACTACTAAGCAACAGTCAGCGGCAGCATTATGTACTGAATGGAAGCGCATACCGATCGCTGTATTCCAAAACCTTGTCGATAGCATGTCTCGAAGGGTCAGTGCATGCATTAAGGCTAAAGGTGGACCGACACAATAAATACTATGTTGTGTTTCTCTTCTAGGTTCTAGGTATCCGGTGACTTTTTTCAATATGGTGTATATTTTTATCATGATTTATTTCTTTTTGCACTTTTAGAAACATAACGTGAAGCTTCCAGTTTCAACGAATTACCATCGAAACAATTGCATATATCCTTATTCGTATTTTCTGCTATGGCGCTGTACACTGTTAAAAAATTTCTGAAGCAATTCAAGAACCATTTCCGTGATTTATTTTCCACCACTTATTTTCTGCAGTGCATACTCGCATGGACAGTTCACTTAAGCGTCAAATCCCATATTCAAAAATGGGGTATGATAAAGTGAGTAGATGTTCGGGATTGCCAGAAATAAATTCGTAAATGCAGTTTTTATCGTATCCAAGAGAACCTTTGATAAAAGTGCATTACTTGCTATCTAAAGGAAAGCCATGATTTTGATATTGCTGATAACGCACATGCACGCAGTATGCGAAGGCAAAAATCCATCGATGAGTTTCCGTTTTCTTTCAATATGATACACTGACAAACTTTATCCAGTAGTCGTAGTTTTTGATAGAGTACAAATATCAAGCTTTCCTTGCTCTATGCGTTGTTTTTCTTTATGATGTTTCTTCAAAAAATACCACTGAGATATGGTAGCAGTCCGGCGGAAGTTTATTGCCGTACACGTAAAAGCTTTCCTTCATAGATCGGCATTAACACCGACCTTTTTTTTTTTTTTAATACGAGGCATTATAAATGAGCTCACAGTGGGGGGGGCTCACGCTAAGAGAACCTCTATAATCAGCAGGATTTTTTCAAAACTTTTGCGGAAACTTCATATGAAACTGGTTAAAGAAGTAGCCAGAAATTTTTGACGGCAGTTTTATATGAAGAATTGAAAAGAAAAGTAATTTTTTTTTTCAGTAAATAAGCAAAATCTTCAAGAAATCATCTTCGCTTTAGTTTATAAGAACTGGGTGACGTGAATGCAGTTTTTCCAGAGGACTAGAAGCCCCTTTTCAAAGCCATAGCAATAGTTCCTACGCATGTATATTAACAAGAGAATGTCAAAGAAATATCAGTTCAACGAATGAAATTTTTATATCAATGAGAATAAGGATTTATACCTAGGTATACTAAACTTGTTTGCATATAATTACGCATCCTTCAGAACTAAAAGACGTTCTTCGCGGGAACGATAAAATAGGAACTTGTGTCGTTTTTTTACGCTTTCCAACCGTAGATTGAAGAAGCGTATATGCTCCAGCTTTGTCCGTCCGTCTGTGCGCACGATAACTAGCGTAAAAATGGTTCGACTTCGATAAAATTTTAGTATGTGGTAGGGGACCACCTGGGGACGAACCCTATTGAAAATGGGACAAATGGGGTCAAAGGTCACGACGTAGGAGCGGGATCCTTCCATTGCCCTTATGAGTCATAACTTGCGTAAACATGTTTCGATTTCAATGAAAGTTTACTATGTGGTAGGGGAACACCAGGGGACGAACCCTATTGAAAATGGGACAAATGGGGTCAAAGGTCACGACGTAGGAGCGGGATTATTCCATTGCCCTTATGCGTCATAACTTGCGTAAATATGGTTCGATTTCAATGAAATTTTAGTATGTAGTAGGGGGACCGCCTGGGGACGAATCTTGTTCAAAATGGGTGACGTGGGATCAAAGGTTAGGGCATAAGAGCGGGATGCATTCCATTGACTTTATGCGTCATAACGTGCGTAAAAATGGTTCGATTTCGATGAAATTTCAGTATGTGGTAGGGGACCACCTGGGGACGAACCCTATTGAATGTGGACGAAATGGGGTCAAAGGTCAGGACATAGGAATAGGATCCATTCCATCGCTCTTATCCCATATTATTAAGGTGGACGTCAAGTAAATTTGCTTCCTATACTTCCAATGGAAAAACTTTTGTACACATTTCCTTCACAATTAATGTGTTCCCAAGAATGAAAATTTGAACATCGATTAAAATAACTTTATTACAACTTGGAATACTTAATATTTTCTAAAACATAACCATAATTACATTAAAAATCAATAACTTTTCCTTTGGTGGTGTTGAAACCAGAAAAAGGATGGCGCGACCTGTACTTTGATGACGTCAGTAGACAAACAAATGTTGGATTGCATAATTATGGTTATGTTTTAGAAAATATTAAGTATTCCAAGTTATAAAATGAAGCTATTTTAATCGATGTTCAAATTTTCATCCTTGTGAATGCATAAATTGTCCAGAAAAAAGACGGCGTGACCTGTATTTTCATGACGTCAGCAGATAAAAAAATGTTGGATTGCATAATTATGGTTACGTTTTAGAAAATATTAAGTATTCCAAGTTATAAAATGAAGATATGTTAATCGATGTTCAAACTTTCATCCTTGGGAACTCATTAATTGGGAAGAAAATGTGTATAGAAGTTTTTCCATTCGAAGTACAGGAAGCAAAATTACTTGACGTTCACCTTAAAGGAGCAATTCTTGTATGTATGTAAATTTTATTTTGAAAACGGCTCTGAGGATTTTGATGAAAGTCGTTAACCTATCGTTTTCTTGTACTAGAAATCGATTAAGCTTGATCTCGACTTTCAGAAAATTTGTTTAGTGGGTTAAATAACCACCCCGAATTACCAAGTTTGTAGTGTGGTGTCATGGCGTCGCCCCATTAGATGTTGGCGCGCGGTCATGCCATCTATCTCATTACGTCACGCATTGTTTGTTGATCCTATTAAAGTTTTATGACGTCACACCTTGCTAGAAGGTGGTCGCGATTCCCATCTGCCTCATTACGTCACGCGTTGTGTGCGTATGTTCGTCCGCACGATAACTCGCGTAAAAATCGTTCTATTTCGATGAAATTTTAGTATGTGGTAGGGGAACACCTGGGAAGGAACCCTATTGAAAGTGAACAAAATGGGGACAAAAGTCAGGACATAAGAGCGGGATCCATTCCACTTCCCTTATGCGTAAAAAGGATCGATTTCGATTAAATTTTAGTAGAGCGGGATCCATTCCACTTCTCTTATGCGTCATAACTAACGTAAAAAAGGATCGATTTCGATTAAATTTTAGTATGTGGTAGGAGATCACCTGGGGACAAACCCTATTAAAAATTGGCGAAATGGTGGTCAAAGGTCAGGACATAGGAGCGGAATCACTTCCATCGCCATTATGAGTCATAACTTACGTAAAAATGTTTCGATTTTGATGAAATACTGGTATGTTGTAGGGACCTTATTGGGGACGAATTCTATTGAAAATGGGCGAAATGGGGTGAAAGGTTAGGACACAAGAGCAGGACCTATTCCATAGCGCTTATGCATCATAACTTACGTAAACTTGCTTCGATTGCGACAAAACGTTATCATGTTGTTTCGGAGATATACTGAATCAGTTCTGTTGAATATCATCCAAATGGATCAAAGGTCAGGGCACAGGGGTTAGATTTATTCCACAGCCATTTTCTTCATAACTTGAGTAATAGCTTGAGTAATGATTTCTAGTATATTGGAAAGCGTATAATAATCAATGCATTGCATGATTTTACTAACTTGTTTATAAAAAAACAGATTTTTACTATGTGCAAAAGATTGTGACATAAGGTTAAGCGTTTTTTTATATATTCATGAGTAAATAATTTAAGTAATTTTACTCCTTTTGTGCCACAATTCTTAATTGTTACTTGTTTATTTGCTTACTTATATGTTCTGTATTCTCGTATAAATCGGAAAAGGAAAGGTCATTAGACACTGCCACAGTTAGGTATTTAGTATGTGTGATCGTGAGGCATTTCAAAGAGACTAACCTTAGTTCTCTAAAAGAATAAAATTTGCATGATGTAAATTTTGATGTAAATGATGTAAATTTTATCCGGCGTAAGAGCTTCGCAATACTTTGTATTGGTATAAAACTAGGGCAGCCATTTTAATTACAACGTGTACATTTGTGGTACATGCAATAAAGTGCAATAATTTGGTTTTATTGAAAAACAGCTATAATTAAAATTATTAAAGCTCCCGTACAACCTAGTTAATAATATGGAATTGAAACATTTCAGTAACTGAAAGCAAATAGATTTTCGCAAAAGAGCCCCGAAGATACTTTTTTTTGCGGGGGGGGGGGGAGAGGGAGGAGTTTTTCAAGTATGCCACTGTCTCATCCTTTATATACACATTCCAACCATAGGTTGAAGAAGCTTATATGATCCAGCTTTGTTTGTCTGTCTGTCTGTCTGTCTGTCCGTACGATAACTTGCGTAAAAATAGTCCGATTTCGATGAAATTTTATTATGTGGTAGAGGACAACCTGGGAAAGAACCCTTTCGAAAATGGGCGAAATGGGGTCAAAGTTAATGACATAGAAGGGGATCCATTCCATCGCTTTATGCGTTATAACTTACGTAAAAATGCTTGGATTGCGACAAAACTTCATCATGTTGTTCCGGAGATTTACTGAACCGGTTCTGTTTAATACTGTATAATCGAAATGAGGTCAAAGGTGAGGGCACAGGAGCGAGATTTATTCCACAACCATTATCCTCATAACTTGACTAAAAATGCTTCTATTGCGACACAACTTTAGTATGTTGTTCCGGCGGTATACTGAACCGGTTCTGTTGAATATCATCGAAATGGGATCATAGATCAGGGCGCAGGAGCGATATTTGATCCACAGCCATTATCCTCATAACTTGACTAAAAATGGTTCTATTGCGACATAACTTTAGTATGTTGTTCCGGCGGTATACAGAACCGGTTCTGTTGAATATCATCGAAATGGGATCATAGATCAGGGCACAGGAGCGAGATTTATTCCACAATCATTATCCTCATAACTTGACTAAAAATGCTTCTATTGCGACACAACTTTAGTACGTTGTTCCGGCGGTATACTGAACCGGTTCTGTTGAATATCATCGAAATGGGGTCATAGATCAGGGCGCAGGAGCGAGATTCGTTCCACAGCCATTATACTCATAACTTGAGTAATGATTTCTGGTATGTTGGAAAGCGTATCATAATCAGTACATTGCATGATTTTACTAGCTCGTTTTATGCTTACGCATTCTAGTTTAAAATTATCTCAACGTGCCTTTTCATTTTTCTTTTCATCTGTCTGTATGTTTATTACTTCAACGTTGCTTACACTCTCTTCCTGTTAATTAAATTTGTCATTTCTGAATTGCAATCGTTTGTGAGGCAAGACTTAGGTGTCCTATCTACTTTAATCTTTCTTTATGCATAGCCTTCGTGCTAAGTGGTTTAAGTGTAGTTTCGTATTTCATTCTTGGTAACCATTTCCAATGAACTGACCATCCCTCCTTTTCCCTGACATACATACATGCATGTTTAAAGTTTTCCAGTTTTCCAGGATACGGGATTTTCCCCATGAAACAGCAATCCGGTACACTACAGATGAAAAAGTTCAGGATATTTATTATCTTTCTACAGAGTCGATAGTTCTTGGCTTCGAAATTTTTAGCGGAATTATACTTCTGACACTTGTGTTTATGTCTTCCAGACATGACACTAAATGTCGCTACGTCCGCAGCATGCGATCAACTTAGCTTTATTATTTATTTTTTCACTCTCTCTCTCTCTCGCTTTTTAAATTGTTCTTAAAAAGAACTTTTCTGTGTTGGAGTAACAACAGAGTATTTGCTCTGACAAAAAATAGACATTTCGTCTCATACGAACGCACATGTTCAACTCTCAAGCAGATAATAGGTAGAATTATTTTCTTTCAGGTAAGGAATACGAATAATGCGAACCAGTTATTCGAATGAGTATTGGTACGAAACCCTGCAGTTTCTTCGGAACAAATATTTATAATAAGTGTTGTCTCAGTTCTTTTGAGCCTTGCGTAAGGAAGTGACGTAATCTGAGTTTGGGCTAATTTTTCGGAGCCCGACCCCGAATTTTATATTGCAAGATAGAGCCCGGGTCCGAGCCAGCCCGAAAACTGGCTAACCTGTTCAACCATGAATAAAAACCTCTCCTTTTCCACACTTCCACTCTTTCCTTCTCCTGCAATCAACCAATGTATTTCTCAAGTGGGGAGTGGGGAAGGAACATCTATCTATTTTTACAGTGTAACTGTACGATTTTCTTTGACCGTTCGTTTCCACCTGAAGTGCTTCGGGCGGCCGGGCATCCAAAATGATCGGGAGGTGCTGCAATTGTGTGTTGCTTAACTAATGCTAATATTATCTCGCCATAATGTGCTGCAATATGTACGTTGCTTAACTAATGCTAATATTATCTCGCCATAATGTGCTGCAATATGTACGTTGCTTAAATAATGCTAATATTATCTCGCCATAATGTGCTGCAATATGTACGTTGCTTAACTAATGCTAATATTATCTCGCCATAATGTGCTGCAATATGTACGTTGCTTAACTAATGCTAATATTATCTCGCCATAATGTGCTGCAATATGTACGTTGCTTAACTAATGCTAATATTATCTCGCCATAATGTGCTGCAATATGTACGTTGCTTAAATAATGCTAATATTATCTCGCCATAATGTGCTGCAATATGTACGTTGCTTAAATAATGCTAATATTATCTCGCCATAATGTGCTGCAATATGTACGTTGCTTAACTAATGCTAATATTATCTCGCCATAATGTGCTGCAATATGTACGTTGCTTAAATAATGCTAATATTATCTCGCCGTAATGTGCTGCAATATGTACGTTGCTTAAATAATGCTAATATTATCTCGCCATAATGTGCTGCAATATGTACGTTGCTTAACTAATGCTAATATTATCTCGCCATAATGTGCTGCAATATGTACGTTGCTTAAATAATGCTAATATTATCTCGCCATAATGTGCTGCAATATGTACGTTGCTTAAATAATGCTAATATTATCTCGCCATAATGTGCTGCAATATGTACGTTGCTTAACTAATGCTAATATTATCTCGCCATAATGTGCTGCAATATGTACGTTGCTAAATAGAATTAGCAGGGAACTACTGCGTGGAGATAAGGGGTTAATGATCGTCGGCATGCTATCAACTATCCAATATCTATAGTTCGTGAAAAAGCTTTTTGTTCTCTGAAGAAACACACTAATGCGCGGTCTATGGCATTTTCTACCCAAGCCGGAATAAGTAGCCATCTTGAATGCCCGCTCCCCAAACAGAACCAGCTGCCGAAAAATTCCCTTTAGCAACTATTAAGTGCCTCATTTGCTAAATCATATAAAATCGCATTTAAATATAAAAACAATTCTCTCGCTCTCCCTCTCTCTAAGAGCCCGAGACCGAACCGCAGTAAATATTTTACAGCCCGAGCCCGATTGGGGTTCGGGTTCTACTTCGGGCTTTTCGGATTGGGCTCAGCCCGTCTCAGCTCTGGCATACAAGGAGACCCAAATGCCCCTCAATACTTTTTGGGTATCAATTTGGGATTAATGAAATTGGAGGAGTGAATGACCGGCAGACAGTGGCGGCTGATATAGAGTTACCGGGGACCTGCGCACAACATCGATTTTGGGGGCATCCATAAAATATAACCCGCGCAGTTTTACTCTCCACCACTAATGTACTTGTATGGGGGGGGGGGTATTGTAAGCGTAAAAACAGACTTTCAGATTTCAACAACACCCATTTTGGGATCCCCCGAATATGATTTGACTATTTTCATAGTGGTGTCTCTATGTGTGTGTGTGTGTGTGTGTGTGTGTGTGGTTTGTTGTCACGATAACTGAAAAACTATTATAGCTATCCAGACGGAAATTTAATACTGAATGCTTTTGTGATACCCTGATGGCAGGCGCTACGATACGAGTGGGCTTCAGCCCACTCAACTTTTCTTTGAGCCCGCCCTTCAGCACTCCAAAATACATATTTAAGTAGTTAGAGCATATGTTTGGTGCACCCGTCGAAAACTTTAGCGAACTTGGATAAACGTACCTGAATTTTTCGAATTCACAGAAATTTTGTTATATAAAATTATTTTTTTGTTAAATTTAATGTTTGTACTTCTGGAAAATGGAGGGCGACCTCTGAGCGAATTTCTAAGAGTAGTAGAAACACACAATTGTTTTATAATTGCAGTTTAAAAGGAGAGTGTGTGTGTGTGTGTGTGTGAGAGAGAGAGAGAGAGAGAGAGAGAGAGAGAGATTCCTTGTTAGGCTACAAACTAAAATTCCTAAACAGCCTTATGAGAGAACAAAAAAAAAACAATAAAAAAAAAAACAATACGTGAGTAAGCTAAAATTACGGAGAAAGAGGTTCATGATTCCCCATGCTACATACATTGCATAAATACTACTTACAGTATGCATCTGAAAACTTTTTTTTTGACTAGGGATAACATTATCAGAGTCGTGCGATATCGCATGAACGGAATTTTTTGCCAAAATTTCTGCCTAACACTTCAAAATTTATGCCCACCTCTCATCATGCTTAGCCCCCGTAATAGCCCACCCAGTTCTGTGCGGCTAGCGTTACCACTGCTTCATCAGGGGGAAATGGCTGAAGTTAAACGTGGAAAGACTTTTAATTGTTAAAGAAGAAAGGTCGGAACTTTTATAAAAATGACCACTGAACTACAGTACTTTAACATATTGCGTTAAAATTAGTTTATGGTACTGCTTTAATTGCTATTTATGCTACATGCGATGTGGGATATGCTGTCGTGTATCATCAGATTTCACCCCACTGAGAGTTAGTTCTCTTACGGACAGTTCGATCATGAATGAAATCTGTTCCTGTGCCTCGTAAATCATGTTTCCCAATCCATTTTACTCGTACTATAACAGCGATTGTGATTACCTCTTAAACTAAAATTTTAAGGGAAAGATGGGGAGTTACGTACTACGCAGAACTAAAGAGTTAAATGCACGGGCGACGGAAAGTGAAGTTCGTTGACCTGGCCCAAGATTTCGAATAGCGGTGCACCCTTCCCCCCCCCCCCTCCCTTCCCGCAACAAACAGAAGAGAAGCAATGCCTAAGGAGCTTTGTTAGGGATTAGGACTACCTGACCACTTACCTAAAGCAACTTTCTAAATATTCATTACATTCTTAGAAAATTGGCCGGAAATATCACCGCCGCTCTTGTGGCGCAGTGCTCTAAGCGATGGCTTCTTTTCGTTCGTCCGAGAGGAGTCCGGGTTCGAATCCCGGTGAGGCATAGATGCTGTGTTTGTCTTTCGGCACTGGCTCTCTCTCTTCCCTGGAACAATTGACCTAAATTAGGGACGAGCGACTGCTAATAACTCATTGAGTTGAGTTGCTCACGGTAATCGTTTAACCTTCAATCCAAAAAAAAAAAAAAAAAAAAAAAGGAAATATCACCCCAATTTCTAAGCTCAGTTTAGTGCAATTAAGCAATATTACTTTCAAAACCATATTTAGTGAGCCTACATTTAAGCTAGTAAATTTGTAGTTGTAGATGACGTACTTCGATTTCGGAAGGAATTATGCTCCCATATCTTCCCAAACCCAGAACAGCGAATTTATTCCTCGCTCTATGACTTTTCTCTTTTTTGAAGCAAAATTTAAAAAAAGAAAAAAAAATTCTTTTCAGGAGCAAAATTAAAAAAAAAATGTTAATTTTCTCTTTTTAGAAGCAAAATAAAAAACAAAATTATCTTTTTAGAAGCAAAGTAAAAAAATGAATTTTCTCTTTTTAGAAGCAAAATTTAAAAAATGAATTATCTCGTTTCAGAAGCAAAATTAAAAAAAATGAATTTTCTCTTTTTAAAAGCAAAAAAAAAAAATGAATTTTCTCTTTCTAGAAGCAAAATTAAAAGAAAAAAAAATTATCTTTTAGAAGCAAAATTAAAAAATGAATATTCTGTTTTAGAAGCAAAATTTAAAAAAAAATTATAAATAATTTTTGATGCCTTCCAGCATCATGGGCTCTGTTGGCTTCCCTGTAAATCCGTCGCTGCCGTCAAATGCGAGTATTCTTTCTATTGCAGCGGACAATATGCGGACTATTTATCCGTCATTATCACAGCTTTTTCTCTATACTTCTTTCGTGCACTTCTACAAGCCCGAAGCCTCCATTAGTCTGCAATAGGTGGTTTATCTCTTCCTTTTCATGGTTTCATCGATATCGGTGACTTTCGCTTGCCCTTAATCTTCCCTTCTGAGTCTTGTTTCACCTCCACGAAGTCTGCCCCAAATACCCTGAGGTGTAACAAAACCATCCGCAGTGTCAGGCAGAGGCGTAATTAGGCCTTTCTGAGACCGGGGCAACCATGAAATATTGCAACACCCCCATCTGCGTTTCTCTCTTATGTAAATATTTTACTAATTTAATAGCTCTCTCTCTCTCTCTCTCTCTCTCTCTCTCTCTCTCTCTCTCTCTCTCTCTCTCTTTCTCTCTCTCTTTTCTTTCCTTTTCCTTATTGGAGGTTTAACGACCACCGCGAGCAAGTCAGTGGGCTATAAGCAGTCGCCCGTCCCTAATTTAGGCCACTGGCTCCAGGGACTCTCTCTCTCTCTCTGTCAAATCAAAATGGACATCATGTTTGTACAACTTTTGTTAACTGCTTTGGAGTTCAGACCTCTGGTATCACATCACACAAACCGAATGCAACAGGCAGTCGATTCTTGAAGCCAAGGTAATTATCGAATAGCCCCAAGAGAATCTTCAACAATGTGAACGACATCCTTATCTTGCAACGTACACAACTAACGAAAAACGGCAGGCTCAATTGTTGTCGACGAAGGCCGTGGTTCATCTTTAGTTGAACGGAATATAGAAGCACGCCTTCATTCTTAAATGTAAGTAACTAAAATCGCCTAAGTATTTTGAAGAAGAAATGCGAATTTTAAGCTGCCAAGGCTACCAAACCTGGCGAATCATATTAGGAGCAAACTCTGTTAATAGACAGATGACAAAGTATATTGCAAAATAACTGTGCCAGGAAATGGTACAAAGGTTTTGATTCCACTTTTAAGCAGATTTACTGTAAGCAGTGGTTTCTGCGGCCTTTCTTGAGCTGCGCGCGGGCAGCCCCCATCCCCCTGCCCTGCCGTAGTTACTCCGCTGGTTCCAGGAAATATGTTGCTAGTCTCACCAGAACTGTTTTATGTGACTTGTTTAATGTTGGTCTCTTAAATGCGAAGCAAAATGCAACTGTCATCACTGCTTCCGCTGAGATGTAAGCATTCTCAAGGATTTTGCCTCACTACGAGCAGACTCTTCATCATTCTCCGATGTGTGATCCTTCATGCCTTTGAACCGGCGGAAGCTCGACGGCAAACAACAACAACAACAAGAACTCTAGTCGAGCGACCGTTGCGACATCTAGTTTTGTCTCTGGCACACGCAAACACAGGGGTCAGAAACATATTTCTGTCAAATTTGAAAAACTGTTCCATGTAATTTCGAAACATTCTAAATTTCTGAAGCGCGTCCTCCTTGATTATTTTGGTGATAAGGTGCTGTTTTTAAACATTAAGTTTCATGCTAAAACTAAAAAAATATTTTTAAAGATATAATCACCTTACCGCCGGACTTGACCTCCTTCGATTGCAAGTGAAAAAAATTGTAATACGGTTAATTTCAGTTCAAAAGTGTCCTTAATTGTCAAAAGACGGAAAAATATGACGAATCTTTTCAGCTAGGTATGTTCTTTCTTTATGATGCTAAAAGACTGTGGTCTGCCAAACATGTATGTTAATTCATAGGAGCGCAATTCTTATCTCCCCGAAAAAGTTATTTTTTTTAGTAACAACGGAAACAGACTTACTTCCTACAAGCACAGATTTTTGTTAATCAAACACAATATAAGATTTCATACACCTTTATCTGCATTTTCGGTCAAAATATGTTCATAGAGAGAAAATTAAGATCTAAAAACATTTCTCTTCGTTTTTTTAAAAGTGCTAACTGCTAATTTTGTTATTATTAATGTAATTTTAAGAAGTAATGAAAAGTTTTTACTGTAATTAATTTTAATAAAATACACTGATAAAACAGCTTAAAACGAGCCTAAGCTTTTCGTTTCAATGGATCAGACGTGTCGCCACCTATTATTTCTGTTCTTTACTAAAAGCCATCGAGTACACTGTCTATTTACAACCAAAACACTGCATGTGCTGCCATCTTTTGAAATACAAGTACATTGGATCCGAATAAATGCACCTATGAATATTTATTTTTGAAAGCAAACGATGCTGAATCCAGCTCTAAAAAACACCGTGACCATTGAAGAGAAATACGTCCAGATCGCGTTATACAAACCTAACTCGTTCCTGAAGAATGTACGGTGAGAGTTTGTATCATGGGTGCTAGCAGTTTAGTTTTCAGGAGGGAGCAAAATGGAAACTAAATACGAATAACATTCACAAGCACAATCAGTGTTGCATTCAGAGAGTTTTTTCGGGGGTGGGGGTGGGGGAAAGCAATTACAGATTTCGAGGGGGCTAAAACTTCTTGACAGATTATATATATATAATCACCATTTTGTTATATACATACACTGGCGTGCAAAAATTAAGGACGAGACGGTTTTTCGAATATAACGTCGTGCAGAAGTGCTTCACATCGACACAAATCATACCATAAGATCCCCAAGATGTAAGAATATGGGACAAGTGAGCAAAACCGTTCAAACAAGGAATCCAAAGGATACAAAGGCACTTTTTTGAAAAGGTAGCTTCGAGTACAACTGGACAGAAGACAGAAACGTCCATGTGACAGGCGGCTGCCCAGAAAAATCCAGTCTTTAGTAGGGGATATGATCACCCCTGACGGCGTTGCAGGATTTACAACGTCTGTCCATGCTGAGGACGAGGTTGTCAAGGAGCTGTTGAGGCATCGCGGCCCATTCCTCTTGTAGCGCCAATCGCAGCTGCGGAATCGTAGCTGGCGGCTGGTGACGTGCTTCCAAGCGTCTTCCGAGAAGGTCCCCTACGTGTTCGATTGGATTTAGGTCCGGGGACCTTGCGGTTCAATCCATGCGCTGAATATCTGCACTCTCCAACAGCTCTGCGACAGCCACTGTACGATGGGGTGTAGCGTTGTCGTCCATGAAGAGGAACTCAGGACGCACAGCACCTCTAAACAGACACACGTGAGGCAGGAGAACCTCGGTACAATAGCGGACACCAGTGAATGAACCTCCTTGGAAGATGTGGAGGTCAGTACGGCTACCAAGCATGATACCGCCCCAAACGAGAACTCCGCCACCTCCAAATCGGTCCCTTTCGATTATGTTGGAGGTGTGATTGCGTGTTCCCTGCTCTCTCCAGATGTGTATACGTCCAGAATCGCTCATCAGACTAAATCGGCTCTCATCTGTAAAGAGAACTCGACCCCATTGCTGATGTGTCCAGTTCTTGTGTTCCTGGCACCACAGAAACCGCCGTCTCCGATGAGCAGGCGTTAATGGCACACACCGTACTGGTCGTCGTGCAAATAGACCACCTTTGTGCACCCTCCTGGCCACGGTAAAACGCGATAACGGACGTCCAGTTGTCTGTTGCATGTGCCCTGAGATTTCTCCCGCTGTCTGCCGTCTGTCTCTTTTCGCCAGTAGGACAATATACAGGTCGTCCGCCGCCGTGGTTGCTCGTGGACGACCACTGCTAAACTCTCGGACAGCTGTTCCTGTTGCTTGAAATGCTTTCCAAGCTCGTGAAACGATGCTGTGAGTGATCCCGAACTCCTCGGCCACACTAGTCACACTTCGACCTTTTTCCAACTTCCCAATGACGTGATCTCGGGTAAAGTCATCCAGATGTCGTCTACTGGATTGCCTGTTGGCCATATCACACGGTGGAAGTAACTCGACGTCGTTCAAACCGATGTACACCGTGCAATAGCTTTCACCGAATTGCTGAGCGTACCACGCCCGTGTGCTTTATACCCTTCCGACACTCCCCCTACGTCATGTTGCATATATGCGCATGCCCTACCGTACCGGACCCTAGTCTATCTCCTGAGTGGTCTTTCGGTCCGTTCTGCCTGCTCGTTCCACTGTTATGCTAATTTCTCCTCTTCGTCCTTAATTTTTGCACACCAGTGTATATACACTGAAGTGCCAGAAAAACTGGTACACCAGTCTAATACTTGGTAGGTTCATTACGGGAGCGCAGAACTGCAGAAATACAACGGGGCATGGACTCCACCAGCTTCTGGAATTATGCTGTTGGCAATGCACACCATACTTCCTGCAGAGCGTTCCACAATTCGGGTGTATTCCGAGGTCTCAGATCCCTGTGTTCGATAGCGCGTTGCATGACATCTCAAATGTGTTCTATCACGTTCAGATCTGGATACTTGGGTGGGAATGGCAAAACACCAAACTCAGGTGAATGCTCCTCTAATCATAATGTGGCGTCTCGACACTTGTGTGGAGGTGCATTGTTTTGTTGGAACAGGCCCAACCCATCAGCATGAATGCAGGACATGGACGAGTGTACCTCGTCAGAACGGATGCGCACATAGCTTTGGCCGGTCACAGACGTTTGTAGACGTACCAGGGGTCTCAGTGAAGTCCAGCTAAGCACACCCCATACCATTACGGACCCCACCCCCCATTAGCCGGTAGAGTTCCCTGTTGACAGGCGGGATCCAATGGCTTCATGGGGTTTGCATCACACACGAATCCTTCCATCTGCCCGATACAGTTGGAAACGCGACTCGTCAGACCAGGCTACTTGTTTCCGGTCATCAAATGTCCAGTAGCGGCGCTGCCGTGCCCAAGCGAGGCGCATAGCTCTGTGTCGTGCACCCATCAAGGGGACTCGAGTTGGGCGTCAGCTTCCAAAGCCCACATCGTGCAGAGTACGTTGCACAGTCCGGTCGCTGATGTTTGTTGAGGCTCCAGCATTGAATTCCGATGATACCTGCGAGAGTGTTGCACGCCTATCGCGTGAAACGATTCTTGACAGCCGACGATGGTCACGTTCACCCAATGTCTTTTTACGGCCACACTGGTATCGTAGGTTGGAGGTTTTGCCGGAATTCTTGTAGTCACGGTAAACCCTTGCAATGGTCGTCCGTGAAAATCCGAACTTCGTTTCTACCTCCGAAATACTATGGCCCATCACACGAGCGCCGACTCTGACACCTCGTTGAAAATCGCTTAAATCGTTATTACTTGTCATTCTCATAGCGAAAACAGCTCTGACAGCTGGCAAGGATGTCTATCGCTTTATATACGCACTGGCGGACGCAACCGAGTACGCATATAGGTGACGTTGCTATGTATTTTGCATAAGCTCGTCTGTACCAGTTTTTCTGGCACTTCAGTGTATATAAATTTTAAATAGAGTACAAAAATGTTCTTATGCTCTTATATCGCAAATGTAGATTCCAAGAAATCTACACATACAAGTGATTAAAAATGTTATACCTTTGCTTTAATTCTGTAATAGACTGCGGATTTCACCATGGGATGGTGTAAAATATTGAGGACGCTAGTAAAAGTAAGGCTGTGCTGGAGAAAATCCTCCCAAGACATTAGGAGTGGTAAAAATGTCCTCGCCTTACTACAAGCGTGTTTCTTATCATTATTAAAGAACCATTACAGTGTTACCTGAAAACTTATGGTGTAAGCCATTTCCCTGCCATTTGGTTTCAACCCCTTTAGATTGTTTAGATTAGCAAATAGTTGTAATAAAACCAAGCACTAACTAACCGTTTCGATGCAAGCTTGAGGTGCCTCGATTTTTTTTTTTTTTTGGCCACAGAGTATAAACCACCGCCAAAAAAAAAAAAAAAAAAAACTTTATTATGGGAACAATTTCTAATAATTTGCTATTGTTAAAAATTAGGTAGCAAATATTTTGTTGTACTGGAAGCACTAAAGTCACGTCAGCTACACTGAGGCTTAACCTGATATATGGAATGTCGGCATTCAGAAGGTTGAAATAAAACTGAATGCCAGCCTCCAAAATATGATGATGTATTGCAGTGCAAACATCTCTACTGTTACTGTACAGAATTAGGTTTTTATTGCGGAAGTAGTCCGAGTTGTCAGTGCATCAAAAATTGCCCTCTCAGCGAGGCCTGTTTAATGCTTTGTTGAGTGAGGGATGATAGAAATTTCAGATTGAAATACATGTAGATTTTTTTATAATTATAATATTTTCCCTCGCTTTCTTAACTTTTTAAATTAATTTTTCTAAATATTCAGTTATAAACAAGCACAATTTGACTAAATACAAGGGAGATCACCCAAAAACCTACGGGGGCGCATTCATAGATTTTTGGTGGTAATGGTGGTGGTGTGTGTGTGTGTGTGTGGGGGGGGGGGGGGTTAGCACCCCGAGATAATGCCTGAATACATCACTGAGAAGATCCCACTCCTCCTTTATGTGTCGTCTAATGATATTTTCCGCACACACGATAGGTGAATTTAAGTGAGAACCAGAAGATAAGAAAAAAAAAAGAATATAAAAGAGATATATAAGTAAAATTAAGCAGTATATTGGGACCATTCCTTTTTTGTTCTTTTGAGTTTTGGGCTTTTTCGTCACCTGTTCTATGTGCCACAATGTTCCAGCGATCATTCATTTAGTCATCAAGGAGGAAACAGTACTTGAGGAAACTTTAAGACATCTTTGTCCAGCAATGAATAGGTGCTGCAAAGTATGATAACATTTTAATTTCTTCTCTTTTCATACTTTACCGTACTTGGAGTACGTACGCTGTGCTCCAACACGCAAAGAGATATTTCAGTGTAATTATATTCTACAGTAAGTTCCCTCTTGTCATACTGTTAATTCCCAATCTTTTTACTAGTCTTTTTTTCTTTTTTTTTTTCATTACTGCATACGCGTAGGTCGGCGGCTTTAGCCGTTGGTACTGTTATTTACTTAGTCAGGGCCGGCTGAATCACGGGGCACCCGAAACGTTCGCCCCAGGCTGCACGTCTTCAGAGGGTCCCGCAGTTTTGGAAATAAAAACAAAATTATTTTCAGTACAAATTTTTTATATTCATCAATGTTATTGGGGGGGGGACCCTTAATTTTTTTTTTCTTTTAGTGTAGTTTCCAATCCCTCTCACATTCAAATAGGTTGTCGCCCTTAGTCTTACAGATACTAAGATTTGCAGATTCCAAAAAAAAAAAAAATAAATAAATAAAAAAAAAAAAAATATATATATATTTTAACCACCTTAATCTTTTCTGCATTCATGAAATAACAAATTTAATTTAATCGTTTTGTGACTCCCTACTTTTATATATTCAACAATTTGTGTGTAAACTAGATACTTGAATTTAAGAAACTAAAATTGTCACTATCAAAGTTGTTATGGGGATATGAAGGCTAATTATTCCGTGACTTTAAAAACAGTATTGGAAATAAAAAAAATAAATAAAAGCGATTTTCATATTTGAGCGCGTTTAAAAAGTTTAAAAATTCACTAATTTGTCAATTACTTTATCTTGCAATCAGAAATACATTACTAAAGCATATATCAGAGGAAAAAAACTATTTATACTAATTTGTTTTAAGGAATCTATTTTTCACTAAGCAAATTAATTGAAGTTATCATTTTATCATTTTGTGAAGAAGTTTTATAAGAATCACAATACAACATCAACTCCCTCGTCTCGGAAAGAAAATCATATATATTTTAAAATTTTTCACTCTCTCTCTCTCTCTCTCTTTCTGAACCTTCATTCTACACTGAAGAGCAATTGAATTAGAGACAGCTGGCGTTATGCAAATGTGGCGCTGTAGGAGGCCCTGTAAACGGAAACGACATGACGTATGCACCGATCCGACAATATAAGGAGTGATGCGACAGGAATCAGTAAGAGTCGGACGCAGTATGGGTAAGACGAAGGATCTAAGCGCATTTGATCATGGGCAAATTGTCGGGGCCCGACGAATGGGTCACTAGTAGTATATGTCCCATACTATGGGACACATCATATACTACAAAAAACCTCAAAATCAGGCGTTTTTTGATTTTTCAGACCTCAATAATCACGAACATTTTAAGGCTTTTTATGAACAAAAACACCATATTTTCATTAAAAATCATTGATTTTTTAGCATAAAATAGTCAAAAACATCAGATTTTTGAAAATTGAAGTTTTTACTCTGTTTTTCATCAAACTAGAGCATCATAAAAACACACATTTTAAGTCATTTTTGTGAACATTTTTGAACAATTGCAATCATTTTGAACTTTGAATAGCTTTGATTTTAAAAGTGATGAAATGATGGTTTCAGTGATGAATAGAAAAGTTGTAAAACAAACTACTTTGAATTGGTACTTTGCAAAGTCCTTTTTAAAAATGCATTAAAAAAAGGGGTACCCAAAATGGATACCCCTTATAGGAAGATAAAAAGTGTAGGAAGATTAAAAAATATTTAAATTTTATGACATATCTTTGCAAGTAGATACACAACAAGTTTTTTATAGTTTACATTTATAAAATCATCAGAGAATTTTCTATTGATAACAATATCACACCAGTTAATTTTATCTTTATATTTCATAATAAAATCTTCTGTTAATTCTTGATTTCTTGTAACTTCTTTCCAATCAATAAAATCACTAAGAAAATCTATAGTTTCTTCACTTAATTTTTGTTTTATTGGAATTACTGACATGTCTAAGAATCGAAAGTTTTCTTTTATAAAATCATTACTTAATTTCTGATACATAGAAATTCTTCTCATATCTAATTTATCAATATTCATTAATATAAAACCCTCAGAAAGTGTTTGATATTGAGAAATCAAAGACCAGTTTAATTCATTGTTATTCATAAAATATTCAGAAAGAATCTGATATTGAGAAATTTTATCCCAGTTCACTTTATCACGAAATTCTGAAATAAAATCTTCAGATAATTTTTGATATTCTGATATTAAATCCCAATTTACTGCATCTTTTACACTTCTAATTATATCTTCTGAAAGTTCATTATCTTTAGAAAATGAATCCCAATTAATACTGCTCCTAATTAGTCTATCCATTTACATAGAATGTATTTTTATAAATGGAATGTTATTTTTTCAATTTCTAAGTAAGGTTTAAAAATGTTTAATTCTAAATAAGACATGACTTGTATACTTAATTCATCATTCTGTTTTCCTGATGCAAAGAGTATTAAAGGTTTATCGGTGTAGGCATCACCATTAAATAATATATTCTCCCCAAGTGTAATTAAAACTTCTGATTTCCCATTAGTATAATTAGGACGTAAATAAAATGTAATTTTCATATCCATATTTTCACTCAGTTTCATATTTCTGTCAAGGAGATTGCTACTAAATTTCATAAAAACGACTGGTTCCCAATAACGCATAGCACCACGAGTATTATATGCTTTTTGATCTTCTTGAATTGTTGCATAAAATTTTTGATTATCCACATAATTTTTATTAACTACGTCATACATATCCTGAGGAGATGGAATATTCACTAGTCTTTTATTTTGAACATCAAACTTTTCATCTTTTAAAAATAAAACATTATTTTCTAAATACCTCTTATTCACTGCATTCTTATCTGCTGTAGGATCAGCAACATTTCCTATTCTTTTACCTTTTGCATTAATCACATTCCCATCTTGAATATGTAAATATTTTTGATCCAAATTACTTAATTCACCTTTAAGTACAGCATCTAAATCTCTTATTCTTACAGCAGTTTCTTGAACAAAATCTGAAAAACTACCATTAATATTTTTTTCTATTTCACTTTTAACTTCCAGATTATTCTCTCTCATTTGTTTTAAAACATATTCTCTTGTAGTAACATCATGTTCATCTATAGGTTCTTTACAATTTTTTAAATTTTTTTCTTCCATATCATAATTACCATCATCTGTTAATTTAAATCCATTTCCAGGAGGTCCATGTGGTCCAATTCCAAATTCTTCATAAGATGAACCAAAAGGGTACCAATTCATTTATTTAATCTAAAGTTTTTAAAGTTTTAAATTCCTTATTAGCCATATTAAGTGATCCTCTTTTTCTTTCATTCACGATGAAATAAAATCTATATGGTTTACCTGGATTCGATCCTAATCTCCAGTTAAATTCTAGTCTTAAATTCGAAATATTAGTATACTCTGGATGATTAGATAAATTAAAATAAAAGATTGGATACAATCTCGCATAATTTACATAACTTATAAGACATCCACTTTCAGTATTATGAGTATTTAATCCAGCTGCTAATAATTCAGAATAACATCTATTATAATCTAACTGCCCATCTTTAAAATTCGTTTTATAAATTTCTTCTGGAACTTTTTTATTATTACATAATATCCAGCATTCAAGGAGATCTAAATTATCAAAAACCATATTGTTCTGATTTTGATTGCTTTCTTTTTCTACATACTGTGGAATGACAAGAACACTTAACACCTCATCAGATGTAGTTCTTATATGACATGCACCACTTGATGTTGTTTGCTGATTACTTTTCTCAATTGAAGCAGAACACCAAGTAATTTCAATAGGTGTAGAATTCAAAGCTATACTTTTAAATTCAGCCTCAATGGATGGGTACAACTCTACATAAGGTAACCATAATTGAAAATCAGATATAATAACTTTATAATTAGGATTTGCAACATCTGTGTATAACATATCATTATGACTATTTCTTTGAAATTCAAATGTAACTTTTATATCAGAAATTAATCTTCTAAAATCGTTGAGGAACCCAAACAGTTGTCTTAAAGGAATCCAAAATTTTATTACATTACTGTTTTTTGTTAAAAGCCATCTCTGTCTAAATCCTTTATTATAAGAGGCATTTTCTTTTAATTTGATATCTGATCCTTTCTTTACATCTTTATTAGGATCATCTATTACTATTTTATCTTTATCAGCTGATTCTGATGTATCAACATAATACATCATATTTGTAGCCTCTGAAGTGGAATAATCTTTTGTGAAATTTATAAGTCCATTAATTTGATGAATTAATGAAGCACATTCAATATTAGAATCAGTTTGTTCTTTTCCTATAGTTAATGAAGCGGATCTAAACAGATTCCCACCATTTACAAATGTAACATTATCAGTTCCTATAGTATCATTATTATTTTTTACTATTTTACTTTCTAAGCATATATAACCGTTACTATATAATATAGGTGAATTTGTATCTTTAATAGTAAACTTATATTGATCAGATTCTTTTACATTAGTACTATCTTCATTATGTTTTATATATTCATACTTAGCAATTTTATTACTATAATAATCTGGAATAGATTTTAAGTCCCAAAGTTTTTCCATTTATTAGGATAAAAAACTCATTTATACCATTTCAAACCAGATCCATATCGATCCTGAATTTTCGTTTTAGCTAATATATCATTAACAGTTACAGGAGGTTTAGATAATATATTTTCAAGTTTATTTTGAATAACATTTTTAGCTTTATCTTCAATTGCTGTTTTTGCTGATTTACCTAAAACTTCTAATATTTTTTTCCAAAAGTTTTAATTCCTTCAGTGAAGATATTACCACCATATCGTTTTGCATATAATCTATGTTTGTTATAATTCATTTATTAAGCTGAAAAGCCTGCGCTTAAGCTAAAATTAATCTATATAAAACTCTCATATTATTCAAGTCTATCAGTTCATTATCTTGATTCGTGATATACATTCGAATTCTATGAATATAATTTCGTCTATTAATGGGTAAAAATAAAGGATTTATTTCATCAATTTTTATTAAACTACCAGGAGGATTAGATGGCGTAAAGGAATATAAAATATCTGAATTAATATTATTATATAGAGCTCCTGTAATTACATCACAATGAATGTGTATGTCATCAACTCCTCTAGAAATGTTTGCCATATATTTTCCTTCTTGATGATTATCTTCATATATTTCTGATTCAAATCCTAAAATTTCATGTAATTTACTCTCTCTAAGATCAATTTTATATTCATCTTTTAATTCAATTATAAAGCGCTGTGTAGCGAAATTAGCTTTAAATTTAATTGGTGGTTCATCTCCAAATCGTTTTATTAAAAAGTTATTTAATTCCCTTAATGTGTAATTTCCATTATCTAAAGTTATTTCATGCCATAAACTACCATCAAAATACTTAAATGTATTATTTTCTTCATCAATATTGTTCCATGAAACCCACATAGACATAGATTTTAAAGCTATTTTTGAATTTTCATTAACAGGAATAGGTGGGACATATTCAATTGTAAAATCTTCTGATTTCTCAAAATTTTTTGAATCTAAAATTAACATTTATTAAGCACAAAATCTTCATTATAACCACTTGGTTCTTGGGTAAAAGAATATAAAACTTCAACAGGTGATTTACCTTTATTCCTTTGAGTTATGTATTTCATACAATAAAAACCACATTTAACAGATGTTGGTTCTTGTAAAAAACTCGAATTATATCTAATTCCTTTATTAGATGTTTCAAGATATTTTACAATATTTTTAGGTATGAAAATGTTATTCAATTTAATGTCTTTATATTTATATTCTCCAAATGGATCAAAATATTCCACAAAATTATATTTAGGATCATTATAATAACAGACCCAATGAGTCCCAGGTCCTGTAGATATATCTAAATTAATAATTCCACTTTCAAATTTCTTAATCTTTTTAGGTAATAAATCTGATGTAAATACACCTCTGAATCCTTTTACATCTTTCATATTTTGTTCTATCGTTTTATTGGATATACCTCGTAATTCTGAAGAACTCCCTTTCCAGAATGTTTTTTTTAAGGTGTGAACCTTTCGGTTTACAACCTGATCCAGTTACTTTACTTAAAGCTTTATTCACACCAAAACTAGCAGCACCAGATAAAGCACCAGTACCAAGAGCAGCTAAGATAGGGATCAAAAAGGGTAAAATACCTCCGTTTTTCTTTAATTGTGTCTTACTTATAGTTATTCGTTTGCCATTTTTAATTTGAGTAATTTGAGTTTTTGTTAAATACATATCATGATTAGCACTTTTAGTTTTATCAATTTGCAATGTAATTTCTTCACCTTTCTTAACTGCTGATTTTAATTTGTTTTTCTGACCTTCACTCAAATAAATTCTTGATACAATATAATTACTCATTTATTAAGATAGAAACTTTGAATAATATTGTTTTACTTGCTCATTAGTCATTTTACCCTCTTTCAATAATAAATCTAGTATTTGAACTACTTGGTTATATACTTTCTTATTTTTAGTTCCCTTACATATTTTATCTGTTAATTTATCTAAAATATTAAGACCCTCACCCATATAGTAATTCCCCATTTTGAGAGCTTCTAATGCTCTAATATATTTTCGCACCTCAGCCATTTTATAATCGAAACGATCAATTTTTTTCTGTAATTTTTTCTTTTTTTCTTCATCTTTAGCATTATTAAGTGCTTTTACTTGAGGACCTTTTAGACGTCCGATTTCACTGATTTTTTCATTTGCTTGTTTTATTTTTTCATCAATCTCTTCATCAGACTTATTAACTAATTCTGAAGGTAAATCAAATCCTAACTTTTTTTTAATAACTGATACATTCAAGTTTTTGTTTAAGTTAATTTTATGAATTCCTGCTTCTCTCTCATACATTTCTTTAGCATCTGAAATAGGTTCTTCAACATCTTCTAAGGCAGGAAATCTTGAAGATTCTGCAATTGGTTGAAATGAAAGTTCTTCAATTGCATCTTGAATAGCTTTTAAATTTTCTTTTCTAGATACATCTTGATATTCTAATTTTTCAACTATAGGTTTATGAAATTTTGTGATTGCCTCTTCATATCCTAAATCTTCTAATTGCTTTTCCTTATTTCGTTTTCTTAGTTCAGCATTTACTTTTGCTAATTTTAATAAATCTTGTATCACTTTACTCATTTATTTAACTGAAAATTTGCTTCCAAGCAAATTATTTTACTTCCAAGCAAATTATTTTACTTCCAAGCAAATTATTTTACTTCCAAGCAAATTATTTTACTTCCAAGCAAATTATTTTACTTCCAAGCAAATTATTTTACTTATATAAATGGAAGATTTTGAACAAATTGAAGAATATTTATCTTTTGCTGAAATGGCATTATATCTAGCTGAATGTTATTTATCTCAAGGAATACCAGCTGAAGACTTATTATTTGAAGCTGAAATGTTTATTGAAGATGCTGAATTTCTATTAAATAAATATGATTAAGCCTTGCAGCATTAAAATAAAAGATTATTCCGAACCAGAAGAATTTATAGATCCAAATCAAAATCCAATGTTACCTATTCATCCTTTTAAACTTTTAATAACAGGATCTTCAGGATGTGGAAAAACAAATTTACTATTAAATTTAATATATGATCATTTAAATTTTGATGCATTATTCATATGTGCAAAAGATATTAACGAACCTAAATACTCTAAATTAAAAGAAAATTACTCAGTGTTTGATGATATAGAAGAGGAAGACATTTTAAAAATAAAGGGAAAGAATAAAAATAAGTTATTAAA
The DNA here is from genome assembly GCA_039090855.1 of Macrothele yani. NCBI lineage: Eukaryota > Metazoa > Arthropoda > Arachnida > Araneae > Macrothelidae > Macrothele > Macrothele yani. The sequence continues at coordinate 135,093,853 of CM077025.1, forward strand.
ATTATTTAAAAAGTTTAAGAAAGAAACATTATTTAGTTCAGACATAAATGAATTTATTACTGTAGATGACTTAGATCCTTCATTAAAAAATCTAGTTATTTTTGATGACTGTGTAAAAGAAAAAGATCAAAACGAAATTGAAAATTTTTTTATAAGAGGAAGGAAGAAAAATGCATCCATTATTTATTTATCACAGACCTATTATTCAACACCTATTGATATAAGAAACAACTGTGATTACTTTATATTTTTTAAACTTCGGCACAGAGAAATTAAACAAATTATTAGAGAAATTGATGGTGATTTTAATATAGATCCTTATCAAAAAAGTATTAAAAAACCTTATGATTTCTTCATGTTAGATTTGAAAAATCCTCATATGAGATACAGACATAACTTTGATCCTATATAAATGGAAGAATATTTAGAAAAGAAAATGTATGTATACAGAAAAAGTTTTAATTACTATAATAAAATTAGTATATCATTATCAGTAGGCAAATTTATATTTAGTGCTTCAGGTTTATCAGCTTTTGCATTTATTCCTTTAGCAGCACTTTCTTTAGGAGCAGGAGTCATTGAAGTTGTCGATAAAACTCTAAATATTTCAGAAAGAAAAGAAGAATATAAACAAGCTTACAAATTTTATAAACAGATATTAAATTTAATAAACGCTAATTCAATTTCAGAACAGGATGCTTACGTTAGAGAAGAGGATTTTATAAAAAATATGAAGTATTTTCCTTTAGAGAAATATGTAAAACAAACGCAACTAAATGGTTATAGATATGTAAAATAGATTTACACTTAAATAAATGGAATTACAAGGAGGTGATATAGTAGGATGGTTACAAGATAAATTAAATCCGCCTGAAATGCATATACCTGGTTACCAGTATTGTGGTCCATTTACAAAATTAGAAAAGAGATTAAAAAGAGGTGATCCAGGAATTAACAGAGTTGATAAAGCTTGTAAAAAACATGATGTAGCTTATAGTAAAACTAAAGATACTAAACAGAGACATATTGCTGATCAAGAACTCTTAAACGATTTAGATTCAATTGAAAATACTACAAGTGGATTCTATCCATTAGGAGAGAAACAAGCTAGAGCTGTTATAAAACCAATTATAAAAGCAAAGAAAACATTTGGTTTAGGAATTTCATCCTATTGCTTAAAGTGCAAACAGAAAACTGAAACTAAAGATATTCAAGAAACAGTAGCTAAAAATGGAAGACGCATGGCAAAAGGAAAGTGTAAAGTTTGTGGAACTAAAAAGAGTGTTTTTTAAAGACGTAGACCTTAAAAATATTTATTATACACCAGAAACTGGTTATTGTGGTATTAATGAATTACAAAGAAAAACTAAATTACCCAGGAAAGATATAGAAGAGTTTTTACATCAACAAGATGTATATACAAAACATAAACCACTTATTCATAGATTTAAAAGAAGAAGAATTTATGTTTCTCATGTCAATGACCAATTTCAAGCTGACCTTATAGATATGCAAGAATTTAAATCCTTTAATAATGACACAAATTATATTTTATCAGTGATTGATATATTCAGTAAATATGCTTGGACAATTCCGATTAAAAGAAAAACAGGTGAAGAGGTAACTAGAGCATTTAAAAAAATATTTAAAGAAAGAAAACCAGAAAAACTTCAAACAGATAAGGGTACAGAGTTTATAAATAAACAAACTCAAAAGTTATTCAAGGATGAAAATATTCACTGGTTTACAACTGAGAATATTGAGATTAAATGTGCTGTTATTGAAAGATTCAATAGAACTTTAAAGACTAAAATGTGGAAGTATTTCACAGCAAATAATACTAGAAAGTGGTTAAATGTACTAGATAAATTAATTAAGAATTATAATAATTCTTATCATAGATCCATTAAAATGACACCTATAGAAGCAAGTAAGGAAGAAAATGAATTAAAAGTTTATAATAATTTGTATAAAGAAAAAGAGAAAAATAAACCAAAATATCAAAAAGGAGATAAAATAAGAATTTCAAAATATAAAAGAGAATTTAAGAAAGGTTATCTTCCAACATTTACAGAAGAAATATTTATAATTTCCGATATATTGAACACAGATCCTCCGACATATAAAATAAAAGATTTAAATAATGAAGAAATTACAGGAACATTTTATGAAAAAGAACTCGTGAAATATGATAAGAAAGATGACGTTTATAAGATTGAAAAAATTATTAGAAAGAAAGGAAATAAATACTTAGTTAAATGGTTGGGATATCCTGATGAATTTAACAGTTGGGTTGTACTTTGAATTTTTTGCAAAACGCCCTTTCGGTGGAGGGTCTATGCTTCTTTTTTTATTTGTACCTGGCCAGCCAGGTACTTATGGGCGTTAACTCTTTCGACCCTCCACCGCACACACTCTCTACCATCAGATGTTATTCACGCACACGCTCTACCGTGAACCCAAACTCTGATTTCAAAGATTGAGACAGGGAGCCATTCTACCGACCGAGATTAGAACCTGGTACCTTTTGCATGCGAAGCGCTTACGCTAACGATCGGCCACGTCTGGCCAGGAAGTTTCTGTTTGAAACATATATTTATGTCGAAGCTTGGCTATGATCCAAAGTTGTTACGTAACGAAGAACTGCTTTTTTCCGAGGACACGTTACGTAATCGCGCGCCGCGGAGAATATTGGCAACGATTCAACTTATGTAAACATTTTCGCTCGCAGCTTATCAGTGTTATGTAATGACTGTTTTTTGCAACTAAGAAAGAAAGAGAGATAATGCCTTGTGCTGACATCTATATGTGAAAGAAAAAACTGTTATATGAAAATAATGAATACTGACGATATTAAAAGAATAAAATGATATCTAATAAATGGCTTCATTAAAAGATGTATGTTATGAAAATATTAAAGATAATTATTATTATGGTCTCTTTGGAGATTTTAAATTAATAATAGATAAAAATACTGGATATTTTAAACTTTGTAAAGATGGAGGTAAGAGATTTAAAAAATGGCTTCAGAAGATTTAATTAAAGATATTTCCACGGCTGGAATTCCAGCCATGGGAAAAAATGATGTAATATATGAAATTAAAGGTGGTTTAACTGAAAAGTATAATGTAAATGGTTCTTATGTGTCTGATGATAAAAATTGTGGTGGCCCGAATTCGGGCCGCCATAAAAATGATCAATTTGGTTAAGAATTTAGACGGCCCGAATTCGGGCCGTGAAAATATACATGAAATAAGAGGTAAAACAGCAATAAAATATAACTTTAATGGTACATATGTCAGTGAAGATTTAATTACAAATATAGCTTGTTGGGTTTCAAATGATTTTTATGATAAAGTTAACAAGATTGTTAAAGATTATTATGTTAAAAAATTAAAAAGTTTTTAATAAAATGATATCTAATAAATGAATTATTTTAATGAAGAAACTAATTACTTTTCTTCTTCAGAAGAAGAACAAATTGAAATTCCTGAAAATTTTAAAAAAGTAATGAAACAAATAAAGAAAATGAAATATGATGAAGAGGAAGACTGTTATTATATAGATTATAATAAATATTTAAAAAGTAGATATGTTAGTAGAATAAGATATTTTAATCAGTTTAAAAGAAAAAGTAACCTTAAATTTAATAAGGAAGCAGAAGATTTATTTTTAAAATTACTAGATTTTATGTACTATGAGAAAAATTTAAAATATACATATTTTATTAAAAAAAATTTGTGACTATTGTAATATATCAAATGATATTAAAATTAATATAAATCCAAATAATGAAAAGATCTGGGAAGACTTTAAAGCAGCAAACTTTTCAGCTTAAGTATTTATAAAATTTGTTTCCTAATAAATGGAAGACAAAACATGCACAAGTTGTAAACAAACAAAACCTATTGATGAATTTTATGTTCAACATCGTTATGGTAAAGTTGATAGACAGCATTTTTGCAAATCTTGTCAGTGCATAATTTTATATAGAAAAATAAATTGTGATTGTGGTAAACAATATACTTATACTCATAAACAAAGACATTTAAGAAGTAAATTGCACAAACGTCGTTTAGCTTTTATCACTTTTTGATTTCGAAAATCCCTTTATAAATTTACTCCCTAATAAATGGATAAAACTTTGAAGCCAATTATTGTGCATCTTAAAAGTGCTCTGAATGCTATTAGTGTTCAGAAACTTAGAAATGTTTTAAAAAGATTAAATATCAAAAAACGAAATGTAAAAAAAGATGATTTAATTAAATCGTTGATAAAATATATTAGAAAGACAGGTGATTATAAGTCTGTTTTAGTAGATATCCTTGGATTAGATACATCAGAATATTTAGATAGAAAAAGAAAAATATTTATTAATCATCCAGAGAGAAGAAATAGAATTAAAAAAATATTTGATTCTTTTAACTTGAAATTCAAAGATAACAAACTGAAACCAAGAAAAGAAAAGAAAATTAAAACAGCTGTAAATCTTGAAAAATTATTTAAACCTGATTATGAAATTATTGAAACAAAAGGAAAATATATTAAAAAATATATGGTACATAGAAAGAATTATAGAGTAGCTGGAGTAAACATTAAACCTGAACAATATTTCAATATTTTACAAGATATATTTAGAAAAGCAATTGGTAAAATTCATGGAAAAGTAGATATAATAGTATACAGTCCTAATCTCAATAAACCATTTCATGATAAAATGATGTCAACAAATGATGCTTATGAATATTATATATATAAATTATCTGATCAAATAGAATATAAAGAATTAGATATTACAGACTGTATATTTGATTTTAATGTGGTTGAATTACCTGAAGGAGGAAAACATTTAATAATAGTTAAAGAAGACGATATTGTAAATAAAAGAAGTATATGCCAAATAAAAAATAATGATTTGTTTAGCTAGATCAATTGTAACAGCATTAGCAATTCAAAATCCTGAGGTGTTATGTAATAAATTAAACCATGAAAAAATATCAAAGAATGATATAACATATATTAGAAAAGGTAGAGTTTTACAAAAATCATTAGCTGTAAAATTACATGAACTATGCAATATTCCATTAGAAATATGTTGTTTAGAAGAGGTTAAAATATTTGAAGAATTCTTAGATATTCAAATTAATATATTTTGTAGAGAGAATTTTAACGAAAGAATATATAGTGGTACTTATAAACCTACATGTATCTATATATTTAAAAATAGAAATCATTTTGATGTTATTACTTCTATTAAAGGATTTTTAGGTAGAAGAAATTATTGTGATTACTGTCAAATAAGTTATGATAAAAAAGATAAACATAAATGTCCTCTTAAATGTGATAGATGTTTTACAACAGATAGCAAATATTGTAATAGTGATGAAATATTTTGTAAAAAATGTAATAGATTATTTAAAGGTAAAGAGTGTTTTATATACCATGAAATGAAAGATAAAAAAGGTATAAGTGTTTGTAATAGTTTATGGAAATGTTTAAACTGTAAACGAATTATTAATCAATATGAGAGGAAATCAAAAGAACATAGATGTGGTGAAAAACGATGTAAAAACTGCTGGCAATGGGTTCTAAATGATCATAAATGTTTTATGAAACGTAAAGATACAAAAGGTGGTAAATGTATAAAAGACTGTGTTGAAAATATTCCATTTAAAGATAAATGGTGTGAAAAATGTAAATATGAATATACTGAAAAATATTTCTTTTTTGATGTTGAAACGAAACAAGAAACAGGAATTCATGAAGTAAATCTAGTTATAAATCATGGTTTTAAAGGAGATGAAAATATATTTAAAAATGAAGATGAATATTGTGAATGGTTATTTGATAAAAAACATTACGGCTATACAGTATTAGCACATTATGGAAAAGGATTTGATTTTCAATTCTTAGCTAAGTATTGTTTTAAAAATAAAATTGAAGTATTCACTATATATAATGGAAATAAACTTAATTATATGCAAATTCCTTGTTTAAATATGAGATTTATTGATTCTATTAATTTTACATTAGTTCCATTAAGAAATTTTCCTAAAACATTTGGATTAGATGAACTAGCAAAAGGATATTTTCCTCATTTATTCAATACATCAAATAATCAAAATTATGTAGGTCTATATCCTAAAAAATATTACTATGGTTATGATAGTATGACATCAGAACAGAGAGAAATGTTTGATAAATGGTATAATACTGTAAGACATGAAACATTTGATTTTCAAAAAGAATTCATTAAATACTGTAGATCAGATGTAGATATTTTAAGGAGAGGATGCTTAGAATTTAGAAAATTATTTTTAGAAATTGCAAACATAGATCCCTTTAAATATGTTACATTAGCAGGTGTATGTATGGCTATTTACAGAGATAAATTCCTAAAAGAAAATACAATTGCTGTTGATGACGATATAATTCATAAAGATAAATATAGTAAAAAATCTATTGTTTGGTTAGATTATTTATCTCAGAAACATAATATTAATATTCAACATGCTTTAAATGGTGGAGAAAAGAAATTAAAATTAGGTAATAAATATTATAAAGTAGATGGATTTTATAATAATATAGTGTATCAGTTTCAAGGATGTCACTGGCATGGATGTCCTAAATGTTATAGAGAATCAACTATAAATATTCAAAATCAGATATGTATGAAAGACTTATATAATAGAACAAAAAAGATAAATAAGAAGATAAAAAATAATGGATATGAATTAATTGAAATATGGGAATGTGATTTTGATAATAATAAGGAAATTAAAAAATATATGAAAACTGAATGGAATAGAGATTTTGTAGATCCTTTAAATCCTAGAGATGCTTTTTATGGTGGTAGATGTGAACCAACAAAATTGAAATATGAATTCAAAGGAAATGAAAAAGGTAGATATATAGATGTGTGTTCATTATATCCAACAGTTAATTATTTTGATAATTATCCAATTGGTCACCCTACAAAAATATTTAATCCTAAGAAGTATGATAAGAAATGGTTTGGATTAATAAAATGTAAAGTCTTACCACCTAGGAAATTATATCATCCTGTGTTACCATATAAAGGCGAAAAATTAATATTCACTCTATGTAAATCATGTTCTCAAACTATAAAATGTAATCATTTTAAATCGAATCAAATTGTAGAAAAGAAAAGATGTAAAGACTGTTATGAAGTCAGAAATAAAGAATGTAATCATACTGAAAGATGTTTTATTGGTACTTGGACTACTGATGAAATGAGATTAGCACTTAAAAAAGGTTATAAAATTTTAAATATATATGAAGTATGGAATTTTGAAAATAAAACAGATGAACTGTTTAGAGATTATGTTAAAATGTTCTTAAAAATTAAATTAGAAACTGATGATAAATGGTCTGAAAATTTTAAAACTGAAAAGGAATATAAGAGATGTGTTAAAGAAAAATTAGATATAAAATTAGAAAAAATAGAAAAAAATCCTGGTTTAAGATTTATAAGTAAGATATGTTTAAACTCTTTATGGGGTAAGTTTGGACAACGAAAAAATATGAAACAAACTGAATATGTAATGGAATTAGAAGATTTTTATAGAATTATATTGAATGATAATATTAAGGAATTAAACATGATATTCATGAATGACGATTGTGTAGAAATGACTTATAAAAAGAAAGACCAATATGCCGAAAATAATTTTAATACAAATGTTTATATAGCAGCATTTACAACTAGTTCTGCAAGAATAAGATTATATAAAATGCTTGATAAATTAGGAGATAAAGTGATATATTATGATACCGATAGTATTGTATATATTGAAGATGGTACAAATAAAATAAAAACAGGATGTATGTTGGGTGAATGGACTGATGAATTAGGAGATGATAAACATATGAAATCATGGATATCTGGAGCCCCTAAAGATTATGGATATATATTAAATGATGGAATTGTAAAAGGAAAAGTTAAAGGATTTAAAATGAGTTATGAGAGTGAAACTGTTTTAAATTTCGATGAGAGAATGAAAGTAATTACAGGAGAAACAGAGTATTTAGATGTGAAAAGTAATCAATTTCAAATTCAAAAAGATAGAAATATTATGGTTAAGAAAACAAATAAAAGATACATGTTTGGATTTGATAAAAGAAGAATTTTAGATGATTATAATACTGTGCCTTTTGGATATTAAATCTTTGAATGTTTTAAACTTCTGAATTTTTAATCTTTCTATTTATAAAAATTATTCTATATAAATGGATGACATTACACTGATTTTCAATTTTCAAGGATTTATTCTTCCTAATAAAAGTATAATCAGAGAGATAAGTTGGTGTCATTTACATCAACCTGTAGGGGAAACAATTCAAGTATTTGAACCTCATTATATATTAAATGATAGAGAGCGAAGAATTATATATAAATGTACAAGAGATATTCATGGATTAAAATTTAAAAGATTTCCAGATCAAAAATCTCTATGGATAAGTACTGATGAGATTAAAAATTATATAAAAAACTTGTATGAATATTATGGTGGTAAGTTTGTATATAAAGGAGGAATAATGGAAAAACAAATATTTGATGAGTTAGAAATTCCTTCTATAGATCTTGAATTAACTAAATGTGCAAAAATTTTAGGTACTGGATGCTCTATGTATAGATGTATGTTTTACAAGAATTGTATTTCAAAAAAATGAAACCTTATAAATGGATTTATTAGGAGATATGAGAGCTCTCTTTACTGATCGTAAAGGAATCAAATATAGTGATGATATAAGATGTTTATCTCATTTATGTGAAGATTTAATATATGTGAGTAAAGATTATAATAATGAATATCCTGATCTTATTAAATTGATTGCTAAATATCTTAAAAAGATGCATAAACTAATTTTGAAAATAAGAACAAATGAAGAGGTTAAAAATAAAGGATTAGAAATATTTGATGAGATTACAAAAGAAATTACATTTGTGACAAATATATTTTAAAAATATTTATAAAAATGTTTCCTAATAAATGGATGAATTCAACAACATCAGATCATATCCTGAAACTTTCAAATTAAAAGATTTGAATACAGGAAAATATAAACTCATATCATTGAAAAAAATCCAAACAAAATTTGGAGATACAACAATTGCAAAATTAGAAGTTAATGATGAAGAAAGAGATTATTTTCTTAAAAAATGTCATGGAAAACTGTCAGATAAAACAATTAAAAAACTCAATAAAGGTAATTATGTTTTTAACTTTAAAGGCAAAATTGATGATAAATATTATGATTATGAATTAGAACTTTAATCTTCCTACACTTTTTATCTTCCTATTTTTTTAATCTTCCTATAAGGGGTATCCATTTTGGGTACCCCTTTTTTTAATGCATTTTTAAAAAGGACTTTGCAAAGTACCAATTCAAAGTAGTTTGTTTTACAACTTTTCTATTCATCACTGAAACCATCATTTCATCACTTTTAAAATCAAAGCTATTCAAAGTTCAAAATGATTGCAATTGTTCAAAAATGTTCACAAAAATGACTTAAAATGTGTGTTTTTATGATGCTCTAGTTTGATGAAAAACAGAGTAAAAACTTCAATTTTCAAAAATCTGATGTTTTTGACTATTTTATGCTAAAAAATCAATGATTTTTAATGAAAATATGGTGTTTTTGTTCATAAAAAGCCTTAAAATGTTCGTGATTATTGAGGTCTGAAAAATCAAAAAACGCCTGATTTTGAGGTTTTTTGTAGTATATGATGTGTCCCATAGTATGGGACATATACTACTGTCACTCCATTTCGAAAGTCGTGCAGGCACTGGGATTTTCACAAGCCACTGTGTCACGGGTGCACCGTGAGTACATCGAATCCGGTAAAACCATCCCTGCAAGAGCCAATTGCCGTGGACAACAGCGTGTGGATGAGCGGGGTTATAATCGGCTAGCTCGCATTGTAACACCGGATAGACGGGCCACAGTGCAAGAAATCACTCGGCCATTAAACGCTGGTGCACGAAAATGTGTAAGCAGCCACAACATCCAGAGCCATCTCCTCGCTATGGGGTACAGAAGCCATCGTTCCACGAGGGTACCGCTGCTGACGGCACATCACAGGGTGCAAATATTAGCATGGGCGCGGGAACATCGCCACTAGACCCTAGACATGTGGAAAAATGTTACCTGGACTGATGAGTCGAGATTCACGTTGCTACTTGCGGATGGCAGGATACGAGTACAGCGCAAACCACATGAAGCAATGGATCCTTCTTGCCAGCAGGGTACTCTTCAAGCTGGTGGGGGTGGCATTCTCCCCTGGGGACTGTTTACGTGGACTAAAATAGGACCCCTGGTACGTGTGACATCGTTCTTCACAGGTAAACGTTACCGGGATATCCTGGACGACCATTTGCTCCCGTTTGTGCGTCTTCAACATCCCACTGGGGACCTCATCCTGCAACAAGACAATGCATCGTGCCATCGCTTCCGAATTGTATCCGAATGGTTGGATGAACACTCCACCAACGTGACCTCGCTTCCTTGACCAGCTAGGTCACCTGACCTCAGTCCTGTCGAGCACATCTGGGATGCCATCGAGAGAGATGTTCGAGGCTCCGACCCCCCTCCATCAAATCTTCGTGAACTGTGGGAGCTTGTTCAGGGGTCGTAGATCCGTGTGGCTTCCCAACGCTTCCGGTGTCTTGTCGAGTCCATGCCGAGACGAATCGCGGCCGTCATCAGGGCAAAAGGTGGTGCTACACGTTACTAGACAGGTATCTCTAATTCAGTTGCTCTTCAGTGTATATTATTAAAGTTTTCTTAAGCTTAAAGCAAATACTTCTTTGCGATAATAATTTATTCCCTATGATAAGTTTCGTGTATGTTCTTTACGAACATTTTTCACGGAACGACTTTATTAAAATATGGGATTTATTTTCTCAGGTCAACAGTGAAATTTAGTTCCGGGCCCCGCAGTGAAATTTCTCCCTGGGCCCCATAAAAGTTCCACCCGGTTCTGCACTTAGTTATTTCAGAAGTTAAACATAACTAAAAATTTCACTAAGAACTTTAGTTAGTTACTTAGTTAAACTCTTAAACAATTTAATCAAAAGATTAAAAACTACATTCCTATTTTCTAGACAAATGCAGTTGACGATCTAACACCAAGTCATCGCTGGAGCTGAAACCTTTCTATCCGTGCCTTGAATCTCTTTGTTCTACATCAAAAGCGAAATAGAATTTTTATTTTATGTTTATTTTTTAAAGCAAAACGGAAGTTTGAAATCCGTTCTCATCTATTCCTGCTGGAAAAAAGGCCCTCACTCCAGGAAGTCTAAATATTAGATCGTCTGATTCATTTACCTAGCGAATGGACTTTATAATCAAGCTTTACCCTCTTTAGAAAATAATGAAACTATAACTAGTAATCCGAATTTATTGGCGTAGTATAAAAATCACTTTTCCAAGCTTTAGCACATCACATCAACCAGATGGCTTTTTCAAGGAAGGTAGACAGAAAGTGCAACCTGAATAATAGAACGCTTTGACACTTTGAGCGCGGTGACTTGACTTGACAATAAATACGACGTAATATTCATTTAAAGACACGAGGCATCACGTTGGTTGTGCGCGCGGCATCCTGGTGGGAAGAAGGCTTTACTTGAAGAACTGTCTCCAAATTTGTGGCTACTCCAGAAAGACGATATCATTGCAAGTTAGTAATGATCTCCAAGGTTTCTCGAAAGGCTGTACATTTAGGGATAGAGTAGGTAGCTAATTTCTTTATACTATCCCATAGAGGAGTAGCGGACTTGAATTTGACTTCTCTGGATAGCCGTGGTTACTTTACCGTATTTTGTGTCCCTTTTATGTTCGTTGACTCTGATTCTAAATGAACACTTGGTCATTCCAATGTAGTGTCGCCTGGAGCCGTCCGGATATTGTAGAGAGATCGCATAAACACCTACCTCGCTGGAAAGATGCGGTTTGTCAGTATTTCTCTTTATCATAGTATATAAAGATGAAGGAGGCCGTATGCCAACACCGTAATACATCTTGTTGAGGGCGTTTTTGAGTTTGTAAGACAGACACATTTGGTATGTAAGGATTTGAGCCCAGATAGTGAATTTGCGGTATAGGAAGATTATATCGTTTGACTTCGGCTTTTTGGACAAAGTTATGTATCTGACTCACTGAGTATCCTGCATCATTGGCCAATTTGATGACGTTTACAATTTCATGTTGTCTAGAACGATCATTGGAGGAGACGACGAAGGCTCTTCTAATACGAGAACGGAATATAGCTGTTTTATATTCTGCTGGGCAGAACGAACCGCGGAGCATCAGTTTGGGGATGGACTTGGGTTTTTAGTGGACTTGTGTACCGAGGTCGTTGTCAGGCGATTTGCTCAGTAAAATATCCAGTTAAGGTAAAGCACTGTTTTGTTCAAGCTCCATGGTATATGTATCTCATATACCATGGAGATATGGATATCCATCTCATATATCCTCCATGGCATATCCATCTCATATATCCTCCATCGCATATCCATCTCATATATCCTCCATGGCATATCCATCTCATATATCCTCCATGGCATATCCATCTCATATATCCTCCATGGCATATCCATCTCATGTATTTGAGACGGAGATGCAAGTGGCAAAAAGAAAAAAAGAACAGTTTCCGAGATAACATCTCATATGTCACGTGTTATTGATTATCTCGGATTTCATGTGTCACTCAAATACAAGACTAACCGCTTTCTTCAGTGGCATAAGTGGTAGCTAGAGTATAGTGGACCGGTAGCAGGTCCCAGACATCATCTGTAGGATTGAGATAAGGGGATAAAGCCAAAGCAGCGATGTAAAAAATGCGAAGTTAATCGAATTGGTCATCTAATTTGTCCCACACAATAAATAGCAAAACGTTGGTGTTTACACTGCTGTTCTGGAAACATACACATTCGTCAGAAACAACAGCGCAGCCTCTTCAGAAGACCTGAAGTTTTTCACCCAAAAAAGTTTAGATTTCTTCCCGTCTCAAATTGTATCGCAGTCATCGGATTTATGAAAAGTATCAAAACACTTTTTTTCTTCACAATAAAGGTCATGAAAAAATTATAAGCTCTTGTTCCCAGGGGAAATAAAATTCCCTGTGACTGTTTACGATCGCAAAACTTCCAGCATCTGGCCAGTAGCAATCTGGCCAGTAGAAATATAGCGCTGCAGTATTTCTCCATGGTTGCGGATACACACCTGCGTGGTTTTAGTCCATGAGCCAGTTTGAAGTTGAGTACCAAATAGGGTGGAAAATATCAACAATGTTTTTTAGTTAGCTTATATGTATGTGTGTAGTGTTAGAAAATGTGTGATGGACTTTTTAAATGTGTAGCTAAATTATTTTTTGGACCCCATTTGTAAAAAATGGCTGTCGTTTTAAAACGTAAATTATATTTGTCACAAAAGTAATTGTAACACAAAATCTAAGGATCGGAGGTAAAAATATGTAGACATAGAAGTTAATCAGCATGAAATTCTACTTTTAACAGTGTACAAAATATGTAAACAAAGCATTAATTGCAATATATTTATTAATATTTGTAAAAGATTATAAGTGTGCTACCTCAAAATAGATTTAGCCGTTATACATAAAAATGATTTATATATATATGTAAAATAATATTCGTTATGAAATTTATCTTAAAGTTTATTATAATTTTGTTTTTTTAATAAATCATTTTCTATCTTTTGAGGTTGGTACTGTGAACTAGTCAAGTGAAATTTCGTTATGGTATGGTAGCAAAACTACACGAAAACTGTTGGACAGGAAAACTCTATTTAATTGTTTTATAATTGTTGTTAGTGCCACGTTGAATTGAAAAATGTCGGACTGTAAAAAGAAGTTCTGTGAAACGGGAAAAAACTAGAATACGGGACACGTGTTGCATGCAATAATAAGTCATTATTATGTGAATTAAGCATATTCATAGATAATTCATGGAAAACTTTATATGAAGCTGCTAAAATTCGAAATTTTCAACCAATTTAGCTCCTCGCCCAGGATAATTCGGACGCATTTCCTGATGTATCAGTTTCCTATCACCGTTCGTGCCGCTCTGACTTTACTCACAAGAAATCTTTGGAAAAGTTTAAGTGTGAAGACGAAACATCTAAAGATGTACCAGCTCCTGAACCAAGACGTTCTTTCAGATATACGTCATATTGCAGCAAAACTCAAGTGTATGAAAAGAAATGCTTTTTTTGCCAACAAGTAACAAAGTACAGTATATCAAAGGCACACATACTCGTGAGGCTCTTACATCTGTTATCGATCTTTGCGCAGACAAAAAAAAAAAAAAGTTGTGACGTTGCAATTGGCCACATGGACACAAGGGTTCTAGCCATAACTGACCGTGATATTGTTGCTGCCGAAGTCCACTATCACACATCTTACAAAGAATATACTCGTCCTAAAAAATAAAGAAGTAAGTGAGGAAGACAGGAATTATCATGTCTGTGAGAAATCTTAACTGAAATCTGTGTAACAGAGTATCTGAAATTAAATGAAAGCATACCCGGGCGCTATCTGGGAGACGCGGGTTCGATTCCTGCTCCATCACGACGAAAGTTTCAAGTTTTCGGATATTATCTTATAACGAAGTGAATTTCTCCGTCATTTCTATCCGCGCCAGGATTCGAACCTGGGTCCACTCATTCCGGAATAAGTTGCTCTACCAATTAAGCTACGCGGACATTTGTTCTGATTCCTATCTGCCTTTATGTCGTGTGCGTCCTGCTGGCAGGTACGTCACATCTCCTCTCCTGGTACGTTACAATCTGACTTACCATCCTTGTCATATTTACTCCAAAAAACGAATTGTCATCTTCAAAATTTGTATTATATGGTGTAATCCCGTATTTCATTTCATTCGTGATTTATCTGCTCCTTCGGACAATCACGGGATTGGATTCTTAACCTCCAGATTCGTTAAACATGAATGCCGGTTGCTTCGACTAGCGAATCCTATGATGGCTATATTAAAATTAATCGGAAACTTGAGACTTGGTCGTTCTGGGTGGTGTAGTGGTTAGCATACCCGGGCGCTAACTGGGAGACACGGGTCCGATTTCCGCTCCAGCACGACGAAAGTTTCAAGTTTTAAGATATTATCTGACTTACCATCCTTGTCATATTCACACCAAAAAACGGATTGCCATCTTCAAAACCTGTATCCGAAATTATTTGTTTTTAAACCCCAGAATTCTTCTCCTCATGGGTATTACACCGCAATTTGTGTCCTCAGTGAGTTCATTTGGGATGTACAAAGTGTCAGTCGTCAAGGAAACACATGAGGCGTAACTTAGAAATAGAATTTAGTGACTCACTCATCTTTTTCACTGTGAATCGTCGTGTTTATTTAATGCCAGGTAATCTGACGAAAGAAGCATTGACTATTGCACATCGAAGTACAACAAGGGAGACTATATATCTAACCAAGCAGCTATATACATGAGAAACTAGATCCAAGCTACTGAGTTTGAATATAATTGGTCCCCCTCAACCTGTTCAGCTAACTTCAGATTATGTGCGTGCGCTTGAAAGCGTTCAAATATTTTTGCGGGTCTTATTTGGAGGTAAAGAGGACTGCTCTTCTCGAGTAAACAGGCTTGCGTGTTCAATAAAACAGCATATTGTCACTACTGTAAGTATTGGCAAAGTGAATACATCTAAGCATGTCTTGCTTCCATAGGTTATAAAGATTCTCACTAGTAATGTGGAATTGATCAAGATTTTAAAACGACTGGGTCATGCATGTTCTTATACTGCGTTAGAAGAAATTGACACAGCAGTGGCAATTGACAAAATAGCTTCAATGGAAAGTGATGACATTCCATTACCTGCTAATATCCATCAAGGTGTCTGCACTGTGCTTGCATTTGACAACATACATAGACTAGAAGAAACTTTGCGTGGAGCAGGATAATCACATCAGTAAATGGAATTATTGTACAACCCAGGTCTTTGTTATGTGCAATACTTCAACAAACCTCAGTACGCAGGGAAGATAAGAAACGAATTATACAAACTTCAGATACTTCGCTACTAATGTACAGTGATGGGAAAAGACAAGAATCGCCTGCTATTAAACCATTGGATGTTATTAAAACAAATGAAGCAGTTACAACACAAGCCAAACCTAGCAAGCACCTGTGGATGTTAACAGGCAGTCATGGCACAGCACTTGGAAGGTTTTGTAGATACGTCCGATAGCATTTCAGAGCAATGTGCAATTCTGATTGATGGTATGGGACTTATACAGAAACTTCATGGAGATAACCGCATCCGCACTTTTAGTGAATTATCTTATTTCATTTTGGAAGCAGCCTTGCATGCTGGTGAAGAAAGTGAGCGTATTGATGTGATCTTGGATGTCTATGGGCATGAATCAATAAACTCTGCAGAGCGCACTAGCCGAGGATCGGGATGTCGCTTTATTTCATGAAATAAAGCGGCACCCCCAAAAAGCCGTTTGCTGGCTTGTAGAGAAACAAAAACCAAGCTTTGTCAAATCTTGGCCAATTCATGGAAATGTGAATCGAAAAGAAAAAGGTCAGGTCATAAATCCTTGTATGTGACAAGTGATGAAAAATGTTACAAACGTACCTACAATCAAATCGTTGAGATTGAGGCACTAACATCAAACCACGAGGCGCTGATACCAGACTCCTTTTACATGCAAGCATGCTGCTGAAGCTTTCAACGCTATAGTCCTCATACCAGATGACACCAACGGTCTTATAATTTCTTTAGACATGAGCCAGTTCATCAGAAGCAAAATTCTAATCAGCGTGATGCGAAATCTCGAGGGGCTGATTGAATACACAAAATTGACTCCAGAATTTGGAAAAGAAGTTTGTTCAGCACTGCTTTGGTTACATACATAGTTGGACTGGAAGTGATTCAGTGAGTGTCTTTGCGAGTCAGTGAAAGATTACAGCACATAAACTTTTACAGAATAATATAAATTACCAAGAGGCATTTGTTTCTCTCGGTATTTCTTGGGAACTAACAGAGGAACTGTACAACAGCATCCAGAGTCAGTTCTATTGCAAAATCACCAAACTTACTTCTCTCAATGATCTGCGCCATTATATGTTCATCAAAAAGAAAGGTTGCATTGAATCCGGTCTATTACCACTTTGTGAGGACACTTTAAAGCAACATATGTTACGAGCAAATATCAAAGCACGTATCTAGAGATGCAGTCTAGATAATTGTCCACACATTACGAAACAAACATAGGACATGTTTTGGAAGTAAATGTGGAAGGAAATTAAAGTTTTCCTGCCAGCTCCAGATGTTGTACTCACTCTGATATCCTGCAGGTGTGCAAGAACTTGCCGTTCATCTGACTGTTCGTGTATGCTTGGACTGAAGCACACTGCTGCCTGTAAGCTTCTAACATGCTCAAATATGGAACAAGAAGATGATGAAGATGTAGAAAACTTTTGTGAGAGTGATAGTGATGAAGATGAGCAACATGTAATCTTGTCATCAGTTAAGAGAGTGTTCATACTGTCAGCTATACCCATTTTCGGCCTCCTTATCTGTGTTTCTGCAAATATATTTTGTAATACATTTCATTGTGTTCTAATATACATTATTAAAAGTAGAATTTCATGCTGAATAACTTTTATGTCTACATATTAGGTGTGCAACTTAATTATCGGCCCCTAACCGCAAACGAACATAGAACATCGGCAAATGCAAATAGCTGTGTGCGATAACGGCTGATTGCAGCGCCATCCAACAGCTTTCCAGACAACCGTAACCGCTCACAGTTGTAGTGACAGAAGGGACGAAAGTTAACGGTGAAAGCAATGTCGTTTGAGAAGCAACATTTGAGGCACTGCTTATTGTTCGCGTTTTAGCTGAGAAGAAGTTCCGCGGAAGCCCAGCAAATGATCTGCGCTGTTTTTGGCTGAGGCTGATGTGTCCTACAGTACGTGTAAGAAGTGGTTCCAGCGGTACAAGCACGGAAATTTCGATCTCCGTGAGGCAGAACGTCCGGAACAGCCACAGAAAGTTGACGATGAGAAACTGGAACAACTGTTGGACGCAAATCCATGTCGCACACAGTTAGAGCTCGCCCAGGAACTCGGAGTAACACGGCAAGTCATTGCAAAGCGTCTGCATAAGCTTGAACGGATTCACAAGCGTCTGCATAAACTTGGACGGATTCACAAGCGTCTGCATAAGCTTGGACGGCCCCACCAACTCACAGCTGCGAACAAGTCTAGGCGCTACGATGTTTCTGTGTCCTTGCTCTCCAGATTCAAGAATAAGGATTTCCTCCACAAGATTTTGACCTGTGATGAGAAGTGGACCCTCTACGATAATTCGAAGCGGCGCAAATCGTGGGTTTATCCAAGTCAGCCTAACACCAGTACCGACAAACTGAATATCCATGCCAGGAAGTTGTTGCTGTGCATATGGTGGGATAAGCGTGGTGTCATACACTATCAGTTGCTCAAACCTGGTGAAACGGTCGATGCTGAGTGTTATTGTCAGCAATTTATTCGTGTGAGTGACGCAATGGAGGCGAAAAGGCCATACTCCGGCAAGGGCAGAAGGTCGGTCCTGTTGCTTCAGGATAACGCTTCCTGAAACCGCGAAAACGACTTTAAACACGATCACCGACCTAGGATGGGAGATTTTGTCCCACCCGGCGTATTCTCCAGACTTCGCCCGTCGGATTATCACCTCTTTCGCTCCCTGCAACATCACCTGAGTGATACGCACTTCACTTCTGTCCAGTAGGTCCACGCAAGTATTGATGACTGTTGATCGAAACAGCCTTCTTTTTGCCGCAGTGACATTCGACCGCTACCTGACCGATGGCTCAAATGTATCCAACACAACGGGGATTATTTCTCTGATTAGGTACGTATTCGATTTGCTATAATTTGCTGTCAACGTGTCATGCCTGTGGCCGAGAATTAAGTTGCACACCTAATATTTTCACCTCCGATCCTTAGATTTTGTGCTACAATTGCTTTTGTGACAAATATAAATTGCGTTTTAAAACGACAGCCATTTTTTACAAATGGGGCCCAAAAAATAATTTAGCTACACATTTAAAAAGTCCACCATACATTTTCTAAAACTACACACATACTGCTAACTAAAAAACATTGTCTGAATTTCTCCCCTTCTTTGGTACTCAAAGTCAAAATTTTGATGTCTGACTCACGGACAATTGTGAAAATCATGAACGGGCATGCTTGCATGACTCATACGCTCTCCTCCCCGTATTCAATCTAAAGACGGTCAACAGAAAGTCCCTCAGGCAATCTTGCCCATTACGCGAACGATATCTCTTAATCCCCTTGACCAACTCAGCGAATGTCTCGGTAGCCACATCGGTAGAGCATGCAACGAAGAACTAAACGGCCCGAGTTCAAATCCATCCAATTACAAACCTAGTCGTCGCCTTTTTAGAAAATAATTCCATGGTTTAAAAAAAATTCCCGTGTTTACTTGCAATTAAATTTTTCACCCCCCAGAAAACAGATTGAGAAATTCCAAAATAAAAATGCCGGATGAAAATGATTCCCCAAGATGTAAAGCTGCTTCGTCAACATCGACGACAACAACGTGAAGGTGTGGTCATACAGTAAAAAAAATGGCGGACACCGAGGGCCACGGACACCGTTGCCACCGGAAGAAAAGTTTCTTTGTCTACATCCAGGAGAAGCGCATCCACGCATCACCCCCTTATAGCTTACAGGCCCGTGCACCGGATAGTGACGTCACTAAGGCAGTCCGTAGTCGGAGAGGGAGTGAAACCAACGATACAAGTCAAGCGTTATTTAGAGTTTCACTGCATTTAATAAGGACTTCTGTGTTAGATTTTTTTAAATAACCACAGAGTTTGCACGTTTGTTTTATAATCTTTCAAAATACTGCAGAAAAAGAAATTACAGTATAAATCTAGCGTAGTAAGAATTTTGACGTAAAAGTGTTAGGAAGAGATTCGTCTATTTAATGAAATCATCGCTGTCATTTTATTGGAAGTGATAAACCATTCCTGTAATCGAAACTATAAACTGTCGTCATTGTTTTACTTGACGTTATATATTATACTGTGCAAATTAATTGTGACAAAGTAAGATATCACTCTTTTTTCCAAAACTATGCCTTTATATCATTCTATGCCTTGATATACACTGATAAATACCTGTATTAATATGAAGTATGTCCTCCTTTAGCAGAAATGACCTCTTGAATTCGTTTTGGCATTGACTCCACTAATTGAGTGCACATATTTTTGACTTCATACTCGTGGAACCATACTTTTATAGCATTCGTTATCATGCGTTCTTTGGTTGTACAGTCCATTTTACCTAAACGTCTCTTCAAAATATTCCACAAGTTTTCTATGGGATTTAAGTCTAGTGAATTTCCAGGCCAATCAAACAAATGAATTTGATTTTCCAGCTTGAAATTCTTGACCAATTTCGAATTGTGACATGGGGCCAAATCATGTTGAAATGTCCCGTCAGAAGTTTGCAAGAATGGAGCAATCCTACGTTGTAATATTTCTACGTACTTGGCTGAATTCCTCATACCTTGAACAGGAACTAAGCTTCCAGTGCCATTTGATGTAAAAAAACCCCAAAATATCTGTTTCAGAGGATGTTTTACAGTTTGTTTGACATGCTCAGGTCTTAAGGGTTCACAGTTGCTTCGTCTAACGATATTTACTTGGTTTGGTTACCCTACACAAATAAATGAGTTTCATCACTGAAAATTACCTTTTTCCAGTCGTCAGCAGTCCATGATTTATATTTTTTGGCTCATGCTAAACGTTTTATCTTCATTTTTGCATTCAAATATTGTTTTTTCGTTGGTCTTCTTGCCTTCCGGCCAACTTCCAGAAGCCTACGGCGTACAGTTGAATCAGTAACATCCCAACCACTAGCCAATAAATCTCTTTGAAGGTCGGTGCTTGTTTTTTTTTTTTTTGTTTTTTTTTATTCATTTTACTATTTCTGATTAGATATTTATCGGTTCGTCGAGTTGTTTTTCGTTTTCTTCCACATTTACCTCTCCCTTTTGGAGACGGTGATCCAGATGCATTGTATCGCGTAAGCAGTCTTGATACACTTGATTTGCCTACACCAACTGCAGAAGCGATATATCTCACTGTCATAGAAGTGTGATCCTTCAGAGCAATTATTTTTGCACGCTTCCTTGGGGAAATATCCATTTTTCAATACAGTAAAGCAACACGTACTCACAGAGAGCAAAAACTAACATCCACCTGTCACACACGAATGCTCACAACTGAAGCTGAAGTGCCTATTTCCTGTTTAAAACCGGTCAAACCACATTCGTACTATCAAATTCTAACAGTCACACCACTTCACAGCTGATAAAACCGGTTTACGTAGGTTTCCGATATCAACTGGCGATCACATTACAATTCTGAGAATAAAATAGCTTGTCCCAAGTAATTTGTATGGTATAGTATATGTTCACCGAATCATTCTTGTACTTGAAAGATTAGTTTGAGAGTGCATTACGAAGTACCACCGTCGTTTCAAAAGATGTTAGTTGAATTTAAGGAATCAGATTTTTCATTCATTGCGAGCTTACTGCTACGAAATATTGACTAATGAAATAATTCCTTTACTGAAAATGTATTTTCATGTTAGACAGTAACCAGCAATTTATGTGCAATCCATGTTCACTAATTATATAAATAAAGGTCGAGAAGAAAAACTTAATTTTTTCCTGTGTGTTTTTAAATTATTGCCAAAGGCTCAATAAAACACTTTAACACACATACAGTGAATTGCTGCTTGATCCACTGATTGTATTAACTAAATTAAGATTTTATGAAAATTACGCAATCGTTACATTATTAATGTACCATAACGACATTTTAATGACGTAACAAGTTTTCCTAATTTTAGTTACGTGTTTGGACAGCTTCATTTTGGTAAGCAAATGTAAAGTTTATAATTTTTGTCTTCCAGAGCACTACTTATAAAAGTTACCTTGTCAAAGTTCAAAACATTAAGTATATTAGTATAATTAAACAAAACTATTTAGATTTAGAATATAAATTTTTTTTATCTGGAAAAATACCAGTACTTATTGGCATAAATTTCCTGAAATTTGATTTACAAGAAGTTTTCAGAAAAACTGCCAATGTACAAATAATTATGTCTGTGTAACTCTTTATGTATCACAAACGCAATTTAATTATTTGTCCCTTAGCTGTTCCTTGAAGAATTTCAAAGAAAATCTGAAATTTGTTCCAATAAGTTTTTAATAAAGTATTTTTCCAGATAAGAATTATATTTTTTTGAGAATCTAGCAAACGCACATGCAGTTATTGTACTGGATGAACCTAAACGACTGTTTTGGTACTATAGGATGTTTTTCAGAAGGTGAACATGTCTCATTATGAATTGACTAATTTGATGTACCATTTTCTCAGAAACTATAAAAAGCAATGGCATAAAATTCTGTGCAAATGTTTTGTCATTACTAAAGCTATTGAAAAGACTGTTTCTTCCTTTTTTTATGATTTTGGGTTCAAAATAAATTCTATGAAGGATTTTAAACGTTTATCTCGATACAAAGATTGAATCGAACCCCTTCCTCCTCATATTTCGAAGCACATGTTCCAGTAAATATCGTATAATATGAGATATATTAGTTACAGTTATTATAACTGCAGCTTGTGAAGAAAAGGTGCAGGAAGTCTGGAAACAGATAAGTTTAGAGAAATGAATTAAAATTTGATCTCTCATTTTAGGTAGATGTTTTCCAAAAAAAAAAAAAAAAAAGAAAAAAGAAATACGAGTATATATTTCTTCTACTTGTGTTTTAAAAATCTTGTTTGTTTAGAACATAGTTTCCACAATCTGTGGATTAATGCACATCCAGGTCCTTTTTTTTACGCTTTCCAAACGTAGGTTGAAGAAGCGTATATTCTCCAGCTTTGTCCGTCCGTCCGTCCGTCCGCACGATAACTGGCGCAAAAATGGTTCGATTTCAATGAAAGTTTACTATGCGGTAGGGGACCACTGGGGACGAACCCTATTAAAAATGGGACAAATGGGGTCAAAGGTCACGGCGTAGGAGCGGGATTATTCCATTGCCCTTATGCGTCATAACGTGCGCAAAAATGGTTCGATTTCGATGAAATTTCGGTATGTGGTAGAAATTTCAGTACCTGGGGACATACCCTATTGAATGTGGACGAAATGGGATTGCTATGCATTCCATCTCTCTTATCCCATATTATTAAGGTGGACGTCAAGTAATTTTGCTTCCTATACTTCCAAAGGAAAAACTTTTGTACTCATTTCCTTCACAATTAATGTGTTCCCAAAGATGAAAATTTGAACATCGATAAAAATAACCTTATTATAACTTGGAATACTTAATATTTTCTAAAACATAACCATAATCATATTAAAAATTCAATAACTTTTCCTTTGGTGGTGTTGAAACCAAAAAAAGGATGGCGCGACCTGTACTTTGATGACGTCAGTAGACAAACAAATGTTGGATTGCATAATTATGGTTATGATTTAGAAAATATTAAGTATTCTAAGTTATAAAATGAAGCTATTTTAATCGATGTTCAAATTTTCATTCTTGTGAATGCATTAATTGCCCAGAAAAAAGATGGCGCGACCTGTATTTTCATGACGTCAGTAGACAAAAAAATGTTGGATTGCATAATTATGGTTATGTTTTAGAAAATATTAAGTATTCCAAGTTATAAAATGAAGATATGTTAATCGATGTTCAAATTTTCATCCTTGGGAACGCATTAATTGGGAAGAAAATGTGTACAGAAATTTTTCCATTCGAAGTACAGGAAGCAAAATTACTTGACATTCACGTTAAAGGAGCAATTCTTGTATGTATGTAAATTTTATTTTGAAAACGGCTCTAAGAATTTTGATGAAAAGTCGTTAACCTACCGTTTTCTGGTACTAGAAATCGATTTAGCTTGATCTCGACTTTAAGAAAATTTGTTTAGTGGGTTAAATAACCACCCCGAATTACCAAGTTTGTAGTGTGGTGTCATGACGTCTCCCCATTAGATGTTGGCGCGCGTTCTTGCCATCTATCTCATTACGTCACCCGTTGTTTGTGGATCCTATTAAAGTTCTATGACGTCACACCTTGCTAGCAGATGGTCGCGTTTCCCATCTGCCTCATTACGTCACGCGTTGTGTGCGTATGTTCGTCCGCACGATAACTTGCGTAAAAATCGTTCGATTTCGATGAAATTTTATTATGTGGTAGGGGAACACCTGGAAAGGAACCCTATTGAAAGTGACCGAAATGGGGTCAAAGGTCAGTACATAAGAGCGGGATCCATTCCACTTCTCTTATGCGTCATAACTAACGTAAAAAAGGTTCGATTTCGATTAAATTTTAGTATGTGGTAGGAGACCAGCACGTGGGGACAAACCCTATTGAAAATTGGCGAAATGGTGGTCAAAGGTCAGGACATAGGAGCGGAATCACTTCCATCGCCATTATGAGTCATAACTTACGTAAAAATGTTTCGATTTTGATGAAATGTTTGTATGTTGTAGGGACTTGTCTGGAGACGAATCCTATTAAAAATGGGTGAAATGGGGTGAAAGGTTAGGACACAAGAGCAGGACCTATTCCATAGCGCTTATGCATCATAACTTACGTCAAATTGCTTCGATTGCGACAAAACTTTATCATGTTATTTCGGAGATATACTGAACCAGTTCTGTTGAATATCATCCAAATGGATCAAAGGTCATGGCACAGGGGTGAGATTTTTTCCACAGCCATTTCCCTCATAACTTGAGTAATAGCTTGAGTAATGATTTCTAGTATATTGGAAAGCGTATCGTAATCAATGCATTGCATGATTTTACTAACTTGTTTTCGCTTAAAAATAACAATATCCAGGGCTTGAAAATACCACGCCCGAGATACCCGGGGCATGTAAATCATTGGCCTGGGCAGGTAAATAAAAAATCTAGTTTCCCACGCTAGGCAACTAAATTTTAAGATAAAAAAGTTTGTAATAGAATTTCCCACTACAAAAAAAAAAAAAAAAAAAAAAAAAAAAAAGACAGTCGTCGCATGTCGTGTTCCATTTTATTGTTAATTACCAGAAGTTGTATTATTGTTACGAAGTACCAAGGAAAGACAAATATCACATCTTCAATGATATTATGCTCTACGCCCAGAAATTGGAACCATATGTAGGTTTGCTCTAAATGCTGTTTATAATCAGCTACGGGATGCATGTCTTAGGTTTACAAAAAATTTCCGCTTACCCGGGAGTTCTTGGTCACTTTAAAATTTCCCCGCTTGATTGAAGTAATTCAATTTATTAGGAGGTCCCCGTTCGTAGGGAATTCGAATACTCCGACAATTTTCAGAGAAAAACAAGC
Organism: Macrothele yani; assembly: GCA_039090855.1. Taxonomy (NCBI): domain Eukaryota; kingdom Metazoa; phylum Arthropoda; class Arachnida; order Araneae; family Macrothelidae; genus Macrothele; species Macrothele yani. The sequence goes on from CM077025.1 coordinate 135,119,327, forward strand.
AAATAATAACACGTGGTGCATAATATAACACGTGGCCGATCGTCATAATTACTGCGACAGTGGGGGATAATGAATTCTAAACAGCATAATGAATTTTCTTCTGAAGCTGTTTCTCCTAAAAATATTTATGAGAACAAAGAGAGGAAAACTTAATTAAAACCAACGACAGCCACGCACATTGGCAGTGAGGCTTATACACTATACAGCCAGCGAGCAAGCTCGACCGTTTGATTACCCACTACGGATTATCAGACTACTTTCTCCTACGTCACCCAGCTTCCGGTATTCGGTGCGCGGGCCTGTAAGCCATAAAGGGGGTGATGATCCATGCCACCACTTTCGTATGTCGCCACGCCCACTTATGGCGTCACTTCCTGCGTCCAAGTGCCTCACATACTACTGTGTTCCCAATGAGTTCTGAATGTGTTCTGAATATGCTCCATTCTCACGAGCACAAAGTGTTCCGAATGTGTTCTGTTCTTACGCATAAAGTGTTCCGAATGTATTGTGGAAGTAAATGTGTTCTTAAAATTAACAATAGAACACATTTTACTGTAGGAGAACACATTTGTCGTCAGCGGAACGGAATAGAACACATCCGGAACTCATTTAGAGCGCATTTTTGAAAAAAAAAAGACGCACCCAATGTGTGCCGAGTGTTTGCAGTGTTAGTGCTGTACTTCCAAACTTTTCGTAAAATATATTTTTTTCAGAAGTTGAAGAAAATTTAACTGTATGGCATATTTTCACCGACACTTCTTTTTCTACGTAAATCGCACTTAGATTGAGTCAAATTCGTTTTGCGACAGTTTTCGAATTTTTCTCGCGATATTTTTTCTGAACTACTATATCCTCAAGGAAAAATTATCCTCCTGAACAAATGCCATAATTTTTTTCTCAGAACGTCTGCATCTTGAAGAATTACCTTGTGCTCGGGAAATAGGCGCTCGAGCGCTAAGAATATTCTGTATACAAAAGCAGTAACTCTGTGAGATAAGAAAAAAACTTGAAAAGAGGAATTCTAAAATGATGGATTTTCCTTCTTTACAAATTTGAAATTCATATGAGCTTCTATGGAAACGTTCAGTGGTAGCGCATTCTCTTTTAAGATCAATTCAGGAATACTCCAGCCCAATGTCTTTGTGCTTTATAAATTGTTCCCTTGTGGTTTAAACCTCCTTCAATGATGGAATAATAACTTCGAAGTTTCCGGTAATATGCAAGCGACGTTAAAATCTTAAAATGTTCAATGTCAAATAGCTTTCATTTTGCTTTCTTGAAGAACTGGAAGAAACTGTGTTGAATTCCCTTGTATTTCTCTTTTGACGGTAAGAAATTTTAGCAATGCATTAGACTCAATCCCTCTCAAAGACCGGAAAATGTTTCTGTTAAACAGAGGTTATCCTTCCAAATAGTCGCCCCTGTGGCGCAGTGGTCTAAGCGATAGCTTCTGATCATTCGTCCGAGATGGGTCCGGGTTCGAATGCCAGTGAGGCATGAATGTTGTGTTTGTCTTACGGCGTTGACTCTCCCCCTTCCCCGGAACCAGTGGCCTTAAATTAAGGACAGGCGAATGCTTAGAGCCCACTGAATTGCTCACAGTGGTGATTAACTCCTTAACCGGCTGGAACGAAATAACTCGGGGTTAGAAAGATCTGCTGAAATCGGCTTGCATGAATATATTCGATGTCTAAGAAGTGAGCAGAACGCTGCTGGAGTGAGTTAGCTTGCTCATCAGAAAGCGTTTCTTTCACCCTTCGCTTTGTTATTTAAAGTGGTCATTTAGGGGGATGATTGATAATAATCCTTTCAGAATAATTACCTGCCAAAAGGGCTAAAACAATGGCAACACACCTAAGGAAAGAGAGAAAAGATGTTTGAGCAACTCGTTTTTACACAGTAGCATGATGTTCGTATCAGGAGGATTAATCCTCTTCCCAATCATACCCTGGGTCATGGAGCACAGAATAAGGGACTAGAAGGGAAAGGATTGTAAGGTGTATAAGGGAGTACTTATAGGACTATAAGGGAGTACTTATAACCTGCGACCGATTTATAGGTTATACTGCTGGGATGGGACAGGAATTGTTTTTCCGTAGTCAACGAAAGAAATTTTTTAAATCGAGTTTTTATGACTAAGAGCGTAGATTTTGTTGCAAATACATCAGACGCAGAAATTAACCCTTACGCCCCCTGGTGATCAAACCATTCTTTATCAAATATTAGAAATTATATGCAAAACATTTCCCATCTGGAGCTCTATGCGACGCAAAAAGAATTTTCAAATACGATTTAGAATGGCTTTCAATTATCTTTGAGAAACGATGAAACGTACTGTTTTATTGCATTATTTCATAAAACTCCTAAATATAAAATTTACTCATGACAGCTATAATAAGCTTGTGAGCGGTTTCTGTCCACGAAAGAAATTTTTTAGATCGATTTTTTATGACTAGGAGCGTAGATTTTGTTGCAAATACATCAGACGCAGAAATCAACACTTACGCCCCCTGGTGACCAAACCATTCTTTATCAAATATTAGAAATTATATGCAAAGCATTTCCCATCTGGAGCTCTATGCGATGCAAAAATAATTTTTCAAATACGATTTTTAAAAGCAGGGATATTTGGAAAATAGCAATTTGCTTTTACGCCCCCTAGCGGAAAATATATGTATTACTTGAAAAAGGAATTGCACCCAAAATAGTCATCGTCAAAAATAAGGTCGAAAGAAAGAAATAATTTTTTCAATCGAATATTTCGAAGTATGGATATGGAGTAAAATGTATTTGCATTCGATAGTGTCTGTACTTATACCCTCTAGCGGCGAATTTATGCATCGTGAAAACCCACAGAAAGCCAGGATCATCGTTCTCGCATTTGATGCTTTCAAATGGGAACATTTTTTTCTCAATTTTTGTCTTAAGGATTCCACAGACTGTTATATAGAAATCCTGCGATCACCTGTGCAATAATTAGTACTGTTTCTAAGTACCCGGTTTCTTACGGTAACACAATATATAATAGCTGGAACACAAAATGGGGAAGAGGGGAAGGAAGATCCGGTTCCACAATAACCAAAATTCATACGATATGCTATCCACAATGTCTGATCTCGCTACAGAACTTCAAAAACAGATCCTCCAACATACGACTGAAATTTAACAGTTAATCAAACCTCAAATGTTCCCGCGAATCGTTCCTATTACTGGAAAGTTTTCATCATATGAATACAGAAAAAGAGAGAACAGAATATCTCCATTAATATACGAAAGGAATTGCGGAAACGTTTCTGATTATCAGAATTTTCCGTTATCACATCTAAAAAACGGCAATTTTCCGTCAATGCAAGAAAGGAAGGTGACACTATATCTCCCAAACTCTTTAATGCCACATAGGAAAATGTCTTTCAATCAATGAACTGGGAAAACAAAGGGATAAAGATTAATGGAGATTGTCTAACTCACCTTCGTTTTTCCGATGACGTAGTCATTTTTGCAACTACCCCATCAGAGCTGCACAGTATGATCCAGGAACTTGCTGACAAGAGTAAAGAAGTGGGATTAAAAATAAACTTTCAGAAGACAAAAACGATGTACAATACTTTTACAAGAAATGAAGATTTATCGATTGATGGGGAAAGGTTGGAGATAACAGATACCTACATTTATGTTGGGCAGCAGATATCAATTGAGGGTCACATTGATGAAGAAATTAATTGGCGTATAAAACTTGACTGGAGAGCTTTTGGAAGAAACAGTGTAAGTTATGTCTTAAAAGAAAAGTGTTTGATCAATGCATCCTTCCAGTGCTTACGTATGGTGCAGGGACATGGACCTTAACTAAAAGAGACATACAAAAACTGCAAACAACGCAAAGAGGTATAGAGAGGTGCATGTTTGGTGTAACCAAGAGAGATAACAAGAGGTACCTGTGGATCAGAAAAATTACAAGAGTGGAAGGCATCATGATCAGAGTAAAATCCCTGAAATGGCAATGGGCTGGACATATTGCCAAAGGGACAGACCATCGATGGACAGCCGAAATTTTAGACTGGATTCCAAGGGACAAGAAAAGACCGAGAAGAAGACCACGTGGGAGATGGATGGATGAAATTCAAAAGTATGCGGGAGTAACATGGAGGAGTCTGGCACAAGACAGACCGCTGTGGAAAAATCTTGGGGAGAGCTTCGTCCAACAGTGGATTAATAATGGTTGACAATGATGATGATGATGATAAGAGAGGAATCGCGGAAAGGTATCTGAAAATTCAGAATTTTCCTGGCGTGTGATAAATCCGTGAAATTCAAGTTTCTTTCTGTCATTTCATGGACTAGATTGTTTCAGAAACAAGCTTCGTTGATTCACGAAAGGATTCACCGAAAGTGGCTCGTAATTCGTGAATTTCAGATTATTATTCTCTGCGTATGTGAACATTTCTGTTCGGAAGCCTAGAAAATTTTGGCCACCAATTTGGTTCAGGTATATGATTTTCCTTTTGTAAAATTATCAGAAATGCTGTTGTCCCAGTTATTAATGCCAACTATGTGGGTGATCCTGGGATTCAAGCAACCCTTGAAGTTTTCTAATGGGTGCCATGAACGCATAAAAAAAATTTAAGAAATGAAAGCTTAGAAAAAAAAAAAATCTTTTAACCACCCAATTTTGGATTTAGCAGGAAATCTCCCAAACTTTAGCTGAAACACTGCATCCATTGTAGAAAAATGCTGCGAAACTGCCTTTTATAGACGCCGACTACGTGGGTTATCCGATCTGAAGTACTCATTAAAATCCTTGATAACAATAAAAGATCTCCCCTCCAAAAATGCATAACAGCAAAAGTGTGCAACTGTAAAATGCGCGTAAGAAAAAATAAGCTCGCATATAATTATGTATCCGCTCCAGTTTGGAAAACCTATCATCGATTAAATCGTATGACTAATTGGCATGTAATCGATGGTCCACTGTGGATTTATGTATGCGCGTGTGAGTAGGCCTATCCAAAGAGCTTGTGAGCGGTTTCGTACCACGAAAGAATTTTTTAAATCGAGTTTTTAGGAGCGCAGATTTTGCTGCAAATACATCAGACGCAGAAATTAACACTTACGCCCCTGGTGGCCAAACCATTCTTTATCAGATATTAGAAATTATATACAAAGCATTTCCCATCTGGAGCTCTATGCGATGCAAAAAGAATTTTTCAAATAAAATATTTCAAGGAGGGATATTTTGGAAATAGCATTTGCCTTTTGCCTTTATTCACTTTGACGGAGTACTTAACCATTGTTCAGTTAAGGGAAACACTGTTTTTGATACAAAGCCTTGCCCTTGCTCGACTTTCAAATTTTGCACTGTCCCTTTCGGATGATATCCTCTTCTTCAGTACGATTTTTTTCTCCAATTGCAGCTGCAGTTGAATAATTAATACAATGTAATCAAATATGCTATGGGACAGAAATTCGGAATTTGTTGTGTATGTCACTCTCGCTAAATTTCTCTCACTTTATAAATTTGCACTGAAATTCTTGCAATTCTGGACATTTCAAAATTTTTAAGGAGATTTTTTCGTAATTATTTTTTTAGTGGTAAGTCTTGAAAAAGCAATACATTTTTGGTATATTTGGATTTCCGTTCTCGCTAAAAGCGAAGACTGTTACAAATTATGAATTCAGCTATGGCAATAAATCCACAAGCAGTCTTCGACAGTCTCTGTCAGAAAAGGTACCTTGTCTATTCCTTCCCAGCTACGAAAGTAATTTCGTTCTTACTTTGAATTTTACTAGCGTTCTACGGTCTAGGAAAGTAGGTAGTGTTAATTATTTCCTCAAATCAAAAACTAAAAACTGCGATGATTCTAACACTTGTTTTAAAAGATTTTGAAACAGTAAACGGGATACCGACATAAGGGTTGTTTTTTTTTTTTGAGAGAGAGATGATTGAACCTTTACAATTTTATCCCGAAGAGGGCCGCACAAAATCGGCTTCCATGGCCATTTACGGATCACTAGTCTGTCACTGTTAAAAACACGGAAAATAAATAACCGTTTTTGAAAAGAGCCAGCAATAACAGCGTACCATCTTTACTTTTTCACCTATTTCAAGGCACAAGTCGTTGGTACTTTCAATCTATAAAAGAATTAAATATTGTTTATTCAAATAATGGTATTTAGTAAACGTTACTGCTACGGAAGTGCTGCCATCTGTAGTCAAAAATTTAATGTAAAAAGAGATATTTTTAATATTTGGAGAGGACGGCATTATTGCGGAAGAGGGAAAGGAAAAGATTGCTGCTAGTGATCTGCTTTTGTCATCGTGTTGTAATGTCGTTCTAGAATAAAGGCTATTCTGATCCATTTAGGAATGCAAAGATTTTTCTTTTTTTTTTGAACGATTTTCTGATCAGAAAAATCTGTAATGATTTTGTGTGAATGATTTTCGGATCGGAAAATTGTGTAGTGATTTTATTTGAACGATTTTCCTATCGGAGATTTCTGAGTGACATAAAACGCTGAAAACAAAACAATGATTTACTAATCGGCATCTCCACATCGAATGGATCTACTCTACCCTTTCGGTTAATTGTTACTTTTTCTCCTGTGAACAGCATGGAAAACATTTCCACGAAAAAGCTATATGGAGGTGAAACATTCTGATGGTCCTACAATACTACAATATTATTTTCTGTCATCAGGAAAATAATTGAAGTGACGCTTAGTATGGCATTCGAAACATGGCGAGTGGAAAATACTGACTCGTGGACGCGCCATGACTCCCGAAAAAGAAAGGTGGGGGGGGGGTCCCTCCCGGAAAAAATCGAATTGCGCTATGAATTTTCTTTTATGAGGATGACCTAAAATATTGAAGTTGCAAATAAAAATGTACCGGAGGAAACATCTCACAAAATATTGGGAAGTGAAAATACTATCTACCTGCTCCCAATCTTTATCGTCCAATCTCCATGTTATTGGCACCAGGAGAGACGATTGCGTCGATGGACAGCTAACAGAGGGCGGCGTTTAGGGCGTCTACTCCTGTAACACATCCGTGCCAGCATGCAACGCATAATTGCAAGGGATATTGTTTCTGGTTGTCAACTGCGAAACTGTGCTACGCCAATTGCCGTGTATAAGGCAACGCACCCATCGCTCGTTTGCCACTGGAATTCCCCTTTCGCTGCCTTTTACAGTTGTCTCGCCGATTGACTGATTTTGATTGAGAGGTCCTCGTACACTTGTACTCAGGTACAAGTGTCAAACGAGTACTCAGGTACTTTGTCCGCATTCATTTCGTCCTCAGAATGGATGGATTACCTTGAAAAATTTCTGCTTTGTTGATGGAATTTTTGTTATTAGACAGAAAAAGAAAAGGTCAGCCGACATTGCTTACGTGCGATTTTTTTCCCTGTTTAAGTGTTTCGGTTAAAATATAACGATTTTAAATATTATTTAAAGCAAAACGAGGAACTGAACTTTGAAGAAATTTTTAGCTGTTTCATATGGCACAATTCCAATCACTTCACTATGACATAAATCAAAGTTTTACAAAAATCTATTAATGATTTGAAATACATCTTTCGTATTGTTTTCATATAGTTCTTAGCTTTTCAGTATATTTATTTTGATTTTGATGTTTATAATTTCAGTATTACTAATTTTTATATGAATGAACTATGATGCTCTCTACATGTGTCATAGATATTTAACATGCTGAAAAAATCAATAAAATAATAATGGTAAAAAAAGGCTTAGATTAATATTTACTTTGAAATTGCGGTGTAAGAGAACGAAAACAGAGGTATTTTACATAAAAGAGAAAGGGTGTCTAAATTCTTTCTCTTCAATCCACCACATGTATGGCCATTGGAGTAAACTTTTTACAAATCTGATTTTGCGAATAAAATGCATATAATATTGCTCAATTAATACTTAATACATTTTGTTATTGCACTTGTAATAATCATAAAATTTACTACACGGTTGAGTCACATTATTGTGATCACCAGCTAATATCCAGAGTAACCGCTGTGTGCAGCGCGGACAGCAGCTAGACGGGCTGGGAGTGACTCAGTAAGGTGCTGGAAGGTGTTCACTGGTACGGGCAGCCATGCGGACTGCAGTGCATCTGATAGCTGCTGGAGGGTGCGTGGTGGAGGATCGATAGAGCGAACAACACGATCGAGGTGGACCCACAGATGCCCAATTGGGTTTAAATTTGGGGAATTAGGGGGCCAGGGAAGTACTTTGAAGTCTTCATTGTGCTCTTCCAACCACTATCGGACATTTCTAGCTGTGTGACACGTTGCATTGTCGTGCTGGAAGATTCCATCCTCCCCAAGGAAGAGTATCAGCATGTATACGTGTATGTGGTCTGCAAGGATGGATTCATAACGAATTCGGTCCATAGTGTCTTCCACAGGTATGAGTGGACCCAGAGAATGCTACACTTATGTTCTTCCCGCAATGGTTGAAAATTGCTTGTTCTCCGACGTTTCTCGCCTTATGCGCCAACGTCAATCCGTTCGATGAAGCAGAAAAAGGACTCATCGGAGAAGGCAATACTTTGCCAATCAGCGGTGGTCGAATTTTGATACTGCCATACAAATGTAAGCATTTTCTACCGATGCACCTTTGTCAGAATAGGTGCAGTGACCATCCGTCTGCATCGGAGCCCCATACGCAGCAGGGTTCGCTGAACTGTCGTTTTAGACACACTTTCGGTAGATCCCTGGTTCATTCGGCCAGTGAGTTGCTCCACTGTAGCGTGTTGATCGGCCCTCACGCACCTTTTTAACCGACGTTCACCTCCCACATCAATGGCACATGGTGCTCCGTAGTTTCCACTCGCTTATTCGCAATGGTGCCATTTCTCCAATCACGACACACTTTAACCACAGCAGCAGGCGAACATTTCACAAACTGCGCTGTTTCAGAAATACTGCCAACCTTGGCATGAAAGCTGATAATCATCCCTTTTTGCAAATCTGATAAATATATCTTAAATCTGATAATAGATAGCTCCTTTTATCCATGACAGCAACGAGTGATATGTTTTCAGAATGCCTACAGAACACCTTATATACATTCCTAGCCAGCTCACTACAAGTTCCCTCTTTCATTTGCTGTTGACGTCAAAAGTAGTAGGTGGTCACAGTAGTAGGTTGTGACTGAGGTATGAAAGTTTTCTTCTCCGTAATAATGCTCGCTTTGTTGTTGCATGTGAAAAATGTAACGAAACATCGTTCCGAATCATTGGTATGTCTGGTTTTAGCATGTTATGATTTAATTATAACATGCTAAAACCAGACGTGCCAATCCGTGTTTTCATGTATTTGTTTATTATGTGTGAATTTATTCATTCTGAATACAATGAATTAATAATACGTAAAATGCATTTACTTTCATTATAACCACTATTAATAATTACCCGAAACATATTAGCGCACATGCGTCACACGTTGACATAATTTCATCCGCGAAGAAGTTTCCAGTCTCTGAACACTTTTCCGAAAACACGAAAAGCTAAGCGTGACGTAACAAATATTTATATCTCAATGATGCTAATTCTGATGACATATTATACAACATGAAAAACACACGTTACCAAAAATGTAATTATCAAGCAGCAGTGGAATTTATTTAATTTCGTCCTGTATTGTACCGGTCACTGTTCACAGGTCGGGGCTAGTATGAAAGTAAATACCGTGTGTATTAATTTAATATCGTCCTGTATTGTACCGGTCACTGTTCACAGGTCGGGGCTGGTATGAAAGTAAAGACCGTGTGTATTAATTTAATTTCGTCCTGTATTGTACCGGTCACTGTTCACAGGTCGGGGCTAGTATGAAAGTGAATACCGTGTGTATTAATTTAATTTTGTCCTGTATTGTACCGGTCACTGTTCACAGGTCGGGGCTAGTATGAAAGTAAAGACCGTGTGTATTAATTTAATTTCGTCCTGTATTGTACCGGTCACTGTTCACAGGTCGGGGCTAGTATGAAAGCAAAGACCGTGTGTATTAATTTAATTTCGTCCTGTATTGTACCGGTCACTGTTCACAGGTCGGGGCTAGTATGAAAGCAAAGACCGTGCGTATTAATTTAATTTCGTCCTGTATTGTACCGGTCACTGTTCACAGGTCGGGGCTAGTATGAAAATAAATACCGTGTGTATTAATGTAATTTCGTCCTGTATTGTACCGGTCACTGTTCATAGGTCGGGGCTAGTATGAAAATAAATACCGTGTGTATTAATTTAATTTCGTCCGGTATTGTACCGGTCACTGTTCAGAGGTTGGGGCTAGTATGAAAGTAGATACCGTGTGTATTAATTTAATTTCGTCCTGTATTGTACCGGTCACTGTTCACAGGTCAGGGCTAGTATGAAAATAAATACCGTGTGTATTTATTTAATTTCGTCCTGTATTGTACCGGTGACTGTTCACAGGTCGGGGCTAGTATGAAAGTAAATACCGTGTGTATTAATTTAATATCGTCCTGTATTGTACCGGTCACTGTTCACAGGTCGGGGCTAGTATGAAAGTAAATACCGTGTGTATTAGTGTAATTTCGTCCTGTATTGTACCGGTCACTGTTCATAGGTCGGGGCTAGTATGAAAGTAAATACCGTGTGTATTAATTTAATTTCGTCCTGTATTGTACCGGTCACTGTTCACAGGTCGGGGCTAGTATGAAAGTAAATACCGTGTGTATTAACTATTGGCAGTGAACTACGTCTTAAGAAATAACGCAAATCGTAAGCACACCGGACAAAAAATTAGTCACCCCTAACAGAAATGACAGTAGGAAGTTACCGGTTGCACAGAGGTTGCTGTTGTTGGGAGATAAATAGCCCTGACGTGGTCTGCAGGATCATTTCTGGTTTGTGCAGTGGTGAAGAGCAATGTGTGAGTTGAATTTAGTCTGAAACATGGGTCGTAAGACAGACGTTACTGAGTGGCAAAAAGGAGTCATCGTGTTTAGCCGTGCCCACGGACACAAAATGAATAAAGTCGCCCAATCTTGTGATGTGTCGAAGCGTACTGTCCAGCGGGTCTGCAAACAGTGATGTAGTTTGCAGTCAACTGAAAACCGGCGACGTAACTGTGTCCGGAAAACGATTCTCACCAACAGGGACCGCAGCCATGTTTCACGCCTAGTAACTGCAAATCGATTTCAAACGAGGCAACAGTTGCTCCCAAGAGTCATTGAAAGTCCACTCCAACTAATTTCCGAAAGTACATTGCGACGAGAACTGCATCCGATGAACATCTGGAGCAGAGTACCTCTTTTAACAGCAAGTCACAAAATCGCACGTTATCAATGGGCTCAGAAGCACCAGAACTTTGCTGTGGAGGATTGGAAACCAGTAATTTGGTCTGATGAGTCCCGTTTTTGTTTGTATTCCAATGATCGGAGGTGACAAGTGCATCGTAGGCCCAATGAAGCCTTTAATCCTGATTGTGTTGAGGGTGTTCTTCAATCTGTAGGGGGTTCTGTGATGTTTTGGGGGTGTCTTTGGTACCACGAAATAGGCCCTCTCGTTGCAGTGACGAATTTGAGCGAGCATGCGTACCTCCGCCTTCTGAGTGACGAAGTCTTGGCCTTTGCCCTACATCTTCACGAACAGCATCACATTGCCACTCCTGTCTTCCAAGACGACAATTGCGGTGGGCACAATGCTAAAACTGTGTCTGAGTGACACGAGAAACAATCAGCAACACTGTCTCACCCCGACTGACCCACCAAATCCCCAGATTCAAATCCTATTGAAAATCTATGGGATCATTTGGAACAGAAGGTGAAACGCCTAAATAGACACCCACGTACTCTGGCGGAACTTCGGGACCAATGGACCCCCGAGTGGCTGCAAATCGGTGTTCAATAGATCCACAACCTCGTGGAGTCTCTACCACAATGCCGCCCCGGTGGCGCAGTGGTCTAAGGCGCTGGCCTCTGATCATTCGTCCGTAAGGGGTCCGGGTTCGAATCCCGGTCAGGCATGGATGTTGTGTTTGTCTTACGGCACTGGCTCTTTCCCTTCCCTGGAACCAGTGACCCAAAATTAGGGACGGGCGACTGCTTATAGCCCATTTGAGTTGCTCACGGTGGTCGTTAAACCTCCAATCGAAAAAAAAAAAAAAAGTCTCTACCACACCGGACTCATACCGTTATGAAGGCAACAGGCGCCGTTATTAGGTAAGTTCTGACAGGGGTGACTAATTTTTGTTCCGTGTGATCATTACATGCGCAAAAGACCTTACGCTTATGACTTCAATCTTACACCTTTGCAAAAAAAGAATAAAGATGTTTTATTGAAATTCAAGCACATTGGCGACGAAAGAGATGAATACCGACATCAATTATTCGCTGTCGAACGGTATTGAATGTACCACAGAATGTATGAATAACGCTTCAGTAATATTTAAATAAAAGTCAAAAATGACATTTTGTAAGTAATTCTTAGATGAGCCATATCTTGAGTTCGAACACCTGCTGAACTTATCTGGCCGCCCCGGTGGCGCAGTGGTCTAAGGCGCTGGCCTCTGAACATTCGTCCGTAAGGGGTCCGGGTTCGAATCCCGGTCAGGCATGGATGTTGTGTTTGTCTTACGGCACTGGCTCTCTCCCTTCCCTGGAACCAGTGACCCTAAATTAGGGACGGGCGACTGCTTATAGCCCATTGAGTTGCTCATGGTGGTCGTTAAACCTCCAATCAAAAAAAAAAAAAAAACTTATCTGCCCCTGTATGTGAAATTCTACTGCGCAGTTAGTTACCGGAGTCGTAACAGCGTCGCTGCTGCATGCAAGGCTCTTAACAAAGTGACGTCACAATCATATAGCTCAGAGTTCTTCATAACTGAAGTGTAACGAACGCCAACATTTATGCCTCCAATAGAAACATTTTGCATAAAAAAAAGCATAAATCATTGCTCTCAGGGATCGAGTTCCTCAACGGAAGACGAATTTTTAAAATTCGACTAATGTCTGCGGGAATATGGCTTCCGCAGACTGAGAAAAGAACGGACTATTAATAACTCGAACTCCTACATACCACGTGTTTTAAAAATATTTCCAAAAAAACCAACAACAGAAAATGTCTCTTCCTTTTGAAAGGTGAAGAAAAGCGATCGTCTCCCATCGCTTTAGAGTTTGTTTGGTTAACAAATGCGTGCCCTTATCAGAACGCCTCAAAGTAAATGTTCTTGGTTTAATGGTTGACTGTGTCCTATCTAGTGTTTCATCCAGCGAGGGCGCCGGAAGGAAACCGTGCAATCTAATCACTAGTACCAAATATATTCACGTCTCCGCCCCTTCTTCATCAAGACGACAAGACTTTTTTTATTTTTTTTTTCCAGTACTTCGCATTTTCTATTCAAAGACGTTTTTCTTAGTATTCGCAAATCTCGATTAGTTCCTGCTTCGTTAACAGTTTTTGCCGTCCTTTGTGAGTGCGTAGAAATGGATATCGATCGATGTGTTTTATGCATTATTTTTTTAATTCATTGGTCTTCGCGAATATTTTTCTTTTAGGCACAGAATTAGTTGTGTGCTAAAAATAATCTTGAAGATATTATCAAAATTCCTTTTTTAAGGAACAGTTTCAAAAGACACAATAAAGTCTTAGCCTTCCGTTATACTGTATATATATATTTTCAGCGTGTTTTTCAAACTTAATTTCTGACACAACTAAAACAGATAAGTTCATTCAAGATATTTGTTCACTGATTCATCATAAAATAGAGGTGAATCTATTTTTAGTGAGACAATATGGCACTTTTGAATGCAAAGTATTAGATATTGCGGAAGTTAAGTGACACGTACCATGATATATTCTGAAACATGCAAGATAAAATATTGTATTACTTACCTGTTTCAATTCGGTGAATTGATAAATCAGAGAATTAATCCTATTGGGGGCTCCAATCATACAAATGGACTACCAAAATATAGCTCGCAAGCCAACAGGTCAATACACTTCTTAGTTTTTATCCGGAAATTACAAACTTTCGATTGTTATTTCTTTAAAATTACTTCCTATTGTAACGTACCAGGAGATGTGACGTACCTGCAAGAAGGACGCACACGACATAAAGACAGATAGGAATCAGAATAAAATGTCCGCGTAGCTCAACTGGTAGAGCAACTTATTCCGGAATGAGTGGACCCGGGTTCGAATCCTGGCGCGGATAAAAATGACGGAGAAATTCACTTCGTTATAATGGCGCCCGAACTATCCGGATGACCCGACCGTTCACAATCTCGCAATGGTGTGATGTTATTTCCATACCGCGAGATAGGAAAAATAAGAGAATCCCTTCCCCAGCACTTCGAAAAAAAAAAAAAAAAAAAAAAAAGTGGGAGATGATGTAACGTACCAGGAGATGTGACGTACCCGCAAGAAGGACGCACACGACATAAAGACAGATAGAAATCAGAATAAAACGTCCGCGTAGCTCAATTGGTAGAGCAACTTATTCCGGAATGAGTAGACCCGGGTTCGAATATTGGCGCGGATAAAAATGACGGAGAAATTCACTTCGTTATACTATATATTGGTTAAATCGTTTTGCCATCAACCATTTGGAATAGATTACTGTGTAACACAAAAAACGTTTTTGTTGATTTTTTAATATTCCTTATACACACAGTCGAGTCACATTATTGTGACCACCTCCTACTTTTGACGTCAACAGCGCGTAGCCAATGAAAGAAGGCACGTGTCGTGAGCTGGCTTGAAGGGTATATAAGGTGTGTTCGTTGCTGTTATGGATGAAAGGACCGATTTATCAGATTTGCAAAAAGGGATGATTATCGGCTTTCGGGACAAGGGTGGCAGTATTTATGAAACGGCGCAGTTTGTGAACTGTTTGCGTGCTGCTGTGGTTAAAGTGTATCATGATTGGAGAAATGTCACCATTGTGAATAAGCGACGTTGAAACTGCGGAGCACCACGTGCCATTGATGTGAGAAGTGAACGTCGGCTTCGAAGGTGCGTGAGGTCCGATCGACACGCTACAGTGGATCCACTCCTTGGCCTAATGAACCAGGGAGCTACCAGAAGTGTCTAAAACGATAGTTCAGCGAATCCCGCTGCTTATGGGGCTCTGATTGATGAAGACGGATGGTAACTGCACCTATGGTAACGAAAGTGCATCGGTAGAAAATGCTTACATTTGCATGACAGTATCGCAATAGGACCTCCGCTGATTGGCAAAGTATTTCCTTCTCCGATGAACGCCTTTTTCTGCTTTATCGAACGGATGGACGTTGGCGTATAAGGCGAGAAACATCGGAGAACAAACATTCTTCAACCATTGCTGGAAGAAAACAAGCTGGTAGGTGCAGCGTTATGGTCTGGGAAATGTTTTCGTGGCATTCTCTGGATCTACTCATACATGTGGAAGGCACTATAGACCAAATTCGTTATGAACCCACCCTTGTAGATCCCGTACACCTATATATGGTGATTGTATTCCCCGGGGCGGATGGGATCTTTCAGCACGACAATGCGACGTGTCACACAGCTAGAAATGTTCGAGAGTGGTTGGAAGAGTGCAATGAGGACTTCAAAGTACTTCTCTGGCCCCCTAATGTACCAGACGTAAACCCAATTGAGCATCTGCGGGACCACCTCGACCGTATTGTTCGCCCTACGGATCCTCCACCACGCACTCTCCAGAAGCTATCAGGTGCACTGCAGGCAGTATGGATCCACACCTGTGAAAATCTTCCAGCACCATATCGAGTCACCCCCAGCCCGTCAAGTTGATTCCAATGGTGGTGTTAGTTTTTTCTGTCATCAAAAATATTTTTAGTTATCTTCAATTGTGTGTTTTTATTAACACACTGTCATTCGCCTTTATTACAGGGCAAACATGGCCACAAGAGGTTATTAGCTCTTCCTGGACTCTTTCTGTAATGTTGGTGGGTACTATATGGGTCCTAAGCAAGTCACGCACAAAATTACCACAGGGACTCCATTACATATCCAGCTTACATCGGAATGCTTATTATAGACTAAGACAAGGTTTGGGTGCCGCATTTTTGCTGGATATGCAATGGAATGTTGCAGGTCAACTGTGGAAGGTTGTCTTCGTGGTGCAAAGAAAGCAAATGTCATTTTTCATTCCCCGGAATTTAGAGCAAACCGAAGAATCGTTTCGATGACTGTTTCTTTTGTATAATGGATTTTTCCAAGTACGAAAAGCTTAGAGACCGGAATCCCATTACATATCCCAACGTATATTCATATTCTGCACCATTTCGTCACTGCGGTGAGATTTACATTCCACAAATATCAAAACGTGTGGAGGCAGATCCAGTCTGGTGGACTGGACCTGCCTCCAAGGATGACAAAGATATGAACTTTCAAGGCGCATCAAGATATGAACTTTCAAGGATGACAAAGATATGAACTTTCAAGAATGACAAAGATATGAACTTTCAAGGCGCATCAAGATATGAACTTTCAAGGATGACAAAGATATGAACTTTCAAGGATGACAAAGATATGAACTTTCAAGGATGACAAAGATATGAACTTTCAAGGCGCATCAAGATATGAACTTTCAAGGCGCATCAAGATATGAACTTTCAAGGCGCATCAAGATATGAACTTTCAAGGATGACAAAGATATGAACTTTCAAGAATGACAAAGATATGAACTTTCAAGGATGACAAAGATATGAACTTTCAAGAATGACAAAGATATGAACTTTCAAGGATGACAAAGATATGAACTTTCAAGGCGCATCAAGATATGAACTTTCAAGGCGCATCAAGATATGAACTTTCAAGGATGACAAAGATATGAACTTTCAAGAATGACAAAGATATGAACTTTCAAGGATGACAAAGATATGAACTTTCAAGGAATGACAAAGATATGAACTTTCAAGGATGACAAAGATATGAACTTTCAAGGCGCATCAAGATATGAACTTTCAAGGATGACAAATATATGTACTTTCAAGGATGACAAAGATATGAACTTTCAAGGCGCATCAAGATATGAACTTTCAAGGATGACAAAGATATGAACTTTCAAGGATGACAAAGATATGAACTTTCAAGGCGCATCAAGATATGAACTTTCAAGGATGACAAAGATATGAACTTTCAAGGATGACATCAAGATATGAACTTTCAAGGATGACAAAGATATGAACTTTCAAGGCACATCAAGATATGAACTTTCAAGGATGACAAAGATATGAACTTTCAAGGCGCATCAAGATATGAACTTTCAAGGATGACAAATATATGTACTTTCAAGGATGACAAAGATATGAACTTTCAAGAATGACAAAGATATGAACTTTCAAGGCGCATCTTACAGTGCTCATCCACATTTTCAAAATCAACAAGAACTAGATGATTGAATAAGAGACAAAATCAAATGCAAAACTTTTGATTTCTCGTTTGAAAGAGTGGAACTTATTGGATCCCAATTGCAAATCGACCACGTACCGAAAAAGACATGAAGCATATGCACAATGTTATGTGGCGACTGATGCTTTTTTGCCATTGCTTCGATATAAATGGGCATTGCTCACATACCTGAAGAATGGAGACTTCATAGACAGTTTGGTTAAACGTCTGAAGGCAGTGCTATTGTACAGTGGAAATATATACCCTTCAATTACAGTAGCACATCTGATACACATGAAAAAAGACTACACCAATGTCAAGCTTCTAAAAAAAATTTTAATATCATAAATACAAAATTGAGATATCTCTGCTGATTTTAAGATGATTGGGTTTCATTTGGGACTTCAGCCTGGCTTTACAAAGTATCCTTGTATTCTTTGCTTGTCAGCGAACATTACAAAACAAAAGAATGGCCTCTGAGAGTTGAGTTGTCAGCTGGTACACAGAATGTAATACACAACGCCCCGTTCCAGTTCAGAAAATTTTATTAGCCCCGCTGCATATCAAGTTGGGAGTGGTGAAGCAGTTTGTGAAAGCTTCGAATCCTGATGGACAAAGATCCAAGTTCATTCGCCCCATGTTCCCAAATCTCTCCGATGCAAAAGTAACAGGTGGTATATTTGTGGGGCCACTGATAAAGACAATAATGGCCTTAGAAGAACTACAGAGCAAACTAATTACTGTTTAAAAGGATATCTGGCAATCATTCCGTCTTGTTGTGACATAATTTCTCGAAAATAAGAAGAGCACCAACTTATGAGCATAGCTTGTAGAGAACTTGGTACGTAATTTTGGGAGAATGAGTTGTTGAAACTTCATTACTTGCACTGACATCCAGATTTTTTCAGAGAAAATTTAGTGTCAGTGAGTGATGAACATGCTGAGAAATTTCATCAAGACCTATGCAAAATATGGAAAGGAAATTTCTAGGAAGATAGGTTGAAGCCATGTTGCGAGACAACATCTAGAATTTGGTGCGCCATGCTAGTAGTATTCATAAGGGGCAAAGGCGACTAAAAGTTATACACTGCTGGCCACCCGAAATGCAACACCAAGAAGGAAGCATCCGATTGGCCTGAACTTCGCAGCATGCGCCGCCCGCGAGAGGACATGCAAACGATTAGCATTGCAGGGCATATGCAAATCATCTGCGCCCTGCACACCACCGAGAAGCACTATAAGAAGGGCGCACAGAAGGCGGGGCGTAAGTAGTGGAAGTGTGTTGTGCTGCCTGACTTGTACGTGGGAAGCTTCCTGATGCCTCGTCGCAGAATACGGCAGTCATTCCAGCACGTTTCGGAGTTCGACAGAGGACGAATAGTGGCTTATCGCGACAGCGGTTTACCGTACCGAGACATCGGCGCCCGTGTGGGACGGCATCCAGCCACAGTGAGGCGAGTATGGATTCGGTGGGTGCAGGAGGGACGGACGGACCGACGTGAGCGATTGCCGCAGCCGCGGCACACCACCGAACGAGAGGACCGGCATGTTGTGCGGCGGGCATTGACGGTTCGCACCGCCACATCACGAACATTAGCGCAGGAATTAGGGTGTGTTGCGCAAAAACCTGTGTCAGCACGTATCGTTCGACGTCGTCTGCAAGAGCGGGGACTTGTCGCACGGTGCCCATTGCTCCGATTACCGGTGACGTTACACCACCGGCGAGTATGGCGGCAGTGGGCCGTTCAACGCCGCACCTGGACTACGGAATGGCACGACATTGTCTTTTCCGACGAATCCCACTTTTGCCTGCAACACCACGATGGTCGGATCCGCGTGTGTCGGCACCGCGGCGAGAAACTGTATGAAGCCTGCATTATGCATCGCCATACCGGTCCGTCGCCTGGCTTTATGGTTTGGTGCGCAATTGGATATGACACCCGCACCCCTCTGGTACGCATCGCCGGTTCACTCAACAGCCACCGCTACATCTCCGACGTTTTGGAGCCTGTTGTCCTCCCTTACCTGCAAGGACCTGCCAGCGGCCACGTTTCAACAGGACAATGCGCTCCCGCACGTGGCACGCGTTGTGCAACAATTCTTCACGGCCCACCAGGTATCACTGCTGCCGTGGTCCGCCTGTTCTTCCGATATGTCGCCCATCGAACAACACGTCTGGTCGCTGATCGGCAACCGAATGGCACGGCAAGCACCACCCGCGGATACGCCTGATGAACTGTGGCAACGTGTGGAAGCAGCCTGGACCGACATACCCCAAGCCCACATCCAAAGCCTCTTTCGTTCGATGCCGCGGCGTGTAGCGGCCGTAATTGCCAGCCATGGGGGTCCCATGAACTATTGATGTCTGCGTGTTCCGCAAGTCGCACGGGCCTGTGAGCTCAATCGTTTCATCTTTGTATCTGTTGTTATGTGTCCAGTAAATCTGGCTTTGCTATCTCGTGTCCTTCTTGGTGTTGCATTTTGGGTGGCCAGCAGCGTATTTTAGGAGATATATAATTCTTGCCTTTAATTGTTTCAATTCGTGCTGTGTATTGATAGTATTCATGATTTGTGCTCTCTTACAGCCCTGTCCTATTATGTACTGCATTGTAATGCACGTCGTTCACAATATTGTAGAATACAATCTTTTCCTGATCATGCGGAGCCCAAGAAAAGTAGCATTCTTGTAGGGTAGGGTTGAAGTCACAAAATTTTGACGTGATAAAAAGGAACGATATCCAATAACAAGCGATCGTTCACGTTAAACTCAAAAAGCCGGAGCAAATGATAAGGCAAATACCGTCTCCTACTGTTGAAGAAAGCCTAACAATTGAAATTTCTGTTTTTAAGCTGTGTGTGTTCAACCCGCTGCATAACTGAAAAAGTTTCGCTGTCTAAAATTTCAGTCAATGTCGTTTGCTTTATGGAAAACGAATTAGAATTTTCTGAGAAGTCAAGCTAAGATATTTCATTCCGCGCTTTAGGAGGGTGGGTGTATTCAAGAAAATAGTAAACTCTTTGCGCAGGTCCTTTTCTTTACGGGCGGCAACGCCCTGTCTGGTTATGCGAGACAACTGCCGATATGAATGAAGCAAACACCCTAAACTATGGAGGAATGCACTTACCTCTCTTGCAGTGACGCTGCAGAATTGTGTACATTATGGCTTAACCTTCGGATATCGTCATTTACGAATGATAACGCCTTTTTCGCATGATCAGAACAGGGGAGCATGAAATGCGATGGTACACTGCTTGACATAGAAAATGCCACACCGTGATGGAATGCTCGATAGGAGACGAAACTGTGGAAAAGTAGGTGGTCAAAAAAGTGATTTAATTTCTGAGGGATTATGAAAGTGATGGGCGAGGAGACAGTATAATGTGGCCTGAGAAAGCACATCGTACGACTGGCAGCACATGCGTACCAAAGATCAGTGAAATAACTTTTCAAAATGAAAACTTGTTGCGGCTGGGAAAAAGATTTTTCACTTCCAAGCAACACTGAGAACAGCCTGTACTCGTCCCAGTGAACTCGGCGTCTCCGATACTTGGTAATAGTATGGTGGTGACATCTAGTGGAGGAAAGAATGATTACACTGAAGGGCCAAAAATCATGGGATACGTACCTAGTATCGTGTAGGACCTCCTCTAGCCCCGCAAAAGTCAGCAACTAGACGTGGCATCGATTCAAAAAGTGAGACTTCTGGATAAATGTTGAGCCATGCCGTCTGAACAGCCGCCCACAGTTCCCTGGTATTTGTAGGTGCATGATCTTTGGGTACCAATGGACCTTTCCACCACGTCTCCATAAGTGCTCTATTGGGTTCATGTCGGGCGAACGTGGTGGCCACACCATCCGTCGGAACTGTCCAGAATGCTCCTCGTACCAATTTTGGACAACTTGGGCTTTATAACATGGTGCATTGTCTGCCTGGAAAATCCCATCATTGTTGGAATACATCAAGTCCATGAAGAGCTGCTAATGGTTACCTAGCAGTGTAAAAAAAGCGATTACAGATTAATGACGTGTTTACGAGGACCAGAGGACCCGACCCATTCCACGTAAAGACATCCCACTCATATATGGAACCACCACCAGCTTGCACAGTGCCTTGTTGACATCTTGGGTCCATGGCCTCATGACGTCTGCACCACCCATGAGGCCATGGTTCACGGAAATTGAACCCTGGAAGACTAGCCACATGTTGCCAGGCTTCCAGGGTTCAATTACCGTGTTCACGAAGCCCAGGTGAGGAGCAGTCTCCGATGTCGTGGTGCTAACAAAGGCACTCTTGGGGGGGGATTTCTGCTCCCATACCCCATGCACGCTAAATTACGCTGTACTGACCTGATGGATATGTCTCGGGTACCTTCTGCATTGAATTTAGATGTTATTTGAGCCAGTGTCGCTTGTCTGTTAGCATGGACAATCCTGGTCAGCTTTGGTCACGGCCATTCAGCACCCGTGATCGGCCACTACGCTGTCCACGGTGGGTGGTAATGCCTTCCATGAGGTATTCTCGGTACACACGTGACACTATGGATCGAGGAATGTTGAATGTTCGCACAACTTCGGAAATTGAATGTCCCATCCGTCTGGCTTTCACTATCATGCCTCGTTCAAACTCCGATACTTCACGTCGGCTTGCCATAATCCTGCTGACGGTTGTTCAACTTAACTCACGGGAATATACCACCTCACAACTGATAAAAATCGTGGCATGCGTCGAAGCCTTTATAAGACAGCAGCGCCAGTTAAAAATGTACATACTGCTATCCCATGACGTTCGGTACTTCAGTGTATAAACATTTTGCAGCACTTTGTACAAATTCAAACTTTGGGTTGCGCAACTTTTCGATCAGCCTGTACATTCGGCAACACGGAATGGAATCGTGTGGGGAAAACCCCGGATGGTGTCGAGAAGCATTGCTGATAGTATGCACAGGCATAGTCAGTATGATCAGGTATTGCTGACCTTGTGGATTACGTGTCGTATCCTCAATTCATCGACATTGCAAGAGGACAGTTGTGCAGAGGCGTTAAGTCGCCTACCAGTACCGTCCCACAAGTGTGGAAATCGCGCTGTCTAGGACAGCACCTGACGCGTCTGCTGTTGTTGGTAGTGTGAGGAAGGGCGTTATTTTCTTGAAACTGGACATCAAGGGTATGCGACGTACTACAGATGTGATGCACATGTAAAGACGGAGAACAACAGTGTTTGGTCCTTTCCGGCGTAGTTTAACTGGGAGAGCATTTGCCTCCGGAGCAGAAGGATGTAGCCCCCGGAGCAGAAGAATGTGGCCTCTGGAGCAAAAGGACTTGACACCGGAAAATTAGGATTTTTACATTGGCTCCCGAACGTAAAAATGGATTTACTGGCCGTTAGGTTTTTCGAATAATGTGTGATGCTCCTTCCACAAATTGTTTTGACTGAAGGCTTGAGGATCACCGTGAGCAACTCGATGAGCTGTAAGCAGTCGCCCGTCCGTAAATTAGGGTCACTGGTTCCAGGGAAGGGAGATAGCTAGTGCCGCAAGACAAAACACAACATCCATGCCTCACGATATTCGAACTCTGACTCTTCTCGGACTAATGGTCATAACCCAGCGCTTAGACCACTATGCCTCCTTCCACACATCGTATGGAATTAATAAGAGTTCCTCCTTCGATTCGAAAAGTGTGTGATACTTCTTCCACACATTGTCTGGAATTAGAGAGAATTCTTTCTTCTACGGAGAGTTACTTTAAGCATGGTTTGTGGCAGATCCGCTGCGATCTCATGCCCCAGCCTTTTTCAAGGGGGGTATATGCTATGTACTACAGAGGCGACGCACATGCTAAGACGGCAAGTAGCAGTGACAGGCCCTTGCCGGCGAAGCTTAATTGGGAAAGCATTCGGCTCCTAAGCAGAAGGATGTGGTTTTGAGCCCTGCCACCGGCATATTTGGGGTTTCACAGATACCACGGAGATGAGGCAACAAAACGGGCTGCAGCGCTTATACGACGAATCTTTGTACTCTCATTGTTCACACTACCGCACAAGCGGTAAACGGCTGTTGAAACTGGTAGCGTCTAAAATCATGATACCTGCCTGAGGAGCCAGCTGTATGCTGAAATTGGTAGCGTCTCAAATCATGATACCTGGCTGAGGAGCCAGCTGTATGTTGAATTTGGTAGCGTCTCAAATCATGATACCTGGCTGAGGTGCCAGCTGTATGCTGAAATTGGTAGCGTCTCAAATCATGATACCTGGCTGAGGAGCCAGCTGTATGTTGAAATAGCGTCTCAAATCATGATACCTGGCTGAGGTGCCAGCTGTATGTTGAAATTGGTAGCGTCTCAAATCATGATACCTGGCTGAGGAGCCAGCTGTATGTTGAATTTGGTAGCGTCTCAAATCATGATACCTGGCTGAGGTGCCAGCTGTATGCTGAAATTGGTAGCGTCTCAAATCATGATACCTGGCTGAGGAGCCAGCTGTATGTTGAAATTGGTAGCGTATCAAATCATAATACCTGGCTATGGAGCCAGCTGTATGTTGAAATTGGCAGCGTCTCAAATCATGATACCTGGCTGAGGAGCCAGCTGTATGTTGAAATTGGTAGCGTATCAAATCATGATACCTGGCTGTGGAGCCAGCTGTATGTTGAAATTGGCAGCGTCTCAAATCATGATACCTGGCTGAGGAGCCAGCTGCCCCGTATACCACACTGAATAAAGAGCGACACTCCAGAAGAGCAAGTTTTCATTTACAGTTAGTATCCCGGAACTGTTTAATTTCCTTACAGGAGAAACCCTGACGAACCCACGCAACACGACGCTGAAAGTAAACTAACCCAGTCAACAACGATGTAGCCAACCCTATGGTGCTGTGGTCTAAGCGCTGGCTAATATCTATTCATCCCAGATTAGTCCGGGTTCTAATTCCGGTGAGGCATGGATGTTGTCTTTTTCTTACGGGACTGGCTCTCTCCCTTTCCTGGAAACTGTTGCCATAAATTAGAGATGGGTGACTGCTTATTGCCCATCGAGTTGCTCACGGTAATCGTTAAACTCCTAAACAAGCAAACAAAAATGGGAATTACGTTCACCAATTTTTGTCCCTCCGTTTCTGTTCCGAAGTAGTGTGCAGCAATCTTAAGAGGTCTCTCTGACCCAATAAATGGCGAACGTGTGTGAGCTGTTCAAAAAATACATTGTGTCATTCTTCACTCTCTCTCTGTCTCTTCTTGTTTCCCTAAAGAAATTTTTTTTATTGCTATAACCTTGTTCTCTGAAAAGTAATTGTTTCTTCATTTACCACAAATAACAAACTTATGAGGAAAAAATGGATTTGTTTCCTTGAAATAAAGAGTATTATAGTTTATCGTAGCACATACACCCTTGCGTATATAAACCCCGTAAAGACGTTGCGCTCTTTTTTTATTCGTGTCTGTCCCATGCTATCATTACAATGGCATATACTTCGCTAGGATTGCATTTGCTTTGGATTTGTATCATTCAGATGCAGACATGGGCAATTTCCCTGTATTGCACTTTATTTACTACGTTATTTTACTCTATATGAAGTACTCGTACCTTCTATATAATCGTACACATATTAAAAAAATTGTTTGTAGTAATTCTAACATTAATGGTATGCAAAACCCATAGTCCATAGAGTTAAAATTTGGTTGTAATCGTTACTGAAATCGTAGGAGTTCCGTAAGGATTGAGGATATGTTAAAGCAAGTAACTCACAGCTAATCACGAGCTTGTGGACCATTACGAAAAAACGGAGGCATCGATTTGAAAACCATGCATTTCAGTGAGACAGATATTAGAAATGGTGCAGCATACGATTTTATAGGAGAAACTGGAGTAATAGGCTAACGTTTGTAGGGGGGATATGTTATCAGTTTTTCTTAAACAAACAAAAAGAGTGTTTTAAGACTTGAGTTTTTTTTTATTGAAGGTTTAACGACCACCGTGAGCAACTCAATGGGCTATAAGCAGTCGCCCGTCCCTAATTTAGGGTCACTGGTTCCAGGGAAGGAGAGAACCAGTGCCGTAAGACAAACACAACATCCATGCCTCACCGGGATTTGAACCAGGACCCCTTACGGACGAATGATCAGAGGCCATCGCTTAGACCACTACGCCACCGGGGCGGCAGATCCATGGTTGACAGCTTGAGACCTTTCAATCTCTCAGCAAAGTCCTTTGACGACACTAAGACCCGATTCGTTGCGGGAAGAAACTGCAGGAAAAATCTTGCCATTGCTTTCTCTAAATTTGCCAATGGGGCATTCTTCTTCTTTGACTCAATTGGTTGTATTGGAAAACCACTTTTATGATGTTTGACGCGGCCAAAGATCCTTGGGAGGCAGGGACCTGGAGGAGACTTGGCTGCATTGTGCAGCTCGGTCAGCAAATTTGGTATTTTAGAGGCCCTCTGGATTTTCGCCAACCAGGAGTTCAAATGATCTCTTGATATGAACACCGACTATGATTGCGCAATAAATTCTTCCAACTGCGCTTTGTATTCCCTGGTATTCATCACGGAAATCTTACCAGAACGATCAGTGAGAGTGAACACAATGCCAGGTTGTTTCTGTAGTTTGGATAAAGTTGCTATCGCTCTTGAAGTGGAACCTCTATTATCTACTTTCATGGCCCTTTTAAGTAAGTGTGCGTACTTGAAGCGGATGTTGTCCCTTTCCTCAGTTCCGAAATTGTGCAGGACTCCCTCTACGGCTGAAATGACTCGCTTAGGCTGCACTGTGCTTGGGAGTGCAAATTTTGGGCCTCTCTGCTAGGTCTTCATTTCCTCCCCGGAAAACTCTCTCGGCGATAGGTTGATCCCTGGCAGTATAAAATGAGCGGCAGGAGCTGGGCGGGCTGACAAAAGGTTTTGGAGCTTTCTGTAGTGACGGGACCAGATTGTTCTTAACTGTCGTTCCGGAAGCATATCGACTCTCTTCAGCGAAATGTCTAACTCCAGGCCGGCTACTTCGGTGGTGAGCCGCGAGTAAAATCCGCTGACTTTGTACTCCAGCGACATAACTCTGCTTCTTTGAGTGCGGAGTAGTTGACTGTGACTGAGAGAATCGTAATCAATTGTGTCAAGGAAGAACGTTCTATCGGCCAATTTAGAGAAAGCAATGGCAAGATTTTTGCTGCCGTTTCTTCCGGCGACGAATCGGGTCCTATTGTCGTCAAAGGACTTTGCTGAGAGATTGAAAGGTCTCAAGCTGTCAACCATGGATGTGATGGGAAGTTTTGATCTGGAAGAGTTGTACCCGCCAATCCCTGCGGCCGAAGCGATCGATAACCTAAAGAGATCACTAGAAGCTTCCGGGTTGTTCCAGCAGGCAACCATCAGCGCCGTTACCAAAATTGGGGACATTTTTAATAAATCGAATTATTTCGTTTTCGATTCCAAAATTTATCGGCAAACGAAAGGAGCTCCTATGGGGTCTGCTCTTTCCGCTGTGTTGTCTGAAGCTGTACTACGACCTTTGGAGGATTCACTACTAGAGTCTCCAGGACAATCCCCAAAATTATGGCTTCGATACGCAGATGATATCTTTTTCATCTGGAGTCATGGTCCCGAGGCCTTGAAAAAGTATCTTACTGATCTGAACGCGGCCCACCGTGACATACATTTCCCGTGGAATGCGAAGTGAACGGAACCCTCCTGTTCCTGAATGTTCTGGTATCAAGGAGCCCCACAAGAGAAGTTCACACTAAGGTGTTTTATGAACCTTCTCACGTGCACAACCCTTTCCTACCTGGTTCAGCGGGATCTCTTGAGCACAAGTATGCGCTTTTCAGACACCGAGCGAACAGGGCGTATGACCTCACATCTACCTCCGAGGATCTTGAAGAGGAGCTACGCAGCCTTCGAATCTTAGTACACAAGGCTGGATACAACATGAGGCGTATTGAGCAAATCATCTTCAAAGCGGCTCAAAAGGATGAAAGAAGGTCCGTGACTTGTCTGACGCAGAGAAGAAAGTTTGTTGGGTCTATCCCGTACATTCCTGGGCTTACTTATGTTATCAAAAATGCCTTAAGAAAATTAAACCTTGACGTTAGAATTCCCTCTCCGAAGCCTATCTATCGGCTACTCGCACAAGACGGTGCTGTTATGGATGTCGGGAATCAAGCGGGAGTACACGCCGTTCCTCTCCAATACACGGACTCATCTAAGAAAGTTTATATAGGTATGACCAAGAGGTCATTCAATGTCCGTATGAAAGAGCACCAGCGTGACGTGAGGAATAACATATTGACTGCGGCTCTAGCTCGGGATGCTAACAACCTGGGAGCCGTACCGATGTGGCCTGATCTAAGCATGTTAGCCCCCTTACGATGGCGCAAGATCTACACCTGTAGGGAAACTATTGAAGTACTTACGCACCATGAATCTGACAACACTGACATCACAATGGAACTGTCTCCGATTTGGTACAAAATTCTCGGTATACAGCAAACACGTCCGTCTTGAGCAACATGGCGATTGATGAGCTTGTGAGCACTCGAGCTCCTGCTTGATTATTATTTGTCATATTTGAATTGTATTGGCGCTCTGATTCTGTTTTTGTCTATTTATATTTTCCGCTTCCTGATGAAGCTTCTCGTTGGAAGTGAAAGCTTGCATTTTGTTAAGATAAAGTTTTCACGCCCAGTAACGGATCTTTGAGTTTTACTCGTATTTAATTTAGAGTGGCGTATTTGAATCCAATTGTCTTCACTCATTAATAATGAATAATTTTGTTTATTTGTTAATTTTCAACACATTTGTCAGTCATATCGATGACTATAAACTGTTTTACGGATACTTTCAGCAAGATGGTGCTACGCGTCACACATCCGCTAGAGCATGAAATAAATCCGTAGCTTAGGATAATTTTGAAACTATTATGGTCACAAAGATCTGCCGATCTAACCCTTCCTGAATTTTTCTTGTAGGGTCGTCTGAAAGGAAAAGTGCATGCGACAAAATCCCCGGACCATTGGAGAGCTTAAAGAAAACATCAAACCTGAACTTGCTGCAGCTTCCACCGATATGCTTCATCGTGTTTTAGCCAACATGGAACGATTTTTAGAAATGTTCTTGGCAGCTGAGAGCGGAAATTATCAACAATTACTGTATAATGTGGCATTCTTGTCCTGAGGTAAGTTATTATACCCACTGCTTGATTTTAAAAATGGTGTTTTCATATAGCCAGATCTTATTACACCAAACTAGTGTTGCGCAGCTAGTGGATCACCCTATGCACATTTCCTTTTACTAAGCACTTTTAAGCGCTGAACGAAAGAAACCGTATTGTGACGCTCGATGGAACAATGATATTCCTGTCTTTAGCAGTGAGATACTTCGCGTAAGCTGTAATTGGGTGAACCTTGAGATAAATATAAGACGAAAATTCAAATATCAATAATCCATTTGTCCCGTCGTCGTCTACTGAATGAAAAACTTTATGTTCGCTATTTTTCTCATTTTGTGTTTTCTTTTTATTTCTTATATGAAATTACACACTGAAGCGCTAAGAGTCATGGGATACGTACTTCGTATCGTGTGCGACCTCCTC
Source organism: Macrothele yani (assembly GCA_039090855.1). Classification (NCBI taxonomy): domain Eukaryota; kingdom Metazoa; phylum Arthropoda; class Arachnida; order Araneae; family Macrothelidae; genus Macrothele; species Macrothele yani. The sequence continues at coordinate 135,148,278 of CM077025.1, forward strand.
TAGCCCGGCGAAGTGCAGCAACTTGACGTGGCATCGATTCCACAAGTGGCCAGAAGACTTCTGGAGAGATGTTGAGCCATGCCATATGATTAGCCACCCAGAGTTTTCTGGTATTTGTTGGTGAAAGGTTTTGGGTGAGAATGGACCTTTCCAGAATGCTCCTGGAAGCGATTTTGGACAACTTGGGCCCGATGACATGGTGTATTGTTCGCCTGGAAAATCCCACTGTTGTTGGGGCGCATGAAAGGCTGCCAATGGTCACCGAGCAGAGTAGAAAAGCGATTATCGATTAATCACGTGCTTACGAGGACCATAGTATCCAAACCGTGCAACGTAAAGACAACCCACACATGTATGGAACCACCACCTGTTTGCATGGGCCTTGTTGACAGCTTGGCTCCGTGGCCTCATGGGATCTGCCCCATTCTCGAACCGTACCATCAGCTCGTAACAACTGGTAGCGTGACTCATCGGACCATTCCCTATGTTGCTAGTCTTCCAGGGTCCAATTACAGTGTTCACCAGCCCAGGTGAGGCGCTGTGTCCGATATCTTGTTGTTAACAAAGGCTCTAATGAGTCTTTTGTTTCCATATCCCATGGAAGCTAAATTACGCTGCACTGACGTGATATATATATCTATGACACCTCCTGCATTGAATGTGGATGTTATTTGAGCCAGTGTCGCTTGTCTCTTAGTATAGGACAATCGTGGTGAGCTTTGGTCACGGTCATTCAGCACCCGTGGTCGGCTACTGCGTTGTCCATGGTTGATCGTAATGCTTTCCATGAGGTATTCTCGGTACACACGTGACACCGTGGACCAAGGAATGTTGAATGTTCGCACAACTTTGGAAATTAAATGTACCATCCATTTGGCCTCCACTGCCATGCCTCGTTCAAACTCCGATAATTCACGTTGGCCTGCCATATTTCTACTCGCACCTGACTCACGAGATTTCACCTCGCAACTGAAAATAATGGTGGTGTGCGTCGGAGCCTTTATACGACTGCAGCGCCAGTTAAAAATTTGCATACCGTTATCCCATGACTTTTGGTACTTCACTGGAATAACCTGCTCTAATATCCAGTAAGTCATTTCCTTAATAAAAGAGTGCATCATTTCCTACATGTATTGAATGGATTGCCGATAAACATCTTTTGAGTAAGTTGCCAATCATTATATGTAGGAAAAGTATTCACGATTAAAATAAAAATGACTGATCAAGATAAGGGGAAAGTTCATTGAAAAGTTTGGCATATCATTCGCCTATTTGACGAATAATTAACTTTTTCAGTAGAAGAGCCAAAACGAAAATGATCGCGAGAAATTAGAGTTAAGGTGAGATAGAAACAGAGGGACAAGCATAAAGAGAGTGGATGAAAGGGGGCAGATAAATGCCGAGAAACAGGTAGAGATTGAGGAGAGAAAAGGTTAAGACAGGAGGATAAATTCTAACGTACCTACCTCAGAGGTGACGGACATGTTAAAACGGGTTGCACCGATAAGCCTTTGTCGGTGTAGTTCAATCGGTAAAACAGTCGACTCCGGGAAAGGCAGATGTGGGTTCGAATCTCATCACCACCAGAAAATGGGCTTTTCTTCACAAGATAGATAGATAAATGGTGAAGAACAAAGGAAGATGGAAACTGAAATGAATCTAGGGTAGCACTCGAAGAGATACGCATGCGTAAAAATACCAGCCGGATTGACACAGAAATGAAAAAAGAAAAACAGAGATAGAAAATAGTCAGAGAGACAAACATAGGCATACGTACAAATGAAATTAAATCAAAATCAAGGAATAAATTTTAATTTCTATCTCTTTGTGTTGATTACTTTATTTCGGTACCACAATTTCCTTTGACTCTGTTCGACAAAGTTGCTGATAAAATCCCTTTTCAATGTTGTTCCTTTTGCAGAGCAGAAAATAAAAACAGGACAACGTGTGGCTTATCGAGGTTTCGTATTTGTTGGCTTGTAATCTGATTTTTTCATTTGCGAAGCATTTACATTTTAAACGGAAAAAAAAAACTTCTCTTGTGGTCTTAATACAGATCGCATTATTTTTAGCTATACTTTGAACTTTTATCTTATTCCTGTAGATATATCTGTTTACTTTAAAAAGCAACGAAATGATTAAACATATTAAAGTTATGACATAAAACAGTTGAGTCTCTGGGTAAAATAACGTTCATCTGAAAGGGTGTTTATATATTTACAGTGAAGGTATAAGCTGTACTTCGTCTAAGCTCGTTGAAATGCATTCATATCTTTTAAATGTGGATGAGATACAAACCAGATGCCTTTCTGAAGTTCCGATTTGGGTAGATCTTTTGCGTGATGAAATATCGATGCATAGGAACAGATAATACCGCTTTTATGTTGGAGAACAAACAGATCTGCAGTAACACTTCGAAATGTTTGACTGTGTAATTACTTCTATTATTCTATACCACATCCCTGAAAATAGTTTAAATGTTCTACTCAGGATATCTCAAAATCTCTTATAGAATTTCTATAAGAGATTTCTATATATTTACGATGTGAAATCGTGCAGTAAATTAATAACTTTAAATGAATGTATAATTACTCTGAAGAGCGATGTCTACATGTAAATATTGTTATGCAATAATTAGTGATGGCTTCCACACAGGAACTGAATGATGCCATTAATCAGACGAATATCGAGCTGCAACAAGAGTTTAACGGCTTTTTCTCAGCTCATTGTGTTAGGAGATACTGAAAGCTTACGCCGAACAACTGTTTTCAGAATGTAAGGATTTTTCTCGTCCCTTTAATTGAAACTAGAATCATTGTTAATGAAGCAGCAAAGAGCTTATACATTGTACTAGCAGGTAGCTGTATCTTTCATCTTTCTAAATTTTGACCAAAAACGATCTCTCAGTTGTGACGTACTTCCCTCAGAAGTGACGCACATGTCAAGAGACGGAAAGCACCGGTGATACTCCGTCGTCGTAACTTAATCGGGAAAGCATTCTGCTCCGGAGTTGAAGATGTGATTTTGAGTCCCGCCATCGGCAAATTTATGTTTCCATGTTGGCGCACGAAGGTAGAAAAAGATCTATTGGTTCTTCGAAAAAATGTGTGACGTTCCTTCCACACATCATCTGTAATTAATGACAATTCTTTCTTCGCTTCGAAAAATGTGTGATGCTTTTTCCATACATAGCCTGGAATCAGTCAGAATTCCTTCTTCTACAGTGAGCTCCTTCAAGCGTGATTTGACCCGGAAACCTACGACCTCGCCGTCCCCGTTATATAATTCTGCGACCTCGCCGAATTATACAGTATAACGCATCTACCTCATAGATGACGCACATGTCCCGACGGCAAGCAGAAGTGATAATCCCTTTGTGGTGTCGCTTAATTGGGAGATAATTTGGCCCCGGAGCTGAAGGATGTGGGGTTGAAACCCGCCATCAGCAAATTTGTGTTTTCACGTTGGCGCCCGAAAATAAAAAAATATCTATTGGTTGTGTGATGTTCCTTCCACACGTAGTCTGGAATTAATGAGAATTCCTTCTTCGCTTCGAAAAATGTGTGATGCTTTTTCCATACATCGTCTGGAATTAGTCAGAATTCCTTCTTCTACAGTGAGCACTTTCAAGCGTGGTTTGACTCGGAAACCTACGATCCCGTCCTTCTCCCTTTCTCAAAGGGGGAGGGGATATGTATAACGTATCTACCTCATAGGTGACGCAAATGTCCAGACGGCAAGCAGAAGGGATAATCTCTTTTCGGTTGTAGCTTAATTGGGAGAGCATTTGGCTCCGGAGCAGAAGGATGTGGATTCGAACAGACACTACTGGCAAATTGGGGCTTCACACAGTATGAAAGGTTTTGCCGAAAGTAAACATCTTGTTTCTAAATATATGTTAGGCATCTATCTCAGTGAACGGGCGATCTTAGTAAGAGATGGGTTGGCCTCCTCGGGGTGCTCCGTGGGCAACAATGGCACACAGAACAGCAACAAGGGCCTCTGTGAATCTTGGAGAGGTGCCAGCTAGTTTTGTGTGACATTGGCGAAAAGACCAGAACTCACTGGGTTTTGTTCCAGAATCTTTAGGATGAATGACCAACTGGAACCCTCAGCTGTGGGATAATCCCCCACATTGGTGTAGTTACCTGATTAAAAAGACGCAAAGATTTAGAAGATCTTGTGTACGGCGGACGTTGGATGTCAGGAAGCCCGAGTTGTATTTTAAGATCGCTGTAAATGGAGAAGTTTGATATGGCAACAATAAGTAAAAAATATCTTATGTTTGTATTTCTTTGTGGAGATAACCTCTGAATCTCAGAGAACAGCTTATTGATATGTATGTATATGTATGTATCTATCTCACTAAAGCAAGCACAATGTTACAAAGAGAAGCAATCCTATTAGTAAACAGTTGTAATATATATACATATATATTACCGGAAGCTGTGGGCTAATCCCCCACACGGTGTATATATATAAATATATATATATATATATATATATATCTATAAAGAAGATACCTAAGCAAAAAAATGCATATATAATTTTGACTCGCACCTATTATCAACATAGAAAAGGTTATGTATCTACCTGTGTGTTCTCACTTCCACAAAGACCTAGTTGGAAATGGGTTTCTGCAAGGCCATAGATGCAAGTAACATTCCCACCTAAAATAGTTTAAAATATATATATATAAGTCATGTCCTCCGTAGAGTTGCATGACCTAGCACTAGTTAACAATTTCGCTTGCATCCATTAACCTTCCTGGCCCGACCCATGCTCTTCATCTGTTACTATTAAACAGAGGTGACATAATAATTAGAAATGATTTTCAGCCATAACGAAATTCCAAGTTCGTTTGAGAGAGAATTTAAACCTGAAAATCAATGCAAAAGAAAACCAAATTTTACATTGCAATTAAAAAAGGAAATGTTAATTTTTATCGAACAGATTTTTGAAAGAAAACTTGAGTCTAAAATAAAGATAATAATTAACTAAAGAAAACTTTGTGAAAGTTATATACCTTAAACAGTTAGTTGCAATATGTACAAAGTATTTCAGCAGTGCTTTAAGTGCATAATTAATTAGTTATTAAGAACTTAACTACTTTGAAAAAACAGCGCAGAGAACCCGCAAAAATGTTAACAGACAAACCAATGCCTAAAAGCTGAAAAGCTAAAAAACGACAGAGAAAAAGTACATGAAGTACAAACATTGAACTTATAAAACCTAGAACCCAAAAACAAGGAAGAGAGCTTACCTCTTGTGTGACAAAAACTTTTCTCCTCACAAGAGAAGAACATGGCTGACCTCTTCCGCCACTGGGTGGGGCTGATGGCCCCACCCTCACTGATGATCAGAAAGAGCAGGATTAACTCTTATGATCAGATCTGTATGATCATAAAGAGCAGAATTAACTCTTTCTGATCATACAGATCCACAGTCTTAAGTTTATATATTTTTTTCTCTGGTTAAAATCTCCGCGCGTTGGTTTCTTGCTGTATGAGGAGGCCATCAGCCCCACCCTCACTGCCCCCCAGCGTCTAGGGAGTGGCGGAAGAGGTCAGCCATGTTCTTCTCTTGTGAGGAGAAAAGTTTTTGTCACACAAGAGGTAAGCTCTCTTCCTTGTTTTTGGGTTCTAGGTTTTATAAGTTCAATGTTTGTACTTCATGTACTTTTTCTCTGTCGTTTTTTAGCTTTTCAGCTTTTAGGCATTGGTTTGTCTGTTAACATTTTTGCGGGTTTTAACTCTTTCTTTTCTTTGTAACTTTGAGCGTCTTTTGGGGTACCTAGGAACAGAAGATGGCTAAGCTTGTTCCTTTTCTATGCGCTGTCTCTGCGCTGTTTTTTCAAAGTAGTTAAGTTCTTAATAACTAATTAATTATGCACTTAAAGCACTGCTGAAATACTTTGTACATATTGCAACTAACTGTTTAAGGTATATAACTTTCACAAAGTTTTCTTTAGTTAATTATTATCTTTAACTTATTCTCGTTTTCGTGCTGTCATAAGTTGTAGAGTAGGGGGTTTTAGACTCAAGTTTTCTTTCAAAAATCTGTTCGTTAAAAATTAACATTTCCTTTTTTAATTGCAATGTAAAATTTGGTTTTCTTTTGCATTGATTTTCAGGTTTAAATTCTCTCTCAAACGAACTTGGAATTTCGTTATGGCTGAAAATCATTTCTAATTATTATGTCACTCTCACAGCTTGAGTTCTCTTTAATCTTCTTCTCTCTGTTTAATAGTAACAGATGAAGAGCATGGGTCGGGCCAGGAAGGTTAATGGATGCAAGCGAAATTGTTAACTAGTGCTAGGTCATGCAACTCTACGGAGGACATGACTTATATATATATTTTTAAACTATTTTAGGTGGGAATGTTACTTGCATCTATGGCCTTGCAGAAACCCATTTCCAACTAGGTCTTTGTGGAAGTGAGAAAATGCAGAGTTTTTGCTGGTCCTTGATAAAGCCAAGGCTCAGTATTCTCGACACCTTCTACATTCAGTTGTTTTATTTTATTTTTTTGTCTTTTCTCCTTTTACTCACACAGGTAGATACATAACCTTTTCTATGTTGTAATAGGTGCGAGTCTAAATTATATATGCATTTTTTTGCTTAGGTATCTTCTTTATAGAATGTGAATTCTGAATTTTCAAAACTGCTGCGTTGCGCGTTTTGATTTTCAGGTTATTTTGCAACCTTCGTTTTAAATTCTAAAGTTTTTCCTTAGTCTTCAGTTTTGCTCTTATATATATATATATATATATATATATATAAACGCGAAGACTGATGTACAATGCTTTTACAAGAACTGAAAAGTTACAGGTTGATAGAGCAAATTTAGAAATAGCTGATACCTTCATCTACCTTGGACACAGGGTCAGTTTATCCTAGCAGCATATGCAACACATGCTACAGGACCCGCGCTGATGTGTACACTGGTATGCTTGTTGTTAGAAATTGTGCAGGTATATTATCGAGATTGTGTTGAAGATCACTAGGCACTCTGATGGTTACCAACTACAGTGATGAACGCTCTTTTTCAAAATTGAAACGAAAAAACGAAGTAAGAGCCAGTATGGGCAAAACAAGACAGAACTACCTCTCTTTGATGAGTATTGAGCAAGAGTTACTGAGAGAAATGAACACGTTGAGAATAAATGACGAATTTTCGGTTGCCAAGTTTCGTAAACGCTTCATCTAAACCATGTAACTAACTGAATTAAAAAAAAAAGTGTACTCAACTGACAATTTATATTTCATTTTTTTATTAAGCTTAGGAAGTGGCTTAATTAATTTCAGGATAATATTAATACTAGCAAATGCTTTCAGCAAAGTCATCCTGAAAGTTGCTTTAGAGATCAACTGCATACTAGTCAAGTAATGGACCAACCATATTTGTTGTTCTATGAATTACATTGAATAAAATTATATGAGATATTACCATTTTCCCCTTCCCAGATACCCAAGGTTAGCATCATCCTCTCTCTCCGAAAAAAAAGCAAAATATACACCAATGAGTCATTCCATTATGACCATCCCCAGCCTAGAGAAATGAGTGCGCATGGAGACCGAACGGCGGCGCAGGTGAAGTTCACAGAGCAGAGTACAAGATACCCAGTAAAGTCCTTTTCTCAGCCCCGTAACTTTTGAACGCCGACAGCTATAGCCGTAAAAACGGTGTCTAGGTATAGTAAAGTGGCTATGCGCTATTCGACGAGACCGCATACAGCGCCTCCTAGCGGCAAAGTCAGGAGTTAGCGTGCTGATCTCAAAAACTATACGAGATACGGGAAAATAATCAATTACAAAGTTGTAGAACAGCATCGATTTAGTACGAAAAGACACCTTGCGCATATGGATGCTAAGAATAGAACGCGTAAAACGCTCGTTTGTTTGTTCGCGATGTCGAACACTGTTACGTCACGAAATGCGTCAGAAAGGAGCAATTAGTTGTCACTAGGCACACTTACCGTCGGTGCTGCTCTCCGTTAGCCACAATACACATTTGGACTCTAGATTGAATCTCACGCTGCACATTTTGCAGCATGTCAGGTGACACGCTGGAACCAGCATCAGTTATACGGCGTCGAAGGTCCTGCAACGTTGTCGGAGGGGTCTGATACACCTGCTCTTTGAGGTAGCCCCACAGGAAGAACTCCAATGGGGTGAGGTCCGGTGAGCGTGCAGGCCAATCCACGCAACCACCATAGCCGATGATTTGTTGCTCGAATATCTCGACCAGGTACTTTCTTACGTTTCCTAGCTGGCGCAGAGTGTTGGAAACAAACATTCCTCAGTTGAGGCAACGGCAGGTTGTCCAAAAAAACCGGGTAATACGTACTGCAGAAGCTCCAAGTATGGGGCTCCCGTTAACGTACCCTCGTAAAACACAGGTCCGATGAGGTTGTCCTTAAAAATGGCGCACCAAACATTAATGGACCACCGTACCTGATGAGGAACTGGTAGACCACGTGCAGGACTTTCCAGCGCCCAGTACCGGGTTTTCTGCCTATTGTAGACGCCACTACGCCTAAAACACGCCTCATCTGTCCAAATAATGTCGGCAAGGAACGTTGGCTGGACCTTCTAATTTGTTCATGACGAAGTTACACCAGTCGTAACGTCGCTCAGCATCCCCTGGATGTAGTGCCTGCAACGGTGTTGGACGGAACGGATGAGCACCTGATCGCCGCAGGATTTGCCATACGAGGCTTTTTGAGAGGCCACACTCGGCACTTACCTAGCTTGTGTTGCTCTCAGGATTGTTGAGGACGTATGATAAGACATCTTCTGGTTGCACTTGACGGCCTACAGCAGCTGGTCTGCCGGATCAAGGCCGATTGGTCACGCAGCCCGTCTCCCTTAACCTATTAACAGCATTGAGGATCGTCTTCCATGAGGGATGCGGTCCTGCAGGAAAACGTTCTCGATATAGCCGTTCTGCCTTTCTTGCATTGCGATCACATTCACCGTATAGGAGCAAACTCATCATTTGAATATTCACCGTATATCTCGTATATACCACATTCACCGTATATCTCGCAATACTCATCATTAGAATATTTCTCCATGACCACGAGATTTGACATACACCTCGGGTACTCTCTTTTATACCTGCCGAAAAGGTATTACGTTCCATACCTTTTTGCATATTACAGAAATTGCATGCGACTCGCATACCAATCGCGGGTTTAGTTGAGTTGAGTTGGTTAGTCGATGCGAGACGAATTGTCACGATCGCTACCGGGTGCACTCTTTTCTTACAGACATTGACTATAGCATGGACCTGACGAGGATCGAACCAAGGTCCTATCGCATGCGATATTATCTCCTTTCTGACGCGTTTGGTGGCGTAACAGTGTTCGACATCGCGAACAAACAAACGAGCGTTGTACGCGTTCTATTCTTAGCATTCATGTGCGCAAGGTGTCATTTCGTACTAAATTGATGCTAATCTATAACTTTGTAGTTGACTATTTTCCCGTATCTGGTATAGTTTTCGAGATTGGCAAGCTAACGCCTGACTTTGTCGCTAAGGGGCGCTGTAAGCGGTCTCATCTAATAGCGCATAGCCACTTTACTATACCTAGACACCGTTTTTATGGCTATAGCTGTCGGCGTTCGAAAGTTACGGGGCTGAGAAGGGACTTTACTGGGCACCCTGTATGTACAACCCAAGGTTAGAGAGTGTTCAGAATCATAATGGGAAAAAACTGCCGATTTATCGGAGTTTGATAAAAGACAAATTCTGATGGCACGGCGCTTAGGAACCACCTTCTCGAAAACAGCGCGGCTTGTGGGTTGATCACGTGCCGCTGTAGTGAGTAAGTATCAAAAGTGGTGCACAGATGGCCGAACGACGAACCGTCACCCAGCTGTGCACCGTCCGTAGTTCATTGATGGCAGAAACGAGCAAAGACTGTCGTGCATTTTTCACAGCGGCCTCAGGGTAACAGTGAGACAAATCACCCGCACCTACAACAGTGGTGATCAGGGCAATGTTCCACAGCACACAGTTCATTGCAGCCTTCTGCGCATGGGCCAGCGTAGCCGCAGACCCAGCCGGGTCCTCATGCTCAGTGCACGTCATCGCCAACAGCGCATGAAATGGACCCAAGATCATCGAGACTGGACCGTGGATGATTTGAAGAAAGTGGCCTGGTCTGACGAATCAAGATTCCTGGTGCGTCACGTAGACGGCTGAGCGCGGATACGCCGATTACCAACGGAGGATATGGCACCTGGATGCACTGTTGGGCGGAGACAGGCTGGCTGCGACGGTGTTACGCTGTGAGCGATGTTTTCTTGGTACACTTTATGCCTCATTATCCCAATAGTACAATCTCTGTCAGCTGTCAGGTACCGGAACATCGTTGAGGATCAAGTTCACCCATTCATGGCAACTGTGTTCCCTACAGGTGATTGGCCATTACCAACAGGATAATGCGCCATGCCACACTCAATCGTCAAGGAGTGGTTCGAGGAACATACTGGTGACTTTCTTTTAATATCCTTACCTCCAAATTTACCTGACATGAACCCAATCGAACATTAGTGGTTCGACTTTGTAAAACGGGTTAGCGCTAAAGCACCACCACTCCGAAATGTACTGGAACTGGAGGACCTGCTGTTGTTATTATGGTACCAGATACCCCAGGATACCTATCGCCACCTCATCGAATCGATGCCTCGCTGAGTGGCCGCTGTTTTGCGGGCTAAAGGGGGTCCTACAGCTTGTTAGGTAGGTGGTCATAATGTATTGGCTCATCGATGTAGATATCCCTGGAAAGGAGTCCTCGCTGTTATTAGTGCCTTAGGCCCCGCGGATCCTTAAATCAGCTCTGCTTGGACAACAGATATTCAGCAAGGGTCACATCGAAGAAGAAATTAATGGGCGTATAAAACTTAGTTGGTGAGCATTTGGAAGAAGTAGTACAATATCCAATAGTAAATTAAGACTTTCATCAACAGTTCACCGCCATTTATTACAAATAATGTAATTCTTCTTCTAGATAAGGGGGTCTTCAATCCGTGGCTTGAGAAACCCTTTATAATGGCCCACAAGACGTTGTTCACAAAGGAAATCCTAAAAAGGAAGAAAATACATTGTAGAAGGAATTTCGCGCCGAATTGCAGAGGGAATGTCACACAGAGAGACGTGCGATGTCACGTAGGAATTACTCTTATGGTTTTGGTTTGGGCGTTACTACATACACATACTTTTACACTGGAGTGCAAAACTTAAGGACCGTTCGGCGTTTTCGCCGTAGCTTCGCAATGAAGCAACCTGGATAGATGAATGTTATGCCACAGAGACCTCAGTATGTACGAAACGGGGGAATGAGTAAACACATGTGCAAAAATGAATACTAAAGTGTCCACTGGGACTTTACTAAGAAATGACCGTAAAGCGGTACACACCATGGTGCAGAGCCATCGTTTCCGTAGATGGATTACAGCAAAGAGGTGGTCGTCAGTAAGGAATATGATGTGCCCTAACAGCAATAAATTGTGATAATTGGGCTTGGTACGACCATTCAGCGTAATGCCTAACCAGACGAGCACACGAACACCGCCATACCGATCTCTTTCGGTAATGTCAGCCGGTAGATAACGTGTTCCCAACTCTCTCCAGATCAGCTGACCTCCAGAATAGCTCGTGGTACTGAAACGATTCTCATCCGTGAAGAGTATCTAACCCTTTGCTCTATGGTCCAATCCTTGTGGTCCTTACATCATTGTAATCGGGGTCTCCGATGGGTAGGCTTTAATGGGATGCAAACGCTCAGGTCGTCTGGTAAATAGTCCACCTTTATGTAGACGTCTGGCAATGCTGAATCGTGATGCAGCGCATCATGTGGTCCTCTGCAGTTGCTTCGCGATATTGCCTGCTGTCTGGCGTCGATTACGTTTGGCATGTAGGACAACATATCGGTCATCCCTTGCTGTTGTTTGCCGTGGCCGACCACCACCGACCTTTCTAACAGCTGTTCCTGTCGTTTGGAAGGCCTTCCACGCACGTGAAACAATGCTATGGATCACGCCGAGCTCGTTGGTGACACTCGTTACGGTTCGCCCCTCCTCCAGCTTTTCGATTATTCGACCACGTGTAAAGTCATATAAATGTCTCCGCGTGGACATTTTCTCGTCTGCGACACACTAACAAATCAGTCGAACCTCTTTACAACGCCGCACACTTTCGCTTTTCGCTTCCTGCCTTGCTGCGAGATGCTCCTTAAATCCATTTCTGCACTGTCATGTGACCTTCAACATCACATTTTTGAAAATTGCATACGCATCGTCATTCTACTGATCCGCTTGCGTTATGCAAATCGCCTCAAGCTTGTGTTTCACTGTGCGGCTATAATATGCGGCACTAGTGTCCGTCCTTAAATTTTGCACGCCAGTGTACTACATACTACGTACTTATGTTGCAAATGTAAATGCTTTTCCTCTTCTATACCTCGTACAACAGATATCAAGCAAGGCTCAAATTGATGAGGAAAATAATCGGCGTGTAAAACTTGGCTGGAGAGCTTTTGGAAGAATCAGTACAATTTTCAAGGGCAATATGCCATATGTCGTAAAAGAAAAGTGTTTAGTCAATGCATCCTTCCACGTATTTCATATGGAGCAGATGCATGAACCTTAACTAAAAAAGACATACAAAGACTTTAGACAACTGAAAGCGGCATGGAGAGATGCATGCTTGGTGTAACCAGGAGAGAGAAGAAGAGGAACTCGTGGATAAGAAAAATGATAAGACCGAAAGACAGAGTAAAATCCGTAAAATGGCAATGGGCTGGACATGTTGCCAGAAGAACGGACCACCGATGGACAACTTAAATTTTAGACTGGATTGTAAAGGAATATAAAAATAACCAAGAAGAAGACAACATGGTAGATGGATTGATGAAATCCGAAAGCATGCTGGAGTAACATGAAAGAGGCAGACAATTGTGGGGAAATCTTTGGGAGACCTTCATCCTGCCGTGGATTGATAATGGTTGAAAATGATACTTTTATACAAATAAGGTGGCCTTTGATGTCCAAATATATAAACAAATACTTCAAACTTACTCAGCTCCACCATAGCAACGAATGGTGCTGTAAGTTTGTTTTGGTTTCGAGAAGCTAATAACTCTGCTCAGGCAATTTTGGTTTGGTTGGAGATTTAACGACCACAGTGAGCAACTCTATAGGCTACAAGCATTCGCTCGTCCCTAATATAAGGCCATTGTTTCCAGGGAAGGGAGAAAGAGTCAGTGCCGTAAGACAAATACAACATCCATGCCTTACCGGGTTTCGAACCTGGACCCTTCTCGGACGAATGATCAGAAACCATCGTTTAGACCACTGCGCCGCCAGGGTGAATAAAAAAGCCACTGTTTTAGTCGCTTTAGCCAACGAAGTGAAAACGAAATTATTTCCTTAAAAGAAATGAATCATCCCATTTCAGACACTTATCTTACAGCCCGACTTATCCATTCAAGCTGTAATTAATCAATGCATCCGGTAGCAGATTCGTTTCACTCAGTGAACTTCACCATTTGATTATTTAGCGAGTCAGTGTTCGTTTTGTCAGACGAAAATATTTTTTTGATGCAGGGGCAAAATGCTAAACATTCCAGTTACAGGCCCAGGGCGAGCCTGGAATTTTTTACTTAACTGATGAAAATAAAAAAGCTCTGCCCAAGCAGAACTGTAAGCCATACTTCACCAGAGTGACACATTTAAATTCAAACCCTTACAAAAAAAAAAAATTAAAAAAAATGTAGGAGGCGCCATTAGATCCCAGGATCTAATGGCGCCTCTTCCGTGTTCATCCCCATCGCACTTTCTTGGACTCAAGATATTCCTGCAGAATCTGTAAGGTGAAACTTTTCAGTAAGTAAAATACACGTAGATATTGTTTGGTTTTCACTTCCATACCAGCATTTTATCGAAAGAATGTTGATATTTTTTTGATAAGATGACAAAATGTCATGGATTCCCAAGGTGTATGGATTGCTGATTAAATATTATTTTTAAAATGACGTGCTGTTTTATGGTTCGAAAACGCACGCTTTAATCGTACCAAATTCCATGATGGTAATGAATCTTTTTTTCGTACATTTGTTGCTCCCTATAAGCATTTCTATTTCTTACCTGCTGTTTGTACTCATTTATATGAATGATTAAATCTCTATGGGTTTGCTCAGTTTGTCACATATGTTGTAATCTAATTGTTAAAACGCTAGATCTCTTATGTCATAACTATTTCAGCAAATCTAAGAAAACTGCTGATATTCGTTGGAAATTTGGATTTTTAGTTCGTACACTAAGAACAAAGTCTCCTTGTTTTCCTGGCTACTTCGTAATTATACAGAAATTAAAAAAAAAATCCCACAGCTCGTTTTGTCAATGAAATCTGGGTCTTCAAAATTTTAACATCTCTCCTGTTAGAATGTAAAGAAAAAGTAACATATCTGCAGCGATTTGCTTTTTAATGGAGCCATTTAACACAAAAGTCGTTTTCTTTGTATGAATCCCACACTTACTTTTAGGTTAGACGTAGGTGCAGAAAGGAAATAAAATTAAGTAAAAAGTATCATGATTTATGAAGTATGTATTAGAATGGAAGCCGGAAAAAGTTTATTTTTCTTTAATGCCTGGAATTAAAATTCTGTTGCGAGTTGTTTGATGTGTATTTGAGATTGGCAAACCTAGACTGGCCATGGTTACTGACGTTTATGGAGAACTGGAATGTTGAGTTTCTTTTTTCTTGTAGTACGCTGCTAATACAGCACAGAACATATATATTACACTTCAGATTTAAAAGATATTCAATTTTAGACTTTATTTTCTTTTAAACTCTAAAAAACTTTGAAATGAGAGAGAAATAATTAGTTATTTTTTTCTTCGGTTATACTTTATCAGAAAAAAATAAAAAAAGAACCATGGCAAGACATTCTCATTATCGGCATGTTTCGCTTTTTGAGTATTCAAACTGGGAAAAAAGTAAGAAATGAAAGAGCAGAACTGGGTAATTTATCAAAGAGGGAAAATGAGAAGCTGACAAAGAAAAATCACTAACGTGAACAAAATTTATGTTTTTGATTTTTCCTGAACTTTTGAATTTCAAATGATTGCAACTTTCACAGAAATCTGACGCGTAATTTAAGAGATCTTTAATGGCATGCACTGATTGAAAACTAATTATCGGACGCAAGAACTTGGGCAAGCTTTTAATTAGTCATTTTTTAATATCACCCGGAGAAATTTTCAGCTGATATAAAATAATATCTTAGAGAACTATTTTTTTTATGTTCCTGATTCATACTTTCTCTTTCGAAAAGAAAAAGTAACTTAAAGACTGTCGTCGGTCGATCTTAATGCTGAAACAAAAATGAAAAATGGCGCCACTCGTTTTTGTTTAGCTTCGAGTTTAAACACCACCATGGGACGGGTGAGAGGGACGAGTGACTGTTTATAGCCAGCTGGCTATAAAAAGTCATCCGTCCCTACTTGGGGGCCACTGGTTTCAGGGAGAAAATAGAGCCAGAGGCATGAGGCAGCCAGATGGCTATAAACTGTCACCCGTCCCTACTTAGGAGATGGCTAAAACAGTCACCCGCCTCTATACTTGGGGCCACTGGTTTCAGGGTGAGAACAGAGTCAGTGGCATGGGGCAGCCAGATGGCTATAAACTATCACCCGTCCCTACTGAGGAGATGGCTATAAACTGTCACCCGTCCTTACTTAGGAGATGGCTATAAACTGTCACCCGTCCCTACTTAGGAGATGGCTATAAACTGTCACCCGTCCCTACTTAGAAGATGTCTATAAACTGTCACCCGTCCCTACTTGGGGCTACTGGTTTCAGGGAGAAAATAGACCCAATGGCATGGGGCAGCCAGATGGCTATAAACTGTCACCCTGTCCTTACTTAAGAGATGGCTATAAACTGTCCCCCTTCCTCACTTGGGAGATGGTTATAAACTGTCACCCGTCCCTACTTAGGAGATGGCTAAAACAGTCACCCGCCTCTATACTTGGGGCCACTGGTTTCCAGGGTGAGAACAGAGTCAGTGGCATGGGGCAGCCAGATGGCTATAAACTATCACCCGTCCCTACTGAGGAGATGGCTATAAACTGTCACCCGTCCTTACTTAGGAGATGGCTATAAACTGTCACCCGTCCCTACTTAGGAGATGGCTATAAACTGTCACCGTCCCTACTTAGAAGATGGCTATAAACTGTCACCCGTCCCTACTTGGGGCTACTGGTTTCAGGGAGAAAATAGACCCAGTGGCATGGGGCAGCCAGATGGCTATAAACTGTCACCCGTCCTTACTTAAGAGATGGCTATAAAAACTGTCCGCCTTCCTCACTTGGGAGATGGTTATAAACTGTCACCCGTCCCTACTTAGAAGATGGATATAAACTGTCACCCATCCCTACTTGGGGCCACTGGTTTCAGGGAGAAAATAGAGCCAGTGGCATGTGGCAGCCAGATGGCTATAGACTGTCACGCGTCCCTATTTAAGAGATGGCTATAAACTGTCACCCGTCCCTACTTAGAAGATGTCTATAAACTGTCACCCGTCCCTACTTGGGGCCACTGGTTTCAGGGAGAAAATAAAGCCAGTGGCATGTGGCAGCCAAATGGCTATAAACTGTCACCCGTCCCTACTTGGAGCCACTGGTTTCAGGGAGAAAATAGACCCAGTTGCATGAGGCAGCCAGATGGCTATAAACTGTCACCCGTCCCTACTTGGGGCCACTGGTTTCAGGGAGAAAATAGAGCCAGTGGCATGGGACAGCCAGATGGCTATGAACTGTCCTCCTTCCCCACTTAGGAGATGGCTATAAACTGTCACCTGTCCCTGCACAGAAGATGGCTATAAACTGTCACCCGTCCCTACTTGGGGCCACTGGTTTCAGGAGAAAATAGAGCCAGTGGCATGCGGCCGCCAGACGGCTATAAACTGTACCCTTCCCCACTTACGAGAGGGCTATAAACTGTCACCCATCCCTACTTGGGGCCACTGGTTTCAGGGAGAAAATAGAGCCAGTGGCATGTGGCAGCCAGATGGCTATAGACTGTCACGCGTCCCTACTTAAGAGATGTCTATAAACTGTCACCCGTCCCTACTTAGATGTCTATAAACTGTCACCCGTCCCTACTTGGGGTCACTGGTTTCAGGGAGAAAATAGAGCCAGTGGCATGTGGCAGCCAAATGGCTATAAACTGTCACCCGTCCCTACTTGGGGCCACTGGTTTCAGGGAGAAAATAGACCCAGTTGCATGAGGCAGCCAGATGGCTATAAACTGTCACCCGTCCCTACTTGGGGCCACTGGTTTCAGGGAGAAAATAGAGCCAGTGGCATGGGACAGCCAGATGGCTATGAACTGTCCTCCTTCCCCACTTAGGAGATGGCTATAAACTGTCACCTGTCCCTACTTAGAAGATGGCTATAAACTGTCACCCGTCCCTACTTGGGGCCACTGGTTTCAGGGAGAAAATAGAGCCAGTGGCATGCGGCAGCCAGACGGTTATAAACTGTACCCTTTCCCCACTTAGGAGATGGCTATAAACTGTCACCCGTCCCTACTTGGGGCCACTGGTTTCAGGGAGAAAATAGAGCCAGTGGCATGGGACAGCCAGATGGCTGTAAACTGTCCCCCTTGCCCACTTAGGAGATGGCTATAAACTGTCACCTGTCCCTACTTAGGCCCACTGGTTTCAGGGAGAGAAGAGAACCGACATAAGGAATGCCAGATGGCTATAAATAGGCACCTGTCCCTACCTGGGGCCACTGGTTTCAGGGAGAGAAGGGGAATGCCAGATAGCTATGAATGGCATGGGGGAATGCCAGATGGCTATAAATAGGCCCCTGTCCTTACCTGGGGCCACTGGTTTCAGGGAGAGAAGAGAACCAGTGGCATGGGGCAGCCAGATGGCTATAAACTATCACTCGTCCCTACTTGGGGCCACTGGTTTCAGGGAGAAAATAGAGCCAGTGGCATGGGACAGCCAGATGGCTCTAAACTGTCCCCCTTGCCCACTTAGGAGATGGCTATAAACTGTCACCCGTCCCTACTTAGAAGATGGCTATAAACTGTCACCCGTCCCTACTTGGGGCCACTGGTTTCAGGGAGAAAATAGAGCCAGTGGCATGAGGCAGCCAGATGGCTATAAACTGTCACCCGTCCCCACTTAAGAGATGGCTATAAACTGTCACCCGTCCCTACTTGGGGCCACTGGTTTCAGGGAGACTGAAGAGAACCGACATAAGGAATGCCAGATGGCTATAAACTGGCACCTGTCCCTACTTGGGGCTACTGGTTTCAGGGAGAGAAGGGGAATGCCAGATGGCTATGAATGTCATGGGGAATGCCAGATGGCTATAAATAGAGCACCTGTCCTTACCTGGGGCCACTGGTTTCAGGGAGAGAAGAGAACCAGTTGCATGGGGCAGCCAGATGGCTATAAACTGTCACTCGTCCCTACTTGGGGCCACTGGTTTCAGGGAGAGAAGAGAACCAGTGACTTGGGGAATGCCAGATAGCTATAAATAGGCACCTGTCCCTACCTGCGACCACTGATTTCAGGGAGAGAAGAGAACCAGTGGCATAGGGCAGCCAGATGGCTATAAACTGTCACCCGTCCCTATTTGGGAGATGGTTTGTTTCAAGCAAATTTCAATAAATACGTTTCAGGGGGCGCATTTATACACGCCATTTAATTTAAAAGTAGAAGTGTTATATAAAAAATAAAGAAATGTATCTCTACTTCTGTATGTAATACTCTTCTAGATGCATTATCGCTATACAAATAGCTACAGAATAATAAAGGTTTGATTACCGTTAACTTGAACGATCCTACCTTGAGCAACTCTTTGAGAGATAAACAGTCTCCCTTACGTAATTTAAGTACACTGGTTACAAGAACTCGACAGAGTCAACGACGTGAGAAAAACATACCAGTCATGCTTGTAGCGGGACTCGAACCTGTGCGTCTCTCGGACGGTTGGGCAAAAACCAACGTTTCGGACCAGTTAGCAACCGGGACGACATGATTTTCCTGTCTGATTTTGTTCGTATGATACTTGCGCTCCTCGAAAGCGCACTAAAAAAAATATTTCGGACAAAACAGACGTCCACCTGGCCAATATTTTGTTTATATTTTCTCCTTAACTGCTGTACAGTTTTTCTTTCATGTATGCCGCAGGTATGTGCTGCCTTTCTCTCTATCTCGTTGGCTGTAGACAAGGAACTGAAAAATTCCTTTTGCATCAATAGGAAATGAAGCGTTCTGAATGTTCACGTTTCTAGTTCTCGAAACTCTGTTTTTGCAATACTTATCGGAGAATGATTGATGCTGATGTAAGCATGACCAAGATTTTCCATGCGTCGTTTATTAACCCCACTTTTCTTAGGATACCCACTTCTCATCTAAATGCCTTTAAAGCACATTTACATTTGTTCCCATAACGGATGAGAGAGACAATATACGAAAACTTGAAAATTTCGTCGTCCAGGAGAAGAAATCGAACTCGCGTCTCCCGGATAGCGTCCGAGTATGCTAACCACTGCACCACTCAGTACGACCAAGTCTCAAGTTTTCTCGTCATGATCTCTGAAATACTTGAGACTTGGTCGCTCTGGGTGGTTAGCATACTCGGGCGCTGTCCGTGAGACGTGGATTCGATTCCTGCTCCAGGACGACGACATTTTCAAGTTTTGAGATATTATCTGACTTACCATTCATGTCATATTTACACCAATAGACGGATTCACGACTTCCAAATTTGTATTGTACAATAGTGTAATCCCGTATTTCCTTCATTGATGAGAGAGATTAGAAATTTATGTACAGGATTTTAGGAAGGGGATGTCTGACCCAAAATCTTAAACAACCCTCAGAAGTAGGAAGCTAGGAGATTTGTGCTAGAGTGCACGACAGGAAAGTCACACGGAAGCGAGATAGAAAGGGGGGAGGAAGGTGTTCTTATTTATAACTGGGAGAGGGGGTGCAGTACCCTGTGGGTAAGACGGTTTAAAGTGTCCATCCGACACACGGCGGATATTTAGTAGTTCGAGCGTTCGTACCTGCCGGGATCGATCCTGAGACTTTTCCGTGGCAGTCACGAACGTTGACCACTAGGTCATTCGCAGCCCAGTACGACCTTTGAAAGCAAAGTACGTGCTTATATAACTATTACATCCTTACATCCGTCCGTCCGTCTGTGGACATCGTTTCTCTGAAACTAATAGTCCGATCTGGAAAAATTAATTTTGCAGTCGAAAGCCTGAACTGTAAGAACGACGGTCTAGATGCTTTAACTTTTTTTTTTTGGTGTATAATTTTACTTCTAGGAGGTGTAAATGCCCATGCGTTAAATATGAAATATATTTTAGCCGCTCCGGTGGCGCAGTGGTCTAAGGCGCTGGCCTCTGATCATTCGTCCGTAAGGGGTCCGGGTTCGAATCCCGGTCAGGCATGGATATTGTGTTTGTCTTACGGCACTGGCTCTCTCCCTTCCCTGGAACCAGTGACCCTAAATTAGGGACGGGCGACTGCTTATAGCCCATTGAGTTGCTCACGGTGGTCGTTAAACCTCCAAAAAAAAAAAAAAAAAAAAAAAAAGAAATATATTTTACTCTATATAATTGCTTCAATAAAACCTACTAAAAAAATCTTTTTAGCTTACGATACCTTTTACCAAGAACAATTTACATACAGTTTCTATTTGAAATAATGCCTGGTGTTACCACTAAGGGCGTAAATGTATATTGCATTTTCTCCGAAATATCTGCATCTAAAAATCGGATTTTAAAAATTGTTTTTGCGTTAGAGAAGGGGTTTACAAACTTTTTGAGACCGCGCCGCCCTTCACACGTCACAGAAATACTTGCAACTTGTTCAACACCTCGTTTTTTATTTAAAAACTTCTCCATTATCATAAATTAACACACGGTAACATAGAAATGACTACGTTCACAGTTATTAAAACACAGCTGTTCAGTTCTAACGAATGTTTATACACGCTGCATATGTACCCAATGAAGACTGCGTAGTAAACTAAGCGCCCAACAATGCGGCGGCAGAACGTTATTATCGCTTGACCCTGCCATTTTGCTCAGTCCATTTTCAGACTGCAGGGGAAGCTAGATCCGCACGATGTCACACCAACAGCATTACAGTCTGGAACTATGAAGGGAGCGCTTTCACAACAAGAAACATGATGTGTTTTCTTTCTTCTCTAACATTCTTTCTTGCAATTCATTCTTTCAAATATGTGCACGTCTTGAGAATTTGCATATTGCGTTTGACTATAAAATATGAGTTTAGTTTTTCCATATAGTCGCGACGTCCAGGACCAAGACCGACGACGCACAGATTGGGAGGGAACCTCTGCGCTAAAGATCCTGACGTTGAATATTTGGCATGCATTTTACCATACTTTATGACAAAATACTTTGCCACTAGGGGGAGGGGGGTAGTGTAAGGGAAAGTATCTGTTTGAAACATTTTGCAGTCGTATCTTCACATCTGAAAATGTAACCGAAAAACTTCGGTTTCAGTAAGAGTAGAACGGAAAACATTGGTGTGCTTCCCCCCCCCTTTTTTTTTTCTTCAAAATAATATTCAGTTTTCCTCCTAAGTGTGCAAATGTAAATCAAATTATTGTTATGATGATATCTCCACTTCTACACTGTTAACAATTTCGGCTGTAGATTGGTTCAAAAATTGGTGCAGCTGGGGAACCATGTTGTTGTTTTGTTGAAGCCATAAAATGGTGTATCTTTTCTCAGAAAGTGGTGCAGCTGGTGTAGCAACAATTTTTGGGGCAGCCTACCACAAAAGTTTTAACAGTGAACATTGCCCACCCAACTTGATGGCTAGCCCAAACCCAGCGTTCTGATGACGCAGTCAGAGGGCGGCCCACTGTTATTACAGACAGATTTCTGATGAGTTTCTTTGGCGCCACCTGGTGGCCGAGTGGTCTAAAATTCTAGCGTTTGGGGAGTGGTCTAAGACTCTTGCTTTTGGCGAGTGGTCTAAGACTCTTGCTTTTGGCAAGTGGTCTAAGACTAACTTTTGTAGCACCACTTTTTGGTGCTACCTACCACAAAATATTTAACAGTGTAAGAGTCCAATAAGAAAACAGTAAAGATGACACCCTAATTTTCGGTTGTAATAAGCACGTCTTTTGATTCCCTTCCGACACGGATAAAATTTATCCAAGTTACTCAAAGTCAGTGGAACCAGTTAGAAAAAATCAACCGGATTTCAATTATACATAAAACATCCAGAAATAGAAACATGTACTTACTTCCACAAGCGGCAAAAAAGTATGTTACGAAAATTAATAAATCGCCCAACAAAAGTCTTTCGTAGCAGAAGGAAGGCATCAGAGACAAAGAGATTTTCAAATCGAACTGTTAAAAGAAGAAATATAGAAAGAAACATGACATAACTCTACGCCTTCTAGCTGGAGAATTCTGCATGATGGAAAAGTTCAAAATAGATGAAAAGTATTCTTCATGATAAAAGTTATGCTAAGGAAAAATAACTGTTCAAATACGTCTCCCCGAGGCAGAGAAAACTTCAAAAAATGTTTTGACATTTACGCATGCTAGCGGAAAAGATGTGCATTATTTAAAGAGTATAATGCTTCCCATCTTTATTGTACCGAATAGCATACAATAAAAAAAGAAATTTCTCAATAAGGTTTTCAGAAGCGGAGATACAACTGCAAACAGGAGTACACAAACGCCACCTGGCGACAGATCTATGAATTACAAACATTTCCTTAAGTAAACACCTAAAGTCTTCCACAAGATAAATTGTATCCGGTATTGAAAGAATTTTTTAAATTGCACATATAGAAGCAGATATATTGAGAAAAACAAATTAAACATTTGCGCCACCTAGCGGTGCATTTGTTCAATATTTTGGTAAGGAAATAAACACAAAGGGTTTTTTCTTCATAGTATCTGACTAAAAAAGAATTTTTCCAATTGGGTTTTTAGTCCTTCAGGTATTGCTGAAAATGGAAGCGTGAACTTACGACCTCTAGCGGCTTACTTGTGCGTTAAGAAAAATTTAAAATTATATGAAAAACATTTTGCACCAGAAATGCTCTCCAACAAAGAAATGATTTTTCAAATAGGACTCTTAGAAGGAAAGATAACGACAAAAACATGATATACATTTGCGCAAGCTGGCGGAAAAATAACATATTATTTTAATAAGAAAGTATTCTTAAAGGATTTTCTGAGGAGAAGCGGTACCGGTCCACGAAAGAGTTTTTTTCAACGAGTTTTCAGAAGCTTAGATTTTGCCACAAATGCACCAGAAGCAGAAAAAGAACACACTTACGCCTCCTGGTGACCACACTATTCTTTAACAAAAATTATATGCAAAACATTTCCTATCAGGAACTGTATCCGATGTATGCAAAAATTTTCAGATCGTACTTTTAGAAGCAGAATTATCGGAGAAAACGCATTTTACCTTTACGCCCTCTTGCAGAAAATCTATAAATTACTTGAAAAACAGACTGCGCCTGAAATAGTGTTCCGTATAAATGGCATAGGAAGGAAAAAAAATTCATCAGATATTTTGAAGCAAATATATGGAACACAACGTATTTTGAATTCGATATCATTTGCATTTACGTCCTCTAGCGGCAAAGTTGTGCATCATAAAAGAAACCCGCGGAAGGCGTGGATCATCATTCACACATTTCAAGTTTCTCAATACAAAAATAATATTTCAAATCAGACTGATAGTTCCAGAGATATGGTGCCCACAGGCGGACGGACAAAGTGATAACATAAGCACAATCATTTTTTATAAAAGACGTGCTAAAATGATACAGTTAATGTTTGTCTCGAAGAATGTTTTTAATATAGAGTAGATTCCAGTTAATACACATCATGGCTTCGGCCCAATTTAGCGGCTGCCTCAGTTATACAAAGCTTTACTTCGAGGAGCTAATCTGGAATGTTCTTCAAGAATTGTACCATATAAACGGCTGTCCTGATTAACAGATGGCTCAGTTAACCGGATTGTACTGTATTTGCCAATTTTTGTACCACGCAATTTTTCCACTAGGGGTGTAAGTGTTCTTTTTTGTTTATACCATAGTTGAAACCGTATCTTCGTTTCTAAGAATCCGATTTTAAATATCCTATTTGTTTTAGATATCTCCCGTTGTGAGAAATGTTTTGTAAGTGTTCGTTTCTACTTGTACCATACTTGGAACCGTATCTTCGTTTCTAGGAACCCGATACGAAAAATCCCATTTGTCTTGTATATCTTCCTTTATGAGAAATGTTTTGCAAGCGTTCATTCTATTTGTACCATACTTGGAAACGTATCTTCGTTTCTAGGAACCCGATACGAAAAATCCCCTTTCCCTTGAATATCTTCCGTTATGAGAAATGATTTGTGTTTGTTTTTACTTTCACCCTACTTGGAACCGTATCTTCGTTTCTAAGAACCCAATTTAAAAAATCCCCTTTGCTTTGGATTTCTTCCGTGATGAGAAATGGTTTCTATTTTTACCATACTTGCTTCTAAGAACTCGATTTGAAAAATCCCCTATGCCTTGGATATCTTCCGTTATGAGGAATGTCACGTAAGTGTTCATTCTATTTGTACCATACTTGGAACCATATCTTCGTTTCTGAGAACCCGATTTGCAAAATCCCCTTTGTCTTGGATATCTTCCGCTATGCGAAATGTTTTGTACGTGTTCGTTTCTATTTGTACCATACTTGGAACTGTATCTTCGTTTCTAAGAACCCGATTTTAAATATCCCCTTTTCCTTGGATACCTTCCGTTATGAGAAATGTTTTGTGCACAATTTGTGAATTTTCGTCACAGCATACCAGCCGCTAGTGTCCAGAAGTAGTTATTTGTATTTATAAATGTTACAGAGATTGTGTGTTGGAATCTGGTTAAAATTTTTTCTTTTTCTTCTTTCTGTTACTGGTTCAATACGCTATGAGGAATACTCTTTACATTGCGCATTTCAAATTATGCGCACATTTTCTCTCGGAGGCGAAAATGCGTTCCCGTTTTCGCTGAATTTTTTCTTTAAAAACTAATTTAAAAAAATTTTTTTTTTTGTATATATCGGAAGGAATTTAAAATGTGCTCGCTACACCCGAGAATTTAGTTTGATGTTTTTTTTTATTCCGGTAAAGGAAAGCTCTTTAGCTTTTCTGCACATCTTCCCTTTCTTTAGACACACAGTTCTTCGGAATTTATATATGTATTTATTACTATATTTCTGTCTGTGCTTTTAGAAGAAAAACAGTGTTTTAGTTATTTCATTCTTTTCTTTTAAACATGATGTTTGAAGTGATTGTAGTATATATTTTAACTTTAGGTGATAAATGCATTCTTATGATATCTGCGCTTCTGCAAGGCTGAGTGTAAATAATTCATTTATCATATGAAAGTAAATATGACAAACATTTCCTTGTTTTTTTTTTAGTACAGAGTTTTAGCTTTTGATGGTAGTAACGCGTAACATTATTAAACAAAGGACACGATACGATGCATCGCTGGATTTTATCCAAATATATCACTCCAGTGTCCCCAAATTTGCTAGAATACTCCTCGTGAATGTAAAATGCTGAGGAATATTTTAAATTTCAGGCTTCTTTTAGCTCATCATAGTTTGAAATACGAATGTATGTCAAAGAATGACGTGGTTGATGACCGCTTATACACTGACGGAAAAAAATCCCAACACGACGAAAAAATAGCTGTAGAGCAATGAAATGGTGGCAATACATTTGTATAGGTAACATATTTAATCGATTAAGGTTTCAAGATCACAGCTTAATGTAAGCGCGAGAAGAGCCATTTTAAATGTGAAATGCTGGTACATTAATATCCGGTGTAACCGCCAGAATGTTGAATGCAAGCACGCAAACGTTCATGCATTGTGTCGTAAAGGTGCTGGATGTCAGTTTGTGGGATGGAGTTCCATGCCTGTTGCACTTGGTCGGTCAATACAGGGACGGTTAATGCTGGTTGGGGGTGACGCTGGAGTTGTCGTCCAATGATGTCCCATACGTGCTCGATTGGTGAAAGATCTGGTGATCTAGCAGACCATGGCAACATGTCGACACTCTGTAGAGCATATTGGGTTACAACAGCGGTATGCGGGCGAGCGTTATCCTGTTGGAAAACACCCCCTGGAATGCTGTTCATGAATGGCAGCACAACAGGTTGAATCACCAGACCGACGTACAACTGCGCCGTCAGGGTGCGTGGGATAACCACGAGCGTGCTCATGCTGTCATAGGAAATTGCTCCCCAGACCATAACTCCAGGTGTAGGTCCAGTGTGTCTAGGCCGCAGACAGGTTGGTCGCAGGCGCTCACCTGGACTCCTTCTAACCAACACACGGCCATCACTGGCACCCAGGCAGAACCGGCTTTCATCAGAAAACACAACAGATCTCCACTCCGTCCTCCAATGAGCTCTAGTTTGACACCACTGACGTCGCAAACGGCAGTGGTTTGGAGTAAGTGGAATGCACGCTACAGGGCACCTGGCTCGGATCTGTTATTCAAGTAACCGATTTGTAACAGTTCTTTGTGTCACTGTGGTGGCAACTGCAGCTCGAATTGCTGCCGCAGACGCGGTACGATGCGCGTCTGCGGTCTTCCCTCTCAGTAGTGCCACGTGGCCGGCTGGAACCCGGTCTTGTTGAGGCAGTACCTTCCCTTGACCACCGCTGCCAACAATCATGCACAGTGGCTACATTCCTACCAAGTCGTTCTGCAATATTGCGGAAAGAAAATCCACCTTCTCGTAGCCCTATTACACGACCTCGTTCAAACTCCGTGAGCTGTTAATAATGGCTTCTTCGTCTTCTTAAAGGCATTCTTGACTAACATCAACACCCTACGTCGAATCTCAACGATAACTAACGCTCACGAACGTTACAGCGCGTATTTACAGCAAACCTGCTTTGCATGTTCCAAGGGGCGCTACTAGCGCCACACGTATGCGTCAAGCGCGAGATTTGCATAGACGTCATCTTACAGATGTACTCTCACCGTCTACCAACTGTCGTTTATCTAACACAACCCCTTCTTGGTGTTGGGATTTTTTCCGTCAGTGTATATTTAAAAATTTATACGGTGTATTAAAAAAAAATATTTAATGGGACCAATAAGACACATCCGACCAAAAGAATGACGATCTTGGAAGTCTCCATGCGTAGTTTAATTTTTTGGGTATCTAAACTTAACGTTATATTTTTCGAAGTATTTTCACTTCTAAAACCTGGATTGCAAAAACGTCTGTCGCTTCGGATAGCTTGAAAAATCGGCAAAAATGTTCATAAATTTCTTTTCATGCACAATGATACGGAATCTGAGGTTTTCATCTACCCAAAGAACTATTTGGAACTACCCTTCCATGGAAAACAGCTTCAAAACGATTTTCATGCATTTTTCAGATGCAAAATATTTCCCTACCAGATGGCGAAAATTTACATTTTCATTTGTCTTATGAAGTATCTATTTCCATAGACTGCGTTAAAACAAATTCTTTTAATACTGAATAGCTGAAGTTGGTGTTGTCAAATATAATGTTTTTGCAGATATACAAAATTTTACCACTTATGAGATATTAATATGCACTGAGATACCAGTTTATAAAGGCGCACCTGTTCTCGTCACATAAATGGCTCATTGCAGCACGTAAGGCGGTACTTGACTACGGCGTGCGATAAAAATCAGGCAGACCAATTCATTCAGCGACAGATGCCATTCGATTGAGGGGTCGAAATAGACAAAACAAGTGATCTGAGGGACTTTGTACGCGGCATGTTAGCTGGAGCATCTCCCAGACGGGCATCTTCCTGCTGTTTTTAATTATAATTACGGTTCTTATAACTGCTTTTAATAACAGTAATATCAAATTGCCTTCAAAGTTTCTCCAATTCGCCCTTACTGACAAGAACAAAATCACCAGGTTGATGAAATTTTAAACGTTTTACTTCTTATTTTTCGGCGGGGAAAAAAATCTACATTCATGTTTTTTTCTTCCCTAAAATTGAAATTTTTGAATTTAGAAAAACAAACAAAAAAACTTTGTTCTTGTAATAATGAAAGTTTAACATCACCACTGTGTTCACTCTTCACACAGCTACAAGTAAAACACAAGAGCTGCACTGGTCACTGGCGCTGGCTTATTACTATTCGTCCGAGAAGGGTCCGGGTTTGAATCCCGGTGAGGCATAGATATTATATTTGTCTTACGGTACTGGCTCTCTCACTTCCCTGGAACCAATGACCCTAAATTAGGAACGGGCGACGGCTTATAGTTAATTGAATTGTCCACGGTGGTCGTTAAAAATTCAATAAAACACACACACAAGTGGACTTCATCCTTTTACTACTTCATCCTTTTTTGCAGCTGAAGTGGTCACATCACATGGAGAAGTAATAGCATTTCGTCCATGTCATGTGCGTCTCCAAAATTTTCAAGCTCCAGCTATGGGGCAGTGATGTTTCGAATTATCACCATTGAGACATTCAACGCATGCGCGCTGATCCAGACTTCTTGAGCACCGAGGAGCCTTCATTGGTGCGTTGCAAACTACGCCATACCATTATGGGGATCATTCGCGGTTTTCCCTTGTAGTAACGTTTTCTTTGACGAAGAAGGCTCAATGGCGATGCGAGACAGGAGTGAGAGAGAAAGCTAAAGGAAGTTAAAGTTGACTTAAAGTGATTATATCTACGGATAATTTCTGTGTATCACTATTAAAAAAAAATAAAATAAAAAAGACGCTTTGGCTTTTAAACTTCGGGTGGGGATGGACCCTACTATCTTCTTGCTAAGGATTGCCCCTAATCAGAGGTATCAAATGGCACTGAAAACATGATCGTTTGTTAGTGTAGAACATTCCCAACATGGTCAATACGTGGTACATTCGAAGATGACCCTCGACACACCAATGATGAATTCTTCAGTACTTTGCTGGGTTCTGGCCCGTCTACTCGCTTGTATGATACTCGCAAGTCTCCTTTGACCCCTATAATCCGCCAGCTGTTTTGGTCCACAGGATCGTCGATTTCTGGACGTTTTTTGCATGTCGTACCATTCAAGCGGCGAACTCTTGTTATGGTTGATTCATGTAAAGATCAGGAGGCCGGCCGCTTTGGAGATGCTCGAACCGAGATGTTTGGTTCCATCCACATCCATTTATAGCCGGAGGTGGTCGCTGGCGTGCCAGTTGTACAGCTATCATGGACTACACGTGTTCAATCGTCGACATATCCGGAGACCGCGCGGGCCAAGGAAGACATGGCACATGGTGGAGATCCAGGAATTCTTGCACGTTACGTGACACATTAAGTCGCGCATGTCGGTAAATGTCCCCAAACAGTCCCTGAAGGTGTGGTATAACAACAGGTTTCAACATCTCAGTGATGTGACGATGGTGGTTCAAAGTACCGGTAATTCGGACGAAGCGCGTGCGGGAGTAGAATCCAATGGCGCCCCATACCATAAAGACGAGTGCCAGGCCTGTATGGCGCAGCATAATTCAGGACTTACTCAACCTGTCGTCCTGGTACCGCCATACACGGATTCGTCCATCATGGTACTGCAAACTGAAGCGGGATTCGTTGGAAAACGGAATGTATTCACATTCGTTCCTCCATGCTCGTTATTCTTGGCATAATTGTAGCCGTAGACGCCGGTGCTGTACAGTAAAAGGTAGATGAAGCAATGCGTGCCGTGCACGTAGGTGTGTTCGTGACTTTGCTACCCCCTGACGCCATATTCTCCCCACCGTGGAAGCATGCCGTCCCACTCGAGCGCCGATGTCTCGGAGTGATGAACCGCAATCCCGAAATACGACAATTCTCCCGCGATCGACGTCGGAAACCTGCTGGTAGGGCTGCCGTTGTCTTCGACGAGGCATGCTGCAGCTGTTCATGGCCCGGAACTGCGAGAAAACACATTTCGAGTGCTTAACACCGGCATCTTGCTCACCTCTTTTATACGACTTCCAGGGAGCGTTACAGTTCCATATGAGCTACCCGGTTAATCATTTACATATGTGCCTGTGTTCTGCCCTTCTGCCAACATTTCGAGCCCCTGGGATACGATCTTCCTAGTGTTGCACTTATAACGGCCAGCAGTGTATAAGTAGCAGTGACATTAACTATTGTTGAGTTACTTCGTTGAGACAGCTTTCAAAATCAGATTTCAACAATGGTGTTGATAACTTCCGTTACACATTTTCGTTACATGGAAATTTTGTACTTGGGATTTATTTTATTACTGTTGGGAAAGATGCATGGCATCGTTCTCACATTTTGTACTATTACTAGAGCTGATCGGCTATCGTAGGCTATGGCTCCCCAGACCATAATGCCTGTAGTGGTGGAGGGGTGGCGCTCGATAACGAATTTGGGATTGTGCCGTTGATCCGGGGACCTCCACACCCGGACACAATGATCATCTGTCCCCAAAACGAAGCGGCACTCACCGCTAAACACCACACGCCGCCAGTTTGTGGCCTTCCACGTCGCTCTGGCCTGGCACCACTGCACACGGAGCCGGCGATGTTACGGTGTTAATGGCAGCACACGTAAGGGGCGCTGGGATCGCAGATTCGCTTCTGCGAGGCGTCAGAAAATGGTTCGTGGTAACACAGGGGCCGCTACATCTGCCTGCATAGTGGACCGGGTCCCCGTGTGATCGGTTCGTGCCTGGCGCACGATCCGTCGATCCTCTCTACCGGTGGTCTTCCTGGTCCGTCCGGAGCCGCTCCGCCGTGTGACAGTGCCGTCACGTGTCCACCGCTCCCACACACAGTCGGACGGCGGTATGGTCAGAACGATTCACGTGGCGGGCTGTACGGTGCGCCGACCACCCTGCGGTTTTCAGTCCGATGATCAGTCCTCTCTCAAAGTCCGTAAGTTTCGTAAATCGAAGTCTCTGGCATCTACTCGGCATTCTTGTCACTTTGTACTCTTGCTTGCGTCGGCCGGTGCTGTTCGCTTTCATGGGGCATCGACTACACGCCGGTTTATAAGGCTGCCGGTTCCTACTTGCAGCGCCACCACAGGGTGTGTGGTCATGCGCAATCGC
The DNA here is from genome assembly GCA_039090855.1 of Macrothele yani. Classification (NCBI taxonomy): domain Eukaryota; kingdom Metazoa; phylum Arthropoda; class Arachnida; order Araneae; family Macrothelidae; genus Macrothele; species Macrothele yani. The sequence goes on from CM077025.1 coordinate 135,179,427, forward strand.
ACCAAACGTGGATCATTTGCATACCAGCACGCACTCTAGCTATGTGCAAAGTTTCGCGGTTGTAGCATGTTTTCCTCTAGGTGTGCCAATTTCATTTCCGTGAGTGTATATCAGATCAGATCATATGTAGAGGATTTTAAGAAGGGAGTCCCTGACCCCAGCAGGTCTTTAACAACCTTTAGAAGTAGGAAGTTAGGAGATTTGGGATAGAGTGATTGACAGGAAAGTCACACGGAAGCGAGGTGGAAAGGGGGAGGAAGACGCCCTTATTTATGACGGGGGGCAGTACCCGTGATCCGGCGGCTTAACGTGCCCATCCCACGCACGGCGGATATTTAGTGGTTCGAGCGTTTGTAACTTACTGGGATCGAACCTGAGACTTCTCTGTAGGAGTCACGAACATTGACCAGTAGGTCAATGTTCGTGACTGCTATAGAGTGTATATATATAAACACTATCTACCAACAAGAAATTGGACACCTGTGATAGTAAAGGAAAACGAAGTTTATTCACCTTCAACAGTTGGTGGAGCCTCCACGAGCGGCGATTACAGCTGCGACCCTCCGCGGCATACTCTCAGCCAGGCGTTGTACGACGGCTAGCGGTATTTTCTTCCACTCGGCTTGGAGAAGACAGGTCAGTTCCTTCACCGATTTCGGACGGTGGGGGTACCCCTTAAGTCGACGCTCCAACTCGTCCCAGTGGTGCTCGATAGGGTTAAGGTCCGGGCTCTGCGCAGGCCAGTCCATTCGATTAACCCCATGGTGGACCTCGCAACATGACAGGTGGCATTGTCATCCTGAAAGTAACATGGGTCCGCCCCGTAAAACTGCCACAATGTAGGAAGCGCATGGTCATCCAAAATGGTGCAGTAGGTCTCGGCTTTGAGTCTACTAGGAATTGCGACCAAGGGTCCCGTGCCATACCAGGAGAAACACCCCCATAGCATAATTCCACCTCCGCCAACTTCACAGTTGGCACAATACATTCCGGCAGGAGGTGTTCTCCAGGCAGACGCCAAACCCAGACCCTGCCATCCGAACGGTAGAGGGTGAACCTTGATACGTCGCTCCAGAGAACATGTTTCCACTGTTCAACGGTCCACTGTCGACGTTCTTTGCACCACGTTAGCCGAGCAGCGCTATTGGATTTGGTGATCAAAGGCTTGTGGGCGGCAGCACGGCCATGATAACCGAGCAGATGGGCTTCCTTACGGATAGTATTCATCGAAGAACACTCCCGGATGCCTGTTGAAACTCCTCGCGGATGTGGTCCATCGATTTAGTGCCGTTCTTCCGAATTTTTCAGGCCAGCACCCGTCGGTCTCTAACTCCCAGTTTTGTAGGTCTGCCGGGTCGGGACACATTCCGACAGTCACCTCTCATCTTCCACTTGCGAATCACGTAGGCCACTGTCGATTTTGGGTACTTCAACTCGCTGGATATGTCACGTACGGATCGGCCATTTCTGTGATACCCGACGATTACACCTTTCTCGAAATCAGAGAGCTCCAAACTGCGTGGCATCTTGCATGCGACTGGTTGCGTTGTTGTTTCGCACATGATTTTTAACGGCGGGGGCCGTGACGGGTATCAGGACCGCAAATATCGTCGATTGCAGGGGTGTCCAATTACTTGTTGGTAGATAGTGTATATATATATATATATATATATATATATATATATATATATATATATATATATATATGTAAGGTCAGGTGATGCGTAACATCACAGCCTCTCCTTGACAAATGTCAACCCCGCCTTCTCGTGGTGCATCCTGTTCCCACTAAAGGGGCTCTGACGACCGCCAATAGCGGTATAACTATACCATCGGGATCAGAGGAAATGCTATCCCACACTCACCAACCCGCTTGGCCAGCGTGGTGAGTTATGGCCAAACACCTCCAAAATGACTCTACAACTTAAATCTTGGCCCTCAGTCTCCGGCAGCTGGAATGTACCTGGCCAAGGCAGCGGCCAATGCGACATGAAGGCAGAGGGTGCTAAGAATCCCCGGAGGACCGGACTAGGCTGCCATTTGATGCTGACCTTGGCTACCTATAACGGACGCTCCCTATCTTCTGATTCAAGGCTTCTTGAATTGGAAGAGGAACTACAAAGGATCAAGTGGGACATCGTCGGGCTAAGTGAGGTAAGGAGAAAAGGAGAAGATCTCATTGAACTGAAAAGTGGACATCTCTTCTATTATCGTGGGACAGATACTGGCAGAACTAGTGGTGTTGGATTTATAATAAACAAGAAACTGAAGGATAAAGTGGTAGAAGTTGAAAGTTCCTCTGACAGAGCTGCACGACTCGTTATCCAACTATCGAGAAGATACCAGGCTCAGATTATTCAAACTTATGCACCCACCACAAGTCATCCTGAAGAAGAAATTGAAGAATTTTATGAGGAAATTCGTCATCTAAATAATAAAGGTAAGCAGCACTTGAAGATAATTATGGGAGATTTCAATGCAAAAATAGGGCAACGGCAACAGAATGAAACTTCAGTAGGTAAATTCGGTCACGGCAACAGAAACCAGCGTGGAAATACTCTCGTTGAGTTTGCAGAGGCAGAAGGATTTTTCATCTTGAACTCCTTTTTCAAGAAAAAGCCACACAGGAAATGGACATGGAGACATCCAATTGGGACGACAAGTGAAATTGATTTTATTATGTGTAACAAAAAATTCATCATCGAAGACTGCAGTGTGCTGAACAAGTTCAACACAGGTAGTGACCATAGATTGGTGAGATGCAAGATGCACCTCAACACTAAACTGGAACGTGGCAAGCTCATAAGACAAACAAAATGTATTGACATAACCAACCTTAAAAAACACCATAATACTTTCAAGTTGGAACTGAAGAACAGATTCTCTGCTTTAGAAGGCCTAACATCGGAAGAAGTGGATATTTCGGAAGTTAACAGAAAAGTAACCAAAGCTCTAATGGAAACAGCAACAAAATTAGCTGGGTCTAAGAACAAGTTGCATGTGAACAAATTATCAGGAAAAACCAAAATGTTGATGCAAAAAAGAAGAGAGATGAGGACAACTAAAGAAGATGTGACTTCCAAAGTGGAATATATAGAGCTATGCAAGACAACACGAAAACGTATCACTGAAGACGTAAGGAAATTCAACTGTGAGCTAGTGAGGAAAGCAATTGCAAACAACCAAAGCCTTAAGATAGCAAAGGGACATCTCAGTAAGGGAAGAAAACAGATTATGGCTCTGAGAAAAGAAGGTGGTTCTATAACAAGAAATAGAGGCGAAATTTTGACAAGAGTGAAAGATTTCTACTCCAAATTATATGAAAGGGATGATACATGTACTCCAGACATCATGAAAGGTACCAGAGTTCTTCCAGTCCTCCCAGCAGAAGTTGCTCATGCAATCAAGAAGATGAAGCGGGGAAAGCTCCAGGAGAAGATGGAATTACTATAGACATCATACAAGAAGCAAGTGGAGAAATTGAAACAGTACTCGCCCAAATTTTCACTCGATGCCTTAATGAAGGGAAGATTCCTGAGGATTGGAACAACGCTACAATGATCCTGCTACATAAAAAAGGTGACATTGAGGATCTCAGGAACTACAGACCTATCAGCCTCCTATCAGTGGTTTATAAAATCTTCACTAAAGTTCTTTCACACCGCTTGAAGGTAACACTGGACATGGCTCAACCGAGAGAACAAGCTGGATTCAGGAGTGGCTACAGCACAATAGATCATATCCACGTACTGAGAGAACTAATTGAAAGAGCGAGGGAATATGAACTTCCATTGTGCATGGCTTTTATCGATTATGAAAAAGCCTTTGATTCGGTGAAACCATCAGCAGTTACCATGGCTCTGAAATCCTGCGGTATTGAAGATGCATACATTAATATTATTAATAACATCTATGAAAATGCAAGTGCAAAGATTTCGGCTATATGAGAATACAGCACACATAAAAGTTGGAAAGGGAGTTAGAAAAGGTGACACCATATCTCCGAAGCTCTTTAATGTCACATTGGAAAATGTCTTTCAATCACTGAACTGGGAAAACAAAGGGATAAAGATTAATGGAGATTATCTAACCCACCTTCGTTTTGCTGATGACGTAGTCATTTTTGCAACTACCCCATCAGAGCTGCAGAGTATGATCCAGGAACTTGCTGACAAGAGTAAAGAAGTGGGATTAAAAATGAACTTTCAGAAGACAAAAGTGATGTTCAATGCTTTTACAAGAAATGAAGATTTATCGATTGATGGAGAAAAACTGGAGATAACAGATACATATGTTTATCTTGGACAGCAGATATCAAGTGAGGGTCACATTGATGAAGAAATTAATCGGCGTACAAAACTTGCCTGGAGAGCTTTTGGAAGAAACAGCATAATTTTCAAGAGCAATATGCCATTATGTCTTAAAAGAAAAGTGTTTGATTAATGCATCCTTCCAGTGCTTACGTATGGTGCAGAGACGTGGACCTTAACTAAAAGAGACATACAAAGGCTGCAGACAACTCAAAGTATCATGGAGAGGTGCATGCTTGGTGTAACCAGGAGAGATAAGAAGAGGAACTCGTGGATCCGAAAAATGACGAGAGTGGAAGACATCATGATCAGAGTTAAATCCCTGAAATGGCAATGGACTGGACATACTGCCAGAAGGACAGACCATAGATGGACAGCCGAAATTTTAGATTGGATTCCAAGGGACAGGAAAAGACCCAGAAAAAGACCACATGGGAGATGGGTGGATGAAATTCGTAAATATGCGGAAGTGACATGGAGGAGACTGGCACAAGACAGACCGTTGTGGAGGAAACTTGGGGAGACCTTCGTCCAGCAGTGGATTGATAATGGTTGACAATGCTGATGATGATGATATATAGAGAGAGAGAGAAAGAGAGAGGGAGAGACGCACACACAGAAAATTAATCAATAAAGACATAAATACATACAATATCGTCAGTTTTCGGTGATGAAACTCAAACTAAAAGACAAATACAGCAGAACCTCGTTTATACGTTCCTTGTTTGTACGTTTTTCTCATTTATACGTAAAATGTCGCTGATCCAAAAATTCTGAATTGCCCTTAATGTTTAAGTTTCCCTGTTTCGTTTACACGTTTTTTTTTCAGTTATACGTTAACTTTACTTCGTCCCTTTAAAAACGTACAATCGAGGTTCCAGTGTAATACAATATTTTCGTCGTTTTTGTCAATAAAATACAAAAATGAGCAATAAATGATACAAGCACTTTTTTAGTAGTTAAATAGAAAGGACTTTATTTTCTCTATGTATAAATGTTGCATTTCCATCAGAGGCATTTGTGAAAAGATAAAGGTATCAGCTTACATTTGATTCACAAGCATCCCGCTTCATCGCATGTGTACATCTTTTCTGAAGCTCTTCTATTCTTCTCACAAAGGTTATAAAGGGCGGCATGCCGTTTAACCACTAACATATACATGTATATCACACCTGTCTTGGTGCCAATACTTGATTCAGTTATAACAATGATATATTGTACTTCTTGGTAATAGGCAGAAGAAGTCAAAAAACGTGAAAATATGTCTTCTATACTCTAGTGCTAAGCTAACAGTGCTAATTTCTCTTCTTTTGACAACTACTTCTCTTACTTAACAACCTCCCGAAATCTTCCGAAATTTTTCTCATTTCAAAACGTCTTTCCTATAAGTTCCAACTCCAAATTCTCTAACTACATGTGGCGTTAAAACTTTTTTTCTTATGAGTGTATATATGCTGTTTATAGATCCACGTCATTCATGTTTAATAAATAGTTTCCTAGGTTTCGAAAATTTTTTTCCAACCAGTTTCCTATCTTTACACTAATGGTGTTTATCGTAAGTTTCTCAATCTATTTTGCAATTCATAATGTGCGTCTTTTAAATGCGTTTTTTCATGTGATGTGGTTTTTTCTACTCTGTGCCTTTTCTCTACTTCTCAGTCTGGTGTTTTTATTCTAGGAGAGTATTAATAAGAACGATATGTAACAGACATACAAATATTTTGTTCATACTTCCACAGCGGGAAGTTAGTAGGACATTCATCAGTGAAAAATACAAAACATTCCTGGTTATGAAATTAAGAAAAATAAAATAGCACGTTTTTTTTTCTCAAACATATGATATCTTATAAAGTGATTTGAAGACGATTTGCGACAGCCACTGATAAGCAAGGACAGTTAATAATATAAAAACATCTGTAATGGCAAAATTGAATTATGAAAGTGTAGAAAAAACCATGATATCGTATTGTATGACATCTACCTGAACTCTAACTTAAAAAAAGGTTTCATTATAAAATATTTTCGGAAGCCAGACGTAAACAGATGAAACAAACTTTTAGATTCTTAACTTCCCACAGAAATGGAAAACAAACGCAGATATGTGATTTCTGTGAAAGAAATACAGGTTCGTCTTGCTAGTATCTTTACAATTCAAACAGATATTATTGTATGAGTAGACAGGGAAGATATGTTTTTTGGCGGCTATGCGGAAGTTAGACGCAAAAGGGATTTGGTTTTGTTCTTGTCAACATGAAACACAGATTTCATTACCATATACAGCGCATTTGATCTTCGGGGCAACACTTTATTTAAAAATCGACTCTTACCGTTTCGCTCGAAAAATTTGTTCCTGACGCGTTTTTTTAAGTTTTCACTTTAGTTTTTTACGGTAGACAAGATGAAGCACATAGATATGTTGTTTGATGATAATTCAGAGAGCGCGTCAAAGTTATTTTATATTTTCGGCCGTGTAGAGTTTATTTCAAGTCACTTTTTATTTTGGAACCATGCATTACCATTTTCTAATTATCTTTGTGTAATTTCTTCCCTTTAAAATGAAAAAAAAAAAAAAAGCTTTTCTGCGACAACAGAAAGCGTGGCACGAAAATAACATACATATTTACAGTGTTATCAACGTTGTAAATAAAAGAAAACTTAATGTTTTTCTGAATGACACTTTTCTTTTCGGGGTTTAATGACCAGAATGAGGGACTCAAAGGGTTATGAGAGTTCGCCCATCCTAACTTTTGGTTGGGATCACTGTTTCCAGAGGAAGGGGCAGAGAAAAACACACCACCGAAGTCTCATATCGGGCCCATCTCTGATAAATGGCCAGAGAACAGCGCCTCAGACGACTCGCCCACTGGAGCGGTATTGACACGTGTAAACGTTTTAAAAGGTTCGTTTCTGAACAACTATCAAACAGCGAGACTGACTTATCTGCCCACATCATGTTGTCCTAAATTACAGGCAGAAGAAATTATGTTCACTTCCTTCTGATATTTTTGCATTTGAGATGGTATTGCCAATTTCGGTATAACGGTTTGGTGCGTAGTTAGCTTAACATATGCATTGCAAAGCAATGCATATGCTATAGACGTGCATATCCTGTAGACGATAACTAATAAATTGTAAAATTCTTCAGTCGCAAAAAGATTGAAAAATTCGATTGGTTCAATACCTGTCATATTAATTTTCAGTCCTTGCACACTAGTGAACAGAATTATTCTCGTGACGCCGGGAGCATCATACCAATGTGGAACTAAAATCTGTTGAGACGGAGTATGAGAGAAAGCATCGCATTCTTCATTTTCGCTTTCACTGCTTGTCGTACTACAGCTACTAAAATAATACGTTTCTGCATATGATGACTAATTATCGGGATCATCTATTTCACGGCAGGATGTGCCCGTTTAGTTGAGAGGGACCGGAGATAGCCTGTCTGAATATATCCGTTATTTCCACAGAACTAAGCATTGAAGTCAATTTGGGTCTTCTTGAAATCCTTTTAGCGTCCTCAATAGGCCGTTCTCTTACGTATGAAATCTAAGCAGAAAATGCTTTTTATTGCCACTCAAGCAATAAAAAGCATTTCTGCTTGCTGCAAAACCAGTGACGTTCAAAGGAAAATAAACATTGCAGTGAAAAGCGTACACTGTGTTAAGTCTATGGGGAGTCAACTTACTTTCCCTTCTCTAAACCATGTGGAAAAAAAATCCGCTATCCCAAAACCGCGGTCATTTTTAAACAGTTGGATACCGAAAGTTTTAGGGAGGGAAATATTAAGCCACAATCACGACGCCGTTCGGCGTCACGCGGCAGTGAAAGTGTTAAAACGCAACAACGGAATATTACAGACTTCGTAAAACAGCTTACTTTGAATATTTTGGAGTGAAACTTAAGAACCACAGCAAATCATGGAATTCATCTCGCTGTAAGACTGAAAGATGACAGTTGGAGTTGCCTATTGCATTTGTGTTTTGTTTTAATGTAGTGAATGGTCTCTCTTGTGACAATGCTGACGTGAGGATGTGTTATTTGTCTGGACAGTTTATGTTATATTTCTGGAGAACTGATCCTTAAAGCGCAACAGTGGAACATGACAGAATTGGTAAAAAAAGAAGCTTACTTGCACACTTTGGAGTGAAACTTGGGCACCAGGACAAATCATGGGTTTCATCTCTCTATAAGGCTGAAAAATATTAGTTGGAGTTGTTTATTGTAATTCTATTTTGTTTTAATGTACTGAATGGTCTGTCTTGTGACAATGGTGACGCGAGGAGGTGTTATTTGTCTAGACAGTTTCTGTTATATTTCTGGAGAACTAGTCCTTAAAGCGAAACATTACAGAGTTGGTGAAAAGGCTTACTTGCACACTTTGGGGTAAAACTTAAGCACCAGGACAAATCATGTGCTTCACCTCTCTTATAAGGCTGAAAGCTTGTTGTTGCATGTGTGTGCTGGACAATTATCTATTTTACTGGTGTTTGGGTTTAGTGTAGTGAATGGTTCTTCTTGTGTCAGTGGCTATACGAGAGTTCGTTAATTGCCCTAACATTTGCTGTTATATATGTGGTGAGATTGTCATTATAAACAACAGACTTCTTAAAAAGCTTACTTTGTGTACATTGGAGTGACACTTAGGGACCAGCACAAATCATGAGCTCCACACCAGGTCTGGTCTGCTTGTGTGTCAGAACACAAGCAGCTGGACCAAAGACAAGAAGAAAACGTTTCGTTTTGGTGTGCCAATGATCTGTATTGAACCAAATAATTACATTGACGCTTGCTACTTTTGCTCTTGTATTATACAAGCAAACAACATCAATAATAACGATAAGACACTAGTCCTGGATGTTGCACAATGGGACTCCACAAGAAACGCATAAACGGTAGTATAATATAAGAAATTCAAAGGAAAACGATCGAGATTTCGAAAGCAATCTGAAAGTCGTTAGATGTAAGAACAAAAGATGTATATAAATGTTTTAAATATGTGGGCATACTTCAATAATTAAAATGTTTTCTACATTTTCTCCTACTTGATAACCTAGGATTTTAGGCATACTACGCCCAGAGTTGAACATGACTTTGTGAAAGAACTTTTGTGATAGGTACAACTAAAATCGTGTTTGCAATCTGCACCCGAAATGTGTGCAACCTCTGCAAAAATAACTCAAACAACTTTAGTTTGAGGGTTTAACGACCACCGTGAGCAACTCAATTGGCTGTAAGCAGTCGCCTGTCCCTAGTTTAGGGCCACTGGTTTCGGGGAAGGGAGAGAGCCAGTGATGTACGACAAACACACCATCCATGTCTCACCAGGATTCGAACGCGGACCTATCCCAAGATGGGTCCAAGTTCGGATGATCTGAAGCCAGCGTTTAGAGCAATGTGTCACCGGGTCGGTTGCTTTAGCACTAACGCCGTGTAAAATATTCATTAATATGTGCTTGTTTGCGAGAGTCCTTAAATTCGGAGAAAATTGAGAACTGTGTACGTTATATAATAAATTTTTAGTTGCATCACCTATTTTATGGCATGGCTACAAAACGATAAAGGACTCAGTTTTCTCAAAGTTGTAATATACCGGGCGACTTATAAAATAACTGTGGATTTTTGATAATCTGAGGCTTAAATTTAACGTGCAATCTAGAAACCTCGCCCCCCCCCGAGTAAATGAGTTACGTATGATCGAATTGAAAAAGCGGTAGAAACTACAGTAAAATATCGGGATTAGCACATAATTACATATAAAAGTGTAAAACGTACAACGAGAAAACATGTAATCGGGTTTCTACTGTATCTTGTTGTGCGAACGACATGTTTGTGTGTGAAGATTGTTTTGAAGTGTTGACTGAAATAAAGAAAGTGGTTTGGATATTGTAGGTATATATATGTAGCCTTTGAATCCTGGAAGTTATTTGAAAGCGAATATAATGTGTAATGAAGACTTTTGGCTACAAAGAACAAGTTGAAGTAATCCCGGTTTGTCAGTGAAGCAAATTTACTATGTTAAACCTGATGAGCACTAAGCTTTACGCGAAGTTACACGAAAGTAGAAAGAAAATCCATTTAAATACATCTATTAAAAACAATTATAATTTGTATGCAATTTATAAAAAATCTTTTCGACTGCTTTCTTATACAAGAAGAAAAGCTGAATGGTAATGTCAAAATGAAGCAAGATACATTTTAACAGCAGACTGAACTTGCTTTTCTGATATACAACGCTTTTTTCCAGTTCAAGAAATGGAAGATTTTTAAATGCAATTGTGCAAATGAATATCTTGATATAGGAATTAAGACACATTTTTTCACTATTTTTGGGAAGTCAAGACACAGCAGTAGTTCCAATAGCTTGGTTTCGAATTTTCTTATTGCGACTTGACGCTTCTAATTGGGAAGAAATATAAAAAAAAACCCAGCTTTTTTATTCTTAAGAGAGAAGCAACTTATTTTTGAAAGGCTAATCAGCAAGATGCATTATTTCTTTCAGTTGTTTCGGAATTATTCCATTTTCTCATTAAGCATCAAAATTAAAAATCCACGCTACGAATTCTCATTTATTTTAAAGTTTATAAGAGACTGGAAAAATGATTTGGAAAGGGCAACAATTGAAAAAAAAAATACGCGACCTAAAGGATGTGAAATCCGAAATATTTTTATTGCCTTTTTGCTCTTAATTTTCTATTTTGGTAAATTAAAAAGGCGGAGATACTTCTTGATAATATTGCCAATTGACTTCTGAGTTTCTATTTTTTTTTCAATACCTTCATAGGTGATTAACATAAAAATACCATTTTCCTATCAATTTACATATAGATTGCAGAATATAAATTACTTAAAAATGATGCAGTTGGGTAATGTTCCGCGTAATAATACGTTATAATTGTCTCCTTTCTTTAAAAAAACCCCAACCAAATGGCCCATTTAATATCAAAAACAGCTTTGCTTTCATAGCAAGGCAAGTTTTAATATTTGCTCTGTAGATTCATGACAACTTCACCCCAGCTTTTTTTCAATGCTTCTCAACTTTCTTCACGCACGCCAGAGGAACAACAGTGTTCGCCAATTATAAATATAATGATCCGATTTATTGGTGTCAAGTAAGAAAAAAACGCGGAATTTCACTCCGCAAGCTTTCCCCGTCAAAGGAGGGCTTCATCAGGCCGTTACATAGAGAAAACAGAATCAAAATTGTACACCACAGAACGTAATATCTGACATGACAATTGACATCATGCGTGAAGACGGCGCGATGTCAATTGTTATCGCGCGGTCTTTCCCCGTTGACAGGGAAAGCTTGCGGAGTGAAATTCGTGTGTTTTTCTTACTTGACACCAATAAATCGGATCATTGTATCTATAATTAGCTTTTCTGGTGTTAGCGTCGCGCAATCTATATATAATAGTGTTCGCATTTTGTGATCTCAGAACGCACATAAAAAATTCTGTTAAAATGCGGCTCGCAACCCAGTATCAGGTAGTCGTGTCTTACAATTTTACATAAACAAACTAATGGATAAACCTGAATCAGGATATTGCCCGTGTGAAAAAACAGCGAAATGACTTGAATTTTAAAAGCACATGGGTGTATGGTGTTTTTAAAGTACGGTATGGGTGCCTAATTTTGGGAGCTAAACGACCCCGTAAGCACCTAAGGCTATAAAGAGTCTTTTTTTTTCCAACCAATATTTATGAGGGTTACGAGCAGTCGCCTGCCCTTATTTTGAACCACTGTGTCCGGGAAGGAGAGAGAGCCGACAGAGTAAGACAAGCACCCCCACTCCCTATGCCTCATCTGGGAATCAATCTCATGCCCATCTCAGACGAATGAGCAGAGACCCATTAGGCAGGCACACTACCCATGTCTTAGCCGGGACTCGAACCCAGGCCGCTCTTAGCCGACTGGTCAGAGGCCAGCGCCTCAGACCACCCTGCCTCCGGAATGGTCTTGTAAGGAGTCGTCCGTCTGAACTTAAGGCCAGTGGTTTCATGAAAATTTAAGAACCAAAGCCGAAAGGACAAATCCACAGCACATTCTCAACCAGAATATTAACCAGCAGCACGCGCGTCTGACTACTCGGCTACTGGGACGGCTGTGGGCATCTACGTAGCAGTGTTTTATTTTGGCCAGCGGGTTTCAAATATCACAAGAGATGGAATGTGCACTCGAGAAACTGGTTTGCACTAATGCACTATAAACTGAGCTTCGCGTACACTAACGTTTTTTTCTCAAAGATGAAGCTAGTTCTCTTAAGGAACTCCAGGTAACATTTTTTTGATTCGCGGTTTAACGATCACAGTGAACAACTCAATGGGCCATCAGCAATCGCCGTCTCTGTGATCTAGGACTCTAGCTTTTGTGAATGGTCTAAGACTGTAGCTTCTTGATAATGGTCTAAGACTCTAGCTTTTGGTGAATGGTCTAAGACTCTAGCTTTTGGTGAATAGTCTAAGACTCTAGCTTTTGTGAATGGTCTAAGATTCTAGCATTTGGTGAATGGTCTAAGACTCTAGCTTTTGTGAATGGTCTAAGACTGTAGCTTCTTGATAATGGTCTAAGACTCTAGCTTTTGGTGAATGGTCTAAGACTCTAGCTTTTGGTGAATGTTCTAAGTCTCTATCTTTTGGTTCGATTCCAGAATGAGGCATAGGTGGTGCATTTGTCTTACGGCTCTAGATATCTCCCTTCCTTTAACCAGTGGCCCAAAACTAGGGAGGGACATGCCTACTTATGGCCATTAGAGTTTCATGGTGGTCGTTAAATCCCCAAACAAACAAAAAACCTGAAACAAAAAAAAACCGTTCCTTAAATATCCAGGGCTTTGCGGAGTTTGGTGCTGCGAGCGGTTCTACACACAACTAAACTTGGATATGCAGTCATCATAGTTCAATATAAGAAATACGTTCAAAACACTAACAAAAGCTTATTAATTAGCCTTTGTTCATTTTTGGATTTCCACCAGATCTGCACACTTTATTATTATTATTATTATTATTATTATTATTTTTGCTATGTTCCTGTTACTCTCCCAAGACCTGACTGTAAAAGCTTTCTTCTTTTTAACGGTTTATAACGAATAGTTCAGGTAACGCAAGATATTTTGGTATAGAAAGCAGGATACATTTAAGTCTTCCATAATTAAATCTGATAGCTAGGGTTGCTTAATTGGAATTTGTATCCGGCGTTTAAAGATTAATGCGGGTGTTGGAAGTTCGCTCGTCGACTGGCGTATACTCAATACGTTGGTGACGCATTTGGTAAGAGGGTATGCAAAATATTTTTCTCTCGCTTACATTCCAATCCGAGATTGGAAAAATACTTCTGCATACTCCTTTGCTACCTGTATGGTACGTGTTCCTTCAGTAAAATTTACTTCCAGCATGACTGAATAGAATCTGTTTGCCAGGATTTCTGTGAACTCAATGAAAGCATGTTTCGCTTTTCGGAAAAATCAATTCATGGAGTCACGAATCTTATTGATAGAGAAACTTCTGCAAACATTGCCAACGCGTGTTCAATACTGAGCTGCGTTTGAATTGAGTTGTAACATAACAGCAGAGGAGTGATCGACTGCTAGAGCTATGAGAAGAAATTAAGCAGGCATTCTGATGAATATAACAGTCGCAGAAAAAAGTGAACTGGAGAAATTTATGCATATGAAATTATTCTCATGCGCACATAACTGAAAAATTCCCAGAAAAAAGCAATTTTGTGCTGGTGAAATTTGAACATATTGAGCTATTCTCGTATGCACAAGATGATAAGGTTTAAAATAAGAATTTAAGGTAATTTGTTAAGACTAGTATAAATATTTCCCCATATACAGCTATGGGAGGAATTATTGCTACCTTTTCATAGAAACACTAATTTTGTGCTTTAAAGTCCTTCCCTTTATGGATGTGTTAGACACGCATTGCTTAAGATTATGTACCAATATAATTCATCAGTGTTGAAATGTACTATTTCATAATTATTCAATTTCAAAGCTTACTGGAACATGATAAAATAAATCACTGAAAAATCAATTTTCACTGCATCAGCAAAAAAGATATCGTTACATTAATTTTTGCACATTACACAATACTCTAGTTACCATAAAAAGCAAACATTTTCCCGTATTTTATAAGTCAAAGCACATTCGGATGCATAAACAATGTTTTTTTAGCTAACCATTATTTAGTTGTTGCAGAAGAAAATTTGTGAGTTGTACAAAACATTTTTCTGAACCAATTAAATTCACTAGGTAAATATGCCACATCATATTGCCATTGAAAATTGTGCAACTGCAGCAAACTTGTAGCTAAAAATTTAGCCAAATTACTAGTTGGGCATGGTAAACTTGCGCCTTGCCATGCCACTTCCCATGCAACACTACGTCCTCCATGCTTTACTATAAATAGTTTAAAAACAAAAGATATTTTATGTTTAGAAGCACATCAAATTTAAACATGCCAAAATTAATCCTTGAAAAAGCCATCTGGTTGATGTGCGAAAGCTTGCAAACTTTGATTTCATCTACGCCAATAAATTCGGATAACTAGTATACTATCTTATGTATAGTTGATTTATAGTTCCTGGCGTTATTACTTACTCTTAGGTGGAATTTGAAAGCGGGGTTCAAAGGCAAAGGCAGAGGTTGATACTCCGGGCCATTTCTAGAATCGAATCCATTACTTGCGTCTGCGAGAGACGACACTAGATGTCGCTGTGTTCTCTTGTATCATGCACGAGGCGCCCAGTATTGTAGTATTTACTTTAGTTCTCTTCTGAAATGTGGGTTAAAAGCCGGTTCGAAGCTGGATGGGATGCCATTCCGGGTGTTACAAAACACGGACAAAAGAGTATCCCGGCAGTTCAAAAAATGGAAACAAGCGTCCCGGCAGTTTAGAAAATAGAAACAAGCATTTCGGCAGTGCAAGAAATAGAAGCAAGCATCCCAGCAGTTCAAAAGTTGGAAACAAGCATCCCAGCAGTTCATAAGTTGGAAACAAGCATCCCGGCAGTTCAAAAGTGGGAAACAAGCATCCCAGCAGTTCAGAAAATAGAAACAAGCATTCTGGCAGTCCAGAAAATAAAAACAAGCATCCCGGAAGTTCAAAAGACAAAAACAAGCATCCCGGCAATGTAAAAAATTAGAAACAATCACCCCAACAGTTCAAAAAATAGAAACTAGCATCCCGGTAGTTCAGAAAATAGAAACAATCATCTCGGCAGTTCAAAGATAGAAACAAACATCCCAGCAGTTCGAAAGATAGAAACAAACATCTCAATCGTCCAGTCTTCTCTTGTCCAAGAAATAAAGTAAAAATATGGTTTAAAATGGAAAACTATGAAGTGTAGTTTAGGTAACTTATTCTGTTACTTCTGAAAAACATTATTAAAAGGAAAAAAAGGGGGAAAGAAATTAGTCTTATTTCTAAAGAAAGCCAGAAAAAAGAGTGGATGCCAAATTTCTGAAATTAGAAGTTTATTTTATTTCTATCCCTTATATAATGCCGCATAAAGATGGGATAAAACAGATGCCAAATTTCTGAAATTAGAAGTTTATTTTATTTCTATCCCTTATATAATGCCGCATAAAGATGGGATAAAACATTATTTTACATTTGTGCGCTCATGAGCTCTGATGTAGTGCTGTTTATTGCTGACTCCCGCACTATTAAGAGATTCCTTCTCACAAAATCTATTCCAGTTACTTTTAAGGAAAAAACAAACAAACAAACTAGAACTGCAGGGATATAAAATAATCAGATATAAAATAATGAGAATAAAAGTAATTTTCATACATTAGCAGATCAGTATTTTTTTTCTGTTAAAAATCCCCTAATATATTTTAAGCATCTATTGGTACAAATAATACGAGCAAATATGGTATGTGTTATTAAAAAATAGTTTGATAGAAAATTGCTGAGGCATAGTGTGCCCGGAGGGGGGGGGGGTATACTTCAGTTCGATCCTTGACTAATGTCAATGTACTATCCTGGCTGTTGTTTTGTGCCCTTCAACCAGTGGTTTAAAGGATATTTTGCGCTTTGAATGAGCAAAAATAATATTTCTTCTGAAGAAAAAGCGCCATGATAAGTTCTCTAGTTTGTAATGAATATTCCTAACTTTCAGGTAGAGAACGGAAAATATATCGGCTTTACTGATCTGAATGAATATCCCTGAACAGCCAACCTTCCCTTGTCAGGTTAAATCTTTGCGCCTCCGGTAACGAAACGGCGTGTAGGGGTTTCGCCAAGAGTCTTCAACGATAAGGTTTGAGTCACGGTTTGTGGATAAAGGAATTCGTGAAGTGATTAAGTGTCTATTCTGTCTGTTACTGCGGAAAATAGATAGCCTATTTATCCGCCATTATAACAGAGACCCTGTGACTAAACGTTTCTGTATGATAAAGGTCAGTTCGACAGAAGACCACGCTACCTGCGCAAACCTCCACACGGTTCTTCTTCGTGTCTCTTACATATGCATGACCAAAATCCAGGAGCATTGTGATCGATGATATTTGCCATTTCTTACCTGGGTAGTAAGGATCCCTCATCATCTAATCGAAAAATAGGCGTCGTGTACCCAGTTAAGTTGCGTGTGCTTTTACGAAAAAATAAGGTTTTATGTAATCTGCACTACAAAATTAATTTATTAATTTGATCTTTCGATTGCACCTTTTTTCACATGTGGAAGTTTTAAGAGTGTGTAACGTAACATCGGTCTTCTCAATTACTTCAATGCGATTAATTACAGAACAATTCAGAATTCTTTAATACACTAACTAATGCAATTTTAACTATTCAATCCATAAATATGTGTATCATAGAGATTCCCATTAAGAAAGCAAAAACAAACAAAACAGCTATGCATCACGCACGCTGTTTACAAGAGAAGGATGAAATATTCCTTGTACAACGAAAATCAGAAAACCTTTCCTAATAGCAAATGTATAAATCACTTGCATTTATGTTATTAAATGCAAGTACATTTTACGAGCAGAAAAGTTAAAAAGGTAACCACAAGGGAATATAATATAATACTTCCAGATTGGAATAAAGAAACGCTTAAAAACTTATTCACTTAGTTATGCATTAGTTCCAATCGCAGGCATACACACACAGATGCACACAACATCGATTCATGACATAAGACTTGGTTTAATTGCTGCACGCGTAGTAGCCATTCGCAGCAAATTGGGCCGCGGATGGTCTAGTAGTCAACTTTCGTGACTTCCGCGGAGAAATCTCAGGTTCGATCCCAGGTAGGTACGAACGCTCGAATCACTAAATATCCGCCGTGCGTCGGATGGGCACATTAAGACGTTGGACCCCGGGTACTGGACTCCCCGGTGATAAACAAGGGCGGTTTTTCTCCCCTTCGTACCTCGCTTCCGTGTCACTTTCCTATCGTGTACTCTAGCGCAAATCTCCTAGCTTCCGATTTCTAAGGGTTGTTTAA
Source organism: Macrothele yani (assembly GCA_039090855.1). NCBI lineage: Eukaryota > Metazoa > Arthropoda > Arachnida > Araneae > Macrothelidae > Macrothele > Macrothele yani. The sequence goes on from CM077025.1 coordinate 135,197,192, forward strand.
GACCTGGGGTCAGACACTCTCTTCCTAAAATCCTCCACATAGGATCTGAGATGTGAATCATTCGTAACAAATTACTTTCCCAGGGTGCAGTAGTTTTATCGTACGTCTTAACATGCCTTATATATATAGAAAGTCGTCCTCTGCATAGGATCTGAGATGTGAATCATTCGTAGCAAATTACTTTCCCCGGGTGCAGTAGTTTTATCGTACGTCTTAACATGCCTTATATATATAGAAAGTCGTCCTCTACATAGGATCTGAGATGTGAATCATTCGTAGCAAATTACTTTCCCCGGGTGCAGTAGTTTTATCGTACGTCTTAACATGCCTTATATATATAGAAAGTCGTAATCTACATAGGATCTGAGATGTGAATCATTCGTAGCAAATTACTTTCCCCGGGTGCAGTAGTTTATCGTACGTCTTAACATGCCTTATATATATAGAAAGTCGTCCTCTACATAGGATCTGAGATGTGAATCATTCGTAGCAAATTACTTTCCCAGGGTGCAGTAGTTTTATCGTACGTCTTAACATGCCTTATATATATAGAAAGTCGTCCTCTACATAGGATCTGAGATGTGAATCATTCGTAGCAAATTACTTTCCCCGGGTGCAGTAGTTTTATCGTACGTCTTAACATGCCTTATATATATAGAAAGTCGTCCTCTACATAGGATCTGAGATGTGAATCATTCGCAGCAAATTACTTTCCCAGGGTGCAGTAGTTTTATCATACGTCTTAACATGCCTTATACATATAGAAAATCGTCCTCTGCATAGGATCTGAGATGTGAACCATTCGTAGCAAATTACTTTCCCCGGGTGCAGTAGTTTTATCGTACGTCTTAACATGCCTTATATATATAGAAAGTCGTCCTCTACATAGGATCTGAGATGTGAATCATTCGTAGCAAATTACTTTCCCAGGGTGCAGTAGTTTTATCGTACGTCTTAACGTGCCTTACCGGCCGGTTTGGAACTGCAGGTTGGTAAAGAATTTGGCTTGCAGCGCCATCTACATGCATTTTTAGAGAGCTCCAAGATGTCCTAGTTTAGGACCGTACAACCGATGATCAAGCTCTTAACGCAAACGCGATACAATGCTTAAGCAGCGAACTTTCTCTTCTTCATAAATACGTTGTATTCGGGATTTAATTTTAGACACCACGCAAATCCTTTGAAAAAAATCCAGAGTATTATTTAATAGTAATAAATCAAATATAATAACGGATATACTGCAATTCCATGATGTGGGGCACACACCTAGTACACCCTGAACATACGCCGAAAATCAGATAGGTAATGATATTGCGTTTGTGAGAAACAAAATGTCGCTTTTTCCTCAGCAGAAACGTTGCTTCGCTCTTCCAATGCACAAAATGTACTTCAACAACCCTTTAAAACAAAGAAAAGTAAGAAATATCGCTGTCGTGTGTATGTTGCGATAGACGAAACGTGGCGACATCTAGTGTCGCCTTTCGCAGACCAAAGTAGCAGGGTTGATTCTATAAATGAACTAAAACTTGAGGTCGCAAGTACATGTAAAGGGAAATACAAAATACTTTTCGCGTATACTCTTATTTAAGGTTGGCAAGGAGCATTACAATTACACAAAAATATGGCCTTCCCTTTCCTTTAAACCCTTTGCATAGTAATATATAAACTCTTCCCGAAGATAATCCTCGGTTATTGCTTCTCAGATTATACATGATACAATACAGACCCTTTTCTGAAACGTGCACTTGTTTCTTATCACAGTTTTCTTTTTCTTATGCACTTTCGTTAACGAACGCTTTTCCACTTTTATTTACACAATAAAATAAAAACATTTTGACACCCTTTTTATGTGACGTTTGGATCGCTTCCGGCGCTGCGGTTCTCATGTGAATGTCGAGGGCGTGTGCAGTACTATTTCTCATACGTGCACTATTAGTCAGAGCTCAAAGGGTGGTTTTAATGGGTAAGGAACGAGATTTTGCCCATTTGGAAAAGGGGAATGATCATTGGATAAAGGGAAAAGGTTTAACAGTAAACTTTGCCAGATGTTCATAGGATGATGTAGTTAAAGTGAACCGAGAGTCGATGGAAAGAGGCGAGAAGCATAACCGACGAGAGGGTGTTGAGTATCCACGGCAGCATAATTCTCGCGGAGAGAGGCGGCTTGGCTGTATTATTCGGAACAATAGGTCTGCTACCATGGCACAGTTGATCATGGTCTGCAACATGGGAGCACAGAGGAGTGTATCCTTAACTACAGTGTACATACCCCTCAATCGTATGGGCCGATGGTGTAAACACATGACCACAGCCCTCCTCACGGCAGCATGTCATTGGCAACAATGACTGGATTTGACTGTTGGCGTGGACCGTGGAAGGGGATAGGGTCAGTTGGACTCATCCGAATTCTTTTCCTTATGTGATGGATTAATTAATTGCACTCAGAAGGGAAACAACAATAAAAGTCGGACTACACTCATCAACTCAGGTCAACTTTTGCTTACTAGAGGGGGAATATGAAAACCCGGAGAGAAAGATTACTTGGATATTTCGTCCTAATAACGAAATAAATTTCTCCGTCATTTTTGTCCACGCCGGGCATAGAACCCTGGTCCCCACATTCCGGAATAAGTCGCTCTCTCAATTAAGCTACGCGGACGTATGCTCTCGCTGCTATCTGCCATTATCTCATGTGCGTCCTGCGCGGCAGGCACGTTACATCCTGTAGGATTAAATATCTGAACAACCTCCATGTAATCGAAATATTAATTCAGTGATGAGCTAACGGACACTTATATTGTGGAGTAAGCTTTGTTTCCGCCCATTTTATGCGTATATGTCTGAAATTAGGCATTGTACAGAATGCCGAAAATGGCACGTCAGAGTATGAAACGCTTAACATTTCACACATTTTTAGGCATTCTATGGAATGCCAAAATGCAAATCGGCAAAGTACAAAATACTCCCGCCAGTGACTTTCTTTTTCGCGTGGCGAGGCACGTGACTTTCAATGCTCGCGTTAAGCGCCGTCCATGACGTTTTTTTTTCACTTAAAATAAATGAAAATGGACTCTGAGAAAAAATTTCTTCTGCATCTTTGTGGGCCACTGTCCAAGTTCCTATTCCTGACGTCGATAAGGGACGGGGTGGGGTGACTCCCACAATCTGTTGGCAATAATTATGAGTGTGACCGAAGGCGGTTTTTACCAACTATGAACTACTAGAGGAATTTTGAACCAACTCTATGCCAGGACACAATTCCCTTTATGTCCGAAGGACTTACTCAGAGTTGAAGACGTTCCCGACCACGAAATTGCTCTTATTCGGTTGTCGGAAAAGTCATGACGTATTTTGGTATGCGCAGCTCTGTTATCGCTATGGCATTCGACAGATGCCAGTTCTAGCTGCAGTCTAAAAGGAATTGTGAGCAATTTGGTTGATTTTCGGAGATTTGACATCAAGTTGAAGATGAAAGACCAAACTCTGCATTTTCGCCATATTTTGCTGTTTTACTTCCCTAAAGGGAAGAACGCGCGTCAAGCTTGTGAAAAGTTGCGTAAAGTGTACGGTGATAATGCTCTACAAGAATGTCAGTGCCAGCGGTGGTTCGCAAAATTCCGTGCTGGGGATTTTGACCTCAACGATGCTCCTCGGTCCGGGAGGCCAACCGAGGTTGATAACGACCAAATCAAGGCATTGATCGAGTCAAACCCACGTTACACGACACACACGAGAGATTGCAGACACATTGCACATCCATCATTCAAGCGTTCACGACCACTTGAAGAAACTGGGATACGTAAGCAAGCTCGATGTGTGGGTTCATCATGAACTCAAAGAAGATCAATTGATGGCGCGTATAAACATCTGCGATATGCTCATTAAACGTGAGGAAAACGGTTCTTTTTTGAAGCGACTGATAACTGGTGACGAAAAGTGGATTCTGTACAACAATGTGCTGCGCAAACGGTCTTGGTCCCGACGTCCTGCTTTGCCTCAAACGACATCCAAAGCAGACATTCATCAGCTGAAGGTTCTGATCTCAGTGTGGTGGGATTTTAAAGGTGTGTTTTTCGAGCTCCTACCACGGAGCCAAACATACAATTCGAATGTGTACTGTCGGCAATTGGACAGTTTGAACGAATCCATCATCCAGAAACGTCCAGAGCTCGTTCATCGTAAAGGTGTTGTGTTTCATCACGACAACGCGAGACCACGCACAAGTTTGATCACCCGCCAAAAATTATTGGAGCTTGAGTGGGATGTGTTGCCACACCCAGCATACTCGCCTGACCTTGCGCCGTCAGACTTCCACTTGTTTCGCTCTCTTCAACAGTCCTTGCGTGGTATAACGTTCAATTCAGATGAGGCTGTAAATCAGCACGTTGTACAGTTTTTCACCACGAAAGACAGGCCCTTCTATGAAAGAGGCATTCTGCAGCTCTCTGAAAGATGGTAAAAGGTTATCGAAGAAAACTGGCATTATATCATTGATTGATCTTTGTTCTTTCTATCAATAAATGACCTTTGCAAAACAGGGCTAAAATACGTCATGACTTTTCCAACAACCCAATAGATCAGCTGCTATCGCTCAGTCCAAAGGAAGTGGTCAAGGATTGGCGAGGTTTATGTGAAAGACCAAGTGCCAAAATATAAAGTGCTCTTGTGTGAAAAAGACAATTAAGTGTAATTCAAAGTGCCATTCTAGCTTTCCTTGTTGCAACAAGTAGGTCAGTGGTAATCTTTTTCTCTTGTTCTTTCAGAAAGGAAGTCGTATACTGTACTTTGTATTTCTTCTTTGATTTTCATACACATCTTTTCAATAAAGGCCTTTTCATGATTTTATTCCCATTAGTGGTACATATACCTAGTAGTATCACATATACCTTGCCTAAACAGTCCTTGTCGTTTTATATAATACCTAGGATTCATATAAAATACCTAGGAAAAGTATATACAATATTAAAATAACAAATATTTCATGCTTTGCCTAAAAAAGTCACGAATTCTATAGATTTCCTAGGCATTCTGTACAGTGCCTGTTTTTTACAGATTACCCGTATAACACACACACACACACACACACACACATATATATATATATATATATAAGAAATAGAATCAGTTTCAAGATTTTTAGTTTCGGAAACGTGTGTCAAACCACTAAGGAGGATGATTTTTTGCTAGATGGGAAAACAAGTAGCAACAATGAAATTATAGCTCTAAAAATTAAAAAGCTAAATAAAAATAATATAAATGAAAAATAAAATAAAAATAACTTCTAGGGGATGAAGAGTCAACTCCCAAACTTGGATAACGCTAATAGACTCTATCGAATCCACCAGATAAAAACGCTCCGATGCCTTGTATTGTACATGTATACGTAAAAGAAAAATTAATAACATACGTATAATATACACACACGTACTTACGGTTCTATGAGCACAATTTCCACAACAGCAGAAAAGACATAGAAAGAGTCTCTGAGTGCAGTAGTCCCACATCATGGAGAAAGTTCCAAGGGGAGAATGGAAATGTGAGTGCAATTGGCTCATGAACCGGGAGAGGCTCAGTGTGCAACCGACCCTTTTCGCAGATCTTTGAATGCAACTGACCAACATCCTAGTAGATCGGATGAAAGTAACCTTTTCTGATGAACGAAGCTTTCTTTTACAACCAGTTGATAAACGGTAGAGGGTAAGGCGAAAAGCTGCAGAGATGTTATAAGATACCGTGACCCCAAATGTATAGGCAAATGGTGTTGTGTTATGGTCTGGGAGATGTTTTCTTGGATCACTCTCAGGCCCTTGATAGTGGTGGACGACCTCCAGAACGCCAAGGCTTACCAGTCCATTATTGCAGACCAGTTTTTTCTTTTATGTTGACAGCGTTTCCAGACCGAGATAGGTGTTCCAACTAGAAAACGCGCCATATCATACGACTCATATGGTCCAGGACTGCTCCGAGGAACACGATGATGATTTTTATGTCCTCCCATGGCCGCCCACATCACCCAATAAAGAACCCAATTGAATACATCTTGGACTATATGGATCAGTAACTGAGGCTTTTATAAGAATCTGGACGAGCTACAGGCAGTACGTATATGGATAATTACAGTATATTAGTGGACACCTTCCAGGGACTTGAAGAACCCATACGTTGTCTCATGGCAGCAGTGGTGGTAGCTCACGGAGGACCTGCGCAATTTCACGTAGGTGGTCATGTTTTTCTCCTACACTGCATATGACTTCGATCTTTCATAAACACTGCGCAGTTTTACTTGTTGAACACACATTGTTTTTACTTGGTGTAACTCTAGATATATTTTGCATTTCAACGAGACACTTCACTGCGTTTCTCTCAACATGCGCTTGTCTGCTGCGCCATCTTACACTTTCTTTGTAAGCACAGACACATCGAATTACCGCATAATGTACCTCGGCTGTTTAGGTGATGTAAAGGTACTAACTATACAGTAAAATTCTGCATTCAAACGAAGATCCACAATACAGAATAAAGTTCTTGTTTTACATCTCTGTGATTATTGCATATTATGTACCTGCAGCAAATTTTACAGGGATGCTTACATCTGATGAAATATAAAATATTTCTGACTTTGAGAAATTTATTATTGTAAAATTTATGTAAAGAAATTTCTTCTATAAAGGTTTCGCGTCATACTTACAGACCTTTCACATCGCACCATGCCGGTTAAGAAGTGCTTGCCTAATGAATTCTTTTCGAGATAATATGGGGAATTAGTAGCTACGTTGAGTGGTGCAGTTACGATTAGTAGTTACGTTTAATGGGAGTTTCAATACATTCTATTGTTTTTACATAGTACCTCGCATCTGTTTGATGCGATAAAAAATCGTAGCAATTTCTGAGTGAAGATACCACTCACACTGGAAAGTGGACCCACTAGGGAATAAAGTACGTCACTATACTTAAATTTCATGTCCACGGCTCAAGATATGGCTAATCCTTTGACACTGAAAAATGTGCAATGGACTCATAATGAAAAGAAATTACCTAACAGGCATGAGAGCTCGAGAAGTTAACGACTTAGCGTTTTCGTACTCATAATGGGAGCAGACTGAATAAATTAATCGTGCATGACAAGCATATTCAATCTTTGACCCTGAACGAAGTAATAAAACACGGCTTTGATTCCTCCCTGAACGACCAGCGCATGTTTACTGCTAATATAAAATATAAAATCGTGCGATTTTAAAGATTAGACTGACCGAAAAATACTAACAGTTCAGTGTATCAGTTGTATGAAATTTTGGAAAATTATTAATAACAAGTAACTGTACAGCAACTATAATTAAAATAATATAACTGTACTAGTTAGTAATCCGAATTTCTTAGTGTAGAATAGAAATCAAAGTTTCCAAGCTTTCGCACATCAATCAGATGGCTTTTTCAAGAAAGGTAGATATCAAACTGCAAACTGAATAATAGAACGCTTCAACAATTGTTCAAATTGTTGAAGCGTTCTACATGTATTATTCAGTTCGCAATTGTGGAACCGTTGTATTATTCAGTTTACAGTTTGATGTCTACCTTCCTTGAAAAAGCCATCTGGTTGATGTGCGAAAGCCTGGAAACTTTGATTTCTATTCTACGCCAAGAAATTCGGATTACAAGTATAATTATACTTATTGGAATATTATGTTTACTGTAACAGGCATTTAAAAAATTATTTGGCTACAACCCTTTTGATGTTGAAATAGATCAAACGTTTATTCAAAATATATTTTAAGATCTATTGTAGTTCCACTGAACGTTTGGTTTGGCTTCATCAGCACAAATGGATCGTATATAAATATTTAAATCATTGTGACATCATCAGCCTTTTGGCGATCACGGATTCTGGTGAGTTGTTTCCACGCGCTTGAAAGAAATAGAGTCAAAGAAACTGAAGAAGTTGTCTATAGTTTAACACTGTCAGCAAAATAACCCTAAATGTCGGTTTGAGAACGTTAAACGTAATTGATAAACCTGATTCACCAATGAAGCTTGATAGATTTTACCTTACATACATTGTAACTCTTCACGACTTGTAAAAGACACGGCTTCAACTCCATTTCTTTCAAGCGCGTTGAAACAACTCACCACACAACCCGTGACTGTCAGATTATTGATGATGTCACAATAATTTAAATACGTACGCTCCAATCTGTTCTGACAAAGCCGAATACATTAGAAGAGAAAACACTGGCAAAGAGCATGCGGCTTCCAGTATACATTGAAAACCGCCATTTTAGGGAAGTAGCTAGTGTGCTGAGGTGTTTTTGCGCCAGTATTTGAGTTCTAAATCTTAAGATTTTTGTCTTTTATTTTATGTTACTTTTTTGCATCACGTTCACTGAAATCAAAACTTTTCCCCATGGAAGCGATAATATTTCGAAATTTGTATTGTTGCGACTGTACTTAAAAGTGCAGTTGGAAAAATAAAAATTTTGGTGAATGCAACGCGGAACTTGAGCTATTTAGTTTTTATTTTATTTTATATTTCTCTGTGTATATATGAGTGGCATTTTCTCTCCGATATGGTTTGGTATTTTTGTATTTACTAATTTTGTTTTATTTCTTATCCGATATGAAAACTTGCTGATTACAATCTGATCTAGAAAGTTCTCGTTTCATGCGCGATCATTCTTTCTACGTGATTTCTGCAGTACATTACGAATTGAATCAAACACAACTTCAAGCATTCACAGATGGCGCTGCATATTCAATTGATTCCCATCGTTTCAGAACTACTTGCATTACGTTTAACAGTCTATGCTCTTCTAACGTCTTTGGATGAGGCTCAACCAAATGCTCAGCGAAACTATAGTAGACCTTAAAATAAGATATATTGTGAATAAACCTTGTTCATTTCATCTAGAACAGGAATTGCAGAACAGCAGCAAATATGGTTTGCAGTGAGGGTAAATGAATTGATTGAACATCTGCATTATGGTCATGGCGCAACTGCAAGTATCAATGTGAGAAATTTAGAATGGTATTCCAAATTGGAAAGGAGTTGAGTAAGGGCGAAATTTGTTTCTCCATCTCTTCCCTTTGTTATACAAAGGCCTTCTAGAAAATACAAGGCCATGATCTGGGAGAGAGAGATGAGTTTCCCTCTGTAATTGACATCACGGCGAAACCAAAGCTTCCGATTGGTTTTAACGCTGTCGTGTATGACGTCAAACACGACACCTACGTGCCAGGCAGTGTAACATTGGAGTGACGTCACAAGCGGAGGGGACTCTTGTTTACGCTTTCCAACCGTAGGTTGAAGAAGCAGATATGCTTCAGCTTTGTTTGTCTGTCTGCCAGTCTGTCCGCGCGTAAAAATGGTTCGATTACGATTAAATTTTAGTATGTGGTAGCGGACAACCTGCTGTCGAACCTTATTGAAAATGAGCGAAATGGGGTCAAAGTTCAGGACATAGGAGAGGGATCCATTCTATCGCCCTTATGCGTAATAACTTACGTGAAAATGCTTCGCTTGCGTCAAAACTTTAGTATGTTGTTTCGGAGGTACACTGAACCGGTTCTGTTGAATTTCATCGAAATGGGGTTAAAGGTCAGAGCACAGGAGCAAGATTTATTCCACAGACATTATCCTCATCACTTGACTAAAAATGCTTCTATTGCAACAAAAAGTTTAATATGTTGTTCTGGAGCTATAATGGACCGGTTCTGTTTAATATCATCGAAATAGGGTCAAAGGTCAGGGCACAGGAGCGAGATTTATTCCACAGCCATTATCCTCATCACTTGACTAAAAATGCTTCTATTGCGACAAAAGTTTAGTATGTTGTTCCGGAAGTATACTGAACGAATGAATAGTCAGCGAAGGGAGGAGGGTTTGTCTGCGCGCGATTTCTGGTATGTTGGAAATCGTATCGTTATCAATGCATTGCATGATTTTACTAACTTGTCTTTAATGTCATGGCCTTGTAATTTCTAGACTGCCTTAGTTATACCGACTCAGTGTCTGAGTGGTCAAAAGCGCTAGAGCTCTGGCCAGTTACCAGAGTTGGGTCCTGGCTCAAGTCTCTGATGAAGCACAGTGGCATGCTTGTCCAATGGCTTTGGAAGCAGTGGCCTAATTTTAGGAACAAGCGACTTCTGTCAGACGCAAATGCTGATGGCTGAAAGTAGGCACTGGATGATAAGTAAGCGGTTGGGCACTGATGACTTTCCCGATGACGCCGCTTGAATGTTGTTATTCTGAAATAAATAAGTAGAGTTTGCACTTCCAGTGAAGAGAAAGTTGTTTTAAATTTGAGAACAATTGAAGTTACGATAATTAGAAAGATAATAATAGATTCTCATAAAATGAAGTTGGGACCCGATCCTGTAGAATTTTAAGAATTAGACTACTTAGGATCAGTAACAGTGATAATTGTTAAGTTGCTATAGAGAAGATGTAAGTTATCTCGGAAAGACTTTTACGGTTGTACGAGTTAAATTCTCAGACTCAGTTCGTTTTTTAATTTAAAAATATGTTTTAATTTCCATATGTGTTTTTGTTTGCGACATTTACTGCAGAGTCCGTGAGTACGGGAAATGTTGTAGACAGAACTGGAACAAAGGATAGTGAACATGTGAGCAAAGCAGAGCACCTGATGAAAAGTGGGCTCAGTGTCAGTTGCATGCGCTACTGTATATTTCCAAATGTGTTTTTTATGTTGCTGACGTGTGTTTGTTTTATGTTGCTGACGTGTGTTTGTTTTATGTTGCTGACGTGTGTTTTTCGTTTTTGTGTCAGTTACTGGAGAAAGAGTAATAATTAGGACTTCAAAGTCGGCTGTGCTAAGGGAATGCCTCGTTCCTGTGCTTTGGGGAGGCATAAAATCATTGTTTGGTGGAATGAGGAGCTCTTGTTGTTCAGTATGTGTTCACGCAGGACGTTAATAGCCAACGGCGGAGAAGGAACCCTTACGTTGAACTGGCGGTTGTTTGCGCTGAGAACAGAATGTGCAGAAGAAACCATTGCGCTTATCCTAAGGAGTGTTTGCTTTGTTACGAGCTAACGTGATCAATGAAATGGAATTAGCTTAAGTTTCTCCATTTACTGATGGTAGAAGAAACACGAAAGCCAAAATAATTGCTCTTGATGCATCTATTAAATTTAACGTGTTTAACAAAAGAGACATGGCGTGTATTTATCGTGTATGGTCTTACTTTGATAAAGTAAGTTAGTTTCTTAGATGTTTAAAAAAAAAAAGGGGGAACTAACTGAGTCCTACAGTAGAGGAAACAAAATTGCCCAAGTGTAATGGTTCTCGTTGTATTCTAAGTTCATCTAGTCTTACGTAAGGTGGTGAAAAAGTGCGAAGGCCGTTACAATGATAATTTAGCTAAACTACGGAAAGATAGAGATCTCACCTATTAAGGTTTTTTATTCATTCACTTTTTCTCAGTAGTCATTTAAAAGTGCGGAGCATAGTGCCTTAAAAGAAACTTAGTAAAATGTAATCGATGCATTTGAAGTATGTTGGCATGTAAGAATGTTCTAGATTTTTTTTCTAGAGCATGAAACAAACTGTTTAGTTCTGAAAAAAACCTGTGAACTTTAATTTCTTCTTCGTAACATTTTTGAACTACCGTAATAATAAATGAAGGTAAAGATAATTAAGATAAAATAAAAACCAATTGGATAGTTTTAGCTAGACCACACTCACATGGGAGAATCAAGGTAGGCAAAAGCAGACCACAAACAGCTCTGATGATAAATGTAGAGATTAAAATATGGCCAAGGTAAACCAAAGACATTCAGCGGAAACAGTATGAATCAAAAGGAATCAAAGTAGAACCAAAACCAGTTGAAATGATCAAAGTAGATGAAAAAGCAAGTTTTGAGCAAAATTCAATTAGGAGAATTAAGAAGAATCAAGGTAAGGCATAAAGTCGTTGAAACAATCAGTCTAAAGACCAAAAGAAAATCGATGTATACCAAAAAACATCCGGAAAAATCAAAATGAACCAAAAACTCGTTTTAAGAATCAAGATATACGAAAGCCATTTGAAAAATGAAAATAGACCAAACAACAGTTGGAAACCTCTCCGAAAAATTATCAAAATGGAGCAAAAGTAGTTGAAATAAAAAACTTTTCTCTATAGAACACAAAATCACTGCTCGAGGAGTTTTCCACGAACACCGCAAGTTGTTTCTTGAAAGCTACAGGAGAAGAGGACGGCGAAACTGACTAAAAAGCTAAGAAAAGTGTATGGATATCTTATGTTGAATGACAGAGAACAATTTTTTTCAGTAAGGTTTATAAAATGGTTTACGTATTAAATTTAAATGAGTGAAATTCTCATTCTTTTTTAAAAGGTGCGCTTTAATTATTTTAACTAAACGAAATATTTTCTGTTCTTATTGATTTTTAAATTATCGTTGCGATGGTGACTCGCTTTTTCAGGTTGAATCCCTCCTTCCTTTTCAATTTTTCTGCACAGCATGCAACTGTAAGTGCGCCATTTGCCTTGACCTACGTCCGAAGTGTTTCTTCTTTCTCCTCAAAATATTGCGAGATATATATTTAACAGTACTCAACCCACTTGAAGTATAACAAATAAAGGCGCTTTGCTATCGTCGGTATTCTAAGCACAAAGAAAGAAACCTGCTAGTTCGGAGGTATAATAATGTAAGAAGGTGCTAAGTTATCGTCTTCATAAACACATTCCGCAGCGTCTGCAAAAAGAACAAAAACAAAAATGAAAAATCTTTTCTTGGCAAAATGAAACTTTCGTTTTTGGTCCATGTAGTTTTAAGTTCTGCTTCTCAGCAACAATTGGGCTCTGTTTGAAAATTCGACATCCGCGTCGAATAAACTCTTAAATTGATCCAAGAGAGAAATATTTACAGTAGGATGGAACTCTCTGCTAGAAGCATATTTTATGGTACAGCTGCGGCATTAAGTTTGTGGAACATCGACCGGAAAATGTATTCGTAGTCCAAATAAGCTTTGCTGTTTTTCATCCGGGCAGTTTCTTTCCTTCCTTAACTTTAAGGCAATACAGAGTATTCTCAAATGCATCACATACTTGGAAGGGACTTAGAACATCCCCTCGGAAACGATATGAAAAATGACGATATACATATATCGATATTTATATGTCCATGCTATCGCATTTTATCGGCAGCAGCCAACTGAAATAGTCTTTCAGCACCATATGACGACGTACTCGAACAACGTAACTAAAGTCAGTTCTCGGTGGACAAGGCTCTTGGGACGAGCGGCGGCGGTAGGCCAGTTCGGCTACAGCCCAAATTGACGGAAGTCCAACTTGGGCGGGTGTTCGCCAGCGTCGCCGCGTCGTCCGGATGCAGGTAGACGTGCCTCTGCTGAGGCTGCGCTACCTGAGGCTGTTCTTGTCCACTGGAGTCCCCGTTTCTACTGAGGATGGGCAGAGAGGACAGTGCTCGGGTGAGGACATCAGGTAAGGCCTCCAGTTGATCTTGGATCAGAGCGAGTCGTTCTTCCAGCGAGGCCACACGCTCTTCTAGGACTTCGTGCCTCTGGTTCATCTCTGACACCATTTCGTACACGGAATTCTGCGTCTGTTGAGGAAACGAAACATGAGATCAGCAAATAAGTGTTTACACTAAAGCAAAGTTTCAAAAAATTAATTTCAAACTCGAATTAAATTTTAAGCATAAATGGATGAAACAAAACTTCAAATCTGCTTTGATGCGATGTAATTAAAGTACAACCAAATTCAATGACGATCAGTTTTCCTCAGGGACAGTTTATTTTTGAGAACACATATTCTAGATGTTTGACGTATTTAACGATATATTCGGTTCGCAACGCAAAGGAGGAGCACTTTTAATGCAAAAGAAAATGTGCAATCAATTTTAATGCGACAGTATTTAAAAAAAAAAAAAATTCAACACCCCCTCAACAGCTGACTAAGGAATCACTTTCTCCAGCTATATATAGCTGGCCATTCGTCGGTGGTAAAAATCGAACACGCATCATTCTGCTCTGCAACCGAATGCTTTCCCAACTAAGCTACACCGGCGAAGTTTGTCGCAGCAACTTTGCCGTCTTGACCTGTGTGTTCCGCAGCGCACAAAGATGTCAAAAATACTCGCACATTATGTATGAATTTCAGACATTATTTAAGGTTCCTTAAGAGTGTTATACGGATATATTTAAATGTTACTTAATTTCAGGGGCGCCGCTAGACCATTTCCGGGGGCATGAAACCACATAGTAATCTCGAAATTAGTTTTTCGTTTAAGTTAAAAATAAATCCTAAATTAGGAATAATATTATTATTTATTTAGTTTAAATCAATGATCACAAACACATAAAAAAATGAAAGGAAGAAGAAAAGCAAAGACAATGAGGAATTTACATTTGACTATTCTATGCTAACAAATAACGCAAAAGTAACCATCTCTTGCTTAAGGACACGCCCCGAGCATCTTCGTGTGTTAATTCGTTTCGTTTCTCTCTCCCCTCCTCCCTCTTTTTCTTTTTTACTTTTTAGACATAGGTTCTTTTTAAGAGTTGACAACACTGTTTACGCCTGGTGGACATGTGCATCGATTGGACGCTCAGAGTACAATAGACTATACACCAGGTGGGTGTGAACGTGAAATGGACACTCAGAGTACAATAGAGTACATATGGTGGACGTGGGCATCCGTCAGACGCAGAGTCCAAACAGAGTAGACATCTGGTGGATGTGGGCATCAATTGGACGCAGAGTCCGATAGGATATGTATCTGGTGGACGTGGACATCATTTGGGCGCTCAGGGTCCAATAGAGTATACGCCTGGTGGATGTGGACATCAATTGGACGCTCAGAGTACAACAAACTATATACACCAGGTAGATGCGACATCAAATGGACACCCAGAGTACAATAGAGTATACATAGGGTGGACGTGGGTATCCATTGGTCGCACAGATTCCAATAGAGTATATATCTAGTGCACGTGGGCATCAATTGGACGCTCAGAGTCCAATTGATGTCCACGTTACCATTCTGGTGGCGCAGTGGTCTAAGCGCTGGATTCTGACCAGTAGTCCGAGATGGGTCCAAGTTCGAATCCCAGTGAGGCATGATGTTGCGTTTTTTTATGGCACTTGTTCTTTTCCTTTCCTGGAACCAGTAACCATAAATTAGGGACAGGCGACTGCTTATAGCTCACAGATTTGATCAGGTGGCCGTTAAACCTCGGAACAAAACGAAACAAATGCCCACATTTTGGGTCTCGTACGCTGAATTGGGTGTTATAGGGGTAGTATTCTTCCCCTGCGGTGTGTCTCTCACTCGCGTTCTCTCTTTTTATTGATTTTTAATCGTCGAAAATAGGATGCTCTGTCTCCCAAGCCTGGCATGCTGTGGTGTTACCACCTCGATAAACAAGACCACGCAGCCACTACGCAAAGAACACATTGGATCCACTATTCACTCTGTCCCTTGCTTAAATTACTGGTTCTGTAAAGCTAACAGTTTCTTTTCCATACTTTCCGCATAGGGAATATGTTGGTCTTCCAACAAAAGCCACAAATAGAAATCCTCCTAAACCGAAGGAAGGCGAGTTCACCACAGTGCTGCTCAATACTCCTAACCGAAGCTTAGGGACTATCTCCATATTCTCAAAAACCCATCAAAGATGGGGAAAAGATCAACATTTAAATAATATTAATGCTGCGCTTAAATTACTCCTAGAAATGTAGATCTCGGAGTTACATTGGTTGTAAGTGAAATTTCATTAATTAATTCTTTTAAATTTAAAACGCAATTAAATTAAAAGTGGTAAATGTGAATTTCAAAATTCTGCCGTTCTATTAATGCTCTCATTAGAAAAAAAGGAGAGAACATCGTAATGAAGAAAATTAAGCCACGTTCAGCTCCCCAAATGGTCTTAGCCTACCGACGCCCCTGTTTAATATCATGAAACAGTGACTTTAATTATGCAACTCAATAAGGCAGGAAGCATTCTGACTTCAGAGAAGAACTTAACAGTGAACTTCCTTATCGAGGAAAGAAATCCTCTCGCAGCCACCCGCACATCATTAAGGAAAAAAGACGCTCCTACATCCCTTTCCTAGTTGACAATAGATAAAAACTTCGTTCTACGTACAGTATAGTTAAACTGTCACCAACGCCCTGAACAAGAAAATATATGCAGCGAAAAGAGCAGTCACCGCGCGGGACAGAGAACAGTGGCCGCTATTGGGAGTTGGCCGTTGTTCGGATAGACCCAAATTAATATTGTTTGTCAGTTGTGTTTGGGCTGATCAAATCTTGTAAGTTAATGTGGAATTTGGGAGACTGTGGTTAGCAATCGTAGTGTTGCGAAAATCAGAATGCATAATGTTATCCTACAGAAAACTGAGCTTATTTCACGAGCCAAAATGTCCAGACTTTGAACTGTAAATACAATGGATTGTTTGAGCTGAATTTTTGAACGAACAATATCAGTTTAAATACAGAAGTTTTTCTCGTTATCCCCACGTATTTTTGACTAGAACTGGATGACTTACAGCTAAACTTTAAGAATTAATCATGGTGTAGAGGATTTTAGGAATGCAATGCCTGTACTTTGGGTCTAAATAACACTTTAGAAATAGCAAGCTAGGAGATTAGAGTTAGGATTTCATACAGGAAAAGAAAAAAAAACAAAAAATGTTTACAGACAGTGAAGCGTAACTACACAGTTAGGTAGCTGCGAAAAAAAGTAGTTACAGAACCCACAGGGACCAAACAAAGATACACTACCGAGCAGTATCCCAGGCAGTAGCACCCACTCCCGCCGTCCTCGGTGGGGGAATGAGATACAAGTGGGAGCTGGATTTTGCCTTATACGTATAAATAACGTCACAACTAAACTTCAAAATTTTTTTTTCACTTATGCTCGCAGTTGTGCCCGCCAATCCTGCCCGAAGCAAAGTCTCTTTAATAGCATCGTCCTTAGTACCGAAGGGACTGAGTGAAACCTAAGCGACAAGGAATCAGAGTTCCTTCCAGTTTGTCTGGAATGTCCGTTAGACCTCCTTTCAGTCTGACTAGGATGTCCTTTGGACTTCTTTCTGGACTGACTAGGATTTCTGTTATACCTCCTTCCGGATAGACTATGGTGTCTGTTGACTGCAGTAAACAAGTTCCGTTGTTCGGAGGTGTTCGTTTAGTAGCGTATACACGATGCTGGTATGGGAAGAATTTAGCGAAAAAAACCCCTTGTCTTCCTAGAAATAGTGTTGCAGGGGATTAATCGACTAAGGGAATTTTGATTAATCAGTTAAATTTTCTAGTCGATTGACACCCAACAATTCAAGGCATCATCATCATCATCATTGTCAACCATTATCAATCCACTGCTGGACGAAGGTCTCCCCAAGTTTCCTCCACAACGGTCTGTCTTGTGCCAGTCTCCTCCATGTCACCCCTGCATACTTTCGAATTTCATCCACCCATCTCCCATGTGGTCTTCTTCTGGGTCTTTTCCTGTCCCTTGGAATCCAATCTAAAATTTCGGCTGTCCATCGATGATCTGTCCTTCTGGCAGTATGTCCAGCCCATTGCCATTTCAGGGATTTAACTCTGATCATGATGTCTTCCACTCTTGTCATTTTTCGGATCCACGAGTTCCTCTTCTTATCTCTCCTGGTTACACCAAGCATGCACCTCTCCATGCTTCTTTGAGTTGTCTGCAGCCTTTGTATGTCTCTTTTAGTTAAGGTCCACGTCTCCGCACCATACGTAAGCACTGGAAGGATGCATTGATCAAACACTTTTCTTTAAGACATAATGGCATATTGCTCTTGAAAATTATGCTGTTTCTTCCAAAAGCTCTCCAGGCAAGTTTTGTACGCCGATTAATTTCTTCATCAATGTGACCCTCACTTGATATCTGCTGTCCAAGATAAACGTACGTGTCTGTTATCTCCAGCTTTTCTCCATCAATCGATAAATCTTCATTTCTTATGTTAAATATAAAGAATGCCCCCATTAGAGTATTAAATATTTATTTTCTGACTTTCTTCCAACGTAACCCAATTCGACGTGCTGTTGCAGATAGTTCAATAAGTGCTGCATCAATTGTAATCGTGATTTGTCTATGTATATTTAATACTGCTAATGCGTTTAACCGTTTTTCAGTAATTGCGTGTCGAAGATACAAGTACGTTTTCAGTCGTCGTAGCGTTGAGAATGATCGTTCATTTACAGCCGCAGTTGCTGGCAATATTGCAAGTAGTTGTTTAAATCAGTGTTGCATTCAGAGAATTTTTTCCTGGGGGGCGGGGGATTCACAAATTTTGAGGGGGCTGAAACTTGTTGACTGTTTATATACATATAATATCAGTTTTGCTGTTTTGCTATTTATATATATAGATCATATCCATGTACTGAGAGAACTACTTGAAAGAGTGAGGGAATATGAACTTCCATTGTGCATGTCTTTTATCGATTATGAAAAGGCCTTTGATTCAGTGAAACCATCAGCAGTTACAATGGCTTTGAAATCCTGCGGTATTGAAGTTGCATACATTAATATTATTAATAACATCTATGAAAATGCAAGTGCAAAGATTCGGCTATATGAGAATACAGCACACATAAAAGTTGGAAAGGGAGTAAGAAAAGGTGACACCATATCTCCCAAGCTCTTTAATGCCACATTGTAAAATGTCTTTCAATCACTGAACTGGGAAAACAAAGGGATAAAGATTAATGGAGATTATCTAACCCACCTTCGTTTTGCTAATGACGTAGTCATTTTTGCAACTACCCCATCAGAGCTGCAGAGTATGATCCAAGAACTTGCTGACAAGAGTAAAGAAGTGGGATTAAAAATGTACTTTCAGAAGACAAAAGTGATGTACAATGAGTTTACAAGAAATGAAGATTTATCGATTGCTGGAGAAAAGCTGGAGATAACAGATGCGTACGTTTATCTTGGACAGCAGATATCAAGTGAGGGTCACATTGATGAAGAAATTAATCGGCGTATAAAACTTGCCTGGAGAGCTTTTGCAAGAAACAGTGTAATTTTCAATAGCAATATGCCATTATGTCTTAAAAGACAAGTGTTTGATCAATGCATCCTTCCAGTGCTTACGTATGGTGCAAAGACGTGGACCTTAACTAAAAGAGACATACAATGGCTGCAAACTACTCAAAGTAGAATGGAGAGGTGCACGCTTGGTGTAACCAGGAGAGATAGGAAGAGGAACTCGTGGATCAGAAAAACGACAAGAGTGGAAGACATCATAATCAGAGTAAAATCCCTGAAATGGCAATGGGCTGGACATACTTCCAGAAGAACAGACCATCGATGGACAGCCGAAATTTTAGATTGAATTCCAAGGGACCGGAAAAGACCCAGAAGAATACCACATGGGAGATGGGTGGATGAAATTCGAAAGTATGTAGTAGTAACATGGAGGAGACTGGCACAAGACAGACCGTTGTGGAAGAGGCTTGGGGAGACCTTCGTCCAGCAGTGGATTGATAATGGTTGACAATGATGATGTTCATTAAATGGAGTATAAAAAAATTCTTATGCTTGTATATTGCAAAGGCAAATTCCAAGAAATCTATCTACACATACAAATCATTAAGAATGTGAAAATGCTATACTTTTGCTTTAATTCAGTAATGGACTACGGATTTCACCATGGGGTGGAGTAAAATATTGAGGATGATAGTAAGGTACGCTGTGCTGGAGAACATCCCCCTCCCCCACAAACACAAAGTATTAGGAGTGGTTACTTGAAAACGTATGGTGTAAACCATTCCTCTTCCACTTGGTTTCAGCCCCATTAGATTATTTACATTAGCAAATACAGTGCTGGCCACCCAAAATGCAACACCAAGAAGGAAGCAACCGATTGACCTGAAATTCGCAGCATGCGTCGTCCGCGAGGGGACATGCAAACGATTAGCATTGCAGGGCATATGTAAATCATGTGCGCCTGGCACGCTACCGGGAAGCACTATAAGAAGGGTGCACAGAAGGCGGGGTGTAAGTAGTGGAAGTGTGTTGTGCTGCCGGACCTGTGCGTGGGAAGCTTCCTGATGCCTCGTCGAAGATTACGGCAGTCATTCCAGCACGTTTCGCAGTTCGACAGAGGGCGAATAGTGGCTTATCGCGACAACGGATTATCGTACTGAGAAATCGGCGCCCGTGTGGGATGACATCCAGCCACAGTGAGGCGAGTATGGATTCGTTGGGTGCAGGAGGGACGGACGGACCGACGTGAGCGATTGCCGCAGCAGTGGCACACCACCGAACGAGAAGACCGGCATGTTGTGCGGCGGGCATTGACGGCTCGCAACGCCACATCACGAACGTTAGCGCAGGAATTAGGGTGTGTTGCGCAACAACCTGTGTCAGCACGTACCGTTCGACGTCGTCTGTAGGAGCGGGTACTTGTCGCACGGTGCCCATTGCTCCGATTACCATTGATCTTACACCACCGGCGAGTGCGGCGGCAGTGGGCCATTGAACGCCGCACCTGGACTACGGAATGGCACGACATTGTCTTCTCCGACGAATCCCGCTTCTGCATGCAACACCACGATGGTCGGATCAGCGTGTGGCGGCACCGCGGCGAGAGACTGTATAGCGCCTGCATTATGAATCGCCATACCGGTCCGTCGCCTGGCGTCATGGTTTGGGGCGCAATTGGATATGACACCCGCACCCCTCTGGTACGCATCGCCGGTACACTCAACAGCCACCGCACCATCTCCGACGTTTGGAGCCTGTAGTCGTCCCTTACCTGCAGGACCTGCCAGCGGCCACGTTTCAACAGGACAACGCGCACCCGCACGTGGCTTGTATCGTCCAACAATTCTTCACGGCCTACCTGGTGTCACTGCTAACGTGGCCCGCCTGTTCTTCCGATATGTCGCCCATGGAACACGCCTGGTCGCTGATCGGCAACCGAGTGGCCCGGCAAGCACCACCCGCGGCTACGCCTGATGAACTGTGGCAACGTGTGGAAGCAACCTGGGCAGACATACCCCAAGCCCACATCCAAAGCCTCTTTCGTTCAATGCCGCGGCGTGTAGCGGCCGTTATTACCAGCCATGGAGGCCACACGAACTATTGATGTCTGCGTGTTCCGCAAGTCGCACGGGACTGTAAGCTCAATCGTTTTATCTTTGTATCTGTTGTTATGTGTCCAGTAAATCTGGCTTTGCTATCTCGTGTCCTTCTTGGTGCTGCATTTCGGGTGGCCAGCAGTGTAGTAGTAAAAAAACTAACTGTTTGGATGGCAGTTTGATAGGCTTCGATATTTTTCCTTTCTCACAGAGTGTAAATCATCCACCACCAGCAAGAAAAAAAAAACTTTTAATGGGAACAATTTTTAATAATTTGCTATTGTTAAAAATTAGGTAGCAAGTATTTTGTTATATTGGAGGCACTAACGTCACGTGAGCTACACTGAGGCTTAACCGTATACAAGGTAAGTCGGCATCCAGAAGACTGAAATAAAGCTGAATGCCAGCTTCCAAAGTATGATGTATTGCAGTACAAACATATCTGCTCTGTGTAATTAGGTTTTGATTACTGAAGTAGACCGAGTTGTCAGTGCTTGAAAAATTGCCCCTTCAGCGAGGACTGTTTAATGTTTTATTGACGGATGACAGAAATATTAGATTGAAGTCCATTTGGTTGTTTTTGTGTACTATTAAAATATCTTTCCTCATTTTCTTAAGTTGTTTTTTAATAATTTCTTCAAATATTCAGCTATAAACGAAACAAATTAGACTAAATTTAAGAGGAAACCTACGGGAGGCGTTCATGGATTGGGGGGGGGAGCTAAGTACCCCCGAGAAGATGCCTCAATGCAACACTGGTAGAAGTTTTTTTACTGTGGGGAATATATTTTCTTCGCATATAAGAAATGCGTCGTAACCATTTCTCGGAATATGTTCAATAGTGAGAATATTCCGCCACTACAGCTTTAATTCTCCGATATTACAATCAAGAATACGTCCGTATTTTGCGATAAGTTTTTTTTATTTTGGCGCTATTTCCTTGCTTTATAATAAAACCTGTGTTATTCGGCAAAAGACACATAAAACTGTGCAAAATCTTTTGTGCTCGAGAAGCCAGCTGTGAATTTGGTTTGTGTCAGAATCAAGAAAAGGAATAAAGATTCAGATGCTGTAATATTCCTCCGGAGTGTTCTTCATAATATTACAACGATATATTTGCCTTCTAGTTCTACGTACCTCTGCCTCGTGGTGGATCTCGCACTACCTCGTTACTCCTAAGAATAAAAACAAAATCGGAAAATCGAACTGAATTCTTTTTTATATTTTTCCCTTGTTTAAATTGAGTTGTGTTCGTGAAAGTTCGTGTGAACTTCGCATTTCCTCCAAACAGTAAAACTTTTATGAAATTTAAATTTCATTTTTCTTTACCAAGTCGTAGACAGCAGGATGGGGGTTCTGACCCAAATGACACTTATGTAGATACGTCACTATGTCCGTTAATAGAGGTTTCTCTGTATCTGTTGATGGACACTTGCGATGTTAAAGGGTACATGTCCGCGAGAGAAAAAAATTCTTCAGTAGGTGCAAAACTGACCCTATCTCATGCAAATATAGCCTCTGTGGCGCAGTGGTCTAAGCGATGGCTTATGATCGTTCGTCCAGAAGGGGTCCGGGTTCGAATCCCGCTGAGGCATGGATGTTGTGTTTGTCTTACGGCTCTGGGTCTCTCCCTTCCCTGGAACCAGTGACCCTAAATTAGGGACGGGCGACTGCTTATAGCCTATTGAGTTGCTCACGGTGGTCGTTAAACCTTCAATAAAAAAAATATGTATATAGCCAACTTAAGAATTTTTGCTGCCCCAGTGGCATAATAGTTTAAACGACCATTTGTTCGAGATGGGTCCAGTGGTCTTAGCGACCATTTGTCCTTCTGACTATTCGTCCGAGATAGGTGCAGGTTCGGATTCCGGTTGAGGCATGGATCTTACGACACTGACTCTCGCCTTTCCCTGGAACCGATGGCCCTGAATTAGGGATGGGAGGCTGCTTATAAACCATCGAGTTGCTTACAATCTTCGTTAAAACCTCAATCGAGTAAAACGGACTGCTTGCGTCCTGGATCACAAAATGGATCATCCCCGCGAGAGAGCAGAGGAAAGGAAGAGGACAGTTGAAGTTAGTAGCTGGCCGAAGAAGACAGCATTTTTCTGGGATCTAAGTAAAGGTGGAAACGGGCTTCAAACTTTACGGGAGGCAAACAAACGTAACTCCCCGCTGGAAGTATTAATAAGTCTGAATACTTCTAATTAATCAGAAAGACAAAAGTTTTACGCGCGATTTAAATCGTTTGTTTTATTCGCTCCTCCGATGAGATAGGGAACCTGCAATCTTTATTCAATCTCCTGGCGTACACGCAATCTTCAGAGACCTTAAGGACTTTACATAATTGGCATCGAGTGTTATACAAACATATCAATAAAGCTAGCAAACAAGACAGCAACAAGATTCTTTAAGTTTAGGATATAACGGAAAAAAGGGTTTTGCCCTAGAATACAAAAAAAAAAAAAAATTGTTAATGCAAAGTACAGTATTTAAAGTGCAAATATTCCATGCTTCTCCTCAACTGCAGTATAGTTTACTGAGGAACCATTTTCTTCAGTGCACAAAGATTACAACAATACTTGCATAACTTTATTTTAAATACACCAGATTGTGAATACTCATGAAACGCATATAGAGTATTAAATCCGTTTATTTTTGTGGTGTAGTAAGCACAAAGGTTCGCCAAGCTTTCGCACTCCACTGTGAGGCTTTTTCAAGACAATGGTAGACATAGAAATGTAGATGATTTTTGAAAATAGCGTGGGTGACACGACGCGCATATTACTTGAATGTTTATCAAAGCTCATGTGCGAAATTTCGACAAAAATTCATACGGTTCGGTGTGCCGCAATGTGTTTCATCTTTTAATAACGTATGCCAAACCATTGGTATTTCAGTAGAAACCATATCATTGCATGCCAGTTTTCTGGATAGGATTTCGACTGTTTCCCTGACGGCAGTCTTTTTAAAGTTCGTGTGAAGGGGAATTCTTCAAATACTATTCCATACAGGAGCAGCAGATGAATGCATGATTTCTCTGGCGAGGGCTGTTTTCACATGTCGTGGTTGCCACTTTGCACGTGTTTTTTACATCTAGCGTCCAAGGACCGCTTTGTCATTCCGATATACACTATACTGACAAAAGCCACCGGACACTTTTTCAAAAGCAAATGAACGGATCCGCTGCGTTGTTAAGATGCGCGGTACAGCTGCAAACGGTATAAAAACAATCCTGCAGCTGATCGCGATCATATCGCACTGTGAGGTTGAGTGAAAATATCGCGGCGGGAGAGAACTGGCTTTGAGATAGGAAAAATTGTTGGCTGTTATATTAGTGGGTTGTCCATAAGGGAAACAGAGGAGCGTTGAAACATACCTAAGCCGACTGTTTTGGATGAACTGAATAAGTGGAAGACACGTGGCGTGCCTGAAGCAGCAAAATGATCCGGCAGACCAAAGAAAATCAGTGATAGAGGACGTCAAAGCCTCAGGAGAGTCATTACAGCTAATGGACAGAGCACTGCACAAGAACTCAGTGTACAAGTGAGGAACAATGCTGGAACCTTATTATGTACACGTACCATTCGCAGAGAACTTCATTACATGGGTTACCGTGGTCGTGCGGCGGCTCATAAGCCTTTCATCTCCACTCGGAATGCTACTCGTCGTTTAGCATGGTGTAAAGAACATTTATCGTGAATCGTAGATCAATGGAAACAGGTCTTATCGACGGATTAATCCAGATACATGACCCATCAGTCTGTCGGCCGTGTGTGGGTACGGCAGCAGCTGAGGAAAGCTATTTACCACAGTGTACTGTTCTTACGGTCAAGTTTGGAGCTGGCAGTGTACTCATGTGTGTGTGGGGGGTGGGGGGTGGGGTTCGTGGTATGGTCCCAGCCCACTGGTTATTGTAGACAAACCTGTTAATCAGTACGTCTACCTCGATATTCTGGACAATTATACCTTACCAAGTCTGTGGCAATACTATGGAACCGAGCCTTGTTTGTACCAGCAGGATAATGCACCGACTCATAAAGCAAGGACTCTTACGGCGTGTTTTGGCGATAATTCCGTATCGTGTGTGGACTGGCCAGCACAGAGCCCTGATCTTAATTCCATACAGCACCTATGGGATGAAGTAGAGAGCCGCATAAGAAGTTTTAAATCAAGGTTTACAACTAAGCAACAGTTAGCGGCAGCATTATGTACTAAATGGAAGCGCATGCCTATTCTGTGTTCCAAACCTTGGCAAAAGTATGTCTCGAAGGGTGAGCGCATGTATTAAAGCCAAAGGTGGACAGACACTGTACTAATTTATGTCAATAAATTCTATGTCGTGTTTCTTTTGTAGGTGTCCGGTGACTTTTGTCAATATAGTGTATATCTCTCATATAAACTGGCATGCAATGATATGGTCTCTACTGAACTACCAATGGTTTGGCATGCGTTTTCAAAAGATGGAAACACAACGCGGCGCAGCGCAGCGCACCGCACCACACCGCATGGATTTTTATGAAAATTCTGCGCATGAATTTTGATAAAAATTAATTTCATATTGCCGTAATGGTACCCACGTTATGAAAGAAATACGGGACTACGGCATATAATACAAATTTTGAAGATGACAATCCGAGTTTTGGCGTAAATGTGACAAGGATGGTAAGTCAGATAATATCCGAAAACTTGAAAATTTTCACCGTGCTGGAGCGGGACTCGAACCCGCGTCTCCCAGAAAACGCCCGGGTATGCTACCCACTGCACCACCCAGAACGACCAAGTTTCAAATTTCCGATCAATTTGAATATAACTATCACAAGATGGGCGTTTTCTGGTAGATGTGGGTTCGAGTCCCGCTCCAGGACGGTGACAAATTTTAAAGTTTTCGGATATTATCACCCACGTTATTTTCAAAAATCATCTTTGTTCCTCACGTGTTCTAATTTCTTACTCCACCAAAAAAAAAAAAAAAAAAAATGGAATTCGCTATATGCGTTTCACGAATACTTGCGCTGTAGTGAAAATCTGCCAAATCCGCGGAGACAATGTGAATAGACAAAGTAATCGCTCTTCCGCATTTTTCTTTAGTTAACACACGGCAACCGAAAAATTGTTATCCGGCCACTGCTGGGATCGTACCCTAGATCTCTCGATAGCTAGCCGAGTGCGTTTGCCTTACGCTGCAATGGCCAACAATCAATGGCGCTGCGTGTATATGTTGGCCCCCGTAGCGTACGGCGAACGCACTCGGCTAGTTATCCAGACATCTGGAGTACGATCCCAGCAGTAGCCGGATAACAATTTTTCGGCTGCTGTGCGCTAATCAAAGAAAAACTTGGGAAGAGCGATTACTTTGTCCATTTACTTGCATGTTTATATATGGATCCTTCACATCCTTTGAAAATTCGTTAAGTTTAGAATATTACAGAAGGCGATTTTTTTTGCTCTGGAATACATAACTTCTGACAAGACTTAGTAAAAGTTCAGTAATCACCTATTTCTCAACTAGAGTACAGCTTCCCGACGAATCATTTCCAGCAGAGGACTAAGGTACCAAAATTACCCATGTAGCACATATTTTAGAAACCGGCAAGTACCGTAAAGCAAAAAAGTTTGTTTCCATCAAGCAGTCAATTTAAAAATTTAGGGTTAGGTAAATTTCTGCTTACAGGGTCAACGGAAATGTGTAAAGATAAAAGAAATGGCTAAGGTCCTTCTTGTATCCATTAAAATGAAATGGAAAACACTTGTGAAAAGGTGCCGAAAGAGTTGGCGAAACTAAAGCTCTGTCACTGGGGAGATCACGTTTTCTTTAGAAAAAGAAACAACTCTTTACTACGGTACATTCTGGGAAGCCCACTGGATCAGTACGGTGCATAAAGTCATGTATGTTCTGATTTACTACGAGGGCTGAAGTGAAAGGGAAAAGTGATGACGTCACATGGGAGTACTTAGGTAAGATTAGTTTTTGTGGAGAACAGTGAAGATGATCATTGGAGCGCGCTCCAAGAATGGACAATATCTTCTATGGTGTGCCCCTCTAGCTATGCGCGGTACGTAGATGATCCTAAGCTCTCATCGGATAGGGGAACAATTTTGCGATCCTTTTGAGAGGATTCGGTGAACTATGAAGAACGTTCAAAAGAAAAAGGAAGTGAGACAGCTCAACAAACTGCGGTTTTATGACCATACTACACTTTCAGATATTCACCAATTTAAAATACTTGAAATTCCCAATTAAAACAGTCAAATTTAATTAAAAGACAACTGTAAAAATGTTTCGATTAACGAACTGAATTCTATCTTGGAATTGAGTACAAGTTATTCATGTGGAAATTATGCTTCAAAGAATTCTTAATTAAAATATTGTTTCATTATTAACACTGTGCAAAGAGTTTATTACCAGTGACATAGAATTCTTCTTGTTGTCCCGGAGTTTAACAACAGCTCGTAAGCATCTAGGACTATAAGGAGTCGGTGGTCTCAAATTTAAGACTACTGCTATCAGGATGGAAGAGCCAGCGCCGTTGGGAAAACACACTAACAATGCCTCATAAAGAACATGAGCCCAGAATCAGTTCGGATTATTTGCCAGAAATGGTACCCTAGTGGATTTTCTGAAGTACACCGTAGTAAAAAGTTACTTCGGTTTCGAAGAAAAACATCACCTCCTCAATTACAGAAGTTTTATTTAACTTAATCCTTCGGCCAGCTGGGAGGTCTAGTGACATCGACTGACGTCACATTCGCATCTCTTATTCATGCTACGTCTCCAGTCTAAAACGGCGCTAGGGTACATTTTATTTCGTATCAGTGCCTCGTGCTCCGCAAAGAGAGGCGTGAAGAACTTTTTTTAAGTGGTTTTGAGGGGGGCGGGGATGAAAGATCATACCGAGTAACTCAGTTGACTATAATCAACAGCCCGTCCCTAATTCAGGGCCACTTGTTCCGGAGAAAGAGAGAGAGAGAGGCCGCCCCCGGTGGCGCAAAGGTCAAAGCGATGGCTTCTGATCATTCGTCCGAGATGGGTCCGGGGTCGAATCCCGGTAAGGCATAGATGTTGTGTTTGTCTCACGGCGCTGGCTATGTAGGGTCAAAACAATATTCAAATACAGAACTCCAGAATATTTACGTTAAATAAAACCTCTGCAATTGAGAAGATGATGTTTTCCTTAGAAACCGAAGTAACTTTCTGTAGAACCAGTGGCCATAAATTAGGCACGGGAGACTGCTGATATCCCGCTGAGTTGCTCACGGTGGTCGTTAAACCTCCAATAAAAAAGAGAAAGAGACAGACACAGAGACAGAGAGCGCCAGTGCTGTAAGACAAACACACTCTCCATGTCTCACCTGCAATTCTTACCCGGAACAATCTTGGATGAACGGTTGGAAGGCAGCACCTCCTACAACTCGCCCACCGGGAGTGCCAAGAACTGTTGACAATGAGGAGGTAAATGTAGAAGAAGAAGGTGTTAGGTGTAGACGCAGAACTTTGGCATGAAATCAATTATAATGAAGCGCCAAAAACTTTTACCAAACATAAAAAAAGTACACAAACATCACATGAAACTACCTGGATGTACGACACCAGGAGTTCCTACATCAAAAGTGGTCCCTAAGGTCTTCAGCACCTGTCTGTGACGCAGGCGTGTACGCTTTGTGGGATGTTTTCCATCAGGTCGTGCAGGCGGTTTCCGTCCGAAGCGTCCCACTGTTCAACCGCGACACAACTTGTTGTACAGCATGTTTGTGTTGGTCTCAATCATGCTCGAGCCGCACCGGTGGCGCAGTGGTCTAAGCGCTGGCTTCTGACCATTCGCCCGAGAAGGGTTCGAGTTCGAATCCCAGTGAGGCACGGATGATGTGTTTGTCTTACGGCACTGGCTCTCTCTCTTCCCTGGAGTCAGTGGCCCTAAATTAGGGACGGGCGAATGCTTATAGCTCATTGAGTTGCTCACGGTGGTCGTTAAACATCCAATCCAATCATACTCGATGGGATTCAGAACGGGTGACAGTACGGGCATTGCCCATCGTGTGATCGCGGCTTCCTGGGGATACGCAGGATGGGTTCGGTACGAGCTGTCTTACTGCATGAATGCATCTCCACTGTTCATCATGTAATTCTGAATAAATATGTGAATATTGTTTTGACACTACACAGCAATAATAAGGGTGCGTTGTAGAACTTATTAGGTTGGTGTTCATAATATAATAGCTCATCGGTGTATGTTCTTTTGGTGTTTCTTAGGGGATGCTCAGCCTCCCCTGGCGGCCCCTAAACTACGGCCCTGCTGCGATTCCAGACCCAATAGACGTCAGAAATTCTATCCGAGATGGGCAGTCCAGTGATGGGTATAATCGAATAGAAATAATCGATTAATTCGGTTATGGAAATGTCTCGAAGCATTCGATTTCTTCAAAATAATTCGAATGAAAGAGAACTTTCAATTGCTCCGACCCTGTCTCGATTCAGTGAGTGCATTCGAAAGGCGGGAAAACATCAGCAAATCATCATTCGAATTCTTTGGTGCAAAATCGCCCATCTCTTCTCGATATCTATTTGAGAACTTCCGAGGTACGAGAGGTTCTCGAAATATTTTGCATGATGGAATGATCTGGAGTCTCTACTAACCTTGGATTACTTCTACCTTGGTTAAGCAAATCGAAAAAGTTTTGGTGTGTTCATCTTTCATTTACAGCTTGTATTCCTTACTTCGGGTAAGAAGAGGAAATCTACCAGTAAACTGAAAAATTAGTAATCATTCGAATGATCATTACGAATGAATATCTCGATTTGCCAAAGGCAGGCCTAAGCGTATTGCGCCATCTACCAGTAGTTCTCGAAATAGTTTTTGTATGATGGAATGATCTGGAGGATCTACTAACCTTGGATTACTTCTACCTTGGTTAAGCAAATCGAAAAAGTTTTGGTGTGTTCATCTTTCATTTACAGCTTGTATTCCTTACTTCGGGTAAGAAGAGGAAATCTACCAGTAAACTGAAAAATTAGTAATCATTCGAATGATCATTACGAATGAATATCTCGATTTGCCAAAGGCAGGCCTAAGCGTATTGCGCCATCTACCAGTAGTTCTCGAAATAGTTTTTGTATGATGGAATGATCTGGAGGATCTACTAACCTTGGATTACTTCTACCTTGGTTAAGCAAATCGAAAAAGTTTTGGTGTGTTCATCTTTTATTTACAGCTTGTATTCCTTACTTCGGGTAAGAAGAGGAAATCTACCAGTAAACTGAAAAATTAGTAATCATTCGAATGATCATTACGAATGAATATCTCGATTTGCCAAAGGCAGGCCTAAGCGTATTGCGCCATCTACCAGTAGTTCTCGAAATAGTTTTTGTATGATGGAATGATCTGGAGGATCTACTAACCTTGGATTACTTCTACCTTGGTTAAGCAAATCGAAAAAGTTTTGGTGTGTTCATCTTTCATTTACAGCTTGTATTCCTTACTTCGGGTAAGAAGAGGAAATCTACCAGTAAACTGAAAATTAGTAATCATTCGAATGATCATTACGAATGAATATCTCGATTTGCCAAAGGCAGGCCTAAGCGTATTGCGCCATCTACCAGTAGTTCTCGAAATAGTTTTTGTATGATGGAATGATCTGGAGGATCTACTAACCTTGGATTACTTCTACCTTGGTTAAGCAAATCGAAAAAGTTTTGGTGTGTTCATCTTTCATTTACAGCTTGTATTCCTTACTTCGGGTAAGAAGAGGAAATCTACCAGTAAACTGAAAAATTAGTAATCATTCGAATGATCATTACGAATGAATATCTCGATTTGCCAAAGGCAGGCCTAAGCGTATTGCGCCATCTACCAGTAGTTCTCGAAATAGTTTTTGTATGATGGAATGATCTGGAGGATCTACTAACCTTGGATTACTTCTACCTTGGTTAAGCAAATCGAAAAAGTTTTGGTGTGTTCATCTTTCATTTACAGCTTGTATTCCTTACTTCGGGTAAGAAGAGGAAATCTACCAGTAAACTGAAAAATTAGTAATCATTCGAATGATCATTACGAATGAATATCTCGATTTGCCAAAGGCAGGCCTAAGCGTATTGCGCCATCTACCAGTAGTTCTCGAAATAGTTTTTGTATGATGGAATGATCTGGAGGATCTACTAACCTTGGATTACTTCTACCTTGGTTAAGCAAATCGAAAAAGTTTTGGTGTGTTCATCTTTCATTTACAGCTTGTATTCCTTACTTCGGGTAAGAAGAGGAAATCTACCAGTAAACTGAAAAATTAGTAATCATTCGAATGATCATTACGAATGAATATCTCGATTTGCCAAAGGCAGGCCTAAGCGTATTGCGCCATCTACCAGTAGTTCTCGAAATAGTTTTTGTATGATGGAATGATCTGGAGGATCTACTAACCTTGGATTACTTCTACCTTGGTTAAGCAAATCGAAAAAGTTTTGGTGTGTTCATCTTTCATTTACAGCTTGTATTCCTTACTTCGGGTAAGAAGAGGAAATCTACCAGTAAACTGAAAAATTAGTAATCATTCGAATGATCATTACGAATGAATATCTCGATTTGCCAAAGGCAGGCCTAAGCGTATTGCGCCATCTACCAGTAGTTCTCGAAATAGTTTTTGTATGATGGAATGATCTGGAGGATCTACTAACCTTGGATTACTTCTACCTTGGTTAAGCAAATCGAAAAAGTTTTGGTGTGTTCATCTTTCATTTACAGCTTGTATTCCTTACTTCGGGTAAGAAGAGGAAATCTACCAGTAAACTGAAAAATTAGTAATCATTCGAATGATCATTACGAATGAATATCTCGATTTGCCAAAGGCAGGCCTAAGCGTATTGCGCCATCTACCAGTAGTTCTCGAAATAGTTTTTTGTATGATGGAATGATCTGGAGGATCTACTAACCTTGGATTACTTCTACCTTGGTTAAGCAAATCGAAAAAGTTTTGGTGTGTTCATCTTTCATTTACAGCTTGTATTCCTTATTTCGGGTAAGAAGAGGAAATCTACCAGTAAACTGCAAAATTAGTAATCATTCGAATGATCATTACGAATGAATACCTCGATTTGCCAAAAGCAGAAGGCAGGGCTGAGGGTATTGCGCCATCTACCGGTAATTTCTAAAATTAGAAATAATTTGAATGATTATTTCGAATGCATATCCTGACAGAAGACAGCTTATTGAAAAATATGATAGAAGGGAAAATTGAAGGAAAACGACCAAGAGGAAGGAGACGAGTAATGATGGTTGATGATATCATGGGCACGGGAAGCTATCAAGTATTGTAGGAGGAAACAAGAGACAGATAAAACTGGAGGAAGAAAACTTGTTGAGTTACCGTTGGACCTGTCAAAAGACATAACCCTAATGATGATGATCCTGGTTTTTTGTATCTCTCGATTACGACCTTTTGATTTTGGAACTGAACCAATTATGTCCAAAACTAGTGTAGTTCCTCTTATTGACAGCCAATTTTTGGTAAAAAGCGCGACAATACACATACGGGTGAATCATGAAATCGTTCTTCGTGGCATGTTTCTGTTATACATCTGTCATTGCATATGGTCGGCAACATCATAACAGAATACGCGGACGATCGCCGACAGTGATGCGAGATAGAATAATACAGACCTTTGTGCGTGATGGGCAGGTGGAGACATCTATCGGTCCACTTGTGAGTTCGTTTGGATGTTTCAAAGCGTGCTTAATTGGACATACCGTTTCTGGTGTTATGCGATAGAAGATAAGTAAGTTTTGAAGCACTAGTTTTGAGGTGTTTATATAACGATAGCGCTTATGGGGATATATAACAGGAAAAAAATGCGTAGCACGTGTTTCGTTAGACAAGGTTAATTGTAGACAGATGAAATAAGTGTGACATCGAATGCTCTGGTGCAAACAGCATATCTTTAGACAAAAGTCTAAAGGTATGCTGTTAAAAGTCTAAAGATATACGAGAAACTCTTTTCAAGTTTTCTTTCTTACTTTAAAGCTTTGTATAGTTTAGGAAAAAGTTGAATTTTACGCTGAAAAACAAAATGTTTCAGAACAGCTGAAAAGTGAAGTGAATATCTTGGTCGCAGATACAGAGGTCTGGTGAAAACCAATTCTAAAAATAAAATTTTTAGCAACATTGATACAGAAACCAAAGCGAATGCAGCAGAACTTCGATTATGCGAATTAATTAGTGAAAATGAGATTTGGATAGATGGATTTATGAAAACTATTATTCACGGAAAAACACTGTTATAACACTCTTGTAATATATATAATATTGTAATATATATATATATTACAAGAGTGTTATAACAGTGTATAAAAAACTAAAAAACAACTTTTGAAACAGGCAAATCACAAAAATGAATAAATGTAATTACATCACCATTTAACTGGCATTGCAGATTTAGTAGGATCCACAAAAACTAATAAATCGGTTTAAAAATAAAACGAAACACAGCACTACAAACTTACATGTGACAACGATGAGAATTGAGCAAAGCAGGAATGTACCCGAATAACGACCACTTTGGCTGATTCAGAGAGATCAGATGGGATGACGTCACAGTCCGAGCAGCATTCCTCGGTTTCGGTGCTTCTTTCGACTGACATTTCAGATAATGAGGATTCGGATAATCGATGTCCCACAGTACATAATTTCACTCCTTGTGGAAAAAATATCACATTTGGAAAATCACAAATAGTCTGGAGAATGTACATTTCGGTTAGAATAGACAGTTTTAAAGTAATATTTCCAATCCGCCATTTTTTGTTTGGAAGTATAACTACCAAATATGAGCAACTGTAATGTCTATAAGAAGTCGCTCCTCCGCAGTTTGGGGCCGTGAATTCCACGGATGGAGTGGGCGAGCGCCGTAAGAGAAGCACATCATTCATGTCTCATCTAGGACTTGAGCTAAATCAGACGACTAGCCACGCCTCAGACTACTTGCCAAACGGGATTTCACAATCTGACTTGAACACGTTGAAGCATTATCGAACAAAAAAGCGGTATTTGCGCCTCATACCGGGAAAGTCTTGCTGCAAAAATGCTGCGAAGGGTTCAGAAATACTGATCCAAGTTACAGCAATGCGGTATATCAAAACTTTTCAAGAGTATAAATTATAGTTCAAGATACAAACATTTCGCGATCTTCCTCCGAACCAGTGATGCCATTCTACTGATTTATCAGTAGATCTACTGATTTTGACTCTTGTCTACTGATAGATTTTCGTAATCTACTGATTTTTCTCTGTTTAAAGACCACCTACACACTCAGGGACATGCTGTCTAAGTATGTCTGCATCAGTGTTGCCATTCTACTGATTTATCAGTAGATGTCTATCGATATATTTTCGTAATCTACTGATTTTTCTCTGTTTTAAGATCACCTACACACTCAGGGACGACATGCTGCCTAAGAATGTCTGCATCAGTGTTGCCATTCTACTGATGTATCAGTAGATCTACTGATTTTGACTCCTGTCTACTGATATAATTTCGTAATGTACTGATTTTTCTCTGTTTTAAGACCACCTACACACTTAAGGATATGCTGTCCAGGAATGCCTGCAAAACAATTGCAGACGTTGTTAGACAGCATGTCCCTGAGTGTGTAGGTGGTCTTAAAACAGAAGAAAACCCCAGCAGATTACGAAATTATATCAGTAGACAGCAGTCAAAATCAGTAGAATGGCAACATTGCTCCGAACAGAAGGAACGCAGCACATATAAAGAAACAGTTATTGTATTGCATTGAACATGGCCATAGAAGATCCAAAAAAGGATCTTCTAATCGGGCAGATAAAAACAGAAATATTGAACAAGTGCAAACTCATGTCAATCATAAGAAACTTTTGTTTGAACTGTCAGACGCAAAAAAGAGTTTTTTGAATTCGAATTTTACGAGCGGCACTACCGTGCCAGATACAAATCTACATTTACGTCATTTTACAGAAATATACTTTGGCGTCACCTAAAGATAAATGTTAAGAGCAAACATTTGATGAAAAGTCTTCTGGATATCATGAAAGAAATACGGGATTACACCATATAATGCAAATTTTGAAGATGACAATCCGATTTTTGGTGTAAATGTGAGAACGATGGTAAGTCAGATAATATCCGAAAACTTGAAAATTTCATCGTCCTGGAGCGATTATATCAGAAAACCTAAATTTCATCGTCCTGGAGCGATAATATCCGAAAACTTGAAAATTTCATCGTCCCGCTCAAGGACGATGAAAATTTTTAAGTTTACGTATATTATCTGATTTACCATCCTTGTCACATTTACACCAAAAATCGGATTGTCATCTTCAAAATTTGCCTTCTGGATAGTTCTAGCCAGAAAATCCTAATATTGTTTTTCTTAGATCCGGGGTTTTGAAGTATAGGTATAATGTCAAACATAAAAATATACATTCGCGCAACTGAGAGGGGAAACATTGCTTAATAAAATCGAAAAAGGGCTTAAATCCTTATCCGTTTGCTTAGTAGTTACAAGTCGTACAAAAGGAATTTTTTTTTTAGAAATTTTTGGGGTTATCCTCTTCACAGACGGATGAACAAAGGCTTTAACAAAGTTACACTGTAAGTATTTTTTCTATTTTCCAAAAAGCGTGCAAACACACATAAACATGTGGAAACTCATTTACACTGCATATTTACATGTTCTAGTTAATAAGTACCGCTTCTTTCCATTTATTGGAATCATAGAAGATACCGGAGTCATGAATATTTCTTGTTTACAAGTAACTTGAGCCGATCGCTTTGATGAATCCTTGGATGTATGCGCTTCTATACAGGTCAGTTCAGAGCTGCGAGCGCCCGAAAACCCTTTCTAGTAGGAAAATATTCCTGACACAACAGCGTTCCTACAGACAAACGAACTCACGAGCTGTTGCAGCAAAGGCGTTTGTTAGCGGTGCTACATCCGGGATACTACCGCGGGCTTCGTTTCCTTACAAGAATTGGATAAATATGGTTGCTGATTTCAAAAATACCATGCTACCTACCATACATATAAAATGAAATTCGTATGTTATTGTCCAGAGTTGTGGCCTCTAAAGTTTTGTCATTCCCAAATTTCATATTTTCCCGAGGTGGCTTTAAAGGGCCGCTTTACAGGACTAATTTTCTCTTTCTCACACACACAGATACACACCGCAGTGACATCTGTTTGTATGTTACTGTTCCATCGCCGCACAAAGTGTTGCCTTTATATTCCCGAAAGTGGAGCACACTTTCAGCACATGGTATAAGCAAAAAAATGCATGATTTAGTAATGAGCACTATTGGTAGGTAATTTTATTATTGTTAAGTAAGTAATCTTCGTAATAATTTTATTATAGATATTATCGTTAAGTAGGTAACATTCGTAATAATATCATTAGGATAGCCGGTTAAGTAAGTAATTTTTGTAATAATGTCATCGTAGGTACTGTCTGTCGTTAAGTAATTCGTAATAATATCACTATACGCATTTTCATCAAGTACTCTCCGCAATAATACCATTATATGTATTATAGTTAAGTAAATAATTTCAGTGATATCATTATAGGTATTAGCGTTAAGTGAGTTGTAACGTATATTCTATTTTAACTTTCCTTTTGAGTTTCTTTTTCTATGTGAATTTGAGTTCGTTCTCTTAGACATTTTCAAACTTTAACGTTGTCTTTTCCCTCAAACGAGAATTATGGTGGCAACACGCTGAAGTCAGAACAAGAGTGACATATGTATGTATGTATGTGACAAGAACGTTAGATAAAAAGACGATGCAGAGGTTGCTTTGTGGTTGGAGATGTTAGATCGTTATTGAGTCTTGATTGTAAACTTCTTGACTAAGATATGTGAAGTGGTGTGTTTTGGATTTCGTCTAATGTTGCTGGACCAATAAAACGTTGACGCAAGTTGGACTTATTGACTAAGACATGCGAAGTGGTGTGTGGCCGCCCCGGTGGCGCAGTGGTCTAAGCGATGGCATCTGATCATTCGTCCGTAAGGGGTCCGGGTTCGAATCCCGGTCAGGCATGGGTGTTGTGTTTGTCTTACGGCACTGGCTCTCTCCCTTCCCTGGAACCAGTGACCCTAAATTAGGGACGGGCGACTGCTTATAGCCCATTGAGTTGCTCACGGTGGTCGTTAAACCTCCAATCAAAAAAAAAAAAAAAAAAAAAAGTGGTGTATTTGGGATTTCGTCTAATGTTGCTGGACCAATAAAAAGTTGACGTAAGTTGGACTTATTGACTAAGATATGTGAAGTGATGTGTTTTGGATTTCGTCTAATGTTGCTGGACTAATAAAACGTTGACGCAAGTTGGACTTATTGACTAATATATGTGAAGTGTATATATATATATGTGAAGTCTTTCAACCACTGAACTGGGAAAACAAAGGGATAAAGATTAATGGAGATTATCTAACCCACCTTCGTTTTGCTGATGACATAGTCATTTTGCAACTACCCCATCAGAGCTACAGAGTATGATCCAGGAACTTGCTGACAAGAGTAAAGAAGTGGGATTAAAAATGAACTTTCAGAAGACAAAAGTGATGTACAATGCTTTTACAAGAAATGAAGATTTATCGATTGATGAAGAAAAGCTGGAGATAACAGACACGTACGTTTATCTTGGACAGCAGATATCAAGTGAGGGTCACATTGGTGAAGAAATTAATCGGCGTACAAAACTTGCCTGGAGAGCTTTTGGAAGAAACAGCATAATTTTCAAGAGCAATATGCCATTATGTCTTAAAAGAAAAGTGTTTGATCAATGCATCCTTCCAGTGCTTACGTATGGTGCAGAGACGTGGACCTTAGCTAAAAGAGACATACAAAGGCTGCAGACAACTCAAAGAAGCATGGAGAGGTGCATGCTTGGTGTAACCAGGAGAGATAAGAAGAGGAATACGTGGATCCGAAAAATGACAAGAGTGGAAGACATCATGATCAGAGTTAAATCCCTGAAATGGCAATGGGCTGGACATACTGCCAGAAGAACAGACCATCGATGGACAGCCGAAATTTTAGATTGGATTCCAAGGGACAGGAAAAGACCCAGAAGAAGACCACATGGAAGATGGGTGGATGAAATTCGAAAGTATGCGGGAGTGACATGGAGGAGACTGGCACAAGACAGACCGTTGTGGAGGAAACTTGGGGAGACCTTCGTCCAGCAGTGGATTGATAATGGTTGACAATGATGATGATGATGATGATATGTGAAGTGGTGTGTTTTGGATTTCGTCTAATGTTGCTGGACCAATAAAAAGTTGCCGTAAGTTGGACTTATTGACTAAGATATGTGAAGTGGTGTGTTTTGGATTTCGTCTAATGTTGCTGGAACAATAAAAAGTTGACGTAAGTTTGACTTCTGTATATGTTTCGTCTCGCCGTAAAACTTTAATTTGAGCTATCCGGTACATTTAATTGCATTGCTTTTGGCTTTCTTTTAACATCTATTCAGCCGGAAATCTTACATAACGTAAAAAGGGGTATGTTATAGAGTATTCTCCGTTATAATATCATTGCAGGTATTACCGTTTAGTAAGTATAAAGGCCATTGAAATGAAAACGAGCCAAATGACGCATGAGAAAGATATTGCAACTTACCTTAAAAATAATTCCTCTGGCTATTAAGGCATTTATCCCCCTGTGACACTAGATGTTCGATTCTTCGTGCGTAGAAGACGGTGGGTTTGTGGGTGAAACGTTCCAGAATTGCGTCATTCACCTCTTCGTCCGAGTGAAATTTGCGACCCCGCAGATGCTTCTTCAGCTCTCCGAAAATGTGAAAGTCACAGGAAGATAAATCTGGGTTGTAAACCAGATTCTAGAGTGTTTCCCACCTGAATTTGGGAAGGTAATCCAGAAGGAATTTTGCAGTGTGGGGGCGGGCGTTGTCACAAAGAAGAATAACTCCTGCAGAGAGCAGCCCCGGGCCGCTTGGACTTGAGCGATGCTTGCAAAGATTTGAGTGTGCCCGCATACCGGACAGCGTTTCCGGTGTTTCCTGTGGCTAAACACTCGATCAACAGGGTGCCCTTGTGGTTGAAAAAGGAGGACTTGACCTTTCGTGACTTGTCTGCATTCCCCTTGACTCTTTTGGCGGTGAAGACGACGTGCGTTTACATTGCGTGCTTTGTCATTTGCTTTCAGGTTGACAATGAAAGCACGACGTTCCATCTCCCGCAATGATTCTGTCTATAAAACGGTGACTTTCCTCGTGATACCGCAGTAAATGTTCCAAGGACACACCCATGCGAATGTCTTTTTGCACAGATTGCAAGTTGTGTGGCACACACTGCGAAGAAATTTTCCGGTATTGCAAACGATCCGGGTAACGGTGTGCACACTCCCTACACTGATTCTAACTTTGTCGGGCCGCCCCGGTGGCGCAGTGGTCCAAGGCGCTGGCCTATGATCATTCGCCCGTAAGGGGCCCGGGTTCAAATCCCGGTCAGGCATGGATGTTGTGTTTGTCTTACGGCACTGGCTCTCTCCCTTCCCTGGAGCCAGTGACCCTAAATTAGGGACGGGCGACTGCTTATAGCCTATTGAGTTGCTCACGGTGGTCGTTAAACCTCCAATCAAAAAAAAAAAAAAACTTTGTCGGCAAGTGTTTCCACCATGACTCTTCTGTCTTCTTGAATGAGACTATCCACTTTAGCGACCCAAACATCGCTGATCACACGGTGTGCTTGCCCTGACCTCGAATCATCAGTCAACGATGACCGCCCTTCTCACTACCGCTTACTCCAGTTTTTAACACGTGACAAAGACATGCAGTTTTGGTACACGTTATTCATGCGGCACTGAATTTCTGTACTCTTGACAACTTTCACGGTTAAAACCCAGATAACCGCTCACGGTTCAACGTTCATTGCTTCAATTATCACTGGTTGGACCGAACACTTCCACAAGGTCCTGTATAAAAAGTCAGTTGCTTCCGTCGTCGCTTGATCGTAGCCCAACATTTCACTGCGTCATAACACTACAGTGATGGTACCACGTTTTGTATCGACGCTGCAGCGGTACACCCATTGGGCAGTTTACCATGTCCGTTGACTCGTTTATATTTGAATGGCACTTATAATCACCGAAATACACTCGTAGACAATGAAATTTACGCACCTAGAAGAAAACATGCTACAACCACGAAACTTTGCAAATAGCTAGAGTGCGTGCTGGTATGCAAATAATCCAAGTCTGGTGCGATTGCGCTGACTGCACACAATGTAGTGGCGCTACAAGCACGAACCGACAGCCTTATAAACCTGCGTGTAGTCGATGCCCCATGAAAGCGAAAAGCACCGGCCGATGCAATCAAGAGTACAGAGTGACAAGAATGCCGAGTGGACGATAGAGACGACGATTTACGCAACTTACGGACTTTGAGGGAGGCCAGATCATAAAATTGAAAACCACAAGGTGGTCGGCGCGTCGTATATCCCGCCACGTGGATCATTCTGACCATACCGTCCGACTGTGTTGGGAGCAGTGCACATATCAGGGCACTGACACACGGCAGAGCGGTTCCGGACTGACCAGGAGGACCACCGTTTCAGAGGATCAACGGATCATCCGCCAGGCACGAACGGATCCCGCCGGGATCCGGTCCACTATACAGGCAGATGTAGAGGATTCTGTGTGCCCAGGAACCATTTCCCGACGCCTCACGGAAGCGAGCGAATCTGCGATCCCAGCGCCCCTTACGTGTACTGCCA
This sequence comes from Macrothele yani, assembly GCA_039090855.1. Taxonomy (NCBI): domain Eukaryota; kingdom Metazoa; phylum Arthropoda; class Arachnida; order Araneae; family Macrothelidae; genus Macrothele; species Macrothele yani. Next base: position 135,238,029 of record CM077025.1, read on the forward strand.
TTAACACCGGAAAATCGCCGGCTCTGTTTGCAGTGCTGCCATGCCAGCACGACGTGGAACGCAACGGACTGGTTACGTGTGGTGTTTAGCGATGAGTGCCGCTTCGTTTTGGTGACAGATGATCATCGTGTCCGGGTGTGATGGTCCCCGGGTCAACGGCACAACCCCAACCTCGTTATCGAGGGCCTCACCTCCTCCACTTCAGGAATTATGGTTTGGGGAGCCATTTGCATACAATAACCGATCATCTCTAGTAGTGATACGTGTATCATTGACGGGCCAGCGGTATGTGGATGAAATCCTACGGCCCCATACCCCATTCCTGCCGGAATTTCAGGTGCGCTATACGAGCAGAATAATGCCCGCCCGCACACAGCTCGGGTTGCCCAGAACTGCCTACGTCTTGTTCAGACACTTCCATGTCCTGCCCGCTCCCCGGACATGTCCCTTATCGAGGATGTGTGGAACCAGTTCCTCTGTGCCGGACTATCCGGGATTTGGAGCACACCGTACAACACGTGTGAGCCATTCGGCCGCAGGACAACATCAGGCGTCTGTTGGCCTTCATGCCGGAGCGTATTACAGCATGTTTCCCCTCAGCAGGCGGCGCGCCGCGCTATTCATGCGTATCATTACGTCCATAAAATTTCAGTTCAATCCGATGCTTCCTTCTTGGTGCGCAGATTTCATTGTCTGTGAGTATAAGATAATTTTAGGTGTATCGTTAAGAAAGTAATTTCCGCAACAATGTCATTATAGGTACTATCGTTAAGTAAGTACCATTCGTAATAATATCATTGTAGGTATTATCGTTAAGTAATCTCCATAATAATATTGTACCTTTCGGTGGCAGAGACGGTTTCGAAGCATGGATGATGGACCTCATAAGTAAGTTGGTTTCACAGTATGTAGGTTGTGTTAAGACGCATAAGCCGCTTTGAAGTATGGGGGAGATACTGTAGGAAACAGAGCGGTTTCACAGTTAGCAGGAGGCACTCCAGTAACTGTACTCCAAGCCACCCTAAGGGTGTTCCGTTGTTAAAGGCGGGGAGTCATATCATGACCTTTCCGTGGAACACAAGAACAAAATATGAATCAGCATTGCACTGTCCTCCTTCCGTTTCCTTTCTGTAAATAAATTACACTCGCAGTGAATTCCACCCACCCACACATTACACACGCAGTGAGGATTGCTACTGGGGAGTGTGGTGTGGTCCGAACTTCTTTTCCTACTGCCTATTTGAGTTGCCTTTCGCTGGAGTCTCTCAGGTTGTCAAATTATTGTCTCTGTGTTGTGAATGTTGAGAGACGTCTTCCACCTTTTCCCAAGTTATTCCCCGCTGGACAGAAGCAGTCGAAAATGCGAGGGTTTTGTTTGAGTAATTTCTCATCTCAAACTCATTTCTAAAAAAAACCTCTGCTTTTCGGAAATTTTGTCCGATAAATTGTTGCCCAAACAAAAATGGATTCTGAGAAATAATTTTGCCGCTTTTCGCTCTAACCGCTAAGGATTATTTTCAAAGCGGAAATAACTGTCCCTTACTTTAATTAGTGCCACACGCGTGTGGATGAAATTTCTTTTCACGATACGGAAGAGGTTCTGAGAAAAGTAAGGCGGTCTCTTTCAAATATTGGTATGAATGCACCGAGGAACAATATACAGTATGACCACCTACCTAATAAGCGGTAGGACCCCTTTTAGCACTCAAAACAGCTGCGACTCGGCGAGGCATCGTTTCGATGAGGTGGCCATTGGCGTCGTGGAGTATCTCGTACCATAATGTCAACAGTAGGTCCTCCAGTTTCTGTATATTTCGGGGTGGTGCTGATCTAGCGCGATTCCGCTTTTGTAAGTCGAACTAAAAATGTTCGATTGGGTTAATGTCAGGGGAATTTGGAGGCCAGGGCATTAACAGAAAGTCCCCAGCATGTTCCTCGAACCACTCCTTGCCGATTGAGGTGGTGCATATATGCTGCTGATGATGGCCATCACCAGCTGGGAACACAGTGGCCAAAAATGAGTGAACTTGGTCAGCAACGATGTTCAGATACCTGACATCTGTCAGGGGTTGTGCTATTGGGATAATGGGGCTTAAAGTGTTAAAAGAAAACAACATCGCCCACAGCATAACACCGACGCCGCTGCTGGCCTGTTTCCACCCAACAGTGCATCCAGGTGCCATAGCCTCCGTTGGTAATCGGCATATCCGTGTTCGGCCGTCTACATGATGCACCAGGAATCTTGATTAGTCAGACCAGGCCACTTTCTTCCAATCATCCACGGCCCAATCTCGATGATCTTTGGCCCATTTCGTGTGCTGGCGATGACGTGCAGTGAGCATGGGGACCCGGCTGGGTCTTCGGCAACGCAGGACTATGCGCAGAAGACTGCGATGAACAGTGTGCTGTGACCTATTGCCCTGATCACCACTGTTGTAGCCGCGTGTGATTTGTCGCACTGTGGCCGTGCGGTCGCTGTGAACAATGCGCGACAGACTCCGCTCCCCTCTGGCATCAATGATGTGCGGACGGCACACGGCTAAACGACGACGGTTCGTCGTTTGACCATCTGCGCACCACTTTTGATACGTACTCACTACAGCGACATGTGAACAACCCACAAGCCGCGCCGTTTCCAAGATCATAGTTCCGAGGCGCCGTGTCATCACAATTTGTTCTTTTATCAAACTCCGATAAATTGGCAGCTTTTTCCATTTTGACTACGAACACTCTACTAACCGAAAGCCGGTCTTCAGGTTGTTTATACACTGGTGTGCAAAAATTAAGGACGAAGAGGAGAAATTAGTATAATCGCGGAACGGGCAGGCAGAACAGACCGAAAGACCACTCAGGAGATAGACTAAGGGTCCGGTACCGTAGGGCATGCTCATATATGCAGCATGACGTGGGGGGGGGGGGGTCGGAAGGGTATAAAGCACACAGGCGGTGTACGCTTAGCAATTCGTGAAAGCTATTGCACGGTGTACATCGGTTTGAACGACGTCGAGTTGCTGCCACCGTGTGATATGACCAACAGGCAATCCAGTGGACGACATCTGGATGACTTTAGCCAAGGTCGTGTCATTGGGAAGTTGAAAGAAGGTCGAAGTGTGACTAGTGTGGCCGAGGATCGCTCACAGCACGGTGTAATGAGCTCGGAGAGCATTTCAAACGACAGGAACAGCTGTCCGAGAGTTTAGCAGTGGTCGTCCATGAGCAACCACGACGGCGGACGATCGGTATATTGTCCTACAGCCGAGAAGAGACAGACGGCAAACAGCGGGAGAAATCGCAAGGCACATGCAACAGACAACTGGACGTCCGTTATCGCGTTTTACCGTGGCCAGGAGGCTGCACAAGGGTGATCTATATTTGCTCGCCGACGAGTACGGTGTGTGCCATTAACACCTGCTCATAGGAGATGGCGGTTTCTGTGGTGCCAGGAACACAAGAACGGGACACATCAGCACTGTGGTCGAGTTCTATTTACGGATGAGAGCCGATTTAGTCTGACGAGCGATTCTGGACATATACATATCTGGAGAGAGCAGGGAACCCACAATCACACCTCCAACATCATCGAAAGGGACCGATTTGGAGGTGGCGGAGTTCTCGTTTGGGGCAGTATCATGCTTGGTAGCCGTACTGACCTCCACATCTTCCAAGGAGGTTCAGTCACTGGTGTACGCTATTGTACCGAGGTTCTCCTGCCTCACGTGCGTCTGTTTAGAGGTGCTGTGTGTCCTGAGTTTCTCTTCATGGACGACAACGCTACACCTCATTGTACAGTGGCTGTCGCAGAGCTGTTGGATAGTGAAGATATTCAACGCATGGATTGGCGCGCAAAGTCCCCGGACCTACATCTAATCGAACACGTGTGGGATCTTCTCGGGAGATGCTTGGCAGTACGTTACCAGCCGCCAGCAACGATTCCGCAACTGCGATTGGCGCTACAAGAGAAATGGACCGCGATGCCAAAACAGCTCCTGGACAACCTCGTCCTCAGCATGGACTAACGTTGTAAATCCTGCAACGCAGTCAGGGGTGATCATATTCCCTACTAAAGACTGGATGTCTCTTGGCAGTCGCCTGTCACATGGACGTTTCTGTCTTCTGTCCAGTTGTGCTCGAAGCTACCTTTTCAATAAAGTGTCTTTGTATCCTTTGGATTCCTTGTTTGGACGGTTTTGCTCACTTGTCCCATATTCATATTTCTTGGGGATCTTATGGTATGATTTGAGTCGACGTGGAGCACTTCTGCACGACGTTACATTCGAAAAACCGTCTCGTCCTTAATTTTTACACGCCAGTGTACAGGGTGCATAGGAAAGTCCCTTTAGCCTTGAATAACTTGCGAACGGAGAAAGGTACAGTTATGCAAGTGAGATAACGGTATAGTAAAACGACTACGTCAGATCGAAAGCAATCAATAGCAGCGCCCCTAGTGGCGAAATGCGGAAGTTAGCCATAGCAAATCGAAAACGAAAAGAGGTAGAACAAAATGTCCAATTACAAAGTTGTAGAGCTTTAATTAATTAGTACAAAACGACATTTGTTTTACACGGATAAGATAAATTGTCGCCTGAATACCCTAAAATGTCCGAAATCGATGTGCGACGATTCGAATCTGCATATTCACATTTCCCAAATATAGCCGTATGTAAATGCAGATTGTGACGTTGTACCGTACCCACGATATAAAAACCAGTAGCAGGATGTACCCTGATCAGAAGTTTAGGCCTACGTACGCTGTGTGAGAATGGCGAGCTTGGATTTCTGGGGTTACGTAAAAAATCAGGTGTATGCAACAGCGCCAACAAGTCTACTGGATCTACGTCGTCGTGTTACAGATGCTTGCAATAGTGTGGTACCTTCCATGCTGAGGAATGTGCATGCAGAGTTACTTTCACGTATACGAATGTGTATCGTGGGCAATGGCGAACTCTTCGAACATACTCGACATTAAATTTTTATCACTGTGAGCCAGTCTGCCTTTTTTTGTTTTTGTTTTGTCTGACGTCATCAAACTGCATTGACATAAGTACGCGTTTATGCAATAAATTGTGTGTATTTGCTAATACCTATGCCTAATTTCTTCAAACGTTCACACAAAAGGTCGCGCATCGATTTCGGATATTTTAGGGTATTCAGGGCAACAATTTATCTTATCCGTGTGAACAAATGTCGTTTTGTACTACTTAATTGATGCTCTACGACTTTGTAATTGAAAATTTTGCTCTATCTCTTTTCGGTTCGATTTGTAATGGCTAACTTCCGCATTTCGCCACTAGGGGCGGTGCTATTGGTTTCATTCGATCGGGCGTAGTCACTTTACTATACCGTTATCTCACTTGCATAGCTGTACCTCTCTCCGTTCGCAAGGTATTCCAGGCTAAAGGGATTTTCCTATGCACCCTGTATACACTGCTCTGTGAACGTCACCTGCGCCACCGTTAGGTCTTCAGCGCGCTCAGTTCTCTAAACTAGGAGTGGTCATAATGTAATGATTCATCGGTGCACATCTGCTGACGGAGCCGTCGTCCCCTACGTATATGGGACGAAATGTATGCATTACAGTTAATGATACTAGAAACAAATATTATACTGTTCAATTGAAAAAAATTGTCTTGATTTACAGCTAATGTTGCCATTTCCTTCATGTACGGTAATGACTCTAGCGATTGTGAGATTCTTAAAGAAGTCTTTAATGCTTAAAAACTGCACAAGATGATTCCCTTAATTTTTAAATGTGCACAACATACCAAATTTTGCAATTTGTTACAACCAGTCTTCATTTATTTCTTCACGAAATGGTGTTGAGGTTGTTACCGAAGGAGAGAGATCTAGTCTATGAATTCTGCGCGAAATAAAAATGAGAACTAAAGTGTACGGTAATGAAATTCTTCATTAAAGTAGAATAGAGTCGTAAAACGGCGATGTAAAAATCCCTTTTTTTTTGCGTTTCGTAATAAAAGGAAAGAGCTGAATCATTAATTTGTGATGAGAAAACAGTTCGTAGCTCTTATGTTTTTTGATGACCGACGAAATGGGCAAACAAGAGGATTGAAACAAAAGCAGATCTTTAGGGAAATATCTAAACAAGCGACAGAGGCAACGTTAGTGCGAAAATTACCTTGGCCATGTCCGTGATAGTATTGGCGTTGTCCATTAACTTCCTCTGGTCCATTTTCACTTTCCTGAGACTGAAAGTAGTAAAAGTAAATGCATTAGAATCGTCATAGAAAACGAATCAAGCACATGCAATTTTGTGTGATAATCTTTAAAAAACCAAAAATAAAGCAGGAGATAAATAAAAAGTAAAATGCCCTTTTTTTTCTCCTGGGCTGTATGTGTAAAAAAGTTTGTAGAATATTACACGTTTTTGGCAAACTACAGCGAGTATCCAATTGTAATGGCAGTAGATAAAGAAGTCAGTAACTTCTTTATATGCTTTCTCGTCATTTGGATGATCGAGAAATATTGAAATCGAATTTCTGTTACTACTATAGAAGGAGGTGCTATTGTTGAACATGTTATTTTCGTCAAGACTGCCTCCGTAGCAGATAGTCTTTGCATTTCTATATTTCTTTGTTGTTCAGGTCATTACTTCTACTACTTTGTCAGTGATTTAGCTCTGTGGATAGTTTGTAGTCCAGGGAAAGATTCTATCTGCTACGGAGGATCTCGATTGGTGAACATGTTATAAGACCCATTTCTCTATTACGTTGTTGTTCAGGTATTTACTTCTACTCCTTTGCCAGTGATTTAGCTCTGTGGAGAGTTTGTAGTCAAAGGAAAGAGTCTATCTGCTACGGAGGATCTCGATTGGTGAACATGTTATAAGACCCATTTCTCTATTACGTCATTGTTCAGGTCATTACTTCTACTCCTTTGCCAGTGATTTAGCTCTGTAGAGAGTTTGTAGTCAAGGGAAAGATTCTATCTGCTACGGAGGATCTCGATTGGTGAACATGTTATAAGACCCATTTCTCTATTACGTTATTGTTCAGGTCATTACTTCTACTCCTTTGCCAGTGATTTAGCTCTGTGGAGAGTTTGTAGTCAAGCAAAAGATTCTATCTGCTACGGAGGATCTCGATTGGTGAACATGTTATAAGACCCATTTCTCTATTACGTTGTTGTTCAGGTATTTACTTCTACTCCTTTGCCAGTGATTTAGCTCTGTGGAGAGTTTATAGTCAAAGGAAAGATTCTATCTGCTACGGAGGATCTCGATTGGTGAACATGTTATAAGACCCATTTCTCTATTACGTTATTGTTCAGGTCATTACTTCTACTCCTTTGCCAGTGATTTAGCTCTGTAGAGAGTTTGTAGTCAAAGGAAAGGATTCCATCTGCTACGGAGGATCTCGATTGGTGAACATGTTATAAGACCCATTTCTTTATTAGGTCATTGTTCAGGTCATTACTTCTACTCCTTTGCCAGTGATTTAGCTCTGTAGAGAGTTTGTAGTCAAGGGAAAGATTCTATCTGCTACGGAGGATCTCGATTGGTGAACATGTTATAAGACCCATTTCTCTATTACGTTGTTCTTCAGGTCATTACTTCTACTCCTTTGCCAGTGATTTAGCTCTGTGGAGAGTTTGTAGTAAAACCAAAGACTCTATCTGCTACGGAGAATCCCGAAGCATTAGAAACTGTGATCTTCAAATATTTTTATTTCCATGTTTAATGGATCCCGTGAGTGTTGATGACGGTCACCCGTCGCTACCTAGCAATACTACAGAGATTGATTAATGTTTATAGTGAAAAGTAAAATGTGCGTCATACGCAAATCATGGGCATCACGATTACATAACCATGCTCATAGTGCAGTAGCAGGCTTGTGCTTTAAGATTTGTTATTTTGCCTTTCTCCACGAGTGATTCCGTTCTAGGAACGCTATAAAGTTACCCTTTCAGAAGAAAGTTATTGGTATTCAACAATCCAAAAAAAGAAGCAAAGGAAATGGTTGTGTGATTTCTAAAAATGACATATAGCAAGTAACTAAGCTTGAAAAAGAGAACTTTGCTGCTTGTTCGAATGGCGCACAAACGCCACGAAAAAACACCCTGAACCAGAGAGGACCGCTGTGGTGGTGCGAAAAGTCAGGTCTCTTGTAAAGAAAGAGAATCCAGCAACGCAAAGAAGCATTGCATGACATGTAGATACACCAGAGACAACTATTAATCGCATTATCAAATCTGAGCTACACTTAGAAAAGCCGTTTACGCCTAAGGTTCACAAGCTCCTACCGCGCCACATTTCGGAGCGGACGACGAACTGCAGGAAACTTAATGAGAGACACCTAGCAAGGGACAGGTGGAAGTTTGTGGTCACTTTGGATGAAGCATAGATATGCCTTAGTGACACAAACAAAAACCGGGCAATATACTATCAATAAAAGGGTGCCAAGACATACCCGGATGAGTACGGGAATGCAAAGAAAGTTGTTCACGTGGATTTATAGTTGTGGAAAGTTATTGCCATAATGGCAAGTTAAAGCTGCAAAAGATTGCGAAGAACGCAAAAATTAATGCAGTTTATTATCAGAGGAAACATTCTTGACCCAATTTTCCGTGAAGAAATTCCATTTCTATGCGGTTCTATAGCCTAAAATGTATAGATCTACCAAGATAACGCATCCAGCCATACGGCCAAGTTCACAGTAGCATACATGCAGAAGATGGAAGCTGAGACCGGGATTCACGATATATCATTCTCAGCAATTCCTTTCAAATCCCCAGATGCCTCTCCTATGGATTTCTGCGGTTTCGGGTTACTTAAATGAAGCCTCAAAAGTAGGCGACCCAAAAAAATTGGCGGCCTTTGGAAAAATTGCAAAGAGGGGTGGGAGAGAATTGATCTTGCTTGTCTGCAAAGGAGCCTGCTACAGTGAAAGTTGCGCTGCAGAATGACAGTACAGGAACATGGTAAGCACATAGAACACAACAGAAGTTGGCGTCATTGTATTTCATAACTGTACGATGTTGCAAACTTTTTCACTGTAAATCTGAAACAACCTCTGTATAAGTTCCGTGAGGATAATAAACGTGAAAAATGGAAAAACACGGAAACATATCGGGACTCACTTTCTGAAACGTTTATTTAGACACTTTATTGTGGTGTACACGGGGGATAAAATTATTCTAAATGCTTTACTTCCGTTAGTCTACAAACGATAGCTGCAAAATAGCACTTCAGTCTACATTTTCAACTAGTCGTCTTAAAATTTGCTTCAGGGTTTCAATATTGACATGTCTGGAACAGTACAGTTTACCCTCGAAAAATGTCTGACAATTTGTGGTCAAGAAAAATGAGTTCTGGAATTGACGATGGCTAGTCATCACGAAAATGAACTCAGGAACATTGTTCTGGAATCATAAGTATGGACTTGAGGATGGGCAGCCATCATGGGAAATAGACTCAGTCACGTTGTCTTGGAGCCACCAAAGGTATGGATTTGAGGATGAGAAATGAACCCAACCACGTTGTCCAGGATCCACAGGCATGGACTTGAGGATGGGAAATCGTCATGGGACGTGAACTCGGGCACGTTTTTCTGGAGCCACAGGCACACACTTGACAATGGGCAATCATCGGAAATGAAGTCAGACACGTTGCCCCCCCCCCCCATTTTTTACACATTCACAATTGTGGATGAACAGCCATCTTGGAAAATTAACTCGGGCCCGTTGTACAGGTGCCACAGACATGCGAATGAAAAGTTATCATGCGAAATGAGCTCGAGCACGTCGTTCAGAAGCCACAGGCATGGACTTGAAGATGGGCAATAATCATGGGATATGAACTGAGCACGTACACGCGGTACTAATGTATAGTTCTGACAATAGTTCGTGGACGTGAGAATTTCTGTTTGTAACTGGATCTACGCTTTTAAAAAGCCCATTAAAACGCGCTTTCTGTAATTTCCTATTATAAGGATATGAACATGATTCTCTTTGAGTAATGCAAAGTTTTCCCGCTTGTGGACGCATATAAAGTATTTTGCTGCTTTTACTCATTCTAAAAGACGTGCCTGAATTTTTTACCTTCGCATAGTTACCTATGCCGTTTAGTTTTTCATAATGTGCAGAATCCTGCCGCTAGGGAGAGACAGTGTATAATTCTATTTGCAGAAGTGCTTCCAATTCTTAAAATCGGTTTAATTTATTATTTTTATTTTTGTTAGTATACCCTTAACTATGAAGAACATTTTCAAGTAGCGCACAGTTTTTCTGCTAATAGTGTTAAAATTACATTTCGTTTTCCCACTATCTTTGCTTTCAATTGTTCGACTTGAAAGATTTATTTTGTTTCTGATGTCTTCCTTTATGCTATGCATTATGCGTAGAAGTTTTTATTTTGTTGTATAACACACATTTCTGTCATTTGTCGTCATAAGTAAAGTTCAGTGGAAGCCTTTTACAAAACTGGTATACGGGACAAGGCGATAATCGCGTTGTAGAGATACCCGCGGTATATCCGAATCTGAATGATTTAAGCCTTAAGCCACATATGATTGTTTGGAGGACGCGATCGGACTCGTTTTATATCCAGCATCCACTGTAGTTATTCCTACTTGCAAATGTTTTACCGATTCTATGAATCCCTTTAAAGAATTCTGTCTGCCACTATTTACATTCACAATGAAGGGCGCTTTGCAAGTTGTATATTTTAAATAATACGCAGTGTTTCTACTAGGGGGCGTATGCAATTTTTGTTCTCTTGGATTTTCCTTCCCGTTCCCCTGAAAATCCGCTTTGATACATTCTTTTTGTGCCGCAAAGGATTTAAACAAGTTAGTAAAATCATGCAATGCATTGATTATAATACGCTTTCCAACATACCAGAAATCATTACTCAAGTTATTACTCAAGTTATGAGAATAATGGCTGTGGAATAAATCTCGGTCCTGTGCCCTGACCTTTGATCCCATTTTGATGATATTCAACAGAACCGGTTTGGTATACCTCCGAAATAACATGATAAAATTTTGTCGCAATCAAAGCATTTTTACGTAAGTTATGATGCATAAGGGCTATGGAATAGATCCCGCTCTTGTGTCCTAACCTTTGATTCCATTTCGCCCATTTTCAATAGAATTCGTCCCCAGGCAAGACCCTACAACATATTAACATTTCATCCAAATCGAAGCATTTTTACGTAAGTTATGACGCATAATGGCGATGGAAGTGATTCCGCTTCTATGTCCTGACCTTTGACCCCATTTCTCCCATTTTCAATAAGGTTTGTTGCCAGGTAGTCCCCTACCACATACTAAAAGTTCATCGAAATCGAACCTTTTTTTACGTTAGTTAGACGCATAACAGCAGTGGAATGAATCCCGCTCCTATGTACTGACCTTTGACCCCATTTCGTTCACTTTAAATAGGGTTCCTTCCCAGGTGATCCCTTACCAGATACTAAAATTTCATCGAAATCGAACGATTGTTACGCCAGTTATCCTGCGGAACGACATACGCACACAACGCGTGACGTAATGAGGCAGATGGGAATCGCGACCATCTGCTTGCCACAAGAGTGTGACGTCATAAAACTTTAATGGGATCCACACACAATGCGTGACGTAATGAGACAGATGGCGTGACCGCGCGCAAACATTCTCAAAGGCGAGATTATGACGTCATAAGATTTCTAAGCATTGGTAACATTAATGGAACAACGCCATCATTAAAAACGTTATAATTCGGGGTGGTTATTTAACCCACTAAACGAATTCTCCTGAAGTAGAGATCAAGCTAAATCGATTTCTAGTACCAGAAAACGGTAGGTTAACGACTTTCATCAAAATTCTTAGAGCCGTTTTCAAAATAAAATGTACATACATACATACAAGAATTGCTAATTTAAGGTGGACGTCAAGTAATTTTGCTTCCTATACTTCCAATGGAAAAACTTCTGTACACATTTTCTTCACAATTAATGCGTTCCCAAGAATGAAAATTTGAACATCGATTAAAATATCTTCATTTTATAACTTGCAATACTTAATATTTTCTAAAACATAACCATATTTATGCAATTGAACATTTGTTTGTCTACTGACGTCATAAAAATACAGGGCCGCCCGGTGGCGCAGTGGTCTAAGCGATCGCCTCTGATCATTCGTCCGTAAGGGGTCCGGGTTCGAATCCCGGTGAGGCATGGGTATCGTGTTTGTCTTACGGCACTGGCTTCTCTCCCTTCCCTGGAACCAGTGACTCTAAATTAGGGACGGGCGACTGCTTATAGCCCATTGAGTTGCTCACTGTGGTCCTTAAACCTCCAATTAAAAAAAAAAAAAAAAATACAGGTCGCGCCATCTTTTTCCTGGACAATTAATGCGTTCACAAGGATGAAAATTTGAACATCGATTAAAATAGCTTCATTTCATAACTTGGAATACTTAATATTTTAAACCATAACCGTAATTATGCAATCGAACATTTTTTTGTCCACTGACGTCATCAAAGTACAGGTCGCGCCATCTTTTCTCTGGTTTCAACACCACCAAAGGAAAAGTGATTGATTTTTAATATAATTATGGTTATGTTTTTGAAAATATTAAGTTGTCCAAGTTATAATATGAAGTTATCTTAATCGATGTCCAAATTTTCCACCTTGGGAACACATTAATTGTGAAGGAAATGTGTACAAAAGTTTTTCCATTGGAATTATAGGAAGCAAAATTACTTGACGTCCACCTTAATAATATGGGATAAGGGCAATGGAAAGGATCGCAATCCTATGTCCTGACCTTTGACCACATTTCGTCCATTTTCAATAGGGTTCGTCCCCAGGTGGTTCCCTACTACATACTGAAATTTCATCGAAATCGAACCATTTTTACGCACGTTATGACGCATAAGGGCAATAGAATGCATCCCGATCTTATGTCCTGACCTTTGACCCCATTTCACCCATTTTGAATAGGGTTCGTCCCCAGGCGGTCTCCTACCACATAGTAAACTTTCATTGAAATCGAACCATATTTACGCAAGTTGTATCGCATAAGGGCAATGGAATGATTCCGCTCCTACGTCGCGACCTATGACCCCATGTGTCCCATTTTCAATAGGGTTCGTCCCCCGGTGGTCCCCTACCACATACTAAAATTTCATCGAAATCGAACCAATTTTACCCCAGTTATCGTGCGGGCAGACGGACAAAGCTGGAGCATATACGCTTCTTCAACCTACGGTTGGAAAGCGTAAAAAACGTGCTCTTTACATGCGAGAATGCGATGTCTTTTTGTTTCCGGCAGCTTAATGACAGCCGTGAACGATTAAGATTAAGCAATGTCTCTCATCGCTGAATTTCGATGACTGCCTCCTGCTAATTTACATAAAGATAAACGAAAAAAAAAAAAAAAAAAAAACTAAAGAACTTTCATATCTCACCCTGAGCTCGGAATTTGGTTCTAAGTGCGAGAAGTTAACTTCTGAACCTTTCGTTCAACGCAGGTAACTCATATCTAGGTGATCAAATAACTCGGGATTCTAAAGTTAGGAAAAAAGTGTATCATGGGAATGAATCAGTTCCTTTTAAGTCGGAAATATTAATTGAAAAGGAAAATGTATCCATAATTAGATTTTATAGGTGCTGAAGGCAAGAATTATAATTCCATTTTTCAGGAGAAGCCCTATTAACACTGAGTAGTCTTTAGTAAGTAAAATAACTCATTCGCAGTCTTAGTAAACACTGACGACAGCAAGGAGCATAATCCTCCAGACCTTTTAGTTCCATAGTCCCTGTATGTATACACCAAAGGGCCAAAACATTATGACCACTTACCTAATATGATTTTGGTCATCCACGTGCTGCCAAAACAGCTCTTACCCGGTGAAGCATAGACGCTACACGATTTCTAAATGTGTCTTGTGGCATCTGGTCGCAACACGTTGCCAGATGATACTTTTTTTTTTTTGGATTGGAGGTTTACTGACTACCGTGAGCAACCTCATGGGCTATAAGCAGTGGCCCGTCCCTAATTTAGGGCCACTGGTTCCAGGGAAGGGAGAGAGATAGTGCCGTAGGACAAAAACAACATCCATGTCTCACCGGGATTCGAACCCGGACCCCTTTCGGACGAATGATCAGAGGCCATCGCTTAGATCACTGCGTCACCCGGGCGGCAGAAGATCATTTAGCTAGTAAGTTACATGGTTGAACAGCCGCAGATTGAATTAGCTGTTCCAACACCACGAAGCACAGATGTTCGATTGGATTGATGTCTGGGGAATTTGCAGGGTATGCAATAACTGGAAGACTTCCTCATGTTCAGCGAACCATTCTCGAACAAACCAGACGCATTCTTCTACTGAAAGAAAAGCACTATTAGAGGGGAATACCGTTGCAATGAAAGGATATACCTGGTATGTATTGATGTTAAGGTAGGTGCTAGATGTTATAGCTTCTTGCACATGAATGACTGTATAAAAGTTTCTCAGAAGAACATTGTCTTCCTCCACAGGCTTGTTTTCGTCTCACGGTGCATCCTGCTGCCAACGTTTCCTCAGGTGAATGACGCACACGTACTGGGCCACCCACATGGTACAACAGGAAACGAGATTCATCGGACCACGTAACTTTTTTCCAATGATTCAAAGTCCAAGTTTAATGTTCGGGTGTCCATTGTAGGCACTTTCGACGGCGAACCGAGATTAGCATGGCCGACCTACGGCAACGCGAATCATGTTCAACAGGGTTCGATGTACTGTGTGTTGTGATACATAACTCCGGTCACCGGTATTCAAATAACCGACGCCGCCCCGGTGGCGCAGTGGTCTAAGGCGCCGGCCTCTGATCATTTGTCCGTAAGGGGTCCGGGTTCGAATCCCGGTCAGGCGTGGATGTTGTGTTTGTCTTACGGCATTGGCTCTCTCCCTTCCCTGGAACCAGTGACCCTAAATTAGGCACGGGCGACTGCTTATAGCCCATTGAGTTGCTCACGGTGGTCGTTAAACCTCCAATAAAAAAAAAAAAACAAAAAAACCGACGAGTTGCGCTAGAGTATCCCTTTTGTTGGTTTGTTCCATACGGGATAGCCTTCGCTCATCTGCAGCATCGATGTGCGGTGATCGGCCCACACCTTGCCGGCGGTATGTGGGGTCTTCATCCTCGGACCACTGTTTGAAAGTACTACCCTCGGCTGACCGTGAGCACCTCGCAAGGCTTGCCGTCTGGGAAACTCGCTGACCCAGTTGTTACCGAACTCGCTTAAGTTCGCTGCATTGTCTCATCTGAAAAACAGGAATAATGCTGATTAACAGCGCTCAGTATTATATGTTATTTATACTGTTTCATACGCGCAGTTGTTTACCAGCAGTTGCTTCGATCTGCATAAAGACTGGCTGGTAATAAGGCTTTGTTTTTGGATGTATCAGCCTGCATGACTTGAATGACTGCCAGTCATAGGGTTGCTGTCACAGGACTCCCAGTCCTCGGATTTTCACTGAAATTGGCTTTCCCCATTTCATCTTTACATTGCCTTACCCATCATCTCACAGCACTCACATCAGCACAATGATCCTCTTGAACCGCTTTCAATCTTCAATGAATGTCGATGGGAGGAAGTTTTTCTGCAGTGAAGAATTTAAGGGCTGCTTGATGTTTGAACTGCATGTCTTAACAGTCCTCCATTTTGAATCACACTGAGCAAGAAATACGAGAAGCGGAAGAATCTCTCACCAGTATGGCAGAGGGAGGGAACGTATGTGACTGAAAATTCCGATTTTATCTTGATTTAACTATTACCCAGAATTTTGTCGTGGAGACGAATGCTCTTCAGCCTGACTTCGTACGAATGTGTAATTACGAGGGTTATGCAGAAAGTAATGCAAAAGTAGGGGTAACCTTTTCATTAACTGACAGAGGTCATTCAAATTGCACATGTTGGTAGAGTAACTCTTTCTCTATACAAAGGTACTACTCAACATACTCTCCACCACAAGCGATGCATTTGCATCATCGTTGAAACAAACCCTCGGATCCTCTTTGAAAAAACTCAGGTGTGGACTGTTGTACCCACTTCTTCATTCACCTCGTCTGTGTCATCAAATCTTTGTTCGCGGAAACCGTCCTTCATTAGACCGAACAGGGCGCCAGATCTGATCTGTACGGTGCACCACCGACTAGCCTAATTAGTTGATCGCACGATTTGTTGACAAAGATGTGTGTGGTGTCGCATTATTATGGTGAATATGGATCCTTTTCAGATTCGTATTTGGTCTCTTCCCCCTTACGGCTTCTCTAAACTTCTTGAGTGTCTCAATATACCGCTCGCTGCTCACGGTACAGTCACGTTTCCTCCACTCGCTGACGATATTTGTCAGTGGTCGCAGACGATGGTTTCCCACTGCGTGGTTTGTCTTCAATGCTGGTTTTCTTTTCTTTAAATTTCTTCTCCATCTGTGCACATTGCTCTTGTCAATGGTGTCATCTCCGTAAACATTCAGTGGCCTTCTGTGGATGTCGGAGAGCCTGCACTGCACCCTTCCTTCGTCAAGAACGCAATGACGGCACGTTGCTTCTGCTTGAAACCCAATATTTACCTGCAATGTAGGTTAGAAAGGTTACTATAGAGGAAGAGTTATTCAATTAACATGTGAAATTTGAACGACCTCTGCCAATTAAAAAAAAAGTATGCCCACTTTTGTATTACTTTCGGTACAATCCTCGTATTAATAATTAATTTACCGTAGCGATGTTAATTTCTTCAGATAAGAAATCTAATACCAGTGTGCTTAGATAATAAAAGTTTTGTGCTTACCAATAAATTGCTAAAAGAAATTTCCTTTGATGTGCTCGAACTTTAGATGTATTCACCCTCTTCGCCAATTTTGTGTGCTTGTAAATGAGCCACGTTTCTCGAAGAACATTTGCTGCGGCGTTCTTCAGCTGCAAGAAAAAACATACAAAGCATTCGTAACGTATTAAAATATTCGGTTATACTTTCAAAAATTAATTCATTAATGGAAGAGTAGTACGATACGAAGATAACATGCATAGACTTTGAAGCTGTAAGGCTTGAAATAGCAGTGCTTTAAAACTAATTTTGTGAAATAACAAAAACATTAATAATAGCTACGAAATTTATCAAATTTCTCCTAAACCCTTTCGCTCCCACAACGCCCGGGACACCCGGCCATTCAGACGACCACAAGCGCCCAGGTCGCCCGATAATCACTCGACTAGGATTTCGTTCCCTCCGTGTTCTTTGAACTTGTACGGCGTCTGGCGGATTATTAGAAGTCACAATCAGTCGTCTGTGTTGTCGTTAAACAAAGAAGTGAACCAGGAGTTTGTTTGTCCCGGGTCAATATAATTCAGCCGTCTGACATCGCTCAGTGGAACTATTATTCTGTTGACACGTGTTTTGTAAAAATAATTTACATATGTTGACGCATGCTTAGTAAAAACAATTTATATAAAAACATTTTAGGACTGCATGCACTGGAAAAATTATTTGGAAAACTTTTCTGGACACCTAAGAGTTTGTGTAACAAATAAATTTTAAAATTACATTTTTCTGGACACCTAAGGGTTCGTGGAACAAATAAATTTGCAAATTGTTTTTCTGGACACCTAAGTTTGTAGACGAAAATACGGCCCTGGTAGCACACAGCTTTGCAATCAACGTAGGCCCAACACTTAGCCACCTTATTTTAGTAAGAGAAGCCGTTGGCACAGTGTTGGGCCTACGTTAAATTGCCTAGAGAGCCTGATTCTAACCGACTACACACAAAATATGCGCACATATATTCTGCAGAATTACAGCAAAAAAAAAAAAAAAAAAAAAAAAAATTCGGGCCTCATAAAATGTTTTTGTACTACAAGAAAAAAAAAAAGAGCTCATTTAGCAGAAAAATAATGATTTTAAGCCTCAAAGACAGCATAAAATACTAACATTTAATTTCAAATAAACTGCAGTATCTTTCTTTGTCCTAAAAGCAGAGTTTATGAGAGAAAATTTGCCGTAAAAATTCTTTCATATTTGCTCAATCGAAATAAACAAATTAAGATTATATTTTTCACAAGAAAGAACTAGAGAAAAGGGTAAAGTGAAGAAGATTTTCCAGCTGTTACCACTCCCATCTGTCTTAGGGTCTCAGTAAAAGAATGCACAGTTTACAGCAGGGAAACCTCCAAAGTTCAACGCATAGCAAGACTAGAGATCAGAAGTTTCGAGTGGTGACCCAGCACTAATCCTTTTTTTGTTAACTTGACAAAGGGAGGGGGAATGAAATTTGAAAACGAGCAGCAGACACTTTCGGGCGCTGTGGTATTCTGAGTGACGAAACATTATAGCATCGTGGTGGCGAAAGGGTTAATAATGTAACTTGAAAAACACGGGGAACACTTTAGAAACTGTTTTTTTCATTTCTGATTGGATACAGAAAACGGCGATTAAAAAAAAATGAGAAAGTATCCTGGTACTGTTTGTAGATAATTTATGCTATGCATCTTTTGCACGCCTAGATCTTTGTTTGTGTGAAATAAAACGAGTGGTTCGGGAGTATGCATTTCTTTACGTACAACGCATTGCATTTATTCGCCTCACTCACGACCACACAGAGCCACAGCCCCGTACATACTAAGTGGAATTATTACGGGTGTTCAAATTTAACCTGGACTTTTGTTTCTAATACATTAGTTTAAAAAATTGTGGGTATTATTATTGTGTGTTTGGCAACAAAATTGTGGGTATTATGGGTATCTCACGCTTGACAAAGGGAGGGGGAATGAAATTTGAAAACGAGCAGCAGACACTTTCGGGCGCTGTGGTATTCTGAGTGACGAAACATTATAGCATCGTGGTCGCGAAAGGGTTAATAATGTAACTTGAAAAACACGGGGAACACTTTAGAAACTGTTTTTTTCATTTCTGATTGGATATAGAAAACGGCGATTAAAAAAAATCGAGAAAGTATCCTGGTACTGTTTGTAGATAATTTATGCTATGCATCTTTTGCACGCCTAGATCTTTGTTTGTGTGAAATAAAACGAGTGGTTCGGGAGTATGCATTTCTTTACGTACAACGCATTGCATTTATTCGCCTCACTCACGACCACACAGAGCCACAGCCCCGTACATACTAAGTGGAATTATTACGGGCGTTCAAATTTGACCTGGACTTTTGTTTCTAATACATTAGTTAAAAAAATTGTGGGTATTATTATTGTGTGTTTGGCAACAAAATTGTGGGTATTATGGGTATCTCATGCTACCAGAACGCCACTTGTTTCGTTAATTTTCGTTGCCATGACAACTCCCGCATTGCAGAAAGAGAAATGGCGAGTGAAGGTGTTTCGACTTTGGTGCAGCTGAGAATAAGTATAAAATTTCTTTGCAATGAAGTTGCGAGTGGCAGGGAAATTCACCAGAGACTTCAAACACAGCTTGGTGATTCGTGTCTGTCCCGTTCATCCGTCTTCGAATGGTGTAAAGTGTTCAAGGAAGGCAGACAAAGCGTCGGCAACAAACCGCACAAGGCGCGACCGGCAACTGCCGTTAACGACGTCATGACTGCGCGCGTAAATGAGCTCATACAGAACAACAGGAGGGTTACTGTAAGTGATCTGAAGTCTGCACTGAACCTCAGCGCCGGCAGCGTGCATACCATCATCCACGATAAGCTGACTTCAGAAAAATGTATGTGCCAGATGGGCACCGAAGCGGCTGTCCGACGAGCAAAAAGCTGTCGGACAGCCGCTTCGAGATTGCAAATTGTGAACATGTTGTTCCTAAGACATCAGAGAGAAGGAGAAAACTTTCTCAGACGTGTGGTGACAGTGGATGAGACATGGATTCATCACCATACGGCGGAAAGCAAACGTGCAAGCATGGAGTGGAGACACAGTAATCACCTCCACCCAAGAAAAGAGTTCCGAAGACATCAGAGAGAAGGAGACAACTTTCTCAGACGTGTGGTGATAGTGGACGAGACATGGATTCTTCACCATACGCCGGAAAGCAAACGTGCAAGCATGGAGTGGAGACACAGTGATTCGCCCCCACCCAAAAAAATTCAAGATCAGGACATCAGCCACGAAGGTAATGGCTACGGTGTTTTGGGACAATAACGGTATTATTCATACGAATTTCCTGGAAGATCGTCAAACAATCAATGTCACCTACAGCGATCTCCTCAAGAACTCCCTTAAGGCAGCACTGAGAAAGAAGAGACCATGATTCCTCAACAGTGGAGTATGCCTTCTCCAAGACAACGCCAGGACTCACACCGCTAAAGTTACTATGGAAACATTGGAGGTATTGGGATGGGACGTTGTACCATACCCTATGTCACCATGTGACTACCACCTGTTCTGCCTATTAAAGGAATTTTTGAGAGGGCAGAATTTCAGATCAGATGAAGAGGTGAAAAGTGTCGTCCTGAGAGGGTTTAAACAACAGAGTAAAGAATTCTATGAAACTGTGATCCAGAAGCTTCCAGAACGCTGGAAAACATGTATAGACCACGACGGAGATTACTTCGAACATAAGTGATGTAACATCAGCTCTATTTTAAATAAATATCTGATTAAAGGAAAAAGTCCAGGTCAAACAACAAGGTTTAGTGATTCCTGACACTGAGCGGTTCTTATGTAGGTGGATTGATGAATGTTAGTGTCGTAAAACCAATGAGAGAAGTACTTACGTCCATTTTCATTAGGTTCTCAATTAGTATGGCTCATTACGGAATTTCAATAATTTGGAAGAAATTTCTATTTGGCACTTCATTCGTACACTATATATAATTAGGGATGTAAGGCGTAACATCACAGCCTCTCCTTGACAAATGTCAACCCCGCCTTCCCGTGGTGCATCCTGTTCCCACTAAAGGGGCTCTGACGACCGCCAATAGCGGTATAACTATACCATCGGGATTAGAGGAAATGCTATACCACACTCACCAACCCGCTTGGCCAGCGTGGTGAGTTATGGCCAAACCCATCCCAAATGACTCCACAACTTAAATCTTGGCCCTCAGTCTCCGGCAGCTGGAATGTACCTGGCCAAGGCAGCGGCCAGTGCGACATGAAGGCAGAGGGTGCTTACATTGTGCATGGCTTTTATCGATTATAAAAAAGCCTTTGATTCGATGAAACCATCAGCAGTTACAATGGCTCTGAAATCCTGCGGTATTGAAGATGCATACATTAATATTATTAATAACATCTATGAAAATGCAAGTGCAAAGATTCGGCTGTTTGAAAATACAACACACATAAAAATTGGAAAGGGAGTGAGACAAGGTGACACCATATCTCCGAAGCTCTTTAATGCCACATTTGAGGGTGTCTTTCAGTCGCTGAGCTGGGAAAACAAGAGGATAAAGATTAATGGAGATTATCTAACAACACACCATCGTTTTGCTGATGACGTAGTCATTTTTGCAACTAGCCCATCAGAGCTGCAGAGTATGATCCAGGAACTTGCTGACAAGAGTAAAGAAGTGGGATTAAAAATGAACTTTCAGAAGACAAAAGTGATGTTCAACGCTTTTACAAGAAATGAAGATTTATCGATTGATGGAGAAAAGCTGGAGATAACAGACACGTACGTTTATCTTGGACAGCAGATATCAAGTGAGGGTCACATTGATGAAGAAATTAATCGGCATACAAAACTTGCCTGGAGAGCTTTTGGAAGAAACAGCATAATGTTCAAGAGCAATATGCCATTATGTCTGAAAAGAAAAGTGTTTGATCAATCCATCCTTCCAGTGCTTACGTATGGTGCAGAGACGTGGACCTTAACTAAAAGAGACATACAAAGGCTGCAGACAACTCAAAGGAGGCATGGAGAGGTGCATGCTTGGTGTAACCAGGAGAGATAAGAAGAGGAACTCGTGTATCAGAAAAATGACAAGAGTGGAAGACATCATGATCAGAGTTAAATCCCTGAAATGGCAATGGGCTGGACATACTGCCAGAAGGACAGATCATCGATGAACAGCCGAAATTTTAGATTGGATTCCAAGGGACAGGAAAAAACCCAGAAGAAGACCACATGGGAGATGGGTGGATGAAATTCGAAAGTATGCAGGAGTGACATGGAGGAGACTGGCACAAGACAGACCGTTGTGGAGGAAACTTGGGGAGACCTTCGTCCAGCAGTTGATTGATAATGGTTGACAATGATGATGATGATGATGATGATATAATTAAATCGCTATTATGTCAAGCTGCATTGCGCGGGCATACGGAGATTTTTGATTTTGATTATTGATTTTCAAGTCTTAACTTTCGATTCTTTGATGTTGCTGATTAATATGTTTTGAAAGTACACACACACACACAAACACACATATATATATGCAGCCGCCTGGATCCGTTCCACAGTGCATCCGTGTGAAAAGGCTTCTTTGGGTTAATGTCGCCACACACAGTATATATATATATATATAGAGAGAGAGAGATTCATTTATATACATTGACACACATGAAAGAAATGAAGTTAAACCCTGGTATAAAGGGAAGTACAAAAGTAAAATGAGATGATATATGGAGTACATTCAAAAAAGTTAACTCTCCAGGAACTACCCGTAAAAAAAGTGCAATACCTGTAAAATTAGACTTTCTCTTCAGGGGAACACCAGCCTAAAGGTGACCTTTCGAAACAGGAAACCGGTTTGTAATATAAAAAAAATCGCCTGTGTGTCCCCTAGGTCACCGAATTACAATGATGAATAAATTTGAACGAAAATCAATGACAGAACAAATGAACGAAAGACGGAATGTAGAGATATTAAGCAGTAAAATATCAAACTTGTTCAACCTTCTTACCTTTCGACAGTCACAAGTATCCGAAAAGAACAATCCAACAGATAAGGAGCAGCATGTCCTCCTATATCCCTGATCGTTCAAACTGAAAATACTAGACACGTAATTCCACAAGATGACCCACAGAGGAGTATTGGTTACGGTTAAAGTGACAGTAAGTGTAGAAACGACAAAGTATTAATTAGAAATCTTCAGCTACATGTGACCCACCATGTGGCACTTGCGAAAAAAGAAAATAGTTTAATATTATAGGGTCATTGGTTAGTGATGTGCCAAATATTTATAGCTGAATGTTTGTCAAACAATCGCTTAGATGCCTCGCTATTCAACAATTGACGGAAAACCCTTAGCAGAAACCTTGGAGGAGTCGCCAGTTGTATCAATATATGACAAAAGACGTAACTATGACTTCAACGTCAACTACTATATCCACTGGAACCCAAATACAATAAAAATGCACTGAGAAATTTAATAATTTGTGTGTTTTGTAAAAGTATTCAAATATGTAATAACTCAGAGGTTCTGTTAACAAATTTGAGAAGACTATTCAAGACATTTTTGTCCAATAACTACCCTCCAAGCTTTCTGCTAAGGGTTTAGGAAATGCTATCCCACACTCACAAACCCGTTCGGCCAGCGTGGTGAGTTATCTCCAAACCCCTCCGAAATGACTCTACAACTTAAATCTTGGCCCTCAGTCTGTGGAAGCTGGAATGTACCTGGCCAAGGTAGCGGCCAGTGCGACATGAAGGCAGAGGGTGCTAAGGATCACCGGAAGACCAGACTAGGCTACCATCTGATGCTGACCTTGGTTACGTATAATGGACGCTCCCTATCTTCTGATTCAAGGCTTCTTGAATTGGAAGAGGAACTACAAAGGATTAAGTGGGACATCGTCGGGCTAAGTGAAGTAAGGAGAAAAGGAGAAAATCTCATTGAACTGTAAAGTGGACATCTCTTCTACTATCGTGGGACAGACACTGGCAGAACTAGTGGTGTTGGATTTATAATAAATAAGAAACTGAAGGATAAAGTTGTAGAAGTTGAAAGTTTCTCTGACAGAGCTGCACGACTCGTTATCCAACTCTCGAGAAGATACATGGCTCAGATTATTCAAACTTATGCACCCACCACAAGTCATCCTGAAGAAGACATTGAAGAATTTTATGAGGAAATTCGTCATCTAAATAATAAAGGCAAGCAGCACTTGAAGATAATTATGGAAGATTTCAATGCAAAAATAGGGCAACGGCAACAGAATGAAATTTCAGTAGGTAAATTCGGTCATGGCAACAGAAACCAGCGTGAAAATACTTTCGTTGAGTTTGCAGAGGCAGAAGGGTTTTTCATCTTGAACTCCTTTTTCAAGAAAAAGCCACACAGGAAATGAACATGGAGACATCTAAATGGGACGAGAGTGAAATTGATATTATTATGTGTAACAAAAAATTCGTCATAGAATTTTTTGTTACACATAATAATAATGCAGTGTGCTAAACAAGTTCAACAGAGGTAGTGACCATAGATTGGTGAGATGTAAGATGCACCTCAACACTAAACTCGAACGTGGCAAGCTCATAAGGCAAACAAAATATATTGACATAACCAACCTTAAAAAACACCATAATACCTTCACGTTGGAACTGAAGAACAGATTCTCTGCTTTAGAAGGCCTAACATCGGAAGAAGTGGATATTTCTGAAGTTAACAGAAAAGTAACCAAGGCTCTTATGGAAACAGCAACAAAATTAGCTGGGTCTAAGAACAAGTTGCACGTGAACAAATTATCAGGAAAAACCTAAATGTTGATGCAAAAAAGAAGAGAGATGAGGACAACTAAAGAAGATGTGACTTCCAAAGTGGAATATACAGAGCTATGCAAGACGGTACGAAAAGGTATCAATAAAGATGTAAGGAAACTCAACTGTGAATTAGTCAAGAAACCAATTGAAAAGAACCAAAGCCTGAAGAGAGCAAATGGACATCTGAGTAAGGGAAGAAAATATATTGTGGCTCTGAGAAAAGAAGATGGTTCTGTAACAAGAAATAGAGGTGAAATTTTGACAAGATTGAAAGATTTCTACTCAAAACTACATATATTAAAGGGATGATACATGTACTCCAGACATTTCGAAAGGTACCAGTACCAGAGTTCTTCCAGTGCTCCCAGCAGAAGTTGCACATGCAATCAAGAACATGAAAGGGAGAAAAGCTCCAGGAGAAGGTGGAATTACTGAAGACATCATACAAGATGCAAGTGGAGAAATTGAAACAGTACTCACCCAAGTTTTCACTCGATGCCTTAATGAAGGGAAGATTCCTGAGGATTGGAACAACGCTGCAATGATCCTGCTACATAAGAAAGATGACATTGAGGATCTCAAGAACTACAGACCTATCAGCCTCCTATCAGTGGTTTATAAAATCTTCACTAAAGTTCTTTCACACCGCTTGAAGGTGACACTGGACATTGCTCAACCGAGAGAACAAGCTGGATTCAGGAGTGGCTACAGCACTATAAATCATATCCACGTACTGAGAGAACTAATTGAAAGAGCAAGGGAATATGAACTTCCATTGTGCATGGCTTTTATCGATTATGAAAAATCCTTTGATTCGGTGAAACCATCAGCAGTTACAATGGCTTTGAAATCCTGCGGTATTGAAAATGCATACATTAATATTATTAATAACATCTATCAAAATGCAAGTGCAAAAGATTCGGCTTTTTTAGAATACAGCACCCATAAAAATTGGAAAGGGAGTGAGGCAAGGTGGCACCATATCTCCCAAGCTCTTTTGCAAAATGTTTTTCAATCACTGAACTGGGAAAACAAAGGGATAAAGATTAGTGGAGATTATCTAACTCACCTTTATTTTTATGATGACTTAGTCATTTTGTCAACTACCCTATCAAAGTTGCAGAGTATGATCCAGGAACTTGCTGACAAGAGTAAAGAAGTGTGATTAAAAATGAACTTTCAGAAGACAAAAGGGATGCACAATGCTTTTATAAAGGATGAAGATTTATCGATTGATGGGGAAAAGATGGAGATAACCAATACCTACATTTATCTTGGACAACAGATATCAAGTGAGGGTCACATTGAGGAAGAAATTAATCGGCGTATAAAACTTGCCTGGAGAGTTTTTGAAAGAAACAGTATAATTTCCAAGAGCAATATGCCATTATGTCTTAAAAGAAAAGTGTTTGATCAATGCATCCTTCCAGTGCTTACATATGGTGCAGCGATGTGAACCTTAACTAAAAGAGACATACAAAGACTGCAGACAACTGAAAGAAGCATGGAGAGGTGCATGCTTAGTGTAACCAGTAGGGATAAGAAGAGGAATTCGTGTATCAGAAAAATGACACGAATGGAAGACATCATGATCAGAGTAAAATCCCTGAAACGGCAATGGGCTGGACATATTGCCAGAAGGACGGACCATCGATGGACAGCTGAAATTTTAGACTGGATTCCAAGGGACAGGAAAAGACCCAGAACAAGACCACATTTGAGATGGGTGGATGAAATTCGAAAGTATGCGAGAGTAACATGGAGGAGACTGGCACAAGACAGACCGTTGTGGAAGAAATTTGGGGAGATCTTTGTCCAGCAGTGGATTGATAATGGCTGACAATGATGATGATGATATGTATCCAGTCGCCTGGATCCGTTCCACAGTGCATCCGTGTGAAAAGGCTTCCTTGGGTAAATATCGCACACGAACTCATCGGTCAACATAGTGTAACACAAAACGAGATTCGTCTGACCACGAGATACTCTTCTAGTCTTCTATGGTCCAATGTTGATGATTACGTGTTCTCTACAAGTGTTGACGACAATGAGTGGCTGTGTGCATAGGCACACGAATTGGTCTGCGGCTTCGGAGACCCATGCGCAAGAGTGAACGATGAACCGTATGTTTCGATACATTGCAACCTTCACCACAATTGCAATTATGGGTAATGCCAGCTACAGTACCCGCCCTGTTGCTGGGAGCAAGACAACATAACCTGGACTGACCTCTGTGATAGACTGCGCTGACCTCTGAGATAGACTGCACTGACCTCTGGCATTAATGAGGCACAGCCTCCCCACGCCTTGCCTACGGCTTAAAGTGTCACCTGTTTCAGACTGTCTTTGAAAGGTATTAACTACTGTAGAGCGTGAGCAGCCTAGCAGAGTCGCTGTTTTGGAGATACTTTTACCAAGGCATTTTGCCATAACGATCTGGCCTTTGCTGAAATCAGGTAAATCCTTGAATTTTCCCTGTTGAGACAAAACGAAATAGTGACTGAGAGAGCTGCGACCCAGGTATATCAGTATATCCTTCGTGACCTTGGCACGTGGGCCGCGGGTGGCCTAGTAGTCAACGTTTGTGACTGACACGGAAAAGACCTCAGGTCCGATCCCAGGCAGATACGAACGTTCGAACCACTAAATATCCGCCGTGTGTCGGATGGGTACTGGCCACCCGAAAATAAATAAGGTCGTCTTCCTCTCCCTTTCTACCTCGCTTCCGTGTCTCTTTTCTATCGGGCACTCTAGCCCAAATCTTCTAGCTTCCTGTTTCTAAGGGTTGTTTAAGACCTGGGGTCAGACACTCCCTTCCTAAAATCCTCTACATATAATTTGATCTGATCTGACCTTGGCACATGTCGCTGATTAGCTGCACGCGCGCTTATTGGCATAGCGCAGACGTAGTTTTAATGTTTTGGACTGATCGGTGTATTATCTGGTATTATCATTAGTTTTTCATTGCTACCTTTTGCCCTTTGCGTATGTTATCTTTATCAGGCAATGGACAGATCAAGTTGCTTAGCTATAATGCAACTGCACCACCTTGCCCGGCAGTGGCTACGCGGTTGGTCATAAGTACAAATATCAGAAATATTTCATTTATTCCTACATCATAAGCTTGTTTTTATTTTCTGTAGAGAGGAAAAGTGCAATCTGCTTTGCTTGTTGGACTGCTGTCTCTTTGTGTTCTTGTCCTTTAAACTCAAAGATACACAGCACTGTATACAGTTGGAAAAACAAAGCATTGAAGGCCAGTAAATAGCAGGTTTTGCTATCGACGAATTTTCGGAGAGCTGTTTGTTATGTTCCGTTAACTGCAACATAAAACAAATGGATCGCAACAGGCTAAGTAAAGAAAAAAAGAATCGCAGAAATAAATTATTCCGTGATCTACTTTTATTATTATTCATATATACGACCTACAGACACTCCAGGGATAATAATCGATTTGAAAAGGAGGTTCTGGAAACATAACAACGT
This sequence comes from Macrothele yani, assembly GCA_039090855.1. NCBI lineage: Eukaryota > Metazoa > Arthropoda > Arachnida > Araneae > Macrothelidae > Macrothele > Macrothele yani. Next base: position 135,266,109 of record CM077025.1, read on the forward strand.
AATCTACTTTTTAATTCACTTTTCTGTTCCGAAAACTTTTATCACATATTCATGAGAGGATCAGTAAGTATTTTGTGCCGAAGTCTGAGTCTCGTATTCAAGTTTTAAAAATCATATTACATTTTACTTCTCCAAACTGAAAAGGAATTTTGTTTTAAAGAAGATGCAATATGTTTGTGAATTTACTTCTGCATTCCATGAATATGAAACTTTATTTTTTGCGAAATATCAGCTAAATACTGAAAATCACAAAGATTTCTTGCAATTCAATTTAGCAATACATACAAGAGAATAGTTTAGATCTGATCATAATTATAAGGATGCAAATGAAGCAAATATAATGTCGTCCGACCTTTGCGAGACTGAATAAGACGTGAGACTTGCTCCAAGTTTTGTTGTCATTTTCGACACGTTAGAAATATTCAAATCTTTTATCTTTTACAAATGCAGTTTAAACAAAATATGACGCTGAGGAGTAACTTTATTTAAAGCACCCCGTCAGCATCATGTTTTACCTGTGAAAAGGAATATTCATAGTCAGTGTGAATTTTTCACATAATAAATGAGCTAAATTGAATGAACTGAAGTTAAAATTGCACGTAACTTATCTAAAGCATTGAAACATGGCATAAGCTATTTATTAAATTGCAATATGGTTTCCATGAGTTTCTTCCAAAAATTGTCTCTCCAGCATGCTTTTGAGTTTCATTCTCCCACCCTTCACGTGGTCTTTTTCTGTTCCTTGGTTGTCCAATGGTAATGAGTTCTAACAAAATACCCAGCCCGTCGTCATTTCAAGGATTTTACTAGGATCACGATGTCTTCCACTCTTGTCATTTTACTGATCATCTTCTTACCTTGTTAGTTACACCAAGCATAGGTCTTTTAATGCTTCTTTCAGTTGTCTAAAGTCCCTAAATGCCCTTTTCACGTAGGATCCATGTCTCTGCTCCATAATTAAGAACCGTAAGTATGCATTGATTAAACACCTTTCTTTTAAGATAAAATAGTGAATTGCTCTTTAAAATTGTATTGTTCCTCCTAAATGCTCTCCAACAGTTTTATGCTCAGATCCATTTCTTCATCAGTTTGATATCTTGATATCTGTTGCTCAATAAAAATATAGGTATATGTTACCTCTAGATTTTTCTCATCAATCACTTATCTTCAGTTCTTATAAAAACATTGTATATCAGTTCTGTAAATTGCAATACGGCAGATAGTTTAACTTTTGACAAACCAATTTCTTCCACACATGATCTTCCATACAAACTAATTTCATACATATACACTGAGTGGCCACTTTATTATGACCACCTGACAGTTTTAAGCAAATGAGCTATGGCTGCACGCTGTTGCTGCCAAAGGGCAAGGCTAGTATAAAAAGGGAAAGCTTAGTGCTGGCGATAGTAGTAGAAGGGATTTTTGGGTGACGAGATAAGTAAAAAATATGATTTGACGGACTTTCAACATGGGATGATTGTAGGAGCTCGGAGCCATGGAGCGTGAAATGTTCCAGAGCAGCTGTTGTTAAAGTGTTGAAAGACTGGACTGTCAGCAAAAAAACTGGGTCTCTACGTGCAACGTGTGGTCGTCATCATCGACTAGTGACTGCTCGGGCGGAACGGAGAGTGTCCAGACTGGTAACTGACAACAGAAGGGCAACAGTGCAGCAAATTACAGACCATCTTAATCAAGGGTCCCTCTAATGATCTCTGCAAGCACTGTTCGCCATACACTGCATCGGATGGGATATGGCAGCCGAAGGCCTGTTCGAACACATTTGCTGTCTGCAGTTAACAAGAGAAAACGTCTCCAGTTCGCACAGGAGCACAAGGATTGAACAGTCGATTATTGGAAACAAATTATGTGGATCGATGAATCACGTTTTCAGTTGCACCATGCCGATGGCCGCGTGAGAATTTGGCGGAAACAGCAGGAAAGCATGGATCCCAAATGCATTGCTACAACCCTTCAAGCTGGTGGAGGCAACGTTATGGTTTGGGGAATGTTTTCCTGGCATGCTTTGGGCCCTTTAATTCGTGTTGTTCAACGTCTGACTGGCACATCATATCTAAACATCGTTGCGGACCAAGTGCATCCTGTCATGTAGATGGTTTATCCCAATGGCGATGGCTACTTTCAACAAGATAATGCTTCCTGCCATATTGCTCGTATTGTACAGGATTGGTTTCAGGAACATGCCGGTGAGTTTACTTTGCTTAGGTGGCCCCCACAATCTCCAGATCTCATTGAGAATTTGTGGGATGAAGTTGAACGAGCCATCAGACAACTGGATCCACAACCCTGCAATCTCACACTCCTGGAAAGTGCTATTCATCAAGCATGGTCTCAGAATCCAGAAACCACCTATCAACATCTCGTGAAGTCCATGCCACGAAGAATCGACGCAGTATTAAAATCAAAAGGTGGCCCAACGAAGTACTGAAGGGGTGGTCATAATAAAGTGACCACTTAGTGTATAATCTTTCCTACAAACCAATTTCTTCCATGTATCTTCTTTTCTACAAACTAGTTTTCCCCATATACACCGATGAGCTATTACATCATGACAACCTACCTAATAAGCTGCAGTACCCCCTTTAGCCCCAAAACAGCGGCCACTCGGCGAGGCATTGACTCGATGAGGTGGTGATAGGTATCCTGGGGTATCTGGTACCATAATATCAACAGCAAATCCTCAATTTCCTGTACATTTCGGGGTGGTAGTGATTTAGCGCGAATCCGCTTTTCCAAATTGAACCACAATTGTTCGATTGGGTTCACGTAAGGTGAATTTGTAACCAGGGCATTAACAGAGAGTTACCAGAATAGTCCTCGAACCACTCCTTGACGATTCTGGCAGTGTGGCATGGCGCATTACCATGCTGGTAACGGCCAGCACCAGCAGGGAACAAACCAGTTACCATGAATGGGTGAACTTGGTCCGCAGCAATGTTCAACTACCTGTAAGCTGTCAGGGATTGTGCTTTTGGGAAAATTGGGCCTAAAGTGCCCAAAGAAAACATCGAACACAGCATAACACCGCCGCTGCTGGCCCGTTTCCGCCCAACAGTGCATCCAAGTGCCACAGCCTCCATTGGTAATTGGCGTATCCGATCTCGGCCGTCTACGTAATGCACCAGGAATCTTCATTCGTCAGACCAGACCACTTTCTTCCAACCATCCACGTTCCAATCTCGATGATCTTGGGGTCATTTCATGCTTGTTGGCGATGACGTGCCGTGAGCATGGGAACCCGGCGGGATCTTCGGCTACTCAGGCCCATACGCACAAGCCTGCGACGAACTGTGTGCCGTTACACATTGCTTTGATCACAACTGTTGTAGCTGCGGATGATTGTCGCACTGTTGCCCTGCGGTCGTTGTGAACAATGCGCGACAGCCTCCTCCCCTCTGGCATCACTGAGCTGCCGACGACACACGGCTGGACGATGGCTCGTGGTTTGGCCGTCTGTGCGCCACTTTTGATACGTACTCACTACAGCGGGACGTGAACAAGCCGAGCCGTTTCCGAGGTCGTAGTTCCAAGGCGCCGTGCCATCACAATTTGTTCTTTTATCAAACTCCGATAAATCGACAGCGTTTCCCATTCTGACTCCAAACACTCTACTAACCGAAAGCCGGTCATCGGGTTGTATATACACTGGTGTGCAAAAATTAAGGTCGAAGAGGAGAAATTAGCATAACAGCGGAACGGGCAGGCAGAACGGACCGAAAGACCACTCAGGAGATATACTAGAGTCCGGTACGGTAAAGCATGCGCAGATATGCAGAATGACGTAGGGGAGGGGGAAGTGTCGGGAAGGGTATAAAGCACACGAGCGGTGTACGCTCAGCAATTCGGTGAAAGCTAATAAATGGTGTACATCGGTTTGAACGATGTCGAGTTGCTGCAACCGTGTGATATGGACAACAGGCAATCCAGTAGACGACATCTGGATGACTTTATCGGAGATCGCGTCATTGGGAAGTTGGAAGAAGGTCGAAGTGTGACTAGTGTAGCCGAGGAGTTCCGGATCGCATACAGCATCGCTTCACGAGCTTGGAGAGCATTTCAAACGACAGGAACAGCTGTCCGAGAGTTTAGGAGTGGTCGTCCACGAGCAACCACGGCGGCGAACGACCGGTATATTGTCCTACAGGCGAGAAGAGACAGACGGCAGACAGCGGGAGAAATCGCAAGGCACATGCAACAGACAACAGGACGTCCGTTTTACCGTGGCCAGGAGGCTGCACAAAGGTGGTCTATTTGCACGACGACCAGTACGGTGTGTGCCATTAACGCCTACTCATCGGAGACGGCAGTTTCTGTGGTGCCAGGAACACGAGACTTGGATACATCAGCAATAAGGTTGAGTTCTCTTTACGGATGAGAGCCGATTTAGTCTGACGAGCGATTCTGGACGTATACATATCTCGAGAGAGCAGGGAACACGCAATCACACCTCCAACATCATCGAAAGGGACCGGTTTGGAGGTGGCGGAGTTCTCGTTTGGGGCAGTATCATGCTTGGTAGCCGTACTGACCTCCACATCTTCCAAGGAGGTTCAGTCACTGGTGTCCGCTATTGTACCGAGGTTCTCGTGCCTCACGTGCGTCTGTTTAGAGGTGCTGTGTGTCCCGAGTTCTTCTTCATGGACGACAACGCTGCACCTCATCGTACAGTGGCTGTCGCAGAGCTGTTGGAGAGTGAAGATATTCAACGCATGGATTGGCCGGCAAGGTCTCCGGACCTAAATCCAATCGAACACGTGTGGGACCTTCTCGAGAGATGCTTGGCAGCACCTCATCAGCCGCCAGCAACGATTCCGCAGCTACGATTGGCGCTACAAGAGGAATGAGCCGCGATGCCTCAACAGCTCCTTGACAACCTCGTCCTCAGTATGGACAGAGGTTGTAAATCCTGCAACGCAGTCAGGGGGATCATATCCCCTACTAAAAACTGGATTTTTCTTGGCAGCCGCCAGTCACATGGACGTTTCTGTCTTCTGTCCAGTTGTGCTTGAAGCTACCTTTTCAATAAAGTGCCTTTGTATCTTTTGGATTTCTTGTTTGGGCGATTTTGCTCACTTGTCCCATATTCTTACATCTTGGGGATCTTATGGTATGATTTGAGTCGATGTGGAGCACTTCTGCACGACGTTACATTCGAAAAACCGCCTCGTTCTTAATTCTTACACGCCAGTGTAGTCATTACATTACCCAGGACAAGGAAATTCCAAGCAACTGAACATAAATATCTGAGAAACCTTCAGATTTGCGCTAGTCGAAGCTATTCCTGCCCGATCGTAGCGTCTGACGATCATTTCTCATAGTATAATGACTAGCGTGTCCCGGTCCAGACGAAGCGGGACATGCTAGTCATTATACTCAGTTCCCGCTCCAGCCGAAGGAACTTTTCAAATTTTCTGAAGGAAGTGGTTACATGGAACATAGTGACAATATACTAATAACTACAGGATTCTGGGATAATGAAGCCCAGTCTCTGTTCTGGAAGATAGCATTACAATGCATACCATGTATTTATGAAGAATTATTTCTTCGGGGAAATTCGTTTCTCAACTGTATTACAGATATCTTTAGTGGGATGATCTGGATGTAACCATGCGCTATGGCAAGCTTCATTGCCATTCTCAGAAGGACTGAACTTGTAGATCCTGTGTACATCACTCCTTACCCTTTACGGTACCCACACAGCTACAAGGTTTGTCCGGAAAGTAATGAAACCACTTTTCCTGGGCCAATCAGAAGGGCCGGAGGGCGGAGTCTCCAGGCGTGACGGGTGGTGGGGTATGATAAGTAAACGATCGATGTCTCGTCAGTTGGCTCTGAGCCTTTACAAAGTGAGGATCACTTGCGAAGTGGACAGCTGTGTGAGCGTCGGGTAACGGTCAAAATGCAGAAGAATGTCGAACAGCGACACGCGGTAAAGTTTTATGTTAAACTTGAAAACTCCGCGACCGAGACGCTTGCTACGATACAGAAAGCCTACGGAAAGGATGCTTTATCGAAAACACAAGTGTTTCGGTGGCACAAAACGTTCACAGAGGGAAGGGAGAGCGTCGAGGATGAGCCACTCCCAGGGCGCCCTTCAACGTCTCACACTTCGGACAACGTGGAAAAGGTGAAAGCGGTTTTAGACTCTGACCGACGTCTGAGTGTTAGATTGGTAGCAGAGCACGCGGGACTCGCGAAATCCATTGTGCATGAAATCATTACGCAAGAATTGCAGATGCGGAAAGTTTGTGCCAAATTGATTCCTAAGGTTTTGACCGATGAACAGAGGAACAACCGTGTTTCGATTTCTAGTGAGCTTGTTGATCGTGTGACGAGTGAACCTGGTTTTTTGGAGAAAGTGATAACAGGTGATGAAACGTGGGTCTTTGAGAACGATCCGGAGATCAAAAGACAGAGCTCAGAGTGACACACTCCCGAGTCTCCTCGACCAAAGAAGGCTCGAATGTGCAAATCGAAGATGAAATCGATGCTCATTGTCTTCTTTGACTGTAAAGGCGTTGTCCATAAGGAGTTCGTACCACCCGGACAAACGGTCAATGCTGCATTTTACGTGGAAGTGCTTCAACGGCTGACGAACAGAGTTGCGCGCGTCGCCCGGAGATCACCACCACTTGGGTTCTTCACCACGATAATAAGCCGAGCCATGCGTCGCTCAGAGTGAGAGAGTTTCTGGCGAAACACAACGTGGCAACGCTGCTCCAACCTCCCTACAGCCCGGACTTGACCCCGGCTGACTTGTTTTCGTTTCCCCGACTCAAATTCAGCCTGAAAGGACACCATTTTAGGACTGGTGCAAACTGCCGCGACGAGTGCTTTGAATCGATCGCTGTTCCCGACTTTCAGGCATGTTACGCGACAGGGCAGAACCTCTGACAGCGGTGTATTGATGTTCAAGGATGTTATTTTGAGGAAGTTTAATGTTATGTAAGTATAACTTTAATAAAACGTCTGTTATTGAATGAGTCTCATTACTTTTCGGACAGACCTTGTATTTCTCAAGGGCACGAGGTACATACATAAGGTTTCTATGTTTAACAATGCGCGCTCTGAAGTATTGAACTTATGGCTCATGTGTACATCACTGTCCTACCCTTTACGGTTCACACATATCTCATGGGTACGAAGCACACAAGGTTTCTAGGTTTAAGAATGTGAGCTCCTAAGTCAGGGACAAAATAAAAAAAACATTTCTGCAGTTCCCACTACTAAAATTAGTACCGGTTTGTAAAATCCTGGTAAAAAAAGTGTCGGTATGAAATACTAGGAATAAGAAGTGCCGGTATACTATACCGGCGTGTACCGGCCCATTTCGAGCACTGATTTCCTTCCTCGAACCACTTGGCCACCGGTTTCTTCATCTTAGGAAAAACATGCAAAAAATAAAGCAAGTCCATTGATGCCATTTTCCAGGAAAGTCATTAAAAAGCATATTAAAGATTTATCATCTATTCTTAAATGCCACACCAATAAAATACATCAAATAGCAAGTGCTAACGAAGACTGTCTTTATACCCTCGTGTTCTCTAGGCATATGGAATCGTCTGCAAGATAAATCAAAGTTTTATGAGCAATCTCATTCTGAAGAAATTTAAAGCAAAGTAATAAAAATGTTTTTCTCTTCCCGATGTTTCTCTTAGAATTCATGAGTCATTAAACATTTTTTGGTAACTTAACGCCGTTAGAATCCACAAAATCTTCCATTTAGTAACTCACGCGTTTTCGGTTACATCCCATATCTCCTAATCACTCGCAGCATAGAGAATGAAAAATAACTCTAGAGTCAGTTTGCAAAATTTAGTGCCGTTTTATTTGCTCTTCAAGAGCAGTTGAAATAAAAGCACAGTTCCTCGTGGAACAAAAGAGTTCATACCGTCGTAAATATATACATACGGGTGGATAAAATGAACGGCTAGCGACGAAGTTTGTGAATAATATTTCTCCCTGATGACATTTAATCCTATTTTGGAGCAAGTATTTTATCTTCATTGTGACCGGAGAGACAGTTTTTAAAATAATAAATATAACAATGGACAAATATACACTGAAGAGCAATTGAATTAGAGACAGCTGGCGTTATGCAAATGCGGCGCTGTGGGCGGCCTTGTAAACGGAAACGACATGACGTATGTAGCGATCCGACAATATAAGGAGTGATGAGACGGGAATCAGTAAGAGTCTGACGCAGTATGGGTAAGACAAAGGATCTAAGCGCATTTTATCGTAGGCAAATTGTCAGGGCCCAAGGATTGGGTCACTCCATCTCGGAAGTCGTGTAGACTGGGATTTTCACGAGCCACTGTGTCACGGGTGCACCGTGAGTACATCGAATCCGGTAAAACCATCCCTGCAAGGGCCAACTGCCGTGGACAACAGCGTGTGTATGAGCGGGGTCATCGTCGGCTAGCTCGCATTGTAACAGCACAGTGCAAGAAATCACTCGGCAATTTAACGCTGGTGCACAAAAACGTGTAAGCAGCCACACCATCCAGAACCATCTCCTCGCTATGGGGTACAGAAGCCAACGTCCCACGAGGGTACCGCTGCTGACCGCACATCACAGGGTGCAAAGATTAGTATGTGCGCGGGAACATCGCCAATGGACCCTAGACATGTGCAAAAATGGTGCCTGGACTGATGAGTCGAGATTCACGTTGGTACATGCGGATGGCAGGATACGATTACGGCGCAAACCGCATGAAGCGATGGATCCTTCTTGCCAGCAGGTCACCTGACCTCAATCCCATCGATCACATCAGGGACGCCATCGAGAGAGATACTCGAGGCTCTGACCCCTTCCATCAAATCTTCGTGAACTGTGGGAGCTTGTTCAGGGGTCGTGAATCCGTATGGCTTCCCAACGCTTCCGGTGTCTTGTGGAGTCCATGCCGAGACGAATCGCCGCCGTCATCAGGACGAAAGGTGGTGCTACACGTTACTAGACAGGTATTTCTAATTCAATTGCTCTTCAATGTATATACACTGCTGGCCACTCAAAATGCAACACCAAGAAGGATACGAGATAGGAAAGCCAGATTTAATGGACACATAACAACAGATACAAAAATGAAACGATTGAGCTTGCAGGCCCGTGTGACTTGCGGAACACGCAGACATCAAAAGTTCGTGTGGCCCTCATGGCTGGCAATAACGGCCGCTACACGCCACGGCATCGAACGAAAGAGGCTTTGGATGTGGGCTTGGGGTATGTCGGTCCAGGCTGCTTCCACACGTTGCGGATGGTGCTTGCCGGGCCACTCGGTTGCCGATCAGCCAACAGACGTATTCGATGGGTGACATATCGAGAGAACAGGCGGGTCACGGCAGCAGTGACACCTGGTGGGCCGTGAAGAATTGTTGCACGATGCGTGCCACGTGCAGGCGCGCATTGTCCTGTTGAAACGTGGCCGCTGACAGGTCCTGCAGGTAAGAGAGGACTACAGGCTCCAAAACGTCGGAGATGTAGCGGTGGCTGTTGAGTGTACCGGCGATGCGTACCAGAGGGGAGCGGGTGTCATATCCAATTGAGCCCCAAACCATAACGCCAGGCGACGGACCGGTATGGTGATGCATAATGCAGGCGTCATACAGTCTTTCGCAGCGGTGCCGCCACACGCGGATCCGACCAACCTGGTGTTGCAGGCAGAAGCGGAATTCGTCGGAGAGAAGACAATGTCGGACCATTCCGTAGTCCAGGTACGGCGTTCAACGGCCCGCTGCCACCGCACTCGCCGGTGGTGTAACGTCAATGGTAATCGGAGCAATGGGCGCTGTGCGACAAGTCCCCGCTCCTGCAGACGACGTCGAACGGTACGTCCTGACAAAGGTTGTTGCGCAACACACCCTAATTCCTGCGCTAACGTTCGTGATGTGGCGGTGCAAGCCGTCAATGCACGCCGGACAACATGCCGGTCCTCTCGTTCGGTGGTGTGCTGCGGCAATCGCTCACGTCGGTCCGTCCGTCCTTCATGCACCCACCGAATCCGTACTCGCCTCACTGTGACTGGATGTCGTCCAACACGGGCCCTGATATCTCGGTACGATAAACCGCTATCGCGATAAGCCACTATTCGTCCTCTGTCGAACTCCGAAACGTGCTGGAATGACTGCCGTATTCTGCGACGAGGCATCTAGAAGCTTCTCATGAACAGGTCCGGCAGCACAACACACTTCCACTACTTACACCCCGCCTTCTGTAAACACCTTCTTATTGTGCTTCTTGGTGGCGTGCCGGGCGCACATGATTTGCATATGCCCTGCAATGTTAATCGTTTGCATGTCCTCTCGCGGGCGACGCATGCTGCGAATTTCATGCCAATCGGATGCTTCCTTCTTGGTGTTGCATTTTGGGTGGCCAGCAGTGTATTATGCTTCCGCTGTATAAATGAAAACTATAACTCATATCCTGGCGCATGTTGATATTTCTTACAGAAGTGCTTTATAAATTTATTTCGAAAATCAGAGGACCACCTCATCCTATGCTATTAAATATTTGACAACCAGAAAAACTCCGTAATGAAGTTTGATAGGCTTATATGAAGCAAAGGGTAAAACAGCGAGATGGCTTTGCCAACAATATTATATTATATACTATTTATGAATACAGAATTTGTGGTATTGAGAGAGAGTAACAATACCAACGTTTACCACAATCAAAGGTTTATTATAGTACATCGACTATCGTTTCGCAGACCGTTTGGCTCGGCTTCATCAGGAAGAATGGAACGCAAACATTTAAATCATTGTGACATCATCAGAGTTCTGATACTCACGGTCTTTGATGAGTTTGCTCCTCAAATCTGCTTCGGAATTTCAAAAATTCTCCAAAGTTTTAATCTCAAAGTTACTTTTAAACCCGATAAACTAAACAATTTTTTACGGACTAAAAGACTACGTCGAAGACATAAATTCCTGGGGAATTTATCAGATACCTTGTGAATATGAACTTTCATATATAGAACTGACCCTCAGGGCGTTTAAGTTTTCGTGTGAAGGAACACAAGACTTACGTACGGAACTGTGAACTGAAGAAGTCGTCTGTAGCCCAACATTGTCACGAAAATAACCGTAAATTTTTGTTTGGAAACGCTACGCGTATTGATAAACCTGGTTCGACTATCCAGCTTAATGCATTAGAAGCTTTCCATATATACCGGAACTCTACACGGCTTGTCAACGACATGACGTCGACCAATTTTCTTTCAAGCGCGTGGAAACAACTCACCAAAAAACCTTGACTGTTAACAACTGTGATGATGTCACAATGATTGCAAAGTTTACGCTCTATTCGCCCTGATGATGCCAAGCCAAACGCTCTGCGAAGCTGTAGTCGATGTACACTCATCGTCAAGAAAATGTCGGCAGCCAGAAGGACGTGTCGAATTGCAATGCTATTCTGGAGGAAGGTAAAGGTTACCAGGAACAATAAATGATTAAACATTGAGACTGATATCGGCAATATTTATTGAGCTACACGCCAATAAGTAGTGTCTCTCAGTATGGTGTCGGGCCGCCGTGTTTGCTCACACAGCATGCCAGACGTCTCGGCAGGGAGTTGTACAAGTTCCTAATGGTGTCCTGAGATAAGCCATCCCATGCAGCTTGAATCTTCTCAAGCAGTTCCCGCAGATTGTGTGGTAGGGGTGGAGTGTGGATAGCACGTCCAATAGCCACCCACACATTTTCAATCGGCGATAGGTCTGGCGATGCGGCTGGCCATGGCAGAGTGTCAGTGCCTTGAAGGCAAGCTCTCGAGACAGCAGCAGTACGCGGACGAGCGTTGTCCTTTAAGAAAATCGCACCGGAGTGAGCATTCAGAAAAGGTAGGGCCACTGGTTGCAGGACCTCATTAACGTAACGTTGGGCTATTTTTTTTATTGGAGGTTTAACGACCACCGTGAGCAACTCAATGGGCTATAAGCAGTCGCCCGTCCCTAATTTAGGGTCACTGGTTCCAGGGAAGGAAGAGAACCAGTGCTGTAATACAAACACAACATCCATGCCTCACCGGGATTCGAACCCGGACCCCTTTCGGACGAATGATCAGAGGCCATCGCTTAGACCACTGCGCCACCGGGGCGGCAACGTTGGGCTAACAAAGTGCCTGAAATGAACACCAAAGGTGATCTGGCATCGTAGGCCATTGCACACCACACCAGGCCTTTGGACGTGTGACGCTCGACAACAAACCGTTCATCTTGGCGCTGATCATGGTGCTTCTACACAAGGATTCGGTGGTGGCCTCCCCAAAGACAAAAGCGGGACTCGTCACTGAAGATCACCAGCTGCCATTCTGCGTGGCTCCATTACAGTCTGGCACGACACCATTGCAGCCTTTGGCGGCGATGCACTGGTGTTAAGGGTAGTCTACGTAATGGTCTGCGTGCGTGTAATACTACGTTGTGTAGCCGTCTGCCAATGGTGCTGGCACTAATCATACGATGCATGCAGGGCACCACTTCTCGGTGAATGTCCTCAACCATGGCTATTTGGGTCACTCCGCGCATGTTGGACAACCTGTCGGTCCTTGGTTCGTCTAGGTCCCCCAGACCCTTCCTGTCGTTGCTGCGTGCCTTGTTCTATCCACTGCCGACTACAGCGTGCTATGGGAATATTCGAACGACCGGTACGGCGCGCAATACGGCGATAAGATCATCCCGCTTCCCGGAGTTGGACGATGCAGCCCCTCTCCAATTCCTCCAACTGCTCGAATTGCTTCAGAACTTTTCTCCACTTGCAAAGGCTGCAACCAACACAAGGGCGCGAGTCAGAATGGCAAGCACGCGCAACGGGGCGACCTTATATACTCGGTCAGGCAAAGCTCTACGACCCCTCTTTGCTTGCGTCAAATGCATGGCTGAGCGTGATACTTGAATCATTTGCATGTCTTACGAGTCAAACCTATCCACCCATTCCTGTCGGTTGCTTTCTTCCGGATGCAACTATTCTTTTTGACGATGAGTGTATAATAAACCGTTGATTGTGGTAAATATTGTATTGTTTTTTGAAGTATTGAAGGACGATTTTTAAAACTTTCTCTTTACTAGTTACTTTTTCTTAAAAGGGAACGCAAGCTTTGTGCTTTAAGACTCTACCGCAAGATTTAAATTCATGCTAAGCATTTCCTACGTAGGATATAACATCAGATGCACTTTGGCGGCTAATTAAGAATATGCCAGCCGATGTCTAACAAGGTCATTTCATTCTCCTTACTAGATGGCATTGTTTAGCACAGGAATACGAATAAAAACCGCAACATTCTGGACAACAGCTTCAATTGGAAATGACGAACCATTTGGAAACATGGTCTCACTAGGAAGAAAAAGTGTGATGATTAGGCTTTTCTGGGTACGGAAAACCAAAGTAGCATAGATTGAGTTAGCTTTCCATTAGGAACAATTACCTAATAACGCGTTGGTCCACCTTTCTGTCTAATCACGACTCGCAGACATCCAGAAGCAGATTCTACGAGGTGTCAAATATCCTCCATGCGTAACTTGACCCATGTCCGGTGCAGCAGCTCAATCAGTTCACATTTATTCCGTCGAGGATCAGAAGTTTTCACACTCCATTCCAGCATATCACACAGACGTTCAATTGGAATACAATCAGGATATATCGGGTGAAGGGTGGCAAAGCAATGAGGCGAATTCATTGTCGTGTCCTTCCAACCACTCAGTAGTTATACGAGTCCGATGACACGGTGCGTTGTCCTACTGAAAGATAGCACTGTGGCTCAGGTAAACCTTCCACAGATACAAGTGGAGATGGTCGGCTAACATGTCGCTGTAGTGTGAACCATTCAGTGTGTCAGTGGAATGATAACCAACGGAGCTAGCGCTTGCCAATAAAACAGCTCTCCAAAACAGAACACCAACTACATTGGCCCGTTGAAGCCCAACTGTGCAACCAGGGGATAGGAATTCATGCTGTTTACGCCATATGCGAACCCGCCCATCAGCATGGTGCAGCAGAAAACGGGGATCATCACTCCAGACAACCTTCTTCCATCTGTGCAACAAGGGGATAGGGCTTCCGGCCATCAGCATGGTGCAGTAGGAAACGGGACTCATCACTCCAGACGACCTTCTTCCATCTGTGCAACCAGGTGATAGGGTTCATGCTGTTTACGCCATATGCGAACCCGTTCATCAGCATGGCGCAACAGAAAAACGGGACTAATTACTCCAGACGACCTTCTTCCATCTGTGCAACCAGGGGATAGGGTTCATGCTGTTTAAGCCTTATGAGAACCCGGCCATCAGCATGGTGCAGCAGGAAACAAGACTCATCACTCCAGACGACCTTCTTCCATCTGTGCAACCACGGGATAGGGTTCATGCTGTTTACGCCATATGCGAAACCGGCCATTAGCATGGTGCAGCAGGAAACGGGAGTCATCACTCCTGTTGATCGTTTTTCATTTGCAAAGTCTCTGCCGACGTTCCTTAACCAATACGAGGCGTTGTTTGCGATGACTGGGCCTCATCATGGGTATCCTTGTTGGTCTTTGGCTGTGGAACTCCAGGCGAAGCAAGGTACAGCGCATGGTGCATGTACAAATAGGTAATACTGTACCGCTGTTGTACTGATGGGTAAGCTGGGTGATTTTTGCACATCGTTGCCGAGATACCAGTCGTGACACCGAACGCTGACCTGTAGCCTTAACCTCACATTGCTGAACAATGTGAGCCTTTTTGATGGACGTCTGTGCATGGTTGATCCAGTCCTGGTACACCCTTGATACAGCAGTACGGGAGCAGCCAATAAGTGTGGCTGACCAATGTGAGCTCTTTTGCTGGATGTCTGTGCATGTTTAATACCGCAACCGAACCGCCATTGCTGTTTTTTATATTGAAAGAGAAACACGTGCTGCATGTTTATGAGCGAAAGTTGGCGAAATGGAAAAAAGGGATCGTCGCGGATTTATTAGTGTTCCGGATAAGTTTTCCTATGTGTGCCGAGAGCATATTAATAATGGCAGAATCGTCCATTGACAAGAGATCATATTATTAATCGCAGAATTGTCCATTGACAAAGACTGTGATGAAAGACTACTATTTGTACTTTGAGTGTCATGTTGGAGATCAAAATAAATCGTGGGCTCCGCATGTCTGATGCATTTCCTGCTTTGTCGGCCTCAGTGAATGGTTGAAAGGTAAACTGAAATCCATGCCTTTCGCAGTTCCGATTATTTGGCGTGAGCCAACTGATTACGTGGAAGATGGTTATTTTTGTTTAACCAAAGTAAGTGGCTTTTCGAAGAAGAATTAAAGTAAAATACAATATCCAAATTTGCCATCGGCTGTAAGGCCTGTTCCGCTTGGGGAAGAGCTTCCTATACCAAACCTCCATTGAACTGTAAAGAGATAGATTCAAATTCATCCAACGAAGATATGGACGCACATGAAGATCCGGATCATACATACACACCTAAACACTTAAACTAGTCACACTTAAATAAGCAAAATGAACTGAATGTTCTCGTTTGAGACCTACGTCTTTCCGAACATCAAGGTGAACTTTAGGTTCCCTACTGCAACACTGGAATTTGCTAGCGAAGAGTACACGTGTGTCTGTGTTCAGAAATAGAAATTTGGGTCTATGTTCTTTCTATGAAATGCAGGATGGTATGTGTTTTTGTTCAGATATTCCTGGGCTAACGAGAGAATTACGAATATCTCACCATCCTACGGAATGGCGTCTATTTATTAACTCATCCAAGGTTAGTTTAAAAACTGTCCCTTTGTCCCATGAAACCGGAAGCTTTCCATTCCAGTAACACATGCTGTAGGAATGAAGGAGTTGTATGAAAACATGGACAAAATTCTCACTGCAATATGGGTACAATATGACCAGTTTAGGTGGTCAATATGCGGTGATCTGAAAGTGATATCACTCTTTTTCGGCCTTCAAAGTGGCTTCGCCAAATTTTGTTGTTTTGTTTGTATGCGGAACAGTAAGGCCACAGTAGAACACTACGAATGAACAGACTCGCCTAAATGACATGTTTTCATTCCTGGAGAGAGTAACGTTCGTCACATGCCCCTAATTAATACCCGTGATGTGCTGATGAAAAACTTTGTAAAGGCTATGGACAAATCTGGCCCAGGTTTCTTGCACTTAAAGGAAAGATTTCCGGAACTGGTACGTCGGTATCGTGCATGACATCATAACGACTGCGTTAAAAAGCAATCGAAGGCCTTGGTTTTCGCGTTACGTCATTAAAATAAGGAACTCATTTGTCTAATGTCATGGCCTTATAGCTTCTAAACGTCCTTGCCCGGCCTTAGTACTTTAGTGACCAAGAGCAAAGTTTTTCATGGAGTACCCTAATGGTAACTTCGGCTGAAAAATGTGCATGCTTCCAAATACACTGCAGGCCACCCAAAATGCAACAGCAAGAAGGACACGAGATAGCTAAGCCAGATTTACTGGATGCATAACAACAAATACAAAGATAAAACGATGAGCTTACAGGCCAGTGCGACTTGCGGAACACGCAGACACCAATAGTTTGTGTGGCCCCCATGGCTGGCAATAACGGCCGCTACACGCCCCGGCATCGAACGAAAGAGGCTTTGGATGTGGGCTTCGGGCACGTCGGTCCAGGCTGCTTCCACACTTTGTCACAGTTCATCAGGCGTAGCGGCGGGTGGTGCTTGCCGGGCCACTCGGTTGCCGATCAACGACCAGACGTGTTCGATGGGCGACATATCGGCAGAACAGGTGGGCCACGTCAGCAGTGACACCTGGTGGGCCGTGAAGAATTGTTGCACGATACGTGCCCCGTGCGGACGCGCATTGTCCTGTTGAAACGTGGCGGCTGGCAGGTCTTGCAGGTAAGGGAGGACTACCGGCTTCAAAACGTCGGAGATGTAGCGGTGGTTGTTGAGTGTACCGGCGATGAGTAACAGATGGGTACGGGTGTCATATCCAATTGCGCCCCAAACCGTAACGCCAGGCGACGGACCGGTATGGCGATGCATAATGCAGGCGTCATACAGTCTCTCGCCGCGGTGCCGCCACACGTGGATCCGACCATCGTGGTGTTGCAGGCAGAAGCGGGACTCGTCGGAGAAGACAAAGTCGTGCCATTCCGTAGTCCAGGTGGGGCGTTCAACGGCCCGCTGCCGCCGCACTCACCGGTGGTGTAACGTCAATGGTAATCGGAGCAATGGGTGCCGTGCGACAAGTCTCCGCTCCTGTAGACGACGTCGAACGGTACGTGCTGACAGAGGTTGTTGCGCAACACACCCTAATTCCTGCGCTAACGTTCGTGATGTGGCGGTGAGAGCCGTCAATGCCCGCTGCACAACATGCCGGTCCTCTCGTTCGGTGGTGTGCCGCGGCTGTGGCAATCACTCACGTCGGTCCGTCCGTCCCTCCTACACCCACCGAATCCATACTCGCCTCACGGTGGCTGGATGTCGTCCCACACGGGCGCCGATGTCTCGGTACGATAAACTGCTGTCGCGATGAGCCACTATTCGCCCTCTGTCGAACTCCAAAACGTGCTGGAATGACTGCCGTATTCAGGGTTGAATTTCCGGATGAGTCTGTATCCTATGGCGTTTCTCTGGAACCCGTAGCCCCTAATTACAGACGGGTGACAGTTTATAGTTTTCACAGTTATGAATGGTGGCATTTAAACCCCGAACATAAAAGTCGAGATTTGAGCAATGATTTCTTCAATGACCAGACACTAAAATTCAAGAAAACTGCATACAAACTTTGAACGTAGAAATCAAGACCTGTTACTTATTAACACGTTGTTTGTAAAAAAGAGATCGTGCTTATGTTATTACTTTGTCCATCCGTCTGTCTGTCTGTGGACACCATATCTCTGAAACTATTGGTTCGATTTGAAAATTTCTTTTTGCATTAGGAAGCTCGAAATGATCCTTGCTTTACGGTTTTCTCCCGATGCATAACGTCGCCGTTAGAGGGCGTAAATGTAAATGATTTCGAATTTAAAATACATTTCATTCCATATACTTGCTTTTAAATATCAGATTGAAGAAATTAATTTTCCTTTCGATGACATTTATAACGAAGGCCATTTTAGGTACACTTTCTTTTCCAAGAAATGTATAGATTTTCCGCTACGTGGCATAAAGGTAAATTGCTTTTAATTTGATATCTCTGCTTATAAAAGTCCGATTTGAAAAATTCTTTCTGCATCGAATACAGCTCCTGATGCGAAATGTTCTGCATATAACTTCTAAATTTTGGTAAAGAATGGTTAGGTTATTATAAGGCATATATGTTTATTTTGCTTCTGATGAGTTTGTAGGAAAATCTGAGTTTCTGAAACTCGATTGAAAAAATTCTTTCGTAGACTAATACCATTAACCTCTAGAAACCTTTTGAGAATATCTCCTTAAAATAATGCATACTTTCTCCGCCATGGGCTATAGATGTTAAGCTTTGTCAATTTCTCTGCTTCAAAGAGTCCGATTTGAAAATTTCCTTCTTTGTTAGAGAGAGTTTTCGATGCAAAATGTTTCCCATATAATTTTAAAAAATTTCTAACGCACAAGTGTGCCACTAGAGGGCGTAAGTTCAGGTTTCCGTTTACATCATGCTTGTAGCAATATTGTGGAACTAAAAACGTGATTGAAAAAAATCCTTTTTTCGGTCATGTACTACTGACAATGAAAACATTTTGTTTGTATTTCCTTCCCAAAATAATGCACAATTTCGCCGTTAGAGGCGCAAATGTATAATATCTTTTTTTCAATATATGTGCTTCTAAATTTCCGATTTAAAAAAATCTTTTAAAACCGGATACCATTTATTTAGCTTGTGAAACACTTTAGGTGTGTATTTGTGGAGTTTTGTATTTTACAGTTCTGTCGGTTTGGTGGTATTATAGTACTTCTATTTGCAGCTGTATGTCGCTTCTAAAAATCATTTGAAATATTACTTTTTTTACTGCATATCATTAGCTAGAGTAAAGATGGGGAGCATTATCCTCTTTAATGAATAGCTTTCCAGCTAGGCGTGAAGGTAAAAAACATTTTCTCGCTGTTTCTTCTTCCGAGAGACGTATTTGAAAAGTTTTTTTTTTTTTATTTTCGTACCATACTTTTTAGCCGCTGCTGGTGGAAGTAAGTAGCTGTTTCTATTTCTGGATGTTTTATCGATTGTAGAAAAACAGTTGATTTTTTTTTCTAACCGGTTCCATTGACTCGGTATAAATTTTATTCGCACCGGAAAGGATTCAAAAGGCGTGCTCATTAAAACCAAAAAATTGGAGTCATGTTTCTTGTTTTTAAATGTCATTATACGTGATAAGGATTACCAAATAACAGAAGCTTTAATGTTAAACACATTCTTTGCAACTGTAGCAGGAAACTCAAAAGAGAAACACGTTTCTTACCAAAAGTGTTATGAAGTTTGCAATTTAAAAATAAAAGGATTCTTATCTTACGTTTTTAGAAGCAAGATATGCAAGTGCTGAAATTAGGTCCAAAGAAGAAGCAATATTATTTTTAATTGGTATTAAAGATTTTAACTATTTCTTCTTGAGCCAGTGTCGATGTCAAACACGTTTTGAGAAGCTTCTATCTACTTTACCACATTTTTATGTTTTCAGTGATTATATTTATTTAATATTTTCAAAGATAGTACAGATTAAAAATCTACACAGTGCGTCAAAGAATTTTTAAGACTGGCGCTAGATTTCAGCCTACGGTGGCGCCACCCGTGTAATCGCGAATGCGTTATAAACCGTGACCATCTGCTTGCTTTCTCCTAAAAGTACTGCGCAGTTGTTAAAGTAACTCAAACGAAACGGCCTTTCATTAGAGAAGTAAAATTATTTTCATGTTGAATTATTAAGAAGGAACAAAGGGCTGTTATTAAATATAACGCAAAAACTTGGTAAAAGTGCCTCGGAAACGTACCAAATGATGAAACAAGTTTACGGTGAGTTTTGTTTAAGTAGATCAAATGTTTTCCTGTGGCACAAACGTTTTTTGGACGGAAGAGATACGCTAGAAAATCATAAGCATACCGGAAGACCAAGCTCATCTAGGACAACTGAGATTATTGAAAAAGTGCGTGATTTCGTGGCAAACAATCGATGTGCGTCACTAAGAATGATGGAAGAGTCTTTAAACATCAACAAAGAAGCGACTCGAACCATCCTGCATGAAGATTTGGGCAAAACAAAAGTCTGTGCTGAATTTGTTCCACACACGTTAACCAATGAACAAAAATCAAGGAGAAGTGCACATTGCAGAGACATCATTTCAGCCGCTGAAAATGATCCAAACTTCTTAAAATCGATTGTTACTGGTGATGAAACATGGTGTTTTCAATATGATCCTAAAACAAAGTGACAAAGTGCGGAATGGAAGTAAAAAAACTCACCACAGGCCAAAAAAAACAAGAAAAGTTCCATCGAAAATCAAAACAATGCTCATTACATTCTTCGATAGTAAGGGTATTATCCACAAAGAATTTGTTCCCAGTGGACAAACAATTACTGGTGAGTTTTATTTAAATGTTTTGAGGCGTTTGATGGGCAGAATTCGTCGCATTTGTCCAGAATATTGGGATGAAGACAGTTGGCGTTTGTTGCACGATAATGCACCCAGTCACACCTCACTTCTTGTTCGTAGATTTTCGGCGAAAAATAACGTCTGTGTGTTGAATCATCCACCGTATTCGCCTGATTTAGCACTCTGTGACTTTTCTTTATTCCCAAAACTTAAAATTACGTTAAAAGGGTGTTATTTTGATGATATTTCGACCATACAAACAGCTTCGACGCGTGCTTTGGAGGCAATTCCGCAAAGTGAACTGGAACAAGCATTCGAATCATTGTACCTGACGTGTGAGTTGCTAAGTGTACAGAGCTGCTCACCCAAATAATGATAGAATGACATTTACATGAAGTGGGACTACTGTCGAGATGCTCAACCCCGATGAATCTCTTGTTTTTGCCACATCACAGGGCATGTCGTCGTGATTGATGCAGAGAGAGATGGACTGTGGAATAGAGAAGTGTACTACTTTCGGAAGAGTTCAGGTTCCGTTACAGAATACTAAATGTATGCACATTCGTATCGCTGCCAAAGTTAGCAACGATATGCGAATACCTTTGAAACACGCCTCGACGTGGTACAGAGGAGTGAGGTGGAATTCAATATGGAAGCCGGAGATACTGGTGCATACTCTTGACACCGTGATGTCAACATCTGACGTCGCTATCATCTATAACCCCATCATATAACGTTTCCTTGCCGCTAATCAGGGAACGGTCCTTCAGCATGACAACATCCGTCCACACACTGCTCGGTTCAAGGAACAATACCCAGGGCGTGGGCATACTCCAGTTGCCGGCAGTTCCACCTGATTTTTGTTACCCATGGAGCATGAGTTGGACGTTGTAGGCCCTTTGCCAACTCCTTCCGGCAGGGGACTTGCAATAGCAGCGTGCCCAGTGGGTGTCTGATCGGATTGCCATACCTCCTCACACTAATAATAATCTCATTGACCGCATGCATCGCACTCTGTAGGCTTTTATAACTGCCAGGGGTGTACCATTTCTGTTCCGAACAAATGAAAGCAGCTGTACTACCTTTTCTGATTTCGTCTTTTGATCGCTTATAGAATTTCACAAGTTCCTTTTAAAATTTGGCGACTACAGCACTTCAGTTCCTTCTCAGTATTGCTATTTTCATGTTGAGCTGAAAAAGAAACTTCAGTGCTACCATTTTCAGGCGAAAAATCCACATTAAAGAGGACGTCTAGTGATTTTGCTTCCTATACTTCCAATGGGAAAACTTCTGTACACTTTTTCTTCATAATTAATGCGTTCCCAAGGATGAAAATTTGAACATCGATTAAAATAACTTCATATTATAACTTGGATTACTTCATATCATAACTTGGATTACTTAATATTTTCTAAAATATAACCATTATTATATTAAAAATTAATGACTTTTCCTTTGATGGTGTCGAGACCAGAAAAAAGATGGCGCGACCTGTACATTGATGACGTCAGTAGACAAAAAAATGTTGGATTGCTTAATTATGGTTATGTTCTAGAAAATATTAAGTATTCCAATTTGTAATATGAAGTTATTTTAATCGATGTTCAAAATTTCTTCCCTGGGAAAGCATTAATTATGAAGAAAATGTGTATGGGAAGAGGAAGCAAAATCACTAGACGTCCACCATAAAAAACTTATTTTTCCTTTAACATTTAAAAAAATATATACGTTACTGTCCAATGTTTTCTGATTCATCCCCACAATCGGGGAATTGTATAGTTCACTTCTACAACATTGCTCCCATCCCCTTTATTAGAAAATATAATCCTCATTACAAAATATGTTTAAACAGTGCAGCTTACCCTTTTGGTCAATTGCGTGTCCATCATGAAATTATGAACATGTTTCTCCGCTCGGGTGAGTTCCAACTTTCTCGCTATCACAGCTACAACGAGCGCAGTGCAACCTGCCCCCTAGTTGAAAAGAGAAAAAGCAGAAATTTTAGTTGAACATGTAAGATACTATGCTGTCAGAATATTGAAAAACATTATAAATGAAAGACAAAATATTCTGCATATTGGACCATTTTAGTGTTCGTCATTCAATTCATTTCTGCTACTAAGTAAAAGTGAAAGACAAAAAACCTACACTGAAGGGCCATTATATTAATTAAACTTTCATCTGACGTCTATCGAAAGAAGTCTTCACAGCTATAATACCTGATGAACATGGGCCCACTGATAGCCCCCCGCGACCCCCGTAGTGCGAGGGGGGGGGGAGCTCACGGCTAAGAGGGCTTCTAGCCTCAGCAGAAGGATTTTTCAAGATTTTGGCGGGAACTTCATATGAAACTGGTTAAAGAATTAGCCAGGAACTTTTGACGGCTGCTTTGAATGATGTATTAAGAAGAAAAGCAATATCTTTTTCAGTAAATAAGTGAAACCTTCAAGATATCATTTTCTCTTTAGTTTATAAAAACCGAGTGACGAGAAAGCTCCTATTTCAGAGGATTCCTTTTTACTGCCATAGCAATAGTCCACGTTCACTGCCATAGCAATAGTTAAGATACGTGTATAATAACATGAAAATGTGATTGAAAATCATTTGAATAAATGGCATTTTTATATCAATGAGGATAATGCGTTATATATTACACTTGTTTGCACATAACTACACATCCCTCAGAAGGCAATGAGCTAAAAGGTATTCTTCATTGGAACGTAAAAACAGTGACCTGTGTCTTTTTTTCATAACAATCAAAAGAAAAGACTTACTGTGTTCAAAAACATTGTAACGTTATGCTAAGTGTGGTTTTATTAATATTCAAGAGTAAATAATTTCAGTTATCTTACTCTTTTTGTGACAGGACTATTAATTGTAACTTTTTTATTTGCTTACTTATGTTCTGTATTTTCGTATAAATCAGAAGATATCTTTAGACATTGCCACGCGGACGTTATGTGTTCGATGTGTGTGATCGTGAAACATTTCAGAGGCTGGCCTTAGTTCTCTAAAAGAATAAAATTTGCATATTATGATTAACTTTGGTGTAAATGTTTTGTCATACTTTGTATTGGTATAAAACTAGGTTAATCATTTTAATTACAATGTATACTAAAGTGCCAGAAAAACTGGTACACCAATCTAATACTTGGTAGGTTCCCCACTGGAGCGCAGGACTGCAGAAATGCGACGGGGCAGGGACTCCACTAGCTTCTGGAAATACGCTGTAGGCAATGCACACCATACTTCCTGCAGAGCGTTCCAGAATTCGGGTGTATTCCGAGGTCTCGGATTCCTGTGTTCGATAGCGCGTTGCATGGCATTCCAAATATGTTCTATCACGTTCAGATCTGGGGACTTGGGTGGGAATAATAACACCCCAAACTCAGATGAATGCTCCTCTAACCATAATGTGGCGTCCCGACACTTAAGTGGAGGTGCATTGTCCTGTTAGATCAGGCCCAAACCATCAGTATGAATGCAGGACATGAACGGGTGTACCTTGTCAGAAAGGATGCGTACATAGCGTTGGCTGGTCACAGACGTTTGTAGACGTACCAGGGTTCCCAGTGAAGTCCATCTAAACACACCCCATACCATTACGGATCCCCTACCAGCCGGTACAGTTCCCTGTTGACAGGCGGGATCCAATGGATTCATGGGGTTTGCGCCACACACGAATCCTTCCATCTGCCCGATACAGTTGGAAACGCGACACGTCAGACTAGACCACTTGCTTCCAGTCATCAAGTGTCCAGTGGCGGTGTTGCCGTGCCCAAGCGAGGCGCATAGCTCTGTGTCGTGCACCCATCAAGGGGACTTGAGTTGGGCGTCGGCTCCCAAAACCCATATCGTGCAGGGTACGTTGCACAGTCCGGACGCTGATGCTTGTTGAGGCTCCAGCATTGAATTCCGATGATACCTGCGAGAGTGTTGCACGCCTATCGCGTGAAACGATTCTTGACAGCCGACGATGGTCACGTTCACCTAATGTCTTTTTACGGCCACACTGGTGTCGTAGGTTGGAGGTTTTGCCGAAATCTTTGTAGTCACGGTACACCCTTGCAATGGTCGTCCGTGAAAATCCGAACTTTGCTTCTACCTCTGAAATACTATGGCCCATCTCACGAGCGCCAACTACTAGTATGACACCGCGTTGAAAATCGCTTAAATCGTTATTACTTGTCGTTCTCATGCCGAAAACAGCTCTGACAGCTGGCAAGGATGTCTATCGCTTTGTATACGCACTGGCGGATGCAACCGAGTACGTGCACAGGTGACGTTGCTACGTATTTTGCATAAGCTCGTCTGTACCAGTTTTTCTGGCACTTCAGTGTATACATTTGTGTTGCATGCAATAAAGTGTAGCAATTTTGGTTTTACGAAAAATACCGATAGTTTCCAAGGAATTTGAATTACAGAACATCCATAAAACCTAGTGTAATACGTAATTTAAAAATTTCAGTAACTGAAAGCAAAAACATTTTCGCAAAAGGGCCTCGAAAATGTTTTTCGCGGGGGCGAGTTTTTCAGGTATGCCTGCGCTGTTGAAATAACAGTTAACGTATGCTTTACGAAATACTGAGCCAATCCAACTCTAAGACATTAAAACTAAAAACTCCCTGTTCATTACATTTCACGCAGATGAAATCAATTCTCTGTTTCTTACCGTGTTTTAAAACTTAATTAAAATGCGAGAAACATAGTAAATCCTGGGGTGCATGAATTAAATACATGCGAAACCGTATGCATATTTTTATTTTAATTGCAGCCAAAATTGCATGAAAAATCACATCATGGAGAAGTTGGTCTCAGAAGACTGAGCTCCTATATTTTTCAGTATGAAAAGCAACTGATGAAGCATGCTTGGAATCAGGGCCGCGGTTGGTCTACTGGTCAACGTTCGTGACTGCCACGGAGAAACCTCAGGTTCGATCCCAGGCAGGTACGAGCGCTCGAAGGACCCCGAGTACTGGCCCCCCTTGGTAATAAATAACGACGTCTTCCTCCCCCTCTCTACCACCCTTCCCTGTCACTTTCCTATCGGGCACTGTTGCCCAAATCTCCTAGCGTCCTATTTCTAAGGGTTGTTTAAGACCTGGGGTTGCCGCCCCAGTGACGCAGTGGTCTAAGCGATGGCCTCTGATCATTCGTCCTAACGGGGTCCGGGTTCGAATCCCGGTGAAGCATGGATGTTGTGTTTGTCTTACGGTACTGGCTCTCTCCCTTCCCTGGAACCAGTGACCCTAAATTAGGGACGGGCGACTACTTATAGCCCATTGAGTTGCTCACGGTGATCGTTAAACCTCCAATAAAAAAAAAGACCTGGGGTCAGACACTCCCTTCCTAAGATCCTCTACATATGATCTGATGCTTGGAACCGGCTTTAAAATGCTGCTGTCATGTGTGCATCACAAGAAAAAGTTGATACCGAATTCTCGTTTGTAAGAAGCACGCCTTTTGAATCCCTTCCGATACGAAACAGATATTTTAAAGAACATTTTATTGAATACAAAAAATATCAGCAAAAAAAGAAGAACACGTACACCACCGAGGGAAAAACTTCGCATAATGTAAAATACGCAATGTGAGCTGGTTACTCATAGTCCATTAAACCGAAAAGTGACAACCGGATTTCGACAATGGATAAAACGTCCAAAAATGAAAATAGCTAATTACTCCCACTAGCATCTGAAAAATACAAGGGTTGGACAGAATAATGTGAACACCACGCTCGGAGACGTGTACTTTTAATGCAACTGCGTACGTCGCAATACGCAAAGGTATCCACCACTTATTGGTTGTAATTGCTTTGTTTAGAATCTCAAGTTCCTATTTAAGTGTATTTGAAATGTCTGGTTGCATAATTTCTTTCAGGGTAACGACGAAATGAGTGACCTAACGGACTTCGAAACAGGGCTAATTGTAGGTGGGCGGCTAGTTGGTGCCTCCATGACAACAGTCGCTAGGGTAGTGGGGGTATCGAGAGCTGCTGTGTTTAGCGTCATGACAGCATACCGTGTTCGTGGCAAAACCACGTCTGCAAACACAAGAGCGGCCAGAAAACGATCCTGACTGATAGAGACAGGAGAGCATTAAAGAGAATTGTTACCCGTAATAAGAAGACCACGGCGCAAAAAATTAGTGCGGAGCTCAATCTGCATCTCCAGACACCAATATCAACGAAAACAGTGCGCAGGGAACTGCATAAACAATATATTCAAAGTAGTGCTCCTATTGCAAAACATCTGGTGACAAGGGTGAATACACAGCGGCGACGGCAGTGGTGTCAGGAGCATACAACGTGGACCACCGATGCACGGAAGCATGTAATATTGTTGGACGAATCCACATTCACACTCATCACCACCGCAGGACGTGTTCGCGTGTGGAGAACACCGTCAGAAGCGCACGACCCAGACGGTCTGCTCCCAACAGTGCAGCATAGTGATGGTTCTGTGATGCTCTGGGAGGTCATGTCGTGGTTTTCAGCAGGTCCCTTGATCCCATTAAAAGGACGAATGACTGGCAGGGAGTATGAAACTATTTTGGCAGAGCAAGTCCATCCGATGGCTCAGGCATCCTACAGGGTTGCCATCTATCAAGATGATAACGCCTCAATTCACAGAGTTAGGAATATCCAATCATGGTTTGAGAAACAGGAGGGCGAACGTTCACATCTTTCTTGGCCTACCCAATCACCAGACTCAAGCATCATCGATCCACTGTGGTCTGTGTTGGAAAACATAGTAAGATCCCGTTATTCTCCTCCTGTATCTCTCACGGACCTGGAGCCGTTTCTGCATGAAGATTAGTGTAACATTCCACTAACTATATCTAGGATTTGTATGCATCCATTCCAAGGAGGATTCGGGTGTTTTTGAATGCCAAAGGTGGTCCCACACCCTACCAGGTACGTAAAACCTTCTTTTCTTATAGGTGTGTACATTATTCTTATGTTTCGAAAACCTAACACGTTGTGCACAAAACATTTCTCATAGTGAAATAAATAAATTAGAGACAAAGGTATTTTCAAATCAAATAGTTTGAAGAAGAGATATAGTAGAGGCAAAACATAATATAACTTAACTCTCCCCAGCAATAAAGCTGTGTGTTACTTAAGAAGAAAACGGGTGCAAAATACCAAAGTCGCCCCGGTGGCGCAGTGGTCTAACCGCTGGCTTATGATCATTCGTCCGTGAAGGGTCCAGGTTCGAATCCCGGTGAGGCATGGATGTTGTGTTTGTCTCACTTCTGGCTCTGTCTCCCTTCCCTGGAGCCAGTGACCCTAAAATAGGGACGGGCGACTGCTTATAGCCGATTGAGTTGCTCACGGTGCGGGTGCTAAATCTTCAATAAAAAAAAAAAGGGATTTTTGAAGTGATTTTTACAATCAAAGTTTTTCAAGTAGAAATACACGCTGACGTCCCATGGGGGAAGAATTTTAAATCATGGAAAATTATTCTTCACAGCAAAAGTTACGCTAAGGATAAAGAATCTTTCAAATAAGTCTCCTGGGAACAGAGATAACGAGAAACGTTTTTTGAGATTTACGCCACCTAGCCGTAAAACTACGCATTTTTTAAAGTATAATGTTTCCCATCTTTACTGTAGTGCATGGCAATACAGTAAAAAGAAAAAATCAATAGGATTTTTAGAAGCGCAGATACAGTTACAAACCATACACACTAAATAAATAAATATTTCGCTCTTTTCACGTTCCAGAAACACATTGCAACCGAAAAATTGTTTTCAGCCGCCGCCGTGGAATCGAACCACGGATCTCTCGATATCTAGCAGAGCGCGTTACATTTACACCACGGTGGCCAACAATCCACGGTGATATGTGTATTTTTAAGTCAGCTTCTGACATCATAAATCCGTAAGATGGGCTCAGCTACTGAGACGTCTCCATCTGGTGGGCATTAACAACGGCACTGGCTATATATATAGTATAGCAATTAAATCCAAAGGGCGAGATCTAAGGTGAAAATCCTCCAAATACGTGGCGTCAGTAAATAAATAAATACTTCGCTCTTTCCACGTTCCACCGTGGTGTGTAAATGTAACGCGCTCGGCTTGATGTCGAGAGATCCGTGGTTCGATTCCACGGCGGCGGCTGAAAACAATTTTTTCGGTTGCTATGTCTTTCTGGAACGTGGAAAGAGGGAAGTATTTTTTTATTTACTGACACGTATTTGGAGGATTTTCATCATACACACTAACACCACATGCCGTCAGAACTCTGAACTACAAAACCCCACGAGTAAAATCCGATGTTGAATGAAATTTTTAAATCCGAATTTTAAAACCAGAATTAACGAAAAAGACAGATTAAATATTTGTACCCCCTAGCAGGAAAATTGCGCATAATTTTGGGCATGAAATGCACCCAAATATTTTCATGGTTATAGCAGTAACTGACTGAAAAAGGAGTTTCGCAATCAGGATTTTAGATGCGAAGATATTGTTGTAAAGACGCTGTAACAAAAGCGTGAATTTATGCCCTCTAGTGGCAAACTTATGCGTTATTAAAAATTTGAAATTCTATGCAAAAAATCCCTTTCTCCAGAAACTCCCTCCGATTAAGAAAAAAATTCTCGAACTGGCCAGTTAGAAGCAGAGATATCGAGAAAAATAAGATATACATTTACGCCCCCTGGCGAAAATTATGCATTATTTTAAGCAGAAGATATTCGAAAAATGTTTATATAATTGGGTAGGACCCGACCCCCCCCCCTCCACCAAAAGACATTTTAATCTTGTTTTCGAAATAGCAGATATTGCCGCAAGTTCTTCAGAAAAAGAGATTTACGAGTCTTTAGTGGCAAAACAATTCACCAAAAAAAATAATACTTTATATGCAGAACATTTTCCACCTGGAGTTCTGTCCTACGCAGAAAGAATTTTTAAAATCGGGATGTGCTGTCAAAACGGCACTCGTATCCGCTCTTATCGCTGAAAAATGAAAAAACTTCTTCCCTGCCTTTTTTCTGCTTCCTGCGAATGTAGAGATACGTATATCGACTAACCATATTACTGGTACACGTTGCCCGAGGATATTCCAGACGTTCTGCAGTCACGGAGATGGGGTACTTCTTCCCCATAGTGACTATCTGCCTGTGATATATGTCGCTTGTGTCGCCAAGTTTTCACAGCCTTAAATATTTAGACATTTATGTAGAGGATTTTATGAAGGGATCGTGTATCGGACCCCACGTCTTAAACACCTCTTAGAGGTAAGAGGCTAGCAGATTTAGGTTAGGGTACCAGACAGGAAAGCCACGCAGAAGTGAGGTAGAAAGTGGGAGGAAGACACGTAGGTCCCGAAGCAGAGCACGGAGGTCCCGGAGATGACGTGGTTGTGGGTCGGCACGTCGAACCTGGCGATCCAAATAGTCCCACAAGTGCTCTATGGGATTGAGGTCGGGCGATTTCGCCGGCCAAGGGAGAACGGAGACATCGCTGTCGTGTTTCTGGAACCAGTCACACACCCCCTTTTTTTTTTTTTTTTTTTTTTGATTGAAGGTTTAACGACCACCGTGAGCAACTCAATGGGCTATAAGCAGTCGCCCGTCCCTAATTTAGGGTCACTGGTTCCAGGGACGGGAGAGAGCCAGTGCCGTAAGACAAACACAACATCCATGCCTCACCGGGATTCGAACCCGGACCCCATTCGGACGAATGATCAGAGGCCATCGCTTAGACCACTGCGCCACCGGGGCGGCCACACACCCCTTTAGCGACGTGGCACGGCGCATT
The DNA here is from genome assembly GCA_039090855.1 of Macrothele yani. Taxonomy (NCBI): domain Eukaryota; kingdom Metazoa; phylum Arthropoda; class Arachnida; order Araneae; family Macrothelidae; genus Macrothele; species Macrothele yani. The sequence goes on from CM077025.1 coordinate 135,296,423, forward strand.
ATCCTTTTGGTAGACACCATCACCACCAGGGTAAACGTCCAACATAAAGGGATGTATGTGGTCAGCGAAGATGGACAGGTAGCCATTGGCGTTCAGAGATCCATCCAGTGGTACCAGCGATCCCAGGTCATACCAGGAAAACATCTCCCAGATACGCACACTGCCATCGCCGGCCTTACTTGACCGACAAGCGTGTCCGGGTGTTGATTCTCGTGTGTGTGACGTCATATCCGTCACCGCCCGTCACTTCTGTGGAGTAGAAACCTCGATTCGTCGGAGAAGGCAAACATTTCCCACTCTTCCACTGTCCAATGACGGTAGTGCCATGCGAACTGCAGGCGTGTGTCGTTGCCAATGGAACTTTGGGCGCCTTGACGCAGAGTCTACTCCGGAGACCCGTGCGTAACAAGGTTCGCTTTACTGTTATTGGAGACACGTACCTGGGTGCCCCAGCGTTCATTTGCGTGGTCAATTACTGCACTGTTGCGTGTCGATTGCCCTTTACCAATCAATCGACGGAGGCGACTTTCTCCTGTGGGGTCCATGGCCTTTGAGGCTCCATAGTTATGACGTCGGGAGGTACTCGGTGTGCCAGCGGTCCATTCCTGATACACCTTTACTACAGCACCTGCATGGCGAACAGCCCACGAAGTTTGCTGTTTCTGAGATGCTTTCACCCTTGTTACGGTAGCCGATGATCATTCCTTTCTGAACGTCCATCATATTACGACCTCTGCCCATTGTGCTCACGTGAGACACTATGTCTCATCTGTCCTGGCCGGCTGCTTATATTTCCGAAGGGCGACCTTGTCACGTGCACTCAGTGGCGCGCCTGGGCGGATACTGTGATTTCGGGGATGGTCATATTATTCTGATACGACCATGTATGCTCCAAAGGAAGAAGGAAATTTTGTTTTGTCAAAATATACTGAGATTTCGGAAACATTTGTTTTCTTTCGAACTGATTAGCAAAGGCAATTTTTTTTTTAAATTCTTTTGTAGTATACATTGTAGGACTAATTAAAGAAGTCTCTGTTAGACCTTGACTAAAATGCTTGTATAGTTATCAGTAACAATTCTCAGGGAAGAAGAATGTAGGCAATTAATGAAAAAAGATTATCAAACAGAAGTCATCGCTCTTCCCACGTTTTATAAGTGCGTCACGGAAAATTTCTCATTGGCTGCCACCGGGAATCGAACCCATGGTCTTCCAGTTACGCGCCGGACATGCTACCACTGCAGCCTCAAATTCTCCAGACTCACATACGACTAACTGCTAAACCACATTTGCTTCTTGGTGCCCCGCACAATGCTGGGGATTCACCAAAGATGGAAAGCAGCTACTGAACAAATAACTAGGACGCGAATGAATAATTAATACACACAATTGACGTGGATTAGGAACATTAAGCAGAAGTCATCGCTCTTTCCACGTTTAAAAGTGAGTCTCCGAAACGTGGAAAGAGCAATGATTGCTGTTTGATATTCCTAGTCCACGTTATTTTCTGTGTATTAATTAAGCTAATACAGCTTAGCCAATTAAACATGCATCTTGGGTGACTGTACATGTTCCCGACAGATGGTAAAATGCAAGAGTCCAGAAGGCGAAACAAAAATGTCAGTGGTTATAACTTTAAAGATACAATGCTATCACGATCTTTTCAAGTTGATAGTGTTTTTCAGGTTTTAATAACCACCGTGAACAACTCATAAGGTAATAAGCATTCACCCGTCCCTAATTTAGGGCCACTGCTACCAGAGAAGTTAGAGCCAGCGCCGTTGGACAAATAAATTATTCGGTACTCGTCTGCGAGCACTGCTCGAACGAGTAGTCATGAATATACCCCGCCGCTGCGGTGGGCAAGTTGTCTAAGCTTTTGACTTGTGACCATTCATCCAAGATGGGGTCAGGTTCGAATCCTCGTGAGGAATGGATGTTGTGTTTGTCTTGCGGTGCCAGCTCTCTCCTTTTACCGGAACCACTGACCCTAAATTAGGGACGGCGACTACTTACAGACCACTGAGTTGCTCACTGTGGTTTCCTGGTGAGGCTTTCGGGCTTGCACATATTCTACGTTCGATGGAACTATGCTATAAACACTGTTATTTTGTACCCCTAAGTACAGTGTGAGTATGGGAAGATAACAGCAATAAAGGAGGCCTTAATTGTTGTTGGTGTGCGTAACGGTGATGCAAATACGGAATGCAAAGCATAAAGACTTTTTCAACTCCTATTTCAGAAGTGTATTTTCTTAGAGAAACAGATAAGATGGTAATATATTCGCATTTTTTTTACGTAATAAACGTGTACGTCAAAAGAGGTGTTAAAGCTTAATATATTACCAAAGGCACAAGTCGAATTCTTTGACATAATCGGAAATATATGCCTTACTTCCAAAGCAAGAGAAATGCTAAAAATATTCAAGAGTTTACAAGAAAAGCTACTCCAGCAGCAGAAATATATCAACGCCAAAATTCACCAGTGAAGAAAAGTTCTTTTTCATAAAACGTTTCCCGATTGCAATATCCAGATTTCTACGGTCCCACAAATCTCGGTATTATTGACTGAAGTCAATAAAATACAGAGTATTTTGATGCATAAGAAAAGAAAAATCTTTAAAACCGCATATCTGAAAAAATATTTTGTCGACTCAGATAAAGTGTTTTCAAGAGTTAGGGGAGTTTTTCAGTTCTAAGCAACTGGGCAGAATTTATGGTGACAGAATAAAATCTTTTAGTCGTTTTTAAGTACACCCTGAACCCAACGTTTCTTTCATTTTTTTTCTTTTTCGTTCTCCACAAAGTATCGCAAAAAGCTCAGTTTTGATTCGTAATCTAAGAACTTTTACATGCTTGAGAAAACGATAATATATTTTTTGAAATTCTTGCTCCCGATGGATAGTGGCCGAGCTTCCACCTTCTTGCGCCGTATCAGATGAACATAAAAATATGTTTTCATGTGCTCAGTAAAACTGTAAAGAATTTAAATTGTGCCATTTTATAAGGAAAATCTGAGCAGTTTTACGATATGAAATTAATCACGCAGAACATTTATTTAACAGAGTACGTAATGCTCAGTGGTGTAACTAGCACAACGTGCGTTCCCCCCCCCCCCCAGCAAGATTTATTTAAGCACCCCTAATCACAGTAATTTTCTCAGAATTTCGAAAACGAGGGAGGCTGCATTTCTCGGGTAGTGTGTATGTGGTGGTTGGGGGGGGGGTTGGTTAGGAAGTCAGGGAGAGTTTCTGCAAAAGTAATGGTGATACTTAGAGCGCTGTAGTTTTAATTTTTTAAGTAATACATTGGACAAAAGGTGTAATTGCTTTGTCCAAAACTAAAATAAATCACTTGAAGAAATCACAATCTTACACACAGAAGATCTGCGGCTGCTGTGAATAAATTTTGACGCCTGTCGTGCACGTAATTCTAGGTAATTGACTGTTTTTTGGGAATCCCGCTGCGGCCTCGCGCTTTTCCTCAGCATCGTAGAGAGAGGGTGATTGGAGAGCGATCGTATTACAACACGAAATCAAAGAGCCTAACACTTTCAATCTGTATGACATTCAGTGTTTTAAAAGTGAAACTGGGCATTTATTTAGGCAAAGCTAAATATATCTTAAAGCAAAATATGAATTTTTGGGTTATTTACTGTGCGTGTTCGAATTTTTTCATAAAAATATTCCTGGCAGCTTCAATACGCACCTTCGTCACCTGCGGGGGTGGTAGCTGCGCCACTGATTCTCGTCTAAATTTAGCATTTATTGAAAACTTCCCTGTAACCGCCACTGCCTAAGTGTGATGTTTCAACCGCAATCTGTACACAAGGTGTGATAAAAATAGTATCTAGACTGGATTTATTATAAAAAAACACATGTCTTACAGATTTAAAATTAATCGCATTCTTTTTTTAATTCCTTTTTTTTTTTCTTTTTTTGATTCAAGGTTTAACGACCACCATGAGCAACTCAATAGGCTGTAAGCAGCCGCCAGTCCCTAATTTAGGGTCAGTGGTTCCAGGGAAAGGAGAGAGAGCCAGTGCCGTAAGACAAACACAACATCCATGCTTCACCAGGATTCGAACCTGGACCCTTCACGGACGAATGATCATAAGCCAGCGCTTACACCACTGCGCCACCGGGGAGGCACTTAATCGCCTTCAAGTAGTCCCTTCCGAAGCCGCACACCACTGTTTCTACTGCTCGAAGCATTTCTTAAGTCATGTTCTAAAACATTGAACAGCTGCTTCGTCGCGTTCTATTGTATCTCCTCAATTTCTTGAAAGCTTTTCTCAAGTGGTATTTGACTTTTGGGAAGAGAAAAAAATCGCAGAGAGCGAGATCAGCGAAATAGAGTGGCTATCGGACCTTTGCAACGCGGCGCTTAGCAAGAAACTGCGGCAAAAGTTGTGATGCATGGGCAAGCACGTTCTCATGGTGGAGTTGTCACTCGCCTCTCTCATGCAGTGCCCCCCCCCCTACGCGACGAAATGAATCTCTTTCCCTCAGAGCTGTGCGCACAAGTTCGGCAGTGTTTTCGCTTTTGTTGGTTGCGTGCCTCCTTCCCGCACAGCTGTGCGCACAAGTTCGACAGTGTTTTCGCTTTTGCTGGTTGCGGGCTTCCCTTCCTGCACAGCTGTGCGCACAAGTTCGGCAGTGTTTTCGCTTTTGCTGGTTACGGGCCTCTCTTCCCGCACAGCTGTGCGCACGAGTTCGGCAGTGTTTTCGCTGTTGCTGGATGAGGGCCTCCCAGACTATTCCTCACTCTCAGTACTTTCACGACCGCCTTTTAAACATTTACACCACTCATAAACTTCTGATCGTCTCATAAAATGCACCCCATAGACTTTCTGTAACTTTATGTTCGTGTCTTTGCACGTTTCAACAAGTTCTAAACAAACCCTGATGCAAATTTTGAAGATGAGGAGCAGGCACATGCGCATTAGGTTTCAAGATCAACCCGTGCCAAACCACTTACTGTTGTGTCCCGCAATTCCGAACTTATGCAACCAGTCTGGATACTTTTTTTATAACACTTCGTACTCTCAGTTTTACAGCAGTGGGGCATTGTGTTACGATTTCTACCTCCAAAACGCAGTTACCGCGAAAACATTTACATTTCATGTCCTGTATTTATACAAATTGGGTTATCAGTTCAATAATAATATCTTTGGAATAAATGAATACGGAAAACATCCAGTTATAAGTTTACTGTCTACAGCCCGTCCTAGGCCGGCTGTTTTTAAGCTTTAAATAAATATTCATATACAGGGTATTTTGCCCGACCTAGGACAGGGTGAAATTTTTAATGGAAGCAGATTGAAGACATATCAAATACAAGCCGGATTTCTGTAAAAAAAAAATAGTAAAAACTTATTCATGTAAGAGCTGAAAATGTTTTTAGATGCGATTTTGCTCACTTTGACATCTTAAAATTTCAGTTTTTATTGTACGTTAGGGAGTTTTAAATAGATGTGGGGGTATTTATATTTATAATAACGCTGATTTCCTTTTATGAAATTACTTCGCAATTTTATTCCTTTTTATGAAATTTCTATGCAAAAGAAAACGAAAGAAAACACGAAATACATAACACCTAAATAACAGAACAAACGTCGCAGACAGTTGTTCGAGCGTGTGCGTATTGCCACAGATGGAGTCGTTTGTCTTACTAACTTTATTTCATTCTCCAGTATTTCTCCTTGATTTTACGTATCATGCGATAGCGGTGAGCTTAGTTCCGATTTAGGCCACCGAATAAAAACAGATGGTGCTGCAAGCACTGATGACGTCAGAGCGTTAGGGACAGACGTAGCCTTATAAATAGCATAACTTTATAACCTCATAAATTCGGTGAATCTTCTTTCCATTAGTTGATAAAATGTTCATTTTCGCTTCTTCTATTTGCAGTGCTCCAGCTGCAGCCATATGTTTTCTTTTTCAAAAAGAGTGCAATCGCGATGAGTTTGACAAACGTACTTTGTATAATCTTTTATGAATCGTAGTTAAAATACACGGGTGTCTAAACTTAATGTGACAAACACAAAATCGCCTCCCCGGTGGCGCCATGGTCTAACAGACGGCTTCTGATCATCCGTCTGAGGTGGGTCCGGGTTCGAATCCCCGTGAGGCATGGATGTTGTGTTTGTCTTACGGCTCTAGCTCTCGTCCTTCCCTGGAGTCAGTGGCCCTAAATTAGGGACGGAGGACTGTTTATAGCCCATTGAGTTGCTCTCGGTGGTCGCTAAAACCTTCAAAAATGACCCCCCCCCCCAAAAAAAAAAATCATGAATAACGCAAAATCTACACGACACAGTTTAATGACAGTTGGTACGGTCATACGTATATCGGTAACGTAGCAATAACAACAGGAAAGGAATGCCATCAACACATGAGGAAGAAGCATACGCACAGCAGTCCAAAAGTGATGCAGCAAGAGGCGCGGATTTCGAGGGGCTAATAGGGAGTGTGGTTACTCCGAACAGTGTTGTAGCTCGCACAACGAGCCTTCATGCAGTTTACAAGACTGTGAATGAGAGTTTGACGCATTAAATGCCACTCCTTCACTAAGATTCGCCGGAGTTCCGGAAGGGTTCTGGGAGAGGGCAGGCGGCTTGAAATTGCTCTTTCCAGGGCATCGCAGACATGCTCTAACGGGATCATGTCAGGAGATCTTGCTTGCCACACTCTCCTGTGTATATCCTCGCATTCCAGGTATTCGTCGACTAGCCGAGCCCTACGAAGACGGGTGTTATCGTCCATAGCAAAACAACTGGGGGCTAACAGCTCCCCTAAAAATGCCGAAGATAGAGATCTAGGATGTCACCTCTGTAAAATGCAGCAGTCAACGTGCATCCTGGAACCACTTGAAGCGGCATGCGTTAATCCAACATGATGCCATTCAAAATCAGGGGTTGTCCGCCACTGTAATGGTGAATTTCTCTAACATTGGAGGGAAGATGTTGGCTTCCAGCCTCTCTTCAAATGCACACACGTCAAGAATCCGCGTCAAGTCCTGAACCGGAAAAACACATGTTCATTGATTAGGGGTTCACAGGTGGTGTTGTCGGGGCCGAATTCAGACGGACACTTCTGTGCGATGCGGGGAGTGGGATGTAGACAATTGACATTCTTGCAAACATGCCTTTGTCGTGGATTCTCTGTAAACTATTTGCCTCGATATCACAGCTCCTACAGCAGAGGAGAGTTGCCTGGTTGTCGACTCTCTGTGACACCGAGCTGTTAGAGACAAATATCAGTCGTCTTGACTTGTTGTGGTTCGTTGGCTCTTGGCCTTCTGGTTATCGTTCTGGTTACCTATCTCCAAAGTGTGGATTCCACTTGCCTCGATACATTCAGCCATTATGCTACCTCAGCTTGTGATTGCTCTGCTTGCAATCAACCGATCGCTCTGTACCGCAAAGAAGAGTCATCTAAGCGATGGTGCGGAGCCATTCTTCGACTTACAGTCCAAATCAAGCTTCAATTGCTTCACGCCACTTAGAATAGCGTTTTTTCAAGGTCACGTGTCAAACAACTCGATGACGTAGGTCGTCATTTCCATACTTCCATAGGATTTAGCACGATGTTGCTTCGTTACGTTGATTTAGTGTTTCACATGTCTCTGAAAAAGTCCTTACGATCGGTCATCTTGTTTTAGATATATTCTGGAATTTATATTTGTCGCTCTTATTTTGGACACCAGTGTGCGTCACCCACTTCGAGACAGGTTGTGAAGCACTGCATGCTTTGGGAGACAGACTAGGTTGGTTAGCACCAATTTGTTGTTTTAAGTACTGGTACTGATGAATGGCCAGACTGTTGAAAGCAATCTGTACGAAACAGTGATGATCACTTTGAATGATCACTATCTTATTATGTTACGTTTGCCCCGGTAAATGAGCCCCAGTGGTTTTGACTTTCATTTTTCGATATACACAGAAATGTTTGTGACAGTACATTTGGCAGTAACCTATTCTAACCTGTACATAATGTTTCAGATAATTAATTATTTTCTGTATGGCTTTCCAATCTTGTGATGATGGATTTTCCACTTTTCTACTTAAAATGACAACTGCATTTGATATATCCGGTCTTGTGACTGTGGAAATGTACAGCAAGGCTCCCACTAATTCGCGGTATTTTTCATCTGCTTGATTGTGTTTTCCAGAGTCTATAGACATCGGTATGTAGTAACTTTTCTTTAGTGGCTCTTCATCACATTTGTTGATGACATCCTTTATTTTTGCACTTTGATGAAGTTTGTTACTTCCATCATTGTCCCTTTCCACCTGTATGCCGGAATAAATTGTCACCTTTCGAAGTACAGTTCTGATTGTACCAGGTTTGGTTTTGAATTTGTTGCTTGTGATTGTAATGTATTGCTTCAATTTTTCTGTAGCTTCATTTACATTGCTCATTAGATAAACATATGTAAATCTGCTGAAGTTATCATTGAAAGTTATGAAGTATCTCTTCCCTCCAGGAGTTATAGATTCCACAGGACTACATATGTCGCTATGAATTAGCTCTAGTGGCTTTCATTCTTTTTGTACACTCTCCTTGGGATATGGTTTTTGTGTTAGCTTGCCCTTTATGCAGCATTCACAATTTATATATTTTTTTGCAATCAAACAATTTCAATCCTTTCTCCATTTCCTTTCTTTACGTGTCTCGGATGATGTTGGGATCTCTGTGCCCCAAACGCTTATGACCCACAGATATATACAATTTTGTTTCTCATAGTGTTCATCAAATTTAGCTTTTTCAGTTTCTCCCTCTGTATTCAGCTTATAGAGATTTGTGTTATCAGTAGTGGTGCCTATGGCAGCAGTGATTTTACCGCGCATTATCATTGGTCTCCAGCGAAAATAACACTATAACTCTTTTCAGCAATTTTTCTCACTGATAGGAGGCTAGTTTCTAACTCTGGGACGTAAAGTACTTCTTCTATTTTTATATTCTTTACTTGACTTTTATCATTTATGCAATGCCAATATCCAGTTCCCTTTCCAGCCGGTTGCATTTTTGCTCCGTTGGCAGTTGTAACATCCTCCTTAGCATCTGGGTCAATTTCTGTGAAAAATGTTTCACTATTGGTCATATGGCTAGTGGCGCCTGATCGATTGACCATTTTGTATTTTCAACTCTGGCTAGTGTTGTTTTAAATGTGAAATCTTCTGTTTAATGTTTGATTCAAATTTATTTCTGGAAGTTTTAACCTGATTTCCTGCCTGTGTGTTTGTATTCCCGTTTGTGGGACTTCTATTCTTATTCCCTTTTACTTTTCCCCAATGCTAGCATTCGTTTTTAGTGTGACCTTTCATATTGCAATACGTGTAATGTTTTGCTTCTTTTGTATTTCTGTTAGTTTCGTCACTTGTTTAAAATGCTGTTGTGGAATCTGTGCTTGTTTGTGCTCTCTCTTTTGTACTATTATATTCGTCGATGAGTTTATTTTTAACATATTCTAATGTTAGTTCATCCTCATGTTTTGCTGCAAGAGCTGTTACAAGTGTGTCATATAAGGATGATAGACCACACAACTAATAATTTCTTCACCTATTGATTTTAGCTTATTTGCAATTTCTAATATCTGGTTGATGTGTTTTTGCATGTTTTCGCAGTCATTGTAGCTTTTGCTGTACAGTTTTCTAAGCAAATAGAGCTTACTGCTTAAATTTGTTCTTTCATGAATTTCTCTGGAAAGCAAACCACATATTTAGTGCAGACGTTTCTTTTATAACATTATGATTTATTTATGTCAAAAGTAGACTTATTGTTGACATCGCTTGTGCGTTTTTCTTAATCCAGTCCTCAGTTTTAACTGTAGGTTCCTCTTAGGAAACATCATTCCAAGTGTCTTCTTTAATGAGAAGCATTTGTATTTTAAATTTCCAAACTGTATAATTTTCATTATTCAATTTTGCGATGGAAAAATATGTCGCGTTTATTGGACTAGAAAACGTCATTTTTATTATTTAAGAGCGACAGTTTCACTTCTTTATCAACTACGCATGCAACAGGGCTTATGCAAATGAAAGGCTTAACTTTTTACTTTTCAGTTTCGAAAACCCTTTGTTTGCGTTTATCATTATTGAATTTTATTTAATATTTCATTCCAAGTTCATTTCCGTCTCATCTAGGGAACAGTTCAGTCTCATAATTAATTTATTGGTTGTGTAATAATTATGTGATACATAAAACAGAATGTTTATCTATCTACACTTCATCGTTGATGCCTTTCGGAAGCTAGCAGCGCAATGCTCCAATGGTAGACTTAAAACTTCAGAAAAGAAGAATTATAGCATGCATGAACGAACTCACCAGATTAATGGTATCCTTTGATAAGAAAAAAAACTATTTAATAAAATAACGCAATAGGAGCATTATACACAGAACATATTGAAGATTCATTTTATAGCTCTTGCATTAAAACATTGCAGCTGTTGAAGAACATATCTTTGTTCGGTTGCCACTTGGCGTATGAGAGTTCACGTGATTTGCCACGCGCTCAATGCAACTAGAATTTCTAAACACTTCTTTCTCTTCCTCACTTGTGCAAACCTTTACCCTTCGACTACCGCGAAGCGCGCCGTATGTTTCCTTGTGTTTCCAACGTATACAGGACTTACAAATTTCCACGCTGGTTCACCAGTCAGGCAAATATCTCACTCGCCAGCTGAAACTGGACAACGCCGCAGGGCTGTTCGTTTTGTTTCGTGTTTTAGAATTTGATTTATTCAAAATTTATAGACATATCTCGAAAAATATTTTATCATTAACCTAATTTAAACGATTAACCATAGTATAATAATCAAACTCGGATTTCTCCTTCTAGAGTGGATAATGCAATAATTCTTCAATGTTTTTGAACTTTCCTAACAGCTACGCGGGAAACACGGATTCCGGTGTTTGCCCTTCAACCTACGACAGCAATTGGTTAAGCCGCTACTCTTGAGGAGCATGTGACTCTTACACTGCCTATTTTTTCACACAGCGCTTGGAGAACTCATTCTACCGGGCTTGCGGCTTCTTGCCTCGTGTTCCCTGTTAAGCGCACCGTGACCGGATGTTTTGACTCACGGTATTCGCTGTCCAATTTCTTTTGCGGAGAATCAGGTTTGCCATGCTGGTGCACAATCACGTATCACTTCTGTGAATTAAAATAAGCTTTATTAAGAAACTGATGGTTGTATGTATCCGACAATAGGCATATTAAGGTATAAATAATTGCCGACTGAATCTATACTGCTCTATTGATTTTTTTAACTTGTTAAAGACGGGTTTTCCTAGCGACGGGTTTTATACGCACCGGAGAATGGAAAACGTTGAGCGCATTACTCTCCCCACTTGTACAATGGAAAGAACCCAGACTGTTCTCCTAGAAGGAAGAAACCGGTTCTCCGCCGACCTGAGACGCCCTGCGTGATGAGGCGACTGCTTTGAGAGCAGTCAATTCCGTAGAACGCAGCGCGCTAGTACAATTCATTCACCAAGATATTCGTTTTATTTCGATTATTAATAACCAATTATTTTTAAGAATGCCATTGGATCGTTTCTCAGCTTCCAAGGATGAGCAGTTGATAGAATTGGTTGGTGGAAATCCTATTTTGTGGTGGCGTTTTAACTCAAGGAAGCAGCATCCTCAGAGACGATTTTGCATATGCCCTCAGCGACAGTAATGAGCAAAAATAAATACTTTGGGCATAATTTTTATCCTATTTCAATGCGTGTATTTGTGGATTCTACACCCTCTAAAATGACTTTTTCAGAATCATTCATTGCTCTGTTGCATATAATTTTTTCAATGTAGTAACATTTCTAGTGTATACATATTTTATAAAAATGATCCGCAATTACACAAATATTTGTTTTAATAATACATGCTCCTCTAGTTACTTACCTCTGAGTGACGGCAAGTTTTTCTTCAGGTGTTATTGGCTTCTTCACTCGATTATATGAATTACAAGCTATTTTATCTTCAATAAGAGTCAAAATGAAATTAAACAGCTCCCTTGTGAATCTAAAATATGTTTTAAACTTAAGCTCATCATCGAGCAAATGGTTTTCTAACAAACTTCTGTACACTCCTTTTTCTCGACATGAATACATCGCACCAATTGCTTTTGTTTTGTGGAACCCTTCAAGTATGAAATCCTCCTCTTTTTCCACTTCTTCCAAGTACTTGACAAGCCATAAAACACAGTTTCTCCTTTGAAAAACACGTTTTTACACTTTTTGAAACGCATTGCATTGTTACACGAGTAGATGTCCTCACACTGTTGGATTACGATTGGCTTATCTCGTCGTAGTCTGACCCATTAAGGAAAACATTCCACGCCAGCGTATGTCGGGATTGGGGAGCATTTTCAGTTCTCCGCTGCGAATAAAATCCGTCGCTAGGGAAAACCCGCCTTAACTAAAACTTTTCACTTGTCACAGACGAACAGACGGCCGAATTTTTCACACACACACACACACACACACACACACACACACTAGAGATGAGCTCGAGCCCGGGCTCAGACGGGCTCAGAATTCATTAACTACCGAAAAACACGGGTCCGGCCTCGGAATTAAACGTCTTGAATTTCATTACCGTATTTAATTCAACACCTGTACTTACTAGCCCGGTTGAATTACACGTTTTGAATTTCATTGTGGATTTGTTACCATGGTGGAAGGATTTTCAATTTCCTAAGCTAACTGCCATTGCAAGACAAATATTTGATTAGCAAGACTTGCATTATGCATTGCCCAAAGCTATGGCCCAAGCAAGGATTAGTTTAAGGAGGTCTGGTATCGAAAAACTGGTAAAAAATCACATTCCCATTTTTTGTATTTTATTAAAAATCAAGAATCTTATCTTTAAAATGATGTATTAATTTCCAAATTTGTGCAGTTGGAAGTATTGTTACTTATTTTTTAAAATTTCCTCACTTTCGTGAATTTTGGGGTGACGTTGGTTTTTAGTGCAGCAGGTTGAGTTTTAGAGAAAAGAAGATCAAGTTGAGGCGCTGAGGCATTCGATGCAATTCTCTCTCTCTCTCTCTCTCATTGTTCATGATGAACTAGATCTTGAAATTGCACACACATATGATAATATTGTGATTATTATACTATTAAGCGCAAAGCTTTGTTAATGTTACAAAATGCAGAATAATCTGGTCTGGAATGCTTTTACGTTCCTTTTTTTTTTTTAATTTTGGAAATTTCCCTGCATGCTTTTTTCATATTCTACTACATCACTCTAAGCTACCTTTACCAATTAGCACATATATATAAATTACATTGAAAAGATTAGTCTTCTAGAGTCAAAATTTCAAACACTTGCAACTGTCTGTACGGCGTTGTACGTTTTATAATGCAATTTATTCAAAATGAAAGTAAATTTAGAAATCAAAAAGAAATAACGAATGGAATTTTTTGTTTCTAAACGATTTTCTTTTCTTCAGTTTTACCAAAATTACAAATTCCCTCTGATACGGTTGAAGGGCACGTTGATTATTTATTTATTTTCAAATCCACATTTTAGAACATTTGGCTTTATGCGTAGTATTTCAAAAAACATATTAATATTGTGAAGTGGATTAACTGAACTAAACTTTTTAAACTAATCTTTGCTTGGACCATATCTTTGGCCAGTGTATAATGCATAAATGCAAGCCTTGATAAGCAAATTTACCAAGAATCCGGGCATGGGTGGGCCCGGGCTCAGCAAACACATGTAATTAAAGAAAGCAGGCCGGGCTCGTGCTCTAGGCCTTTGGACCGGGAATTTTAAAATTGAGCCCGAACTCATCTGTAACACACACACATACACACACATATATATCATCATCATCATCATCATCAGCATTGCCAACCATTACCAATCCACTGCTGGACGAAGGTCTACCCAAGTTTCTTCCGCAACGGTCTGTCTTGTGCCAGTCTCCTCCATGTTACTCCCGCAAACTTTCGAATTTCATCCACTCATCTCACATGTGGTCTTCTTCTGGGTCTTTTCCTGTCCCTTGGAATCCAGTCTAAAATTTCAGCTGTCCGTCGATGGTCTGTCCTTCTGGCAATATGTCCAGCCCATTGCCATTTCAGGGATTTTACTCTGATCATGATGTCTTCGACTCTTGTCATTTTTCTGATCCACGAGTTCCTCTTCTTGTCTCTCCTGGTTACATCAAGCATGCACCTCTCCATGGCTCTTTGAGTTGTCTGCAGCCTTTGTATGTCTCTTTTAGTTAAGGTCCACGTCTCTGCACCATACGTAAGCACTGGAAGGATGCACTGATTAAACACTTTTCTTTTAAGACATAATGGCATATTGAGCAATATGCTCTTGAAAATTACTCTGTTTCATCCAAAACCTCTCCAGGCAAGTTTTATACGCCGACTAATTTCTTCATCAATGTGACCTTTGATATCTGCTGTCCAAGATAAATGTAGGTATTGGTTGTCTCCAGCTTTTCCCCATCAATCGATAAATCTTCATTTCTTGTAAAAGCATTGTACATCACTTTTGTCTTCTGAAAGTTCATTTTTAATCCCACTTTTTTTACTCTTGTCAGCAAGTTTCTGGATCATACTCTGCAGCTCTGATGGGGTAGTTGCAAAAATGACTACGTCATCAGTAAAATTAAGGTGAGTTAGATCATCTCCATTAATCTTTATCCCTTTGTTTTCCCAGTTCAGTGATTGAAAGAAATTTTCCAATGTGGCATTAAAGAGCTTCGGAGATATGGTGTCACCTTGTCTCATTTCCTTTCCAATTTTTATGGGTGCTGTATTCTCAAATAGCCGAATCTTTGCACTTGCATTTTCATAGATGTTATTAATAATATTAATGTATGCATCTTCAATACCGCAGGATTTCAAAGCCATTGTAACTGCTGATGGTTTCACCGAATCAAAGGCCTTTTCATAATCGATAAAAGCCATGCGTAATGGAAGTTCATATTCCCTCGCTCTTTCAATTAGTTCTCTCAGTACGTGAATATGATCTATAGAGCTGTAGCCACTCCTGAATCCAGCTTGTTCTCTCGGTTGAGCCATGTCCAGTGTCACCTTCAAGCGGTGTGAAAGAACTTTACTGAAGATTTTGTAAACCACTGATAGGAGGCTGATAGGTCTGTAGTTCTTAAGATCCTCAATGTCACCTTTTTTATGTAGCAGGATCACTGTAGTAGCATTGTTTCAATCTTCAGGAATCTTTCCTTCATTAATGCATCGAGTGAAAACTTGGGCGATTATTGTTTCAATTTCTCCACTTGCTTCTTGTATACGGTATTATATTACAAATACTCGACAAGTATGAAAGAGAAAGAAGTTCCATTGCTATGTGAATGTCTCTAATAATTAAAATTCAGTGATCTGTGAATTCAAATAGATTAAAGAAATCAGGTTTGCTATCAGATGTGGCGCCATATTAATTCTGAATAGCGCTGCTAATTAAAAATAATCTACTTTTAGATGCAGGGATAAGTAAGTAGAAATTGCTTTTCTCTTTTTAAAGTATTAAATTGAAAACAAAACAAAAAAAGAACCTACGATATCTATTTTTTAATTAAGATATTGCTGCAATCGGAAATGAATTCCGCGTGAATGATCGAGGAATGTGATTAACCTTAGACGTCAGAAGTGTCATTTTTCAGAGGCAGCTCTCCAGCTGAGATTGCACAAGTTTTTGTTGTCTTCTTTTAATAAGAGCACAGATCGCAATTACAATCTTCTTCTGCAGCTGGGATAGCAAGCTGGTTTGAATATAATATCAAAGAACAGAATATGATGGAAAGATAAAATTTAATCTCTCGTATTACGAAACTGACCTTCATGAAAGACGATACTGCAGCATGATATGGTTACTTTCAGAAAGACAAGAAAATTAGTTTTCACCACAGCGGAATTGCTTCTTTGAAAGGGGAGAATAAATTACAATACCTACTCCCAGTGCATTTAAAACGTCAGGAAGATTTCTCCACTGAAATGCACGCTGATATTTGATAAAATTCATTAAATGAGATTAATTTTCCTAATTTCTTTGATTATCCAATATTTTAATGTAAAATATGTATGATGAATCTGCGGTAACGATATCTGTTAACAGAAAGGCATTGAAAACCAAGAAGTATGTTACCAAATTTTCGGTGTAATGAGCATACCTTTTGACCCAAAATAAGGTGTGGTAATACACGCAATGCCTCCATCTCTCTATATATATACGAACCTGTATGTTCAATGCTTTTACAAGAAATGAAGATTTATCGATTGATGGAGAAAAGCTGGAGATAACAGACACGTACGTTTATCTTGGACAGCAGATATCAAGTGAGGATCACATTGATGAAGAAATTAATCGGCGTACAAAACTTACCTGGAGAGCTTTTGGAAGAAACAGCATAATTTTCAAGAGCAATATGCCATTATGTCTTAAAAGAAAAGTGTTTGATCAATGCATCCTTCCAGTGCTTACGTATGGTGCAGAGACGTGGACCTTAACTAAAAGAGACATACGAAGGCTGCAGACAACTCAAAGAAGCATGGAGAGGTGCATACTTGGTGTAACCAGGAGAGATAAGAAGAGGAACTCGTGGATCCGAAAAATGACAAGAGTGGAAGACATCATGATCAGAGTTAAATCCCTGAAATGGCAATGGGCTGGACATACTGCCAGAAGAACAGATCATCGATGGACAGCCGAAATTTTAGATTGGATTCCAAGGGACAGGAAAAGACCCAGAAGAAGACCACATGGGAGATGGGTGGATGAAATTCGAAAGTATGCAGGGGTGACATGGAGGAGACTGGCACAAGACAGACCGTTGTGGAGGAAACTTGGGGAGACCTTCGTCCAGCAGTGGATTGATAATGGTTGACAATGATGATGATGATGATGATTCAATATTGGTAGGACCTCCTTTGTTCCAAATGACAGGAACATATGCCACGCCGTATGAATTCTTCAAAGTATCTTGGCCAAAAGACAGCCATTTTTTACGTTCAACTGTGTCAGTATTGACGGAAAAATACATCGAGGCCGAACAGCTCTTTTCGACACGTCCAAAACATTTTAAAAAGGATTGATATCAGGGGACTCTGAAGGACAGGAAAGCTGATAAAAGTTCATCTCGTGCTCATCAAACAATTCTTTCATGACTCTCACACGATGTGCGGTTACACTGGCATCCATAAAGCGACCATCACATGCAGGGCAAAAGTGTAACACTGTTGGATTCACTTGGTCTCCTACAACACTAAGGTATGTCCTGAATGTCATGTAACCTTCTCCTGATATCAGTGGTCCCAACACGTATCAGCACAGCATCTCTACACCGCATGATACCACCTCCAGATGCATCGATTGTGTTCACAAGGCAGGCTGGGTTCATCACTTCATAAAGTTCTTGCCACGTTTTCTGCCGACTATCAGTGCAAAATTATGTATAGTGTGACACATTTGACCAAATCAGTTTCTTCATCTGATCGACTGTACATTCACGGTACACAATAAATATAATTTTCTGCTTCTTTGCAGAGACAAGTAGCTTCCGAATTGACATATGGCTTCTAAAAACAAATGTTTTAAGTCCATACGTACGGCGTGGATCAGAATGGGATACTAATGCTCTTGGACGAATTCAGGTGTGAGTTACTGCACACTGGAAGACCAGTTTTAATTCTCGTAACAGCAGGACGAACATGCTCTTTAAGTCCAGTTTTCCGGTCAGATTTATGCATTTCCGATATGTAATATATGTTTGCCTTCTATCCGATAAGCTGCTCGGAAATGGTTGCTTTTGAGAAACTGGAAATCGTAAGCATTCGCCTACAATCAGGCGTTTTGGAATTCCCATATATTTTGGATTTTTCCAATGTTTAAACGAGTCACTACAGCCAAATAATCTGTAAGCTCTGTATAAAGGACAAGACGAAATGCCATGAGCCCACGTGACAGTTACATTTGCATACATTGGCGTTTAATACCCACGACTGTCTTATCATATGGGATTCCTAATTTATTTGGCTGGTGCGTGTATTAAATAAATGGTAATAATCAAAAGTCAATTACCATATCATAAAATCTTGCAACTGCCATCAAACTTTTATTAGCTATCATATAAAACATCAAATATCTATACATACGGGCAACTGAACTCCAAACCTTTATTCAGTACCGGGTTAGACCTCACTTAGCTCGAAGTATAGCACGTGTGTGGTTTGGTCTCCACAAGGTGTTGGAGTGCATCTACGTCTGCAGCATACCAGGGGTTCACTAGACAGTACTTTAACTGGCTCAGATTTGACGAAAGTACAACACGCATGCGGTTTGGTATAGATTCCAAAGAGGTGTTGGAGTGCATCTACGTGTACAACATACTAGGCGTTCACTAGACAGTCGTTTAACTAGCTGATATTTAACGGAAGTACAACACGTATGCGGTTTGGCATAGATTCTACAAGGTGATGGAGTGCATCTACGTGTACAACATACCAGGCGTTCATTAGACAGTCCTTTAACTAGTTCAGATTTGACGGAAGTACAGCACGTATGCGGTTTGGCATAGATTGAACAAGGTGTTGGACTGCATCTACGTGCACAACATACCACGCGTTCACTAGACAGTCCTTTAACTGGTTCAGATTTAACGGAAGTACAGCACGTATGCTCATATCCGGACTGTGTGGTGGCCAGGGAAGATGATGGAAGTCGCTCTCATGCTCCCTGAACCACTGCTGAACACATCTTGTTCGATGGGCAGTAGCATTGTCGTCCATGAAACAACCGTCACCTGTTGTATAAAAACGTCAACATTCCAAGATGGACTTGACCGTCAACAATGTTCAGATAATTCTTGGAGTACACCCGACCGGCCTCCCCGGTGGCGCAGTGGTCTAAGCGATGGCTTCTGATCATTTGTCCGGGATGGGGATCCGGCTTCGAATCCCGGTGAGGCATGGATGTTATGTTTGCCTTACGGCGCTGGCTCTCTCCCTTCCGTGGAGCCAGTGGCCCTAAATTAGGGACGGGCGACTGCTTATAGCGCAATGAGTTACTCACGGTGGTCGTTAAACCTTCAATAAAAAAGCAAGACCCCCAATTTTCCAGAAATATCAAGGGACCCCTTACGTATCCACAGAGCGTGCCCCACACCGTGACACTTCCTCCAAAACCTTGAGCTGTGTTTACAAGGCAAGGCCCATTGTTTCATGGGGTTTCCGCCAAACTCTTTGCCTATCGTTGATGCAGAGCGAAGTGTACAGCCACTCGTTGGACCACGTAACTTTTTTCCAGTCTTCTAGTGTCCAGTCATGGTGTTCCAAACACAGCTGTGGACGAACTTTCCTGTTCTTCGCAGATATCAGTGATTTCCGTATTGGCACACGACTACCAATAACAGATCCTCTCCAATTCCCTGCGATATCGGTTGGGAACAGCGTTCATTGAATGCTTGGATCAATTGCTGTACACGGGCGGTCTTGTTTCTCCGTACAACCCTTCTCAGACGACGACGATCTCGGTCCTGACAGACTGTAGCTCAAAGTCCGTGAGGGTCGCATTTCACATCCATAACAAAATAATGAATCTGATAAACTCAACACATGTCTATACAAGCTAGTTTATCAGATTCATTATTTTGTTATGGATGTGTGTATGTTATTTTCATTTAGAGTGAAAAAGTCGATCCTAGGAATAACGATAAATCATAGAACCTGGTGAGTTCTATCCCAATTATAAGAAACGATTTTTCTGTGTCTACCTTCCATTAAAACGATACCGTGCTGAAATCCATGCACAGGTTTACACAACTTGAGAGAAAATTCTGCACCTTAGAAAGTTATAAATAAAATCTTGGCATGCATGCGTTCAACAATCCAGATGTCGAGACAATCATATGTATGTCAGCATATGCAAGAGAGCGAATAATTACAAATAAATGGAAAGTTATTTTTAGAACGCCGAAAAAATTCCGCTTGTATAGACATGTGCTGAGAAGAATATGTGAGAAGTGTTGTTATGAATGGACAAGAATTCTCCTGATACAGAGAGCACAGAAACAATACAAATGAGATGTGATATGGCAGGAACGAACTGAATGGAGACATAAGACCTGCAATTGCGACTCGGGTAACCAGAGGTGCGACTGAAAATGCTATTGAAGAAGAACGAGAAGCAGCAGCACAGTACGAGGGGGAAGAAGAAAATGAACAAAAGGAGGGAAAGGAGAACTAGAATAAGGGGATCAGATTTGGAAGAACACTATAAACATTTTCTGAAACTCATGAGCCATTTTACGTTTCTGAGCTTGCGTAGACCCGCTCAGACACTTTGTCATCAACTATGTAGTCTATCGTGTTTGTGATGCAGCTACAGTGCTTCCGCCATCTGAAGAAGGAACTCTTGGAGTTTCGACAGATCTCGTGGGTTTTAGTGTCACTTTTATTTTTCATGTGGTTTTAGAATTTAATAAAACTATTTTATCTCGTGCTCAGACGGCTTAATGTTGTTTTTGGACTTGCGATGACACGATGGTAATTCATTTAAAAAATATTCCTGTTAAGCTTTCCCCGGTTATGACCGAATCAACACGAATTTCATAGATTTTCCATATGCAAATTGACCGAAATATTCCTGTTAATCTTTCTCTGTTCAATAACGAAATATTGTCGTTTTTAAGATCTGTTAACGGAAAATTGTGAATTCTCAGCGAACCCTTCTGTAATTCCTTTCGCATATTAACGGAAAAACTATGTTCTCCCCTTTTTACCGTATCCATAAGACGGCAAAATGTTCAGTAACAAGAGCGGTTCGCAGGAAAACTTAACGTCCGATTAACTTTTAAATTTCAGTGGTCTGTTGGAGGACCAGCAGATTTGGACACTGTGGATAGCATATCGCATGATATTAAGATTACTGAAACAACGGATATCTCCACCCTGCTATTGTAAATTGTGAAACCGGTACTTGAAATATCCAACGGACGTCTCTGAACTAGTCTATGAATCCCTTTACACGAAAGCTATTAATAGCTATCAAGACTAAATGTTATGTTTAGGGGTTTGCGAAACAGTACCATGAAGTAGTAATTTTTATCTTTTCTTAAACGTAACTTAAAGATATTATCAGTTTAAAAAATATCAAGATATCAAGTTCCAAAACATTCTGTTTGATCCGATAAATCATGATGAAAAAAATGTAATTTGTGATAAGTCCTCCTACAAAGAAATGAAATGATTATAAGTCTAGTCAGAAAAATGATAAGCTCATACAAAAAATAAAATTACTAATTTACCAGCACTCATAGCAAAACAAATCAAGAGTGCCCTGGTACTCTTTGAAGATGAAAATAATTTATGCTGTGCATCTTTCTCATGCCAAGATCTTTGTGAGAGTGAAATAAAACGAGTGATTAGAGAGTTGTGACGTATATTCTAAATTAACTTTCCTTTTTAGTTTCTTCCCCTAGTAAACCTTGAGTTTATTCTCAGTTATTCTTCACTCTTAACGTAATATCTTTTCTCTCAAATGAATACTGTTGGCAACATAATTGAGGTTGAATGAACGTGACGTATGCCTGAGTTTTAATAAGAACGAGAGATAAAAACGACGACTAAACTGTTGCTTGGCGAGCGTTGTTAAAGAGAACGTTTCTTGGAGAAGTGTTCCAAGTTGAGCGTTGTGTTAAGAGCTGTGTGGTGTGTGGAGAGTTTAATGCGAAGTACTATGTGATGTTATGATTTGTTGTGGAAGTGCTACATCCTGAATAAAGCATCTTTTCCGTAAGTTTGACTTCTGCTGTTTACATGTTTCGTCTGGCCGTTAAGGTTTAATTTAGGAACTATTTCATCTTATGGTTATGTTTTTAAAATAACGTAGAAGTACGAAAAAGACTTCTACGTCATAGAGTTATACATTTATTTACGTACAACAAATTGAATTTATTCGCGTCATCACTCACGACCACACCGAGCTACAGTCTGGTACATAAGTGGAATTAAATCATAAAAACAAATAACAAGATTTACTAATTCTTGACATTGAGCTGTATTTAGGTAAATGGATTAAGGATGGTTATTGTCGTAAAACCACTGCAAGAAGATATGTGAGTCATAAAGGTAATATTTACTAAACTATGGCGGTAGCAATAGTAATTATTTCAACTGTTTGGCTTTAAGCAACAGTTATTTTAATTTTTATATATTATTCAGATTTAGGCGAACGTAAGAAACGACCTTGACACTTATGAAACGTAACGTAGCTACGAAAGTCCATCTGCGCATGCGCAAGCTAAAATCTCACCTCAAGATAGAAAAAAGCTTCATGGCAAGTGTGTTAGTGAGGGGGATTGGTAACTTTTGCTCTAGGATATCTACAGGTTACACCCCATCCTGTTACATCATTTTAAAGCTCTTGTCAATAGCAGGTAAATAACTCATTGGTTTGTGAGGTAGCCAAATTTCGCTACGATGCACCGTTTTTGTAAATATTTGAGAAAATCAACCTAGGTGGCTCACTGACTGTGGCATGAAAATCTATTTTTGTAATGGCTTTTATCACATTTAGCATCAATTTCTCGTAATTTACGCAGATTTCAATTAGGTATTTTTACATTCATGTAAATCGTAACGGAATAATGTTTTGCGATAATTTAGTAAAATGTACTGTTGAGTAATAATGAAATTAACTGTTGTTGCGTCATTTCATCGGACAGCATGCGGCACGATCAGATTTCAACAATAATTTTGACAGTGACCCACTTTCGTTACATCGAAATCTTTTACTTGAGATCTGGTTTGCTACTGTCGGGAATGCATAACATCAAACTATTTAGTATTCACGCGATTCTAGTTCTCTTTGTATCTACCTTAAACGTGATCTGGTGGTAAGTATCTTTTTTATCCAGTAGATAGCGCTCCTCATTGCAGTGCAAACCATCGCAGTTTCGATCCCCATCCTGGAAAGTAAGATTTCTTTAGCCCGTACTTTAGGAAAAGTCCTGTAATGCGACTGGTGCATTTATATAGGAACTGAAAAACTTTAACTCGAAGTTTCTGTAAACAGGAGAAATTCTTGTATAAAAGCGAAAAAACCGTAACTGACATTAGCGGAAAATCTATCAAAATACTGATTTTTCTTTTATTAGAAACGGAAGCTGTTTTGAAAGGGAGACTTCGTTAAAAGTCGGAGATCTACCAGCAACTTTGCTGCCCGTTGTTTTCAGGAATTCTCCGATAATTCGCGCCACTTATTATTTTACAGTTAAGAAAAGAAATAAAAACTGGAAGAGGAAAAGCGAGATAAAAGGAGTGAAGGCAGAAGGAAACAGAAAGAAAGACCAAATTTGAGCAATGGATTGTTTTCAGTTTGTATTAATTATGAACTAACAAATTTTTATTTATTCTTCTTCATCCTCAACAGTCAAACGCTTTAATTTATGTTCCTTTTACCTTAATTTAATGAGAACCTATGGCGCCCGTAAGCTAATGTTGCCTTGGCTTTACTAAGCTTAGAATATAAATATTTTCTTCATTAGAAGCAAACTGCTGTTGCGTTTTACCCCATGACTCTTTGAAAACTGAGGGACATGCAGTAAAACCTTATCGCTCGCTTGTCTTCCTTCTATACGTATTCTGATATAATTGTGAATCACTTTCATGACTTGAGGGATATCATTTTACGCGTATAAAATGGAGAGATATCACACAAAATAACACATTGCCGAACTTTTTTTTTCTAGCGTTAAGTCAGTCTGTGATCCCACTTTAATAAAATGGAGAGATATAATAGGAAATAGCACTCATTGCCGAACTGTTTTTCTAGCTTCAAATAAGTCTGAACCCCCTCCATTGATAAAATGAAATAAACTGGAAGAAGAAAAGCGAGATAAAAAGAGTAAAAGCAGAAGGAAAGATAAAAAAAGACCAAATCTGAGCAATGGATTGTTCTCAGTTTGTATTAATTTTGAACTAACAAATTTTTATTTATTCTTCTTCATCCTCAACAGTCAAACGCTTTAATTTATGTTCCTTTTACCTTAATTTATTGAGAGCCTATGGCGCCCGTAAGCTAATGTAATTTAATGAAAACCTATGGCGCCCGTAAGCTAATGTAATTTAACGAAAACCTATGGCGACCGTAAGCTAATGTTGCCTTGGCTTCACTAAGTTTAGAATATAAATATTCTCTTCATTAGCACAAACTGCTCTTGCCTCTTTGAAAACAGAGGGACATGCAGTAAACCCTTATAGCTCGCTTGTCTTCCTTCTGTACGTGTTCTGATATAATTGTGAATCTCTTTCATGACTTGAGGGATATCATTTTACTCGTATAAAATGGAGAGATATCACACAAAATAACACATTGCTGAACGTTTTTATTTTGTGTTTTTCTAGCTTTAAGTCAGTCTGTAACCCCACTTTAATAAAATGAAGAGATATCATTGGAAATAACACACACTGCCGAACTGTTTTTATAGCTTCAAATAAGTCTGATATCCCCCCCCCTCCTCCTTAATAAAATGGAGAGATATCACACGAAATTTAGCTTTAACTCAGTCTGTAATCTCCACATTGATTAAACGGAGAGATACTGTACGAAATAATACACTGCCGAAATGTGTTTTTCTAGTTTTTAGTCAAGTCTGTAATCCCCACATTGATAAAATGGAGATATATCAAACGAAGTAACACACAGCCGAACTGATTTTACAGCTTTAAAAACAGTCTGCAATCCCCACATTAGAGATATGTCAAACAAAATAACACAATGCGGAACTGTTTTTCTAGTTTTTAAATCAGACTGTAATCACCCGTTGATAAAATGGAGAGATATCATATCAAATAACACACTGTCGAACTGTTTTATAGTTTTAAGTCAGTCTGTAATCTCCACGTTGATTCTTAGAATCGTTTCATGATTATGACACAGTATTCGATAAATTTTGTCACGAATGTTGTGGGATAATAACAAACAAGATTGAATATAAGGTCATACCATGAGTCCCGTGGTCACAGCTATCCCCCGCCCGCAGTAGGTATTGGGAACGATGTCGCCGTAACCCACAGAGAGGAATGTGATGGCCGTCAACCACATGGTGTTGAGCAAGTTGGCATGTTCCTCGTCATGGTACCTTGAACAAAGAAGAAGAAACACATAAATAAGTTGAAACTTCACAGTAAAAAAAACTGATGGTCTGAGCCAAACATTTGAACATGAGGACGTAACAAAAATACGGGTTACCTGACGATTTCGGTTATTGATGGGTATCTACGTAACCTGGAACCCCGAGATACCGTATTGAGCGGACAAAACCGGAAATTTTGCATACACTGTCCACTGAATTACAAACCTTCATGCAGATGTACGCAAACTATAAACCTTCATGCAGATATATGCAAAATACGTGATCACGTGCTTCATTTTTTTAGTTGGAAGTTTAACGACCACAGTGAGCAACACAATGTCCCAGGGGTGTGGAATCTACGGTCTTGTAGGCTATTGAGTGCGGCCTTTTGAGTGAATCCAAATTCTGCAGAACAAATCTTTTTATTTTTATTAACATGTTTCTTTTAGTCTTTTATTATTGCTACTTTAAACCTAAAATGATCGAATTTCGAAGATGACAATCCGATTTTTGGTGTAAGTGTGACAAGGATGGTAAGTCAGATAAAAGTTTTCGGATATTATCCGACTTATCATCCTTGTCACATTTACACCAAAAATCGGATTGTCATCTTCAAAATTTGTATTATAGGGTGTAATCCCGTATTTCGCCGCCCCGGTGGCGCAGTGGTCTAAGCGATGGCCTCTGATCATTCGTCCGAACGGGGTCCGGGTTCGAATCCCGGTGAGGCATGGATGTTGTGTTTGTCTTACGGCACTGGCTCTCTCCCTTCCCTGGAGCCAGAAACCCTAAATTAGGGACGGGCGACTGCTTATAGCCCATTGAGTTGCTCACGGTGGTCGTTAAACCTCCAATAAAAAAAAAAAAATCCCGTATTTCTTTCATGGTCTGAAATGATCGTATTTAAAATACCAAAGAGTAAAACAAGATAAAACGAAATAATGCTTCGCGACTGACGGCCGCAATTAAAGCACTAGTAAATCATAAGGATCGTTTTGACACATGTTACGCTCATGATTTCGTTCTATTGCTCTTAAAGGACTGCAAATGGAATTGATTGAGCTCTCAGAAGATGACATTTTAAAGATCTTATTTAACGCTAAGAAAGACACAGTTGAAATTTGGGAAAAATGCAATAGAATATCCAAGCCTTCGGCAACGTGCACAAAAAACGCTTTCTTGCTTTTCAATCACTTATTGCTTCGAATCTACATTCTCTTACCTCACCTAAATCAATACTCCTTTGAGGTAACAAATGACGGATACCCATCTAGAGGATCAACTAAAAATGTGGACCTCCATGTTGCAACCAAATATTCAAATGCTTTCAAACAAAAAGCAGTCAAAATAAAGTCATTAAAAGGTTAGTTAACTTTAGAATTAGCAACTCTTTTTGCATTTTTTTAAGTTAGTTAGCACATATTAAGATTTTACAAAATGACGTACATTTCGAAGAATATCTAATTGAAGTTTCTTTTTTTTTTTGATTGGAGGTTTAAAGACTACATGAGCAACTCAATGGGATATAAGCAGTCGCCAATATCTAATTTAGGGCCACTGGCTCCAAGGAAGGGGGAGAGACAGTGCCGTAAGACAAACACAACATCCATGCCTCGCCGGGATTCGAACCCAGACTCCTTTCGGACGAATTATCAGAGGCCACCGCTTAGATCACAGCGTTACCGAGGCGGCTGAAATTTCTTGAATGCGGCCTTGTTAGATTACAACTAACTTAATGTGGCCTTGTAACATGAAGAGGTTCCCTACCTATGCAATGGGCTATAAACAGTCGCTCTTCCTTTATTTAAGGCTACTGGTTCCAGGGAAGGGAGAGAGTGCCAGTGCAGTGCGTAAGACAAAAACAAAATCCATGTCTCATAGGGATTCGAAGCCAAACCCAACTGGGACGAATGATTAGAAGCCAGCACTTAGACCACTACGACACTGTGGCGGCTTCACGTACTTCACCTCGTGATCTAAGCAACTACTTGAGACTGCTGTTAATCAGGAATGGCCAGTAGTGTTCATCATAAAGGGACAAAACCAAAGGATCTTTCGGAGTTCGATAAAGAGCTCATTGTGGGTGCCCGAATGGCTGGGGTGAAGATTTTCAAAACAGTGGAGCTGACTGATTTACCGAAAGGTGAGATATTCCGGGTCTTTAATCAGTGGACAAATAATTCACATTGTTATTCTAAGAGATCACAGTCGTCTGAGAAGGCTTGTACGGAGAAACAAGACTTCCTAGGTGCAAGAATTGACAGAAGCATTGAGACTGTCTCCGACACATGCCACTACAAATTGTAGCTGTTCCTGACCCATATCTCAGTGAATTATATGCTGGGAACTGAAGAGGATCGATTTTGGCAATTCCATGCCTATACGAAAACCATTGATTTCTTCGATGAATCGGAAAGTTCGTCTACAGTTGTGTCAAGAACACCGTGACTGCACACTGGAAGACTAGAAAAAGTCATGTGGTTCGACAAGTTGCGATAAACCTTGTTCTGTACAGATGGCAGGCTGAGAGTTTGTCTGGAGCCCCATGAAGCAAGGGACCCAGCTTGCCTTGTAAACACAACTCAAGGTCCTGGAGGTGTTGTCATGGTGTGGGGCACGTTCTGTTGGAAAGGAACGGGTCCCCAGATATTGGTGGAGGGTGTGGTGGGCTACAAGGATTATCTGAACATTGCTGCCGATAAACTCCATCCTGCTATATGGATTTTAATCCATCAGGTGACGGTTGTTCCATGGACGACAAAGCTAGTGTCCATCGAACAAGAGGTGTTCAACAGTAGTTCAGCGAGCATGGTAGTGACTTCCACCATCTTCCATGGCCACCACAAAGTCCGTATCTGGACCCAATTGAGAATGTATGGGGCAGGTTAGAAAAACAGTCCTGGAGCATCGTTATCTTCCGTGAAATCTGTGCCAGTTGAAGTACTGTCTGGTAAACTCGTGGTATGCTGTAGATTGAGGTGCACAGTTTCAGCCTTACACATCTTCCACCATCACACCTTTTGGAAACTATGCAAACCGCATACGCGCTGTAATTAGGGCTAAAAGAGTTTCAACCAATGTGAAGTAACTACAGTGGTGAAGCATGTTTCAAGAAGACAAATCTGCAGGCCGCGGTGGTGGCGCAGTGGTCTAAGCGATGGCTTCTGATCATTCATCGGAGAAGGGTCCGGGTTCGAATCCTGTGAGGCATGGATGTTGTGTTTGTCTTTGAGCGCTGACCCTCTCTCTTTCCTGGAACCAGTGACCCTAAATTAGGGACGGGCGACTGTTTATAGCCCACTGAGTTGCTCACGGTGGTCGTTAAACCTCAAATAAAAAAAACAAATCTGCAGCGACACGTTGTGTCAATGTACCTTAGTCAGTTAGAGCAACTCACTCCGGAGCGACGAGATGAGGATTTCAACCCGTCACTGACAAATTCCTTTTTTCACATTCGGGCGCCAATCTGTAGCGTTCTTAACTACACTGCCGGAAATTGAAAAAAGAACACCAAGAAGGAATTGGCGGATGATCATGAAATTTACATATGTTAATTGGGTCGAGTTTACGTAGGTGTGATGTTAATTTCGGGACCAACCGATGAGTGCTTACGCCACAGCACGGCATAATATGCAAATTATCGTCGGTGGTATTTAAGGAGTACGGCGAAGTGAATGTAATCAGTCGTTGGCGTAATGACACGTGCGAAGACCCTGAAGAAGCTGCATTGCCTGGACATGGAAGACGTGTAGGATTTCAGCAGTTATCGGACTTTGAGCGAGGTCGTCTAGTCGGACTCAGCGAGGCCGGGTGGTCGTATCGTTGTATTGCGGAGCGAATTGGACGGGAAGTATCGGTGGTGGTACGATGGTGGCGTAGATAGTCCGAGGAACATTCCCACACGAGAAGACGTGGAACCGGGAGTCACAGACGGACTGATGAGCGGACCGATCGACGCATAAGAATAGTGGCGTTGTCAAGCAGAACATCCACTGCGACGCAAATCCGAGCTACCGTTGCACCTGAGGTGACTGTGCGAACAATCCGCAACCGTGTACTGGATGCAAGACTACGTGCACGTGTGCCTCTGGCATGTGCACCTCTGACTCCAGCCAACCGTCAGGAACGGCTGCAGTGGTGTTGCCAACGTCTGCACTGGAGAACGCAATGGCGATCTGTTGTGTTCAGCAATGAAAGCAGATTCTGCTTGAGGGCCTCCGATGGCCGTATGCGTGTTCTCAGACGCACAGGGGAGCGTCTCCACCCTTCTTGCATCCGCCAGCAACACACAGGGCCTACACCTGGTCTCCTGGTGTGGGAAGCGATCAGCTACCACTCCCGTACACAACTAGTATTTGTACCGGGTACGTTAAACAGCACCTCCTACATCAACAACATCATTCAGCCCGTTGTTGTGCCATTTGTAAGGTCGGTCCAACGTGGTGTTTTCCAGCAAAATAACGCACACCCCCACACGGCACGTGCAACGCAACATGCACTTCAGGGTGTGAGAGAACTTCCATGGCCTGCACGTTCACCGGATTTGTCCCCCATTGAGCACGTGTGGGATTTTATGGGACAACGACCTATCCGGTCTCCACGGCCAGCCACGACTATCCCCGATTTACGCGTCCAGGTTGAGGATGCTTGGAACTCAATACCCAAACTTACATCCAACACCTGTACGACAGATTCCATGCCAGAATTGCACAGTGGGACGCAGTTCATGGCGGTTCAACCTCGTAATAACCATGTTACATGGAAATGTTATTTTTCAGTTTACCAGCAAATACAGCTGTATTTTGCCATACTGTTTTGATCACGTTATCCTCTGTATTCTGTTATTATGCTCTATAAATTTCGTTGGTATCAGACGTTTCCTTCGTGGCGCTCTTTTTCTCTTTTCGCCAGTGTATTTGAAACGTATGTAGCCTTGAGAACACTACTTAAGATTTCCTCTTCTTATTTTCTCTCTCTCGAAGTGAAAAAGTCACTCAAATAAAGTTTCAGAAAGGCTTACTGTTTACTTTTTATTCCATCCACATCGTATGCGCACTTTATTTGAATATTCTAAAATACGTGAGGAACAAGTTATCACGATAGTACTAATTAACGTAAGACAGTAAGCAGAAAACTTGATTAACTCCAAGCACTAAATATATATAAAAACACAACTCGAATACGCAGACTTCAAGTAAACACAGTTTCAGCCGGATACAGCTTCGTCCAGTACACTCTTTGTCAGCTTTGTCTTTAAAAAACAAAATGGCAATTTTGAAGGAAGCTGATGAATATTACACGCAGACAAAAACGGCCTTAGCTGTAAAAAAAAAAAAAAAATTCCACTTTCTTTTTTTTTTTTTTTTTGATTGGGTGTTTAATGACCACCGTGAGAAACTCAGTGGGCTATAAGCAGTCGCCCGTCCCTAATTTACGGTCAACGTTCCAGGGAAGGGAGATTACCAGTGCAGAAAGACAAACACAACATCATGTCTTATCGGGATTCGATCCCGTACCCCTGTCGGACTAATGATCAAAAGCCTTCGCTTAGACCACTGCGCCACCGTTGCGGCGCTACAAACTTTGGCGGTTAAGCTCTGGAGAAGGATTCGGGTTCGATTTCGTCCACCAGCAAATGGCTTTTACGCTATAGATTCAGTGCTCTCCAGTAGAAAAAGCGTTTAGAAACTTTAAAAATTACTTGTAAAACACATGTAGTCCCCACCATGAATGCCCTTCGACACAGAAGGAATTTGTTTTTAAATCGGACGTTTAGAAGCAGAGATATCGAGAAAAATGTGACATACGTTTAGGGAGCCTAGATTTCCTTCACAGCAGATAAGTGAAGCATGTAATAAACCAGATATCACATGGGCTCATTATATCAGGTCGTTTGGAAAGTAATGGCCGATTTTCTGAGGTGCCACATTCAACTCGCCCACAATGCTTGCAGACCAACTGTCTCGCAGTGCCATTCGCACGAGTTGAAGGGCGACTCAGACGCCACATACACGCCATAATCAGTTGAGCTGCAGTCGTTGCTACCCGTGTGAGAGTGGTCTGTACAACATGTTAGGAAGGAGTGATTTGCCGGTGACTCTGCTTCATGAGTTCAAATTTGGGTCGTTATGCGGCACAAACGTACCGTAATGTGGTCGAGGCAGGGGGCGCGGAGGTAACATCTGAACGTACTGTTTGTCAGTGGTTTGAAAAGTTCAGTTCCGGTGACACGAGTCTACAAGATAAAGAGGACAGAGGAGGGCGTTCGGTCATTGATAACGACACTCTGAAAGCACATGTGGGAGCAAATACTCACGTCACAGTCAGAGAACGCGCCAAACAGTACAATATGTAGGCTTCAACCATTGTCGAACATCTCTACCAAGTTGGTAAGGTCAGAAGCTCGATACATGGGTCCCACACGAACTGACGAAGCATCAGAAACGACAACGGTTTGAGATGTGCAGTGACCTTCTGCTTCGCAAGGAAAAGGAGCACCTACGGGATCGCATTGTAACCTGTGATGAAACGTGGGTGCTATACGACTACGACGACCGTAAGCGATCTGGGCAGTGGCTGAACTATGATGAACCACCGGAACAACATCCTAAACAAAGATTGACGCGAAAGAAGGTTTTGTTAGTGTGGTGTACTGTTCACGGTGTCAAGCACTACAGGTTCTTGAATGCGGGTGAAAGCATTACCTCACTCACATATTGTGAAGAAATTGACCGAATGCACCGGAAGCTGTGTTCCAAACAGCCATCTTTGATGAACAGGAAGGGTCCTATCCTTCTTCAAGATAATAAGTGTCACAAATGACGAAACAGAAACTACACGAACTGAGGTTCGAAACCCTCCTACATCCAGCCCATGATTTGGCACTTACCAATTTCCACTTTTTCATGTATTTTGGCAATAACATCCAGGAAAGGACCTTCGGAAACCGAGAGGAAGCCGAAATTGCATTATATAGCAATTACATATATTATCACAGCTGAGCTATTGTGTGCAGTTTTGTGTCCTTTTCAGCACTTTGATTTTTAACTATTTTTACCTAATGGTTTCATTGACTCCAGAAGTGGGTCTCCAGTACTGTATTTATTTCTAAGCGTATGCTTTACCTTTCTACTCGGCGTTTTAAAGTAAAAAAAAATCACGTTACTTGTTGCTTTTTATCTTTTGTTTGAATCTTTGTCACAATGGAAGCATTTTCCTAAAACACACACACACACACACACACACACACACACACACACACACACACACACACCAATGAGCCAATACATTATGACCACCTACCTAATAAGCTATAGGACACCCTTTAGCCTGCAAAACAGCGCCCACTTTGTGAGGCATCGATTCCATGAGGCGGCGATAGGAATCGTGGGGTATCTGTTACCATAATGTCAACAGCAGGTTCTCCAGTTTCCGTACATTTCGAGGTGGTGGCGATTTAGCGCGAACCCGCTTTTCCCTGCCCGAATCACAAATATCTGATTGAGTTCATATCAGGTGAATTTGGACGCCAAGATTTGACAGATAATCACCACCATGTTCCTCGAACCACTGCTTGACGATCCTCTTAGTAATGGCCATCACCAGCAGGGAAAACAGTTGTCGTGAATGGGTGATTTTGGTCCGCAATGATGTTCAGATACCTGACAGCTGTTAGGGATTTTAGCTATTTGGATAATGGGGCTTAAAGTGTTTCAAAAACTCATCGCCCACAGCATTGCACCGCTGCCACCGGCCTGTTTCCTCCCAATGCCAACGGTGCAAACAGGTACCACAGCGTCTGTTAGTAATCGGCGTATCCGTGCTCTCCCGTCTACGTTATGCACCAGGAATCTTGATTTTTCATACCAGACCAGTATCATTCACGATCCAATATCGATGACCTTGGGCACATTTCGTGTGTTGGCGATGACGTGCAGTGAGCATGGGGACCCGGCTGGGGATTCGGATACGCAGGCCCAATCCGCAGAAAGCTGCAATAAACTGTGTGTTGTTACACATTGCCCCGTTCACCACTGTTGAGAGCTGCGCCCGACATGTCGCACTGTCGCCCTGCCTTGCGCTAAATCACCACTACCCCGCTGTGAACAATGCGCGACAGTCTCCGCTCCCCTCTGGCATCAATGAGCTGCGGACAGCACACGGCTAGACGACGGTTCGTCGTTCGGCCATCTGTGAACCACTTATGAGACGGTCTCACTACGGCGGCACGTGAACATCCCACAACCCGCACCGTTTCAGAGATCGTAGTTCCGAAGCGCCGTGCCATCACAATTTGTCCTTTATTAAACTCCGACAAATCGGCAGCTTTTTCCAATGTTACTCCGAACACTTTACTAACCGAAAGCCGGTCCGCGGGTTGTGTATATACTGCTCTATGAACTTCACGTGCGCCACCGTTTGGTCTCCATGCGCGCTCATTTCTCTAGGCTGGGAGTGGTCATGATGTTTTGGCTCATTGGTGTATACACACAGGGGTTGGACAAATTAATGTGAACACCTAGGAAAAGAAGATTTTACGTTCCTAATAGGGTGTGGTACCATCTTTGGCATTTAAAACCGCCTGAATCCTCCTTGGAACGGATACATACAAATCCTGGAAGGTGGTTAGTGGGATGCTACACCATTCTTCATGAAGAAACTGATCCAGGTCCTTGAGAGATGCAAGAGGAGGATGACGGGATCTTACTCTGTTTTCCAACACAGACCAGAGTGGCTTGATGATGTTTATGTCTGGTGATTCGGGAGGCCAAAGAAGATGTGAAAGTTCGTCCTCCTGTTCCTGAAACCATGATTGGGATTTCCGAGCTCCGTGAATTGAGGTGTTATCATCTTGATAGATGGTATCCCATGCAGGAAAAAAGTGTCTGAGCCATTGGATGGACTTGGTTGACCAAAATGGTTTCATACGCCCTGCCAGTCATCCGTCCTTTCAAGGGGATTAGCGCACCTGCTGCAAAGTACGATATAACCGCCCAGATCATGACAGAGCGACCACTATTCTGCACTGTTGGGAGCAGACAGTCTGGGTGGTACGCTTCTGACGGTGTTCTCCACACGCAAACACTTCCTGCGGTGGAGAATAGTATGAATGTGGATTCATCCGACCACATTACACGCTTCCGTGCATCGGTAGTCCACGCTGTATGCTCCTGGCACCACTGCCGTCACCAGAAGTTTTGCAATAGCAGCTCTGCCATGAATATCTTGTTCATGCAGTTCCCTGCGCACTGTTTTCGTTGATACTGGGGTCTGGGAGCTCTGCACTAATTTTCGTTACCGTGGTCTTATTACGGGTAACAATCCTCTGTAATGATCTCCTATCTCTATAAGCCACGGTCCTTTTCCGGCCGCTCTTGTGTTTCGCAGACGAGGTTTTGCCACGAACATGGTATACTGTCATGACGCTAAGCACAGTAGCTTTAGATAACCCCACTACCCTGGTGACTGTTGTCATGTAGGCACCAACTAGTCGGCCACCAACAATTAGCACTCTTTCGAAGTCCGTTAGGTCGCTCATTTCGTCGTAACTCTGAAAGAAATTTTCCACCAAGACACTTCAAATACACTCAAACAGAAACTTGAGGTTCTAAACAAAGCTATTATAACCAAAAAGTGGTGGATACCTTTGCGTACTGTGACGTACGCAGCTGCATTAAAAGTCACGTCTCTGAGTGTGGTGTTCACGTTATTCTGTCCAAGCCTTGTTATATAGACAATCTCAATATAATGATTGGATTCGTTTTAACAACAATTCTCTTACATTAATCTCCAGGCATATAAATCGTTATAATTTGGAGTAACATTCGCTCAAAAAATCTTCTTAACAACTATGCATTCCGCGACTCTCTGAATAACTTACCTGTTTAACGACGACCTTTATCGTATACATTAAATGTTTACCTTATATGTATGTTGCTCCGACTCACGGTCAAAAATTAAAAATCTCTTCGAAAAATCAGTGTGTCGCACAATAAGAAAACGTTTAATAAGAAGAAACTACCTTTACGTAGAAAAACAGAAACTGAAAAGGAGAGTTATTTAGAGATATCCATTACAAGGTTTAACGTGAGCGCAGTGGTGTTCTTTTGGAGCGTTGATATTACGATAAACGAAGCCTTACGTGAGCGCAGTAGGGTTCTTTCAGAGTGCTGATATTATGATAAACTAGGGCTTTGATAAGCGTAAGGTTTCCTCACAGCAAATAATGGAAATTTAAATTAATAGTGGTCTTACACGAGCTCAGCACACACACACACACACACGCACGCGAGCGCACACACAAATAGAAGAAGCGTATAATAAAGGAAGACTCACGTGAGCGCAGTGGATTTTTTCCGAGTACTGCTGTTACGAAAAATTTCATAGTTCCATTTTTCAGTGCTGGAGAAGCAATTGCATTGACATATTCACTGCAGCTCTAGGATGCATTAAATATGATACACATATGTAAATTTCTGATGTGGTCCTGACTGATATGAGACACATTAGTTTCTGATGTGACCCTGATGTGATAAACATCAGTTTCTGACATTACCCTGATATGATACACATAAATTTCTGATGAGAACCTGATATGATACACATAAGTTTCTAATGTGACCCTGATATCAGGGACGTATAAAGAATTTTTTTTCGGGTGGGCGGGAGGCGACGGAAAATGGAAGTTTTTGAAATCTACCGAAACAAAATTAAATTTAATGAAAAATAGAAGAAGAAATTAAAGCATTTTTTTTCAAATGTCAGTCACATTTTTACCAAAATCTATTAAAAAAATGAAATACTTTCGGGGAGGAGGGGGGGCAAGGCTCCCACTAAACACGCCTCTGCCTAATATGATACGCATAAATTTCTAATGTTACCCTGATATGATATACATGGGCTTCTGATGTGACTCTCAATTCCTATAATACCCCGCACTCTTTCTTTCCATAAAAACAAAATACATTTCAGTGTATTAAAAAAAAAAAGTAATTTCTGCACCCCCCTTGCAGAAGAATTACATTATCTAATATCTAAGCTATTGAGCACTTTAGAACTTTGTCTCTTAAAACTGCATCATTTGTTTTCACTGCTAAGAAAATAAAAAAACGGCTGTTTTTTTTAAAAGTTACAGCTGTATGGTGTTCAGCCATTAGTCGCTTGATGTTGCCAAGAATTTAAAAACAGTCCGCCGAAGTTACAGTGCAGTTCCATTAAGTGTTCCAGCATGAATGGTAGGCAGCACCTATTACTGGTGAACAATATAGAGAAATGATTAAAAGTAATTCTTTGCATCCATCCGGCAGGAAAACACTAGACCAAGTACTTTTATCTACCAAACTCTTTTCTATTGCTTTTCTTATTTCTTGTTTTTTTTAGTCGTAATGTTTACTACGGATGGGAACGTTACAAACGATATATTTCTGAATTTATATTGCGAAGTAAACCAACGACATTCTCTGTTGTGCCTTTGATTTGTATCAGTGTGCATGCCACATTTAAAATACAAATTTATAGGAAACTTAAAGGATTGTTATTATTATTGCTAATGGGCTGCAGTTAGTTTAAACGGATCGTAGTTAAGAAGTTGAATAATTCAATGTTAAAAGAATAAAGAAAACAAGTAAGTAAAATCATGCAATGCATTGATTATGATACGCTTTCCAACATACCAGAAATAATTACTCCAGTTATGAGGATAATGGCTGTACAATAAATCTCGCTCCTATGACCTGACCTTGTACCCAATTTCGATTATATTCAACAGAACCAGTAAAGTATACCTCCGGAATAACATGATAAAGTTTTGTCTCAATTGAAGCATTTTTACGTAAGTTAAAACGCATAAGGTCGATAGTTTAAATCCCGATCCTATGTCTTGACCTTTCACTCTATTTCACTCATTTTCAATAGGGTTCGTCCCCAGGTGGTTCCCTACCACTTACGAAACTTTCATCGAAATTGAACCATATTTACGCAAGTTATGAAGCATAAGGGCAATGGAATGCATCCCGATCCTATGTCCTTACTTTTGACCCCACTTCACCAATTTTTAATAGAGTTCGTTCCCAGGTGGTCCTTTACCACATACTGAAAGTTCATCGAAATCGAACCATTTTTACGCAGGTTATGACGCATAAGGGCAATGGAATGGATCCCACTCCTATGTCGTAACATTTGACCCCATTCGCCCATTTTAAACAGGGTTCGTCCCCAGGTGGTCCCCTACCACATACTAAAATTTCATCGAAATTGAACACTGTTTACGCAAGTTATGACGCATAAAGGCAATGGAATGCATCCCGCTCCTGTGTCCTGACCTTTGACCCCACTGCACCCATTTTCAATAGGGTTCGTTCCCAGGTGGTCCCCTACTACATACTAAAAGTTCATCGAAATCGAACTATTTTTACGTAAGTTATAACGCATAAGGACGATGGAATAGATCCCGATCCTATGTTCTGACCTTTGACCCCATTTCACCCATTTTCAATAGGGTTCGTTCTCATGTGGTCCCCTAACACATACTAAAATTTTTTTTTCATTGAAATCGTAC
Organism: Macrothele yani; assembly: GCA_039090855.1. Taxonomy (NCBI): domain Eukaryota; kingdom Metazoa; phylum Arthropoda; class Arachnida; order Araneae; family Macrothelidae; genus Macrothele; species Macrothele yani. Next base: position 135,334,096 of record CM077025.1, read on the forward strand.
CATTTTTACGAGAGTTATCGTGCGGATGGAAAGACGGACAAAGCTAGAGCGTATACACTTCCTCAACCTACGGTTGGAAAGCGTAAATGATTGGCGAAAACCCTAGCACATGGTCTGTGCGTGGTGAAGATTAAAAATAACATGCTTTCAATATTTGTACTGCTTCCTTGTATAACAATAAATGATGTCATACAGAAGAGACATTATCTGCAATACTATATAACATCCGTTGATATACCGCCACACCTTGGCACCTGGCAGCCCTCAATGTATTGGGAGGTTGAGGGGGGGGGGTTGACCAGGAGCTAATGTTGTTTTCAGAAAAGATGAGAAACACTGTTTGTAACAGCAGAATTTTATGTTTTAATCAATTATTGTGTTGCTAGGAATGAAATATCCGGTGCGAACGAGCAGTGGAGATAGGCCCCCACCACAGCGGAATGGGACAACCCACAGGTGTTGCGGGTATTACATCACAGAGTATAAATAGCTAGAACGTGTGTGAAGAACAAGGCTTAGAGCCGCGGATGGCTTAGTGGTTAGTGTTTCAGATTATCGATGCTGGGTCCCCAGGTTCAAGCCTGGGCTGATCTTTCAGAGATGGTGTGATTTACTAATAATCGCTGAATATCCGCCGTGCATCGGACGAGCACGTAAAGTGACGGCCCCCAGGCTGGACCCACTGGTTAAATGGGTATCCTTTCCTATGTCCTCCCTGAAATTCTCTCAACCATCTATGTGCAATATCATACTTGTACGGTGGCGCCATCTACTGTACTCTAATCTCACTACAAACTGTTCTGTCAAAAGTCGCTAGACTTGCTCTCATTGTTTCTGTGTCCTGCCCAAAAGGCGATCTCGCTGTAGGTGGCTGGGACCTAAACTCTACTCCCTGTGGACGGAAGTCCTACATGAAAATGACAAAAATGCTCTCAGATATCTGAAGAACAAGGTTCAGGCGTGGTTTGTTTGGCCGTAACGTGGCTTGCAAAGGAAACATGCAGACGCCGGATTTGAGAGTCATCTTCCTGTATGAATTTAAACTGGGCCATTCTGCAAACATTGCCGCTTTATACCTTAATCGAAGCATTTGAGAAGAATACAGCCAACGAAGGAACCATTTGGCGATGATTTGTGAAGTTTCGAAGCGGAGATACGGACCTGTAAAACGAAGCACGTGATCACCGACCTGTTGCTATTTCTGACGATATTCTGTTGCGTGTGGTTGAAACGGAGTCACGAGATAGCGGCTGAGGTAGGTGTTCACCACATGACAGTTGTTCGGCGTCTGACTGTGCTGGGTAGGGCCAAAAAGCTGGACATATGGCTGCAGCATGAGTTGACAGCTGCCAATAAGACTAGGCGTTTACAAGTCTGCACGTCGCTGCTTGCCAGGAAGAAACAAGAACCTCTACTGTATTGAATCGTCACCTGCGACGAGAAGTGGGTTCTTTATGATAATCGGAAACGATCTGCAAAATGGTTAGGCAAGGCATAGCCTGTTGGACGTCATCCTCAGACACCCCAACACATCAAGAAAATGACGCTCCTTGTCTGGTGGTCAACAGCCGGGATCATTCATCGGAGTTTTTGGCAAATGGCCAAACCATCACTGTAGAACGTTATAGTACGGAATTACACCAGATGCACCGGAAATTGCTGCAAAAACAACCGCTTTGGTCAACAGACATGGTGTTCTTCTGCTCCAGGGCAACAGCCGCCCTCATGTCCCACAACGAACGATGCTGACACTAAGTGCTTTGGGCTCATCCTGCCTATTTCCCGGACTTGTCTCTGACAGACTATCTTCCATTTCGTCGCCTAGATCACTTCCTGTCTGGGGAACTGTTCACGACAGACAACGAGGTTCAACGTGCAGTTGATGACTTCTTCGGGTCCCAGCCACAAGACGCTTTTCGTTTCGGGATCATGGCCTTGCCGGACAGATGGCAACTATGTGTCGATGCAGAGGGGGATTATTTTGCCTAGGTAAGTTGTCCTACTTTTCGGTTCTCACTGTCCACGTGTGCAGGTCCTTTGCCGGACATTTCATTCGCACCAACCCAATATATACTCGCTGTCATTGGCCAGGAGAATAAAATGGTAATTTTGCTCTCTTGGTCATTCGTCTGAGATGTGTCCGGGTTCGAATTCTGGTGAGACATGGATGTTGTGTTTGTCTTACGGCACTGGCTGTCCCCCGTTCTCTGGAACAATGGTTCAAGATGGAAACGGACAATTCGAACTAGTGTGCACTAAGTACACAACATACACTGTTAAAAAGTCTGAGGTATGTTGCACCACAAAGTACCACTTTGTGGTGCAACACCAATGAGAATTTTTCCGTGACTCACTTATAAACGTGGAAAGAGCGAAGATCTTTGTTTGATGTATTGCACCAGCTGCACCACTTTCTGAGAAAAGACACAGCGTTGTTGAGTGCAAACAGGACCAAAAACATGCTGCGACTTTGCACCCCATTACGGTACAAGGTTGCACCACATTATGGCACAAGGTTGTACTACATTATGGTACAAGGCTGCGCCATGTTGTTGGTTTTGTTTGTACCACACAAGGGTGTATCTTTTCTCAGAAAGTGGAGCAGCTAATGTTGTACCACTTTTTGGTGCAACCTGTCACAAAAGTTTTAACGGAGTGTAACTGCATTTTATTTTCCAACTAACATACTGATGCTAATTGGGATTTTTGATGAAATAATTAACAAAATTTGGGTTATTTAAAAATAATTGGCAAATTTATTATAACGCCACCCTTGATGTAATGTTACAAACGGTGGCGGTGCATCAAAGGTTGACGGTACATATATTTGGAGCCCTTGCCGTCAGACAAACACAACATTCACCTTAGAAATCGCAGAAGGGCCAGACATAGCGGATATTTTTATCTTATTTTTCTGCTTCATACTCATTATGTGAAAACAAAACATTTGTCGGTGATGGCGATCGAACCTCCATCTCCATGCTCCGGAGTGTGTTGTTTTAACCGACTAAGCTGCACCTACCGAATGTATCACTGCCGACTTGTCGTCTTAAAACGTGCTTTACTTCTGTAGTATGTCACAATTATCCCTAAAATTAAGTACCGTCGCTGTTGCGGATTTCTCTTCTCCACTCAGTACAGTCCGGTGTCATCTCTGTTTTTAAATGTCTTTCCTTCACGTCAATCAGCCCCTGTATTGTCATCCAGTGCTAGATTTTCCTGGGAACTACAAATTTATAATTCCGTTTCTTCTGCATCTTTCATTCCATCTCACTTTTACTTCTCCGGAATCCTCTTCTTTTTGTTTGTGGGTTAATGACCACCGTGAGCAACTAGGCTACAAGCAGTTGCCCATCCCAATTTGAGAACCACTGGTTCCAGGGATGGAGGAGAGCCAGTGCCGTAAGGCAAACAAAACATCCATGCCTCAACGGGATTCGAACCCGGACTCATCTCGGACGATTGGCCAGGAGCCGGAGCTCTGACCACTGCACCACCGGGGCGGGAAAAAATCCTTGTCATTTCTGGAAAGTTCAGTTTATTCTCTATAGTCTTTCTAATTGGCCCTCTCTCAGCACTATACAGCGCTGTCGAAGTTATCAAAGTCTTGAAAACTTTGCTTTGCAACCATACTGATGGTTTTTTATCACAAAGTAAAACAGATGGCTTCTTCCCCGGTTATTTCACCCATGCTACACTCCGTTTTTCCACTACTTGTCTCATATCTCTATTGTCTTGATCACGAGTATTAAAACGTTTTTGCTTTTTTTTACTACTTTTTCTTCGTGAACGAGTTTCTGGTTTTGGTTCAACAGCATTTTGTCTTTTAACCCTTTAACCGGCAGGAACAAATTAACTCGGGATTAAAAATAATTCACGGGAATCAGTGATCTTTAACCAAAGTAGGGAAGGAGAGAGACTTTCGGCTCTCTCATTCCGTAGGTTGGTAGCCATTGTTGGGAACCCAGTGGTGCCAAAACTTTGGCACCACATGGTTCTGGTACATCGGTCGCTAAATCGATTAATGTTCTTCTCTGATTTTCTATCGTTTCTTCTGGGGCGTTTTCTACATCATCTGCCATCAACATTATCCAGCGTGCTGCTTCCCTCGCTCCTGCTACTACCAGGCGAATCTCTTATAAAATTTGGCCGTTTGTAAAACGTACCTGTTCACTATAGTTTTCGAAATTAAGGAATTCAGATATTCAAATCTTGTTTACGTATTAATGGAACTTTGATTAGTCTGAAACACGTCTCTAGTCTTACATGGTCCAATGATGATATTCTTTTACACACTCTATAACCGGTAATATCCTGTCAACAAAGGTATATTCGACGTGGGTGTCCGCTGCATTATTCCAGCCGTACCAATCTGTACCGGATGAGCTTCCACAAACATTCATACGAGACACATCGCTGAATGTTATAGCCGATTCTGGTGTTACGATAAGGAATAGGCGGCGCTTATTTCGAACATCAGCGGAAAGTGTACAGACATACTGTATCGTTCACTGGCGGCTGCTGACTTTGTCGGTTTTCATGTAAATCGCGCTAGGATCTGAGACGTTCGGCAGTCGTGGAGTTTGAGCATCATCTCTTCTTCCTCGCACCGACTGTCTGCTCCTGATTATGTTCGGTTTAAGCCGCAGTATTTATCCGCCAACAAAGCCACAGGTATGCCGTACAGCAGTCCCATCACAAAAGGCGGCTTCATATCTTGCGGTTTCGAACGGAGAGAAGACTTAGACAAAGCTACACGAGCCTTAATCGGGCCTTACACCACGTAGGGCAAACGGATGTGACGTAAGGTGAAGCTAGATACTCTAAAATGAAAGTTTTTGACAGGTTCACATAGTAAAGAAAGACAGACTACAAGGAGAGATCAAAAAGCATCCAGACTGGATTTTATTAAAAAATTAGTACAAGACTTACAGATTTGAAACTTAATCGCCTTCAAAACAGTCCCCCTTCTGAAACGATATACTTATACCTAGCGCTGTTGCCACTGCTCGAAACAGTTTTGATGTCATCTTCTGAAATAGCGAACAGCTGTTTCGCCGCATTCTATTGTAACTCTTCAACATCTGGAAATCTTTTTGCTTTCAAGTCGTATTGGATGTTTTGTGTGAAAAAAGTAGCAGGGAGCGAGATCTGGCGAATAGGGTTGTTGGCCGACACGTGCAATGCGCTGCTTCGCAAGAAACTGCTGCAAAAGCTGCAATGCATAGGCAGGCGCGTTGTACGGTGAAGTTGCCATTCGCCACTCTCATGAAATACCAGCCCTTTGCGACAAATGCGCCCTTCAAAAGCCGCAACACTGACAGTAATACTCCTTGTTGATTGTCAGGGCTGATGGAGTATTAGGCTTACAAATAGGGGCTATGTCGGGACTATACGCCGGGTGCTCCAAAACCTCCCAGACAAGCGTCAATAACGTTTCCTTGACCGATTTCGCGACATGCGGTGTAGCGTTGTCATGCAGTGATTTCACGGGGCGCCATCCCTTGCCTTTGAATGGACGTTTCCGATAGATTTCGTGGTTCAATCACGGCAATTGTCGTTTGTAGCGATCAGCAGTAACAGTTTGACACTGTTCCGATAGTTCATAATAGAGCACACCCTTCATATCCCACCAGATGAACAGCAGAAATTTCTTGGAGTGAATTTTGCGTTTCGGTGTTGACGTCGTTGCTTCACCGGGGTCTACCCACTGCTTTTTGTTTTTGGAATTGTCGTACCATATCCACTTTTCATCACCCGTACCGATTTTCCATAGGAAAGACTGTATGTGTTGTTTATTCAACAGATTTAAACACTTCATGACACGCTCATCCTTGTTCCTCTGGCTCAGGTCATGTGGCACCCATTTTCCCTTCTTCTGAACCTTTCCCATTGAGCGTAAACTATTGGAAATGGTTTGTTGAGATATACCCAGTTGTTTAGCTAGTTCCTTTTGCGTTTGAGACGAATCTCCATCCAGCAATGCTTGCAGTTCTTCATGTGCAACCTTCCGCTACGTTCCCGATCGCTAACATCAAAATCACGTGATTTAAACGGTCTAAACCATAACTCACACTCGCTTTTCTGTACAATATTCTTCCCCAGAACAGAACAGATCGATGCACATGCTTTTGTAGCACTTTTTCCTTGATGCGAATGCAGTGTCGAATAAATGCAGTATCGCTTGCCATCTTTCACCTACCGATGTGCATGTGCGTTTGACCGTTGGGCAAACTTTTGTGTCGCATTTTATACTCCGGACCAGTTAAGGTCACATGACAACAACGCTGGGGAATGTCGGATATGTAAATTAGCAATATACGTCACACAAAAATGCTTTAAAACTTATTTGTACACCTAATATATTCATGACGCACAATTCACTCATGATTGAATAAAAAAAACGCAAAAAACCAGTCAGCATCGTCTTGACATTACTGTAGCTCTGTCGTGCTTTTTTAGGTCTGGGAAAGTTTGGGGTTTTCCGCTGTGAAGACTGTTCCTTAGTGTCGGGGTCATACCCATAAACCCACTACTAATCACCTCTTATGATAGTTTTTAAATAGTTTTCGTTATTTTCCACGCTCTCAAGCAGGTCACTAGCAGTTGAAACACGGACCTGTTTTTGGTCAGCTGAGAGCAAGTTTGGCAAAAATTTGGCTGAGACACGTTTCATACCCAAGTCGTCTGAACTGAACTTTACAGTTCTTTATGTCCTCTTGTGCTCGTTGATTCTAGTTCCAAACGAACGCTTGGTCATTCCAATGGAACTAGAATCAACGAACATAAAAGGGACATAAAGAACTGTAAAATAACAACAGCCCTATCCAAATAGGTCCAGCTCAAGTCCGCTACTCCTATGTGGGATGACGTAAAGAAATTAGCCACCTACTCCACCCCAAAATCTACCGCCATTCGCGAAACTTTAGAGATCATCACCAACAGTAAATCATGCAATGACAGCCTCTCGCTGGAGTTGCCACGAGTTTGGAACCAGTTCTTCAAATAATGAATGCATTTCGACTTTCTTCTATGATTCCGCGTGTTAACGAGCATGACGCCTCTCCGAGACTTTGGATGAATAATTACTTAGCATCTGCTAGTTTATTGTCAAGTCAAGTCAAGTCCCCGCGTTCTAATTGTTGAAGCGTTCTATTATTCAGTTTGCAGTTTGCTGTCTACCTTCCTTGAGAAAGCCATCTGGTTGATGTGCGAAAGCTTAGAAACCTTGATTTGTATTCTACGCCAAGAAATTCGGATTACTAATATAGTTATACTGACAAAGTAATAATAGCGTACCACACATTAAAATGAACAAAAACGCACCGAGTTTACCATTGTAACCACTAGATGGCGCAATGTAAGCCGTGTATCTGCACCTGGGCGAAAGACTCTCATTGTGAAAAATGTCATGCAGGAGACGATGAAGAACGACGAATTTACTTCACGTTTGGTGTTTAGTGACGAAGCAACATTCCATTTAAGTGGCAAGGTCAACCGTCACAACATTCTCACATGGGGCACGGAAAACCCACATGCAGTAGGCGATGAAGAACGACGAATTTACTTCACGCTTGGTGTTTAGTGACGAAGCAACATTCCATTTAAGTGGCAAGGTCAACCGTCACAACATTCTCACATGGGGCACGGAAAACCCACATGCAGTAGGCGATGAAGAACGACGAATTTACTTCACGCTTGGTGTTTAGTGACGAAGCAACATTCCATTTAAATGGCAAGGTCAACCGTCACAACATTCTCACATGGGGCACGGAAAACCCACATGCAGTAGGCGATGAAGAACGACGAATTTACTTCACGGTTGGTGTTTAGTGACGAAGCAACATTCCATTTAAGTGGCAAGGTCAACCGTCACAACATTCTCACATGGGGCACGGAAAACCCACATGCAGTAGGCGATGAAGAACGACGAATTTACTTCACGCTTGGTGTTTAGTGACGAAGCAACATTCCATTTAAGTGGCAAGGTCAACCGTCACAACATTCTCACATGGGGCACAGAAAACCCACATGCAGTAGGCGATGAAGAACGACGAATTTACTTCACGCTTGGTGTTTAGTGACGAAGCAACATTCCATTTAAGTGGCAAGGTCAACCGTCACAACATTCGCACATGGGGCACGGAAAACCCACATGCAGTAGGCGATGAAGAACGACAAATTTACTTCACGCTTGGTGTTTAGTGATGAAGCAACATTCCATTTAAGTGGCAAGGTCAACCGTCACGACATTCTCACATGGGGCACGGAAAACCCAAATGCAGTAGGCGATGAAGAACGACGAATATACCTCACGCTTGGTGTTTAGTGACGAAGCAACATTCCATTTAAGTGGCAAGGTCAACCGTCACAACATTCTCACATGGGGCACGGAAAACCCACATGCAGTAGGCGATGAAGAACGACGAATTTACCTCACGCTTGGTGTTTAGTGACGAAGCAACATTCCATTTAAGTGGCAAGGTCAACCGTCACAACATTCGCATATGGGGCACGGAAAACCCACATGCAGTAATTGAAACTGAGCGCGACCTTAACGAATAGCTTCCTAACGGCTGGAATGGTCGCTGCTGTCACGACTACAAGGCGCTCTACAGGTGGCCTGATAGGTTTTCGGACCTGACACCTTTCGGCTTTTTCTTTTAGGGGGGGGGTATGTTAAGCATAATGTGTATGTGCTACCATTTCCCACAACACTAGATGGACTCAAAGTTCGCATTAACAGTGCTCTACAGTCGTTGGCAACAGACATGCTTGATCACGTATGGCAGGAATTTGATTATCGCCTCGACGTAGTTCGCGTGACCAACGAAAGTCACCTAGAACATTTATAAGGTATAAAAATAAAATTAGGAAGGTTATTTCTTTATCCTATCTACCTTCATTAATCGCTGTATATTTAGAAACACATAAAATACAGTCATTTGAAATCTAATGAATTATTTTGAATCACCCTGTATATTAAAACGCATATTTTTTTTTACAATATCGCTTTTATCATTCAATTTTTCCTCCGCGATATCTCCCTTAATTTCCGATTAAGTTCATGAATCCCTTTATCGAAGTACATGGCTTCGAATGATCGTTGTTCCATTTATGCTTTCCTTTCAATTTTCCAGGAAGTTAGCTCACACTATGAATACTGCATTTGAAAGGGAAGTTTTTCTAGACAGGACACAACGGAGATTGCCTTCTTGTGGTCGTAATGTATTATACAGAAAACCACAAGACATCTTCTCTGCATCTAGGGAGAAGGAGGAAAGAAAAGTACCCAGTGTTCTGGTGAGCAGTATATCAAATCTTTATGGGATCCCAAGGGGGGTCTGCTCTCCAACAAAGACGAAAAAATAAATCGATTCCCGCGTATTTCAAGAAATTTGCTATTGCCTTTTACCGGCAATTCAACCGAGCATTTAATTTTACAAAGAGCTCAGTTAGAAGATGTGCGCTCTATTTCTTTATTCCGTCCTCGCTTCTAGAAGTATCTAAACCACGGATTGGAAAATTCTTCTGTTTTTCCGGCTACAAAGGATTTAGATTATTATTAAAGAAGGAAACGTTGATTTTTCTACATTTCATATAAAAACAAATCTTCAGGTTCTCTCTCAATGTTCAACTTGAAAAAATGACACTGAAAACTTGGGTGCAATGAGCACGCCTTTTCAGTTATTTTCGACACAAAACAAATATTTCAAAGCAAGTGCTTATAAAATCTAAAAATTCAATTTTATGTAATTTTTTTATAAAATCTAAAGTGCAAATTTTATATATGTTTTTATAAAATTTAAAAATACAGCTTAAAAAATATGCTTACACAACTTACAGGGAAAAAACGCGCATATGTAATTTAAAACACGCAGTTTGAGCGGGGAAATTCATAGTAAATAAAACCAGTTACACGGTTAATTGTCAGCATCCAGAAACCAAGGGATTCTTCATTGGGATCCAAGCCCGTGTTATGTCAACCCTAGAACTACAAGAAGCACATGAATAGAGTTGCAGATGATGACACCTGTAGAATGATCAGACACATTCTATGCGGCTGATCTCTTCTTGCTTCAAAATAATACCTTAACTGACACGACCAGGTAACCGAGATCCTATCAAGAGCTTGGCGTTAAATAAGCGAATAAAACCATAGAACACATTTTAGTCGGCTGCTCTCTTTTTGCTTCAAGACAATATATATATATTTTTTTATCTTAACAGTCACGACCAGGTAGCCAAGATCCTACATCAAGAGCTTGGCGTTAAATAAGCCAATGAAACCATAGAACACATTCTAGTCGGCTGCTCTCTTCTTGCTTCGAGACAATATCTGAACAGATACGACCAGGCAGCCAAGATCCTACATCAAGAGCCTGACGTTAAATAAGCCAATGAAATCACAGAGCACATTTTAGCCGGCTGCTCCCTTCGTGCTTTAAAACAATACCTTAACAGACACGATCAGGTAGCCAAGATCCTACATCAAGAATTTGGAGTTAAATATGGCCTTATCCAAGGCTATACACCACCTTGTTATATGTGGCAACCATAAACTTTTCTCGAAATTTCAGAATTAGATTTCGTACTGGGACAAAGCCATTATTACAAACACGACCACTGGCCACAATTGACCTGACACTGTTATTGTAGCCAAAAATTGAAGATACAACTGATAGACGCTGCGGTTGCATTTACGGAAAATATCCAAAGAACAGCATCTGAGAAAATCTCGAAATAGCAGAACCTGCAAAAGGAAATCCAAAAGAATTTGGGAAACAAAGCATAAAACAGATCGTTCCAGTTGTCATTTCAGCAAACGCAGTGGTAGCAAAAAGATTCTGAACAATCCTGAGGAATAAAGATTGCCACAGAGACTGCTTCGCATAATCCAAAAGTCTGCCATTCTACAAACCTTACAGACATATCACTAGAAAATTCCTCAACTTCCCAGTTGGAGATGAATATTTCCGCCTTTTGCTCACCGGCTTAGGCCGAGAAAGTTGACGACAGGTGAAATAATATTAATGATAAATAAAGAAATAACAGCATTTCCACAATCGATAGTAGATCCACAATTATAAATAGCCTATTTAATCACACTGGCAGCTGAAATATGTATTACAAAAATTAAGAAACTGTGCACAAAAAGTTCTTCATGGTAGAAGATATCAGAGGCAAAACGGATTTTCAAATTGAACAGTTAGAAGAAGAAATAGGCAGTATAACGTGATATAACTTTACGCGCACTAGCGAAAAAGCTGTTCTGTACTTAAAGAAGAAAATAGGCGAGAAATATTTTTCTTAATGAAGCGTATCCTACTTAAAAAGGATTCTTCTAAGGGAGTTTTAGAATCTAATAAAGTTTCTCACATAGAAATATACACAGTGACGTCTCCTGGCTGTAGAAATTTGGAAATGGAAAGTAAAACATATGAGAAAATAATTCTTTATAGCAAAAGATATACTATGAAAAAATATTTTTTTAAATAGTTCTTTTTCTCTCATAGATAGAGAAAAAAAAGTTCTGACGTTTATGCCCTCTAGCGGAAAAAGTGCCGATTAAAAGGATAACGTCCACAATATTAACTGTAGAAAATGAAATACACTAAAAATATTTCTTGAATAGAATTTTAGAAACGGAAACATAATACACTCCAACACCAACCAGCGCCAGAAATGTGGACTGGAAACAACGCACGAATGAATGCAAAAAAAGTTCCAGAAAGTGACTGGTATTTGGTGTTGAAAGAATTTTTAAAATCGGACTTTTAGAAGCAGAGATATCGAGAAAAACAAACTAAACGCTTTTTTGCCCCAAGCGAAAAAAATGCGTATTAATTTTGGCAGCAAATGTGCATACCGTGGTCTCGTACTGAGTTGTATTTGACTGAAAACGGATTTTATTTTTTAATGGGGTTGTTAGATGTGTAAATATTGCTGCAAATACATCGGAAACATAAATAATACGTCTACGAACCCATTTGCAAAATAGTGCATCACAAAAAATTTGAAACTATATGCAAAACATTTCTCACTAGAAACTCTATCCGACGCGAAAAAGGTTTTTCAAATGTGACTTTTAGAAGCAGAGATATCGTATAAATCTCACTTTACCTTCACGCCCCCTAGCGAAAAAACTTCTTATTACTTGAAAAAGAAATGATACCCCAAAATAATCTTAATAATAAATGATATCGAAGGAACGAATTAATTTCTTCAGTCGATTATGTAGAAGCAAAAATATGGAATACAATGTATTTGGAAGTCCAGAGCATCTGCGTTTACTCCCTGTAGTGGCGATTTGCATGTGAAAAAGGACCGTATACCCAACAGCATTTTTCTAATATTTCAGGCTTCCCGGCAAGACCGAAAAACAATTTTTCAAATCGGACTATCAATCGAGAAATGATGTCCACATACGGATGGACAGACGAACGTAAAAAGCAATACATGTATTTTATTTACGAAAGATGTGTTAAAAAATTAATCGAATTGCTTCTTTTCGATATGTACGAGAGTAAATCAAAAAGTGAAGGCAATTTATAAACTAAACACCGCGAGAGACAGCAGCCGATTAACGGTTGTGAATTATAAGGGTAGCTGGATAAGGTGGCATCTGCATCTCACAACGCTAGTCTGGCTACGGTGTTGAGCGGGCAAACATGGAATTTTCTCTTTCGAATTACACTGATGCTGAACAGCGTGCTGTTATAAGGTTTCTTTGGGAAGAAGAAGTCAAGCCAGATGAAATTGACAGAAGACTGGTAGCATGGCATGAAAATAAGTGTATGGGCAAGGGAAAAGTTTACGAAAGGGTAGAATGGTTTACGTCCGACAGAACAAATGTGATTCACGATAGTCAAGTAGGGAGTCTGTTAACGTCCCAAAATCAAGGCCATATCGATCGCATGGACTCTTTCAGTCAAGATGACCAAACACATTTTTAGCGTTTGCTGTGGATAATACACTACATGATCAAATGATCCGGACACCTCTTCTGAGTAGTGGATTTGCTATATATACGTCCCAGCCATGGCCCATACACGTGTAAAAAGACGAACGTGATGTGTAAAGCATCATGAATAAGCATAACAGTAGAATGTGGTGTACGGCAGAGCTTAGTGATTTTCAATGTGGCACGATCATAGAATGCCATCTTAGCAACAAGTCGGTTCGAGAAGTTTCTGACCTGATCAACTGTAAGTGATGTTGTTGTGAAGTGGAAACTCCTAGGAGCAACAAAGCATCAACAGCGTAGTCGCGACCCCAGAGACCGCGCAAAATGAGAGAGCGAGGCCACTGGTGCTAAAACTAGTGGTACGACAAAATCACCTGTTTTCGGTTGCAGCACTCACCACCGAATTCCAAAACGCTTCTGGAAGCAACATCAGCACCATAACAGTTCGTCAAAAGCTGAACGGAGTGGGTTTATATGGCAGAGCATACACACACACACACACACATGCCTAATATCAACAAGAATAACGCCAAGCGTCGGTTAAATTGGCATGAAGTTTCTGCCCCTGTGGACCGTGGAGGAGTAGAAACGTGCTCACGGGAATGATGAATCACGCTTCACCACCTGGCTGACCAGTCCGAGTGTGCAGGACACCAGGTGAACGCTACTTGTCCCACAGTATTGTGCCAACTATGCAGGTTGCAGAAGGATACGTTATGCTTTGGGGCCGTTTTTCACGGTTTGAGCTGGGTCCCTTAAACATTTTGCTCTGGGGCCGTTTTTCATGGTTTGGGATGGGCTCCTCATGCTCTGCGGCCGTTTTACATGGTTTGGGCTGGGCCCCCTTAAACATTCTGCTCTGGTGCCATTTTTCACGGTTTGGACTAGACCCCTTAAACGTTATGCCCTGGGGCAGTTTTTCATGGTTTTTGACTGTGCCTCTTCCACGTTATGCACTGCGTCCGTTTTTCATGGTTTGGGTTGGGCTAATTAAATATTATGCTCCGGGGCCGTTTTTCACGGTTTGAGCTTGGCCCCTTAAACTTTATGCCCTGGGACCGTTTTTCATGGTCCGGGATGGGCTCCTTAAACGTTATGCTCTACGGCCGTTTTACATGGTTTGGGCAGGCCCCCCTTAAACGTTATGCTCTAAGGCCGTTTTTCATGGTTTCGACTGGACCCCTTAAACGTTATGCTCTGGGGTCGTTTTTCATGGTTTGGATTGGGACTCTTAGTTCCGATCCCAGGGAGTTTTAGCGCTGTGGCGTATAATGACATTCTCGACAATTCTGTATTTCCAACATTATGACAACAGTTAGGTGAAGTCCTTTTCCTCTAACAAAAGGACAGTGCTCCCGTTCAAAAAGCGAGATACGTGCAGGAATAGTTTGATGTAGTTGTTGTGGAAGAAATTGACCGGCTTTTGCACAGATCCTCGATATTGACCCCATGGGATACAATTGGCATGGATCGTTGTCTGTGAACCATGTCGTACTAGCTAGCTACTGCTCTTGTGGGAGAAGGAAACGCAATTCTCTCAGAAACATATCAAAATCTAGTGGACAGTCTTCCCATCAGACTGCAAGTTGTGACTGCAGCACAAGGTGGACGAACCGGATATTAATTTCTTTTCCTATTACAGAGAGTTTGCGAATAGACAAATGTCCCAATACTTTCGGTAAGATAGTGTATGTTAAGCATGAGTTACGGTTGCGCCTTCTGTACAATGGCGATTCACGATTTGGGATAACAGAAAGCTCGTACCAGGTAGTTCCCGAAATAATTTAGCGATCAACGCAGACAACACGCTACCGATGAGCTGGTCTTGTGATGCGTAGTGTGTATTGTAAGAGGAGGCCATTACGTGGAAAACCTTTGCTATTCAAGGTCTAAATCAAAATATTCGCTTCTCTCCTTTGTTCCTGTTTTCGTTTGGATCACCTTTGCAGATCCCGGGAATGGAGAGTACATCAAGGAACTTTCATTAAAGCTAGAAAACGAATCCCTAACAGAAACACGTCAGTAGTTCTCCTATTTTGAATGCTAGATCGATTGGTAAGCGATAATAGCGGAGTCCACAATTCCAGCATAAAAAGCGGAAAAACAAGTGCATAATGATGATTCCATGCTATGCAGTATTTATAGAAGCTTAATACGTTCGCATCGAACATGCCGTATTTGTCGGATAGTAAAAGTGTTTTTTTTTTTGTTTCAGTTTCCACGATCTCTGGAAAAACAGATTCCGTATCAATAAGCAATGAACACTATAAAAATATGTTATTTTTGGAACAGGAATCGAAACATAAATCGATGTTGCATGAAAAGAACTTGGGCCACATGAAACAACAGTTTATTCTTTTCACGTAACAGCAGGATTCAAGAAGTCTTTAGTAAATCTTTGGTTAGCATATTGCCTTGTTTCTAATACTTCTTAATATGCGATCAATGGACAAAACATTACAGACCCACCTAATAACGTGTTGGTCCTCCTGCAGTGTAAACGACAGGCTGTACATGCATGATATCGACTTTCCCCATATGCAGGAGAGTTTTTGGAGGTCATGTTGGTAGCCCTGCCTTTTGCAGCATTATCCACAACTCCGCCCGAGACATCGGTCCAGGATCCACGGATCTGATGATCCACTCCACGTCTTACCAGATAACTTTCACAAGGTTTATATAGAATAACACATCCCTCTTGCACCGACAGTGCGTCCACGATCAAAGTCGCTCAGATCACCACGTTCACACATGTTCGTCGATTGCAACACGCTGTTGGGAAGTCCTGCTGTCTGCGTATTTATCGCATGCGTTCGGTGTGCGTCTATTCCACTCTGCGTGAGGGATGTCCAAGTCAACTGCCCATCACCCTTATCTCTAATGTTCTGTCTACGGAATGTATAAATGAAAAAGATGAATATTTAATGTGTTTTTAATAGTTATTTTCTGAAAGATGGGAAAAATCATTTTTCTTAATATCATGATTCCATTTCTTTGAAGAGAAAGACGGAAAAGAAATGCTTTTTGAGAACTCAGGAGAGGGAGAATACACATGGAAAACAAATCTTTAACTGATGTTCTTTTTACCTGTAAAATAAAAATGAAATATGAAGAGTATATGCGATAAAATCCCCAGAAGTTCGCGATTTGATGTACAGAATTCCCAGACATTTTATCTCAAGCGCTTTTCCCTTAACCCTAAATTTTTGTTTCCCCCTTAAAATTGTGGACAAAGTTCAGTATCTTGGTGTTTGGTTTCCTGAATTCTTTAACTGGAATACGCATGTTCAGTTTTTTTTTAAAAAGTTTCCTTACAGGTTGGCCTGCTTGGTAAAATTAAGCATCTCTTCCCTATCAATGCCCTAAAAACATTTCACTATGCTTTTATTTATACTCATCTCTCCTATTGTCTGGAGTCTTGGTATTCAAATATAAGTGCAAACAATAAGTTATGCTTGCTCAAATTATAGAAGAAATCTGTTCGCTATATGCTGAACACAGATTACATGTCTCATTCAAAACCATTATTTCTAAAACTAAATATTCTAAAAATTCATGAATTTTTTACCTTGAAACTAGGTATCATGATTTTTAAAAATAATGCATCTTAAACTGCCTATTTTTCAATCTGACATCAAATATCTGGATCATTCTATCTTCATCAGATCTGTTGCTAACAACAAATTATGTCAGCCGTGTGTTAGACTTAATTATGGTTTAAATAGCATACTGTATAAAGCCATTATCCTATGGAATAATTTCCCCGAGAGAATCAGATCCCTGGAAAATATCAAAAAGTTTTCCTTATCTCTGCGAAATTACATTGTAAATCACCCTGATCTCCATAACGAATCTCAACCCTATCATTAAATTGTAGTTCCAAGCATGCTGCTAACAGTGGTGCTTCTGTTATAACCATCTTACTTGCTTTCATATATGCCATATGTTTTATACTTTTTCTTACATCTGATAGGGGGAATCGCCTTACAACCAATGTGTTCAGATTCCTCCTGGTGTATTGCATTTTCATATAACTGTAAGTTTTAAATGTGTGCAACAAATAATTGTATTGTATTGTATTATATACTCTAAAACTACCATCCGTAGTTAAAAATAAACAAACGAGAAAGTGTCCTGGTACTGTTCGCAGATAATTCATGCTATGAATCTTTCGCATATCAAGACCTTCGTGGGTGTTTATAAAACGAGTGTTTACTTTTATTTATGTACAACACATTTCATTTATTATTGTCATTTATTTGTTCATTTATTTGTGTACATTGTGCAGCCCACAAATACATCCACTGCGGAGCAGGGGTCCAAGCGCAGATTTCTTACTATTAGGCCGAAATGGACCCGGGTTCGGATTGGTCCGCGGATGAGACATCGATCGTGTGTTTTTCTTACGGCACTGTCTCTCTCCCTTTTGAGGAACCAGCAGTCCCAAATTAGGGACGGTCGATCGTTTTATAGCCCACTGAGCTACTCACGTTGGTCGTTACACCATCATGACCCCAGGAGAATCTCTCACACTAATGTAATTTTATGATTTTCAAGACTCTTAGAAACCTCACACGGAAACCATGCACGATAAAAGATATTGAGCGTGAAGCATTAGAGGTTTTGGGCGAGACATCGATAGGGATGTTAGTGAAGCTCGAGTTGTGCGCCAAGATTTCTGTAAATGGAGACTTTTGAATGCGAGATAGTTCCCTCTGAAGTCTTCCTCGGATGCACTTTGTCCTTGGACCCCTCTTCCCCAGGTTACCTGATGAGTGTCGATGCTCTGGTAGTAAAAAAGTAAAACACCATTGTAATCTGATGCCCCATGGCACCAGACACCCACGGGAATCTTCCCCTGGTTGTTGATGATGAAATAATTTTTCTTCTAAAAGCCATGAATGAGTGCCGACGCCCTGGTAGTAAAACAATAAAAGACGAGTGTAATCTTATGCCGCATGGCACCAAACACCTACGGGAATCTTTGCATGGTTGTTGATGGACTAATTTTCCCTCTGAAAGCCATGAATGGGTGTCGAAGCTCTGGTAGTAAAACAATAAAAGACGAGTGTAATCTTATACCGCATGGCACCAGACACCTACGAGAATCTACCCCTGGTTGTTGATGATAATCTAATTTTTCTTCTGATAGCTACGAATGAGTGTCGACGCGCTGGTAGTAAAACAATAAAAGACGAGTGTAATCTTATGCCCCATGGCACCAGACACCTACGGAAATCTTCCCCTGTTTGTTGATGAACTAATTTTGCACCTAAAAGCCATGAATGAGTGTCGACGCCCTGGTAGTAAAACAATAAAGGACGAGTGTAATTTATGCCCCATGGCACCAGACACCTACGGGAATCTTCCTCTGTTTGTTGATGAACTAATTTTGCTCCTAAAAGCCATGAATGAGTGTCGACGACCTGGTAGTAAAACAATAAAAGACGAGTGTAATCTTATGCCCCATGGCACCAGACACCTACGGGAATCTTCCCCTGTTTGTTGATGATGAACTAATTTTGCTCCTAAAAGCCATGAATGAGCGTCGACGCCCTGGTAGTAAAACAATAAAAGACGAGTGTAATCTTATGCCCCATGGCACCAGACACCTACGGGAATCTTCCCCTGTTTGTTGATGAACTAATTTTGCACCTAAAAGCCATGAATGAGTGTCGACGCCCTGGTAGTAAAACAATAAAGGACGAGTGTAATTTATGCCCCATGGCACCAGACACCTACGGGAATCTTCCCCTGTTTGTTGATGAACTAATTTTGCTCCTAAAAGCCATGAATGAGTGTCGACGCCCTGGTAGTAAAACAATAAAAGACGAGTGTAATCTTATGCCCCATGGCACCAGACACCTACGGGAATCTTCCCCTGTTTGTTGATGATGAACTAATTTTGCTCCTAAAAGCCATGAATGAGTGTCGACGCCCTGGTAGTAAAACAATAAAAGACGAGTGTAATCTTATGCCCCATGGCACCAGACACCTACGGGAATCTTTCCCCTGTTTGTTGATGATGAACTAATTTTGCTCCTAAAAGCCATGAATGAGTGTCGACGCCCTGGTAGTAAAACAATAAAAGACGATTATAATCTTATGCCCCATGGCACCAGACACCTACGGGAATCTTCCCCTGTTTGTTGATGATGAACTAATTTTGCTCCTAAAAGCCATGAATGAGTGTCGACGCCCTGGTAGTAAAACAATAAAAGACGAGTGTAATCTTATGCCCCATGGCACCAGACACCTACGGGAATCTTCCCCTGTTTGTTGATGATGAACTAATTTTGCTCCTAAAAGCCATGAATGAGTGTCGACGCCCTGGTAGTAAAACAATAAAAGACGAGTGTAATCTTATGCCCCATGGCACCAGACACGTACGGGAATCTTCCCCTGTTTGTTGATGATGAACTAATTTTGCTCCTAAAAGCCATGAATGAGTGTCGACGCCCTGGTAGTAAAACAATAAAAGACGAGTGTAATCTTATGCCCCATGGCACCAGACACCTACGGGAATCTTCTCCTGTTTGTTGATGATGAACTAATTTTGCTCCTAAAAGCCATGAATGAGTGTCGACGCCCTGGTAGTAAAACAATAAAAGACGAGTGTAATCTTATGCCCCATGGCACCAGACACCTACGGGAATCTTCCCCTGTTTGTTGATGATGAACTAATTTTGCTCCTAAAAGCCATGAATGAGTGCCGACGCCCTGGTAGTAAAACAATAAAAGACGAGTGTAATCTTATGCCCCATGGCACCAGACACCTACGGGAATCTTCCCCTGTTTGTTGATGATGAACTAATTTTGCTCCTAAAAGCCATGAATGAGTGTCGACGCCCTGGTAGTAAAACAATAAAAGACGAGTGTAATCTTATGCCCCATGGCACCAGACACCTACGGGAATCTTTCCCTGTTTGTTGATGATGAACTTTTTTGCTCCTAAAAGCCATGAATGAGTGCCGACGCCCTGGTAGTAAAACAATAAAAGACGATTATAATCTTATGCCCCATGGCACCAGACACCTACGGGAATCTTCCCCTGTTTGTTGATGATGAACTAATTTTGCTCCTAAAAGCCATGAATGAGTGTCGACGCCCTGGTAGTAAAACAATAAAAGACGAGTGTAATCTTATGCCCCATGGCACCAGACACCTACGGGAATCTTCCCCTGTTTGTTGATGATGAACTAATTTTGCTCCTAAAAGCCATGAATGAGTGTCGACGCCCTGGTAGTAAAACAATAAAAGACGAGTGTAATCTTATGCCCCATGGCACCAGACACCTACGGGAATCTTCCCCTGTTTGTTGATGATGAACTAATTTTGCTCCTAAAAGCCATGAATGAGTGTCGACGCCCTGGTAGTAAAACAATAAAAGACGAGTGTAATCTTATGCCCCATGGCACCAGACACCTACGGGAATCTTCCCCTGTTTGTTGATGATGAACTAATTTTGCTCCTAAAAGCCATGAATGAGTGTCGACGCCCTGGTAGTAAAACAATAAAAGACGAGTGTAATCTTATGCCCCATGGCACCAGACACCTACGGGAATCTTCCCCTGTTTGTTGATGATGAACTAATTTTGCTCCTAAAAGCCATGAATGAGTGTCGACGCCCTGGTAGTAAAACAATAAAAGACGAGTGTAATCTTATGCCCCATGGCACCAGACACCTACGGGAATCTTCCCCTGTTTGTTGATGATGAACTAATTTTGCTCCTAAAAGCCATGAATGAGTGTCGACGCCCTGGTAGTAAAACAATAAAAGACGAGTGTAATCTTATGCCCCATGGCACCATACACCTACGGGAATCTTCCCCTGTTTGTTGATGATGAACTAATTTTGCTCCCAAAAGCCATGAATGAGTGTCGACGCCCTGGTAGTAAAACAATAAAAGACGAGTGTAATCTTTTGCCCCATGGCACCAGACACCTACGGGAATCTTCCCCTGTTTGTTGATGATGAACTAATTTTGCTCCTAAAAGCCACGAATGAGTGCCGACGCCCTGGTAGTAAAACAATAAAAGACGATTATAATCTTATGCCCCATGGCACCAGACACCTACGGAATTCTTCCCCGGTTTGTTGATGATGAACTAATTTTGCTCCTAAAAGCCATGAATGAGTGCCGAAGCCCTGGTAGTAAAACAATAATGACGATTGTAATCTTATGCCCCATGGAGCCAGACACCTACGGGACTATTACCCATGGTTGTTGCTGATGAAGCAAAATCTAGCTCTAGCAGTTACTTTAATCTGCCAGATGAGCTCTCTTTGATGAGCTAACCTCTGAATCTCAGAGAACAGCTTAGTGATAAGCACATGCATGCATGTGTACGAACAGAAGATTTCATTTAATGTCGGTTAATTAGTACATTGGTTAAGGTGAATGTCAAGTGATTTTGTTCCCCGTACTTCCAATGGAAAAAATACCCTATATCCTCAGCGAAGAAAGATTTCCCATACATCAAAATTGGTCCACTGATTAAAAAAAAAAAAAAAAAAAAACCATCCTAACTTAGATTGTGCAATCGGTGTTTTTTGCAGAAAGCGTTCCAGAACTGCACTATATTAACAAAAGTCACCGGATGCCTAGAAGAGAAACACAACATAGCATTTATTGGCATACGTTAGTACGGTGTCGATCCACTATTGGCTTTATTAATGCACTAACCCTTCGATACATGCTTTCGTCAAGGTTTTGGAACACAGCGATAGGTATGCGCTTCCATTCAGTACATAATGATGCTGCTAACTGTTGCTTAGTAGTAAGCCTTGGTTCCAAACTTCTTATGCGGCACTCTGATTCACCCCATAGGTGCTCTATGGGATTAAGAACAGGGCTCTCTGCTGGCCAGTCTACTCACAAAACGGAATTATCGTCAAACCACGCCGTAACAGTCCTTGCCTTATGGCTCGGTGCATTATCCTGCTGGTACCAACAAGGCTCGGCTCCACAGTATTGCCACAGAATTGGTACGGAATAATTGTCCAGAATATCGAAGTAGACATGCTGGTTAACAGGTTTGTCCACGATAACCAAAAGGCCGGGACAATACCACGAAAACACTCCCACACGAGTACACTGCCAGCATCTTACTTGACCGTAGGAACAGTACACTGCCAGCATCTTACTTGACCGTAGGAACAGTACACTGTGGTAAATAGCGTTCCTCCAGTTGCCGCCATACTCACACACGGCCATCAGACTGATGGATCGTGCATCTGGATTCATCAGCCCATAGGACCGGTTTCCATTGATCTACGCTCCAGTATAAATGTTCTTTATACTATGCTAAATGACGACCAGCATTCTGAGTGGAGATGAAAGGCTCATGAGCAGCAGCACGACCACGGTAACCCATGGAATGAAGTTCTCTGCGAATGGTACGTGTACATACCGACCCAGGAAGCACAGCCTTGCAATTTAACGTTGGCCCAACACTGAGCCACTGTGTTTTAGGAACAGAAGACAGTGGTTCAATGTTGGGCCTACGTTAAATTGCAAAGCTGTGCTACCTAGGGAGGTTTCAGAATTTTTACTCACCTATACACTGAGGTCTTGTGCAGTACTCCTTCGATTAGCTGTAACGGCTCTCCTGAGGCTTTGACGTCCTCTATCACTGATTTTCTTTGGTCTGCCGCTACGTTTTGCTGCTTCAGGGACGCCATTTGTCTTCCACTTATTCAGTACATCCAAAACAGTTGACTTGGATATGTTTAAACGCATCTCGGTTTCTCTTATGGACAACGCACTAATATAACACCCAACAATCTTTTGTTTCTCGAAGTCAGTTCTCTCCCGCCGCTACATTTTCACTCAAACTCACAGTGCCATATGATCGCGGTCAGCTGCAGGATGGTTTTTATACCGTTTGCAGCTGTACCGCGCATTTTAACTACACAGCCGATACGTTCATTGGCTTTTGAAGGGGTGGCCGGTGGTTTTTGTCAATACAGTGTATATTAAAAATCAATAACTTTACTTCAATGTGGTTTGATACTTGATTAAAAGTGGCGCCACTCTTTCTTATCACTACATCGAACTCAAGTTATTGATTTATAATATAGTTTAGGAAAATTTTTGGTAAAAAACACCGATTGCACAATCTAAATTAGGATGTTTTTTTTTATTAGTGGACTAATTTTGATGCACGGGAAATCTTTCTCCGCTGAAGAAATAGGGTCCAAGTTTTTTGTGCAGGGAGCAAAACCACTACACATCCACCTTAATCGGGGTTGTCGCTTACTTGGGACATTTTATTTTGATTGGAGGTTTAACGACCACCGTGAGCAACTCAATGGGCTATAAGCAGTCGCCCGTCCTTAATTTAGGACCACTGACTCCAGGGAAGGGTGGTAGCCAGTGCCATAAGATAAAAACAACATCCATGGCTCAATTCGAACTCGGACCCTTCTCAAACGAATAGCCATAAGCCAGGGCTTAGACCGCTGGGCCCCCATGGGTGGCACAATTCTTGTACGACATCCCAAATTAGCTCTTTGGGATAAAGCATCATACAGATGGCGCAGCTTCTTAATTAAGCCAAGATATTCTTGCCCCGATGTGTCGTATTTAACCGGAATCTACTGTATACTAAATCAGTGTTTCTCATATGCGTTATCTTTATTTATGCCCAGCCACTAAGAAACTGATAAATCCAATGCATGTCAAACACAGGACAATTTCTTCAAACACAAATCAGGAATGTTTGAAGCTGTTGAGTAAATTGTCAACATGCTTCGACATAGAATGTTAGAAAATCATACGTTCTCAGAAGTAGCACCCACACGGAGTTTTAATTATTGGAAATTTGCATGTTGTAGTGGCACTTTGGAATCTGCTATTGTGTTTCTAAAGTTATTGCGTCATCAGGTATTCAACACATTGTTTATTTTGGAGCTAGTAGAAGTCTGGTAAAACAAAAAGATAAAGGAACGATGGTTTCTTCACGATCAAACACATTTTCACTTCTGTTTAAAAGGAACTGTGTTTCTTTTGTCGGCTCAGAAAGGAAGTAATTTCGACAGCGGTTTTAACAACTGAAGCGGGATTTAAGCAAAGAGCACGGGAATACATTTGGCATGTTTGGAACGTCTATCCATTACAAGATTCGGCCAGAAGATTACAAAATAGCGAATGCAGGAGATTAAATCCCTATATTATTTCAGACTCACTCTCCATTTTTATTTGAAAGAAATTCTGCGTAAGAACATTTCTCTACAGAAAAACTGGATCTTTTAAACCCAAAGCATTCCATGAAAAAATTCAACCTCACGAGAATTTGTTTATGAAAGTAGACAAGCCGCTGCTTTAGTATCTTTCAATTTCAAGATGAGATACATTTATTTTATTTGCTCTTCATACCCTTTTCAGACCAAATGCAATTTCTACAGATTTTGGGTAACACGATTTACACATACTCCATTTCGTTTTACCAGAAAGAATCACTTTTTTTAGAGTCATGTTTAAAATGGGAGTGCATGGGGGGAAAACGAATTTATTCGTAGCATTTTATTTATTTTGACCAGATATTAGATTTTGTCATGGTCCCAGTCTGTTTTTCTCATTATTTGAAAGAGACCTTGTCATACAAGTTTTAGCTTTGAGAGTGCGTCACATGAACAACATGCTTTACATACACCCACACTGGCCAATAAATTAACAACCTTATGATGAGATAGTCATAAATAATCAACACCAATATATGCAAAATGCAACAGTTATATGACCTGATGACGTTTCGCTTTGTTCTTAAAAAAGAGAATACAGATTACTCTATAACGAAGTAAATTTCTTCGTCATTTTTGGTCTACGCCGGGATTCGAACCCGAGGCCGCTTATTCCGGAACAAGTCGCTCTACCAACTGAGCTACGCAGACGTTTATTCTGATTCCTATCTGCCTTTATGTCGTGTGCGTCCTGCTGGCAGGTACGTCACATCTCCCACCCCCGAAAGAGGGCCGGGGGCATGGCCCACGGGTCAGCCGTGACCATGAATAGTTGCAGGCAGCCATCCACTGTAGAACGTGCACTTGAGAACTCCCAGTCAATCTGCTGTGTGGAATGCAACATCACATATTTTTATTTTTCGAAGCGCTGGAGAAGGAATTCTCTGATTTTTCCTGTCTCGCGATGTGGAAATAACATCACTCCAATGCGAGATTTTGAACGGCCGGGTCATCCGGATAGATCGGGCGCCATTATAACGAAGTAAATTTCTCCGTCATTTTTGGTCTACGCCGGGATTCGAACCCGAGGCCGCTTATTCCGGAACAAGTCGCTCTACCAACTGAGCTACGCAGACGTTTATTCTGATTCCTATCTGCCTTTATGTCGTGTGCGTCCTGCTGGCAGGTACGTCACAACTCGGCTACAGTAATTTATGTAAGCACAAGAACAACCTGTACGAATTCGAAAAGAGTGGAAGCTGAGCCTCTTGGATGTTTTCTTTTTTTTTTTTTTTTTACAGATACGTTTATTAGCAGGGAGATTATGGAATAAATATTCTTCGTAAACACACTGAAGTGTCAAAAGTCATGGAATCGCAGTATACAATTTGTAACTGGCGCATGTTCCGAAGCACGCCACGATTTTTACCAGTTGCGAGGTGTAATCTCGTGAGTCGGGATGAACAACCGCCAGCAGGATTATGGCAAGCCGACGTGGATATCGGAGCGTGAACGAAGCATGGTAGTGGGAGACAGACGGATGGGACATTCAGTTTCCAAAGTTGTGCGAACATTCAACATTCCTCGATCCGCGGTGTCACGTGGGTACCGAGAATACCTCATGGAAGGTATTACTACCCACCGTGGACAGTGCAGTGGCCGACCACGCCTGCTGAATGACCGTGACCAGCGGCATCTGACCAGGATTATCCATGTTAACAAACAAGCGACACTGGCTCAAATCACATCCACATTCAATGCAAGAGGTGCCAGAGACATATCCATCAGGTCAGTGCAGCTTAATTTAGCATCCATGGAGTATGGGAGCAGAAGACCCATCAGAGTGCCTCTGTTAACAGCACGACATCGGACACAGTTCCTCACCTGGGATCGTGAACACGATAATTGGACCCTGAAAGACTGGCAACATGTGGTACGCTACAGCTGTTACCAGCTGATGGTAGGGTTCGGGTATGGCGCAGACTCCATGAGGCCATCGAGCCAAACTATCAACAAGGCATTGTGCAAGCTGGTGGTAGTTCCATACATGTGTGGAGTTCTTTACTGGGGACAGTGTAGGTCCTCTGGTCCTCGTAAACATGTCATTACTCCATAATCGCGTTGCTGCTCTATTGGGTGACCATTTGCAGCCCTTCACGGACTTCATATACACCAACAGCTATGGGATTTTCCAGAAGGCCAATTCACCACGTCATCGGGCCCAATTTGTCCAAATTTGGTTCGAGGAGCATTATAGACAGTTCCGACGGATGGTGTGGCCAACACATGCGTCCACCGTGAACCCAATAGAGCATTTATGAGACATGGTGGAAAAGTCCATTCGTATCCAAGATCTTGCACCTACGAATACCAGGGAACTGTGAACAGCTGTTGAGACGGCATGCCTCAACATCTCTCCAGAAGTCTTCTGTCCACTTGTGGAATCGATACCACGTCGAGTTTCTGCACTTCGCTGGGCTAGAGGCGGTCCTACACGTTACTAGGTACATATCGCAAGAGTTTTGGCAGTTCAGTGTAATACACTGGTGTGCAAAAATTAAGGACGAAGAGGAGAAATTAGCATAACAGCGGAACGAGCAGGCAGAACGGACCAAAAGACCACTCAGGAGATAGACTAGGGTCCGGTACGGTAGGTCATGCGCATAAATGCAGCATGACGTAGTGGGGGGGGGTCGGAAGGGTATAAAGCACACGGGTGGTGTACGCTCAGCAATTCAGTGAAAGCTATTCCACGGTGTACATCGGTTTGAACGACGTCGAGTTGCTGCCACCGTGTGATATGGCCAACAGGCAATCCAGTAGACGACATCTGGATGACTTTACCCGAGGTCGCGTCATTGGGAAGTTGTAAGAAGGTCGAAGTGTGACTAGTGTGGCCAAGGAGTTCGGGACCGCTCACAGCATCGTTTCACGAGATTGGAGAGCATTTCAAATGACAGGAACAGCTGTCCGAGAGTTTAGCAGTGGTCATCCACGAGCAACCACGGCGGCGGACGACCGGTATATAGTCCTTCAGGCGAGAAGAGACAGACGGCAGACAGCGGGAGAAATCGCAAGGCACATGCAACAGACAACTGGACGTCCGTTATCGCGTTTTACCGTGGCCATGAGGCTGCACAAAGGTGGTCAATTTGCACGACGACCAGTACGGTGTGTGCCATTAACGCCTGCTCATCGGAGACGGCGGTTTCTTTGGTGCCACGAACACAAGAACTCGACACATTAGCAATGGGGTCAAGTTCTCTTTACGGATGAGAGCTGATTTAGTCTGACGAGCGATTCTGGACTTATACATATATCTGAAGAGAGCAGGGAACATGCAATCACACCTCCAACATCATCGAAAGGGACCGGTTTGGAGGTGGTGGGGTTCTCGTTTGGGGCGGTATCATGCTTTGTAGCCGTACGGACCTCCACATCTTCCGAGGAGGTTCAGTCACTGGTGTCCGCTATTGTACCGAGGTTCTCCTGCCTCACGTGCGTCTGTTTAGAGGTGTCGTGGGTCCTGAGTTCCTCTTCATGGACGACAACGCTACACCTCACCGTACAGTGGCTGTCGCAGAGCTGTTGGAGAGTGAAGATACTCAACGCATGGATTGGCCCGCAGGGTCGGCGGACCTAAATCCAATCGAACACGGGTGGAACCTTCTCGGAAGACACTTGGCAGCACGTCACTAGCCGCCAGCAACGATTCCGCAGCTGTGATTGGCGCTACAAGAGGAATGGGCCGAGATGCCTCAACAGCTCCTTGACAACCTCGTCCTCAGCATGGACAGACGTTGTAAATCCTACAACGCAGTCAGGGGTGATCATATCCCCTACTAAAGACTGGATTGTTCTTGGCAACCACCTGTCATATGGACGTTTCTGTATTCTGTCCAGTTGTACTCGAAGCTACATTTTCAATAAAGTGCCTTTGCATCCTTTGGATTCCTTGTTTGGACGGTTTTGCTCACTTGTCCCATATTCTTGCATCTTGGGTATCTTATGGTATGATTTGAGTCGATGTGGAGAACTTCTTCCCGAAGTTACATTCGAAAAACCGTCTCGTCCTTAATTTTTGCATGCCTGTGTATATAAGCTTAAACGTGGGCACCGTGCATTGGAAGCAGCTCGCAAATATTAATACTGCGTTTGGAGAAGGCACCGTTACTGACAAAACATTGGTTTGATGAATTGTGGTTCGGCGATATGAGCTTCGAAAAGGAACCACGCGGTAGACCAGAGGTAACTATTGATGATACCGAGTTGGAGTCACCTGCTGCTTTCTTCCAAAATGATACCCTTATTCTAACATCGTATCGAACTCTGCCACGATGTCAGCTCGCACTCGTAATTATTTTAATATTTCTATTTTCTGTTAGGGTCTCTAGACTAGTTCTCCTTCTTCTGTTTTTGGTACGTTACATACTGCCAGCTTACAGACCCAGGTAGCTATGTGTGAAACTTCCTTGGGTGGAATTCCTACGAGATAGAGTTTTCTTCTTAAATTGAATTGAAGATTTGTGGTGGTGACAAGTGAATTACTATCTTTGAATGTATTTGTGATTCAGCAATGTTTTCTCAGAGTGATCTGCTGTTTTGCGATATACGAGATGTATTACAACTGTGTGGAAAAGGTTGTGCATCTAAATGAAGTTTCAAGTTCTTAGTACGAATAAAGATAACTTTTCTCTTATGTCATTTTTCTCAGACTCACGATCGATTACTTTTAGGTACTGTCAATGTTATTGCTATCTTTAGCATTGAACTGTATCTTCAGAATTCAAGTGACTTTTAAACAACAATAAACACAACAGAAAACAACTCAAAAGACTATAAATGCTCTAAGGCTAAGAAAATTTAGCATTACGCAGACCAGAGAAAGGTGTACATTGTTCTCAAGACCTTCCCGTAAAGGCTGAGATCCATCTACATAGTACATACTGTTCAATAAAATAGAAAATGATTTTCATTTAAAAGAATCATATTCCCTAATGTACTGGGTGGCCGCCAAGTTGGCGCAGTGATCTAAGCGATGGCTTCTGATCATTCGTCCGAGATGGGTCTCGGTTCGTATCCCGGCGAGGCATGGATGTTGTGCATGTCTTACTATTCTGGCTCCTCCCTTCCTTGGAACCAGTGGCCCTAAATTAGGAACGGGCGACTGCTTACAACCCTTGAGTTGCTACGGTGGTCGTTAAACCTCTAAAGCAAAAAAAAAATATATATATATTGGGTTGAAAGAAAGTAATGTCCGATGACGAGGTACCCGGAGTCGAAGTCCCAGTCATGTCGCACATTGGCCACTGAGATTTCGCAGCACAACGTCATCACACTAGCAGGTGGATGGCTTAAGTCAGTGGCAGTTAGTCGTCAGAAGGCGAAGAGTGTAAGCGCCAGCCAACATGGAAGTGGACAAGGAGCACATCCGTTATTACATGTTGTATGATTTTCGTCGCGGTAGTACCCACGCAAGTGCTGTAAGCAACATTACCAGTGTGCACCCAATGCCATATCACATCGTCAGTGCCGCTGTTGATCCGAACGGTTTTGAGTGGGAAATTTTGCTCTGTCAGACGGTCCCAAAGCCGAAAGACCCGCAATAGTGGATATGGCCAGGCTGAAAACCTTAATGGAGACCGACTCACGTGTGATCACGTGAAATTTCGCCGAACAGCTAGAGACTACCTACACGAGAATTATCTCGCACCTGCGTCAACTTGGGAAGGCACACAAGAGGGTAATTCGGGTATCCCATCAACTCACAGTTGAGTAGAAAGAAAATCATATGAGTTTCCCTGCTTGCACGTGACAAAGTTGAACCGTGCTTGGACCGTATTGCGACTGGTGACGAGAAATGGGTCCTGCATGACAATGTCAGCGCCCGGAAACAGTGGTTGGACTCAAAACAGAAGCCCATTCCGACCCCGAAAGCCGGCATACATTCACGTAAGGTCCTCTGTCTATTTGGTCGGATATGCGGGTGTCGTGTTTTTTGAGATGCTGCAGGACAGCACCACTACAACCAACCATAGATGTGTACTGCCGTCAGCTCGACAATCTGCACGCATCACTCACGTCGGAACGACCATCACTACTGGACTGCAAGGGCATCCTCCTACAGCAGGATGGAGCGACACCTCACGCAGCACAGGTAACTTGTCACGAGATTAGGGAACTGGGCTGGAAGCTGCTGCCGCACCCATCCTGTTTTCTGGACATTGACCCAAGCAACTACCATATTTTCCGGTAACGTTTCTTGTACGGACAGCGGTTCACCAACCGGGACGATACCAAACGCGCACTTCTTTGCGTCCCAGCTGTCACATTTCTACAGGGACGGTATCCAACAGCTGCGCAGACGACAAGAGCAGGTCGTGGCAAACGATGGCGACTACATTTTAGGCTGATTTGTACTTGCATATGATAATTAGCACTTTTGTTGTTGCCTTTCATTTGCACACATTACTTTCTTTCCAACGGTTCAGAATCGCCTCAATATGAATATTAAATCTTAGAATGTTTTTAAGTCAGAAAATGACCCTTCACGGCAGAAGAGACATTGCGATGAACGAAACATAATTTTTTCTTCTTAGTAAAATTTCGTCCTATCACCCCCCCCTTTTTTTATCTGTATACTTTTGATTTTTCTGAACTGAAAATCATTTTTACCTAAAGTGCATCAGGTATGTGATCCGCGAGATATGGGATTTCAAATTTTCCCTTCATATGGTCCGATGGCCAAAATGTTACCTACCAGTCATGTACAGTAGTACCCCGTTTATACGTTTCTCACTTACAAGCTTTTCTCTTTTATACGCAAGATGTTGTCAGTCCAAAATGTGCCCTTAATCTTAACCCTCTAAGCGGCCCATGTACCAGAACCAAATTCCGCCGAAAGTTTCATGATGTCCCCAAAGAAAAATTTTCATATAGCGGCCGAGGTTTACGAAATCTATGGCAAAAAAATTCCTTTCACCCTCTCATATACGCAGTACAGGCCATAAACCTGTCATTTATGTTAAATTTATAGTTCATTCCCTTCTAGTTTTTTATCCTGTGCTCCATGACCCAATTAATGATTCGGAAGTGCTAGTATAGTACCCTAAACGTGAACATCCTGGCACTGGGTAGAAACAAGTGACTTAAACCTCTTCTCTTCTCTTTCTTTCTCTCTCTCTCTCTCTCTCTGTCCGGTCTGATGTTCGTCGGCACTATTTTAGCCATTTTATGAAATAATCAGTCAGAAAGGAGTACTGTCGATTATCCTTATAAACGAAAACCTTGGAAAACAATGCTGCTAGAGGAAAGCAACTCTTTCTGATGCGCAGGTTCACTAGTTCCAGTCACGTTTAGTCCACGTCTTAGACGTTGGAGCAGATTTCAGGCTATTTTGCTAACCCCGTGTTAATTCGTTCCAGCCGGTTAAAGGGTTAAATTTTATCAGTTACACCTAAATCAAATTAGCTTTCTTCTAATTTACATGTTAAACTTTAGTGGTGACATGAGTCAGAAATCCAAACGATACGAATTCCGTTTCACAAACTCTCCTCCTACCCTCAAGAATTTAGTTCTTCATTTTCCGATCTCTCATCTCAATTTCACTCTCCCTATTTCCTGTCATCTATCTAATCTACGACTATGTGGAATGCGGAGCTCCTGAGCTACCATTTGCCATCTCACTTGACACCCGCAGTGGGCACCTGTTCTTGATTGACGCTGTCATATTGGACTCTTCTGTTGGGTCCTCCATTTGCATTCGCTTTCGTGCAGTGGCGTTATGTTTTTACGAGCTCGTAAAATCTTGTCTTCAAAAGAGAAAATAGAGATTTTGAAGGAAGTTGAGAAAAATCACACGCTGACGGAAATGGCTTTAGCCACAAAATTAAAATTTGCAGTTTCGTCTCTTAGGACATACGTAAAGAGACCGAGGGCAATGCCATGTATTTAGCTTCAACTGCATCGAAAAATATTCGCTTTCAACCTGGAAAGTTTGCGGAAGTAAAAGACACTGTTCAATTCTTCGAGTAGTGTCGTGTCTGTAATATTCCCACAAGTGGTCCGAGGCTTATTGAGACGGTCAAGAAAATCGCAAAAATACAGTAGAAAGAGAAATGCGTAGTACCTAGTATAATAACACTAGCGGCTACGCCATACCTTGCAATAAAATAATATGTTGCTATCTAGGGACTGAAACTTGCCCTAATATACGTTGCAATAAAATAACATGTTGCCATCTAGGGACTGAAACCTGCCCTAAGATACGTTGCAATAAAATAACATGTTGCCATCTAGGGACTGAAACTTGCCCTAATATACGTTGCAATAAAATAATGTGTTGTCATCTAGGGACTGAAACTTGCGCTAATATACAGTACCTTGCAATAAAACAATGTGTTGCTATCTAAGGACTGAAACTTGCCCTAATATACGTTTCAATAAAATAATGTGTTGCCATCTAGGGACTAAAACTTGCCCTAATATACGTTGCAATAAAATAATAAGTTGCCATCTAGGGACTGAAACTTGCCCTAATATACGTTGCAATAAAATAATGTGTTGTCATCTAGGGACTGAAACTTGCCCTAATATACGTTGCAATAAAATAATGTGTTGCCATCTAGGAACTGAAACGTGCCCTAATATACGTTGCAATAAAATAATGTGTTGCCAGGACTGAAACTTGCCCTAATATACAGTACCTTGCAATAAAACAATGTGCTGCCATCTAGCGACTGAAACGTCGTCTATTTTGTTTGATACGGTAAATTTTATTTGGTTCCTCGAAAACCGTATAAGGAGTTCCACTGTAGTTACAAGATTTATTCATGAAGAAATTTCAACCGGTTTTTTCAAAGAAAGCAGTGTTATGAAAATGGCTGAAATCAAGATAAAATTTGCTACCTGTACCTCACAAGGAAGAGTACGCACTTTTTGCAGACTTGATCCGGATTCAGCAAGACATGTACTGAACTGCTTTGAACTATTTCTTTCCACATCGTCAAGAACATTTTGCTCAAACTGAAAGACAAGCTTTCTAGCACATTAAAGAAATAAGAAAGAACCATTTTTATCTTAACAGTTTGGATCGTAGCCAAAGACTCATATCGCAGATTCTATTCATTCGTATAATTTACTTATGAGAGTTTTTGTTCATTTCACACACTTGTTTAAATATCGCTTTTCTACCATTTTACCTTTTGAAATGAATTAAGTTGAGGTTGTAAAATTAAAATTAGCTCTCTTCTTTCATTTTAAAATTATATTTCTGTAACCAGTAGGGACTTCGATTTTGTCTTATTAGGAAAAGGAATCCTCCTCTGCCTGATCCTCCACTGAAAATCAAACTGCACAGCTTTCTTATCAAGAAAGAAATATTTCATATCAAACAGCAAACTTCTTATATGAAATACCAATTACTTCTTTCACGGTACGAGATCTTAAAATTTACAACTGTTGAACCCGTTCTTATCCTACTTCTTTTAACCACAATAGATTTTTATTTTTAATCACTGCTTCTGCACAACTTTAAAAAAGAATCCGCCAGTGTTTTATTCTCTGCAATATAAAATTTTGTTTCTTCCATACGTCCTTCACAGAAGATGGTTTTTGTTATCATTCTAATTTTGTTTTACAATGGAATTACGAAGATACACACATCGGACTCGTGATTTATTTTACGTTTTTTTTTAATATGAATTCCTCGAAAATGATTCAAAGGCGTACCAGAAGCGTAAGCTAACTACGTATCGTCAACAAGTTTATTTTTCTTGAAAACACAGAGAGAATTCGATACGTTCAAGAGGACAAGAAAGAATACGTTATGTTTAAGAGACAAGAAGTAAAAGCCATACAATATAAGAAAAATTTTCCATGTTGTGAATCAAGTAAGCTCAAAGGAAAGTTTAGAAATTGATATACGCAGTCGTATCAGAATAATATGACCACCCTCGGAATCGCAGTATACCCGCCAAGGCACTCCACAGAATGCACGCGACAAGGTCGACCACATGGAGACATGCGCCGCCGGCCAGGACAGATGAGCGATAGTGCGTTACGCGAGCACAATGGGCAGAGGTAATGATTTGATGGATGCCCAAAAGGTATGATCAACGGCTATCATGCTAAGAGTGGAAGAATCTCAGAAACAGCAGACTTCGTGGGCTGTTCGTGAGGTGCTGTAGTAAGGGTGTACCAAGAATGGACCACTGGCATACCGAGTACCTCCTGACGTCATAACTGTGGAGCCCCAAAGGCCATCGACCCCTGAGAAGAACGTTGCTTTTAGTCGTAAAGAGCAGTCGACGTGCAACAGTGCAGCAATTGACCACACAAATGAACGCTAGGGCACCTAGGTACGTGTCTCCGATACCACTAGAGCGAACCCTGTTACGCATAGGTCTCCGGAGTCTACACTGCATTAAGGCGCCCATGTTAATCCAGGTCCATCGGCAACGGCCGCCCCGGTGGCGCAGTGGTCTAAGGCGCTGGCCTCTGATCATTCGTCCGTAAGGGGTCCGGGTTCGAATCCCGGTGAGGCATGGATGTTGTGTTTGTCTTACGGCACTGGCTCTCTCCCTTCCCTGGAACCAGTGACCCTAAATTAGGGACGGGCGACTGCTTATAGCCCATTGAGTTGCTCACGGTGGTCGTTAAACCTCCAATAAAAAAAAATAAAAAAAATCGGCAACGACGCCTGCAGTTCGCATGGGAGTACTGTCATTGGACAGTGGAAGAGTGAGAAAAGATTGCTATTACCGACGAATCGAGGTTTCTACTCCACAGAGGTGACTGGTGGTGGCGGATACGGCGTCAGATATATGACAACTAACACCCGGACATGCTTATCGCTCAAGTACAGGATGGCTGTGGCAGTGTGCATGTATGGGGGATGTTTTTCAGGTATGATCTGGGACAGCTGGATGGGTTCCTGAACGCCAATGGCTACATGTCCATCTTCGCTGACCACATGCATCCATTCATATTGGGCGTTTACTCTGGTAGTGATGGTGTCTACCAACAACACAATGCGCCCTGCCATGTCGCTAAGAGGGTGCGTGACTGTTTATACGAACACGACAGCGATATCTCCCTTCTGCATTGGCCGGCGGAATCGCCCTACCTCAATGCCATAGATCACTTGTCGGGCTATTTGGATCGACAGGTTTGACGTGCCGATGCCCAACCCCGTCATATCCAGGACCTGCGTGCTCTGCTGCTGTCCGAATGGGTACGTGTGCCTCGGGCTACCTTCCAGGGTCTCATTGCGTCCAGGCGACGCAGTCTCGCCACTTTCTTCTGGGACAAGGGTGGTGTTTCCCATTATTAGGAAGGTGGTAATGTTATTCTGAAACGACCGCGTAAGGCGAGAAGAAAGAAAGCCACAGTACCAGACTCACGTTCTTGTGTATTTACGAGGTTCAATAAACATTACATACATACTCGGTAGCTTCCTGATTCCTCAACTTGTCGCTTTTGAGAAGAATGAGATCTCGTAGATTTCTTTTTTTTATTGAAGGTTTAACTACCGTCCTAAGCAACTGAGCAGGCTATAAACAGTCGTCCACCCCTAATTAAGAGCCACAAACTTCAGGGAAGGGAAAGAGCCAGTGCCGTAAGACAAATAAAACATCCATGCCTTACCGCGATTCAAACCCTGACCCAACTCGGAAGAATAGTCATAAGCCAGCGCTTCGACAACTGCGCCACCGTGGCGGCTCTCGTCGACTTCCATTCAAATTCTGAATATATAGTGTTCTATGAAAAAGGTATGCTAGCTGACTCCGTTGCTGAGTACTCAGAAGCGCCGGATTTTCGCTAACGATGTAATCATGGTTAGAGTACTGGATGAAGCATAAGTGGTGTGTTTGTCCTGAGGCGCTGGTTCTGTCCCTTCATTGAAACCAGTGGCCCTAAATAAGGCACGTGCGACTTCTCACAGCCTTTTTTTTGGAGGTTTAATGACCACCGTGAGCAACTCAATGGGCTATAAGCAGTCGCCCGTCCCTAATTTAGGGTCACTGGTTCCAGGGAAGAGAAAGAGCTAGTGCCGTAAGACAAACACAACATCTATGCCTTATCGGGATTTGAACCGGGACCTCTTTCGGACGAATTATCAGAGGCCATCGCTTAGACCACTGCGCCACCGGGCGGCTCTTACAGCCTCAGATGGTCGTGATGATCATTAAACCCAAAAAAAAAAAAAAAAAAAAAAAAAAACATTTTTCCACCCGTTACATACAAATGATGGAGTAATCAGAAAGAACAGCGCGTGTTTCACAAGATAATACTTATATTTGTGTGCTTTTGATGGAGCACGACTACCTACTGAGCTACTAGACACAATCATCAATAGCATGAAGCGTTGCTGTGTGGCCTGTACTCCTGTGAAAGGAGAACCACACTTCCCATTGAGGTACTTGGGCTATTTCTTTTTGGCACCTTATCTTTCATCACTTGCTTCTGTTGTGAAAACACAAATTTCCCCAAGGCGAAAATCGAACCTGCATCCTTCTACTCCGGAGCCGAATGCCATCCCAATTGAGCTACACCGACAAGTGCTTATCACTGCTACTTGCCATCTTGACATGTTTATCACCTCGTTTGTGCGTCACACATATATCCCAAGGAAGTTGGAACAAGGTATCTGGAGATACCCTTGTTAATGGAGCAGTACCACTTTGCGGGAAGTATGTAACCGCGGGCGACAGCCTTCAAAGTGTGGGAAAGCTGATGGTTTTTAAGGCTATTGCAATGCATTTTGTGTTGGCCGAATCGCCTTCTTTCGTCACAAATGTTCCCAATTTTGCATCGTAACTTGCTGCCGATGTGTGAGAAAATGATGAATTAATAAAATTTTTAATTGCTCTGAGATTCCTTCGCATTTTTATTTTAAATACACGAACGTTAGTACGAATTCTGAATAAAACAACGTTAAAGCTAAAAATGTCACTTGTGCAGAAGTATAGTTCACTCCGGTTTGATATTAACACAATTTCTGAAACCAAAATCTACGCAATTCCAAAATAAACACATTTGAAATTACATAGGTATCATGTAAACAACGTCAAATTCCCATACCTTGCGGCTTCACGGTTAAGAAACTCAGAGCGTATCCAGAAGTATTATTCTAATCTCTTTGTTATATTCCCACTTGAGAAAGACGAGGGCAGGAAGTAGCAGGTTTCGATAATACAGACCATTTGTGAAGTAACTCTCTGTAGAAGATGGAATTGCCGCCCCGGTGGCGCAGTGGTCTAAGGCGTTGGCCTCTGATCATTCGTCCGTAAGGGGTCCGGGTTCGAATCCCGGTCAGGCATGGGGGTTGTGTTTGTCTTACGGCACTGGCTCTCTCCCTTCCCTGGAACCAGTGACCCTAAATTAGGGACGGGCGACTGCTTACAGCCCATTGAGTTGCTCACGGTGGTCGTTAAAATTCCAATAAAAAAAAAAAGAAAAAAAGATGGAATTCTCACTAATGTCAGACGATGTGAGGAGGAAGCATCACACGTTCCTCGAAGCGTTGAAGGAATTTTCATTAATTCCAGACGATGTGTGGAACGAACATCACACATTTTTTGTGAAGAACCTACTGGCCAGTTGATCCGTTTTTATGTTCGGGAGAAAATGTGAAAACACAAATTGTCTGTGGCCCGACTAGAACCCGTATCGTTCTGCTCCGGAGACGAATGCTTTCCAAAATAAGTTACACCGACGACGTTTTTCGCTTTTCGCAGAAGCCTTGACGTCTTGACATGTGCGTCACCTATACAGTGCAACATACTACATTGCTGTAGTAAGACACACTGTATCTGGTCATGTTTCTCGGAATGAATAATTTTTTATGAAATGTTTGGATCTTTCTCTAACGTACGACATGTTACAGGTTTTTCCTGACATTTCATTGTGTATTTTGTGAGCTACTGCGATTTTCCTGGGGGTTTTGTTTCTTAATTTATAGAAACCATTGTATCTTATGTAACCGGTGTATTTCGCAGAATAGCACTACTTCCTGGAGTTGCAAACGTTTCGGACAAAATGAAGGTGACAAACGAACTGAAACAATAGATGTTGGTGGAATATACATCGAAATTTCCAAGCTTTCGCACATCAATCACGTGCCTTTTTCAAGGAGGGTAGACAGTAAACTGCAAATTGAATAATAGAACGCTTCAACAATTCGAACGAGGTGACTTGACTGGACAATAAATGAACAGATGCCATCATTCAAAGTCCAGTGGCGTCATGTTCGTTTAGCATACGGAATCATGGAAGGCGAAGTAATTCCTCATTCAAAGAAACGGACATGAGGCCTCGGGTCTTTGTATGAACAATTACTTCGCATCTGTTCGTTAATTGTCAAGTCGCCCCGTTCATATTGTTGAAGCGTTATATTATTCAGTTTGCTGTCTACCCTTCTTGAAAAAGCCATCTGGTTGATGTGCGAAAGCTTGAAAACTGATTTATATTCTACTCCAAGAAATTCGGATTACTAGTATAGTTATACTATTTTAAGGGCAATTGGTGTACAATTCCTTGTTATTTATTAGATGTTGGTGGTGTTATGAACGGGGACATAATTCAAAATAACTCTGTGATTCTGCTTTGCATTAACAATATCTTTACTGGTGAGGAAATAATCACAAGTTGACTGTGAGTGAAGTTTTTTGACTTCAGGTGCCTCCAACGCAATTCATAAAGAAAATGATCTGAAACTCTTGAGTTCAATTCTCCCAAATATAATCCAGAGATCATCATCAAAAGTTTTTGAGTTCAGGATCACCCAAATGGGAACGGAAGACCTAACGCTTTTCAGTTCTGGGTCTTCCAAAGTAATCTGAAGACCACCATCTAAATATTTTAAATATTTTGAGCTCAGGGCCCTCCAACGAAAATTGAAGATTATCTTCTGAAGTTTTAGTAATATTGACCGCCTTACCACGTAATCTGAAGAACGTCGTCTAAAAGTTTTGAGTTCCAGGGCTTGCGACTTAATACGACGATCATAAAAAAATTTGAATTTTGGGCCCTTCAAACGTTAAACTAAGAAGTTCGCCTAAAGTTCCTGAGTTCGTTTTCCCTAACGTAATCCAGAGATCATCATCTAAATTTTTGGGCTCAGGGCCCTCTAATGTAATCCGAAGATGATCTGAATTCTTCGAGTTCCCAGTCTTCCAAATTAATAATTTACGGATCATCTACCTATTTTGAGCTCAGAGCACTCCAACGTAATTCGAAGATCATCATCTAAAGTTTTCCAAATTTTTGCCTTCTAACGCAATCCGAAGAAGGTCATCTAAAGATTTTGAGTTCCGGGGGCTTTCGTCTAAATACAGTGTTCCCACGGTCCTTGAAAGTCCTTAAAAACCCTTGAATTTAATTTTCCTTTTCAAAGGCCCTTGAAAGTCTTGAATTTTGTAAGAGCTCTTGAAAAGTACTTGATTTTTCTTTCCTGTTGACTAAATTTCAGAATAACCGTGCTTCGTTGAAGAGAAGTTATTGCCTTTGTATTGTTGAACGTTCACTTGGAATCAGTAGCAGCTGTCACATTTCTGGTTTTTATGCGATTGCGATTCTGAACTACGATAAGGGAATGTGAGGGGGTGTAAGTGAAAGGAACTAGCATTTCAAACAAGGTTTGCGATCTGCTGAATGCTTGTAGCCGAGAAATCCAGTCTAAAAATCTAGGTTGTCCTTCGGTGGTCTGTCCTGTCAATATGTCCACGTGATTGCCATTTCAGAGATTTTACTCTGATCATGATATATTCCATATATACAATATATCATCATCATTGTCAACCATTATCAATCCACTGCTGGACGAAGGTCTCCCCAAGTTTCCTCCACAACGGTCTGTCTTGTGCCAGTCTCCTCCATGTCACTCCGGCATACTTTCGAATTTCATCCACCCATCTTCCATGTGGTCTTCTTCTGGGTCTTTTCCTGTCCCTTGGAATCCAATCTAAAATTTCGGCTGTCCATCGATGGTCTGTTCTTCTGGCACTATGTCCAGCCCATTGCCATTTCAGAGATTTAACTCTGATCATGATGTCTTCCACTCTTGTCATTTTTCGGATCCACGTGTTCCTCTTCTTATCTCTCCTGGTTACACCAAGCATGCACCTCTCCATGCCTCTTTGAGTTGTCTGCAGCCTTTGTATGTCTCTTTTAGCTAAGGTCCACGTCTCTGCACCATACGTAAGCACTGGAAGGATGCATTGATCAAACACTTTTCTTTTAAGACATAATGGCATATTGCTCTTGAAAATTATGCTGTTTCTTCCAAAAGCTCTCCAGGCAAGTTTTGTACGCCGATTAATTTCTTCACCAATGTGACCCTCACTTGATATCTGCTGTCCAAGATAAACGTACGTGTCTGTTATCTCCAGCTTTTCTCCATCAATCGATAAATCTTCATTTCTTGTAAAAGCATTGTACATCACTTTTGTCTTCTGAAAGTTCATTTTTAATCCCACTTCTTTACTCTTGTCAGCAAGTTCCTAGATCATACTCTGTAGCTCTGATGGGGTAGTTTCAAAAATGACTATGTCATCAGCAAAACGAAGGTGGGTTAGATAATCTCCATTAATCTTTATCCCTTTGTTTTCCCAGTTCAGTGATTGAAAGACATTTTCCAATGTGGCATTAAAGAGCTTCGGAGATATGGTGTCACCTTGTCTCACTCCCTTTTCCAATTTTTATGTGTGTTGTATTTTCAAACAGCCGAATCTTTGCACTTGCATTTTCATAGATGTTATTAATAATACTAATGTATGCATCTTCAATACCGCAGGATTTCAGAGCCATTGCAAGTGCTGATGGTTTCACCGAATCAAAGGCTTTTTCATAATCGATAAAAGCCATGCACAATGGAAGTTCATATTCCCTCGCTCTTTCAATTAGTTCTCTCAGTACGTGGATATGATCTATTGTGCTGTAGCCACTCCTGAATCCAGCTTGTTCTCTCGGTTGAGCCATATCCAGTGTCACCTTCAAGCGGTGTGAAAGAACTTTATTGAAGATTTTATAAACCACTGATAGGAGGCTGATAGGTCTGTAGTTCCTGAGATCCTCAATGTCACCTTTTTAATGTAGCTAGATCATTGTAGCGTTGTTCCAATCCTCAGGAATTTTCCCTTCATTAAGGCATCGAGTGAAAATTTGGGCGAGTACTGTTTCGATTTCTCCACTTGCTTCTTGTATGATGTCTACAGTAATTCCATCTTCTCCTGGAGCTTTTCCCCGCTTCATGTTCTTGATTGCATGTGCAACTTCTGCTGGAAGGACTGGAAGAACTCTGGTACTGGTACCTTTCATGATGTCTGGAGTACATGTATCATCCCTTTCATATAATTTGGAGTAGAAATCTTTCACTCTTGTCAAAATTTCGCCTCTATTTTCTTGTTACAGAACCATCTTCTTTTCTCAGTGCCATAATCTGTTTTTTCCCCTTACTGAGATGTCCCTTTGCTATCTTTAGGCTTTGGTTGTTTTCAATTGCTTTCCTTACTAGTTCACAGTTGAATTTCCTTACGTCTTCAGTGATACTTTTTCGTACTGTCTTGCATAGCTCTATATATTCCACTTTGGAAGTCACATCTTCTTTAGTTGTCCTCATCACTCTTCTTTTTTTGCATCAACATTTTGGTTTTTCCTGATAATTTGTTCACATGCAATTTGTTCTTAGACCCAGCTATTTTTGTTGCTGTTTCCATAAGAGCCTTGGTCAGTTTTCTGTTAACTTCAGAGATGTCCACTTCTTCCGACGTTAGACCTTCTAGAGAAGAGAATCTGATCCTTAGTTTCAATTTGAAAGCATTATGATATTTTTTAAGATTGGTCATGTCAATACACTTTGTTTGTCTTATGAGTTTGCCACACTCGAGTTTAGCGTTGAGGTGCATCTTACATCGTGCCATCCTATGGTAACTACCTGTGTTGAACTTGTTTAGCACACCGCAGTCTTCCATGACAAATTTCTTGTTACACATAATAAAATCAATTTCACCTGTCAATCCATTGGGATGCCTCCATGTCAGTTTCCTTTGCGGCTATTTCTTGAAAAAGGAGTTCATGATGAAAAACCCTTCTGCCTCTGCAAACTCTACGAGAGTATTTCCCCGCTGGTTAACAAATTATCAGAAAAAACTGAAATTCGGATGCAAAAAAGAAGAGAGATGAGGGCAACTATAGGAGATGTGACTTCTAAAGTGGAATATATAGAGCTATGCAAGAAGGTACGAAAAAGTATCACTGAAGATGTAAAGAAATTCAACTGTGAACTAGTGAAGAAAGCAATTGAAAACAACCAAAGCCTGAAGATAGCAAAGTGATCTCAGTAAGGGAAGAAAACAGATTATGGCTCTGAGAAAAGAAGATGGTTCTGTAACAAGAAATATAGGTGAAATTTTGACAATATATCGAAGTAAATTTCTCCGTCATTTCTGTCCACGCCAGGATTCGAACCCGGGCCCCATCATTCCGGAATACGTCGCTCTACCAATTGAGCTACGCGGACGTTTATTCTGATTTCTATCTGGCTTTACGTCGTGTGCGTCCTGCTGGCAGGTACGTCACATCTCCCCCCCCCAAAGGAAGGCCGGGGGCATGGCCCACGGGTCCGCTGTGACCATGAATCGTTGCAGGCAGCCATCCACTGTAGAACGTGCACTTGAGAACTCCCAGTCAATCTGGTGTGTGGAATGCAACGTCACACACATTTATTTTTCGAAGCGCTGGAGAAGGGATTCTCGGATTTTTCCTATCTCGCGGTGTGGAAATAACATCACACCATTGCGAGATTTTGAACGGTCGGGTCATCCGGATAGTTCGGGCGCCATTATAACGAAGTAAATTTCTCCGTCATTTCTGTCCACGCCAGGATTCGAACCCATGTCCCCTCATTCCGGAATAAGTCGCTCTACCAATTGAGCTACGCGGACGTTTATTCTGATTGCTATCTGGCTTTATGTCGTGTGCGTCCTGCTGTCAGGTACGTCACAACAAGAGTGAAATATTTCTACTCAAAACTGTATGAAAGGGATGATACATGTACTCCAGACATTACGAAAGGTACCAGTACCAGAGTTCTACCAGTCCTCCCAGCAGAAGTTGCACATGCAATCAAGAAGATGAAACGGGAGAAAGCCCCAGAGAAAGATGGAATTACCGTAGACATCATACAAGAAGCAAGTGGAGAAACTGAAACAGTACTCGCCCAAGTTTTCACTCGATGCCTTAATGAAGAGAGGATTCCTGAGGATTGGAACAATGCTACAATGATCCTGCTACATAAAAAAGGTGACATTGAGGATATCAGGAACACTACAGACCTATCCAGCCTCCTATCAGTGGTTTATAAAATCTTCACTAAAGTTCTTTCACACCACTTGAAGGTAACACTGGACTTGGTCAACCGAGAGAACAAGCTGGATTCAGGAGTGGCTACAGCACAATAGATCATATCCACGTACTGAGAGAACTAATTGAAAGAGCGAGGGAATATGAACTTCCATTGTGCATGGCTTTTATCGATTATGAAAAAACCTTTGATTCGGT
This sequence comes from Macrothele yani, assembly GCA_039090855.1. Taxonomy (NCBI): domain Eukaryota; kingdom Metazoa; phylum Arthropoda; class Arachnida; order Araneae; family Macrothelidae; genus Macrothele; species Macrothele yani. The sequence goes on from CM077025.1 coordinate 135,377,808, forward strand.
GAAACCATCAGCACTTGCAATGGCTCTGAAATCCTGCGGTATTGAAGATGCATACATTAATATTATTAATAACATCTATGAAAATGCAAGTGCAAAGATTCGGCTGTTTGAAAATACAACACACATAAAAATTGGGAAAAGGAGTGAGACAAGGTGACACCATATCTCCGAAGCTCTTTAATGCCACATTGGAAAATGTCTTTCAATCACTGAACTGGGAAAACAAAGGGATAAAGATTAATGGAGATTATCTAACCCACCTTCGTTTTGCTGATGACATAGTCATTTTTGAAACTACCCCATCAGAGCTACAGAGTATGATACAGGAACTTGCTGACAAGAGTAAAGAAGTGGGATTAAAAATGAACTTTCAGAAGACAAAAGTGATGTACAATGCTTTTACAAGAAATGAAGATTTATCGATTGATGGAGAAAAGCTGGAGATAACAGACACGTACGTTTATCTTGGACAGCAGATATCAAGTGAGGGTCACATTGGTGAAGAAATTAATCGGCGTACAAAACTTGCCTGGAGAGCTTTTAGAAGAAACAGCATAATTTTCAAGAGCAATATGCCATTATGTCTTAAAAGAAAAGTGTTTGATTAATGCATCCTTCCAGTGCTTACGTATGGTGCAGAGACGTGGACCTTAGCTAAAAGAGACATACAAAGGCTGCAGACAACTCAAAGAAGCATGGAGAGGTGCATGCTTGGTGTAACCAGGAGAGATAAGAAGAGGAACACGTGGATCCGAAAAATGACAAGAGTGGAGGACATCATGATCAGAGTTAAATCCCTGAAATGGCAATGGGCTGGACATACTGCCAGAAGAACAGACCATCGATGGACAGCCGAAATTTTAGATTGGATTCCAAGGGACAGGAAAAGACCCAGAAGAAGACCACATGGAAGATGGGTGGATGAAATTCGAAAGTATGCAGGAGTGACATGGAAGAGACTGGCACAAGACAGACCGTTGTGGAGGAAACTTGGGGAGACCTTCGTCCAGCAGTGGATTGATAATGGTTGACAATGATGATGATGATGATATATATATATATATATATATATATATATATATATATATATATATATATATATATATATATATATATATATATTTATTTATTTATTTATTTATCTATAGCTCTGTACAAGAGATCTTGTGGAACAATAATACATCATCCTGTGTCCCTATGTTTAGATGTAACTATAATTTTAATGGAACGTTTTGACTGTTTGTTTCAACTTATTTTAGTGTTTCATGAGAGTTCTTATTGGGCATGAATATAGTCTTGAAAATTTGTTATGAGTCCTTGAAAATTCCTTGATTTTTTTGGTGGAAAAAGAGTGGGAACTATGTAATACGAAGATCATCTAAAGACTTTGAAGTCAGTACCAAGCAAAGTTATCCGAAGAAGTTAATCTAAATTCTGAGAGACCATTAGATTTTAGAAATCAATTTTGATACATCATTACTGAGAAAGCTTCTTCCACTTTTATATTGGAAGTCGAAAGTACTCACATCATTTTGACGATAAGACACAAGTTTGCATATGGCATGTTACATTTCGTCACTTCGCATGTAGCTATAAAACTTGCATCGGAAATAATTGTACCACACAAATCTCAAAATCTATGGCAACTCAAGGCGAAATGCATCGCAACATGTGCTATAGCTATTGAATTATACAGGGGTTGGACAGAATAATGTGAACACCTAGGAAAAGAATGTTTTACGTACCTAATAGGGTGTGGGACCACCTTTGGCATTCAAAACCACCTGAATCCTCCTTGGAATGGATGCATACAAATCCTAGATGGTGGTTAGAGGGATGTTACACCATTCTTCATGCAGAAACTGCTTCAGGTCCTCGAGAGACGAGGGACGAGGACAACGGAATCTTACTCTGTTTTTCAACACAGAGCACAGTGGTTAGATGATGTTTAAGTCTGGTGATTTGGGAGGCCAAGTAAGGTGTTCGTGCTCATGCTCCTCAAACCCTGATTGGGCATTCTAAGCTCTGTGATTTGGGGCGTTATCTTATTCATAGATGGCATCCCCTGCAGGAAACCATGCTAAAGCCATTAGATGGATTTGATCGGCCAAAATGGTTTCATACGCCCTGCCAGTCATCCGTCCTTTCAAGGTGATCAGGGGACTTGCTCAAAACCACGGTATGACCACCCAGAGCATGACAGAACGACCACCATGCTGCACAGTTGGGAGCAGACAGTCTGGGTTGTACGCTTCAGAAGGTGTTATCCACACGTAAACACGTCCTGCAGTGGGGAATATTGTGAATGTGGATTCATCCGACCACAGTACACGCTTCCCTACATCGGCAATTCTCTGGCACCACTGCCGTCGCCCATTCATCCGGGTCACCAGAAATTATGAAATAGAAGCTCTGCCATGAATATCTTATTTATGCAGTTCCCTGCGCACTGTTTTCGTCCATACTGGGGTCTGGAGATGCAGATTGAGCTCCGCACTAATTTTCGGCGCCGTGGTCTTCTTATTACGGGTAACAATCTTCTTTAATGCTCTCCTGTCTCTATCAGTCAGGGTCGTTGTTCGGCAGCTTTTGTGTTTCGCAGACGAGGTTTTGCCACTAACACGGTATGCTGTCATGACGTCAGACACAATAGCTCTCGATACATCTACTACCCTAGCGACTGTTGTCACAGAATCACCAACTAGCCGACCACCAACAATTAGCCCTCTTTCGAAGTCCGTTAGGTCGCTCATTTCGTCGTCATCCTGAAATAAATTTTGCAACAAGACACTTTAAATGCACTTAAACAGGACTGTGAGATACTAAGCAAAGCTACTGCAATCAAAAGGTGGTGGATACCTTTGAATATTGCGACGTATGGAGCTGCATTAAAAGTCACGTCTCTGAGTGTGGTGTTCACATATATCTGTTCAGCCCCTGTATATAGCACATTCCCGACTGTAGAAAAATATCATTTGCGTTACTTGTTATGCAGTCTAGAACTTCTTGTTCTAAAGATCTGCCCAGCTCTACACAATATGTAATTAAAATCTGTTACTGTTATTCTCCGTGACTCTTCAATAAATGCTTTTCAGGCGTTTCTGAATACCGCAAACCTTTTCTTATCAGCTGTTCACAGTTCTATGACAGCTTCCCGAGCTTCTCTATCAGATACCATTTCGAAACATGTTTTCAGCCTCCCCAGTTAGTAGGTACGCTCGTGAATTAGTAACTTCCGATGACCTCAGGCTGCTCATTAGGGATATGCAAATCGGAATCTTCCCAACGTCATTAGATTGATGACCCAACTGATACAGGAGTTTGAATACAAAGTCGTTTGGGACACAATGTGACGCCCCGGTAGCGCAGTGGTCTAAGCGATGGCCTCTAATCATTCTTCCGAACGGGGTCCGGGTTCGAATCTCGGTGGGGCATGGATATTGTGTTTGTCTTACGGCACTGGTTCTCTCTCCCTTCCCTGGAACCAGTGACCCTAAATTAGGGACGGGCGACTGCTTATAGCCCATTGAGTTGCTCACGGTGGTCGTTAAACCTCTAATCCAAAAAAAAAAAAAAAAAACTAAAACGTTTTCTAAAATTCACGAGCCACTTTTCTTGATTTCTTTCATGAATCAACGAAGCATCTTGATGCAACCTTTTGCTTCAAATGACGAAAAAATACCTGAATTTCACGGATTTTCTCGTACGCCAGGAAAATTCTGAATTTTCAGAAACCTTTCGGCGATTTCTTTCTTATATTGACGACAAATTGTCGCTTTTACGGTGTGTTAACGGAAAATTCTGAATTCTCACGAACCATTTCGCAATTCTTTCTTATATTAACGCACAAACTCCATTCTCGCTTTTATGTCAGAAAATTTCCGGGAGCTAATAGGAAGTGATTCGCGGGAATACATGAGGTTTCATAAATGGAATACGGGATTACACCATATAATACAAATTTTGAATATGACAATCCGTTTTTTCGGTGTAATTATGGTTATATTCAAATTAATCGGAAACTTGAGACTTCGGTCGTTTTGGGTGGTGTAGTGGTTTAGCATACCCGGGTGCTATCTAGAGACGCGGGTTCGATACCCGTCGGGGACGCAAGGCCCGACGTAGGTCAGTCAAGGCCCTGTGCACATCCTATGTCTGGGGCCCCCTCGATTAAAATTTTCAGTCAACAGTTGAAAAGAATATTTGCTGGTAATTTTTTTTCTTGCAAGCAGTTTTTCTAGTAATAATACATTAAAACACATCCCACATGTTAGTAAACTTTATAGCCAATGTGGCTTGTAATAGACGAGCAAGAGACAAATGCGGCACCCGAAAGATCTTGTGCTTTTAATGTTTTTATCGTATTTTAACATCATCTTTAGCATCAAAGTAATATTGCTTTTAAATCGTACAAAGACGACTTTTTTAGTATCTTGATTTGAATACTGCTTTTGCAACAATTCAGCTGATTCCATTACATCCCTTAGGTCATTCTTGAACACAAACCCAAATCTAGAGTCCAGTTCCTCATATGACTTCTTTTTGGTTTGCAACTGCGAAACAAGATTGTCACATATTACGTAAACCGTTTGAGTGATGAAGGAATCTCGATGATTAAAAACAGCATCTGGAGTTGATGAATCATCTACACTGCTGGCCACCCAAAATGCAACACCAAGGAGGACACGAGATAGCAAAGCCAGATTTACTGGACACATAACAACATATACAAAGATGAAACGATTGAGCTTACATGCCCGTGCGACTTGCGGAACACGCAGGCATCAATAGTTCGTGTTGCCCCCATGACTGGCAAAAACGGCCGCTACACGCCGCGGCATTGAACGAAAGAGGCTTTGGATGTGGGCTTGCGGTATGTCTGTCCAGGCTGCTTCCACACGTTGTCACAGTTCATCAGGCGTAGCCGCAGGTGGTGCTTGCCGGGCCACTCAGTTGTTGTGACACCTGGTGGGCCGTGAAGAATTGTTGCACGATGCGTGCCACGTGCGGGCGCGCATTGTCCTGTTGAAACGTGGTCGCTGGCAGGTCCTGCAGGTAAGAGAGGACTACAGGCTCCAAAACGTCGGAGATGTAGCGGTGGCTGTTGAGCGTACCAGCGATGCGTACCAGAGGGGTGCGGGTGTCATATCCAATTGCGCCCCAAACCATAACGCCAGGCGACGGACCGGTATGGCGATGCATAATGCAGGCGTCATACAGTCTTTCGCAGCGGTGCCGCCACACGCGGATCCGACCATCGTGGTGTTGCAGACAGAAGCGGGATTCGTCGGAGAGAAGACAATGTCGTGCCATTCCATAGTCCAGGTACGGCGTTCAACGGCCCACTGCCACCGCACTCGCCGGTGGTGTAACGTCAGTGGTAATCGGAGCAATGGGCGCTGTGCGACAAGTCTCCGTTCCTGCAGATGACGTCGAACTGTACGTCCTGACAGGTTGTTGCGCAACACATTCTAATTCCTGCGCTAACGTTCGTGATGTGGCGGTGCGACCCGTCAATGCCCGCCGCACAACATGCCGGTCCTCTCGTTAGGTGGTGTGTCGCGGTTGCGGCAAACGCTCACGTCGGTCAGTCCGTCCCTCATGCACCCACCGAATCCATACTCGCCTCACTGTTTCTGGATGTCGTCCAACACGGGCGACGATGTCTCGGTACGATAAACCGCTGTCGCGATAAGCCACTATTCGTCCTCTGTCGAACTCCGAAACGTGCTGGAATGACTGCCGTATTCTGCGACGAGGCATCAAGAAGCTTCCCACGCACAGGGCCGGCAGCACAACCCACTTCCACTACTTACACCCCGCCTTTTGTGCACCCTTCTTATAGTGCTTCTCGGTGGCGTGCCGGGCGCGCATGATTTGCATGTCCTCTCGCGGGCGACGCCTGATGCGAATTTCAGGCCAATGGGATGCTCCCTCCTTGGTGTTGTATTTTGGGTGGCCAGCAGTGTAGAAGTCGGCTCTTTGGTATTTTCTTCTTTCTTGAGGATTCATAATCCATTTCTCTCCCTAGTAACTGGTTGGATTCTTTTTTGAACAGTCCGAATTTTTTTCTCACAAAATTCAGAATGAAGTCAATAATTGACTCACGTAATGGTAGAACTAATGACAAATTGCCCGTGGAAGTTTGCAGAGGCTCACTTCGTTGATTCGGTGCAATATTGTCCCAGATAATCATTAACGAAGCAGTCTCTTTTTCATTAATTTAGCATGAAGGGACTTAAAATATATTTGTATTTTGGAGGGTGCTTGGAGGAACTCCCAAATTCTGAGGCCCTGTGCACGCACGTGCACCGCATGCACGTGCAGAAATCAAGCCCTGCGAGGACGACGAAATTTTTTGATATTACCTGATTTACCATCCTTGTCATATTTACGTCAAAAACGGATTGTTATCTTCAAAACTTGAGGTTTAATTAACTGTTTAATTTCAATCGTCTGTCGAAGGATCGGATTCTGAAGTTCTGTAGCGAGATCAGACATCGAGGATAGCATATCTTATGAAATTTTAGTTATTGTGGTACCGGGTACTCCCTCTCCTTTCCCGCAATTTAAGCACCAACTACTGTATATTCTGTTACCATAAGAAACTGAGTACTTAAATTATTGTACAGGTGGTTGCATGATGTCCATGTACCCTATGGAACCCTTAAAGACAAAAGCTATTATAGCTACCAAGGGTACATTTTATGTTTCTGAGTTTTATGAAATAATACTATAAAGCAGTACATGTTGCCAATTCTTAAAGATAATTGAAAGTCAATGGAGGTTTAATAAAGTCTCAAGTTCCAAAGTATTCTGATGTTTCAAAAAATCATGGTGAAAAAAATAATTCGTTATCAGTTCTCCTACAGAAAAAATAAAATTATAAAACAAGATCCAATAAAAAACAAAACAAACGATTAAAATTCACTCCCATTAATGACAAAAAACAAACAAAACAGGTAAGCTCAGTTCTATTTGAGCCGTCAGTTTGGAACGTAGGACTACGACTTGTAGATCGGAGAGTTGAAATCAGCTAGTCGAATATGATTTCAAAGCGTTTGTTTAATTTGCTATAGTCAACACAGGTTTATGATATAAAAAGTAGTTACATAATTTTTTCAAATAATGCTGTTACATTGCGAACACAAAGTAGATCGATACACGAATTGCCCTACGTGATGCTCTGTTTTCTTACATTTGACATCACTTGCTCTTGCCTCTCGTTTTGATTTTCTTCTCTTTTGCTTGCGTTCATTCTGCGAATTTCGCGGCATTCATTGTCGAAAATGTTAACCCATAAAAAATGTACTCAAAAGAAAATGTTAACCCATTAAAAAATTTTAATCGAAAGCCATTTTCAAAAATTTTAGTTTAAACCACTGCGATATTTTCTTTATGTATTTGAATAGATTTCGTCGTGAGCTTTAAAACGATACCACGCACAGTCGTGTTGAGCTCACGGTTGCCGAAATAGACTGAGTCAAACGTGGCGGCACCCCCAGAAATATTACATCATCTCCCCCGCGCACAGGGAGCGAGGGGAGCGTCGCGCCCACGATGTATTGCGCAGCACGCGAATTGGACTCCATGCTGTTTACAAATATTCTAACTCATTCGTCCGAGTTGAGTCCGGGTACGAATCCCGATGAGGCATGGTTGTTTTGTTTGTCTTACGGCACTGGCTCTCTCCCTTCACTGGAACCAGTGGCCCTAAATTAGGGACTGCCGACCACTTATAGCCCATTGAGTTACTCACAGTGGTCGTTAAACTTAAAAAAAAAAAAAAAAGATTAGTGTGCGGCACGTGTTTTTGCCGCTATAAGGATTTCAATTGGGACCTACTCTTGTCACAGGCGGTTGGCCGTAAGTCGCCCCACACTATCCGCGGAGTTAGACCTAGTCCTACGTCAAAAAAAAAAAAAATCTACATCGATCAATTGGAGTTGTTTCTTTAACGTACCTGTGATTTCTGAGTATTTGTGGCTCAGTGGTTAAGACGTGCGGTTTCTATTGAGCCAACCTAAACGACCTCGAATCGAATCCGACCAGGGAAAGGATTATCTGGTATAATGGGAGAAAGTTTTAGGGTCTTCGATTTTGTGAAAGTTCTGTATAAATACAGAAAAACCATCAGCGGACTTTTCTGAAATAAACTGAATTACTGACTACGGAAAATCTGTGAAAATACGAAAGTTAAAAAAAAAACCGGAAACGTTTAAAAATTGGAAATTTTTTTAGTAGACGAACACTTAACGGAAATATTGCTGCACGATATTTTCAGAAATTTTCCGTGAATTCACACCATTTATTTTTTACAGTGCAGATTCAAGTGAAATTGACGCCCCTTGGAAACGTGGTCTCACTTGGAGCTGCGTTGTTATTAGGGTTCTTTGGACAAGGAAAACGCAGGCACCGGATTTCCAATCCAACTGCAAGACGTCTATGGCTTTCCAGTCATAATCGCTCGAAGCATGTCAAAACGACATTCAAAATTCTACAAGGCGTTGGGAGATGAGAAACGCAGTGACCGGTCTTTTTTTTTTTTTTTTTTTTTTGATTGGAGGTTTAACGACCACCGTTAGCAACTCAATGGGCTATAAGCAGTCGGCTGTCCCTAATTTAGGGCCACTGGTACCAGGGAAAGGAGAAAGGCAGTGCCGTAACAGAAACACAACATACATGCCTCAACGGGATTCGAACCTGGACCCCTTTCGGACGAATGTTCCGAAGCCATCGCTTAGACCACTGCGCCACCGGGGCAGCTGACAGGCCTTTAACATAAACTATATATACAGAGGATGTTCACACATTTTTAGAACGATTTTCCAGCAATAAAGTTAATGTTTAAAATAAAATTCTTTCTTTTTTAAATGTTCTGTTTAATAGCCCTTTCTCTGAACTATGAACCTACATCTATATTTCCAAGAAAACAGAGCATTTCTTAAAATTTGTAGTGGTATTTTCTTGCTCTCCTCTTCCGCTGCTTTTCGTAGTCCAATGATTGTTTTGGGTCTGCTTCTAGAAAGAGCTCTCTTTAACAGTCTGAAGGAACAATAATTCATTGGTGACACAACAGGGGACTTTGAAGGAATATGAGCAAAAGGTATAGATCAGATCAGACCATATGTAGAGGATTTTAGGAAGGGAGTGTTTGACCCCAGGTCTTAAGCAACCCTTAGAAATAGGAAGGTAGGAGATTTGGGTAGAGCGCCCGATAGGAAAGTGACATGGAAGCGAGGTAGAAAGGGGGAGAAAGACGTCCTTATTTATCATCGGGGGGCCAGTACCCGGGGTCCGACGGCTTAACGTGCCCATCCGACGCACGGCGAATGTTTAGTGGTTCGAGTGTTCGTACCTTTCTGGGATCGAACCTGAGGTCTTCTCCGTGGAAGTCACGATACAAGAAAAGGTATAGACTTGATACCAGTCTCTTTTTTTCAAGAAATAGAGTGGTAGATTTGAATGTATGACCGGCAGCCTTATTCTGATGGAAGTCTACTCTTTTAAAGATCTGTGGGTAAAGGAATTTTATTTCTTCTTTCAATACAGGAGTTAAAACATTATTACCATTCTTTTCAACTTTTCTTAAATTTAATTTCCCATTGTATGAGAAACGAGCAATATTCATAAATCCTTTACTGAAAGTTTCTTTGGATTCTTAGAACCAAGTTTGTAAGTCTTTTTCTGTTCTTTTGCGATAGAAAATCGAACTATTGTTTCACAGCCGTTCAGATAGATCCATGCTTCATCAATAATCACAATACATTTCCACCTGTCACCGGCTAAGTGAGTTTTATACTAAGTCTCCACCGTGTTCTGTGCTCAGCCACGTGCCTAGAAAAAGGGCGGTGAACATTCTGTTTTTTGTCTTTTTTTTTCAGATTCAAATCTTTTAGTACCTTGTTTACAGTTGGTACAGAGATCTTTAACGACTTAGCGATTGCTCTTTGGGTCGGCGGATTTTATTTACTTTAGATTAAGCAGAGACCTTTTTTTGAAATTGCCGTAAAAGTACGTACCATCTTTGGATATTCGTTTGGTATTCTTTTCCTAATAAAAGTAATGCTTGATAATTTCCCCCTCTATTATTAATAACATTGCTTATTTTAGCATGTAGAAATGCTAATTCCATAATTTCCACACCGTTTTTTTAATTAGAGAATACGAATATTTCTCTTCGTGAAGAGCAAAAACATAAGCTCCTATCCACAGCATTTTTACGTGCGCCATTTTCGTCGCAGACGATATTTAACTGCAGCAGATGTTTCTTTCGTATTTACATTACACGCCGTTGCCAGTTTCAATTGTTTGAACTTGTTTTATTTTCAATGATTTCTTATCAGAAACGTTCTAGAAATGTGTGAACATCCAGTCACTGGTGTAGTCCTGACAGCGCGCGCTCTGCCTCACGAAACGACAGTAAATATTTAGTTTCTAAATTTGCATTATGTAACATTAAATTGTTATGTGTCTATGTAAACAAAACCTAACATAGTACAATGACTCCTTTCCTGTATAACAACAAGATATTAATTATTTTATTGGGAGACCGCACAGCATTCGGGTTGTTAACACAGAGCGCAAAATAATAAAGAAAAAATAACAGAATTGGTATTACACAGTGTAGACGCTAATCACATAGTGTACTCTACACTATGTGATTCGCACCTCCGTCTACCACGTGCACTTTTTTGCGGTCTTGCTTGTGCTAGATTCAAAGTTAGCCGCCTGTCTTCATGTTGAAATCTTGCGTTTTACACGCCGCGGCGAGCAAGAGGAGGAGAGGGAAGTTTGGAAGCTCTTTGACAGGGTGAGTGGCTTTTCTTTCTTTGTATGAGTGATTCAATCATTTCTTCTTAAATTTCATCTTCCTTGAGATTTATAAGCAGCTGAGGCATCTATTAGTCATTGTTATACGTTTACTGTGTGTAACTAGTTATACACTGAGTGGCCACTTTATTATGACCACCTGGCAGTTTTAAGCAAAGAAGCTATGGCTGCACGCTGTTGCCGCCAGAGGGCGAGGCTAGTATAAAAAGGGGAAAGCTTAGTGCTTGCGACAGTAGTAAAGGTAATTTTTGGGTGACGAGATGAGTAAAAATTGCGATTTGACGGATTTTCAACGTGGGATGATTGTAGGAGCTCGAAGCCATGGAGCGAGTATCACCGAAACCGCCGCATTCGTGAAATGTTCCAGAGCAGCTGTTGTTAAAGTGTTTAAAGACTGGACTGTCAGCCAAAGAAACTGGGTCTCTACGTGCAACGTGTGGTCGTCATCGACTACTGACTGCTCGGGCGGAACGGAGAGTGTCCAGACTGGTAACAGACAACAGAAGGGCAACAGTGCAGTAAATTACAGACCATCTTAATCAAGAATCCCTTCAAATGATCTCTGCACGCACTGTTCGCCGTACACTGCATCGGATGGGATATGGCAGCCGAAGGCCTGTTCGAACACCTTTGCTGTCTGCAGTTAACAAGAGAAAACGTCTCCGATTCGCACAGGAGCACAAGGATTGGACAGTCGATAATTGGAAACAAATTATGTGGTCCGATGAATCAAGTTTGCAGTTACACAATGCCGATGACCGAGTGAGAATTTGGCGGAAACAGCACGAAAGCATGGACCCTAAATGCATTGCTACAACCCTTCAAGCTGGTGGAGGCAACGTTATGGTTTGGGGAATATTTTCCTGGCATGCTTTGGGCCCTTTAATTCGTGTTGATCAACGTCTGACTGGCACATCACATCTAAACATCGTTGCGGACCAAGTGCATCCTGTCATGTGGATAGTTTATCCCAATGGCGATGGCTACTTTCAACAAGATAATGGGCCCTGCCATAGTGCTAGTATTGTACAGGATTGGTTTCAGGAACATGCCGGGGAGTTTACTTTGCTTAGGTAGCCCCCACAATCTCCAGATCTCTACCCCATTGAGAATTTGTGGGATGAAGTTAAAAGAGCCATCAAACAGCTGGATCCACAACCGTGCAATCTCACACTCCTGGAAATTGTTATTCATCAAGCATGGTCTCAGATTCCACAAACCACCTATCAACATCTCGTGGAGTCCATGACACGAAGATGCGACGCAGTATTAAAGGCAAAAGGTGGCCCAACGAAGTACTGAGGGGGTGGTCATAATAAACTAATAAACATCATGTTAACAACTATGTCACCATATTGTGTAGCTTAACGTATTTACTACTAGTATTTTATGTCATTGTGATGCAGTTTGTAAAGTTGTAAAGCACCCCGGTAATATTTATTTTACGACTTCTCCACTGCACATCCTCTGTAGCAACGTGACATGTGTGAAGTCGCTGGTTCAAGAAGACATACGAGTGTCTTTGGGTCAGATTGCAACAAATGTTTCTTTCGGTACCGCTGACGACGACTATCAAACAGGTTTGGTCCCCATATTTTTTTCAAATCCATCTACACCTGTTCCATACCCCAATACACCGGCAGACCTCCGTAATGTATTGCCTGTAATATGGGGAAAGCTGCCCCAGACACTCATGAATAATGGCACGTCAAGTACACCTCGTAGATGTCAAGACGTTCTTTGACACAGAGATGGTGTTGCAGGCAGGTTGCCGAAATCCAGAGGTACGGCTATTCTCCGAGTTTATCTTTTTGCCTATATTGCAGTGCTACTTTTTTGTGTGTTAAAATTACGCAATAAATTGTTTTTGTAAGCGCACTCTACAGAGACGTAACTAGAGCGGAGGCAGACAAGGCTACCATTCCGGGAGCAGCTCAAGAGAGAGAGCGCGAAAACCACTACTTGCAATACAATTACAATTGGAACTGAAACTGTTTTACTAGTTTCTGATACACAAAAAGTTTGAATTTATTTCACAAAATGATCGGGAAATACTGGTTAATCATTTTCAGAAATTAAAGTGGAGTTCTATAGACCTTTCAACAAAAGAAGAACCGCTGCTTTTGTCGACAACAATGGAGCCAGCGACTTTTTTCTTAATTGGATTGATAAGGATGTCGTTTTTTTAGTTGGGTGGATGGGATGAAGATGCCGTTAACATTATTGAAGATCCTTTTGGGGCTATTCGACCAGTACTGTGACTGCGAGACATCACTCACTACCAGCTGTATTTGGCCCGTTTGATGTGGTGGTTCCGAAAGTTCGAATTCCAGAACATTTGTGAAAGTCTGTACAAAAAGTCAGTCACAGTTTTACTGTGACTACGGCATAGTGATAACCTTGGGTTATGACGTTAATTTTATTTTATCTTGTAGTGTATGCTGATGGGGCGCAACATTTTGTTGTTTTGCGCCGGGCGCAGAAATGCCTAGTTACGCTACTGGCACTCTACATCATTTGTGTTACGTACACTGTTAAAAATTTTGTGATAGGTTGGCAATAGCTGCACCACTTTCTGAGAAAAGATACACCATTGTGTGGTGCAAACAAATCCCAACGACATGGTGGCTGTACACCAGCTGCACCACTTTCTGAGAAAAGATACACCATTCTGTGGTGCAAACAAATCCCAACGACATGTTGGTTGTACACCAGCTGCACCACTTTCTGAGAAAAGATACACCATTCTGTGGTGCAAACAAATCCCAACGACATGGCGGTTCTACACCAGCTGCCCCACTTTCTGATAAAACATGCACTATTGTGTGGTGCAAACAATTCCCAACGACATGGTGGTTCTACACCAGCTGCACCACTTTCTGAGAAAAGAGACACCATTGTGTGGTGCAAACAAATCCCAACGGAACGGTGGTTGTACACCAGCTGCACTACTTTCTGAGAAAAGATACACCATTCTGTGGTGCAAACAAATCCCAACGGAATGGTGGTTCTACACCAGCTGCACCACTTTCTGAGAAAAGATACACCATTGTGTGGTGCAAACAAATCCTAACGACATGGTGGTTGTACACCAGCTGCACCACTTTCTGAGAAAATATACGCCATTCTGTGGTGCAAACAAAACCCAATAACATGGTGCAACTTTGCACTACGGTATGATATGAGGTTGCAGTACATTTCGGTGGAAGATCGCATCAAGTTGTTGGTTATATTTGCACCACATAATGGATAATGGTGTATCTTTTCACAGAAATTGGTGCAGCTGATGTAGCACCACGTTTTGGTGCAACCTACCACGAATGTTTAACAGTGTAGCCTGACTGATGTTATTTCAATGCGTGTCACTTGAGTCAGATACATACATCCTTCATTTCATTCAATATCCCTAATTTTTTTGTTGCTATTGTATGTACGTACGTACTTGTCATACAGAAAGGGAATCGAAGCGAGAAAGTATTTCTTTAACTGGATGTAGCAACGGAAAAACTTCTACAAATAAAAATATATAACTACGCCTTCTAGTGACAAAACTACGAAAGTGTGGAAATGTTTTGCAAAATGTTCATCATAGATGCAAAAGATAAAAAAATCTAATTGGGCTTTTAGAAGCAGGCATGGAGAAACAGAATATGTATGTACGCCGTTTCTGGGAAAATATTCACTCGCGAAGTACAAAATGTGAGGAAAATGGCACGCGTAGTCAAGGCCAAAGAACGAAAGAATATGTTTTTCTTAAATTGGATTTCTTGAAGCAAAGATTTAGAGTGATTTAAGTAAACATGTGCAGTTATACTCCCTAGTGGCAATGCTGTACATCGAAAGGGAGAACGATGGATCCCTTTATCGACAAAAGGTTTTTTTATAAGTGCAGAAATTGGTGTCGATGATCAGAAGAATAGATATCGCATATCAAAAGACGCGCTAACAAAAGACGGACATTTTTTTTACTGACGTAGTAGTTTAGTGACGGTGCTTTCGAAATAACGCCCACTATGTAGGTTATATAGGGTGTCAACTTTACACGAAGATAAAGCTCTGTCTTACTTAAGCACTTCAAAGTGAATTACGCAGTTATTGTGGCTGAACGAACAAACCGCGTGTATCCCAACCTCAAGGAGATCGTCCTTCACAATTTTAAGACAGAATTTTTTCTTATATTTCAGGGAAACAGGATGTAGTGATTCTTTACCAGCGTATATTACGAACCTACATCATCCTAAAGTCATCAATTTTGAGCTGTCATTGACACCTGCTATCCAAACATTTGTACGGACAAAAATTCCAAGCGTTTGCAGAGACAGAAGACATTTATCTGGGTCACATTTTCGTGGAAATATCTTCCTTTCCACCCGACCTTTTAGTGCCTTCGTAAATATACTCCATTTCAGCAGATTGCTTTTTTGTTTCAGTTTTTTCTACCACATCAACAACAACAAAAGCAGTTTTCAAAAGCGATCATTTCGTCCTTGAAAATCTACACTTGGCGTGAACACCTTTTTTTTTAAGGAGCGAAAATATATAGAGTGCTTTTTTCTTAAAAAGTACCATATCGAATTTTTGTTTCTGGTTTTGAAAGAAACCTGTTCGGTGGCTTCGTACAGGAAATTATGCCAATTATATTACTCTCAAGTAAAAAAACCCAGGCAAATTTACAGTTCGGAAAGGAACCGATCAACTTTTTTAAAAAAGTTTTTAGCATCTTTTCGATACAAACTTCAAATAAATGCGAACATTTCCCAAGTTTCATTACGTTTGAGAGTAACACATTTTGCTAAATCACAAGAAGTTTCACTTCACTGCAGTCACTGAATTAGAAAATTTGTTGAGGTATTTCCAGTTCCTTCTTACTAAAATTTTGAATGCCTCTCGATGTCATTACTGTGAAGCCCTAAAAGGCCATCGACCATAGAGAAGAACGTCGCCTCCGTCGAAAGGTAACGGGTAATCGACGCGCAACAATCCAGCAATCGACCACGCAAATGAACACAGCGGCACTCAGGTACGTGTCCCCGACAATAGTAGAGCAAACCCTGTTAGGCATGTGTCCGCGGAATTGACGCTGCTTTAACCCTTTAACGACCATAAATCCCAAAACGCCCATACATACAAACATCCATAGCCACACAAAACACCTAGAGTGAGACAGATTTCCTGCCTATACCTGTTTTTCAAATTTGAACGACTTATGAGGAATCAGCAGGAGTCACCCTCGGTCACTATTGTTATTAAACAAACAAAGAAGTGAACCAACAGACAATTTTGGGCGTTATGGTATTTAGAGTGATACAAGATTTTGGGGTCATGGTCGTTAAAGGGTTAAGGCGCCCATGGCTGCCCCGGTGGCGCAGTGGTCTAAGCGATGGCTTCTGATCATTCTTCAGAAAGAGGTCCAGGTTCGCATCCCGGCGAGGCACAGATGTTGTGTTTGTCTTATAGCACTGGCTTTCTCCCTTCCCTAGAACTAGTGACCCTAAATTAAGGACGGGCGACTTCTTACAGCCCATTGAGTTGCTCACGGTGGTCGTTAAACCTCCAATAAAAAAAAGAATAATAAGGCGCCCATGTTAACTCATGTCCATCGGCAACGACGCCTGCAGTTCGCACGGGACTCCGTCATTGGAAAAGTGGAAGAGTGGAAAAAGGTTGCCTTCTGCGACGAATCGAGGTTTCTACTCCACAGAAGTTATGGGCGGTAGTGGATACGGCGTCAGACACACGAGAGCCAACAGCCGGACAAGCCTGTAGGTCAAGTACAGGCCGGCGGTGGCAGTGTACATGTCTGGGGGATGTTTCCCTGGGGTGACCTGGAACCGCTGGTACCACTGGATGGGTCCCTGAATGCAAATGGCTACCTGTCCATCCGCGCTGACTACACGCATCCTTTCACGTTGGACGTTTACTCTGGTGGTGATGGTGTCTACCAACAGGACAATGCGCAGTGCCGCTAAGGGGATGCGTGACTGGTTGCAAGGACACGACAGCGATGTCTCCATTTTCCCTTGCCCGGCGAAATCGCCCCACCTCAATCCCATAGGAGACTGTTTGGATCGACATGTTCGACGTGCCGACTTGCAACCACGTCATCTCCGGGAAATCCGTGTTCTGCTGCAGTCTGAATGGGCACGTGTGCCTGAGGCAACCTCCCAAGGCCCCACTGCCACTGCGTCCATGTCACGCCGTCTCGCCGCTGTCTTCCGGGCCAAGAGTGGTTATTATTCCCATTATTAGGTAGGTGGTCATATTGTTCTGATACGACTGTGTGTATAAGGTTCAACTATGGGCTTCGAATTAAGTCGTGAGCACATGGCACAATATGATATTCAAGCTTACTAAAACCCAGGTTTCAAAATAACATTCCATTAACGAAATTCAGGAAAAGTCAGTTCTGGGTTTTGAAATCAGAGACTGTAGTTCATTCCACATGCATAAGGTTCAAATCCAGATGTTTCAATCCAGTCGTCAGTGCATGCCACAATACGATAACAAGACTACGTAAACTTAGGTTTCCAAAACCAAAGACTCTGACAGAAACACATTCTATCAATGAAATTCAGGGGTACGTAGAACTGGGTTTTAAACCAGGGACAGCAATTCATTCCACTTATATAAGGTTAAAATCTAGGTGTTCGAGTCCAGTTGTTATTATATACCGTAATACGATAATCAAGACTGCTCAAACCCAGATTTCCCAAATCAGTGTTTCTAATCCATTCCATCCATGAAATGCAGGAGAAATCACATTTGAATTTACAAACCAGGGACTGCAATACATTCCAATTATATAAGGTTCAAACCTGAGTGTTCGAGTTCAGTTGTTAGTATATACCATAATATGATAATCAAGACTGCTCAAACCTAGATTTCACAAATCAGAGTTTCTAATCCATTCGATCCATGAAATGCAGGGGAGACCTCATCTGAGTTTGCAAACCAGGGACTTCAATTCATTCCACGCATACAAGAGTTCAAAGTCTGGATGCTCGAAACCATTATTCAGTACATGTCACAATGTGATAATCAAGACGGCTCAGTCCTAGATTTTTTTTTTTTTTTTTTTTTTTTTTTTTGATTGGAGGTTTAACGACCACCGTGAGCAACTCAATGGGCTATAAGCAGTCGCCCGTCCCTAATTTAGGGTCACTGGTTCCAGGGAAGGGAGAGAGCCAGTGCCGTAAGACAAACACAACATCCATGCCTCACCGGGATTCGAACCCGGACCCCTTACGGACGAACAATCAGAGGCCAGCGCCTTAGACCACTGCGCCACCGGGGCGGCCCTAGATTTTTAGAATTAGAGCATCGTTCATGAGAATCAGTAGGGTTCAAATCTGGGTTTATAAAAAAGGTAGTCTACAATTCACTCTACACATAACCTATTGCGCTCAGGTCCAAATATTCAAAACCAGTCTTCCGTGCAGACCATAGTATTAAGTTATGATTCAGACAGAGTTTTTCAAAACCAAAATTTTTTACACATTCGATCCAAGAAATTCAGGAAGGATCAAATTTCGGTTTTCAAACTAAGTACTTCAATCGATTGTGCAAGCATGATAATCTAGTGGGCTGAGCCAGCGAAAACTAGTCCTCAATTTATTCAGCACATGACGATCAAAGAGAGAATTCTCCCATACGGTTTATATCCTGCCTTCTATTTCTAACACATATTATTACTCATAAATGACTGGATTCCATACCAGCGTTGCCATGTTAGTCGGCGATTTGTCTGAGATGTAGCGTTTTGGCTAGCCATCCGATAAGGGGCAGGATTCGAGTCCAGTATGAGTCATGGGCAGTTTCTAGGGTCCCTGAAAAAAGTAACCATAAGAACTGGAAACCGTATATGCCCCTGAGAGTTTCTCACGGTGGTCATTAAACCACGAGAATAAAAGAGAAACAACATCTCTATTTTCTTTCACTCGTGGGAATCGGTAGGGTTCAGCTTTTTTCATTGCTTGACTCGTTCGTCTAATGAACACTGAAAAAGGAGGGCTTTTGCTTAATTTGTTACGTGAGTTTCTTTGCATCCCCCAAATCTTAGACTGGGTTTGAATTTCGACGACGATCTGGATACTTTATTCCAATTTATACAGCGGCTATGTTTCTTCTATGGAAAGAGCAAATGCATTAATGGAAATGAATTAGGGGGATTCGAGTGACTTCTAACCTTAGATTCTCAGTGACAGTAGCTAAAATATGTCAAAAACAGTGAAATGATTCCTTTAAAGGAGTATGAAACACTACAAATATCATCAGGCTTTCGAAACACGAAGATTCCAGCTTCCTTTCATTTAAAATATCAACCGCAAGAAGTGCTAACGTAGACAAAATGAACCGTGCTCATGTATAGAAGTTAATACACAACGAACTCAAATTTACAGATCATTAATGATGATAAACTCGGGTGAAAAGTACCACGTGACCAGGATAATTCAAATAAAAAAACAACAACTTAATTAGGCAGCTTTTATGTTTTTGAATGATGTTCAAACTATAAATTTCGTACCTGTTTGTCGCGAGACACCAGCTATAAACTAGTACTTTCTTTAATACTGACATAAATCAAGTTGTTCTTTTCGTGTAACACAACCACAGAAATTCGAATATTTTATCGTTCTGGAACGGAAATTGAACCCGCATCTCTCGATTTGCACTCAAGTATGCTAACCACTACACCACCCAGGACAATGAAATCCAAATAACTGAAGCATTAATCTGAAACGACAGACGTTTTGATTTCGCTGTACTAGTCGAAATAAACGTGTCTCATCTTTTCTCAGGAAGATAAAAGTTTCAAATTTCTGGGGTTATGTTACATGGAAAGAACAGCTTGATTTATGCCTGTATTAATTATTCCACGTGTTTCAACTTGATATATTACTTTCTTTGCTGTTAAGACACACTTTGGTGATTTAACAAAAGAGATTAGGTTGCTATTTCTCCTTTGCATAATATGTTCGTTATTACGGTTTTAAACACCAGAAATATTACGAAACGAGGAGCTCTCTAATTCAAGTAGAAAACGGAGATGATATACATTTCGAGACAAATCGAAACATAATCTCACACATCATGCCCATAATGTAATTAAGTAGCTCCACAAGTTGGTGAAACTCAAACATTTAAACACCATTCAGATGCATGTGAATGTATTGGTATGCGTGACACACATACACAAGTACCGATTCATCTGCATGGTCTTCCATTCACCATCTCAATATGATCAAATTCCGTCGCAAAGTCATATATATACAACATACATACACTGAAGACCCAATTTATTATGCACACCGCATCCATTAGAAAATATTCCCTACTGCGCCATAATAACGCGCCCAGCCGGACCCCTCAGCTGGCTACAAATACAGGTCAGATACATACCTCTGATACAACCGACTTAGAGACTCTGATTATGTTTCAGTTCGTCCGTGGGGAAACAGTCGATGAGAGGAAGAAGGGGTGCCTCATCTCCGCAACGGCAGATATTTTTTTTATTGGCGGTTTATCGACCACCGTGAGCAACTCAGTGAGCTATAAGCAGTCGCCCTTTCCTAATTTAAGGCCACTGCTTCAGTGCTGTAAGACGAACACAACGTCCATGACTCACCGTGATTCGAACCCGGACGTTTCTCGGACGAATAGTCACAAGCCAGCGCTTAGCCACCGGGAGACGTTGTGGAGACATCTGTGTCAAGACTACTGTTGACGCAGACAGGTACTGTTGACGTCAAGACTACTGTTGCAGGAATTGGATTTCAAAATTAATCGAGAAGATGGAAGAGATTTTGGGGAGCCGGTGTAAAAATTATTAATTTAAGGAATTTATAAACTTCACACTCCTCAAATACTCTATATTTTGTATTTTTTTTTTTCAGATTTTGTTACTTGGATTCGCGCCGAGGGAGGGTTCGTGATAGTATCCCCCCCTCCCTTCTCTCCGAGTCAAGGAAACTTCCAGCCAGCCTGCGTGTCGTATCGTTAGACCGTAGGGTAGCTCTTCTCATCCCCATCGCGGGCACCGACAGTATTGAATAAGGTGGAGTAGTTTTACAACGGGGACAAATGGCGGGCAGACGTTTTATTGGAGTCCGGGTGCCATTCGTCTTGAGAATGGCTACTTCAGGTCTGGAAAGAAGAATAGCGTTGCGCCAGACTCGGCGAAAAGCATAGCATTTTTATAGTGGTAGATTTACAACCAGGAGAGATTTCGCGGGCAGAAATTTCTTAGAAATCAGGAGTGGACGCAATTTTGGACGAGGCGAAGAGTTGGCAAATAAGAGTATTTTCGAGAAGCGCAGAGCAAACCATATAGGGAAATGTTAATTACTTGACCAATCTGTAATTTGGTGGGAGAATCCGTGGTAGAAAAATTTGCGTACGATTGGAAAATGAAAAAAAGATGAAAAATATATATATAGCACGGTGAAAAAGTTGAGGAAGGACCGGGGAGACAGAGATCGAGAAGCATTAACAAAAAAACAACTTTCACGAGGAGGTTCAATTTCCGGCCTCGCTCTTGCTTTTTTAAGATGGAAATTCTCCGGTGGTTTGTTTGATGGGAAATAAGGGATAGCATGTCGTGGCGATAGGAAGCTGCCCCCGAGGATCTGGTATTTGCCCCAAAAAAGTGATTTTCTTCCCACGTGTACATTTTGGACACTTAGTGACTATGGCATTGGAAAGATTCTCCATGAGGACCTGTTGTGCACCCCAGAAGTGAAACCTGCCTGAGGGAATGCTGGAACCGAAAGATGAACATTCTCCGCCAGCCCTTAACGAGGGATAGAAGGTAGGACATTCAATTCATTTAAACAAAGGTCTTCGCTCTTTCCACGTTCATAAGTGAGCCACGGAAAAATTCTCATTGGCTGCCACCGGGAGTCGAACCCAGGGTCTTCCAGTTACGCGCCGGATATGCTTCCGCTACACCACAGAAGGTAAGACATTTCCGACCATAACGGTTTCGCTCTTATTTATTTGTTTTGTGTGTTGAATCAAGAGCAGTTCTAAATAAGGGCACAGTAGAACATAAAAGCTGTGCTGGGAAATAAAGCCAGCTCTTAATTAATTGTGAGTAAGAAGAGTGGAAATAGCAATAATGGTTGTAGAAGGGTAAAGCAATTATTTGATCAGAGCAGGAAATTGTGTAGGCTAATGAATAATTTAAAATAACTTATGTTCGAAAATTTTCAGCTATATTAACTAAACATAAGTGATTAAAGTTAACTTAAGGAAGAATTTTGATTCAAAATGGGTCTTTAAGAATATATATATATATATAAATAAATATGAATGTATTTAAATATCACGCCTTTATCAGGCAAATAAACATATTTTATTGTCACGTTAATATGAGTCGGCTAAATTTCATTTAAGTGTCCATTTTTGTAAAGTAATGATGTTAACCATGATCGAGAGTTGAGTGTGTGAGTGAGTGCTTGGGAAGTGAATGATCAGGAAAAATATCCTGCAGTTAAATACCGAGTATTTTCAGATCACTGTAGCTATAAAATCAAAATTTCGAGTTAACCTAAGACAAATTTAAAAGCAAACTAGGCGATAACATTAAAAACATTGCGGCACTCAGCGGACCCCGATACACTGATCGTCGGCTGGGTGAAACACAACGTCCGTCCTCGAATAGCGAGCCTGTGTCTTCTCTATTACTGGGAAGACATAGTTTTTGAGATTCGAGTGACTACCCTTCTTATATTCATGATTATTGCCAGTGCACACACCAGAAGGCACTGAATCACGAGAATACTACATCATAACCGGCAAATCTGGCAACCTTGTGAGAGCATGCAGCCGTAAACGGGCAGTTGATATAAACGTTTCCGCATGGTAACGTCGGAACGTAAGGCAAAAGGGGTGAAGATAACGCCGGCATTCAACGAAGAGGAATCCACGAAGTTTTACCCAAAAACCATTTGACCTTCGATAAAATGACTGGGATCTAGTAGCCGACGTCCAAATCGAGTACAATTATTAACAACATGTCACTGGACTGTGAGGACGCAATGGGTGACGGAATATAGCCACTGTACCATGACAGACTGGGCACGGCTAGCTTGGTCCGACAAATTAAGTTTCCAATTACGACATGCACATTAGAGAGTTTGCATCTGCCATAGACTGCAAGAGACCATAGACCCTAGCTGCCAAGACTGGGTGTTACAAGACCGTGGAGGCTATGAATGTTTTCAAAACGTGCTTACGAGGGTCTCCTTGGGGTTATTTGTACCTTCTGAGACCACCACCACCTTGCGAAGTTATGTTATATTCGCCTGCCACACACACTCGTTCATGGATATCCATTTCTCAAAGCAGGATTCCTTCTTTAAACAACACAAATCCCACTCTCATCGCTGCGTTTGACAAAGAACTATGCAGAGGAGGATTCCAGTGAGTTCGCCACCCTCGAAATGACCTTCTCATTCTCCGGATATGAATTCGATTGAGCGTCTGTTGGGTGAAGTGGAGTGATACATTCTTGCCCGGATATTCACCACTGGCAACTCTCGGCGTTTTGCGAACGGCTGTCCAAGAATAATGAGCCGCAATACCATCCGAACCTTTCAAACACCTGTAAAATTCATGCCACCACGTGCTGTTGTGAGGGAGAAAAGTGTGCCCGCACGTAGGTGTGTAACAAATTGCTCTTTAAGTACATGGTTACTCAGAGCTTGATAAATACTCGTTACTGAGAATATAATACACAATAGTAGGCCCTTTTTCAACCATAATACAGCCAGCAAGAAGAATATTTTTCAAAAGCTACCAAGAACACAAGGAACGCCAATAATAATTAGTAACTGCTCAAAAAGTATTTCCCAGAGCAATAAAGCTTTGTATAATAGGGTAGCTTTTTCAGCTAAGAGTTTTATTGCAGCAATTTCAACTATGCCCTCAGCAGTTGTAACACGGTGAACGAAAGTATTCCCAGACTACGGAATTATTTTACAGTTCCTTGCTGCGCCAAGAGCCTTTCCTTTATCAAGGAGGGACAGGGGTAGGAGAGACGGCTACAAGACAAGATAGGTGGCGAACGTGGAAAGAGGAAGGCTCCCGAGATTGGGTGCATAACAGAAGTAAAGCAGCTGTAAATTAATTGCATAGCTAAGGCGATTCCAGGACAAATCGTAACAAGTATATTAAGCCTAATCTAATAATAAACAGTAGAGAAAGACATAGTGCGTTTACTGCGTTTTTAGTGATATTAAATTTGCAATACTAATCGACCCCAAAGAATTAGAGTAAAACACCGCTAACGATATGTATGCTATTTATTCCACCAGTTGTTTCACCATCATAAGAATTACTTATGGTTAGTGCATTTCATGGACGTAGGATATATTAAATGTGCATATTATTAACTGCACTCTTTGTCCTACAACCATCAAGGTAGATAAGTGGCAGAGAATTATACCCTCATGACCTTCAATCTCGTGAACAAGGCTATCAGCGTTCAACAATAGCTGGTTACACGCATTCACCCCATAAGAGATTCTCCTGACGGTAACGATTTTCAGTTTTACTCACTGTACTATAATGAGCACACCGATTGTCTGAATGCACGTGGGAACCATAAAAAGTTCTCTCCAACGGAAAAATCGATCATTTTTACGTACGATGTCGTTTCTCTTGATTATCAGTACCTGGTTTTCATTCAAAACGAATCCCCTCTGGTTTGTGATCCTGCTGTCTGACGACTAGAAATCACGCGATACCTCTGTCATGAGGAACCATTACAATTCCGAATCAAGGAAGGGATTGATGTGTTTAAGCATTCGTCTTTTTCATTCCGTGTAGATTTTTTCAATCAGAGTTCACTGCTCGTAACATCAGATTACCTTTCCCATTTTATTACTAAACACTTTTTTTACCGTGGTTAATGTAAAATACTCGAAAGATATTCATCGTCCACTCCCTCTACATCAAGGACGATTGCAATCGACGTTATTAACTCTTATAACATCACAGCATGCACAGTACTTAAGTTTTCTCAAACGATACCAATTACATTATGAACCCTTGAAATGTCAGAGTATATGTATTTCCGTTTTCAATAATGATCTTTTTGGCTATTATGAACATTTTAATCTCCCGACGTGGCTGAACAATATGGTGCTCCGAATTTTCTGCGCTCTCCAAAATAAATGCTTACATAGCGCCCAGGTTTTACGAGCTACAACAAAACAATTCCTTTCTCCCACTCATCTCAGCAGTAGCGGTCATAAAACTGTCACTCGCGATAAGCGCTGCTCTCTAGTATTTTATTCCATGCTCGATGGTCTAAGGCAGGGATGGCGAACCTATGACACGCGTGCCACTGGGTGGCACACGAACACGATTTGGGTGGCACACCGATATGAAAACATTAGCATTAAAAAAAACCTTTAGTTTTTGAAAACAATATTTGAACAGCATGTCTGTAGTGTAACAATATTTGAACAGCATGTCTGTAGTGTAACAATATTTGAACAGCATGTCTGTAGTGTAATAATATTTGAACAGCATGTCTGTCTTGCCAATAATCGAGCTCTCACAAAAAAATTAATTTAGCCAAAAAGTATCCCCCAAAGGGTAGTACATCAACCTCAACTTATTTAATCGCCTTATGCATTAACTCCAAAAAGACAGCATCACGCGCACACAATTGTTATTTTTTTCTATCATTCCGCTCCTACGGACTTCCACCAGGAGACGTCCAGACCTGCTTTGGCTGAAGCCCCCCCCCCTTCTCGTGCTTCTCTCTTACCTTTGCAGGAGGGACAAAAAACCGGTATACAGACAGACGCGCGTGAGATGGCAACTTCCTGTGAGAATTGAAAGTAACCTTGAACAATGAACGGAGAGATTTCAAATTTATAATTTGCAACACCATACCAGAGCTTCAGTTTGTCATTGAAGGTGATTTGTTTGTAGCTGCTGCTTGTTCCTCTTATGTATTGGAATTGTTTCTTTGCTCTATTTCAAAAATAGTGGACATCGGAGTTAGGAGTGATTGAAAAAAATAATAAAGCTTTCTATTACCTGTGTACGGAAACAGTAGAGTCCCTAAAATTCAATGTGAAGTGTCATTTTGAGAGGCGTCATAAAAATGTTTGTCCATGCCAAATAAAGAAAGAAGGGACTACATTTCACAAAAAGTGAAACAATATGAAAAACAGTCAAATTGTTTCGCATCTTCTTTCAGGCCAAGGAAAATACCACTGCAGCTAATTTTCATCTGTCTCACTGTATAGCACAGCATGGGCATCCTGCTGGTGATGGTGAGTTTTTTAAAGGCGGCGCGGCTTTCTTAGTCACGTCCAAAACATTATTCGAAGATTTTCCCAACAAGCAACAACTTGTGAAAAAATTAAGGAAATGCCAGCCAGCAGGGACACTATCAAATATTGAATAACAAGAATGAGTGAAGATGTTTCGGACCAAATTAAATCTGATTTGGAACACGCCGAGAAGTTTGCAATGTCTTCATGGAAGCACTGATGTGATATCATAAGCAAGGTTATATATTGTTTTTAGAATTCCTGGTGGAAATGTAATGAGGAAGGAATTGATTAAATTGCTGAGTTTGCCAACTACGATCATAGGGAAAGATATAATGTGTGAAGTGAAGCAGGAATTTGTAGTAAAAATGGGGATTGACTTAAAGAAAATAGTGTCTGCAACTATTGATTGTGTCTATAGCCTTAAAGACAACAGGTTATGAATCGAACATAAATGCCTTAACTAGTAACATTCAGCAACAAGTTTCACACCAATGTGATTATGTAAGTATGATTTTTCAATGATCTCCTTGCAAATTAAATCACCTTCAAATTGAAATTGTCTCAGTCTTCAAACTCGCCTACTTACCTATTCTGGTAATGCCATTTTTAATGGTATTCGCAAAAAACAGTTTCATGACGAAATGTTAATTCAAGAAAGCACACAAACACACATGAGGTGGCACGGTAGACACTTGAAATCAGTAAAGCAATCTTTAAGTGGTATGCTAGTCGGAAAAAGTTCGCCATCCCTGGTCTAAGGCATGATTAGGAAAGGCTAGTCCCCCAGACACGCACATCATGTCATTGGGTAGAAACAAGTAAGACTGAAACACTTTCTCTCTCCTTTCTTAGGTTCGTTGCCATAGTTATAGCCCCCTCTGCAGGTAATCAGGTCAGAATGGGTTAGTGTAAGTTATCCCCCTATATGACCACTGTAGGGGTGAGCGTATCGCCCGTGTGCTATATTCCGCCTCCACTCAGGAGAGCGTCAACTTATTTCATTCAGCACCTACCCACACACCAGCAAACTTAAATGAGATTCGTTCGTACTTAACATTCGTATGCTGAACGAATGCCCAGGCGCTCTCTTCCTCAGCTTTACTATTGTGATCTGCTAATCGAGGAAGGGAGGGAAGGTATTAAATAAGGCATTTGACTATATTTGATGTAATCACTCGGTGATGTAAACTTATTTTATTGAAGAAAGTTCACAGTCTCAAAGTATGATTTCGTACGACTGACGGCTTCGTTGAAAAAGATGTACGTTGTCGTTAGTTTGACACAGATCAATTATTATTGCTCGATTCTACCCTCCTCTAATCGGCTTAATTCATCTAGCCACCTACGTTGGAATCTATCTAACTTCTTTGACACTTTCTCCTTGCTTCGCTGCTACTCGTTTCAGAAAACTAAGGTGTATCCGTACAACGACTTATTACGAGTTATCACAACTCAGAGCCTTCAATCATGAAGCTCTTTACATCATTCCTCCTCTCAACATTTTGTACGGGAGCTCCTCCCCCACGTCTTAACGCTAGTGCATCGCCCTCTACACTCCCTCTACAACTCTCTTCTTGCACATGACATCCTTCCCTCCTCCTAGGAGAGTACCCAGGATACATCTCGCCTCGATGCCCCGATGCACTGCGACCTGACTCTGCGATTTTTGGTTCCTCCCAACTTGCACTCCCGCCGGCTATAACTGCTCCTAACTAGGATGACTAACGTCTCGCTAGCCTCCTCCATCACCCGCACCTAACGTCTTTATCTCACGTCGGGATCACCACGTGTCATTTTCATTTTCGCCGGAAATCACAATCTTCAAAGGTACGTTAGTAACATATACAAACATTGGCTACATGCTTTCGTTACAAAAGAAGAATACAGTCTACCAGACAGACTGGCTACTTTTTCCGTTGAGCTTTGTCTAGCTCGATGGGAAAACATATAAATGGACTGTTTTATGCAGCCGCTAAGTGATTTCCGTATTTTCTCGTTTCCGTCGTGATTGTCTGAATCGTGCTTCGTTGGCGCCACTCGGACCCTGCTAGACATTTACAGTGTTTTTAACAATGGGTTCGAAAAGAACGCTATTTTCTCCGTGAGAAAGCGAAGTCCGTTCCCTAAGTTTAATTCAATCACTCACATATGAATACGTGGCATGTCCATCTCTTGCACATGAAACACGTGACATAATTTCTTTATGACTATGCATACATTATATAATCACGTACATTATAGAGCACACTTTGAGTAATTAATTTTCGCCCTTACAGCCATTTTGATTAACAATGCTAAGGAGAAAGAAATTGTTTCTGATGCGCAAGTTCACTCATTTCAACACAGTGTATGGTCCACTTTTTAACGAATACGTGTAGCACCGGGCCTTAACGAGACTTTAGCTTCCGGGTGGGGTGGGGGGGGGTTGTAAAAATATTCCACAGCAAAAATGTAATCTATCTATATATCTATCTATCTATCTATCTATCAGGGCCGTAACTAGATCTTTGTTTCTGGGTGGCTAAAACGAAAAAGACTATTCCACAATAAAAATGTATTTATCTATCTAATCACTTAACAAAGAATAAACCCCTAAATGTTTAGTATATTAGTATTAGTTAGCGAGTAACGGCACATGAACTTACTCAGTATTAACAGAAAAACAAACTGAACAATATGAGACAGAGACCACAAGAAGACAACCAGATTACATAGGAGACAAGATAAAAGCAAGTGCAGTCTAAAAAATGAAAATTATAAAAACATTTGAAATTTCTGTCAGGAAGTGGATTTTAAAAATTCCGATAACGATAGATGAAGCCCCCATACATGTAAAATAAATTCGATGCTACTTGCAAGGACGTACACTGTTTGTGAAAATTGCAACACCAAGAAAGAACCCCGCTATTAAAATAAAATTTAAATCACAGATTCCTCATGTTACAAGAAATAACTGATTAAATTTGTAGAGTTATTCAAGATTTCTTCGCCTCAGAACTCAGAATCGTGTGGTCACCTCAAACAACAAAAACAGCTTCTACACGGCGGGACATTGAATGAGAGAGGTTTATGATATCGCCCTAGAAGAAAAGGCTGCCAGTCTGCTTTTATGCGAAACCAGATTTTCGTTGTAGTGACTGGCCGAGGCGCTTGACGAGCCAGCCGCTTAGCTACCATGTTCCAGACAGGTTCGATTGGGTACATATCCAACGAACGTGCAGGCCAAGGAAAAAGCGGTATCTACTATGCATGGAAGACGACTTGGACATTCCGGGCCACCTGTGTGCTAGCATTGTCCTACTGGAATATAGCGCCAGGACAACTCTGAAGGAAGGGTATCACCTCTACCTCTAAAACATCCCTGACGTCTCGCTGGCTGTTGAGAGCTCTGTGACGTGCCTGCCCCGCAGGACGCACACGAAATAAAGGCAGATAGCAGCTAGAACGAACGTCTGCGTAGCTCAGTTGGTAGAGTGACTTCTTCCGGAATAAGTGGACTCGGGTTCGATTCTCGGCGTGGACCAAAAATGACGGAGAAATTTACTTCGTTATAATGGCGCCCGAACTTTCCGGATGACCCGGCCGTTAAAGATCTCTCGCAATGGTGTGATGTTCTTTCCACACCGCGAGATAAGAAAAATAAGAAAATCCCTTCTCTAGCGCTTCGAAAAATAAATGTGAGTGACGTCGCATTACACACACCAGATTGACTGGGAGTTATGAAGTGCACGTTCTACAGCGGATGGCTGCCTGCAAACGATTTAATGGTCACGGATGATCCGTGGGCCATGCCCCCGGTCCTCTTTCGGGGGGGGGAGAGATGTAACTTTCCTGTCCCGCAGGACGCACACGACATAAAGGCAGATAGCAGCAAGAACGAACGTCTGCGTAGCTCAGTTGGTAGAGTGACTTGTTCCGGAATAAGTAGACTCAAGTTCAATTCCCGGCGTGGACCAAAAATGACGGAGAAATTTACTTCGTTATAGTTCCTTCAATTTCGATCAGGCAAACTGTTAAAAAAACCTACTTAAGAATGAGAACCTCTTACCTACTCATTTTTTTAAAGTACAATTGTGTCGTAAACGAGTACATGACATGCTCAAATATAAGTAACCATGCGTACTTACAAACAACTGCGTTAATAAATATAAATATAATCTCGTATTACTTCATTTTTGATATAGATTTCAAGAGAAATTGTTTAATAAATGTGTAAAGTGGCACACATAAATAATTAGCACAACAAAGTCACTGATCACAAGTAATTTAATTATGCGTAAAGTATCTTTGTGTATTTTTTTACATTAACTATATTTGTGTCAATCTCATAAATAATATATTGTCGCTTCATCTCTATATTTGTCATAACATTGTGTGGTCCATTTGCCCAGCATGTGACAACGAATATATGTAGTATTCCGTATGTGCCATCAAATAATATACTTGCAGTTGATTCTATGAATAAATGAATATGTATAGAGTGCACGTATTCCAAATTTGGGGGCCGGAGTCGCGGATGGCTTAGTGATTAGTGTTTCAGGCTATCGATGCTGGGTCCCCAAGTTCAAGCCTGGGCTGATCTTTCAGAGATGGCGTGATTTACTAACAATCGCTGAATATCCGCCGTGCATCGGACGAGCACGTTAAGTGACGGCCCCCAGGCTGGACCCACTGGTTAAATGGATATCCTTTCCTATGTCCTCCCTGAAATTCTCTCACCCATCTATGTGCAATATCGTACTTGTACGGTGGCGCCATCTACTGTACTCTAATCTCACTACAAACTGTTCTGTCAAAAGTCGCTAGACTTGCTCTCATTCCTTCCGTTTCTGTGTCCTGCCCAAAAGGCGATCTCGCTGTAGGTGGCTGGGACCTAAACTCTACTACCTGTGGACGGAAGTCCTACAAGAAAATGACGCTGACCCTACCTCAGGCCAAATTTGGGGGCCGCGGGTAGCCTAGTGGGCAACGTTCGTGACTGCCACGGGTTCGATCTCAGAGGTACTAACGCCTGATCCACTAAATATCCACCGTGCATCGGACGAATGCATTAAGTGACGGCCCCGGGGTAGGAATCCCCCGGTTAAAATTCCTAAGCCCCCCCCCATTTCTCTCAGCCTTCTATGTGCAAAATCGTACGGTGGCGCCATCTAGCCCTGGATCTGATGTCAGGGGTGAGCTTAAACTTCAGTTCTTTTATTAAAATAATAATTCCCTGGATCTGATGTCAGGGGTGAGAATGAACTTCAATTCTCTAACATAAATAGTAATTCTCCTGGATATGATGTCAGGGTAAGCTTGAACTTCAGTTCTCGTATAAAAATACACTGCTGGCAACCCAAAATGCAACCAAGAACGAAGCATCCGATTGGCCTGAAATTCGCAGCATGCGTCGCCCGCGAGAGGACATGCAAACGATTAGCATTGCAGGGCATATGCAAATCATGTGCGCCCGGCACGCCACCGAAAAGCACTATATGAAGGGTGCACAGAAGGTGGGGTGTAAGTAGTGGAAGTGTGTTGTGCTGCCGGACCTGTGCGTGGGAAGCTTCCTGATGCCTCGTCGCAGAATACGGCAGTCATTCCAGCACGTTTCGGAGTTCGACAGAGGACGAATAGTGGCTTATCGCGACAGCGGTTTATCGTACCGAGATATCGGCGCCCGTGTGGGACGACATCCAGCCACAGTGAGGCGAGTATGGATTCGGTGGGTTCAAGAGGGACGGACGGGCCGACGTGAGCGATTGCCGGAGCCGCGGCACACCACCGAACGAGAGGACCGGCATGTTGTGCGGCGGGCATTGACGGCTCGCACCACCACATCGCAAACGCTAGCGCAGGAACTATGGTGTGTTGCGCAACAACCTATGTCAGCACGTACCGTTCGACGTCGTCTGCAGGAGCGGGGATTTGTCGCATTGCGCCAATTGCTCCGATCACCATTGACGTTACACCACCGGCAAGTGCGGCGGCAGTGGGCCGTTGAAAGCCGCCCCTGCACTACGGAAGGGCACGACATTGTCTTCTCCGACGAATCCCGCTTCTGCCTGCAACTCCATGATGGTCGGATCCGCGTGTGGCGGCACTGCGGCGAGAGACTGTATGACGCCTGCATTATGCATCGCCTACCGGTCCGTTGCCTGGCGTTATGATTTGGGCGCAATTGGATATGACATCCTCTCCCCTCTGGTACGCATCGCCGGTACACTCAACTGCCACCGCCACGTCTCCGACGTTTGGAGCCTGTAGTCCTCCCTTACCTGCAGGACTTGCTAGCGGCCACGTTTCAACAGGACAATGCACGCCCGCACGTGGCACGCATCGCGCAACAATTCTTCACGGCCCACCAGATTTCACTGCTGCCGTGGCTCGCTTGTTCTCCCGATATGTTGCCCATCGAACACGTCTCGTCGTTGATCGGCAACCGAGTGACCCGGCAAGCACCCCCCGCGGCTACGCCTGATGAACTGTGGCAATGTGTGGAAGCAGCCTGGACCGACATACCCCAAGCCCACATCTAAAGCCTCTTTCGTTCGATGTCGCGGCGTGTAGCGGGCGTTATTGCCAGCCATGGGGGCCACACGAACTATTGATGTCTGCGTGTTCCGCAAGTCGCATGGGCCTGTAAGCTTAATCGTTTCATCTTTGTATCTGTTGTTATGTGTCCAATAAATCTGGCTTTGCTATCTCGTGTCCTTCTTGGTGTTGCGTTTTGGGTGGCCAGCAGTGTATATATGCAAAGCAAAGTGGGAAAATGAGAAAATGCCTGTGTATCCGTCCGCGAATTGTTCTACCACTTCTGAATGACCCAGAGATCTGGAAATTTGTATGCCAATAGGTCTTATTATGTTCGTATAACCTAAAAGAGTAAAAAAAATGGCGGCTTTGAAACATTGTCTGCTTGAATTTTTCGCGAATTGTTCGACAACTTCTAAATAACTTAGAGATCTGAAAATTGCTACGATGATAGGTCTTAAGGTCCGGTTACCTAGAAATATCCAGAAATCGACTCCCCCCACACACACAAATTAAAATGGCCGCTTTAGGATATTTTCTGTTTGAACTTTTTTTTACCACTTCTACATTTCAGAAAAGTTTGGAATATTGGTATGCTAATAGGTAAATGTCCGTATACCTAGAACGAAAAAAAAAAAATTAAAGTAGGGGCTTTGAGACATTGTCTGCTTGAATTTTTCGCGAATTGTCGGACCACTTCTAAATGACCTAGAGATCTGAAAATTGGTATGATGATAGGTCTTTAGGTCCGGTTACCTAGAAAAGTCCGAAAACCAAAATGTTAAAATGGCAGCTTTGGAACATTGTGTGCTTAATATTTCGTGAATTGTTCGACCACTTCAAAATGACTTACAGATCTGAAAATTAATATGCCGATAGGTCTTAAGGTCAAAATACCTAGAAAATTCTGGACCCCCTCCCCCACCTCCCTCAAATCAAAATTGCCGATTTTGAATATTGTCTGTTTGAATTTTTTTATCACTTCTACAGCTAAGAAAAGTCTGGAGTACAAAAAATCCAAATGGGTGGCTTTCGAATATTGTCCGTTTGACTTTTTCTACCATTTTACACCTAGAAATGTCTAAAAACCAAATAATTCAAAAGAGTAGCTTAGTTTTACTGTTCAAAATGCTGATAGGTTTAAAGATAATTATGTCAGAAGTGTTGAAATGCTGTAAAAATTTAATTAAATTTTGATTTAAAATTAAGGGCCGCCAAAACCTGCTACCGTTTTACGTCAAACCGTATGCATTGACGTCACGACCCTGGTCTAAATCGTAAAACAGTTACGGATCTTAAATTACTTTCCTTTTCCTTTATTAATTTTCCATTTCTTTAATTTTATGTTCAACAAATGATAGATTTACTGCTCGGAGAACTGGCAACTCCTACTATAACTGTTTCACATGTTCCCTTATTTCGTCAGAGAAAAACAAGAAAAGAACAGTTAAAAGAACAGTTAAAACCTGACTTCTGGAAGGGGGAGGGTACCTTGCTCATTGAAAAATAGCTCAACTATCAAATTTCCCTAAAGTCTTCCTGCTTTGGTGGTCGAGCAGCTGACCGAGTTTTTTCCTACCATTTGAAATGGAGCCCGAGTCGTGGTTGAGACACCATTAGCGCGGGACTTGTCCTTACATGAAACCAACCGCCCTAACAAATTAGGGACAGGCGACTCCTTAAAGACCTAGGTGCTCATGACATTTTTTAAAACCGAGAAACTAAAACTAAAACTGGTAGTGCTTTTCCTGAAGAAGAGTTTTCCAATTCGACATTTGGAAGAAGAAGCAGGGTACTTCACAGGCAGACAGACAGATTAATGAATTAAGCAAAGTGGCCAGCACACCTTCATTTACAAAAAATATAAGCCTCAATTTTAAGTCAACTTGTTACTATTCTGCTAATATATAAGTTATGCTTTAAATAGTTCTTGTAATATCTTGTCTTTCTTTAGAAATAGGAATTGCAGCATTTTCTATTATAATCGTGATCTGTTCTTTGTGGCTCGATTGCTGGCCATCTGATTCGATTTGCTCTAGCGTCTTCTATTTGGACAGCATCTTTTATCACGTACTTTCTCAGAAGAATACTCGGCCACTAGACTGTAACAGTATTCCCGTGAGAATAGCAACAGATCCATCTTTGGCTGTTCTCGTCAGAAAGACTAATTGAGCTATATATCACTACTTTCTTTTGAACAAAATTACAGAAATCCGCTGATCCCCTAGTGAGGAACCTTTAATTGTGGTTCCCACTTTCTTTTGTTTCCCAAATGCACTGTTTCTGTGTTAGGGCGACATCAGTCATAATGTAGTCTTTCACCTGGCTCTCAAGAGTGTGACGCACGCCCCTTTCAGGCAACTGACACACACACACACACACACACACACACACACACACAGTGTTTTAAGGAGAAGGTCACCGCCTGTGTGCTTGTCGTGTATTCTTCTCTCTTTAATGAAATGTTTGTCGTAATTTCTCCTGATGAAACCTGAAGGCACATATTCTTATTAAAGAAAGAATATTTATCCTGTTAGAGTAAAACGAGTTTTTCTGATACGGTGTGTAATGATTTGTCGTAGAAAATGGGAAAACATTTTTATGAACCTTAAAACGTATCTTAAAATTTTAGTGAGATAGCTTTTAAGAGAATATCTACACACTTGTTCACAATGAGAGGTTTCTATCCCGTGACTAAGCGCCTTAGCATGTCTTCAGTACAACAACGGGTGTCTGGCGAAGGCGAACTTGTGAACTTACACCATCAAGTCGCGCGCTAACCACTAGGCTACTTTCAGCACTCAAATATGCGA
Organism: Macrothele yani; assembly: GCA_039090855.1. Taxonomy (NCBI): domain Eukaryota; kingdom Metazoa; phylum Arthropoda; class Arachnida; order Araneae; family Macrothelidae; genus Macrothele; species Macrothele yani. The sequence goes on from CM077025.1 coordinate 135,413,266, forward strand.
AGTTTTCTTCAAAAAATATGATGCAATAGTTTTTAGTATCCATCGTACAAGGTGTGACAATTTAATTCCCAGAATGCATCTGTAGAAGAAAGCGTGCGTACCTGTACATTAGCGACTATTGTCACTTTCGAAGTAATCCCCTTCCGCAGCTATGCGTTTAGTTAGACGCTGTTGCCGTTGCTGAAAACATACCTGGAACTCTGTTTCTATAATACTCTTGAATTCTTTTGTCATCTTCGAAGTAATCCTCTTTTGCAGCTATGCATTTAGTTAGACGCTGTTGCCATTGATGGTAACATATCTGGATACTCTGTTTCTGCAATACTCTTGAGTTCCTTTGTGACCTTCGAAGTAAACCCCTTCCGCAGCTATGCGTTTAGTTAGACGAAGTTGCCACTGCAAGAAACAAACCTGGAACTCTGTTTCTGGAATACTCTTGAGTTCCTTTGCCACGTTACGCTGGATGTCAGAAATGTCTGAAAAATTTCGTCCTTTCATGACAGTTTTTATTTAGTGGAAAAGCCAGAAATCACATAGGGGCTATATTGGGTGAATTAGTGAAATCACAAGGGGGCTAAGTCAAGTGAATCGGTGGAATCACAACGGGATTGTCGGCGTACTTGGAGTTCAAGTAATGAGTATTATATGTAAAATATTAGAACTACCATGCTTTCATAGCAAAAGAAGATCGGTGCTGTACCACGATGTACATGTTAACATTCGACAGACTTCGGAAATAATAATGTTGATACTTTCTAATTACTTTTCTTTTAATTTATTTCTTAATATTCCCACAATGAAACAAAAAAACTGAATCATATTTCACTTCTAATGATAATAGGAACATATATTAATTGAAGGACGAAGACTTCTTAATCAATGACGACAGTCTCCATTTTATCACGCATCGTTCCTGTTTAGTTCTTTTAAACTGGTCCAAACTTACCATGAATTACCTTTGTACAGCATTAAGTTTTCACAGCAGTAGTATCTTTGATACAAAACGTTGAAATACCAGTTTCACATGTAAAAGTGTCCATTTGAAATATCGCACTCACTCATAGATTTCATTTTTGGAACGCCACGACACACGAAAAAAAGTGAAACTTCTGCTTCTGCTCTGACGTCATAAGAAAAGCATCCAGGGTTGTACCCAGCATTCTTTGCGACTTTCAGCTTGGCTATCGTGGTAGCCAGTTCTCAAATAAACGGTGAATCAATGAAATCACAAGAGGCTATGCCAGGTGAATGGATTGACTTTGTGGATTAAATCAGGTGAAAAATGGTTTCTTCTTCACGATAAAACATTCGCGCACAGAGCAATCAGTAAATAGCAATTTCTGGCATAAAAACAAGTGTATGTACTCAACCTTACATGTATTTCGAGAACTGACACCGTGTGACAACTTTCTATTCCATAAATTAAAGCTACCTATAAAACGAAAAGTTTTTAAAGACATTGAAGCTCTGACGTCATAAGAAAAGCATCCAGGGTTAAAAGACAAAGAACTGTGACATCAGCTCTTCACTCCATACCAAAGATGATTTCTGCAAGTCCTTCCCTTCCTTGGCTCATCGTGCCCCTACTTATGTAAACGCAGGAGGAATGTATTTCCAATATTAATCAGTCTCATTACTTAATTACCGCGCTGGGTAGTTCTAGGCCGGTTCGGGCTTTTTACGCCTTTCAACCAAAGGTTGAAGAAGCGTATATGCTCCAGCTTTGTACGTCCGTCTGTCTGTCTGTCCGCACGATAACTCGCGTGAAAATGGTTCGATTTCTATGAAATTTTAGTATGTTGTAGAAGACAACCTGGGAACGAACCCCATTGAAAATGGACGAAATGGGTCAAAGATCAGGACGTAGGTGCGGGATCCATGCCATCGCCCTTATGCGTCATAACTTACATAAAAATGCTTCGATTACGACAAAACTTTATGAAGTTGTTCCGGAGATATACTGAAGTGGTTCTGTTGAATATCATCGACAAGGGATCAAAGGTCATGTCACAGGAGCGAAATTTATTCCACAGCCATTATTGTCCTCATAACTTGACTAAAAGTGCTTCGATAGCGACGAAGTACAATACGTTGTTCCGTAACGACTTGGAAGCAGTTCCGCCAAAAATGATTTTTGTCAGCAATTGCGTGCAGTGCGCATGCGTGAGATCCATTAGCCATTATTTTCGTACGATGACGTCCATGAAAATTGCCCGATTTAGATGAGAGTTTTAATTATAAAACGGCTTATGTGTGATAGCTCTTGATAATAGAAACAGGTAGCACGGGCACAAAGAGATTTAATTTTTATATATGTGAACTTCAAACGTTATACCATAGCTTAATCTCCCTCAAAACCAAGGCATTTTCCTATGATTTCTGGTATGTTGGAAAGCGCATCATCATCAATGCATTGCATGATTTTACTAACTGGTTTGGTTTTGGAGCAGTGGTTACCAAACCTTTTTGCATTAGCGGATCGGAAAAACGTTGAGAAAACTTTCGCGGACCGGCGATGCCGAAACAAAACCTTTAAGCTATTTTCGAGCATTTAATCTCGTAATATTCTATATTATAATGATCACTGCGTACAATCCATAATTTATTTACCAGATTATTCCATGTCCCCTACTTACAGCAAATATAATTTAATCTGTTGATATTCTTTAATGATTAATAAGTGCAATACATAATCAATATACCACAATATTCTCCTTACCGTTAATATTTTTTCTGGGTTCAATGCGACGTCTGTTGCTGTTGCTTCGCGATAATCTTGTCGAGACGTGGTTCCCGCTTCGTTTCATCAAGGCGCAGGGGAGCATTAATGTCCATTATGTTCTTTTGCTTTGTTTTGATTGCCGAAACGACTGAAAAGGTTTTCTCGCAATAAATACGTCGTCGAAAAAGTTGCCAATAATTTTAGAGCTTTGTCGCTGAGACTTAGATATTCTTTCCCCATAATACCCCAAAACTGAGTCAGAGATTTCAGTCTGAGTATCGATACCAGACTGGCATCAGAAGGAAGTTCAACGAAGCTTTTCTTTTCCTGGTGAGTTAGTCTGCAGAAGTTCAGATCTTCGGTGAAGGGATTAGCGATCCAAGCTTCCTTCAACCTTCCACGAACAGGTGTTCAAAAAACTCCAGATCTAGATTTCTTCTTACTGGAGTCCATTTCAATTTAAAAGGAAAATAAATAAATTCACTCAGTTCTTGCGGATCGGCAGAAAAAACCTCGAGGACCGGCAGTTGGGAAACACGGGTTTAGAGAACAAAGGAACGGGCCGGGTTTTTCCCAGATACCTACGGCAGGGCATGGTCACGTCGACCCATTCTTTTTATAGCAATGATAAAGAAAGGAAAAAAGGAATGTCTCCCGTTTTTTTGGTCTGTTTAATTGATTTTCTGACTTCACTTACTTCCATGACATAGCCAAGGCATAATCACAGAGGCGAGGGGAGGCAGTCAAAGTGTTTTTACCATCTGTAGGTATTAAGTTGGTAAAAACACTTTGGGGCTTGTTGCAAACAAAAATATTCGACCCCGAGCGAGTATGTGTGTATTGTGTAGAGTGGAGGACGGAGGGTGTCTGCAGTTAGATGGTGTGTGTTTGCATGGGAGAATAGGATAGCATCGATTGTTTCTACTATCACTAACCCATATAGGGATTGATTTTTGCAGTGTTACTGCTTGCTAGTTCGGAAAAAGGGACATTTTATTACCCTCCTGCGGTATTTCATTCGGAAACCTTATCCGCAGAAGACCTCTATAGATGCTGTCTTCACGTACCCATAGTGAAAATGTAACTTCGTTTACCATGAAATTTAAGAAATCAAAGGAACTGCGCGAAAAAATTGCCACGAAAGAATACATCCTAATAGATAATGTAAGCGGAAAAAATCATATTTGGGCGCATTTTAAACTGCTTAGCAATACAGAAACCCCCTCAGCCGAAAATATTAGGTGCAGTGCATTACGTGCAACTTTTTTTTAAGCTATGACAGTTCAAAATCTGAAACATCTTATCTTAAGAGACACAAATACGTTTCTGCTGCTACAAGTTCCTCGTCAAAATTTTCTGTTTATATACTGCATAAAAAAAAATGTTTCTTGCTGCAATCAGGTATGTTAAGGTACTTACGTTTATTCGGAGTTTGTATAAAAAATTAAATTGTTTAATCTATTAAAACTTTATGAATTAGCTAGTATGGAAGCATTTGAAAGAAGAGACTTTTTTATTTTTTAAAGTGCGTTATACTTTGAAAATTTATTTTGAACGCGCTTATCCTTTCTTTCTCTCTCTTTTAAGGTTATATTATTCAATAATTACCAAACTTTAATTAATATTTTAGGCTTACATTCAACAATATATTTTTAATAATATCTCATTTCATTATTTAACTTTAATAATTTAATAAAATACAATAGAAAGACAAAATAACACAAAATTGGCACATCAGAGGCAGGGCCTGGCCGAGTGTCTAATATAGGAAACGGGCCGGGGCTTAAACGCACTGGCCTGAGTCGGGCCGGGCTCACCAATAAGGCCCGTGCTGACCTCTACCTTGGATTCCGTCTTAGACAGGCTTCACTGTATAAAGTATAAAACGTAACGTTATCCAGTAAGCATACGGACGAAACTGTTTGCTTCGTACTAATATATCTGTGTCTCTAGCTGAGAAAAGTGCGTTGAATTTTACATTTTAGGGAAAATCTACCTTGCTAAAAGTCACCCTGAAATACACTTAATTTATTTGAATATATTCAAATTAATTTATTTTCATGCAAGTAATTTGGCACGTTCCTCAAGAATGTAGATTTTGGTTTCTTCGCACTGTGCTTTGTATACCGTAAAACGTACCAAGAGTACCCAGGTACCGCAGATGTTTGATATTTTCCTTCATCTTTATTCAGAAGGTCACAACAACGGGTAACAAAACGAAGGAGGCTTAGTTGCCTTCTCTCTCATCAGCTCACCATAGAACAGCGTGCTATTCGTTTCCATGACAACGGGAACAAACAATAAAGAAATGGAAGAAAAACACTCATCATGTGGACGCAAGGAAAAAAATTATTGACGCCAATAGGTCTTCCTCGATTACCAGAACAAAATGATTTTCATGTTTTTGTTGAAACTGCTACATGCGGATGTTTTTCATGTCGTTACAGAGATTCTCCAGAACAATTCTGATATTGACAGCCTTTCGACGTATATACGTATTGCCAACCCAAAAAGATACTATAATATATTATTGGAAACGTAAAATGAACTGTCTTTTGGTTTCATACGATTTTATTGGACAAAACCACAAAACAGAGAGAGAGACAGAGAGAGAGAGATAGGTAGTACCAAATATCGATATTTTCTATGTAACTGTGACAACAGTACGAAACGATACAGGACATAAAAAAGAAGTACATGTATTTTTAAGGAATGGCAGGTGAATTTCTGCAACAAAAGAAACAATTCTAAGCAGTATGTTCTTGGAGACAAGATCAAAAATCGAACAAAACAAAATGACGCTTCGAAGCATGATTTCTTTCTTTTTTTCTGATTTAAAAGTTCTGAAACTTTTACGATTATGAGCTATATTTCCAGACACATATGTAATAGAAATGTGTAAAATAAAATAAAAGAGGATGAGGATTCTATTCTGAACTGAAAAATTTGGAATGCTTTTCTTTCATCTTTCGAATTTTTGTAACATTTTTATACAAAAATAAATGAATAAAAGAAAAATACTTTTCTTCGATCACAAAAAAGAAATTGTAAAAATTCTTACTAGGTAACGTCTTCACTAAAGATTGGCGCACTCAGTTATTTAAGTCAAAGAGCTGAAACATAATTTCTTTGAAGATTTATTTAAAACAAAATGCGCCCATGGCGTTCACGATCAGTGCGTTTTAAAGAAAAAAAAGTCAAGAGTATCCTCGTAATTTTCGTAGATAATTTATGCTATGCATTTTTCGCATGCCAAAATATTTGTGGGTGTGAAATAAAACGGTTGATTCGAGAGTATACATTTATTGGGCGTGTGCATAAGTTCTACCCGTTTTTGTAATTTACAAAGAAAGGAGGAGAACACAACAAAGAACGTACCTAGGATTTCACATAATTGCCATAATTCTGTATGACCTCTTGCCATCTGTCTATGAATAGGTAAATCCCACGCCGGAAAAACTCCTATGTTTTAGAGTAAAAAAAAGTCATATAATGCCGTTTTCACATCGTCCACATCATCGAAGGTTTAGAGAGCGAAGGCGTTCTGTAATGATCGAAAAAGGAGGTAGACTGTAGGCACAAGGTCAAAGGAATACACCGGGTGACGTAACACTTCCCAACCAAAGTCCAGTAATTTTTGCCGAGTGATTAAAGCAGCGTGAGGTCTGGCGTTACCATGATGAAGAATCACGCCTTTGCGATTGACGAGTGCTGGCCATTTAGATGTCAGTTGTTTTCGCAAGCTGTCCAACTGTTAGCAGTAGAGGTCAGCATTTATTGTTCGGTTAGGTGCCAACACCTCAAAGTGGATTATTCCTTGGGCATCCCACCAAACACTCAACAAAACCTTTTTGGGATTGAGTCCTTCTTTTGAGGTCGATGGAGCAGGCTCCGCACCTTCGCACACAGTCCGTCGACGCTTGACATTACGGCACAGTACCCATTTCTCATCACCCGTTACAATTCGTAGCCAAAAACGGTTCATTTCTGTGACGAGAAAGCAAAGAAATAGGTACGGATTATTTCCTTTCGTTGCTTTGCACAAAGCTGGTGCGGTACCCAGTTATCGAACTTGGTGGTGAACCCAAGCGCACGCATCCGTCTTTCGACTGTTGTTCTTGGTACCGACAACGTTTCCGCTAATTTCTGAACGGTGTCCAGGACGTGATTGATCTTTACAGCTTCTGTCGCTGTCCCGGATTTTCCGAAACCAATGGCAACATGTGCTATCATCAACTGCATCTTTTCCATACACTTGACAGATGTTGCGGCAAGCCGCGGCTGCAGTTCTTCCTTCATTGAACTCGTACATTAAACAATGTCTAATGTGCTTTTTATCGCATGCCATGTTACACGGTCCGTGATTTCCGTTACGAATGATTACGCGGACAAACCTAGTGCCTCTATATGGTCTACTGCTCCAAGCTTTATTGGCCGAAAATTCGGCATCGCAGCGTCATCTGTAACGTAACTATTCTGATCTCAATTTTGCATCTGTTACCCAAACGGGTAGAACTTTTGCACACACCCAATATTTATGTACAACACATTGCATTTATTCGCGTCCTCTCGACCACACCGAGCCACAGTCCGATACATACCAATTGCAATTAAATCGCAACAACAAACAATATGGTTTACTTATTCCTGACTTTGAGAGGTGCTTAGGTAGATGGATTAATTAATGTTATTGACGTAAAACTAATGAAAGAAGATATGTGAGTCATAACGGAAAATATTTACTAAACTATGACAGCGGCAATAGTAAAGTATTTCGACTGTTTAGTTTTTCAAAAACAATATTTAATATTATTGTTGTATATATTTTAGATTCAGACGAACGTAAGAAACGATCTTGCACCGATGAAATGTGATGTAGCTACGAAAGTCTATCTGCGCATGCGCAAGCTGAAATCTGACAGTAAGATAGAAACGCTGAATCACAAGTGTGTTAGTGAGGGGGATTAGTAACTTACTGCCTAGGATATCTGCAGGTTACACCCCGCTAGGGTTATACATAATTTTAAAGCTCTCGTCAGTAGTAGGTATTCCGCCTTGGGGAGCTGGACGAGAGGAAACAAAACTTTCCTACGACGCATACTTTACAACTGTCAGGAGAGATGCATTTTTGTAATGATCTTTACCACATTATACATCAGGTACTTGTAATTCACACAAATTGTAATGAGACATTCTTACATTTTATTTATGTAAAACATGGTAAAAAAAAATGTTCGGCGTTAGTTTTGTATAATATATTGTTGAGTAGCAATAAAATTAACTGTTATTGCGTCATTTCATGAGGCAGAAGACGGCATGATCAGATTTCAACAATATTTTTAATTACTTCCCTTACCCATTTTCGTTACATCAAATTTATTTACTTTACTACCGTCGTAGAAGATGTAGAGCATAGAAAACTACATAAATTTTTTCTTTAAAATTCCTAAATCCTTGTGATGTAGGCCGCTTCTTTAACTTTCCATTTGTGTTGACTTTCAGTTTCGCAAATCTTGATTACCTCTCGCAATGTTTTCCAGCCGCCCCGGTGGCGCAGTGGTCTAAGCGATGGCTTCTGATCGTCGTCCGAAAGGGGTCCGGGTTCGAATCCTGGTGAGGCATGGATGTTGTTTGTCTTACGGCCCTGCCTCACTCTCTTTCCTGAGACCAGTGACCCTAAATTACGGACGGGCGGCTGCTTATAGTCCATTGAGTTGTTCACGGTGGTCGTTAAACCTAAAATAAAATTTTTTTTTTCATCATCATCATCATAATTGTCAACAATTATCTATCTACTATAGACCTTCGTCCACTGCTGGACGAAGGTCTCTCCAAGCCTCTTCCGCAACGGTCTGTCTTGTGCCAGTCTCCTCCAAGTTACTACCTAATACTTTCGAATTTCATCCACCCATCTCCCATGTGGTTTTTTTCTGGGTCTTTTCCAGTCCCTTGGAATCCAATCTAAAATTTCAGCTGTCCATCGATGGTCTGTTCTTCTGGCAGTATGTGAAGCCCACTGCCATTTCAGGGATTTTACCTTGATCATGATGTCTTCCACTCTTGTCATTTTTCTGATCCACGAGTTCCTCTTCTTATCTCTCCTGGTTACACCAAGCATGCACCTCTCCATGCCTCTTTGAGTTGTCGGCAGCCTTTATATGTCACTTTTAGTTAAGGTCCACGTCTCTGCACCATATGTAAGCACTGGAAGGATGCATTGATCAAACACTTTTCTTTTAAGACATAAAGGCATATTGCTCTTGAAAACTATGCTGTTTCTTCCAAAAGCTCTCCAGGCAAGTTTTATACGCAGATTAATTTCTTCATCAATGTGACCCTCACTTGATATCTGCTGTCTAAGATAAACATATGCATCTGTTATCTCCAGATTTTCTCCATCAATCGATAAATCTTCATTTCTTGTAAAAGCATTGTACATCACTTTTGTCTTCTGAAAGTTCATTTTTATTCCCACTTCTTTGCTCTTGTCAGCAAGTTCCTGGATCATACTCTGCAGCTCTGATAGGGTAGTTGCAAAAATGGCAACGTCATCAGCAAAACGAAGGTGGGTTAGATAATCTGCATTAATCTTTATCCCTTTGTTTTCCCAGTTCAGTGATTGAAAGACATTTTCCAATGTGACATTAAAGAGCTTGGGAGATATGGTGTCACCTTCTCTCACTCCCTTTCCAACTTTTATGTGTGCTGTATTCTCAAACAGCCGAATCTTTGCACTTGCATTTTCATAGATGTTATTAATAATACTAATGTATGCATCTTCAATACCGCCGGATTTCAAAGCCATTGTAACAGCTGATGGTTTCACGGAATCAAAGGCCTTTTCATAATAAATAAAAGCCATGCACAATGGAAGTTCATATTCCCTAGCTCTTTTTCTATACGGAACGTTATATCTGACTCCTCTAGAGCTTCTTCTCTACGTTGTTACTAACAGTCAGTTAGGTCAAGACGACTGATATGAATACGAGATACCCATTGAGTTGCTCACGGTGGTCGTTAAACCTCCAATAAAAAAAAATGTTTTCCATACTGAACGTTATATCTGAATCCTCTAGAGCTTCTTACACTGCTGATGGCGAATACTTATAAGCCCATTGAGTTGCTCACGGTGACCGTTAAACATCCAATAAAAAAAATGTTTTCCATATTGAACGTTATATCTGAATCCTCTAGAGCTTCTTCTCTGCTGATGGCGAATGAAACGGTCCTCCGCAAGAAGAAAGTGACTGGGAGGCCATTGACTTTGAACTGTCCGTAACCTGAAATTCAAAGCTCACCACACACTCTCTTCATTAATTCAGTAACACGTGTTCATGAAAGTAGACGTGTTGTTTGTCTCTCGTCAGGAAAATGCTGATTTCTAGAATTGAGCAACGGAAAAATGCGAGATTTCTGATGAAATTGAAGAAGACGTTTAGGAAATGTTTTCGTACGTTAAGTGAGGTGTACTTGGCAGAATACATATCACGAGCGCGTATTTTTGCGTGGCATAAAAAGTTCAGTTAAGGCCGGAAGGACATTGAAGACGGCTGGCGTCCGGACACCCAAGCGCTTCAAAAACAGAAAACAATGCTGACAAAATCTACGCAGTTCTCCGAAATTATCGACGATGGAGTATTACGAGTAGAATGAGAGCAGAAATAGTAAAAATCGGTAGAAACTTTGAAGCAAATGTCACATGAAAATCTGTACATGACAAAGGTTCGTATGTATATGGTTCCGAAACCTCGCACTCCTGAGCACAAAGAAAATCGTAAACAAATTTGTGCTGACTTTCTGAAGCAAATTGAGGCGAACCCCAACCTTTTAGAAAGTGTTATCTATAGTGATGAAACCTAGATCTTCGAATACGAGCCTGGAAGGAAAATCCAGTCGATGCATTGGAAAAGACCTACGTCACGAGAAACGAAAAAAAAGGCTATATTCATTGGTTTCTTTAACATTAAGAGGGTAATTTTTGCAGAGTGAGATAGACAAGTTTCGATTATATAATACACAAATTTCGTACTTTCGTATGTTTCTTTCACACTAACTGAACATACTATTGCGATAAACGGATATACACGGAGGGTTCACAAACGCCTATCGAATATTTCGAGGTCGCTTCTTACGTCCGAGGAACGCGCGTCACTCGGCATGGTACCACCTTCACGAGTGTGTGTACACAGTTCTGAAAGAAACTGCAACCAAGCTGCTTGCATTGTGCTCCGTAGTTCCATATGGAGAAGGGAGGCGTGTATAAATGCCTCATCTGGCATTCCACAACATCACACACATGTTCAATTGGGTTGAGATCAGGCAAGTTTGGTGAACATTCGTGATGTCTTGTATAAGCACTCTCTTCGTCGAACCTGTTTAGCACGAAGAGGGCCCGATGACGTGAAGCATTGTCTTGGAACAGGATAATAACGTGGGATGTTCGTGTAAGTAAAATATTGTGAGGTGTATATTGTCCACAAACAATCCTTGGTAGTAGCCAGCGTTCATATACGTTGGTCCTCTCCGCACCAGATCCCCAACTGGTATCGACTAAATAAGACCCTATGTCCTGCAATCGCCTTCATCAGCCTAGATAAGTGATTTCTTGCATGTACCCTATTCTAGTGATGGTCGAGTCCGTATCCGTCGTCGGTGCTTCGTGCTACCGACGACGGATACGGACTCGACCATCACTAGAATAGGGTACACGTCGTGATTTATCGGACCAGCTCACCTGCTGTCGATTTTCTATAGTACAGTCTACAAGCTAATAGCACCAGGAGAATTGTCTACGTCGATGGACGGTTGTTAGGAGAGGGTAAAGTACAGGGCGTCTGCTCTCGAAACCCATTTGTTTTTCGTAGTGAATGATATTTTGTGGTAGAAATATTTTTTTACAGGTGCAAATATACTCTTAATAAATATACTGAAAGACATCGTTGCAAAGGGAAATATGCCGCCCCGGTGCCGCAATGGTCTAAGCAATGGCCTCTGATCATTCGTCCGAAAGGGGTTCGTGTTCGAATCCCAGTGTGACATAGATGTTGTGTTTGTCTTATGTCACTGGCTCCCTGTAACCAGTGACCCTAAATTAGGGACGGGCCCATTGAGTTGCTCACGGTGGTCGTGACATCTAGAATAATAATAATAAAGAGAAATATGCGCGCATGTTCCCTATGAAAGAGTGGTTTATCAATGCACCTTAAGGATAATTTATGAGATATTTTAACGTCTCCCATACCGAAAGGGTTTTCCAGATCCGATTTTTATTGAATGGCCTGGGGCAGATCAGCCCACCTGGACACTTCAAAATTCGCCTACCTGGATACATTTTTCTTTGTTTGTGAGCAACTCGGTGAGCAATGAGCAGTCTCCCGTCTCTAAGTTAGGTCAACCTGTTGCAGGGATGGGACAGAGCTAGTGCCGTAGAACTAAAACGACATCCATGCCTTACCTGGATTCGAACCAAGATCCTATCCCGGATTAATCGTTAGATTCCAGTGCTTAGACCACTGTGCCACTGGAGTGGCCCGGGATACCTCGACATTTCCCGGATCACTCGAGTAATGGCTCACTATTCTTTGTGTTTGTTCGTTCCAAAAATTCTGGACAACTATTTTGATATCTATAAATTTAATTATCGTTAATTTCATTTTAGGCTTGATTTCGGTCTAAAAAGTTATTTTCTTTAAAAAAAAAAGATGGAAAACATATCTATCTATCTATGTTGTACGTTGGCTCTGAAATGACATAGCAAAATTACCTGCATTTAAAAGTTCTACCAAAACTAAGCACGATGTAATAAAGTAATTTTGCTAAAGATAACGGCAATTTGACGTAGGTTATTCGACTTGGTGCTTGGTAAGCACTACTCTCCTTTTTCAATCTTCAAGGGAACACTAGTTTCCATTCTGATGATCCATCTCCCATCCCTTCCCTCGCCTAATTCGCAGACTCACACAAAACAAAACGCTATTCTTCAGTTGAGATATATTCCGAAATTTGCATCCCATCCACATTTATCTTAAAAGAAACAAATTAAAAAAAAATTTGACCATGAACCATTTCAGAGAAAATTTTGAACCAGTACGGGTTCATGGGTCAAAATATAATGGGTAGGCTTAAAAAATGCTTCTACTCAAGGAAGTAAGGTACAAATACCATTGCGCAAAACGCGACCAATGATCTAATAAATATAAAAATTAACTGCGTACAAAAATTGCTTTGTGAGATGTGCACGTTTTAACTTTCAGAATGATCTTCATGGTGATTTATTTGGAAATAAAAAAGGTTCCCGATTTTCTCTTCTTTTTTTTTCCCTCTTTCTTTTCTCTTCTAAGACCAAAATTTTCAAAGGAAAATAATTTTCTGGTGAACCATTCCGTTTTGAGCTTGCTTTTATACTACATTCAATCATAAGCGTATTTTTAAAATTCTTTCATCGCTAAATTACCAAAATTTCACAAATTTTAACAGGTTTCTTCCATCCAGAATCTACTTTTTCCACCGAATTTATTAGGTATTTCCCTGTAACTATGGTGGTTTTGTAAAGGTCCGCAAGAATAAGGACTTCTTAAAAAACAAAATGGGAATTGGGAAGACCAAAATCGATCGTCCCAATCCGCGTCTACGAACAGTCATGGTAGTTGGTAGGTGACTGTAAAAAGCTTCTGTTTTAACTGGCATTTCATCTTTAGTGTACAATTATTAAAAGGTGTGTATTCTATGCCTTGGCTTGTTATATCACCCAATACCGCACAATACGCTTGTAAACTTTCTGCATGCTGAGGTGTGTTTCGACCGCTGGCTTCAAAGCGGTCGAACATGGTGTTAATAGGATGAAAATAATTCAGGAGAGTATATATACATTATATATACACACTATCTGATCAAAAGTACTTGTTCAACTGACGCAACTATGCCTGAAACCAGTATCTTTCTTGGATTAGGAAAATCTGGATTATATCATAAAGTTCGCCTCTGAATTTCAGTGAGACTAGGATAGCAGGAGAAAAGCGGTAGTGAGATGACAGAATATAGCAGCAGTGAAATGGCAAGAGTGAAAATGCGGTAGGATGGAAGGGGCAATATGTAATAGGATGATAGCGCATATTTCGAGCAGAACGTCAGAGTACAGTTGTCGTAGAATGAGAGCACAAAGTTGATTTAAACGATTTCGAAGGTGTTATGATAGTCGGGGCACGGGAGATGGATCACTTTGCATCCGTTCAGGTCACGCAATCACTCCGACGGGTGTTACCTCTTTCAGCACGACAATGTGCCACAGAACACGTCCACAGCCGCCCAAGTATGGCTGAAGGAACATTCGCCGGATTTTGGCACCCTGACTTGTCCCCCCTCGTTCGCAGGATTTCGGCATCCTGACTTGTCCCCCTCGTTCGCCGGATTTTTTATCCTGACTTGACTCCCCTCGTTCGCAGGATTTCTGCATCCTGACGTGGCCCCCTCGTTCGCCGGATTTCGGCATCCTTACTTGGCCCCCTCCTTTGCCGGATTTTGGCATCCTTACTTGGCCCCCTCCTTTGCCGGATTTCGGCATCCATACTTGGCCCCCTCCTTTGCCGGATTTTGGCATCCTGACTTGGCTCCATCGTTCGCCGGAATTTTTATCCTGAAGTGGCCCCCCTCGTTCGCCGGATTTCGGCATCCTTACTTGGCCCCCCCCTTTGCCGGATTTTGGCATCCTGAAGTGGCCCCCTCGTTCGCCGGATTTCGGCATCCTTACTTGGTCCCCCCTTTGCCGGATTTTGGCATCCCGACTTGACCCCCTCGTTCGCCGAATTTTTTATCCTGACTTGACTCCCCTCGTTCGCAGGATTTCGGCATCCTGACGTGGTCCCCTCGTTCGCCGGATTTCGGCATCCTTACTTGGCCCCCTCCTTTGCCGGATTTTGGCATCCTGACTTGACCCCTCGTTCGCCGGATTTTTTATCCTGACTTGACTCCCCTCGTTCGCAGGATTTCGGCATCCTGACGTGGCCCCCTCGTTCGCCGGATTTCGGCATCCTTACTTGGCCCCCTCCTTTGCCGGATTTTGGCATCCTTACTTGGCCCCCTCCTTTGCCGGATTTCGGCATCCTTACTTGGCCCCCCTCCTTTGCCGGATTTTGGCATCCTGACTTGGCCCCATCGTTCGCCGGAATGTTTATCCTGACGTGGCCTCCCTCGTTCGCCGGATTTCGGCATCCTTACTTGGCAACCTCCTTTGCCGGATTTTGGCATCCTGACTTGACCCCCTCGTTCGCCGGATTTTTTATCCTGACTTGACTCCCCTCGTTCGCAGGATTTCGGCATCCTGACGTGGTCCCCTCGTTCGCCGGATTTCGGCATCCTTACTTGACACCCTCGTTCGCCGGATTTTTATCCTGACTTGACTCCCCTCGTTCGCAGGATTTCGGCATCCTGACGTGGCCCCCTCGTTCGCCGGATTTCGGCATCCTAACTTGGCCCCCTCCTTTGCCGGATTTTGGCATCCTTACTTGGCCCCCTCCTTTGCCGGATTTCGGCATCCTTACTTGGCCCCCTCCTTTGCCGGATTTTGGCATCCTGACTTGGCCCCATCTTTCGCCGGAATTTTTATCCTGACGTGGCCTCCCTCGTTCGCCGGATTTCGGCATCCTTACTTGGCCCCCTCCTTTGCCGGATTTTGGCATCCTGACTTGACCCCCTCGTTCGCCGGATTTTTAATCCTGACTTGACTTCCCTCGTTCGCAGGATTTCGGCATCCTGACGTGGCCCCCTCGTTCGCCGGATTTCGGCATCCTTACTTGGCCCCCTCCTTTGCCGGATTTTGGCATCCTGACTTGACCCCCTCGTTCGCCGGATTTTTTATCCTGACTTGACTCCCCTCGTTCGCAGGATTTCGGCATCCTGACGTGGCCCCCTCGTTCGCCGGATTTCGGCATCCTTACTTGGCCCCCTCCTTTGCCAGATTTTGGCATCCTGACTTGACCCCCTCGTTCGCTGGATTTTTTATCCTGACTTGACTCCCCTCGTTCGCCGGATTTTTATCCTGACTTGACTCCCCTCGTTCGCCGGATTTTTATCCTGACTTGACTCCCCTCGTTCGCAGGATTTCGGCATCCTGACGTGGCCCCTTCCTTTGCCGGATTTTGGCATCCTGACTTCACCCCCTCGTTCGCCAGATTTTGGCATCCTGACTTGGCCCCATCGTTCGCCAGATTTTGGCATCCTGACTTGGCCCCCTCGTTCACAGGTTATAATCCCCATCGAATACATTTGGGATGCAACTCAACGTGCCGTCAATGCCAGGAATCCTCCACCGGCGAATATTACGGAATTGTGGGACGCTCTTCATGAAGCATGGTGTGCACTGTCTCCACAGTACTACAGAGAGCTCGTGGAGTCCATGTCCCATTGCGTTGCTGCCGTTATCTGATCGCGAGGAAGACCAACGGGGTACTAGAGAGGTATCCAATTTTTTTTTTGGGCACTTCAGTGTAGTATGGTGAAGCGATTACAAAGTAAGATAGTGACCCTAAATTAGGAAGGAAAGCCTGCTTATATCCTTTAGAACTTCTCATGATGATCGCTAAACCCCAAAACAATGTCGAGCTAACTTTTTCTCAGACAATACAAGTGTTGCGTGTAGTTTTACAGTGCCAGTTCTGTATTGTCTAGGGACAAGTTTTCGTCCCAACGTCCCTAAAGCCATAATAATACTAGAGCAATTTTCTTCAATGGCGATCTATCACACGACACTTGTCGCCATGATACACGTTTGCTTTGCGTGCGCTGTGTGAGCTTTGAGTATCTAATTGCCTAGTAGAAACACAGGGTTATTTTTCGCATCGGTAATTATATCAAAAGGTCAAACAATGGCCGGGCAAACACTGATACGTCACAAAGCACTAAAACGAACGGTAATGCATTTTATCAAACTGAATGTTGGTGAAATTTGAAATACATTTCACACTTGGAAATTGTGAAATATTGTTTACATTAAACTGGAGCATTACAACTTATTTTCACATCGTGTACCATGAAAAAGAAACAACTATTGCTGTATCACCAAGAAATATATTGCTGTATTAATTTTTGCACAATATTCTTAGCTGTTGTAACAAGCAAGAATAGTTTCTTTGTTTTTTCAACAAAGCATATTCAGGCGCATGAATAGATTTGTTTAGCTATTCATTGTTGCAGCAAAACAAATTGTAAGTTGTACAGTGCACTTTGCTAAAACAACCAAACACACTAGTCACGTGTGTCATGTTTACTGCCTTTAGCAGTTTTGCAACAGCAGCAAACTTGGAACTAAATATTTAGCTAAGTCTTTTGTAAGGCGCAATAAACTTGCTGACAACACAACTTCTGACCAATCGTCAGAGATGAAACGGGGGTCGCGAATTCTGAGTTTGTCTTACGGCATTGGCTCTCTCACTTTCCTGAAACCAGTGGTCCTAAATTAGGGATAGGCGACTGGTTAAAGTTCATCGAGTTGCTCACGGCGGTCAGAAAACTAGCAGATAAAGCAATAAAAATATTAAATTTAGAAGTTGCTGAAAATGATTAAGCCTACGTCTGTACATATTTGACGTTTCAGCAGAAAAGAGGCACATCACAAGATTTTAACAGCTTTCAGCTAAAGATTAATCGCCTAATAGCAATCGCCAGAAAAGGAAACTTTTTAACGTTGCTACATCGTATAAGGGTATTTTTGACCTAAATGAATGTTTTTCCTTTAAAAGCGTATTTCAAAACAGCTACTCATCTTTGCTGAAGTAACAAGGTCTCTTTGTTGGAATGTCTGTAGCAGATGATTTTCTGAGCTAGAACCAGCATAATTGTTGTTAGGGCCGCAAGAATTGCTTACCGCAGTTAACAGAAATCTTACTAGACATAACAAAACTCTTGCTAGGACAGCAAGAATTGCTTAAAGCAGTAACCAGAAAACTCGCTAGCTACAGCAAAACGTACTTGCCACAGAAACCATAAAGTTCCTTAGACACAGCAAAACTGTTACTAGAGCATAAAAAACTGCTTGCCACAGAAACTAAAAACTTTGCTACACCCAGCAAAACTGTTGCTAAGGCAGAAAAAACTATTGGGTTCGGCAAAAAGTCACTGCGTTTTTTACACATAGATAGCTAGACATGTCTTGAAATGTAACTAACGTCATTTAAAACCGCAAGTTCATTATGCAGCTTAACAGCTGACAGTTCAAGCTTGTTTTAGGAACAGAAAGCGCACGATTTCGTTAACACGTGTTTGTTTCTCGTCGATTTCAAAATGGAAAATTAAAAGGAACATTTTCGTCATGTTTTGCTATATTGCTTCCAAAAAGGAAACAAGAAAGATAACACCGAATTTTCGGGTGTAATAAGCACGTCTTTTTAATCCGTTCTGACGTAAATTAAGTTTATCAAAGCTATTCAAAGTCAATGGAACCGGTATGGAAAACAATACTATCTGACGGAAGAAAGAAGTTTTTCAATCGGGTCTTTAATCCCTCAGATATTGCTGTAAATGGAATCGTGAGCTTACGAACTCTGAGAAACAGAGTTATCGACAAAAATAAGATGTTACTTTACGTCCCCTGGTGGGAAAAACATGCATTATTTTAGGAAGAAAGTATTCTCAAAAGGTTTATCCATATGAGCGGTATCGGTCCAAGAAAAAAATTTTAGTCGAATTTTCAGGAGCACAGATTTTGCTACAAATACATCAGAAGCAGAAATTAACACTTATGACCCCTGGTGGCCAAACTATTCTTTACCAAACATTAGAAATTATGTGAAAAATATTTTCCATCAGGTCTTGTATGCGATACAGGAAGAATTTTTCAAATCGGAGTTTTAGGAGCAGAAAACGCAATTTACCTTTGTGCGCCCTAGCGGAAAGTCTATGATTTACTTGAAAATTTTGAATTTATAGGGAAAACATTTTGCATCGGAAACACTATCCAAAAAAGAAGGAATTCTTCAAATCGGACGTTTAGAAGTACAGATATTGAAAAAAATACGATATACATCTACGCCCCGTGGCGTAGAAACCATGCATTATTTCAAGAAGAAAATGTTCCTAAAAGGTTTGTCGACATGAGTAGTATCGGTCAACAAACTACCTTTTTTTCAATCGAGATTTTAGAAGCTCATATTTTGCTGCAAATACATCAGAAGCGGAAATTAAGACTTACACCACCTGCTGGTTAAACTACTTTTTACAAAGATTAGAAATTACGTACAAACGATTCCCCATCAGGAACTGTATCCGGTGCAGGAAGAATTTTTCAAATCGGAGATTTAGAAGCAAAGATATAGGGGGAAACGCAATTTACCTTTACGCCCCCTAGCGGAAAGTCTATGAATTACTTGAAAATTTTGAATTTATAAGAAAAACATGTCACACTGAAAGCACTATCCAACAAAGAAGGAATTTTTAAAATCGGACTCCTAGAAGTCGAGATATTGACAAAATTAAGATATACATCTACGCCCCCTGGCGTAAAAACCATGCACTATTTTAAGAAGAAAATGTTTCTAAAAGGTTTTTCGGGCTACAAACGACGTTATTTTCAATCGAGAATTTAGAAGCTCATATTTTGCAGCAAATACATCACGAGCGGAAATTAAGATTTACGCTCCCTGGTGGCCAAACCATTTTTTTACAAAAATTAGAAATTATGTGCAAACGATTTCCCATTAGGAGCTATATCCGGTTCAGAAATAATTTTTCAAATCGGAGATTTAGAAGCAGAGATATAGGGAGAAACGCCATTTACCTTTACCCCCTAGCAGAAAGTCTATAAATTACTTGAAATTTTTGAAATTATATGAAATACATGTCACATGGAAAACACTATGCAACAAAGAAGGAATTTTTCAAATCGGACTACTAGAAGTACAGATATTGACAAAAATAAGATATACATCTACACCCCCTGGCGGAGAAACTGTGGAATAGTTTAGGAAGAAAATATTCCGAAAAGTTTTATCGATGTGAGTGGCATCAGTCTACAAAAGAATTTTTTTAATCGATATTTTAGAAGCTCATATTTTATGGCAAATACACCAGAAGCGAAAATAACCACTTACGTCCCCTGGTGGCCAAAGTATTCTTTACCAAAAATTCGAAATTATATGCAAAAGATTTTCCATTTGGAGATGTAACCGCTGAAATTTTTTTCTTTCAAATCGGAGTTTTAGAAGAAGAGTTATTGGGAAAAATGTAATTTACTTTTACGCCCTCTAGCGGAAAATCTATGCGTAATTTGAAAAGGAAACTATATCTAAAATACTCTTCGACATAAATGGAATCGAAAGATAAAATAATTTTTTCAATCAGATATTTAGAAGCAAATATGTGGAATAAAACGTAATTTTGAATTCGACATAATCTGCATTTACGCTCTCTAGCGGCGAAATTGTACATCGTAAAAAAAAAACGAAATAAAGGATCATCATTCTCATATTTCAAGCTTCCGAAAGCAAACAGAATTTTTTCAAATCGGACTAATAGTTGCAGAGATACCGTGGGTACAGACGGACGGACAAACCGATAACATAAGCACGATCTTTTTTTATAAAAGACGTGCTAAAAACACTGTGCAAGCTTATAAAAAGTTATGTGATGTGAATGGTGAAGATGCCTTAAAACTACGGCAGCGTAAGAATTGGTTTGCGAAATTTCGGTCTGGAGATTTTGATGTGAAAGATGCACCACGCTCAGGAAGGCCAATTGAAGTTGATGACGACAAAATAAAGGCATTTAACGAATCCAATCGGCGTTTAACGACAGGAGAGATTGCTGAGAATCTGAACATATTGAAATCGAGCGTTGAAAACCATTTAAAGCAACTAGGATACGTTAGTAAACTCAAAGAAATTCATCTCACTAAGCGTGTTGACATCTGCGATTTGCTCTTGAAACGTGAAGAAAACGATCCATTTTTGAAACACATGATAACAGGCGATGAAAAATGGATCGTCTACAACAACATCGAACGAAAAAGATCGTGGAGCAAGCGTGATGAACCTGCTCAAAGCACTTATAAAGCAGATACGCACTAAAGGAAGGTTATGCTGTCAGTCTGGTGGGATTTCAAATGAATTGTATATTTTGAATTGCTTCCGAGGAACCAAACCATTAATTCGGACGTGTACTGTCGTCGGCTGGATAAATTAACTGTTGCAGTCAAACAGAAGTGTCCAGAATTGGTGAATCGCAAAGGTGGCGTGTTTCACCGTGATAACGCGAGACCACATGCAAGTGTGATCACTCGTCAAAAATTGTTGCAACTTGGATGGGATGTGTTATCACATCCACCATATTCGTCAGATCTGGCACCATCAGAATATCATTTGTTTCGTTCGTTGCAAAACGCTTTGAATGGTAAAATATTCACTGCTGATGAGGCTATCAAATCGTTCCTGGATCTGTTTTTTGTTGAAAAAAAAAAAACTTTTTTCAGCGCGGAATCATGAACTTGCCTGAAAGATGGCAAAATTCCATCGAACAAAATGAACAATATGTTGTTTTTGTTTCCCATTCCAAATTTGCCTTTCATTTACACAGGGAAAATAAACGCAATTACTTTTTTAACCAACCAATACTTACCAGAGAAACCAGAAACTTTGCTAGACCTAGCAAAACTGTTGCTGGGACAGCAAGAACTGCTTGTCACAAAAATTGGAAATCTTGCTGTTGTTGCAAACTCGAATTCAGGTAGCACGCATAGCATGGCTATTTGCTGTGCCTATTTTAACAAACGAAATTTGCAACCACTGCAGGTTTTTACTGTTATAGCAAAGTATTTCTTTCAGTGTAGCACATCCGGAAAGAATGCGATCGTTCCTTTGTGAAACACTGCACCAACTTATCTCACAGAAACACACAACGGTCAAAAATAAAAGCAAACAAATAATGTTGAGAGAAGTTTCACAAGTGATGCATGATTTGGTAACTATTTTTCTTGGGATGAAATTTTCTACCTCTGGTTCAATAATGTAGAATACAACTGAAATAAAAAAACCTGCAGAAAAATACTTTCCGGTTACCTTGGCATTTTCTGGGATTGATTGACGAATATTCTTGCGCCTTACATATTTTTAGCACGTCTTTTGTAAAAAAAGATCGTGCTTACGTTACCGGTTTGTCCGTCCGCCCGTCAGTCCGTCCGTTTGTACCCACGATATCTCTGCAACTATTAGTCCGATTTAAAAAATTCTTTTCGCATTGGGAAGCTTGAAATATGCGAATGATGATCCTTTATTTCGTTTTTTTTACGATGTACAATTTTGCCGCTAGAAGGCGTAAAGGCAAATGATGTCGAATTCAAAAATACGTTTTATTCCACATATTTGCTTCTAAACATCCGATTGAAAAAAATTTCTTAACTTTCGATTCTACTTATGTCGAAGAGTATTTTAGATATATTTAATTTTTCAAATTACTTATAAATTTTCCGCTAGGGGGCGTAAAAGTAAATTACATTTTCCCAGATAACTCTTCTTCTAAAACTCCGATTTGAAAAAAAAATTCTTCAACGGATACACCCCCTGATGGAAAATATTTTGCATATAATTTTAATTTTTTGGTAAAGAATACGTTGGCCACCAGGGGGCGTAAGTGTTAATTTTTGCTTATGATGTATTTGCCATAAAATCTGAGCTTCTAAAATATCGATTGAAAAAATTCTTTCTTGGACTGATGCCACTCACATCGATAAACCTTTTCGGAATATTTTCTTCTTAAAATATTCCACAGTTTCTCCGCCAGGGGGCGTAGACGTATATCTTATTTTTGTTAATATCTCTACTTCTAGGAGTCCGATTTGAAAAATTCTTTCTTTGTTGGATAGTGCTTTCAGTGTGACATGTTTTTCATATAAACTCAGAATTTTCAAGTAATTCATAGACTTTCCGCTAGGGGGCGTAGAGGTAAATTGCGTTTCCCCCTATATCTCAGCTTCTAAATCTTCGATTTGAAATATTCTTTCTGCACCGGATACAGCTGGAAAATCCTTTGCACGTAATTTCTAATTTTTGTAAAAAACGGTTTGACCACCAGATCGCGTAAGTCTTAATCTCTCGATTCCGTTTACAGCAATATCTGAGGGATTAAAAACCCGATTGAAAAACTTCTTTCTTCAGTCAGATACTATTGTTTTCCATACCGGTTCTATTGACTTTGAATAGCTTTGATAAATTTAATTTGCGTCAGAACGGATTCAAAAGACGTGCTTATTACACCCGAAAATTCAGTGTCATCTTTCTTGTTGAATATTCCTTGCGAGACGACGTGCTGTTTTACGCGAGACTCTGCTTATACTTTTTAAATTGCGAGAAATATATGCATGGAGAAGTACCAAAGTGATAGAAGCATAATAAGATAATTTTATAGTCCATTTCAGAACATGGGTACATTTAACTGCATTTCAGTAAAATGTCAGACATACAAAGAACAATTTAAGATTATTGTGCAGCACGATTTTATTTATTTCAGAGCCTTTAAAAATTATTGGCCCTCTTGGACACGACACTAAATGAGTCAAACATAAGTGTTGCTTAAATGAAACCGTTTTCGTCACTTGCCATTTTGCGAGTTAACAGCGACAATTTTAAGCTAGTTCCGTACATTTTACGTGCCTGCAATTTCGCCGTCGTTTCGCCGCAGCATTGTTTTGGAGACAAGCCAGTTCCAACGATGTTTGCCATTTGAATATTCTGTACTTTTGAACGACTGCAGTCATTTTTGATGGTCAATGACTGAGGCACATCACGTCCGAGTACTAAGCTCTAGAGAAGCTCATATTCAATCGTCTTACAGCATTTTCCTCCTTCATCTCCTTCGCCAGATTTTAATCTCTTACCGGGCAGGTCTTTTTTTTTTTTTTTTTATAGAGATGATCGATGTTCTGAACAATAAATTTAATATGAGAATCCGGTACTAGCCGTAGAATAGCGTGTGTTTACCCCGTAAGATCGCATCAAACTCTATGGGTGCTATAAATCATACTGAAATCCTTTTATGAGTATAATATATCAAGTAAAGCTCCAAGTGCGGTACAGATGACCTGCATTTTTTTCGGCTTTACTCCACGTTTTCCAGAAATTTTAATGAAGTCAACATGATCTCCTATTATGGGAATCTTCCTAGGAAAGTGGTCCTTCAGCGCGGGAGACGTGCAACAGCAATGAAGTTGCAACAACTGATAAACAACACTTACGCAGCCGAAGATTAATGAAGAAATCTTTTGATACCATAAAAGGACATAAGTTTAGGATGTTCCAAAATGTTTTTAATAAATTCTTAAAATACATTCGAGAGAACGAGAATTAATATTATAGACAGTACTTTATCGTGTATTTTAGAGATGATCTCGGGCTCCTTTTTTACGGCCCGGATTTGAACATTTGTGCAAATTTCCCCTATGTGAATAAGGAAAAAAGGAAGCACTTTTGTTTTTTACTCCTATTTATACTTTCATCATCAGATAAGAATGTTAGTGCTTTTCATTGATGTCGCCTCCTACTTAACGAGAGAGAGAGAGAGAGAGAGAGAGAGAGAATTATTATTATTATGTGCATCGTATTCAGGCAACAAAATGTCCTTCATTTTGTTTCCCAAGTGTAACAAGTTAAATCATTTCCATCGGCTCACCTTCATGTTTTCACCGAATGAACAAAAATTCATATTTTTCATACTGTAGCTAGCTTTAAATAGCAGAATTTTAAATTTTAGTCACCAGAAAACTTATGCTATCGGTTTCAATCATATGTAGTGTGACGTATACTCAAATTTAACTTTCCTTTTTAGTTTGTTTCTCTATGTAAATTTGAGTACGTTCTCCTTCGCGTTTCTCATACTTAACGCGATATCTTCTCTCTCGCAAGAGTATGGTTGGCAACACCCCTGAGGTCGGAACGCATGACGTGCGAATGCCTGAGACGAGAACTGAACGATATACATTGTATAATGCTTTGAGAAGCTGCATGTGGAGATAGTGGAAGATATCACACTAATTGAGAGACGTACTATGTTAAATTGAAGCTTGAGTTGTTTGACGACTGTGTGTTTTACTTTAGTGTTGGCGTTGTGTTATTCTTAACAAAGAGTTACATTCGTTGGGTTATTTATACGTGCTAATGCTATTGAAGGCTGAGTCGAGCTAAAGACGCTTTGCTGAATAAAAACTAATAGTAAGTAACCTTTTTTGAAGTTATTTGAGTGACTCCTGATCTGCTTCAAAGTGAAGTTATCAATAACTGATTTGTTTAGTGTTCTGACAAATGTATTCCACGCACATTACAGTAGGAAGAAATACATAGTTCTTACTTAAAACACTAATACACATTTTTGAGTTACGAAATGCACGCGAAACACGCAATAAGCAATAATGAAGGATTTTAGGCAAAGAACAAAAAGAGAGACTATAGCCTAACTATTCAGTTGTACGTTTTCCATTGCGTTAGTTAATTCGGTTAGTAGTGTTAAATAAAAAAGTGAATGGGAAAATTAATTAGACCCCGTGCCCATACGGGCATGGGTTTTAGTCAAAGACCTGATATAAGAGGCCGGCCGGACCCCGAATCCGTTTTCGGGCTTTTCGTCACAGCTCATGTTCATCTCTAGTGTGCTTCTCCTTGTATTATACATTACTGAAAATTAAAACTGAAACACCGTGATCATTCTTGCTTCTATCTGATACAGGAAGAATCTTGGAAATAAAATATATTTCACTTTTGGAATAATTCTGCAGCATATAAAGCTGGCCGCCCCAGTGGCGCAGTGGTCTAAGCGATGGCCTCTGATCACTCGTCCAAAAGGGGTCCGGGCTCGAATCCCGGTGAGGCATGGATGTTGTGTTTGTCTTACGGCACTGGCTCTCTCCCTTCCCTGGAATCAGTGACCCTAAATTAGGGACGGGCGACTGCTTATAGCCCATTGAGTTGCTCACTGTGGTCGTTAAACCTCCAATCAAAATATATATATATATATATAAAGTTAACAAATAGTAATTTAAACGAGGAAAATGACACTGCATTTTTGGTGTGACGTCTTTTAAATCCTTTCAGACACGAATAAAGTATTGCAAAGATATTCCTAGTAAATGCAGACGGATAACATCAATTGGATTTCTACAATCGATGAAACATCTAGAAATAGAAATAGCCTCGGCCACTAGCTGCTGAAAAGCATACGAAAATTAACAAACTGTGCACAAAAGTTTTCTAGCCGCCTCGGTGGCGCAGTGGTCTAAGCGATGGCCTCTGATCATTCGTCCGAAAGGGGTCCGGGTTTGGATCCCGGTGAGACATGGATGTTGCGTTTGTCTTACGGCACTGGCTCTCTCCCTTCTCTGGAACCAGTGGCCATAAATTAGGGATGGGCGACTGCTTATAGCCCATTGAGTTGCTCACGGTGGTCGTTAAACCTCAAATCCAAAAAAAAAAAAAAAAAAAAAAAAAGTTTTCTCATAGCAGGAGAATATCAGAGACAAAAGGATTTTTATTTTTGAATGGGGGTTACACGACCACCATGAGCAACTCAGTTCGCTACACGCTGTCGCCTGTCTCTAATGTAGGGCCACTGGGCCATTGGTTCCATGGAAGGGAGAGAACCAGTGTCGTAAGTCAAACACAACATCCATGCCTCACCGGGGTTCGAATCCGGACCCATCTCGGACGAATAGTCAGAGGCCATTGCTTAGATCACTGCGCCAATAGGACGACAAGGATTTTCAAATGGAACACTTAGAGGAAATGTAGAAGGAAACATGATATAACTTTACGCCTCCGAGCGGAAAAACTTTGCATAGTGGAAAAGCAGATGATATGAAAAAATTGTTCTTCATACCACAAGCTATGCTATGGTAAAATAAATTTTTAGGTACGTCTCCTGGAAAACAGAGATACGAGAAAACGGTTTTGACGCTCCCTAGCATGAAAACCGAACGGTATTTAAGGAGGATAATGTTCCTCATCTTTACTGTACCGAATGAAATACAGTAAAAACCAAAAAAGAAAGGAATATTTCAATACGTTTCTTCGAAATTAAGATCTAAACAGAAGTGCATACAACACCACCTAGTGCCAGAACTGTGAAATATAATAAAACCCCCACGAGTATAGTATTCCAAAGGATAAATGGCATCCGGTGTCAAAATAATGTTTTAAGTTGGACTTTTAGAAGCGGAGATATCGAAAAAAAAAAAAGAAAAATAGATCCAAACTTTGCGTCTCCTAACGGGAAAATTGTGTATTATTTCGGAAAGGAAATGCCTACACATATATTTCGTAGTTAGCAGTATCTCAAAGAAAATTGATTTTTTTAATCGGTTTTTACACGCGCGGATATTGCTCTAAATATGTTGGAAACGGAAACGTAAACTAACATCAAAACTTAAATCATAAGCAGAACATTTCGCACCAACAACGTTCTCCGACAAAGAAAAAAATTTCCGATCGGACTTTTAGAAGCAAAGATATCGAGGAAAATAGGATATACATGTACGCTCTCTGGAGAAAAAGCTATGTATCGTTTTTAGCAGAAAATATTTTGGAAAGGTGTTTGGAGCAAGCGATATCTGACCCTAAAATGATTTTTTCAGTCGAATATTCAGAAGTGCTGATATTGGTGCAAATACATCAGCCAGAAAAATACATTTACGCACCTCTAGTGGCAAAACGTTTCTTTAACAAAAATTAGAAATCATAAGCGGAACATTTCCCACGAGGAGTTCTATCAAATGCAAGAATAATGTTTGAAATCTATCATTTAGAAACAGATATATCGAGGAAATTGCACTTTTACTTTACGCCTCCTAGCGAAAAGCCTATACATTATTTAGAAAAGTAATTGCACCTAAAATAGTCTTCGTTAAAAACGATATCGAAAGGAGGAATTTTTTTTTACTGTCGTATGATTTGACGTAAGGATACGGGATAAAATAAATTTTGAATTAGATAGCATCTGCATTTACGCCCTCTAGCGGCGAAATTGTACATCGGAAGAAATCCAGAAAGCAAGAATCATCGTTCTCACATTTTGGACTTCCCAACATAGCAAAAAAAAATTCGAATCGGACTAACAGTAGCTGAGATGTGGTGTCTACAGGCGGGGTAAAGTGATTAATAATATGAACACCCAGATCCGTCCGTCTCTCTGGAACGCTTGACGTCACAGCAGCGTCTACATTGTTACGCCATCACTTATTGATAAATTCGTACGTGCTCGCGCGATTTCAAAATGATCGCTTGCTAATAGCAGGCGATGACTTTTAGATGTCAAGGTAATCGCGTGCTAATTTAAAAATATTGGGTTACTAATGACTCCAGTCCTGTTTTCCGACCTACAAAATTCGAATTGAATATTTAACGTCACAGCAAGTTGAGTTTGTATATTAATTTAATTTAGCACAATTCGAATATTAATTTGTATGCTTTAATTATTTTTTTAATTTTTTAATTTAACTAAATTTCCGAGTTTAGTGCTGATTATATTAAACATTTTGCAAAATATCGATCCATCGAAAAGCTCTAACCTACAATAAAAACTAAAATCTTGGGATGTTAAAGTGAGCAAGATTGCATCTAAAAGCCGATATCGCCCCAATAGCACATTGTCGAGAATTTAGATAGTTCCGATTTGTAACACCAGATGTCGCATTATTTTGTAGAAAAAGCTTCGGTATGAGGTTTCAAACTAACCGTCTAATAGGACAGTCTAAAACAAGCTGTGAAGGGAATAACAAGCGTGCCGGAGAAAAAGTAATTGAACTCAAAAAATCAAAGTAAATATTAAGGTAAGTTTCTTTTTTCATTTCTTTTATCTCATCAAACGATGTTTTTATTATACGAAAATGCGCTGGTTTATAACAATTTTATCTTTCCTGTATTTTTGTTCTATGGGATGTGTTCAACAAAAATAAAATAACTAAACACGAAAGAAGCAAATGTTTCACCTGAATTGAACAGATTTCTATACATTTCAGCGACCATTTCTACGTTACGTATATTTTTTCTGATGCGTCTGCTGTTCAACGAAGCAAATGTTTCACCTTAATTAAACGGATTCTTAAACATTTTAGCGACCATTCCAGAGTTACATATATTTTTCTGATGCGTCTAATGTCCAAGTAAACAAGTTAGTAAAATGATGCAATGCATTGATTATGATACGCTTTCCAACATACCAGAAAGCATTACTAAAGTTATTACTCAAGTTATGAGGATAATGGCTGCAGAATAAATCTTGCTCCTATGCCCTGACCTTTGACTCCATTTCGATGATATTCAACAGAACCGGTTAAGTATACTTCCGGAACAACATGATAAAGTTTTGTCTCAATCGAAGCATTTTTACGTACGCTATAACGCATAAAGCCGATGGAATGAATCCTTCTATGTCCTGACCTTTGACCCCATTTTCAATAGGGTTCGTCCCCAGTGGTCCCCTACCACATACTAAAATTATATTGAAATCGAAGCATTTTTACGCAAGTTATGACGCATAAGGGCAATGGAATGGTTCCCACTCCTATGTCCTGACCTTTGACCCCATTTTGCTCATTTTCAATTGGTTTTTTTTTTTTTTTTTTTTTTTTTTTGATTGGAGGTTTAACGACCACCGTGAGCAACTCAATGGGCTATAAGCAGTCGTCCGTCCCTAATTTAGGGCCACTGGTTCCAGGGAAGGGAAAGAGCCAGTGCCGTAAGACAAACACAACATCCATGCCAGACCGGGATTCGAACCCGGACCCCTTACGGACGAACGATCAGAGGCCAGCGCCTTAGACCACTGCGCCACCGGGGCCGGCTCAATTGGGTTCGTCTACCACATACTAAAATTTCATCGAAATAAAACATTTTTACGCTTGCGCAAGTTATGACGCATAAAGGCAACAGAATGGATCCCGCTCCTATGTCCTGACCTTTGATCCCGTTTCGCTCATTTTATATAGGGTTCGTCCCCTGGTAGTCCCATACCACATACTAAAATTTCATCGAAATCGAACCATGTTTACGCTTACGCAAGTTATGATGCATAAGGGCAATGGAATGGATCCCGCTCCTATGTCCTGACCTTTGACCCCATTTTTCTCATTTTCAATA
Organism: Macrothele yani; assembly: GCA_039090855.1. Classification (NCBI taxonomy): domain Eukaryota; kingdom Metazoa; phylum Arthropoda; class Arachnida; order Araneae; family Macrothelidae; genus Macrothele; species Macrothele yani. Next base: position 135,443,086 of record CM077025.1, read on the forward strand.
GGGTTCGTCCCCAGGGAGACCCATACCACATACTAAAATTTCATCGAAATCAAACCATTTTTACGCTTACGCAAGTTATGACGCATAAGGGCAACAACAGAATGCATCCCGCTCCTATGTCCTGACCTTTGACCCCATTTTGCTCATTTTCAATAGTGTTCGTCCGAAGGTTGTCCTCTACCACATACTAAAATTTCATCGGTATCAAAACATTTTTACGCAAGTTATGATGCATAAGGGCAATGGAATGGATCTCGCTTTTATGTCCTCACCTTTGACCCCATTTCGCTCATTTTCACTAGAGTTCGTCCCCAGTAGTCCCCTACCAGATACTACAATTTCATGGGAATCGAAACATTTTTACGCAAGTTATGACGCATAAGGGCAATGGAAAGGATCCTGCTGCTATGTCCTGACCTTTGACCCCATTTCGCTCATTTTCTATAGGGTTCATCACCAGGTAGTCCCCCATACCACATACTAAAATTTCATCGAAATCGAACTATGTTTACGCGAGTTATCATGCAGACAGACAGACAGACAGAAAAAGCTGGAGCACATAAGCTTCTTCGACCTACGGTTGGAAAACGTAAACAAATGAAACATTGCTTTGTTGACCCTGGACTAAACAGATCTTTACACATCTTAGCCACCATTTCTACTTTATATATATTTTTTCTTATGCGCCTGATGTTCAACGAAGCAAATGCTTCACCTGCATTGAACGGATTCTTAAACATTTTTGCGACCATTCCGAAGTTACATGTATTTTTTCTGATGCATCTAATGTTCAACGAAGCAAATGTTTCACCTGAATTAAACATATTTTTAAACATTTTAGCGACTATTTCCACATTATCTATATTTTTCTGATGCGTCTAATGTCAAACGATCAGTTACGTGAGAAACGACTGGTAATACTCTCCTTCAGACATCCCGCAGGAAATTAAGGAAGTCCGGAAATCGCATGCCTCCGTAACTGCCCCCAAATTGACCTTTAGAACGCTATTTTCTGTATAGTGATAAATCTTTGTGTCTCTTTCGATAAAGATCAGCTGTCAAAGCCAATTTATTCTGATCTTAATGTTTTAAAGAGATCTGAGATAAAAGAAGTTAATGCATTTTGCTTTGTTTTCTTCTTCCACTGTCTCAAATAACACGAATGTAATAAATATCTTCGGAGCTTATGGCGGAGGTAGACTAACTTTAAACAAACCCCATGTCATCTGCTGTGTACTACAATTCATTTAATTTAGTAGAAAACTGATGAAAAGATAGCTTGATGTTGTCTCCGCGTTTCAGTTCTTGTTCCACATTTAGAGCCGAGAAAAATACTCAAAAAATATTTCCAGCTGTTTTTCTTAATTGCTACCATCTTCAGAAGATAATTTTAATCCGTCTTTTGCTTGTCAAAAATGACGCAAATTATACTTCCGTCTGTAAAGATGATATTTTCGCTCTTGAAGACAAATTAGATATTTTTTTGCTGTTAGATAGGTATGTCGATGCGAAGGATTTCCAATATGTACTCATTCGCCAGATCATTATGACCGCCTGTGTTGGAAGCGCTCCACGGTACATAGCAGTGACGTCACAGACATCCAAGAAATATGCCGATAGACAACACGGAAAGAGATATCAGCCTGTCGATACGAAGCCCGTGCAATGGGGAAAGGAAAGGATTTGTCAAGAAGTAAACGGGGAATTATCATCGCGCGAGTGAAGCAGGAGCCAGCATCAGCATCCACAGATAACATAGTATGTTCGACAGCCGTCGTACTGAAAATGTTTCTCCGAAAAGAGACATGTTCACCCGACGTCGTGGGAAGAGGAGATCACCGTTGCTTGACAGTCAATTACCACGTGCTGTCCTGGAGAAGAGAAGGCTCAAAATCCCTCATTTATCAGCAGACCACACATTCGCACAGAGAAAACATTCCAAGCGCACGATCCAGAGGATGCTTATAAGGAGTCGAAGGCTGGGCCATGTGATCATCTTGACCAATGGTCATCGCTAACTCCGCCTGCAGTGGGCATGGACGCACTCTGACTGTACACTGGATGACTAGAAAAGAGTCATGGGGTCCTACGTGTCCAGGTTCCAGCATCGACGAACCGATGGTTTTTTCCGCATATGAAGTAGAACGGGTAAGAATCTGCAACCAAACTGCACAATTGGGTTGAAGCAGGCCGTTGGGGGGGGGGGGGGTATTCCCTTGGACATTACTAGGTCCCTCATCTCCGTTGAAAAGTGTGCCACCACAGCTACATTCCACCTGGCCATTGTTTCGAAGCAAGTTTTCTTTACATGGTGACCATGTATCCAGATGACACGGGACGCTTTCGGAAGGCAACCGCTCACAAAGCCCACATTCAATGACATGGGTTCGATAATGATGTCCAAGCGTCACGCGCACGCTCGCCTGGCCACTAAATTCTCCAGATTTTCATCCCATCGAACATTTTACAGAAGGTAGCGGAATGCATTATTTGTCGGTGCCTCACTTACTTTCAGAAATCCGGGACGCCATTTTGTCTAGTTGTTACAGAATACACGAGAACACGTTTCGTGTCCAATTCTGAGTTATGTCGCGCTGGTTGCAAGAGGTTGTGGCGTCGAAATTAACAATTTTACAGCTAATTAGCGCAAATACGTATTTTCACGACGTCTTCGCTTCTTGAAGTCGAACGCAAAACTATTTTTTTCCCTTGAGATCTTGCAATCACCACTTAGATTCTCGATATACATCTCGATTTCGCAATCAGAATCTTTTCGTCCGGTCACGAAGATATACAGGGGTTAGACAAAAAAATAGTAACACCAGGATTGTGGGGGTTAATGTTATTCATGGAGACTACACTGAAATAAAAAAGTTGGGATTATCTTTTGTGTATCTTTTGTTTGCATATACTTAGTGCCATCAAAAAGTTCCAAGACTAGGTACGTAGGGCGCCAACAGATGGTAGTACGCAGATGCGGGAGCAGCGGTCAAGGGAAGTGACCTTCATGAGTCATTGTGCCGAGTGGCGACGTTCTGTGAACATCGGTAGCTGTGCTACACGATGTTTGGTGACCACGTGCAGAACACAGCTGCAATTTTGGTATGGACTGCAAACTAGAGCAGCGAGCGAACATCAAATTTTGCGTCAAACGCGGCAAATAGGGAACGGAGACGCGTGAAATGTTGCCGCAGGCTTATGACAATGAAACAATGAATCGTGCGAGGAGTTTACTCGCGGTTCAAGGGCGGCAGAACGGCACTGGAAGGTGACGAGAGGTTAGGGTGACCGTCCACGAGGAAACCCCGAAAACGTGGACAAAATTAGGGATCTGGTGCATCAGGATCGTCGAAGAACCATTCAAGACATTGCTATCATCGTCAATGTGTCATACGGAACAACGCAAGAAATTCGGACGTCGATTTTGAACATGCACCGCATTGGTGCAAAGTTTGTGCCAAAGATTCTGAACCCCGAACAGAAGGCGCTCCGTCTCGAACTCTGTCAAGATCTTCGTCAGCAGGTGGTGAATGAACCAACGTTCCTGTCGCTGGTAATCACTGGGGACGAGACTTGGGTCTACAGTTACGGCCCGGAGATCAAACAACAGTCGTCGCAGTGGAAGAGCCCGGCTTCTCCACGGCAGAAGATGGCCCGACAGTTCCGGAGCGCAACTAAAAGCCTGCTCATCGTGTTCTTCGACATTCGTGGGGTTGTGCACCGTGAATTCGTCCCCCAGGGCCAGACCGTCCCCGCCCTTTTTTACTGCGATGTTCTGCGGCGTCTTAGGGAAAACATTCGCCGCAAACGACCTGAAATGTGGAGCTGGGGCAATTTGCTGCTCCATCACGACAGCGCAGCAGCTCACAGAGCGTTTACTAACACGCCAGTTTTGCATTAGCAACAGCATGACTACCCTTCCTTACCCGCCGGATTTGGACCCCTGCGACTTCATTCTGTTCCCGAAGATGAAGCTAAAGCTGAAGGTCGCCGTTTTGAAACCGTGAACGAGATCCAGCGTGAATCGCAGACAGTGCTTGACACGATTCGCGAAGAGGACTTCCAGCGAGCGTTCAGCAGTGGCAAAAACGCTGGCCGTGGTGTATCGCTGCCCAAGGAGATTGCTTTGAGGGAGATCATAACCAGACTTAAGTAACGCAATTACTTTGTTGTATATCGGCTTAGTCTCGGAAATCTTTGATCGGGCCTCGTATTCTCTATGTTATATGCCACTGCAGTACAAGTTTTGTTCAGCAGCGGTTCGTACCAGCGGTCGCTGGAATGGGTGATATATTGGACCCCCAAAGAGGACAAATTGTGGGAGTCCGTTTAGCAGGAGCGTCTGATACCATGACTACTAAACTGTTTGGTGTTTCAAGATCAACAGTCTCCATGGTTATGACGGGGTACACAAAGCATGGCGAAACTTCATCGGCGAAGAAGAATAGTAGGTGAAAATCGAGACAGAATGACAGGGACTGTCGAATATTTACAGGGATTGTATTCAAAAAACACAGAACTACTCCAGCAAAAGTGACAACAGAGCTCAATATTCACCTGGAACAGTCCACTAGGAACTTCAGAAAGCCAACATTTAGAAAAAGCGGTAATTTCTAAACCTTTAATCTCCGAAACCTAGGCTACAAATGTGAAAAAGAGGGTGTCATAACCTGGACGGTTCTGGTTCATTTGCCCGAAGTTTACTTCACCGAAGGGTCACTTGACCGAAAATCACTTCACCCAAAGATCACTTGATGGAAAAGTTCATTTCACCGAAAGGTTTCTTTACCTAAAAGTTCATTTCATCGAAGGGTGAGTTTATCGAAAACTTTGGATTTCATTACAGGATCTGTTGAAGCATGGTGCCAGTTTGCAGACAGACCACCGAAACTTTAGGGGATCATACTCAAATTGCAGTTTTGATTTCTCCGTGTTACAAAGAGCGCAGAGATTTAGTTTTAAGACAAAAATAATTAATTTTAAGTCCTTAGGCCTTTTCAGGAAATTTTAATCGTGCTTGCTCATGTTCATAAGGTTTACATAAAAAGTCAAGTTAATAATGTTGGACATTTATTCAGGCAAAAAGAAAAGAAACAATTTTAGGTCCCTAGGCCTCGGCTTACGCCTTTTTAGCAAATTGTAATCGTGCGTGCTCATGTTCATAAGGTTTACACAAACACCTTATGAACATTAAAAATTTCAAGATCTAAACCTAAGACCTTAAAATTAATGTTTTAGGTTTGAGCAAGACTGCAACATATTTTACTTTAAATTATTAGGTAATGCTTGTGAATATGAGTAGAGTTAAAATCTGTTAAAATGGCCTCTGTCTAGGCCTACGGCCAAAAAATTAATGTTTTGTGGTTGAGTAAAAGATGGAACATTATTTACTTGACTTGCTATGTAACCCTTATGAACATGAGCTCGGAGGATTAAAATTTGATAAAAAGGGCTCAAATCTAGCTAGGCCTTATAATTAATGTTATGTTTCGAAAAACCTACTTATGGAGAAGTGTTACATAAAAATTAAAAGTGTATTTTTTATACACTCCCAAAACGTTTAGGTGGCCAGTTTTTCAAAAACCTGAACCACACTCCAAGAGATCTCTAACAACAAAATTCTGAGTTTTCGATAAACTGAAAATTCGGTGAAATGATCTTTCGATATAATGAATTTTTAGGTGAAATAATTCTTCGGTGAAATGAACATTTCGATGAAATGAACCTTTAGGTGAAGTGACCTTTCGGTAAAATGAAGTTCTCGGTCAAGTCGGCGAAATGTACCTTTCGAGCAAGAGATTTTCGGTCAAATGATCTTTCGGTAAAGTGAAAGATACCCAACCTGGACAGATGATTGGAAGTGTGTGATATGGACCGATGATTCCTCATTTATATTATTCCTAACTGTAGGTCGGGTTTATACACTGAGTGGCCACTTTATTATGACCACCTGACAATTTTAAGCAAATGAGCTATGGCTTCACGTTGTTGTCACCACAAGCCAAGGCTAGTGTAAAAAGGGAAAGCTTAGTGCTTGCGACAGTAGTAGAAGTGATTTTTGGGTGACGAGATGGGTAAAAAATGCGATTTGACGGACTTTTAGAGTGGGATGATTGTAGGAGCTCGGAGCCATGGAGCGAGTATCACCGAAACCGCCGCATTCGTGAAATGTTCCAGAGCAACTGTTGTTAAAGTGTTTAAAGACTGGACTGTCAGCCAAAAAACTGGGTCTCTACGTGCAACGTGTGGTCGTCATCGACTAGTGACTGCTCGGGCGGAACGGAGGGTGTCCAGACTGGTAACAGACAGCAGAAAGGCAACAGTGCACCAAATTACAGACCATCTTAATCGAGGATCCCCTCAAATTAACTCTGCACGCACTGTTCGCCGCACACTTCATCAGATGGGATATGGCAGCCGAAGCCCTGTTCGAATACTATTGCTGTCTGCAGTTAACAAGAGAAAACGTCTCTAGTTCGCACAGGAGCACAAGTATTGGACAGTCGATAATTGGAAACAAATTATGTGTTCCGATAAATCACGTTTTCAGTTGAACCATGCCGATGGCCGAGTGAGAATTTGGCGGAAACAGCACGAAAGCATGGACCCTAAATGCATAGCTACAACCTTTCAAGCTTGAGGAGGCAACGTTTTGGTTTGGAGGATGTTTTTCTGGCATGCTTTGGGCCCTTTAATTCGTGTTGATCAATGCCTGACTGGCACATCATATCTAAACTTCGTTGCGGACCAAGTGCATCATGTCATGTGGATGGTTTATCCCAATGACGATGGCTACTTTCAACAAGATAATGCGTCCTGCCATAGTGCTCGTATTGTACAGGATTGGTTTCATGAACATGCCGGGGAGTTTACTTTGCTTAGGTGGCCCCCACAATCTCCAGACCTCAACCCCATTGAGAATTTGTGGGATGAAGTTGAATGAGCCATCAGACAACTGGATCCACAACCCTGCAATCTCACACTCCTGCAAAGTGCTATTCATCAAGCATGGTCTCAGATTCCACAAACCACCTACAAAAGGTGACCAAACGAAGTACTGAGGGGGTGGTCATAATAAAATGGACACTCAGTGTATTTAGAGAATCCCCAAGGAAGTGTACAATTCGGAATGTCTGGTCAAACTTGGGGGTGGGTCCGTGATGATTTGGGCAGCCATATGTTGGTATTCGGCTGGTTCCATCATTATCCTTCATGGTCGAGTTACTGCCAGCGAGTACATCAACATTCTAGGTAATCAGATGCATCCTATGGTCCAAATGTTGTTTCCTAGCAATGATGACATTTTTCAAGATAATAATGCGCCATACGCACGGCTAGAACAGTTCATCCAGTCTTGGTTTGAGGAGCACCAAGATGAAGTTAAACAACTGCCGTTGCTAGCTTAGTTCAGTCTTGGTTTGAGGAACACCAAGATGAACTTCAACAACTGCCGTAGCCAGCTCAATCAACGGATTTGAATGCCGTCGAGCCACTGTGGGCAGTTTTGGAGAGCAGAGTGAGAAGCAATTCCCTTCTCCTACTTATCCGAAGCAATTCGCGGTTGTTCTTACCTACGAATGGAACGGCATTCCACAGAAGCCTATCGAAAGGCTGTATGAATCTATTCCAAGAAGGTTTGAAGCTGCATTAAAGGCAAATGGGGACCCAAAACATTAGTAATAAAGACATATCGCCTATTTTACAGAAGTTCACATTATATTGCCCAACCCCTGTATATGTGCGTATATGTGTGTGTCTGCCTGCTGGAGGGAAGGTATGCAATCGAAGAAGTTAGTTGAGCTTTGAACCCCGAAAAGAAAGGCTATTTGAGTCGTGTTTTCGTAAATGCGTGAGGGAGCGAAACGTGCAAATGCAGCACGAGAATTTTAAAGAAAGTTAAACAACATACAAACCAAGAAGTTGGCAAAAGGTGTTGCTGCTAGTAAAGATTTTCCTAGTGAGAACCTCACGGGAATCACCATTCCAGAGCAAAACGAATACCCTCAGCCAACGAGAGCAGGGGAGTTCTTGACAAAATTCAGAGATCACCCAGAGTAGAAAAAACATTGGGGAATAGCAAAATAACTGGTTATGCAGAGCACACTTGCACCGCCAAAAATAATTCGTGAGTGGGCGTTTCTTAATACCGTTTACGAGATAAGAAAAAGTTGAGAGAATCGGATTCTTTGCCTAAAAAACCCCGAAGCACCCAGAAAGAATCATCCAATCAAGATGAAAATTGGTACCAGCGATGTATATGTATAGGAAAGGAAACAATTGCGATTCCAGAGGAGCTGGATCATTTATTCGGATAAAACAACTATACGAGTTGAACAAGTCAGTAAGTTGTAGCGCCACCTCTTGCTCAGATACAAGCGGTTACCCCGCATGGCATAGACTCATAAAGTTCACGGATACTGTGCTGAGGTATAGCATGCCAGATGGTGTCCAAAATGCGGGCAAGTTCGCCGAGATTCCAGAATGGGCGTAGGTGGCGTCCCATCATGTCTCAAATGTGTTCGATCGGTGAGAGGTCGGGCGATTGGACTGGCTATGGAAGGGTGTCCACTTTACAGAGGAACGCCTGGGAGAACCGTGTCGTGTTGTAGCCGGGCATTATCCTGCTGAAAAATTGCTCACTGATGCTGAGACAGGAATGGTGGAATGGAAACACAACAGGTCGTAGATTGTCGTCGACGTACTGTTGACCTGTTAGGGTGGTACCAAAAACTAACAAGTGTATCCGGCTACCGCAGGAAATGAGTCACTCCCTGTTTGCGAGTCGTGTGCCGTTCACCGGTAAAGGTGGAACCATGCGCTGACTGGCTCGTCTCCAGACCTGTATGCGCTGGTCATCGGAGTCAAGTGCAAACTGTGACTCATTACTGAAGGCAACAAGACGTCACTGGACACTATTCCACGTTGATCGGGCCCTACACCACTGCAACCGGTGTCAGTGATACTCGCTGGTCAGTGGTACGCTGCGGAATGACTTCCTTGGATGTAGTTCCCGTCCTGCAAGTCGTCTGGCATCGCTCCGGATGTCCACTTCCGTACCTGTAGACGACGCAATATGGCCACTTCCGTACCTGTAGACGACGCAACATGGCCACTTCCGTACCTGTAGACGACGCAACATGGCCACTTCCGTACCTGTAGACGACGCAACATGGCCACTTCCGTACCTGTAGACGACGCAACATGGCCACTTCCGTACCTGTAAATGACGCAACATGGCCACTTCCGTATCTGTAGATGACACAATATGGCAACGGATGGTTCAGAGCGAAGAATTCGGTTCTGTTCGTGCGGTTCTCACAATCACTCAATCCTCGCGTTCTGTCGTTGCCCTCTGCCGTCCACTGCCCACGTGCCGATAAGTTGTGCCCTCCTCGATCCATTGGAGCTAAAAAAGTCCGATTGTCACGTCGCGCCGTCTCAAATGCCTGGCGACACCGCGACTTGACCAACCGGCCTCTCTCAGCCCAGTAATACGTTTTCTCTCAAATTCGCTCAAGTGCTCGTAATGTGCACGAATCTGACGTCAAGGCATCCTCACAATCTGTGGAGGTTAATGCAACCGCAATTAGCTGTCACAATTGTCACTGCGTGCTAGCTTTGTTCTTGATATATTCTCCTCGATGTACTATTCAATCATTGGTCGTTATTTTTTAATTGTGTGCGTATTCGTATTCGGCCCTGAGGTAGTTGCGCACGGAGTTTCATAAGGATCGAACGACTTTCTCGGGATGCTTCGTTTTATTTTGGCAAAGAGTGTATTACAGATATTTGTTTTGCGTTTAGGTTCTACTAATGTTTATAACGACAAGAGCGTTTCTCCGCAATGTCTTATTTTCCGATGAATGCCACATGTTTTTGTAGGAATACATCAACAAGTTGAAGGTGAGGTTCTTGGACTCCATGCGACACTTCTCGGCATGGTTTTCTCGAACTGAATTGCTTATGATACTCAGAGTGAATGTGTCGCGGTGATTCAGACACGTTGTAAACAGCTGCTCATCAAGATCTCCGTACAAGATGTGAAACACCAGTGTTTCTAACAAGACGGAGCTAGAGCACGCCTTTCTAGAAATACATTGAAAGCTATCCATCAGCAATATATGAATAGCTTCTTCTCTAGAAAGACATTATTCCTTCACTTCGAATTCACCTACCTGGTCTGCCATTTATATGCTTTAAAGGATGGGTACATCTCGATGCACTATCTCCTGACATTGATGAGATGAATACAACAAGAAAGATGACACCGAATTTTCATTTGTAATGAGCAAGTCTTTTGAACCCTTTCTGACCAGAATTAAATTTGTCAAAGCTATTCAAAGTACCGGTTAGAAAAATATCAACCGGATTTCTACAACCGATAAAACATCCAGAAATAGAAACAGCTACTTACTTCCACCAGCTGCTAAAAAATATGTTACCAAAATTAACAAATGGCACACAAAAAGCTTCTCATAGCAGAAGGAAGGCATGGGAAACAAAATGATTTTCAAATCGAGCATTTAAACAAAGAAATGTAGAAAGAAACATGACGCGTTCTAACGGAAGAATTGTGCATAATAGGAAAGTTGAAAATAGGCGAAAAATATTCTTCATGGCAAAAGCTAGGCTAAGATGAAAGAACTTTCCAAAGTCGTCATCCGGAAGCAGAGATAGCGAGAAAAAGGTTTTGACCTTTACACCCCTAGCAGAAAATCTGTGCATTATTTAAAGAGGATAATGCTCCACATCTCTATTGTAGCGAATGGCATACATTAAAAAAAGAAATTTCTCAATAGGTCCTTTAGAAGCGGAAATACAGCTGCAAACTGAAGTACACAAACCCACCTAGCGACAGAACAGTAAACCATAAACTCTTCAAATATTAACCTAAAATGTTCCACAAGGTAAATGGCATTCGCTGTTGACAGAATGTTTTAAATCGCATATGTAGAAGATGAGATATCGAGAAAAACACATTACACATTGGCGATCCCTGTCTTGCAAAAATAGTACAAAAATATTCACAAAGAGTTTTCATAGTTAGTAGTATCGAACCCAGCAAGAATTTTTTATATCGGGCTTTTAGACCCGCAGATATTGCAGTAAACGGAAACGTGAACTTACGACCTCTGGTGGCAAACTGATATGTTAAGAAACATTTAAAATTATATGAACATATTGCAACTGAAACGCTCTCCAACAAAGAAAATATTTTTCGAATCGGACTCTTACCAGTAGAGATATCGAGAAAAATAAGATAGCTACGCCCCCTGGAGGAAGCGGTATCGGTCCAAGAAAGAATTATTTGAATCGAGTTTTCAGAATCTTAGATTTTGCTTGCCAAAAACATCAGAAACAGAAATGAACACTTACAGACCCTGGTGGCAAAATAATTTTTTATCAAGCATTTCCCATCAGGAGCTGTATCAGATCCAGTAAGAATTTTTCAAATCCGAGTTTTAAAAGCAGAGATATCGGGAAAAACGCAATTTACCATTACGTCCACAAGCGAAAATTCTATGCTTTACTAGAAAAATTTGAAATTGTATGAGAAACGTTTCGCAACTAAAATGAATTTTTCAAATCGGATCCTCAGAAGAAGAGACATCGACAAAAATAAAATATGTATCTACACCTCCTGGCGGAAAAACTATACACTATTTTAAGCAGAAGGTATTCTAAAAAGATTTTCCAATGTGGGCGGTATCGGTCCAAGAAAACATTTTTTCCATCGAGTTTTCAGAAGTTTAGAATTTTCTGCAAATACATCAGAAGTCGGAATAAACCCTTGCTCTCCATGGCGGCCAAAACCTTCTTCACCAAAAATTAGAAATTATACGGAAATCATTTCCCTTGAGGAGCTGGTTTCTAGTGTAGGAAGAAATTTTGAAATCGGACATTTAGAAGCAGATATATTGGAGAAAACGTAATTTATCTTTACGCCCCTAGCGGAAAATCTATGAATTACTTGAAAAAGAAACTGTGCCTAAAATAGTCTTCGCTACGATGGCATCGAAAGGCAGAACGAGTTTCTTCAATCGGATATTCAGAAGCATATATATATATATACATGAAATAAAATGTATTTTGATTTCGATATCACCTGAATTGACGCCCTCTAACGTTGAAGTCGTGCACATCGAAAAAAAAAAAAAAAAAAAAAAAGAACGCAAGGATCATCATTCCCACATTTCAAGCTTCCCGACGCAAAAATAATTTCTCAAATCGGACTAAGAGTTGCACAGATATGGTGTCCACAGACAAAAGAACGGACGGACAAACCGATAATACAAAGGGCATCCTGAAAGCATTGCCTCGTCCCCAATAATTATTTGTAGCAGCAAAAATGTGAAACTAGGTGGCAAAATACTTCGACATATGGCTAATAATGCTAGCCTATCCATCATTTTTCTATACATTTCAGCCATTTTTGAACACATTGGTAAAATTCATTTTTGAAAAATTCCTGAGGATGTCGTTTCACCCATGAGTTCACATCCACTTTAACATATGTCACATCGTCAAAACGTTCCCTACGAAGGATGTTTTTCAAAGGGCCAAAAAGGAAAAATTCTGAGGGAGCCTAATCAGGACTGTAGGGGGGTTGAGACATCACCGTCCACATCAGTTTGGCAATAGCCTGAGAAGTATCCCTTGTTGTGGTGTGGGGAAGTGCGTTATCATGGTGTAAAACAACACTATAAAGTGGAATATCACGTCTTTTCCTACTGATAGTTTCCTTTAGCTTCTTCAGTGTCTGCACACAGTGAGCACTGTTTGTTGTTGCAACTCCTGGATGGTGACACGACGATCAGCTGTGATGAGATCTGTCACTGTGCCTATTGTCACTGCAGTTGAGGGGTTTTCACTCCGTTGTTTGTCCGACAATGAACTTTCTCCCTCTCGAAACCTCTTCATCCATCTTCGGACACTACTGATATCGATTGTTCCAGCTCCATACACCACCAGGAGGCTTCGGTGAAGTTTTGGAGCCTTACATTCTTCTTTTTCCAGAAATTCATTTACAGCTCGCTGCTTTTCTCTGTCATTCATAACTTTTATTTCCGATTATGAACACAATTTGCTTCTGCATTGGTAACATATCATACTATATGACAGTGCAGTTTCATTAAAATCACTTCAAAATTTCAAAAGTTGAATGATAAGAAGGAAGTTCTTCGTACTGAATAATCACTAACAATATTCATAAAGCTGTCTACGTACGATATACTAAAACACGTTTTCAGATTGCAAATTAAAACCGCTTTATTTACAAGTTATAAACAGGTTAAAAGACGCAAGATCTTTCAAGGTCTCATGGCCCAATCCTCAGGTTAAGTGCCACGAGTCACAAAGAAGTAACCAGTATATATTGAATACAAAAAGTCAATGCACCCCGCCGCAAGCACAAGTGATGCCATTTAGAGTAAATTAAAGTTCAATAGGTAAAATATTATACTAATTCTTCTTCTTCAAATTGCTAGGTATTATGAGTAATAAGCCGTTTCCACTGTCGAGGGACAAAAGCTGGAAGCTAAGAAGTAAAACATGTTGCTCAATACTTAACAATAAAAAAGCTTTCCGAAAGAAAAATTGTACGCTTGTAAATATTAAAAGCAAGAATTTTGGAATTCATCCAATCCGGGAAAAACTCACCGTGGTTGACTGTAGCAGTGAAAGCTGTAGTTGTGGATCCCGTTCTAATAAGCTTATTTATGTTCCGACATCCGGATATTTAAATTCCTAAGCGTGGATCCTATGTAATACTTAACAGCACCATTCGGGTCCCTAGGAACAAGTGGAATACAGCATACCCCCGGTTTGTTGAATGTTGAGACAGTATCTCTGTCATTTCGTACCAAAGAAAATACATTTCTGGTGCTCACTCCAAAGGCTAGATTATGTTTCCAACATGTTTTTTTTTTCAAAATGAACGCAGAAGAGGGGCGGGGGAGGGATTCAATTTTGCCAACGTACTTAGTTGAAGGAATCGCATTTACCAAAGTCGTAAATCTCAACTGCTGGAACTGTTGTAATAATCCATGGAAGAAGTGAGCTGGATAACCAAAAGAACGGGCTATGTTCATGACCCTGGACAATTCCTCATGTGGAGCCCTACAAGACGAAGAATGCGTGAAGGCATGTTTTATTAAAAAACGAAGCGCAGAGGTGGATTAGATGAAGCAAAATGGATGATACAGGGTTCTGGTGGATTAGATGAAGCAAAATGGATAATACAAGGTGCAAATGTCGGTTTTCGATAAACTGAAAACTTAAATTGGTTAGAATTCAGGTCCCGGGAAAGAAGAAATTCACTTTAAGGTTCTCTAAATGGCATCACTTGTGCTTGTGGTGGGGTGCATTGTAAGTTTTTGTATTCAATATATACTGGTTGCTTCTTTGTGACTCGTGGCACTTAGTCTGAGGATGTGGCCATGAGACCATGAAAGATCTTGCGTCTTTTAACCGGTTTTTAACATGTAAACAAAGTGGTTTTAATTTGCAATTTGAAAACGTGTTTTAGTATACCGTGCGTAGACAGCTTTATGAATATTGTTAGTGATTATTCAGTACGAAGAACTTTCTTCGTATTATTCGTTAATTTACCTGCGAATTTGAACCTTAAGCGGTGGATTAACTGGTAGTCCATCTTGTTATGACTGGTGCACAGTTATGGTTCAAGCAATCAGGACCTTCTGTGCGGTTTGTCGCAAGCTCACTATTAATGAATCTCATCGTAATTTCCTTACCATTTGCCGCTCGCTTCAAATTATGCCAAAGTTCCTTAGAATTCGAAGTTGCGCTATATCACCAAGAGACGCACTTGTCATTGCTAATGCCGAAGGTGAACGTTTAAAATACGGAAATACGAAGAAAAAGAAGCTACCTGGACCTACTGAACCGTAAGTCTTATAATGCGTATGCCCACCGTACGAGGCTTACCCGCCACATTGTTTTAGGTAAGCGTTTCATGATCTTTTTTACCGCTCTTCAAACGGAGGTGAACTGCATCAACCAGAGACATATTCATAAACTTCGTGCCTTGGTTTCCCAGCGTTCTTCTCTGAGTCAACTGACGAACCTACATGCTGGTTATATTAACAGTTCTACTTTACCGGAACCATTTCTCAACTACAGTTCAGTTCAACTGTCTGACGTCCAACATTCCGTCCTTAGTCGAGGGTTTAAATACAGTTTACCAGTTCCTTCATTTCGCTCTCTGCATTCAATCTCTCAGGTTGAAAACATTATTGCCGCCCCGGTGGCGCAGTGGTCTAAGCGATGGCCTCTGATCATTCGTCCGAACGGGGTCCGGGTTCGAATCCCGGTGAGGCATGGATGTTGTGTTTGTCTTACGGCACTGGCTCTCTCCCTTCCCTGGAACCAGTGACCCTAAATTAGGGACGGGCGACTGCTTATAGCCCATTGAGTTGCTCACGGTGGTCGTTAAACCTCCAAAAAAAAAAAAAAAAAAAAAAAAAAAAAAAAAAACATTATTACCACATTGCCAGAAGAAGAGGCGATTCACTACACTTTAGTCAAAAAACATTCGACTCGAAGCAAGATGTTACCAAGGTTGAAATATGAAAGAGATCAGTTACTACAATTAGCCAATAACCGTAATTTATAGATTATTTGTGCATATAACACTCAACAGATCATTATTCTGAACCGCAGTTATTACCATGCGAGGATAACGGCAAGCCATAGATTTAGTTCCTCATCGAGTTCTCAGGTCCGACCCAACTTCTGCAACTATCACAGATTTGGGGAAGTTGAGAAACCAAGGTTTCCTCCCTACCTCCATTTGTACTAAAATGAAACCTCCTGTTGGGACAAGGGTCACCGAAGTCTTCGGTAAAACGAAGACACGTAAACCTGGTCATCGCAGCTAAGGTTGTTAGTTTCTGGGTATGCTAACCCAACTCGCCCTTTTGAGACTGCGCTGGCTTCTTATCTGAAACCTTTTACGTTAAATTCTTCCGTCTCCATTAAGAGTTCTACCCAAGCATTGGCCCGTATCAAAGCCATTAATTCTCATGGCAGTAGGTTCTTCATGGCATCGTTGGATGTCGTGTCTCTGTTCTCGAGTGTACCCCTTCATCCGGTTCATTCTATTATTGCTAATAAATTGCAGGAAGACAATTCCCCTTCCCCCTTAGAAGCTGATGCTATTGTTTCTGCGCTAAAACTTGTGGCAAGACGTTCTTATTTGAAGTTTGATGTTAACATTTTCCAGCAAAGGGAGGGAGCACCAATGGGCTCCCCATCTCCCCCATTTTGGCAGAGGTTCTTCTTCAGTTCCTAGAAGAAAGGGTTCTACTGGACTTCTTTTATTAACCGTCCCTTATGAAAATTACGTAGATGACTTGTTAGTATTTTGGCCCCATTCCCTGTCTCTACTTGATGAATTCACTGAATGTCTATCCTCCCAGTTCCCTTCTATTAAGTTTACGAGAGAATTGGAGAGAGGGGTGGTTGCCCTTTCTGGATTTTCTGCTTTCCCGGCACCGGAATTCCAGCCAAATTAAGTTTTCAGTTTCTCCAAACCCGACATTTGCACCTTGTATTATCCCTTTGCTTCACCTAATCCACCAGAACATAAAGCCTCTGTCCTTCGTGTTTTTATAAAACGTGCCTTCACGCATTCTTCGTCTTGTAGGGCTCGACATGAAGAATTGTCCAGGGTCTTGACCATAGCCCGTTCTTTTGGTTATCCAGCTCATTTCTTATACGGACTATTACAACAGTTCCAGCGGTTGAGATTTACAACTTGGTAACTGCGACTTTTTCAACTAAGTACGTTGGTAAAATTGAATTTTACCCGCCTTTTTGTGTCCATTTTGAAAAAAGCATGTTACAAACATAAATAACCTAGCCTTTCGAGTGAGCACCAGAAATGTATTTTATTTGGCACGAAATTACAGAGATACTGTCTCAACATTCAACAAACTGGGAGTATCCTGTATTACACTTGTTCCTAGGGAACCGAATGGTGCTGGTAAGTATTACATATGATTCACGCTTAGGAATTTAAATATCCGGATCTCGGAACATAAATACGCTATTAGAACGGGATCCACAACTACAGCTTTAACTACTACAGTCAACCACGGTGAGTTTTCCCCGGGTTGGATGAATTCCAAAGTTCCTGATTCTAATGTGAACAAGCGTACAATTTTTCTTTCGGAAAGCCTTTTTATTATTAAGTATGGAGCAACATGTTGTAATTTTGAGCTTCCAGCCTTTGTCCCTCGACAACGGAAACGGTTTATTACTCATAATGCCCAGCAATATGAAGAAGAACAATTGGTATAATATTTTACCTATTGAACTTTAATTTACTTTAAATGGCATAACTTGTGCTTGTGGCGGGGTGCATTGACTTTTTGTATTCAATAATATACTGGTTGCTTCTTTGTGACTCGTGGCACTTAACCTGAGGATTGGGCCATCAGACCTTGAAAGATCTTGCGTCTTTTAACCTGTTTTTAACTTGTAAATAAAGCGGTTTTAATTTGCAATTTGAAAACCTGTTTTAGTATGTCGTACGTAGACAGTTTTTTGAATATTGTTAGTGATTTCAAAAGTTTATAAGGAGGAAGCATTACTTTCAAGATGCCCCTTGTATAAGCATGATTTTTTTTTCTTTACAAAACCCGTGCTAAAATGCATTCGGTACCATTTTGCCGCATGTGAGTACTGTTTGAACCCATTTCTCTATGACATGAAACCAAATTGGAACACACTGGATTCAATTTAGAACATACACCGAAGAGCCAAAACATTATGTCCAGTACGTCTTTATGCAAATCGAAGCAACGGAAGGTAATTGACGGCCCGTGTAAAAGTCATGAAATGATATATATAACACCTGCTACTAAAGTCTGTGTGTTATTCTTGCTTTTTAGATGGGGAAGGCAAAGAATTTAGACAAAGGCTGTCATGGAAATTTCAGAACATTTCCAAGACTGGGGAGTGCTCACCGTCAGCTGTGGTCAGTACCTTCAAAAAGTGGTCCGAGGAGGGTTACCACGAACCTCCGGCACATCGCCGGTCTTTTAAATGCCGGTGACGGAAGTAAAGTGTCAGAACATACGATATATTGAACCTTCATGAAAATGGGGCTGCATAACAGAAAATTGCTCCGAGTGCCCATGCTAACCTCAGTTTACCGTCGAAAGTGTCTACAGTGAGCACGCGATCATCAAAACTGAACCTTGAATGATTGGAAGAAGGTAATCTTTTCCGATGAATCCCGTTTTCTGTTGCGCCCTGAGGATGTTGCGTCATGTACGTGGGAAAAGGTTAGCACCAGGATGCACAGTGGGACGGACGAAAATATGCCGATGTTCTGCTGTGGAACCCTGGATCCGCCGCCTCGGAGGCGCAGTGGTTTAAGTGATGGCTTCCGATCATTCGTCCGGGTTCGAATCCCGGTGAGGCATGGACGTTGTGTTTGTCTTGTGACACCTGCTCTCTCTCCCTTCTCTGGAAACATTGACCTTAAATTAGGGATGGGCAACTGCTTATAGCCCACTGAGTTGCTCACGGTGATCGTTAAAAACAAATAAAAACAAAACAAAAAACCCTGGATCCATCCATTCAATTGCCGGAAACCATGACGTCTGCTACCTACCTGCACATCATTACAGACCAGGTACATCCTCCTTTCACGGCAACGGTATTTCGCTTAAGTAGTGCCTTCTTCCAGAAGCATAATGCTCCATGTCACACTGCTGCCCGGATTGTTCGACAATAGTTCAAGGAACGCGAGGAAGACTTTCAGATATTTCCGTGGCCTCCAAATTCTCCAGATATTAATCCAATCGAATATCTGTGGTGTGTGATGGAACCGCGAATCCGATCTGCGCTGGCTAATCACTTAACTTACAAGAGACAAAGAATCTGCTGGTAACATTTTTGCAGCAGATACCACAAGACACTTTTATAAAACTTGTAGCGTCAATGCCTTGCCGGTTACGAAGAGCTTTGGTAGAACATGTAGAACCAATGTCGAATTCGGCAGGTGATCATGTGTTGGACCTTCGGTGTATACTTGTGTATACAAGGGGCACCGAAAAGTAATGCCTCCTCCTTAATAACGTTTGAAATTTTGAAGTGATTTGAATGAACTGCACTGACATGTACTATGATATATGTTACCAATGTGGGAACAGATTTTTTTCAGAATCGGAATTCAAAATCATGAATAACAGAGAAAAGCAGCGAGCCGTAATGGAATTCCTGGAGAAAGAATAATGAGAGGCTCCAGAAATCCGCAGAAGACTTGGCGGATATCAGTAATGTTCGAAGATGGATGAAGAAGTTTTGAGAGGGAGAAACTTCCGTGTTGGACAAACAACGGAGTAGAAGACCCGCAACTGCAATGAAATATACCAATAGGCAAAGAGTGAAACATCTCATCAAACCTGTTCGTCGTGTCAATATCCGGGAGTCACAACAATAAACAGTGCTCACCATGTGCAGACATTGAAGACGCTAAAGAAAGCTATCAGAAGGAGAAGACGTGACATTCCACTTCATAGTGTTGTTTTACACCATGCTAACGCACTTCCCCACACCTGAATGGAGACTTCCCAGGCTATTGCCAAAATGGTGTGGACGGTGATGTCTCAACCCCCTTGTAGTCCTGATTTGGCTCCCTCATAAGTTTTCCTTTTGGGCCCTTTGAAAAACACCCTTCGTGGGGAACGTTTTGACGATGTGATAGATGTCAAACTGGCTGGGAACTCATGGGTGAAACGACAGCTTCAGGAATTTTTCCAAAATGGATTTTTAGCAATGGGTTCAAAGATGGCGGAAATGTATAGAAAGTAATGGACAATACTTTAAATAGGCTGGCATTATTAACAATATGTCCAAGTATTTTGTCACCGAGTTTCACATTTTGCTGACATAAATAAAACCTTATGAGGGAAGAGGCATTACTTTTAGGGTGTCCTTTGCATTTATACACTGGCGGAAAGTGAAAAAAGAACACCAAGAAGGAGACGTCTGATACCAACGAAATTTATACAGCATAATAACGGAATACAGAGGATAACGTGATCAAAACATTACGGCAAAATACAGCTGTATTTTCCGTTAAACTGAAAAATAACATTTCCATGTAACATGGTTAGTACGAGGTTGAACCGCCATGAACTGCGTCACACTGTGCAATTCTGGCCTGGAGTCTGTCGTACAGATGTTGGATGTAAGTTTGGGGTATTGAGTTCCAAGCATCCTCAACCTGGACGCGTAAATCGGGGATGGTCGTGGAGACCGGATAAGTCGTTGTCCCATAAAATCCCACACGTGCTCAATGGGGGACAAATCCGGTGAACGTGCAGGCCATGGAAGTTGTCTCACACCCTGAAGTGCATGTTGCGTCGCACGTGCCGTGTGTGGGCGTGCGTTATCTTGCTGGAAAACAACACGATGGACCGACCTTATAAATAGCACAACAACGGGCTGAATGATGTTTTTGATGTAGGATATGCTGTTTAACGTACCCGGTGCAAGCCCTAGTTGTGTGCGGGAGTGATAGCTGATCGCTCCCCACACCAGGAGACCAGGTGTAGGACCTGTGTTTTGCTGGCGGATGCAAGAAGGGTGGAGACGCTCCCCTGTGCGTCTGCGAACAGGCATACGTCCATCGGAGGCTCCCAAGAAGAATCTTCTTTCATCGCTGAACACGACAGATCGCCATTGCGTTCTCCAGTGCAGACGTTGGCGACACCACTGCAGCCGTTCCTGACGGTGGGCTGGAGTCAGAGGTGCACATGCCAGAGGCACACGTGCACGTAGTCCTGCATCCAGTAGACGGTTGCGGATTGTTCGCACAGTCACCTCAGGTGCAACGGCAGCTCGGATTTGCGTCGCAGTGGATGTTCTGCTTGACAACGCCGCTCTTCTTATGTGTCGATCGGTCCGCTCATAAGTCCGTCTGTGACTCCCGGTTCCACGTCTTCTCGTGTGGGAATGTTCCTCGGACCATCTACGCCACCACCGATACTTCCCGTCCAATGCGCTCCGCAATACGACGATACGACCACCCGGCCTCACGGAGTCCGACTAGATGACCTCGCTCAAAGTCCGATAACTGCTGAAATCGTACACGTCTTCCATGCCCAGGCATTGCAGCTTCTTCAGGGTCTTTGCACGTGTCTGTACGCCGACGACTGATTACATTCACTTCGCCGTACTCCTTAAATACCACCGACGATAATTTGCATATTATGCCGTGCTGTGGCATAAGCGATTACCTGTTGGTCCCGAAATTAACATCACACCTACGTAAACTCGACCCCATTAACATATGTAAATTTCATGATCGTCTGCCAATTCCTTCTTGGTGTTCTTTTTTCACTTTCCGCCAGTGTAACTACTGTTTAATTTATGACATACTGAAGTAAACGTTTCTTCTTTTTGCGTGCTTTATTTTTTACATACCGTAAAACGCTATCCTGGATGCTGCAACGATAACAAACTTGTTGGAAAACGACTTGCAAGTTTTTTGAGAACTTTGCTAGTCGGACAATAGTACATTCCAATTTTTGTATCAGATGTAATGACCTTATATGCCCACTAAGTTTCTGTGAAGGTAAATTCTACTTTAAGTTTAACAATATTGCTCGGATTCTAGCCTTTTAAGCGGCTGACGTACCTCAACCAAATGTTGTCTAAAATTTTCCGCTCTCCTCAAAGAGAAATGTTCACATAGCTGCTGAGTTTTAAAAAAGCTACAGCGAAACAATTCTCCTGAAACAAACGCTCCTTTCTACCAAGAAGGCGACGATTATTAGAAGAAATAAAATGAGGAAAGGAAAAACATTTTTGATAGAAATACATCTCATGATCCTAAGATTGTTAGAATACCGAATGAGAGGATGATAACGATATCTCCCACTCGATTAGAAGAAATAGTGAGGGCTCCCGATTCTCTGGATTTGAAATTTTGGTAATAGACTACTTGGAAAGGACTTTATTCTCTGATCCATAACCCATGGCATGATGGAGAAAGGCTGGACTCCCTTTACACGGACGTCATGCAACTGGGTAAAAACAAGGTATTCAAACATCTTTGTCTTATTTTTTTGTCATTGTAACAGCCCTTTCAGCAGGTACTCAGTCAGAAAGGATTCGCGCTAGCCATCTCCTAAATGACGAATTCGAATAAAAAAGCTAAGGGGAAAGCAACTCTTTCTGAGGTACACTACTTCTATCCGCGTTCTGGCCATTTCTTAGATAGTGATATATTCTTTCCAGCTGATTTGAGCCCATTTTGCTTACAAATTAGTTCGAGCGCTCGAGCGGCTTTCGGCCGACTTCTTAGGCAGCGATAATATTCTTTTGAGATCATTTTGCTAACCCGATTAAGTTAATTCGTTTCATCTGGTTAAAGAGTTAATGGCTGAGATTTCACTGCACTGCTCAAAACACGAGAATATTAATTGGAATGGGCAAACTTACCATTTATGTAGTATCCAAAGTTGAACAGATAAAAAGTAGTCTCTAGCGTTAATGCTGAATCTCAGCTGTATTTTCGCTTTACGTAGATTTACTCGTGGCAGAACTACAAAATGTTACTGTGCAAAAAGCAAATTGTGGAGTTCTAGTTCCAACAAGGTATAGATAATCTGTCATTACCCAAGGCTTATCCGCCATGAAAACAGGATAAATTTTTGATCTCACATAAAGTTGACCAAAGCAGATGCATTTTTAAATGTAACAAATTTTTGATCCTCTTCTGCTATTCCACATAGTATATTTCTCACCATAAAGTACTCATTTTGAAAACAGGCAAAAAGAACATTATAAAACCACAGCAGGTATTCTTACCTTTCACACAGCCTGAGCGTCCAAGAGGCAATGATCCACAAAGACACCATGAAAACGAGCAAGACTGTGCCCGGACAAATGGTCATCAAAGTTTTAAGGACGAACCTGGTGTTGAAGTTAATGCGGTTGAGGGCCCCTATGCTCCTAGAGGAGGCATCTGTGAAGAGCTTACTGTGTAGGAGCATTACCCTGCAAATCAGATATAGCCTTAGGAACATGGGCAAGGACAAAGTCACATCTACAGGCACGTCACAAGACTTCACTTCTCCATTGTGGTTAGCAAGTTTCGTGATCCAGGTAAACTTGTAATCCCCGGGAATGGGATGGACGGCACACACTACTAATTCCAAGAGGATTAGCGAAATCCTTTGCCACGTCATGGCAATCCGCCAGTCATCGGCGCAGTTGTCGATCATGAACAACTGAAACATAAGAAAATGAAAGGTTTTTTAATTTGCTTTCTGATCTGAAACGTCATGTTACGTTTTCTATAAATGTATAACATCAAACAAATCATGTATCGAGATTTTGGAAAACATAAACAAAAGATCAGATTACCGAGACATGAAAGTTTTTCCTTCTGCTAGGCACCCTGCTGCTTAATTTCTTCACTTTGAGAGGGCGGGATTAGATCAGATCAGATCATATGTAGAGGATTTTAGGAAGGGAGTGTCTGACCCCAGGTCTAAAACAACCCTTAGAAATAGGAAGCGGGGCTAGAGTGCTCGATAGGAAAGTAACACTGAAGCGAGGTAGAAAGGGGGAGGAATACGCCCTTATTTATTACCGGAGGGGATGGGAAGTACCTGGGGTCCGACCGCGTAACGTGCCCATCCGACGCACAGCGAATATTTAGTGGTTCGAGCATTCATACCTGCTGAGATCGAACCTGAAGTTAATCCGTGGTCGTCACGAACGCTGACCACTAGGACATCCGCTGCCCGAGATGGTGGAACTAAGGGCTCCCGTGAGTATTTAAAGTTATACAAAGTTAACACATAGTAGAGGTAAACACACAGACAGGGAAGTCACATTCGAGCTTATTAAAATTGTTCAATAGTCTGGGTGTATAGAGCTTAGTGACACCAGCATTGGCCAGAAACAGAAGCTGAACGTGGCGTAGTCATGAAAGGAAGAAAAGCGAAATATATATTTTAATGCTCTGCATCGTTCCTGACAGTAAATCACAAGAAAAATTTTCAATGTAACGAAAATGGGTAATGGAAGTAGTCAAAACCATTGTTGAAATCTGAGTATTAAATGTTGTCCCAGGTGGTGACGCAACAATACTTAATTTTATTGTTACTCAACAATATATTTTACAAAACTATCGCACACCATTACACTGAAGTGCAATTGAATTAGAGACAGCTGGCGTTATGCAAATGTGGCGCTGTGGACGGCCCTGTAAGTTGAAACGACATGACGTAATAAGCGATCCGACAATATAAGGAGTGATGCGACGGGAATCAGTAAGGGTCGGGTGCAGTATGGATAAGATGAAGGATCTAAGCTCATTTGATCGTGGGCAAGATGTCGGGGCCCGACGAATGGGTCACTCCATTTCGGAAGTTGTGCAGGCGCTGTGATTTTCACGAGCCACTGTGTCACGGGTGCACCGTGAGTACACCGAATCCGGTAAAACCATCCCTGCAAGGGCCAACTGCCGTGGACAACAGCGTGTGGATGAGTGGGGTCATCGTCGGCTAGCTCGCATTGTAGCATCGGATAAACGGGCCACAGTGCAAGAAATCACTCGGCAATTTAACGCTGGTGCACAGAAACATGTAAACAGCCACACCATCCAGAACCATCTCCTCGCTATGGGGTACAGAAGCCATCGTCCCACGAGGTTACCGCTGTTGACCGCACATCACAGGGTGCAAAGATTAGTATGGGCGCGGAAACATCCCCACTGGACCCTAGACACGTGGAAAAATGTTGCCTGGACTGATGAGTCGAGATTCACGTACATGCGGATGGCAGGATACGAGTACGGCGCAAACCACATGAAGCGATGGATCCTTCTTGCCAGCAGGGTACTCTTCAAGCTGGTGGGGGTGGCACTCTCATCTGGGGACTGTTTACGTGGACTGAAAGGGGACCCCTGGTACGTGTGACATTGTCCCTAACAGGTCAACGTTACCTGGATATCCTGGACAACCATTTGCTCCCGTTTGTGCGTCTTCAACATCTCACTGGGGACCTCATCCTGCAACAAGACAATGCACCATGCCATCGCTCCGGAATTGTATCCGAATGGTTGGATGAACACTCCACCGATGTGACCTCGCTTCCTTGGCCAGCTAGACCTCAATCCCATCGAGCACATCTGGAATGCTATCGAGAGAGATGTTCGAAGCTCTGACCCCCTCCATTAAATCTTCGTGAACTGTGGGATCTTGTTCAGGGGTCGTGGATCCGTATGGCTTCCCAACGCTTCCGGTGTCTTGTCGAGTCCATGCCGAGACGAATCGCCGCCGTCATCAGGGTGAAAGGTGGTGCTAAACGTTACTAGACAGGTATCTCTAATTCAATTGCTCTTCAGTTTATTTCCTCTCGTTTTACATAAACGTAGGAGTATCTCTTTGCAATCTGCTTAATTATGATCACCTGATGCAAAATGTAAAAAACCCATTACAAAAATATATTTTGGTGCTATGCACCTTTCTCGACAATAGAAAAATACGCGTCGTAGCGAAAGTTTGCTTCCTGTTGACTTCTCCAACCTGGTATTGATGAGAGCTTTAAACCGGTATAACATGATGGTGTGTAGCATATAGATATCCTAAAACAAGAGTTACAATCCCCTCCCTAACAAGGAAGCCAAATTTCGTCGTAGCGAAATTTGGCTTTCTTGTAATACATTATAAGAGATACCCGTTAAATTCTCTCGGAGAACTCCCGTCTTCTATGAAGCACGATTCTCCCTAAATAGTTTTCAACTTCCATATATTGTTGAGTAACAATGAAATTAACTATTGTTGCATCACTTCATGGGACAGCATTAAGAAATCAGATTTCATTCATGTTTTTGACTACTTCCCTTACCCATTTCCGTTACATCTAACTTTTTTGTAAGGGGTTTTACCTTACTGCTGTCGCAAATGATGCATAGGATCAAAAAGACTTACCACAGAAATCATTTTATTATTTTAAGAGGAAATAGCTCTATTAGCTCTGTCCACTTCTTATATTTGATCCTTGCATTAGCATAATGCTTTCCACGTCTTGAATTTTACTAAGCAAGCATTGTGCGCTAGCATAAGCAGATGAAAAATACCAACACAGCATCAAGTTCTTGTCAGTCACGTGGTGAATTGCTCAGTGTTCTAGAAAAAGCATGTTCAAAGACCGAATCCTCCGCCGTTTGTAACTCCTGGCTTCTTTCGGGCCATGAATAGGATTAACTTCGTTCTTGTCATTCTGTTGAAAAGTTTTATATTTTAAATAATTTGTTTATGATCTTGGATAAGCTCCGGCCGTTCTGGTATAAACCCTGGCTTCTTAGCAATCGTCCGAGATGGGTCCGGGTTCGAATCCCGGTGAGGCATGGATGTTTTTGTTTGTCTTACGGCATCGGTTCTCATCCTTCACAAGAACCAATGGCCTTAAATTAAGGACGGGGAACTCAAGTTTTTCACGTTGGTCATATATTGCACACTTGACGGCCTTATCCCCAAGAGAAAACAAGGAAAAGATAGGCACGGTTTTGAAGTTTCTGGTGGCGTGTTACAGTTGAACACCTGATTCTGTCAATTTTTAGCGGAATTGAGGCGGTCAAGTGAGCAATGTATGTACATTACAACTGCTATATTTTGTTCGATATAACCCTTTGCGTCCCCATATTTTTAAATGTAATTTTCACGGTAACTTTCTGAAGTTTGATAATTCGATATATCCGTATTCATAATAAACCAGTTTGACTGTATGTATAATGAAAATAACTATCCTGTGCTGATATGTCCCGAGGCCAAATCGTCGCACTGATAAAAAATCTCGAATCGAATTGACTCATATAGATAATTAATCATTTGGAGATCTTCATCGCTAAGAAATATCGCTGTGTACTGCTACATGGGGTTACTTAAATAAAAAGGATGATGTCATTTGAATTTCTCTTAAGAATGTTTCGTAAATTAGCTTCAAGAATTCTAAGAGCAAGAAATTGCGCATTCGCGATTTTGATACACTGGAGAAAACCTTTAAAGAAGATTAATTATTACTTCAGTGTCTTTTGTTAAGGTAGTTAAATTATATTAATTTTCAGGAGCATCATAAGAGGTAGTTTCCTTAACAGAATTCCCTTGACGTAGTTGCTCATAATTTTCGCGGAGGCAGGTTTCATTTTAGCAACCTTTTTAAATCAGCAGTTATGTATCTTGACTTCGTTTAGACTCGGACTAAAATGACATTAATTAAGTCAGGAAATGAAGATAAAATACAGCCTGCCATTTAAATCTAATAATCTCTGTTCGTCCTGGTGTTAATTAGACATGAAAATGTTTCTACCTGTCCAGGTTTAAGGATTTCCCCCGATAAGCCAGAAAACGTGTTTATACTTCGGCATCTGATAACCTCACAAAATGCATTAATTATCAAGTAAAAAAGGATGAACTAAAGCTGGCGCCAGTTTAAAAACAAATGGGAGATAGATGCTTACTGAAGATAATGAAGTTTCCCTTTCATTTTGTTTTATACGCCCTCGAACAGTTTGGTAGAAACAGACATGAAATTGATTTCATCTGCCTCACTGACATCACTGAGTAAGAATGACGATTAAATAATATTTACTTCTGTTTTTTTTTCTGTTTGGGTTTAACGATCCCCGTCAGCAATTCAATGTGCTATAAGCAGTCTCCCGTCCCAAATACGAGGTCAGATCAAAAAGTTCCGAGACTAGGCCGATATACAACAAAGTACTTACGTTACTTAAGTCTGGCTATGATCTCCTCAAAGTAGTCTCCTTGGGCAGAGATAAACCACTGTCAGCGTTTTTGCCACTTTTGGAACGCTCCCCGGAAGTCCTGTTCGCGAATCGTGTCAAGCACCGTCTGCGATTCGCGCTGGATCTCGTCCACGGTTTCAAAACGGCGACTCCTGAGCTTCATCTTCATATTCGGGAACAGAAAGTGGTCGCAGGGGGCCAAATCCGGCGAGTAAGGTGGGTGATGAAGGGTTTTAATGCTGTTACGGCTGCAAAACTGGCGTGTTGCTAACGCTCTGTGAGCTGCTGCATTGTCGTGATGGAGCAGGAAATTGCCCCCGTGCCATGTTTCAGGTCATTTGCGGCGAATGTCCTCCATAAGACGCCGCAGAACATTGCAGTAAAAAACGACGGTGACGGTCTGGTCCGGGGACGAATTCACGGTGCACAACCCCACGAATGTCGAAGAACACGATGAGCATGCTTTTGGTTGCGTTCCGGACCTGTCGGGCCTTTTTCGGTCGTGGAGAT
Organism: Macrothele yani; assembly: GCA_039090855.1. NCBI lineage: Eukaryota > Metazoa > Arthropoda > Arachnida > Araneae > Macrothelidae > Macrothele > Macrothele yani. The sequence continues at coordinate 135,471,395 of CM077025.1, forward strand.
GTCGGGCTGTCCCACTGCGACGATTGTTGTTTAATCTCCGGGTCGTAACCGTAGAACCAAGTTTCTTCCCCAGTTATTACCCGCGACAGGAACGTTGGATCCTTCACCACCTAGTGACGAAGATTTTGACAGAGTTCGACACGGAGCGCCTTCTGTTTCGGGTTGAGAATCTTTAGCACAAACTTTGCAGCAATGCGGTGCATGTTCAAAACCCACGTCAGAATTTCTTGCACTGTTCCGTATGACACATTGACGATGGTAGCAATGTCTTGAAAGGTTCTCCGACGATACTCATGCGCCAGTTCCCTAATTTTGTCCACATTTTCTGGGGTTTTGCTGGTGGACGGTCGCCTTGACCTCTCGTCGTCTTCCAGTGCCGTTCTTGAAGAGCGAGTGTCACTCAAAACACCTCGCACGATTCATTGCTTCATTGCCATAAGTCTGCCGCAAAATTTCATGGGTCTCCGTTCCTGATTTGCCGAGTTTGACGCAGAATTTGATGTTCGCTCACTGCTCTAGTTTGCAGTCCACACCGAAATCAGATCAGACCATATGTAGAAGATTTTAGGAAGGGAGTGCCTGACCCCACGTCTTAAACAACCCTTAGAAATGGGAAGCTAGGAGATTTGGGCTAGAGTGCCCGATAGGAAAGTGACAGGGAAGCGAGATAGAAAGGGGGAGGAAGACGCCCTTATTATTACCGGGGAGCCAGTACCCGGGGTCCGACGGCTTAACGTGCCCATCCGACACACGGTGGGTATTTAGTGGTTCGAACGTTCGTACCTGCCTAGGATCGAACCTGAGGCTATCTCCATGACAGTCACGAACGCTGACCACTAGGCCACCCGCGGCTCCAATACCGAAATCGCAGCTGTGTTCTTCACGTAGTCACCAAATATCGTGTAGCACAGCTGCCGATGATCACAGAACGACGCCACTCGGCACAATGACTCATGAAGGTCACTGCCCTCGACCGCTGGTAGCGCATCCGCGTACTGCGATCTGTTGGCGCGCTACGTACCTAGTCTCGGAACGTTTTGATCGCACTACGTATAACACTGAGTAAAGATGACGATTTAATAATATTTACTTTTGTTCTTGTTGTTGTGGGTTTAACAATCCCCGTCAGCAATTCAATGGGCTAAGCAGTCTCCCGTCTGTAATTCACGGCCACTGGTTCCAGGGAATGGACAGATCAGTGCCAAGACAAACACAACATCCATGGCTCGCCATGATTCGAATCCGGATCCATCACGGAAGAACTGTCAAGTACCAGCGCCTAGACCACATCACCACCAGTGCGTCGAATTAGTTTTGCAAATTGTACATTGATTTATAGCTCAATACAAGAATCGCAGTTCAAGTACCCTGAAAAGTATAACTCTTTGGTGATTATTTGTGCCTCAAAAATTCAAGCATTCTGATACTTTCGAAGCATCAGGCATTTTGAGTAAGTTTCTTAACAAAATATATCTTAAGTTGAAAATAATAATAATAATTATGTAATTTTCTTCGTATACCCTGCACACCGCGTGAAAACACAAATTTGTTCGTGACAGCGATCGAACCGGTTCCCCCTCACTCCGGAGTAAGTTGCTCTCCCAACTAAGCTACACGGAAGGAATGTATCGCTGTAGGTTTGTCGTTTTGACACGTGCTTTACCTCTGTAGTACATCACAACCAGGAAATACAGAGAAAGAAAGAACATTCTTCGTATAATCTACAGTCCGTGATATTGTAGAAAAAAGCGGCGTATGATCCGTACCCACGATGTTGATCTAGGACCCTTATTTCGTACAGAAAAGTCACGATTCACGGGATGACCCAGCAGTCCAAAGAAATAGATGAAAAAAGAGTTTCTTATTAATAAAAATAACTGTTATTTTTAAATACGTATCTGTTACTTTCAAGTGGCTATACAGTAGAGCAAACATTTTGAGTTTTTTCAACATTACATGGCAGCTCCGTGGTTAGATAAGTAGTATTCAGTTTCATAGTAAGACCTACAGCACCCACAAACGTGTGTGATGCTGAGCTTCTGTTATGGTGAGAAATAAATAATTTATTTTGATTGTATTGAATTTATTGTTATTTATTAAAAGCGTTTTACTATATTTATGCTGGTATTGAAATTGAATATGGAAATTATAGAAAAATTAAATTTGGGAGATGGGTGGATGCATTTCGAAACATAAATATTTTCTAAGTATTAGAAAGCCATGAACATCCTAAACAAAAATGCATCTGAACATTTACATTCCACAAGAAGTTATCGGAAAGTTTGCGTTGTTTGTGTTCAAGCAGAGTTGAGTCACCTGAAAGTGCAAAAATAAGTGAATATTGTTGCATGTGTATGAAAATGTGTCACTATAAGTCATAGGATAAAATGTACTCGTTCAATAACAACTTGTGGAGGCGGTGAAAGTCAATTTAAAAGGATAGGACAAAAATTTCAGTTATGAAATACCTTATAAAACCAGGATTCGGATCGATAGCCTTAGTCAAGCTAAGGTGGGGTACATGGGACAAAGTCATGGAAGACAACAGCACACAAAAATTTTCACACTGCACTAATTTTGGACTTTTTTTTTGAAATTCTACTGCCTGTATTTATTATATATCAGATGGCATTTCCTTTTTGTTGTCTGCTAAAACACAGCAGTATAAAAACAGAATCTCAATTTCTTTTCTATTTCTCTTTGGCCACTGGCCTTATGAACAGCACAACTTTACATATTTCAACACAGTTGGTTTGAACACTAGGCACGCATCCAAAATTATACCATGATTCACATAGCTTACACAAGAAAAAAAGATACTGGATTATTTTTAATTCCACAAGGTGGACAAGTTCTGTTCTTTTGAAACGTACTCTCTTCTCTCTCACCTAGTAAGCTCAATGACAAATTTACAATTTTACACTTATTGATTTAAATTTACAGCACCTAAACAATCTTAGCAAACTCTGCAATCCTCCAGACCAGCTTCGAAGACTTCAATTTAAATTTATCGTTATTTTAAGAGCCACCAATTATACTTTAACAAATCTACTATCAGCAAGTAAACAAACCAAGTAAATTATCCTCGAAACAGAATTTACACTGAGCAGAAGCCTTAATTAACATTACATAACCTATAGAACTACCCTGAATGAAACTACTTCACTTATAAAGAAACCTCACTAACTAATCTTAAAAATTATCACTATTCATAACATCACCATAATTCAGAAATTCAAACAATCTTCTTGCACTAGCTTGCTCATAAAAATCACCTCACTCTGCACTTCACATAATAGCTCAAGATACTTAATAACTCTATACTGTAAACAAAAGCTCAAAATACCAATTTACTAAATTTCCAAACTAAATATCAAGTTCACTAACACCAACAACCAGAATTTAGAATTTGCATCCCTAGCACTACAGCAAATCATAAACAAATAAATTTAGATACTTTAAATCGCCAAACAAACTTAAATTTAACACCTGCAGTGAATTACTGAGGTAGCGGTGAGGCAAATACTCTCAGTTCAGACACTACCCTGGGTTTTGAGAACCAACACAGGAAGAAAATACCAGTCAGGCTGAAGGCGTGAAATTGGGTCGTGAATCCACTTTCAGTATATGCAAAAGGAAAAGAAAAAAATCCTCAAGTGCGACACATCATCATCAGGCACAGAATTTCCTCTAACATGATCTCACCACATTTCTTGAAGCAACGCTCGACCGACCCTCGCTGGCAGTACATATCTCCGTGAGCAGTGAAACTACTGGGGAGGGGGGTTTGAAGACAATTTTTCCCCCAAAAACCACGTCCTCAAGGATCCCACCTTGATCAACCACGCCTGCAAGAGCCTGTCGTACTTCAACCCTAAATACTCCAGGCACATCCGGCCCAGAACCAACACAACTATATCCCAGGAAAAATTCACTTATCTCTCTATATCCCAAGAAATCCTAAATCACAATATCCACATATATCCCAGGAAAATTCACTTATCTCTCTATATATCCCAAGAAATCCTAAATCACAATATCCACATGTATCCCAGGAAAAATCACTTATCTCTCTATATATCCCAAGAAATCCTAAATCACAATATCCTCATATATCCCAGGAAAATTCACTTATCTCTCTATATATCCCAAGAAATCCTAAATCACAATATCCTCATATATCCCAGGAAAATTCACTTATCTCTCTATATCCCAAGAAATCCTAAATCACAATATCCTCATATATCCCAGGAAAATTCACTTATATCGTTATTATTTCTTTCTTTTCTTCCTCCCAGTTCCCTTCCTTAAACGGTTAATAGCCGAGGTCACCATTTTCGAAACTTCGGGATGAGATGGAACCTTTTTTATTTATTTCCTTCGGCCTTTGAAGCAGGCCTCCTTTTCGGAGTAGCAACCGAAGGTGAAGCTGTAGAGGCTGGGCCCATTCTTTCCGAGATTTCCATAAGGGAGAAGGCACGTCCCCCTTCAGCCAAGAACTTTCCACTAACGACATTGTCCCAACCTGCCGCCATTTAGTTTTTCAGGGCGAGGTTCTCGGCCGGCGGAATGTCGCTTTAACTGCGTTCTACATCGTCAAAATTTTCAATAAGGTGAAAATATTTAGTGGGTTATGTAAATGGTCAGTGTTATTGTCTGCAGTGGACCTGCGCATTGCCATGGTGCAGAAGAATTTCCTTGCTAGTGATTTTTCCTGGGATATATGTGGATAGAGATAAGTGAATTTTCCTGGGATGTATGTGGATATAGAGATAAGTGAATTTTCCTGGGATATATGTGGATAGATATAAGTGAATTTTCCTGGGATATAGGTGGATATTGTGATTTAGGATTTCTTGGGATACATAGAGAGATAAGTGAATTTTCCTGGGATATAGTTGTGTTAGTTCTGGGCCGGATGTGCCTGGAGTATTTAGGGTTGAAGTACGACAGGCTCTTGCAGGCGTGGTTGATCAAGGTGGGATCATGCATTGGTTCGAAAAGGGAGATCCTTGAGGACGTGGTTTTTGGGGGAAAACTTGTCTTCAACCCCCCCCCCCCCAGTAGTTTCGCTGCTCACGGAGATATGTACTGCCAGCGAGGGTCGGTCGAGCGTTGCTTCAATAATTGGCGAGATCATGTTAGAGGAAATTCTGTGCCTGATGATGATGTGTCGCACTTGAGGATTTTTTTTCCTTTCCTTTTGCATAGGCTGAAAGTGGATTCACGACCCAATTTCACGCCTTCAGCCTGACTGGTATTTTCTTCCTGTGTTGGTTCTCAAAACCCAGGGTAGTGTCTGAACTGAGAGTATTTGCCTCACCGCTACCTCAGTAATTCACTGCAGGTGTTAAATTTAAGTTTGTTTGGTGATTTAAAGTATCTAAATTTATTTGTTTATGATTTGCTGTAGTGCTAGGGATGTAAATTCTAAATTCTGGTTGTTAGTGTTAGTGAACTTGATATTTAGTTTGAAAATTTAGGTTAATTGGTATTTTGAGCTTTTGTTTACAGTATAGAGTTATTAAGTATCTTGAGCTATTATGTGAAGTGCAGAGTGAGGTGATTTTTATGAGCAAGCTAGTGCAAGAAGATTGTTTGAATTTCTGAATTATGTTGATGTTATGAGTAGTGATAATTCTTAAGTTAGTGAGGTTTCTTTATAAGTGAAGTGGGTTCATTCAGGGTAGTTCTATAGGTTATGTAATGTTAATTAAGGCTTGTGCTCAGTGTAAATTCTGTTTTGAGGATAATTTACTTGGTTTGTTTACTTGCTGATAGTAGATTGGTGAAAGTATAATTTGTGGCTCTTAAAATAACTGTAAATTTTAAATTGAAGTCTTCGAAGCTGGTCTGGGAGATTGCGGAGTTTGCTAAGATTGTTTAGGTGCTGTAAATTTAAATCAATAAGTGTAAAATTGTAAATTTGTCATTGAGCTAACTAGGTGAGAGAGAAGAGAGTACGTTTCAAAAGAACAGAACTTGTCCACCTTGTGGAATTAAAAATAATCCAGTATCTCTTTTTTTTTGTGTAAGCTATGTGAATCATGGTATAATTTTGGATGCATGCCTAGTGTTCAAACCAACTGTGTTGAAATATGTAAAGTTGTGTTGTTCATAAGGCCAGTGGCCAAAGAGAAATAGAAAAGAAATTGAGATTCTGTTTTATACTGCTGTGTTTTAGCAAACAACAAAAAGGAAATGCCATCTGATTGTCCACTAAATGACCTTATTAAGTTTTTAAAGAAAAATAATAAATACAGGCAGTAGCCTTTCAAAAAAAGTCCAAAATTAGTGCAGTGTGAAAAATTTTTGTGTGCTGTTGTCTTCCATGACTTGGTCCCATGTACCCCACCTTAGCTTGACTAAGGCTATCGATCCGAATTTTGGTTTTATAAGGTATTTCATAACTGCAATTTTTGTCCTATCCTTTTAAGTTGACTTTCACCGCCCCCACAAGTTGTTATTGAACGAGTACATTTTATCCTATGACTTATAGTGACACATTTTCATACACATGCAACAATATTCACTTATTTTTGCACTTTCAGGTGACTCAACTCTGCTTGAACACAAACAACGCAAACTTTCCAATAACTTCTTGTGGAATGTAAATTTTCAGATGCATTTTTGTTTAGGATGTTCATGGCTTTCTAATACTTAGAAAATATTTTTGTTTCGAAATGCATCCACCCATCTCCCAAATTTAACTTCTCTATGGTTTCCATATCAATTTCAATACCAGCATAAATATAGTAACGCTTTTAATAAATAACAATAAATTCAATACAATCAAAATAAATTATTTTTTTCTCACCATAACACTTCCCGCATCACGTGACGTCCGCAAGAGTAAATATTATCGCCTTCGTTGCACCGTATTTTTTGTGAAAATGCTCGTAATAATAAAAAAAAACTTTCTTTCGAACTATTTGCGGACATGCATCTTTGTATCGCGTTACGTTTTTCTGTTATTAACGTATTTCTAGTAATTTAAAAAAAATACGTTCTCTTGAAAATTACGACGCGCATTTTCATAAAATCGAAGTGACAAAAGAAAGGTTGTTATTTTTTTTTAAACGGCGAATTATTCGCATCGGTGTAAATGGCACCATTGCGAATAAGCGACGAGGAAACTGCGGCGCACCGCGTGCCATTGATGTGAGAGGTGAACGTCGGCTTCGAAGGTGCGTGAGGGCCGATCGACACGCTAAAGTGGAGCAACTCACTGCCCGAATGAACCAGGGAGCTACCGGAAGGGTGCCTAAAACGACAGTTCAGCGAACCCTGTTACGTATGGGTCTCCGATGCAGACGGATGGTCACTGCACCTATGCTAACGAAAGTGCATCGGCCGAAAGGGCTTACATTTGTATGTATCGGAATTGGACCGCCGCTGATTGGCAAAGGATTGCCTTCTCCGATGAGTCACGTTTTCTGTTTCATCGAACGGATGGACGTTGGTGTATAAGGCCAGAAACATTGGAGAACAAACTATTCTAACCATTACTGGAAGAACACTAGCTGGTGATCGCAGTGTTGTGGTCTGGGGAACGTTTTCGTGGTGTTCCCTGGGTCCACTCATACCTGTGGAAAGCACTGTGGACCGAATTAGTTATGAATCCATCCTTGCAGATCACGTACACCCATAAATGCTAATTGTCTTCCCTGGAGCGATGGGATCTTCCAGCGTGTGTCACACAGCTAGAAATGTCAGAGATTGGTTGTAACAGCACGATGAAGACTTTAAAGTACTTCCCTCGGCCCCTAATTCCCCAGGCTTAATCCAAATTGAGCATCTATGGGACCATCTTGATCGTGTTGTTTGTTCTATGGATCCTTCACCACGCATCCTCCAGCAGCTGCCCGATGCACTGCAGTCAGCAAGGCTCCCCATACCTGAGAACACCTTCCAGCTCCTTATTGAGTCACTCCCAGTCTGTCTAGTTGCTGTCCGCGATGCACACGGCGGTTACTCTGGATATTAGCTGGTGGTCACAATAATGTGACTCGACCTTGTAGAAATCACAGGTTTACGCGTAAGTGCCATTACACTAATGTGTTAAGCATTGCTTAGCTTTTGATTTTCAAAATAAACAAACATGTTTTAATATAAAATGAACAAGTACACTTTGTAATGTGCTTATTTTTTTGAAAAAGTCACTAATACCCCTTACCATTACATTACCTTGCCTGTAACAGATAAGATAATATGTAGAGGATTTTAGAAGGGAGTGACTGACCCCTGGTCTTAAACAACCCTTAGAAACAGGAAGCTAGGAGATTTGGGTTAGAGTACCTGATAGAAAAGTCACGCGGAAGCGAGATAGAAAGGGGGAGGAAGACGCCCTTATTTTACCGTGAGGGGCAGTACCCGGGGTCCGACAGCTTAACGTGCCCATCCGATGCACGGCGAATATTTTGTGTTTCGAGCGTTCGTACCTGCCTAGGATTGACCCTGAGATCTCTCCGTGGCAGTCACGAAAGTTGATCACTAGGCCATCCGCGGCCCCAATTTGCTTGAAACAGGTAAACCTCCTGGTTTATCAGTGAGGTGTAGCTCCGCGTGATGTGGATAATCAGCAAATATTATGTGGAGAATAGACACGGCTGAAAGGAATAAAACTACCTACATCCTACATTATACTTTATTTGCATGAAACTGCTGTAAAAATTCAGCGACGGGATTTTAATTCGTAACAGCATGATTATAGGTTTTGTTTAGATGTTCTGAAAGTTCAGGAGGGTGGCGTTATGAAAATTAAAAAAGCTTCTAAATGCAATTATTATTTGGGAGCCTCGTGAGCATAAAGCTTGGGTAAGTCTTCCTTATGGTTCAGAATTTAACTTAGCAAAAGGTCTTTTCTGAGGGAACATACGCTATATTGACAAAAATCACCAGACACCCCTTCAAAAGCAAGTGAACGGATCCGCTGCGTTGTTAAGATGCGCGGTACAGCTGCAAACAGTATAAAACCAAGCCTGCTGCTGACTGCGATCATACCGCACTGTGAGGTTGAGTGAAAATGTCGCGGCATGAGAGAACTGACTTTGAGAAAGGAAAGATTGTTGGGTGTTATGTTAGTGGGTTGTCCATAACAGAAACCGAGAGGCGTTTAAACATACCCAAGTGAACTGTTTTGGATGAACTAAATAAGTGGAAGACACATGGCGTGCATGAAGCTGCAAACCATACAGCCAGACCAAAGAAAATCAGTGATAGAGAACGTCAAAGCCTCAGGAGAATCGTTACAGCTATTCGATGGAGTACTGCACAAGACCTCAGTGTACAGGCGAGTAAAACTGCTGGAACCTCAGTATGTAAACGTACCATTCGCAGAGAACTTCGTTCCATAAGCTACCGTGCTCGTGCGGCTGCTCATAAGTCTTTCATCTCCACTCGGAATGATACTCGTCGTTTAGCATGGTGTAAAGAACATTTATGTGGACCGTATGTCAATGGAAACGGGTCCTATGGACTGATGAATACAGATACACGATCCATTAGTCTGATAGCCGTGTGTGGGTATGGCGGTAGCCGGGATAACGCTATTTACTGCAGTGTACTGTTCCTACGGAAGTATGGAGCTGGAAGTGTACTTGCGTGGGGATGTTTTGCGTGGTATGGTCCTGGCCCATTTGTTATAGTGAACAAACATGTTAACCAGTACGTCTACCTCAATATTCCGGACAATTATCCCCTAATATCTGGTAGTTTGTACTTCTCTTTGGAGCTAACCTCTGAATCTCAGAGAACAGCTTAGTGATATGTATGTATGTATTATGCCCTACCAACTCTGTGGCAATACTATGGAACCGAGCCTTGTTGGTGCCAGCAGAATAATTCACCGAGCCATAAAGCCAGGACCGTTATGGCGTGGTTTGACGATGATTCCGTATCGTGTGTGGACTGCCAAGCACAGAGCTCTGATCTTAATCCCATAGAACACCTATGGAATGAATTAGAGCGCCGCATAAGAAGTTTGGAACCGAGGCCTACTACTAAGCAACAGTTAGCGGCAAATTATGTACTGAATGGAAGCGCATACTATCGCTGCGTTCCGAAACCTTGTCGAAAGCATGTCTCGAAGGGTCAGTGTATGCATTTAAGGCCAAAGGTAGACAGACACCATATTAATGTATGTCAATAAATGCTATGTTGTGTTTCTCTTCTAGGTGTCCGGTGACTGTTGTCAATATAGTGTATGTGTAATTATTATTTCTTTCTTTTTCGGATGGGAAGCATTGTCAGCAACCCCAGTGTACATTTGAGGACATTGGGAGCTTTCTGTAATTAATTTGGAGAAGTTGCGGGTCGCTGATGGGGGGTGGGGTGGGGGTGTATAATTAGGCGAACCGCATGCTTGAAAAGATTTACATTCTAGAAAACTGATATCGGATGTAGACCCCAGTTCTTGAACGCAATTACTAAATGTGACATGCATTCACTTGGAAAAGTGTGGGACTTTCATTTAAAGAAACCATGTGCACTCACCGTACACTGTGAATTATAAACCTTTATGAAGATCTACGTAAAAGTCACTTACGCAGCGTATATGCAAAATACGTGATTATGTGTGTCACTACGTGATCTGGGAAACTCTTTAAAGACTATACTAGTAATCCGATTTATTGGCGTAGGAACAGGAATGTATTAGCGTTGCCAAGCTTTCGCATATCAACCAGATGGCTTCTTCAAGGAAGTTAGACAAAGCTTGGAAACGCTTATTTATATATTCCTACGCAAATAAATCGGATTACTAGTATAGTTTTACTGGTGTACATTTCCTCGTTATCAATTTATTTAAAGACTGCTGATCGTCAGTAGTCCTCGTTATCTAATCGTCAGTAGTCCTTGGTGTACAGTTCCTCGTTATCAATTTATTTAAAGACTGCTGATCGTCAGTAGTCCTCGTTATCTGATCGTCAGTAGTCCTTGGTGTACAGTTCCTCGTTACCAATTTATTTAAAGACTGCTGATCGTCAGTAGTCCTTGGTGTACAGTTCCTCGTTATCAATTTATTTAAAGACTGCTGATCGTCAGTAGTCCTTGGTGTACAGTTCCTCGTTATCAATTTATTTAAAGACTGCTGATCGTCAGTAGTCCTCGTTATCTGATCGTCAGTAGTCCTTGGTGTACAGTTCCTCGTTATCAATTTATTTAAAGACTGCTGCTGATCGTTAGTGCTTTTGCGATTGAACACAATGGGAAAAGCAAATCATCTTTCGGAGTTTGATAATCGGCTTATTGTGGGTGCCCGTCTGGCTGGAGTGACAGTTTTGAAAACAGCATAGTTGCCTTGTTTCTCAAAAGGTGAGATAAATAAGGTCTTTAATCAGTTAACTCACACTGCTTGTCTAAGATGTCTAACTATAGTGCAACGACAATCTGTCAGGAACGAGATCGCCGTCGTCTTAGAAGACTTGTATGGAAAAACAGGTCTTACTGTGTTCAGCAATTGACCGAAGCATTCAATGATGTCTGTTTCCGACCCATATAGCATTCAATGATGGCTGTTTCCGACCCATATCGCAGCAATACTGAATGAGTGCTGTTTTGGGTCTTTTTTTTTCCCAATCGTATACATGTTCCTTTATTTGAGTAACAAGGTGTCTCTTAGTACTGCCTATGTACATAGAATCTATATTAACTAACCCCAATCACAAAGATTCTATGAACATAGGCAGTACTACGGCACCGGCTCTCTCCCTTCCCTGGAACCAGTGACCCTAAATTAGGGACGGGCGACCGCTTATAGCCCATTGAGTTGCTCACGGTGGTCGTTAAACCTTCAATCAAAAAAATCGGCAGTACTAAGAGACGCCTTATTACTCAATTAAAAGAACATGTATACGATTGGGAAAAGAAAAGACCCAAAACAGCACTCATTCAGTATTGCATAGAACACAATGATGTACCCGATTGGGAAAATGTCAAAATTCTAACATCACTTCGATCTCATAAACAAATCCTCACTTCTGAGGCTCTAATTATTGAAAAATATAAAGGGAAATGTTGTAACAATAATTCACCTATCGATATTCCACACGCATGGAGATACCTGCTACATTCTGAAAATCTACGTAATATTAAACGGAAGTTAGATAAACTCTGCTTGCTTGGCTTGGTTGATCAGCAGGACGAATACGTCGGCAAAATCCCCAGAGATGGCGCTATACAAGAAATGCAAGATAGGGTATAAGTGTTCATAGCTTATGCGACGAAGTTAACATACCGTCTTTTCATTCAGGCACAACATATTACATCTAGTTGATTACGGAGGACCATTCACTTGTGAACTCTTCCACTGATGAAGGCTTAATACAGTATTTGCCGAAACATGTATGTTGTAGCATGGGTAGAATGTAAATAGGTTACGTGGTTTTGACATTTTCAGCCTAACTTTGTTGGTTTTACTTTTCAATCGATTTTAATGTTTTCATTTCATTTGAATTTCACAATTTCGTACTCGGTTTAGTGTCGTTTCATTCATATTTTACTCAATTTGGCGTTTTTACCGTTCGTTGTGATATATCCTTTCGACTGTTGACATACATAAGTTCACTAGTAGAGGAAGTTTTTAGTGTTCGTTGTGATTTTTTTCTTTTCGACTGCTGATATACATTCACTTGCAGAGGAAGCCGGACGACAATGGATGTAGGCCTACTTTTCAAAGTTCGGGTAAGTCCTTTTCAATATGCTGTTTGTAGTTTGCTTTTAGTTAGTATTACCAGGAACCTGTTGACTTCTGCTTAAAATTGTTAGTTAAACACGTGATGAACAGTATTTTACTACTGTAAATGGTACTTATTGATACATTCCGTGTTCAGGTTGTAATGACTTAATGCTGTATGCAGATGGCATAACTTTTCTTTTCCGAGGAACAAATATTAATGATCTTTCATGCAGGCTAATACACAATTGCAAATTTATTCAGAATGGTTGACATATAATGATTTAATAGTTAACCTCAATAAGACTAAATATTTAATCTTCACCAGACAAAGAATATATTTGATGTGCCACCATCATTTAACTTTGAATAATCAAACTATTGAATGTGTACAAACATTCAAGTTTTTGGGAATCATTCTAAACTCTACTTTAAAATGGAATAATCATACAGCATACATTGAAAATAAAGTTGCAAAACATACTGGTATTGTCTCCAGGGTTATATCATGTTTGATAGTTAAAACTCTTAAAATGTTGTACAATTCATTGATTCATTCACATATTAACTATGGCATTGCCTCTTGGGGGCAGACTGCCCAAACTAATATAAATAGGTTGCAAATTTTACAGAATAAGTTTATAACATTATTGGATTGAAAGAGCTCTCTTTCTACTCTTAACAACTTACAATTATTTCACTGTCATCATAATCGTGTTGACCTAAATCGGCATGGAATTCTGTTGATTAAACAACTATTTCATTTTAAAATTGCTAAAATGATGTTTAAAAGGATAAAACATTATTTGTTTTCCGATGTAATACTATACTGTGCAAATTAATTGGGACAAGCTATTTTATTCTCAAAATTGTAATGTGATCGCCAGTTGACGTCGGAAACCCACGTAAACCGGCTTTATCAGCTGTGAGGTGGTGTGATTGTTAGAACTTGATAGTAGAAATGTGGTCTGACCAGTTTTAAACAAGAAATAGGCACTTCAGCTTCAGTTGTGAGCTTTCGTGTGTGACAGGTGGATGTTAGTCTTTGCTCTCTGTGAGTACGTGTTGCTTTCGTGTATTGAAAAATGGATATTTCCCCAAGAAAGCGTGCAAAAATAATTGCTCTAAAGGATCACACTTCTATGACAGTGAGAGATATCTCTTCTGCAGTTGGTGTAAGCAAATCAAGTGTATCAAGACTGCTTACGCGATACAATGCATCTGGATCATCGTCTCCAAAAAGGAGAAGTAAATGTGGAAGAAAACGAAAAACAACTCCACGAACCGATAAATATCTAATCAAAAATAGTAAAATGAATCCAAAAAAAAAAAAAAAAAAAACAAGCACCGACTTTTAAACAGATTTATCGGCTAGTGGTTGTGATGTTAGTGATTCAACTGTACGTCGTAGGCTTCTGGAAGTTGGCCGGAAGGCAAGAAGACCAACGAAAAAAATAATATTTGAATGCGAAAATGAATATAAAATGTTTAGCATGAGCCAAAAAATATAAATCATGGACTGCTGACGACTGGAACAAGGTAATTTTCAGTGATGAAACTCATTTATTTGTGCAGGGTTACCAAGCAAATGTCGTTAAACGAAGCAACTGTGAACCCTTAAGACCTGAGCATGTCAAACAAACTGTAAAACACCCTCTGAAATAGATGTTTTGGGGTTTTTTCGCATCAAATGGCACTGGAAGCTTAGTTCCTGTTCAAGGTATGATGAATTCAGCCAAGTACGCAGAAATATTACAACGTAGGATTGTTCCATTCTTGCTAACTTTTGACGGGACATTTCAACATGACTTGGCCCCATGTCACAATTCGAAATTGGTCAAGAATTTCATGCTGGAAAATCAAATTCATTTGCTTGATTGGCCTGGAAATTCACCAGACTTAAATCCCATAGAAAACTTGTGGAATATTTTGAAGAGACGTTTAGGTAAAATGGACTGTACAACCAAAGAACGCATGATAACGAATGCTATAAAAGTGTGATTCCACGATTATGAAGTCAAAAATATGTGCACTCAATTAGTGGAGTCAATGCCAAAACGAATTCAAGAGGTCATTTCTGCTAAAGGAGGACATACTTCATACTAATACAGGTATTCATCAGTATATATCAAGGCATAGAATGATATAAAGGCATAGATTTGGAAAAAAAGAGTGATTTTTTTTACTTTGCCCCAGTTAATTTGCACAGTATAGTAGATTTAAACTTCAGTACTCATAATTATAAAACAAGGAAAAAGGCATTATTGTGACCTATTTTGCCAAAGACAGATATCAAAGTAAGGTATTAACTACATTGGTCCTGAGTACTGGAATAGGTGGTCTGTGGAGTTAATTGACAATAATAATTTAACATTGAAAAAAACTAAAAATATCCCTACTTAATAAATAAAAAGAAAACTAACACCTTTCCTTTATTGTATTGACACGACAAGTGCTTGACTCATTTGTTCTGTTTTGGGGATTCAGGGCACGTCAAGTCTCTATGAAGTCTTTTCCTTGCTTTCCCTTGCTGCTGTTAATTTTTAATTGCGCATAAATATCTCTGTTTCATGATGTTATAATGTAACAGCATAAATATTGAAATTAAAAATAATAATTCATGCTAAAAGGACGTCCAACCCAAAGTTTCTAATTCAGTGGCCGGTATGTGTACAAAACATTAATTTCAAAATCCCGCATTTGTTCGCAAACAGCGTTTTCTCTGCTTTTGTTCTGTATCAGATTTCATGGAATCTTATAATTTATTACATTGATACCTGTTAACATTATTACGAAACTTCATTAGGTTGGGTTCAATTTTTAATGGTGCTACTCTTCCCATTTCCGTTGGAGTACATGTTGCCATTTTGCTATAGTAAATTACAGTAACATGTGTGAAACAAAAATTCATACACTCACAGGTGGAAACAAACTCCGCCCATGAATAATGTGCTTTACGAAGAATGCACTTCTAGAACCCCTGAAATCATGAAATACTGAATTGCACCTACACACAAACCAATCTTTCGGGTATAAACTAAATGTCAGCAATCAAAATCTCATCAGAAGAACGATATATTGATCAGATCTGAAAAGTGGGGGAACAGCAATTCAATGAAAACACATTATTGCTTTTCTCGGGTTCACGTTCAGAAGTAAAATGCCGGTACATCTTGATGATAATAATTTGATTGGAAAAGTGAAAAGAAAAAGGAAAAAGCTAAGCAACACTGAAATCTCAAACGACTTCTGCTATGCGAGAGTTTATTGCGAAATTGTTGCTAAATAGGTGGGAACATTTCAATTAAAACGAAAATTTCTCGCAAGCACATTCGGCAAAACTGCTCCTAGAAAATATAAAACTGTTTTAGTACTAAGTGAATACAGAACTACGCAATAATTGTTGCCGTCTATACACGATAACATTTGAACATGTTAAAAACACCACAAGTTAAAAATTCATTATGATGACACAAGTTAAAAACACCCAGGGGATCTTTCAGACTCTGTTGCAGGTTCGTCCTCAGATGAAATAACAGAGCAGAACACAACAATTCAATAAATACAGTGGTCTGTGACAGGAAAAGATGCGCAGAGACCATTACGTTATTACGTAATCACACTGTGCCAACGAATTTAGGAATAGAAAAGTAGAGACGGTAGCTCAGTGTTGGGCCCATAGCCTGATTTCCGCACGTGCACAGGACCTCAAATTTTTTTTTTTTGGGGAGGGGGGTCAGAACTATTTTGATAATAATATAGATCATCAGCAAATATTCTTTTAAACGATTGATTTAAAACTTTAATCGAGCGGAGGAGGGTATACACAGGATGTCCACAGGGCCCTGACTATAGCCTAGGTCGATCCCTGCTTGGGCCTACGCTAAATTGCAAGCCTGCGTGTGTGCTGCCTGGATTAGGAGGAACGCAAAACTTATTCTAGCAGCATAGTAGTCTATGCAAAAGCCATATTATTATCTCATGCTTAGCTTTCTTAATCGGGGACCGACTTAGACAGTTTGGGGCACTGGGCAAGAGGCTTTCAGGGGTCCCCCGGCATCCCGTGTGAATCGCTTTGCTGCAAAGCAAGTAATATGTAGCTATATCTTAGGGGCCCCTCAAAGTTCGGGGCCCAGAGCACGTGCCCCGAATGACCTCTCTTAAATCAGGCCCTGTTTTTAATGCCTTCATCAGCTGAGCTCTCTCGAAATGAAATTCTCAAGATTTCGTAAAAAGAACAAATACATAATAAACGAAGTTCATAAAATGGGCACCTGCTTCAATTCGTGAAAAATATTACTGACACTTTACAATAGAAAAAATTACAAAATTTCTTGAAAATATTGTGTTTCAACAGCGATTGGATTATTGATTTTCAAATAATAAGTCTACGTAGGAATCAATCAATATGTTGTGACTATAAACTCACAGTAAACTGAGTAACAACAAATTCTTCTATCAAAAGTTCGCTGACAGGCAGGTACACTGAGCGTATGTACGTATAAATGGCATGAAAAGTCAGTATGTATGCAGCTTGAACCAGTATTATACCTTTCTTTGTTTTGAAAAACAAATCATAAAACTTGGATTATAACTTTTTGAGCACTTTGTATAAATCTTCATATCATGGCAAATGCGAGTGAGAGGCAGCGCTGCTGAAATGGAATAATCGATTCGTGCAATTGAGAGAAAAAAAAAATTACTAAAGTAAAAATTCGTAAAATTCAGATCATGAGCTTTGTGTCTTTCCTCACTGTACAAATAGAACTCAGTAACGCGGAATGTGCTGTTCGTATACAGTACATTCCGAGACTTGAAAGTGTGTAAATAATGGGTTAATGTAATCGTATAAGAAAAACAAACAACGGAAAAAAAAAACCCCGTAAAGATGATTTAAAAATATATTATTTGGGGGGGGGGGGTACGCCCACCTCCCCATTAAAACTCCGTATAGTGGCAAATACGAGTGCTGTAGCCCACGTAATGGTGCGTTTGTTCAACCATCTCATTTGCCGATTTGTTAAATTATATTAAGCTATGATTTCATTGTGTTTCAACCAGAACAAAAATTTCTGATATGGGAACGCCCAAGAGATGAAAAATTGCTCAAAACGAAAGCAAATATGAGACATAACAGTTCGGAAAACATTTAGAACACATTCGTAATGTGTTCCCAATGCTTTCTAAATGTGTTCCGAATGTGTTCCATTCTCACGCACAAAATGTTCCATTCTCACGCGCAAAGTGTTCCGAATGTGATCTGGAAAATAATATGTTCTAAAAATTAACACTAGAGCACATTGTACAGGAGAAGAACACATGAGGAACATATTTGGAGCGCATTGGGAACACATTTGTCGTCAGCAGAACACAACCGAAACACATTTGGAACGCATTTATAAAAAAAAGCGTTCCCAACGTGTTCCAAATGTGTGCCGAGCGTTTGCAGTGTGGTTAAGGTTTTGAATTAGAGTTCCAAATAGTTAATTATGTAAACATATGTGACAAGTCACTATTTAACTTAGGTATTGATAGAAGTCCAAGGCTGCGGGATACTACAAGCATGGCCGACTTAAGGGGTGGGCCAACGGGGCCGGTGCTCAGGGCCTCCATCTGAACTAAGGCCCCCAACGTCCCAAGGGTCTCATGGGTTTACAAAAAGTCAAACTCTTTGACCACTCAACAGCAAGTTTTTTTGTTTGTTTTTTAAGAAAAGAAACGCCAATCCAGAAAGTTGGAAGTTTTTTTGCCTTCCTTTTGTTATACCTTGCTCGTAGCTTCGATTTCCCGAGAAGGCAGGATGAAAGTTAGGTGTTAGGGTGGATCTTTTGTGACAAAATAAGAAACAAAGAAATCCGACCGACCTCCCGATGTCGAGTGTGGGTGAGGCTTGGACATCGAGGGCCATGAGGGCCACGCACAAATCGCTTCTTTTCCTTTTAAACAGTCATTTGTGTTGTCCACACGAAGAAGTGCACGGATGTTGACAACTGAGGTTCGCCCACCTGAGCTACTTATACATAAATTCTTTCAATCGTCGCTGTTTAAACAAATAACAATGACGGGGGCCCCATATCGTTATTTTTCCGGTGCGTCACATTGTCTGGAAACGGCGCTGTTTGGTTTCTTTCTTTCTTGTTTTAATGGTTTCTATTTTTCCTTCTGTTTTAATTAATTTTCTTCTGTTTTAATTCTATTTTTCTTTGGTTTCTGTTTTTCTTCTGTTTTTTGGTTTCTATTTTTTGTTTTTTGTTTTTTGGTTTCTAATTTTCTTCTGTTTGGTTTCTATTTTTAATTTCTATTTTTCTGGTTTCTATTTTTCGTTTCTATTTTTCTGGTTTCGATTTTATTTTTTGGTTTCTGTTTTTATTTTTTATTTTTTGGTTTCTGTTTCTTTGGTTTCTGTTCTATTTTTTGGTTTTTATTTTTTTCTGTTTGGTTTGTATTTTTCCTTTCTATTTTTCTGGATTCTATTTTTTGGGTTCTATTTTTTTGGTTTCTATTTTTTTGGTTTCTATTTTTCGTTTCTATTTTTCTTCTGTTTAGTTTCTATTTTTCCTTCTGTTTTTTGGTTTCTATTTTTTTGGTTTCTGATTTTTGGTTTCAATTTTGGTTTTTATTTTTTTCTGTTTGGTTTCTTTCTTTTTTGTTTTAATGGTTTCTATTTTTCGTTTCTATTTTTCTGGTTTCGATTTTATTTTTTGGTTTCTGTTTTTATTTTTTATTTTTTGGTTTCTGTTCTATTTTTTGGTTTTTATTTTTTTCTGTTTGGTTTGTATTTTTCGTTTCTATTTTTCTGGGTTCTATTTTTTTGGGTTCTATTTTTCTGGTTTCTATTTTTCGTTTCTATTTTTCTTCTGTTTAGTTTCAATTTTTCTTTTGTTTTTTGGTTTCTATATTTTTTCTGTTTAGTTTCTATTTTTCTTCTGTTTTTTGGTTTCTATTTTTTTGGTTTCTATTTTTTGGTTTCTGTTTTTTTGGTTTCTATTTTGGTTTTTATTTTTCTTCTGTTTTAATTTAATTTTCGTTGAATAATTTGTAGAATGGGGAAGAAACATATCTTTCAGCACCCATTTTTTTGTAATATACTAAGCAACAAAATGTGAATGCATTTCCTACACTTCATGGAGTTCTACAATTTCTGTTATGTAACATTTTTCATTCAAGTGGTATTTAAAAAGTTATTGGATATTGAATGTTTTTTCTCATAGGGATAACACAGTGATGGTGGTGTATATAATTATTCTCATACGTTGTATATACGTATATCCATATGTTGTATATAATGTAATATAATGCTATCTCCGGCAGCTGGAATGTACCTGGCCAAGGCAGCGGCCAGTGCGACATGAAGGCAGAGGGTGCTAAGAATCCCTGGAGGACCGGACTAGGCTGCCATCTGATGCTGACCTTGGCTACTTACAATGGACGCTCCCTATCTTCTGATTCAAGGCTTCTTGAATTGGAAGAGGAACTACAAAGGATCAAGTGGGACATCGTGGGGCTAAGTGAGGTAAGGAGAAAAGGAGAAGATCTCATCGAACTGAAAAGTGGACATCTCTTCTACTATCGTGGGACAGATACTGGCAGAACTAGTGGTGTTGGATTTATAATAAACAAGAAACTGAAGGATAAAGTTGTAGAAGTTGAAAGTTCCTCTGACAGAGCTGCACGACTTGTTATCCAACTCTCGAAAAGATACCAGGCTCAGATTATTCAAACTTATGCACCCACCACAAGTCATCCTGAAGAAGAAATTGAAGAATTTTATGAGGAAATTTGTCATCTAAATAATAAAGGTAAGCAGCACTTGAAAATAATTATGGGAGATTTCAATGCAAAAATAGGGCAACGGCAACAGAATGAAACTTCAGTAGGTAAATTCGGTCATGGCAACAGAAACCAGCGTGGAAATACTCTCGTTGAGTTTGCAGAGGCAGAAGGGTTTTTCATCTTGAACTCCTTCTTCAAGAAAAAGCCACACAGGAAATGGACATGGAGACATCCAAATGGGACGACAAGTGAAATTGATTTTATTATGTGTAACAAAAAATTCGTCATAGAAGACTGCAGTGTGCTAAACAAGTTCAACACAGGTAGTGACCATAGATTGGTGAGATGTAAGATACACCTCAACACTAAACTTGAACGTGGCAAGCTCATAAGACAAACAAAATCTATTGACATAACCAACCTTAAAAAACACCATAATACCTTCAAGTTAGAACTGAAGAACAGGTTCTCTGCTTTAGAAGGCCTAACATCGGAAGAAGTGGACATCTCTGAAGTTAACAGAAAAGTAACCAAAGCTCTTATGGAAACAGCAACAAAATTAGCTGGGTCTAAGAACAAGTTGCATGTGAACAAATTATCAGGAAAACCAAAATGTTGATGCAAAAAAGAAGAGAGATGAGGACAACTAAAGAAGATGTGACTTCCAAAGTGGAATATATAGAGCTATGCAAGACAGTAAGAAAAAGTATCACTGAAGACGTAAGGAAATTCAACTGTGAACTAGTGAGGAAAGCAATTGAAAACAACCAAAGCCTAAAGATAGCAAAGGGACATCTCAGTAAGGGAAGAAAACAGATTATGGCACTGAGAAAAGAAGATGGTTCTGTAACAAGAAATAGAGGTGAAATTTTGACAAGAGTGAAAGATTTCTACTCCAAATTATATGAAAGGGATGATATATGCACTCCAGACATCATGAAAGATACCAGTACCAGAGTTCCTCCAGTCCTTCCAGCAGAAGTTGCACATGCAATCAAGAACATGAAGCGAGGAAAAGCTCCAGGAGAAGATGGAATTACTGTAGACATCATAAAAGAAGCAAGTGGAGAAATCGAAACAGTACTCGCCCAAATTTTCACTCGATGCCTTAATGAAGGAAAGATTCCTGAGGATTGGAACACCGCTACAGTGATCCTGCTACATAAGAAAGGTGACATTGAGGATCTCGGAAACTACAGACCTATCAGCCTCCTATCAGTAGTTTATAAAATCTTCACTAAAGTTCTTTCACACCGCTTGAAGGTAGCACTAGACATGGCTCAACCGAGAGAACAAGCTGGATTCAGGAGTGGCTACAGCACAATAGATCATATCCACGTGCTGAGAGAACTAATTGAAAGAGCGAGGGAATACGAACTTCCATTGTGCATGGCTTTTATCGATTATGAAAAAGCCTTTGATTCGGTGAAAGCATCAGCAGTTACAATGGCTCTGAAAACCTGCGGTATTGAAGATGCATACATTAATATTATTAATAACATCTATGAAAATGCAAGTGCAAAGATTAGGCTGTTTGAAAATACAACACACGTAAAAATTGGAAAGGGGAGTGAGACAAGGTGACACCATATCTCCGAAGCTCTTTAATGCCACATTGGAGGGTGTTTTTCAGTCGCTGAGCTGGGAAAACAAGGGGATAAAGATTAATGGAGATTATCTAACCCACCTTCGTTTTGCTGATGACGTAGTCATTTTTGCAACTACCCCATCAGAGCTGCAGAGTATGATCCAGGAACTTGCTGACAAGAGTAAAGAAGTGGGATTAAAAATGAACTTTCAGAAGACAAAAGTGATGTTCAATGCTTTTACAAGAAATGAAGATTTATCGATTGATGGAGAAAAGCTGGAGATAACAGACACGTACGTTTATCTTGGACAGCAGATATCAAGTGAGGGTCACATTGATGAAGAAATTAATCGGCGTACAAAACTTGCCTGGAGAGCTTTTGGAAGAAACAGCATAATTTTCAAGAGCAATATGCCATTATGTCTTAAAAGAAAAGTGTTTGATCAATGCATCCTTCCAGTGCTTACGTATGGTGCAGAGACGTGGACCTTAACTAAAAGAGACATACAAAGGCTGCAGACAACTCAAAGAAGCATGGAGAGGTGCATGCTTGGTGTAACCAGGAGAGATAAGAAGAGGAACTCGTGGATCCGAAAATGACAAGAGTGGAAGACATCATGATCAGAGTTAAATCCCTGAAATGGCAATGGGCTGGACATACTGCCAGAAGGACAGATCATCGATGGACAGCCGAAATTTTAGATTGGATTCCAAGGGACAGGAAAAGACCCAGAAGAAGACCACATAGGAGATGGGTGGATGAAATTCGAAAGTATGCAGGGGTGACATGGAGGAGACTGGCACAAGACAGACCGTTGTGGAGGAAACTTGGGGAGACCTTCGTCCAGCAGTGGATTGATAATGGTTGACAATGATGATGATGATGAATGCTATATGTGAACAAAAAAAATAACCACATATTGTAATAATACCATATGTTGCATATGTTCTGTTACAGCGACGGTTCTAGCCAAAAAATTGGGGGGGGGGGGCACAATTCTTTCTACATGTGCCCGTAATTAATCAAAATTAATGTATAATTCCCAAAAAATCGGTTATATTTCGGGGAGCCTGGGCCTCCCGGCCTAGAACCACTACTCATTGTGTCTATATAAGATCAAGGACCCCGAAAAATATGACGGCCCAGGGCCCCCAAAAGTGTTAAGACGGAATTTACTACAAGGATTCCGCAGCGTTGAATACACACATTTACAGGTGGACCAAAGCTAAATAGTGACTTTTCACATGTGTGTACATAAATAAATGAGAAAATTACTAAGTGAATAGAAATTTTTAGTCGAAAATGTGTCCTCAAATTACACCCAAGATATTTTGACCACATGTTTGCTTACTTAGTCGTAATACCTCATGTTTACTCAAAAATATAGTCAAGATGTTAAAACCGATATAAATGTATATATATAAAATATATATATACATATATCTGTGTGTGTGTGTGTGCGTGTGTGTGTGTGTGTGTGCGTGTGTGTGTCGGCGGCAGCCACAGCTCATAGAAAAATCGTGGTAGAAATTTCAAAATTCGGCAGGTTGTTGTTAATTGTTATCCGAATTACAGTAGGTGGTCTCAAAACAAAATTCCAAAAGTATGGGATTTATAGAACGAAATGGCTTCAATTCTGTGCTTTTTTGATGGAAAACAGAGAGACAGTTGAGAACACGAATGACATAATGAAACCATGAATGTGCTTGCACAGCTGCCATTGGTGATTGAAAATGTTCCTGTCACGTGTACATCAGGAGAAACAAAACAAATGCCCTTATGTGGGCTTTGTTACTCTATCGGTGGTCGGAATATTTCCTGGTAACGGATGCACGTCGCTTGCATGTTCACAAAACCTGTAAATAAACTCTTCGGAGTGTGCTGAACGTTCCGTGATTGGCTTACGTAATCACGCGACACGCTCCGTGAGAGAAACGAATGGGAAGAAAAAATGAAAGCTGCTTCGGTGATCAGTATCAACATAGGTTACAATATCGCAATAACAACATCGAGTTTTTCCGAAAATTACGCCTGTAAAATTATACAATTAAAAAAGAAGGAAGCTTGCTTCTTGAAAGTAAAATTACTGACAAAAAAAATCACATAGTTTCCGATAAGTTTTGACCCTAATATTTAGTGATTTTCCCAAAGAAGTATTTGCTTTAATCTTAAAAAAAAAAAAAAGACCATAACATGGATTGAAAGTTCAGAGAGAGAAATAAGCTTTTTGTGGAGAGAATAATAAGGATCAGTCTAAAATAAATTCGTATTATAAATATTTAAAATTTATTGGTTTTACTAAGGAACAAAGGTGAATTTAAGTCGAATTTTTGGGTCCAACCCTTTCTGGCTATACTTCCAACTGCGAATCGCAGTCCGTTAATTATATTTATTTATTGTTAATACAAATTGGCCGATAGACGGCAGCACGTCCGAAAAACATCTTTGATATTCTTTTTATTTTTTGAAATTTAAGTATGTAGTTTATACCCAAATTGCCGAATACATACAAATGATAAGGCACAAAATAAAATTTTGTTTGCTATTTCACAAATTGGTTGAGATTGGAACAAAAATCGGAATTTTTGGTCACCCTGTATTTGACGCCCAGTCTACATTCAGAATGTTACATCTACATAAAGTAGCAGTCAGTTAGTTGCTACATTTAATTGTCCTAGATTAAAGCATTATCTTGTTCGGCAGTAGTACTCGGTGCTAAAGGAAATTATGATTATATAGTAAAAAGTAGTAGCATTTTATATTTTAAAACCATCCAAATAAACCCTCAGTCAACAATAGCACCATTGGCAGTGCTATCACTGTAATCTTGGATGTTTACTACCAGCAGCAGGAAAGATGAATATACGTCACGGATTTTCAGCCAATCAGCTAACATCTTACGAGGAAACGGACATGTGGTTGTCGCTGATTGCAAAACCAAAGTATGTTGTTTAGATAGAGGATCATGTTTATATCCAAACTTTGAGCTGCTATGGACAACAGGGGAGCCACTGGAGCCTTGTTCATGAGCATTATATTATGTGATGTATGTATGTACATGAATGTTATATTAGAACTGCTTACAATTACTTTCTATAAAAATAAGTGCAAGAAGTTCCTACAAAAATATGGTTACATTCATAACGGACACTGTGTTGGTAACATCAGACATGAACTTTTGGCACAGAGACCACTTTCTCCGTCTGTAGTCTTTTGTTCACTATCAGTGTCAACGCCTAGATTTCAAAACCTAATCCGCTTTGGATTTTATAAGTGTAGTTATGTCACTACTCACCCTGGATACTTCCAAATACCTCTCCAGTATTGCTTTGAATCGGCCCAATTGAGGAATGTGGTAGGGAAGATTGCGATTAAACAGCATTCATGAAATGCGCTCGCTGCGAGAACTACTTTTGTTTGGATCATTCCATATAATTAAAGATCTTCATATTTTTGTCGTACATGAAAGATGAGTGCAATGTATATGCATTACTGAACATGCTATACTGTATATCCATTCATGAATACTTTGTAATGTATACCAATTGCTTAAAACAACAAAAACCATTTCAATACGGGCCGCAAGATTAATGGAAATTCCATGAATATTGTCTCTGCCAGGGTTCTTTGATGTACTATAACTTCATCATTTATATTCCATAGCATCTAACAAGTTTGTCATTATCCATTACCCTTTCAGTATTGTCGAATGATATAACAAGCAGTGTGCATCTAGCGACAACGGTCTAGACCGTTTCCTTGTAGGGATCTTGGAAGATTTCTTTGCAGGTTTTGTGAACACGAACGTCGCTCTCCCCCGACAAAAATTGTTCTGTAAAACCGGTCTGAAGTTGGCCAAAGTTCATAAAGGATTATCGTGGTGGGGATGGGGGGTGGAGTGCCCGGTAGATAACGTCATAAGAATCGCAGGCAATTTTAACGATAAAAATCCTCACGAGACTCGTACTCATTTTATTTTATTTTGCAATTAATTCAACTTTTACAATTGCCTAAGCCATTTACTACCACGGACATAGCTTTCTATAATTTAGAACACCAACAGAGTAAAGGCCACCAAAATTAAAAGAATCACAGTAGGGGCCACTAGAAAGCTATGGATATAGAACATGGTGCTTCAAATTGTGGAAAAACCACTTATTCAAGGAGTCCCAAGTTTTTTTGGCTAAAAGATCCCGTACTATTATAGAAATGAACGAAGAAAAAAATATAAAAAAAAGCACAAATACGGACTGCTAAAACAACAAAAAAAATACATAGTAAAGGCCGCAAAAAAAAGTAAAACACAACAAGGTCTACAAAAAGCTATGGAGTTTTGAAGCATGGTGCCTCAAATTGTGGAAAACCCCTTTATCCAGGAAATCCCGAGTTCCAAGTGTTTTGCTAAAAGAACCCATACTGTAATAGAAAAGAAGCAAAAAATAAAATTTAAATAACTGAAGAAAAAAGATCATAATATTTCAAGAGTAAGAATTGTAGTGTGCACAGGTATTTGACAGAAAAATAAATAGAAGAAGAAGAAGAGCACGGTAAACATAGAAATAACAAAAATGCGCCATGGTTCACTAAGTTAGAACTTCTTTCGTGAAAAGTAATTAAATCCTGAAATACCCAAAAGTACAAGACCGAACCTGAATAAAATCAGGTATGCAATTATTTCGACTTCCGAGTAATATAGTAAAACTGGAAACAAGATTTTAATTTATGAGAAAGTCAAAAATGAATAGCGCAACAATGAAAAAACTTCAGAGCATCAAGATATTACTTCACTGTAACCGTTCCAAACGCTTTTCATTTTCTTTTCTTTTATGTACAAAAGAAACTGACTTTGTTACGAGACGAAAGAAAATTTCATCTGATGTAAAAAAAGAGAATTCCTAAAAGCTCTCACTTTGCCCATTAAAAACGGCAACTTTTAAAAAAGGCAACCTATAATTTTAAAGAAGTTGCTTTTATTTTATCTACATTTTGCGATGAAGATTCGTAAGATTAATTTGCAGTCGAGCTTAACAAAACAGATGTCTAAATTACGCTTCACTCGTTGAACAGTTGGTTGCACATCATTCCTCTTATTTGACAATACAGCATTTTTTTGGATTTGAAACCGTCATTGTGTAGATGTTTGAGAATAGTCATGTAATACTTTCCTTCATTGTTTTGAAGCATAAATTTGTTTTCTGAACAAAACAACACTTTTCACCATGGGCATTTTGCTATCTCCCTTTGCAGTTTGACGTTTGAATAATGTGAAAAAAGTCAAGATATTACTTCAAAGCATATTTACCCACCTGTTAAAGAAAGTTTTCTGCTTACTTCTCTTAAAAGGCCAGTTATTTGAAAATTATATTTAATTTTACATGAAAAAATTGACTGAATTTTATGTCACACCTGACATGAGAAAACTTTGATTAGACACTTTGGAGAAAAAGGTGTAAATTTACCTTAAAACGAAATTAATAAGCGCTAAGGAACCAGTCTCATTTCAACTGGGATTGCATTGAGAAACTGGTTACAATTCAAGTAACACTATAATAAGAAACCGATCTTTTTTCAAGCAGCACTGCATTCAGAAAACCAGGAACTGGGATTTGAATAGAGAAAGAGAGACTAAGCTCACGAACCGATTCGTTTTAGAATGATATAGTGCGTAATCCAATTTTTTTTAAAATGGCATAATATTTCAAAACAGATTGCATCGCTAATAACACTACTGAGGAATAGGTATCACTAAAAACGAAAATGTTCTCAGAAGTAGTGAACGTGGAAACCAATCCCTTTCCAAGGGGCGTGATGCACAGAAAACAAGTTCTGTTTCGGTAATATGGTATGCATACATCGAGTCTTTACAGGTGACGCTGTACTCAAACACGATTGTTTTCGAGTGAGGTAAATGCGAAACCTGTTCCTTTGAAAATGTGGGACACTGTACTCAAATATTTTTAAAACTAAAACGTTATACAGAAACTAGTTTCTTTGCAAGAGACACTATTCTCAGAAAAACGTTTTTTTTCGTGATGTAAACAAGAAACCTTTCCCTTTGCAGATGACACTGCACTCAGATATAAATTTATAAACTAATACAAGATACGGGAACTACTTTCTTTGCTAGAGTCACTGTTCTCAGAAACACAATTGTTTTCGTTTGATGTAAACGAGAAACCTGCCCCTTTACAAATGGCGCTGCGCAGACAAATATATTATATTTTTAAACTAACAATATGCGGAAACTAGTTTTTTTTTCAAGAGACACTGTTCACAGAAACACGATTGTTTTCGTTTGATGTAAACGAGAAACCTGCTTCTTTGCAAATGGCACTGCATTCATAAATACGCCCATATTTCTAAGCTAACACGATACACAGAAACTAGTTTTGTTGCAGAGACACCGTTCCCCAAAAAACATTTGTTTTTGTTTGATGTAAACGAGAAACCTGCCCCTTTGAAAATGGCACTGCATTCATAAATACGCCCATATTTCTAAGCTAACATGATACACAGAAACTAGTTTTGTTGCAGAGACACCGTTCCCCAAAAAACATTTGTTTTTGTTTGATGTAAACGAGAAACCTGCCCCTTTGAAAATGGCACTGCATTCATAAATACGCCCATATTTCTAAGCTAACACGATACACAGAAACTAGTTTTGTTGCAAAGAAACCGTTCCCCAAAAAAACATTTGTTTTCGTTTGATGTAAACGAGAAACCTGCCCCTTTGCAAATGGCACTGCATTCATAAATACGCCCATATTTCTAAGCTAACACGATACACAGAAACTAGTTTTGTTGCAGAGACACCGTTCCCCAAAAAACATTTTTTTTTATGTAAACGAGAAACCTGCCCCTTTGAAAATGGCACTGCATTCATAAATACGCCCATATTTCTAAGCTAACACGATACACAGAAACTAGTTTTGTTGCAAAGACACCGTTCCCCAAAAAAACATTTGTTTTCGTTTGATGTAAACGAGAAACCTGCCCCTTTGCAAATGGCACTGCATTCATAAATACGCCCATATTTCTAAGCTAACACGATACACAGAAACTAGTTTTGTTGCAGAGACACCGTTCCCCAAAAAACATTTGTTTTTGTTTGATGTAAACGAGAAACCTGCCCCTTTGAAAATGGCACTGCATTCATAAATACGCCCATATTTCTAAGCTAACATGATACACAGAAACTAGTTTTGTTGCAGAGACACCGTTCCCCAAAAAACATTTGTTTTCGTTTGATGTAAACGAGAAACCTGCCCCTTTGCAAATGGCACTGCATTCATAAATACGCCCATATTTCTAAGCTAACACGATATACAGAAACTAGTTTTGTTGCAAAGACACTGTTCCCCAAAAAACATTTGTTTTCATTTGATGTAAACGAGAAACCTGCCCCTTTGAAAATGGCACTGCATTCATAAATACGCCCATATTTCTAAGCTAACACGATATACAGAAACTAGTTTTGTTGCAAAGGCACCGTTCCCCAAAAAACATTTGTTTTCGTTTGATGTAAACGAGAAACCTGCGCCTTTGAAAATGGCACTGCATTCATAAATACGCCCATATTTCTAAGCTAACACGATATACAGAAACTAGTTTTGTTGCAGAGACACCGTTCCCCAAAAAACATTTTTTTTATGTAAACGAGAAACCTGCCCCTTTGAAAATTGCACTGCATTCATAAATACGCCCATATTTCTAAGCTAACACGATACACAGAAACTAGTTTTGTTGCAGAGACACCGTTCCCCAAAAAACATTTTTTTTTATGTAAACGAGAAACCTGCCCCTTTGAAAATGGCACTGCATTCATAAATACGCCCATATTTCTAAGCTAACACGATATACAGAAACTAGTTTTGTTGCAGAGACACCGTTCCTCAAAAAACATTTTTTTTTATGTAAACGAGAAACCTGCCCCTTTGAAAATTGCACTGCATTCATAAATACGCCCATATTTCTAAGCTAACACGATACACAGAAACTAGTTTTGTTGCAGAGACACCGTTCCCCAAAAAACATTTTTTTTTATGTAAACGAGAAACCTGCCCCTTTGAAAATGGCACTGCATTCATAAATACGCCCATATTTCTAAGCTAACACGATACACAGAAACTAGTTTTGTTGCAAAGACACCGTTCCCCAAAAAAACATTTGTTTTCGTTTGATGTAAACGAGAAACCTGCCCCTTTGCAAATGGCACTGCATTCATAAATACGCCCATATTTCTAAGCTAACACGATATACAGAAACTAGTTTTGTTGCAAAGACACCGTTCCCTAAAAAACATTTGTTTTCGTTTGATGTAAACGAGAAACATACCATTTTGCAAATGGCACTGCACTGACAAATATATTATATTTTTAAACTAATATACGGAAACTACTTTTTTTTTTTCAAGAGACACTGTTCTCAGAAACACGATTGTTTTTGTTTGTGTAAACGAGAAACCTGCTCCTTTGCAAATGGCACTGCACTCAAAAATATATTTTTAAACTAATATGATATACAGAGACTCGTTTCTTTGCAAGTAATTCTGTTCTCAGAAATGCGAGTCCTTTAGCTTCACGCAGTGTTCAGAAACCGGTCCCCTTACAAGTGACAGCGATAGAGTAGCTTTAAATGTGAAACCGTACTCAGAAACAGGTTTCTTTTCAGGTGACACGGAAGACGGAAACCACTTTCACGCAGGAATTGCTGTACTCAGAAACCAATTTTACTTTGGACTGCCATGGATGGCATTCGCAAAGCAATCTTACTGTAAGTAAAACTGTTCCCAGAAATAAATTTCACTTTTACCAAAATGGCTTTCCAAAAGTGATCCCTTTACAAATTTTGAATGTCATGTTATTCAGAAACCAAACATTTTTCACAAGTGTTGCAGTTCCGAAAGTCAAAATATTTTTTTAAGTAATACACTGTTAATGAAGATCCACAGAAGTTTTCTATTTGCACAATTTACAAGCAGCAAACATGTGAAAAACATCGGCGGCAGGTTCACGTTTTACCAACATTCGGTGGAGAATCATCTTGAGTAAACAAGCGAAATACATTTTTAATAAATTTTAAGCAAACGTTAGATGTGGAAAAGGAAAGCAATAAAATTACCAGGTACAAAATCTTTATTGATAGGGAGTACCGTGTCCATATGTTCATGTGTTGGATTTCAGTGTTTGATTGTTTGTTAAGGAATTGTTATTTACTTATGACACCACTAAAACCCTAACATACAATTCGCTGTAAAAAACTTTCAAACTTAAGCGTAATACTACGGCAGAACTTGACTTCACTGTAAAGCTTAACTTCTTACTGAAAAGTTCCGTAAAGTTAGTCGGGTTTAGATAGCTTAATTAAACAACATAAAGCTAATTAGGCACTGAATAAAAAATAGGTCCAGGTAAAAGTCAAAATCTACTTATGACTTGAAGCAGTATTTAGCGGTCTTGGTTGGTACTCAGTTCAGCACATCACAGAATATAATAATTCACTTCGTACTTAATCATCTAGTACAGCTCTCGGAATACAGTATACTCTTCGAGTCTTACTTGACAACAATTAGAGATTTCAATATCAACGAAGCATAACATCAATGTAAGCTAGTCATTCAAAGTCGAATAATACGAGTATCTCTCGTAACCAATCTTTCAGTAACAAATCTCATCCAGCTCTCTCCTCGATAAAAATCTCTCTGAGCACTCTCAATCTCTCCTTAATCCAATCGAAAACAGCATTCTTATCAGTCTTGATCACATACGTCATTCCCTTTTGACCTAGCCAAATCAATATTTAGGTTGCCAAATCAATATTCAACGAGGGAGAAAATGTAGTGTTAAGATTAGAAACTACTTAAAGAAAATGAACTAAAATTTACGTAAAAGTACAGGAGCTAAAAAGGAAAGTTAAATTAGAATGTACGTTGCACATATATAATTGTTTTATTTATTTGTTTGATATATTTTCATGACGAAACAGCAAAGACGTTTTAAACAAGAATACGCTACGTTTTTTTTTGATTGGAGGTTTATCGACCACCGTGAGCAACTCAATGGGCTATAAGTAGTCGTCCGTCCCTAATTTAGGGTCTCTGGTTCCAGGGAAGGGAGAGAGCCAGTGCCTTAAGACAAACACAACACCCATGCCTCACCGGGTCGAACCCGGACCCATTTCGGACGAATGATCAGAGGCCATCGCTTAGACCACTGCGTCACCGAGGCGGCCATATGCTACTTGACAGAATCTTAGACTTCATTCCATATGATTACTGAAGAAAGCTTTGTCTTCCTGATCTGAAAGACAAATGTTTATCCCTTGTTGTATCTTCTTTTTCTCCCTTTTCCTGTTTCTATTAACGGAGGCTGGGACGTACTACTTAAAGAAATAATTTCTTCTTTTATTCTACCACAGAATAAAACTTGTTTGCATTTGCAGCAAGGAAAGTAATCTGGCACAATATTTCCGCCTTTCACGAACTGAGTGCGTTTCATATCCACAGTTTATTGAAACCGAAATGAATCACTAATTTTTATGCTATGCTTCAGCCCCAAAATTGTTACATATCAGAACCTATTCTTTGCGGTTTGGTGCCTAAGTACAACCTTTAATACCTAAACACTGTAACTAAAAAAAACGAGTTTTTCTCAAAACTAATTTCTGAAATACAGGTTGAGGTCGGCTTATCCTAAAAGCTCCGAAATAATCAGTTTCCTTCGAGCGCCAACACCACTTCACGAGAGAAAAATTCCATGCGGTAACATGCTGAAAACACATGAAACAGTTCTCAGTAAGGATAAACGTGATGATAACAAGGAAAATGAAGATGACGTACAAAATTCCACTTTAGTGACATGGTAAAAATAGTAGAAATGGCTGGGTCTGGAGGTGATCATGTTGATAACACTGCAGATGAAGATGACGTAGAAAATTCCCTTTGATGACATGATGAACTAACTGAAATGTCTGTATATGAAGGTAATCGGGATGATAACTGCAAAAATGAAGATGACAAGGAAAATTTTACTTAGTGACATGGTGAAAATAGCTGAAATGGCTGGGTATGAAGGTGATCGTGTAAGTGTAGATGAAGATAACGTGAAAATTCCTTTTAGTGACAGAATGAAATAACTGAAATGGCTGTATATGAAAGTAGGCATGATGATAACTGTGAAGATAAAGAGGACGTGGAAAATTCTACTTAGTGACATGGTGAAAATAGCTGAAATGGCCCTCAACACAGGTAATATTGAAGATAACAGAGAAGATGATGTGAAAATTTCCATTTAGTGACAGGTTTAACGACCACCGTGAGCAACCAACTCAATGGACTATAAGCAGTCGCCCGTCCTTAACTAAGGGTCACTGGCTCCAGGGAAGGGAGAGAGACAGTGCCGTAAGACAAACACAACATCCATGCCTCACCGGGATTCCAACCGGGACCCCTTTCGGACGAACGATCAGAAGCCATCGCTTAGACCACTGCGCCGCCGGGGCGGCGCCCGTGATTTGCATAAGGCGCATTGCGTGTTCTGCAGTGGCAGTCGGTGTTTCCATTATTTTGATAAACCCCTCTATATCGTCAAGTAAAAGTTTCCCTCTTCAACTTATAACTGAATTGTATAAAAAAAACCCCGATATTTAAGCATTCAGTAGCTGGAGAAAAATTACACATTATATTTCAGCTAAATCTGCTCGTAGATGAGACATTTTAGAACACAGGATTGTAATATGGGTTGCGATAGGTAAACCTGTCTCGATAAGACTCGGCAATAACTACACTAAGGTAGAATTCCACGTAGGAACTTCAGAGACACAAGGAACAGAAATATATTTAATGAAGCTAAGATCATGTCCTCAAATGAAAGAAGTTTGTTATGACAGCATCCAAGTAGGACTCACAAACTCACACACAAAACGTAGAAAGCATAACTCGGAAATAACATTTCCAGAAATTAAATTATTTCGGGCACTATTCTACTTAAGTCAATCGGCTGAAAGCTTTCTGTGTATGCTAAAATCTGAGTCAGAAGCCGGCGCTGAAGTTTATTAAAGTACCTGTCTCTACCTTTACACTGAGAGAACCGTATGGGTAAATGCTACAGGTGTAGTGTAACTTAAGTATAAAAACGTTTGCCAGTAATTCATCTCTCGATGAAATCGAAGTTTTACGTGGGTACAATGTTCACACTATTAGTAACTGACGTTGCGCAAACTTTTGTTCTTCATGTTATTAAGGACTTTAATTGTTGAGAAGAGCTCAATTATACAATCATACTAAAATATTATCTTACAAATTAAAACTGAATAATAGATATTTCAAGAGTTCAGCATGTTTAAAGTTCCTACCTTGTTGGTATGTTGTCTTGGAAGATTATATTGTTAAAGACAACATGCCATTCCAAGACAACATGCCATTCCAAGACAACATGCCATTCCAAGACAACATGCCATCAAGGTAGGAACTTTGAACATGCTGGACTCTTGAAATATCTATTATGCAGTTTTAATTTGTAAGATAATATTTTAGTATGATTGTATAATTGAGCTCCTCTCAACAATTAAAGTCCTTAATAACGTGAAGAACAGAACTTTGCGAGACGTTAGTTCTAATAGTGTGAATTGTGTAACTTAAATTGGAGTCAGATATCGAAACAACTCATTTGCACAAAAAAGATTTCAAACGCAAAATTTTCATCTCTTTAATAGCGCGCAAATCATTTTACACTAATTTGTATTCGAGTTCTGTTTCTCCCATTTCTACAAATAATTTGTTCTTTCTTCAAAAAAATAAAATAAAAATAAATAAATAAATAAATGAAAACCACGAAATTGGAATGGAGAACACTGATTTTTTCATGAACTTCCCATTTTACACTTATTTTGGGTGGCAGTGAAGTTATTTTTGTTATAATTAACGGCTGTGGAAAATTTTTTAAACATTTTATTTAATGTCTAAGAAACCTGTTTCCTCATTTCCCTTTCGTGAAACTTTGATTATGTTTTTTATAATTACAGTTTGCGAATCCTACTTAAAACGATTCTATTTATTTCATATGTTCTTATTAGTCAAAGCTTTGATTGGAAAAATCAAATGTCATTTGTGAAGATAATAACGAACAAAATTACTAATATCCTCACTAAGTTTTAAATAATTTGTACAAGCACACTTTAGTTATTTAACAAGAAAAATGGTATTGAAATCACTGGATCATTCTTCATGGTACAATCTGAACAAAACAACTTCCGTTTTTGCACGATATTCAATAAGACATTATTTAAAACCACTGACTTATTAAAATCTTTAATTTACAATTAAGTTCCATTAGTTTGTAGTTTCCCATCTGAGAATGAGCTCGTAGCGTGCTTGAAAGGTCTTAAGGTTTTAAATTACGATATTATTATGTCTTTTAATTGTAAATTAAAGATTTTAGTAAGTCAGTGGTTTTAAATAATGTCTTATTGCATATCGTGCAAAAACGGAAGTTGTTTTGTTCAGATTGTACAAATCGGCACGAAAAAATTCTGCATGGTTTTCGAGAAAAGTTAATTTATTTTTATCTCAAAATTTCGGTTAAGTGAAAACTGCTATAAAATAATAATGAAATAAAGAAACTCCGAGAATCCTTTCGACAGAGTTGCATCGGGAAAAACTATTTCAGTGTCGAGACGCTATGAGAGATACAGGGTGTACATAATAGAACGTCACAACAGGACATATTAATTCCTCGTAAAATAACGCACATTTTCTTGTAAAGTATACACGGTCGTATCAGAATAATATGACCACCACCGGAATAACAGTGCACCCGACCAAGCGCATCACAGAGTGCAAGTACTAAGGCCGACTACACGGAGATATAAGCGGTCGGCCAGGACAAATGAGCCATTGTGCCTTACGTGAGCACAATGGGCAGAAGTAGTGATCTGACGGACGTTCAAAAGGAATGATCATCGGCTACCTTGCCAAGGGTGGAAGCATCTCAGAAACAGCACGTTTCGTGGGCTGTTTGCGAGGTGCTGTAGTAAGGGTGTACCAAGAATGGACCGCTGGCACATCGAGTACTTTGATGTTCTTTTGGGACCACAGTTATAACTGTGGTCCCAAAAGGACATCAACCCCAGAGGAGAACGTCGCCTCCGTCGAATGGTAAAGGGCAATCGATGCGCAACAGTGCAGCAATTGACCACGCAAATGAACGCTGGGTCACCCTGGTACGTGTCTCCGATAACAGCAGAGCGAATCCTGTTACACATGGGTCTCCGGAGTCGACGCTGCGTCAAGGCGACCATGTTAACCCAGGTCCATCGAAACCGACGCCTGCAGTTCACATGGGACTACCGTCATTGGACGAGTGGAGAAAGCTTGCCTTCTCCGACGAATCGAGGTTTTTACTCCACAGAAGTGACAGGAGGTGGCGGATACGGCGTCAGACACACGGGGACCAACACCCGGACACGCTTGTCGGTCAAGTACATGTCGGCGGTGGCAGTGTTCATGTCTGGGGGATGTTTTTCTGGTATCACCTGGGACCGCTGGTACCACTGGATGGGTCCCTCAACACCAATAGCTACCTGTCCATCCCCGCTGACCACATACATCTCTTCATGCCGGACGTTTACCCTGATGGTGATGGTGTCTATGAACATGACAATGAGCCGTGCCACGTCGCTAAGCGTGTGCGTGACTGGTTCTAGGAACACGATAGCGATGTCTCCGTTTTCCTTTGGCCGGCGAAATCGCCTGCCCTCAATCCCATTGAACATTTGCGTGACTATTTGGATCGCTAGGTCCGACGTGCCGACCCACAAGCACGTAATCTCTTGAGACCTCGGTGCTCTGCTGCAATCCGAATGGACACGTGCGCCTCGTGCAACCTTCCAGGGCAATCGTCTAGTTGTTTTGCTCCAAAAATAAGGGGATCTTTTCTAAGGGAGTACGGTCGAAGTTTTTTCCATTCGAATTATCGGGGCCGAAAGCACTAGACGTCTACTTTAAAGTATTAAAGTAACAATAATGCATCATTAAATTTTAAATTGCAAATAGGTAAATACAAAAATTTGACGTGGTTTAGATATGTTGGTCTCTTTTTCGCTTTTGGAGACTTTTTATAGCTGATTTGGAGACTTAAAATGACTGAGTTGGCAAAACTGGTTTCAGCATATCAATATAAACAAAACAATCTCGCTCGCTCACTTCCTTGCCGACGAAAAAAAAAAAAAAATTTCCGATTATCCGGTCATGCATGATACCACATCAGACATTGAGTTTTACACTGCTTCTTTCATGCTTATGTACAGCATATGGGTGTTCAGAACCCATATCTGAATGTTTTGGCGGTTGATGGCTTGAAAATGAAACGTCGGTTAATGCGAAAACTCACACGCTAGCAAAACGTGTTATCGTTATTAATTTTACCCAAAAGTAGTGACATAGCTACGAAAGGGCAGTTGGTCTCCCAAAATGGTTTTACAGGGACGTGAATTCAAGTCCTGAAGGGCGTAGAAAATGGAAATGCACAATGTGTGAATACATTTACTGAAAACTGTAACTACAACAGAAAGTTCTAAACTCTTAAGTATTGTCTTTTATAAAGACTAATTAGTTGCATACGGTGTCCCCTGAAGCTAACCAGGATACAGAGTAACGTACACTCTGAGGTATGAACCCCTCATATGCTTAAACGAATCGTCCGAAACATGGGATGGGGAGGCATGTAAAATAATAGGTGATTATGCCAAACCTTCGTGACATTTCCGAACATGCCTTAGGGATGAAAAGCTAATTAGTCATTTGTGCTCTGTCGAAGAAAGCTTCTTTGAGTGTTTAACATCGAATGGAATTTGTCAAAAATTACCTTAAAAGCATTTTCCTATCTTTATGTTCACTACCTGATACTCATTCGTTCTGTACAGGTTTACTTTTCATTCTACATTTCTGCAGCATGCTGTGCTGTTGCCGATCACATAACCTTTTACAGTTTACTTAGTATTTGCAACGGTTTGCTCCTGGGTATTTACCTAGTTTTTACATTTTTAGCAATGTCAAAAACTTGAAGAAAGCTATTTGAGGGATCGTAAAATACTTTCCTACAACGAAGGTATGGGAAAGCAAAAACTGTTCGCACTAATTGAGTGGAAGCGGAAAACTTTTGAACCTGAAAAGGCGCATTTTCAAGTCTTGCCTTCCAGAAAAGAAAAGAAAAGGAAAGCTTGTCCCCCAGGTCTGTCGAAAAACTCTACCGTGAATTCTATCAGTTTAGGTTTGCCCTGTGGGTAGAGAGCTGGCAAAATTTACACGAGCAATTTCAGCCTTTTGTGGAGATCTTTCTTGACAGCTGAATGTGGTATTTGATGTCCTGGGCTGCCTATCTTGTCGATTTTGCTGTGCTGCATTGAAATGCTTGCCTAACGGATTCCACCTGTGCGTCCGCCATGCGTGGCCTTACTGAAATATTACCTTCTGCCATAAAGGGATCATAAAAGTTTCTTAAGTCTGGTGTTGAAAATGGATTATGCACTGCGTACGTTTGAATAAAATTCCGCTGAACTTGGGTTGTTGATTTGGTCTCGATGAACCATTTTTTTAATGTTCGTCAACTTTTTCTTCACCTTACCGTTCGATACATGCAGCGCCATCTATTTGTGTTAAAGAAAACTCCCACTCCCAAGGAAGCACATGGCAATTTATACTCGCAAGAAAGCACATGGCAATTTATTCTCGCAAGGAAGCACATGGCAATTTATACTCGCAAGGAAGCACATGGCAATTTATACTCGCAAGGAAAGCACATGGCAATTTATTCTCGCAAGGAAACACATGGCAATTTATACTCGCAAGGAAGCACATAGCAATAGTCTTGGTTTTAATTCAATCGATACATGCAGTGCCATCTCTTTGTGCTAATAGAAAATTCTCATCCTTGCTTTACTACTCGCAAGAAAGCACATGATGATAGCTACAACAACTTTGATTTTTTTACAATCGATGCACGTAGCACCACCTATTTATGCTAATAGAAAGCTTCCATTCTTGCTTCATTATTCTCAAGAAAACACATGGCAATAGCATCAACATTCTCGTCTATTTTTTTTTTTTTTTACACTTGATATATGCAACGCAAATATATTTGTGCTAATAGAAAACTTCCAATCTTACTTTATCACTCGCAAGAAAGCACATGACGATAGCTACAACAGCCTTCGATTTATTCAATTGGTACATGCAGCGCCATCTGTTTGACGTAATAGAAAACTCCCATTCTTGCTTTATTACTCTCAAGAAAGCACACGACGATAACTACAACAGTCTCGGTTGTTTTCTATAATTGATGCATGCAGCGCCATCTGCTTGTGTTAATTCACAACTAACATTCTTGTTTTATTACTCACAAGAAAGCACATGGCTATAGATACAGGAGTCATGTTTTTTCTTTTTTTACAAGCGATACATGCAGCGCCATCTCTTTTGTGCTAATAGAAAACTCCAATTCCTGTCTTACAACTCGCAAGAAAGCACATGACTACATCAGTCTTGTTTTTTTAGTTGTTTTTTTTTCGTGACATTTTTTACGTACACCCTGTAAATACATTCAACTGCGCGACCTGACAAATTTCTAGCAAAGAAAAGCTGGAAATCCTACAGAAGATGTTGATCATGCCTACCTTTATGCTATACAGAATGGATTTTGTGTTTCAAATCCAAATGTATTGTAACCTATACATTTCTACATTTACAAACGCTGCGTATACGAAACTTTTTGTGACGAAAATTACAAAAAGTATAAAACAAATTCTGCCTTGTTTACGTGGTGCGAAACAATATTTTTAAATTTCCTCTCTAAACCGCATGTATGGTGCTCAGAGAAAGAGAGAACTAACGATGAAATAGGTGCTCCACTTTTGAACTTGCCGTTTATCTTGATGTACATATTAAGAGCGTTATGAGACTGGGACTTTGTTGTCAGTTTGATAATCGTGCTTTTCAATTACTTTTAAGAGAGAACATTAGACCAGGGATTATATCTGTTTGATTGTACTGTGATTGCAAACTTAAATCAATTCGAAAGTTTATTTAGCGAAGTCAATTTCAAGAAAACTTCTTATTGGAATTGACGTAGTTTGCAGTGATTTCGATGCACTAAGCATTTCCGACATATTTTCGAAACTTTGCTATCGACAGAATGCCCGAGGTAAGTCTTCGTGGGTTGCTTGTAATGGAGTAAAGTTAATTATCCAGTTATTCAAAGCTCAGAGACGATGAATAAACAAAGTCTTATTAAAACCTAAGAGAATTTAGTTTTCGGTTGTCTCATTTGCATAGAAATTTTCTTTGCTTCAGCTGCTTTGTGTATACTACGGGATAGAACAAATCTCGGCGCCATCTTTTCTTATCGATTTGCTTCGGGGAATAAATGAATCCGAAATCAGTGGAGCAGCGCGATTTGTTAACGTGATCCTCAGTCTCCAAGCTTGGACTAAAAGTACATTTGTCTTTTCGTCTTTGTTACTAGGTAGTTTAGGAAAATTTAGTAGAAAATGCTGACAGAAGTTTCGGATTTTCAGTACTAAAAGCCATTTTTTCTGCATAAGAATTTCTGTTATAGTAATTCACCTAAAATTATCAGACGTTAAATGAATAATTCTAGCTCTAAAGTTTGTTTATAAGTGATATACCTTAGAATTTTGCGCATATTTAACATTAACAAAAAATCTGGCCATACCCAGAATGGGAATTAAGTAATGAGACTGAATTTTTTTATAAAGAGAAAAGCAAGAAAACTTACATGAATATCAAGTTGGAAACATATGGAATAATTAATATAGACATAAATCAAGGGTGACAATTTTCTAAATACGTGGAGACAATGTAAACAGAGAAAGTCATCGCTCTTTCCACGTTTTTCTTTAATTAACACACAGCAACCGAAAAGTTGTGTTTCGACATTGCTGGGATATTACCCCAGATCACTCGATAACTAGCCGAGTGCGTTCACTTTACACTGTGGTGCCAACAATTCACGGTGCTACGTGTGCTTATCTGTCAGCATCTGACTTTACAAATCCGTACACACATAGCGCCGTGGATTTTTGGCACCGTAGCGTAAAGCGAACGCACTCGGCTAGTTATCGAGATACCTGGGGTTCGATCCCAACGGTGTCAAAACACAATTTTTCGGTTGCTGTGTGTTAATTAAAAAAAACATGGAGAGATGATGTCTTTGTCTATTTACATTGTCTTCACGTATTTGGAAGATTTTCGCCATTTCTCTCGCCCTTTGGATTTATTAGCTATTATTAAATAGCTTGTGCTGTTAAGCCCCACCAAAT
Organism: Macrothele yani; assembly: GCA_039090855.1. NCBI lineage: Eukaryota > Metazoa > Arthropoda > Arachnida > Araneae > Macrothelidae > Macrothele > Macrothele yani. Next base: position 135,512,762 of record CM077025.1, read on the forward strand.
GGAGATGTCTCAGTTGCTGAGCCCATCTTAGATGCTGACAGATAAACACACATAGCGCCGAGGATTGTTGGCACCGTAGCGTAGAGCGAACGCACTCGGCTAGTTATCGAGAGATCTGGGGTTCGATCCCAGCGGTGTCGGAATACAAATTTTTGGTTGCTGTGCGTGAATTAAAGAAAAATGCGGAAGGAGCGATGACTTTGTCTATTTACTATTGACATAAATCAAACTGTTCTTTTAATGTAACATAACCACAGAAATTTGAAGATTTAATCGTCCTGGAATTAGAATCGAACCCGCATCTCCCGATTTGCGCTTGGGTATGCTAACCATTACACCACCCAGGATAACAAAATCCAAACAACTGAGGCATTTATCTGAAATGTTAGACTTTGATTTCATTGCACCAGTCGAAACAAAGGTGTCTTAACATAGTGCAAAGTTAGATCGCCAGCAAATGAGTAAATATCAAGTTGGAAACACATGAAATAATTAATATGGACATAAATCAAGCTGTTCTTTTCATGTATTAGGTGTACGCATAAGTTTTAAAGCGTCTTAAGACAACGCAAATGTAATTTGAGTGTAAACAACCATATCTTTACGAATCAAAATATGCGCCGTCATTATCTATCATCTTGCGCCATCAGTCGGGCAGCTGACTGATCGAAGCTATGCAGAATACTTCGTCGTGTGACGCGATGAAGTCGTCAACACATTTTTGCACTTCGTCACATGGCCGGAACTGTGCAGCAGTCCAACTATGTTGCATTGGTCGGAACAAATGATAGCCTGAAGGGGCTAAGTTGGGACTATACGCCATGTGCTCCAAAACTTCCCAGCCAAGCGTCAATAACGTTTCCTTGACCAATTTCGCGAAATGCGGTCTACCGTTGTCATGCAGTAATTTCACGGGGATCCTTTGCTTGTGAATGGACGTTTTCGACAGAACTCCTGCTTCAATCCCAGCAATTGTAGCTTGTAGCGATCAGCAGTACCAGTTTGATCCTGTTCCAATAGTTCATAATAGAGCACACCCCTCATATCCCACCAGATGCACAGAAGAATTTTCTTGGAGAGAATACTGCGTTTCGGTGTCGAAGTCGTTGCTTCACCGGGGTCTACCCAGTGTTTTTGGCGTTTTGGATTGTCGTACCATATCCACTTTCCCCAAAACGATTTTCCATAGAAAATACTTTCTGTGTTGTTCATTCAACAGATTCAAACACTTCATGACACGCTCATCCTTGTTCCTCTGGCTCAGGTCATGTGGCACCCATTTTCTCTTCTTCTGAATCTTTCCCATTGCGCGTAAACTATTGGAAATGGTTTGTTGAGTTATCCCCAGTTGTTCAGCTAGTTTCTTTTGCGTTTGAGACGAATCTTCATCCAGCAGTGCTTGCAGTTCCTCATGTGCAGCCTTCCGCTACGTTCCCGATCGCTAACATCAAAATCACGTGATTTAAACGTTCAAAACCAAAACTCACACTCGCTTTTCTGTACAATATTCTCCCCCAGAACAGAATAGATCGATGCACATGCTTTTGCAGCACCTTTTCCTTGATGAATTTCGTAACGAATGTAGTGTCGAATAAATGCAGTATCGCTTGCAATCTATCATCTACCGATGTGCAAGTGCGTTTGACTTTTGGGCAAACTTCTGTGCCACATTTTATACTTTTGACCACTTACGGTCATATGACAACAACGCGGGGAAATGTCTGATATGTAAATTAGCCGTTATACGTCACACAAGTAACGTTTTAAAACTTATTTATACACCTACTAACATTTGCGTGAATATATTTATTCGAAGTACATTCTTTCTGCATTAATGCAAGAAGTGGCACGATCAGCCAACCAAAAGAAGGACTTGCAGAAGTCATGTTTTGGTACGAAATGAAGAGCTAATGTCACAGTTCTTTGTATTTTCCAATGTCTTGAAAAACATTTCCTTTTAAGGGCAGCTTTAATTTAGGGAATAGGAAATAGTCATGCGGTTACAAATCTGAAGAATACAGATGTTGATTCACGTTTATAGTGAGAAAGTAAAATGCGCGTCATATGTAAATCGTTTGCGTCACAATTATGTAACCATGTTTATCGTACAGTAGCAGCCTTCCGCTTTAAAAGCATTTGTAATTTTGGTTTCGTAGAGTCAAGATACCTCCACGAGAGATTCCGTCCTATGAGGGATATGTAGTTGCCCTTTCCAAAGAAGGTAATTCGTATACAGCAATCCGAAAAAGGTGCAAAGAAAATGGTTGCGTTATTTCTAAGAATAGAAATAATTAAATAATTAAGCGTGCGAAAGATAACTTTGCAGCTTGTTCGAGTGGCGCACAAATACCACGAAAAAAAATCTTTGTGTTATGGTGGTGCGAAAAGTCAGGTCTCTTGTAAAGAAAGAGAATCCAGCAACGCAAAGAAGCATTACACACCATGTAGGAGTACCACAGACAACTATAAATTTGAGCTACACATAGAAAAGCAGTTTAAGCCTAACGTCCACAAACTCCTTCCGCGCCACATTTCGGAGCGGATGACGAACTGCAGGAAACTGTGTGAGAGACATCTAGCAAGGGACAGGTGGAAGTTTGTGGTAACTTTGAATGAAGCATGGATATACCTTACTGACATAAACAAAATCCGGACAATATACCATAAAGAAAAAGGTGCCAAGGCATACCCGGAATGAGTACATGAACGCAGAGAAAGTTTTTCACGTGGATTTATGGTTGGGGCAGGTTATTGCTATAATTGCAAGTTAAAGCTGTGAAATGTTAAGAATAACGCAAAAATTAATGCAGTTTATTATCGGACAAACATTCTTGACTTACAAATCTTAAAGATGACAATCCGTTTTTTGGTGTAAATATGATAAGGATGGTAAGTCAGGTTAATATCCGAAAACTTGAAAATTTCGTTGTCCTGGAGCGGGAATCGATTCTCCGTCTCCCAGATACCGCCCGTGTATGCTAACCACTACACCACCCAGAACGACTAAGTCTCAAGTTTCCAATTAATCCTAATTTATGAAAGGCTCAGTTGCGACGACGTGTATCACTTTTTAAGTCGTCATAGCAACAATCGAAAAACAAATGTTTGTGACGTCACGCTTAGCTTTTCGTGTTTTCGTGCAGGTGACGTCATCACCTACACGCACACAGAGCACGCGTATATCACTTTTGTTGTCATAACAACAAAGAACACATCTGCTGGTGTGACGTCATCTCATCCAAATCATTCTCACATGACATAAGAGATGCGTTACGTCACACGGTCAACTGACATTCCATTGCAATATAAACTGAACACGACAGTTTATATTGCAACATAGACCAACGTCTTTACTAAGTGTTGTTAACCAATGTACAAAGCCACGGTCAAGGGTTACACAAATACAGTACTATCAACATCGTCTTTCGATCCGTGACGAAATCAATACATTATTAAGCGCAGGAAGGCTTACGCAGCAATACATTGTTGATGCGTATGTAAAAATGGAAGCTAACAGACTGAATTACATACTACAAAATCAGTCTCAGTAAAGGGTCAAAAAGTATAAAGGTCTGATGGACCAAATTCAGAATGCTGGAGATAATGAGTTTCTTCCTGGAAAAGTTCTTACTTTGCCATCATCATTTCAAGGTAGTCCACGAAATATAATGCAAAATTATCAGGATGCAATGGCGATATTCATAAAGTATGGCAAGCCTGATCTTTTCCTTACTATGACTTGCAACCTGAAATAGGAAGAAATTACTGAAAACTTGAACGGTCAATCTGTCGAACACCGTCCAGATTTAGTTGCAAGAGTCTTCGAACTAAAGTTGAAACAATTAATGGACGATATAATCCCAATGGATGGAGAAGCGAAATTGATTTTATCACGTGTAACAAGAAATTTGTCATGCAAGACTGCAGTGTACCGAACAAGTTCAACACAGGTAGTGACCATAGAATCGTAAGATGTAAGATGTACCTCAATGCTAAACTCTAGCGTGGCAAGCTCATAAAACAAGCAAAGTGTATTGACGTGACCAACCTTAAAAAGCATCATAATACCTTCAAATTGGAACTGAGGAACAGATTCTCTGCTCTAGTAGGTCTAACATCAGAAGAAGAGGACATCTCTGAAGTTAACAGAAAAGTAACCAAAGCTCTTATGGAAACAGCAACAAGATTAGCTGGGACTAAGAACTAGTTGCATGTGAACAAATTATCAGGAAAAAACAAAATGTTGATGCAAAACGAAGAGAGACGAGGGCAACAAAGAAGATGTGACTTCCAAAGTGGAATATATAGAGCTATGCAAGACAGTACGAAAAGGTATCACTGAAGACGTAAAGAAATTCAACTGTGAACTAGTGAGGAAAGCAACTGAAAACAACCAAAGCCTATAGATAGCAAAGGGACATCTCAGTAAGGGAAGAAAACAGATTATGGCACTGAGAAAAGAAGACGGTTCTGTAACACGAAATAGAGGTGAAATTTTGACAAGAGTGAAAAATTTCTACTCCAAATTATATGAAAGGGATGATATATGTACTCCAGATATCATGAAAGGTACCAGTACCAGAGTTCTTCCAGTCCTCCCAGCAGTAGTTGCACATGCAATCATGAACATGAAGCGGGGAAAATCTCCAGGAGAAGATGGAATTACTGTAGACATCATACAAGAAGCAAGTGGAGAAATTGAAACAATACTCGCCCAAGTTTTCACTCGATGCCTTAATGAAGGGAAGATTCCTGAGGATTGGAACAACGCTACAATGATCCTGCTACATAAAAAAGGTGACATTGAGGATCTCAGGAACTACAGACCTATCAGCTTCCTCTCAGTAGTTTATAAAATCTTCACTTAAGTTCTTTCACACTGCTTGAAAGTAACACTCGACATGGCTCAACCGAGAGAACAAGCTGGATTCAGGAGTGGCCACAGCACTATAGATCATATCCATGTACTGAGAGAACTAATTTAAAGAGTGAAGGAATATGAACTTCCATTGTGCATGGCTTTTATCGATTATGAAAAGGCCTTTGATTCGGCGAAACCATCAGCAATTACAATGGCTCTCAAATCCTGCGGTATTGAAGATGCATACGTTAATATTATTAATAACATCTATGAAAATGCAAGTGCAAAGATTCGGCTGTTTGAGAATACAGCACACATAAAAATTGGAAAGGGAGTGAGACAAGGTGACACCATATCTCCCAAGCTATTTAATGCCACATTGGAAAATGTCTTTAAATCACTGAACAGGGAAAACAAAGGAATAAAGATTAATGGAGATTATCTAACTCACCTTCGTTTGGCTGACGAAGTAGTCATTTTTCTAACTACTCCATCAGAGCTGCAGAGTATGATCCAGGAACTTGCTGACAAGAGTAAAGAAGTGGGAATAAAAATGAACTTTCAGAAGACAAAAGTGATGTACAATGCTTTTATAAGAAATGAAGATTTATCGATTGATGGAGAAAAGCTGGAGTTAACAGACGCGCACCTTTATCTTGGACAGCAGATATCAAGTGAGGGTAACATTGATGAAGAAATTTATCGGCGTACAAAACTTGCCTGGAGAGCTTTTGGAAAAAAACAGCATAATTTTCAAGAGCAATATGCCATTAAGTTTTAAAACAAAATTGTTTGATCAATGCATCCTACCAGTCCTTACGTATGGTCCAGAGACGTGAACCTTTACTAGACATACAAAGGCTGCAGACAACTCAAAGAAGCATGGTGTGGTGCATGCTTGGTGTAACCAGGAGAGATAAGAAGTGGAACTCGTGGATCAGAAAAATGACAAGAGTGGAAGACATCTGGATCAGAGTAAAATCCCTGAAATGGCAATGGGCCGGACATATTGCCAGAAGGACAGACCATAGATGGACAGTCGAAATTTTAGATTGGATTCCAAGGGACAGGAAAAGACCCAGAAGAAGACCACTTGGAAGACGAGTGGATGAAATTCGAAAGTATGCGGAGTAGCATGGAGGAGACTGGCACAAGACAGAACGTTGTGGAAGAGGCTTAGAGAGACCTTCGTCCAACAGTGGATTGATAATGGTTGACAATGATGATGATGATGATAACGAAAAGGCATATTTTTGGAGTTCATATAATCGAATTCCAAAAATAGGGGGCTATCCAATGCTCACGTGCTCTTGATTTTGAAAGAAGAGGACAAACTAACTTTGCCTGAGAAAATTGACCAAATTTAATCAGCAGAACTTCCTGATAAAGAGCATTTACCAGTTTTACATGCAACTGTTGCGAAACACATGGTTCATGGCCCGTGTGTTGAAAGTAATCACAATTCACCCTTAAGTCTTTCCAAAATGAAACAGTAGATAACAAAGGCGGGTATCCTTTATATAGCTGTAGAAAGAATGGTGGAACTACAACTGTACGTGGAAAAACTATTGATAACAGCTGGATCGTCCCTTATAATCCGCATCTTTTGTTAAAGTACAATTGCCACATTAATGTCGCGGTGTGCGCTACTGTGAAAAGCGTGAGATACCTTTTCAAGTACGTACAAAAATCACGACTATGCAAATGTGCATATAACAGAGCACAAGACCAAATACGACGAAGTAAAACGTCATGTTGATTCCCGATACGTTAGCGCACTTTGAGGCAATGTGGCGAATACTTGGTTATGATACGCATCTGCAATCTCATACAATAGTTAGATTATCTGTTCACCATCCTGAAGAACAGAACATTACCTTAAATCCGGAGAGTTTAAATAATGATCGAAATACAGTTGTTCATAATGCTCAAAAAGATACAATTCTGACAGCATGGTTCAAACTAAATGAGGGCAATTTGATATAGCGACATGCCAAGACATTATGTGTTCAATCAAAAAGAAAGACAATGGGTCCAACGAAAACGTGGTGGAGATAATGTGATCGCAAGAATGTATTCAACCTTGGCTCTGATTCAGAAAGATATTGTTTGAGACTATTGCTACTTCATGTTTCTGGAGCAAAAAACCTTTAAAGATCTAACAACAGTCAATGGAAGTCTATGTGATACCTTCCAAGAAGCTGCATTGCAGAAAGGTTTAATTAAGAATGATGAAATATGGGAGAAAACCTTATATGAAGCATCAGTTTGCATCATGCCTTGACAACTACGAAATTTATTTGCGTACAGTCCTATCTTTGTTTCACCACCCAATGCACAAGAATTGTTTGAAAAATATGAATCCCATCTTTGGGAAGATTTTGCACACAGACAACAGAAATAACATTGGGCATACTGAGGATTGTGAACATTGCTTGAATTTAACCCTTCAAGAGATTAACGACACACTCAAAGCTAACAACAGCTCATGCGATAAACATATTCTTCCAATTCCATCTAGTAACATTCCTCAAAATCCGGATGTTTATTTCGACAGTACTGCAGAACGACAATAAGCTACAGAAATGGCAAGTAATTTAAATGCAGAGCAAAAAGCAGCGTATGACAGTATTATGTCAGCAACCACTAATGATGATCTTCATCATAGATATTTCTTCCTTGATGGCCCAGGGGGCGCAGGAAGAACTTATTTGTATAAAACCCTCCTCAGCACTATCCGTGGAGGAGGAAACATAGCTTTGCCTGTTGCATCCACAGGAATCTCTGCTAATCTGTTAGAAGGTGGCAAAGTATACGTTAACCAATTTAAGTTAGAGCCACCTTTAAATGAAACGTCTATGTCGAATATAAAGATTAATTCCACCGACGTCGAAATCATTCGATATGCGAAGCTACAATGGCCCCCGGCACTGCTTTACTTGCAGTTGACCGAATACTGAAAGATTTTATAAAAAATCAGAAACCTTTTGGTGGCAAAGTCCTTTTACTTGGAGGAGACCTTAAACAAACTCTCCCTGTTGTCAAACATGGTGACAGAACCAAAATACTCGAAGCCAGCATTAAATTCAACCAATTATGGGAGAAGTTTGAGATTTTAAGACTCAAAAGTAATGTTCGATCTGTTAATTCATCATTCAGTGAATGACTTTTAAGACTTGGTGATAATGCCCACGAAACAGCTGATGGCCTACCAGAGGAAATGATAGAGATACCTACACATGTTTTATATGATGCTGATATAGCCAAAAAATATTTGGTGAGAACTTGAAAATTTCTGATTTTAAAACATTTGCGAAGAAAGCCATTCTGTGTCCCACAAACTGTGATGTTGACAGTTTTTTTAAATGAGAATGTTCATGAACTCTTAGAGAGGATAGCAAGCACATAATTAAGCTCTAATTCAATTGATGCCGATGGCGAAGAAAATACTGAACAGTATTATCCTACAGAGTTTTTAAATGAGCAAATTCCATCAGGAATGCAACTTCACAGACTGAAGTTGAAGATTAGAGCTATTATCATGCTCCTGAGAAACCTCAATACACAACGAGGTATATACAATGGAACAAGCATCCTTCATGTTGGACGTTTACCCTGGTGGTGATGGTGTCTACCAACAGGACAATGCGCAGTGTCACGTCGCTAAGAGGGGTGGTTGACTGGTTGCAGGAACACAAAAGCGAGGTCTCTGTTCTCCCTTGGTCGGTAAAATCGTCTGACCTCAATCCCATAGAGCACTTGTGGGACTATTTGGACCAACAGGTTCGACGTGCCGACCCACAACCAACCCATTTCCGGAACCTTCTTTCTCTGCTGCAGTCCGAATGGGCACGTGTTCCTCGGGCAACCTTCCAGGGCCTCAGCTCGTCCATGCCACGCCGTCTCGCTGTTGTCATCCGGGCCAAGGGTGGTTATTCCGGTTATTAGGTAGGTGGTCATATTATTCTGATAAGACCGTGTATTCCTTACCAAGGGCCTGAGACCCACCTTCATTGAATGCACTTGATGAGCATCGATATTTACATATCGGATAAAGGGGCCTGACGCATTCTACGAAAGCATTGCTCACACCATTACACTGTCTGTGCCAGAATAGATAGCCGCGACGATGCTGGATCCATGTCATTATGCAATTGTATTTTGTTTTAGTTAAGTATTTCAGCTGTCCAGCGAAGTGTGTGATTAGTTTTTCTTGCAATATGTTCAGCCATTAACATTTGGAAGTTTTTTTTTTACGATGTCTTACATTCTTAGCATTTTGCTGATCCATGAGTTTATAACGAAGTAAATTTCTCCTACATTTTTGTCCACGCCGGGGCTCGAACCCGGGTCCCCTCATTCCGGAATAAGTCGCCACTATGACGTAGAAGTCTTGTCTTACTTCTACGTTATTTTAACACATCAATATACTAAGACATAGTTCCTAAATGAAAGAAACCTTAACGGCCAGACGAAACATGTAAACAACAGAAGTCAACTTACGGAAAAGATGTTTTATTCAAGGTTGTAGCACACACATCGTAATATAGCATACTGCAGTAAACGCTCCACACACCACACAACTCTTAACACAACGCTCTCTTTTCAATGCTTGCTTTGATACAATGCACTCTTTCAAAGCTATCTCTTAACGCTCCCCCAGCAACAGATTAGTCGTCCTTTTTTATCTCTTGTTCTTATCAAATCAGGCATACGTCACGTGCATTCAACCTCAATTGTGTTGCCAAACGTATTCGTTTGAGAGAAAAGATATTACGTTAAGAGTGAAGAATAACAGAATAAACTCAAGATTTACATAGGGAAAGAAACTAAAACGGAAAGTTAATTTAGAATATACGTCACAAGTGCCTTTTCCTATCTTTCTTGGAAACATCAAGAATGCACCTTTCCATGCCCCTTTGTGCTGTACGCAGCCTCGGAATGTCTATTTTTAATCATGGTCCATGTCCAATCCATAAGTAAGAACTGGAAGAATACATTGATAGACTCTTCCTTTTAAGAGAAAGTGGTAAATTGCGAAATCGTACTGCTTCTTCCAAATATACTCAAGGAAAGTTTAAAACATCTATTAATTTCTTTTCAGTGTGGCCGTCGCGTGATATTTTTTTTGTCCAATGTAGATGTAGGCATCACTTACTTCTAAAATTTGTCCCATCAGCATCTAAGTTCATCTACACTCACACCTGCCACTGAATTAGAAACTTTCATACAGATATACGTAATCGTCACTTACGAAGCGTATATGCAAAATACATAGTCACGTGCGTCACCACGTGATCTAGGCAACCATTTAAGACTGTTGCTTGTCAGTAGTGTTTATTACAATGGGAAAATAAAAGGATCTTTCGGATTCGATAAAAAGCTTATTGAAGGTGCCCATCTGTCTTGACCGGCGATTTCGAAACCAGCAGAGCTGACTGGTTTCTTAAAAGGTTAGATATTTCGGGTCTTTAAAGTGGATCCACCTAAAATCTTTCCTTGTATTTCCAATGGGCAAACTTCTGTAGCCATTTTCTTCACAATTAAAGCGTTCCGAAGAATGAAATTTTAACATCGATAAAATTAACTGCATATAATAGCCTAGTATACTAAATATTTTCTAAAATTTAACCATAAATATATTACAAATCAATAACTTTTTCTTTGGTGGTGTTCAGACCAGAAAATAGATGGCGCCACATGTATATGTGACTTACTAAATACTATCACGTCGCATTTTTTTTCAATAATTTTATTAATTTTCGGAATGGAATCAAAATTTGAGTGTAACCATGCGACAGTCTGGAATGTTTAGAATGATTTGAGCCACTTAGATTAAATGCTTTGATAATAAATTAGGTGAAAATGTTAACGGAATTGTAGATGCTGCGGTTGATTTTTAATTCCGAAAAAACCCCCAGCAAGTTCACTCTGCAACATTTTCAGCTAAATAAATGCTACAATATTTAATCTAAATGGCTCGAATTCTTCTAAACATTTCGGACTATCGCATGGATGGGCACAAGTGTTGGTTGAAGTCCCAAAATTAATGAAATTCTTGAAAAAAAAATGCGACGAGATAGCATTTAGTAGGTCACATTTGGATGTGGCGCCATCAATTTTCTGGTCTCAACAGCACCAAAAGAAAAGGTATTCATTTTTAATATAATTATGGTTAAGTTTTAGAAAATATGTATACTAGGTTATAATATGAAGTTATTTTTATCGATGTTCAAATTTTCATCCTTGGAAACGCATTAATTGTGAAGAAAATGGCTACAGAAGTGTTCCCATTGGAAACACAAGGCAAAGATTTTAGGTTGATCCACCTTAATCAGTGGAAATATATTGTTTATCTAAGAGGCGTAACTGTGGCTCGATGACAATCTGTCAGGCACGAGATCGCCGCTGTCCGAGAGGTCTTGTACGGAGCCATAGTACTACGTGACCGAAGCATTAAGTGATGGCTGTTCCTGACCCATATCCCAGGGAATTATGCACAGGGAATGGAAGATCGGCACTGGAAATCCCATGCCTATCCGGAAACCACTGATTTCTGTGAAGAACCGGAAAGTTCGTCTACAGTTTTGACAGGAACACTACGAATGGACACTGGAAGACTGGGAAAAGTTCTTGTGGTCCGAAGAGTCGTGGTACACCTTGTTCTGAACCGACAGCAGGACGAAAGTTTGGTAGGAGCTCCATGAAGCAAAGGATCCCATCTTGCATTGTAAACACATCTCAAAGTTGTGGAGGTGGTGTCAAGGTGTGGGGCCCATTATTTCGGTACGGAATGGGTCCCCTGATATTACTTGAAGTTTGGGTACCCTCCAAGAATTACCAAATCATTGTTGCCGATTAAGTACACACTGCAAACGACTCCCACTATTTACCTTGGCCACCACGAAGCTCGGATATGAGCCAGATTGAAAATGTATGGGGCACGTTCGAGAAACAGAACCTGCTGCAAAGTCCTCTTTTATCAAATCTGAGGCAGTTAAGGGATTCGTCGGTGTCTGCCTGCCCACACAGCACAGAAAATTTCGTATATGTTACAGGTACGTAACACTTTTTCGAATACGTTGCGTAATGTAACAGTAATGTTTCAGAAACCTTACGGTTACGTCAAAATGTCCACATAGGTTACATAACTTTGAAACATAACTGATACGTTACAGTGAAAGGTCTTTGTAACTTCAAGATACCAACTTCATTTTACAGTTACGTGTTTGAAAGATATTTGTAACTTCGTTACGTTACTGTTACGTGATAATAGGGTGTTTCTGTAAAAAGGAACCGGTCCACGTGCTGCCTCAAGGACGCATGTGGTCGATCATGACGTCAGTTGCAGCCATTGTTTTTCCACTTGATCTTCTCGACCATCTTTTGTCCGCCATTTTCTTTTTGTGTTCAACCATAACATTTTATGTGCCACGTGGTTCTACCGAAAATGTTTTGCTCGCCAATTTTTTTACCTCCTCATATGGTCTCACCTATATCATTTGTACCCCATTTTGTTTTTCCCAATCAGGACATTTTCGGTGTGACGTCACGACGCCAGGGAAATTTTCTTTCCAAGGAAATACAAATCCTCGAAGTCACGCCAGGTTCGAACCCCTGTCCAGCGGGTTTCTAGGTAGATGCATTATCCCATTTGACCATGGGACGCCTCCCGATTACAGCGTTCTGTAGGAACTAACGAGAAGGCCAGTGCTTTGCGAATACGCTATTTAATAGAATTGCATTATTATGGTAAGCTGTAGACGCAGATGCACTCCAACACCTTTGGGGATCTATGCCAAACCACACGCGTGCTGTTATTCGGGCTACAGGTGGTCTAGTTGATTAACATTTTCTAATTCAGTGGACGGTATGTGTAGTATAATCTTACTTCTACTTGAGTATCTATTAGAAAGATCTGAAAACTCCTGTTTGCAATGGGAACTCTGAGATGGAAGATTCATAACTTTTTATTTGTTTGTTTGCTTTGTAGGTTTAACGACCACCACGAGCAACTCAATGGGTTATAAGCAGTATCCCTTCCTTAGTGTAGGACCTTTGGTTCCAAGGAAGGAAGAGTGCCAGTGTCGTAAGACAAACACACCATCCATGCGTCACTGGGATTTGAACCCAGACCGATCTCGGACGAATGAATGCTTCAACGACCACCATGAGCAACTCAATGGGTTATAAGCAGTAGCTCGTTCCTAATGTAGGACCTCTGGTTCTAAGGAAAAGAGAGTGCCGGTTTTGTAAGACAAACACACCATCCATGCCTAATCAGGATCAGGACCCATCTAGGACGGATGAATGCTTCGTACCACTCGACCACTGGGGCTGCTAAATGTCGTTTCCCAGAACATGATCTTGTTGCTAGGCGATACAAGTATGTATGATATGCACCTAAAAGTACATTTTACTCCATATTAATGATTCCAAAACTCGCAATGAAAATATTCTCTATTTGTTTCGGATGCATTCACCACGAAAATTCTTCAACTTCAAATATTACTGAGCTCTTTTTCAGAACAGAGCTTAAATGTACAAAGAGTACATCAAATTGGTTCACCGCAGTATTAATAGCATACCAAAAGAAATTATTTTGATTGAAAATAAAGTTAGGATCACATTTTTTTTGAAAGAAAGGATAAAAAAACATTTTGCGCTTTCGAACTGAGTTTTCATTACGCAAAAATATTAGGAGGCTGAGAGATTTGCTGTTAAGTAGTCTTGAGGAGTGAAGCCAAAAAGGCTTGTGAAAACTGTTTTGCTTTTGGTGAGATTACCCCTCCGTTTCTGAGGTGTTAAGCAAGTGAACGGAGACGGGAGGGATGATGCGATCAGGACTTGGCTTTTAAGGGGCTCACCATCATCGCTAGGGCGGAAAGCGCCCCAGAGAACAGAACTGCTGGGTTGGACAAGCAAAGCTGTTATTTTCCGGTCTCGCCTTCTGTTTTCCATTAGCGTAACCACACCTCTTGCTACAAAGCCAAATGGTATAATGGAACGGAAGAAAAGATTCTGTCACCGACAAAGCGTAACTGACTGACACAGCGACGACGGAAAAGAAAATCGTGCTAACTCCGACTCTGGAAACGAAGCAAACGGAGTGATAAGTCAAATACGTCGTCACAAGTTTTCCAGCGTTGCTGAACTTTTTTCTTTTTTGACGCTCATAGAAATGGGTTTAAAGAAACATTATTTCATGTAGTTTTGTTCGACACATTTATCTTTTGCTAATAGACTGATAGCACATACTGGGGAACTATTTGTATTAGGATTTAATATAGCTCTCTTGCACTTCTGTTTACCCAACCTATAAATATACAGGTCGTCTAAAAATTCCTGGAACAGTTTCAAAAATACATGGTGATTCATAAATAAGTATACAGTTTCAACGCACTATAAAACAAGAACAATGTAAGATATTTTATGTTACACGTAACAGAATTGTCGGGGAATGTTTCAAGTTTTTTTAGAGACAGTCACAGATGTTCTATGTGTGCACCCTTAGTCACACGACACACATAGAGCCGATAATCCGTTTCCGCCCAAACGCGAGGTAAGATATCTGAATCAAGTGCATTGATAGTTGTTGTGATACGCTGTTTCAGCTCCGCTAGATCAACAGGAAGGGGAAGGGCGAATACCTTGTCCTTTACGTACTGCCACAGGAAAAAGTCACAAGGTGTTAAGTTAGGACTTCTGGGTGGCCATTGGGTCAGTGTCCAAATAGAAAGTGTACGGCCCCTTCTATTTTCACGAGAAAGTTGTCACGGGAAGCTCTTTTCTGGATATGTTAAGTTTTTGGTTGATGCCACAGTTGCAGGACGACAGTGAAAACTTTATTCTTCAATTGGATGGTGCACCGTCGCACTGGTTAGGCGACGTGCGAGATTATCTCGATGAACATCTTCCTCACCGATGGATTGAGCAAGCCGCAGACTACAACATGCCACTGACCCAATGGCCACACAGAAGTCCTGATTTAACACCTTGTGACTTTTTCCTGTTGGGGATACGTAAAGGGCAAGGTATTCGCCCCTCCCCTTCCTGTAGGTCTGGCGGAGCTGAAACAGCGTATAACAGCGACTATCACTGCACTTGATTTAGATATCTTACCTCGCCTTTGGGCGTAAATGGATTACCGGCTCGATGTGTGTCGTGTGACTAAGGTTGCACACAGAATGTCTGTGACTGAATCTAAAACCACTTGAAACATTCCCCTAGAATTATGCTACAGGTAACACAAAATATCTTACATTGTTCTTGTTTTATAGTGCGTTGAAACTGTATACTTCTTTATGAATCACCCTGTATATTGCGAAAAGGTTCATGGGTTTTTATAGTACAATTTTCATATAGATTTAAACCTATCTATTAATATACACTTCACCCTTTACCTGTATCCAGGGAGACTAGTATATGACACTCTAATACCCGGAGAAAGGGTTCACGGAAGACTGACATGTATATCGTTGGCATACCGACCACGTATATCGTTTTTGTATTCTGACGACGGAGCAGACAGCAGCACATTTGAAATCCATGAAAATATGCTTCGGACACAGCGACTCAGGTAGCTTTCAGCTATTTTCGCATTTGGAGAGTCCCCTTCCTTCTTTTGTTATGGGACAAAACCATTTATGTAATATTTTTGGCACGCTCAATAAGTTTGTAATTGACCTTTTTGCCTTATCTGCAAAGGGAGGCTCGATAGCTCCTTCAACCCCCCAAAAAGGGGACAAGGGGATTTTTCGTGGTGTTATTGTATGCGCCACAGGCGTTTCCTATTCAACTGCACAAGACGTAAATCGCTAACTGCCATAGTTTGTGAGATACTGGCCTGATCACGGACTTTCCTTGTAACCCTGTATACATAAAAGTACCCTTGCTTTTGAAATAAATCATTATTTGCAAGAAAAGAAGGAAGGCGATCGTTCAAATGGAAAAGCGCTTTCATGTTTAGGACTCGCGCACCAGAAAAAACCACGTATATCCATTTACTAGCTTGTTTTGAGTAACAGAATCCCTATGCTGGTGTATTGTAAAAGTGTCCAGTGCAGTCACTGAAACATTTACGTGATGCAAGTCATTTAAGACAAACAGAAGGCAACTAATCTGACGTCATTTCACAAGATTTTCGAAAGCGTGTAAAAGAGGAACATAAGACAAGTACGTAGTAAATGATACAGTGATAACAACCTATACATTCGTAAAGAGGGAGCCATCGCACCACAGATCATGCATACCATGGTCGCACAAGATTTTGGCATTTTATAGTTACGTTTGCAGAGTGGTAAACATATGCTCCAATGACGAAGACCTTATGACGAAGTAAATTTCTCAGTCATTTTTTGTCCACACCGGGCCATCAAACCCGGATCCCCTCACTCCGGAATAAGTCGCTCTCCCAACTAAGATACGCGGACGTACGATTTCGCTGCTATCTGCCTTTATCTCATGTGCGTCCTGCAGTGCAAGCACGTCAAATCTCACCCTCCCCTCCCCGAAAGAGGGCCAGGGGCATGGCCCACGGGTCAGCAGGGACATGTGACACTGTAGGAATGCATCATATGAAGAACGTGCATTTGAGAACTCCCAGACAATTTGGTGTGTGGAACGTAACATCACACACATTTATTTTTCGAAGCACTGAAGAAGGGATTCTCCTTTTTTCCTGTCTCGCGGTGTGGAAAGAACATCACACCATTGCGACCATATCATTCTTGAAGTTCGGGCGCAAACATAACGAAGTAAATTTCTCCGTCATTTTTGTCCACGCCGGGCATCGAACCCGGGTCCCCTCATTCCGGAATAAGTCGCTCTCCCAACTGAGCTACACGGACGTATGCTTTCGCTGCTATCTGCCTTTATCTCATGTGCGTCCTGCAGTGCAGGCACGTCACAACCTCCTAAGTGAAATTGCGCTGCTGAAAAAAATACCATTGACAGATGATTTATTCAAAAATAATAGACAGAGGTATAAAGAAATTTAAGGCAACTACTCAAGTGAGTGGCTTTACTACACTAAGTCAGTTCGATAAAAAGGACCTCTCCTTTTGTCATTTTCAAGTATGATCCATTAATATCCACAAGGATTCGCAATGCTTTCTCCAAATCTACAAATTGCATAATTGTGTTTAAAGATTCACCAAATTATATTAAAATTCTCTTCCGTCACACAAGACTCCGATTCCTGATTACTGTAAGGCTGGGGCTTATACTATACCTAAATATATGTTGGCCAAACACCAAGAAACCTCTCCATCCGCTTGAAAGAACACAAACGTGCAGTAAATGATAAAAATATCAGAAAATATGCTCTAGCGGAAGGTTTAACTGATCCAAACTATGTTAGAAAGGTGAAGATCCAAAATAAATTTTTATGTTTTCTTTCCTTCCTCATCTCAACAAAAAAAAAAAAAAAAAAAAAAAAAAAAAAAGAGCCGTTGGAGATATTCAAGAACAAAAAATCAGATGTTAAACAGAGATTTGGGCCCAGCTTAAAATAAATATTCTGAACTTCTGGTAGCCTGTTCTTGCATCATGATCCCCCCCCATCCTCATTTACTGCTTTACGACTTGACGAAACTCATTGAATCGTACTTTCTTTTCTCCTCTTACTCCTTTACAGCTGCTTAAGTATACTTCTTTGCATTTCTCCGATTGTCAGTTGACTGACTTTATGTTGGTAGAAGTCTTCCATCTCTTCCACCCGTCCACAGCCTCTTCAAGTTTCGTATGTTTCTCAGCTGAACAGTCAACAGTCTAAAGTGGGAGGCTAGACAGAGCAATTAACTTCTCATATCAAATTTATTTTGAAATCGCTCTGCCATTATGAAAATTTATCTAAAATAGTAATTTTGCCAGATAAACTGCTGAGCAGGTTGAAATGGTTATTATGTTTCATAATTCTGTTGCATTTTGCTCTAAACGCAAGGGACGGCGTGTTTCATAGCGGAGGCAGGTGTTCGGTGCCTTCCACAATAGTACATTCCTTAGTTGACTTAGAGAGCAGAGATATGCAGAAGTTTTGATTGTATCAAACTATGCGCTAGGCATTTAAGAAAAAGAGTTAATTTTGTACAAATGAGAGATAAATTCAAATCTCGATGTGCAATTGAAAAAGAGTTAATTTCATACCAATGAGAGATAAATTCAACTCTTAATGTGCGATTGAAAACTCCAAATAGATGACCACCCTTCTTTCTTCGCAGGTTACACGTAGTTTTCCAACACATGATCTTAACTGCGATTTTAACATTCCATGTGCTTTTTGGAAGTCCCTGTAGGTAAGCAGCATAAGTAAACAGATGTCTCTTCTCTTAATCGACTTGCTTGAGATGTCACTTTTCAAGGCGAGTGCTCAGTAAAAGGGGAGTTTGTTTATTTCCAATGATAAACAAGTGTTACTTTCCTGGCATACGTAAAATTTATAACCTCAACCGAAGGTTGATACGAAACCTGCAAACTTTTCTATCTTTTCCCTTTGCACAAACAAAGCATTTATCGGTGTATTTTTTACTTCACATATTTATATTACATGTGCTTGGACATTTTCTTCTTGTTTCTTTTAAATTTCGGGGTTTAGGGAATACCGTGAACATACGAGGCTATAAATAGTCGCCCGTTTTTATTTCGGTGCCGTGGGAAAGGTGCGATACTCACATCACATCATCTGTGGCTTGACCCCGGGTCCGGTTTAGATGAGAGGCTCGCATATTTTCAGGCATGAGTGTAGACTTTTCCGAAAATTCGGGGAGAAGGTTGTTAATTGCATGAAAAACGAAATATCTCAAGTAATCTGCATATACACAGCCGGAAAGTGAAAAAAGAACACCAAGAAGGAATTGGCGGACGATCATGAAATTTACACATGTTAATGGGGTCGAGTTTACGTAGGTGTGATATTAATTTAGGGACTAACCTGTGAGCGCTTACGCCACAGCACGGCATAATATGCAAATTATCGTCGGTGGTATTTAAGGAGTACGGCGAAGTGAATGTAATCAGTCGTCGGCGTACGGACACGTGCGAAGACCCTAAAAAAGCTGCAATGCCTGGACATGGAAGACGTGTACGATTTCACCAGTTATCGGACTTTGAGCGAGGTCGTCTAGTCGGACTCCGCGAGGCCGGGTGGTCGTATCGTCGTATTGCGGAGCGAATTGGACGGGAAGTATCGGTGGTGGTACGATGGTGGCGTAGATGGTCCGAGGAACATTCCCACACGAGAAGACGTGGAACCGGGAGTCACAGACGGACTGATGAGTGGACCGATCGACGCATAAGAAGAGCGGCGTTGTCAAGCAGAACATCCACTGCGACGCAAATCCGAGTTGCCTTTGCACCTGAGGTAACTGTGCAAACAATCCGCAACCGTCTACTGGATGCAGGAATACGTGCACGTGTGCCTCTGGCATGTGTACCTCTGACTCCAGCCCACCGTCAGGAACGGCTGCAATGGTGTCGCCAACATCTGCACTGGAGAATGAAAAGGCGATCTGTCGTGTTCAGCGATGAAAGCAGATTCTGCTTGGGAGCCTCCGATGGCCGTATGCGTGTTCGCAGACGCACAGGGGAGCCTCTTCACCCTTCTTGCATCCGCCAGCAACACACAGGGCCTACACCTGGTCTCCTGGTGTGGGAAGCGATCAGCTATCATTCCCGTACACAACTAGTGTTTGTACTGGGCACGTTAAACAGCACCTCCTACATCAACAACATCGTTCAGTCAGTTGTTGTGCCATTCGCAAGTTCGGTCAATCGTGGTGTTTTCCAGCAAGATAACGTACGCCCACACATGGCACGTGCAACGCAACATGCACTTCAGGGTGTGAGACAACTTCCATGGCCTGCACGTTCACCGGATTTTCCCCCATTGAGCAGGTGTGGGATTTTATGGGACAACGACTTATCCGGTCTCCACGGCCAGCCACGACCATCCCCGATTTACGCGTCCAGGTTGAGGATGCTTGGAACTCAATACCCCAAACTTACATCCAACATCTGTACGACAGACTCCATGCCAGAATTGCACAGTGTGACGCAGTTCATGGCGGTTCAACCTCGTACTAACCATGTTACATGGAAATGTTATTTTTGAGTTTACCAGCAAATACAGCTGTATTTTGCCATAATGTTTTGATCACGTTATCCTCCGTATTCCGTTATTATGCTGTATAAATTTCGTGGGTATCAGACGTCTCCTTCTTAGTGTTCTTTTTTTCACTTTCCGCCAGTGTAATAATCCCAGAGTAATAAATAATACATCATTAGATAGTTTATAGAGTCCCATTTATAGCAAAACAAGTTTTACCCTCCACCCCTTAACACTTCGATACAGTAGTGTTAGAAATTTAAGTTAACTTCCGCGTGATTTTGTTTCGCCGCATGCCGTTTTAAGGCTGATAACCAGTGAATAGATAATGATAGCGATGACCTCAGCCCTGCATTCCGTAGCTGACGGTCAGAGCTAATAGACGTATGTGATATACCGAAATATAATGTATTTAAAATTTATTTATTTTTTAGATAAACAAAATTGTTGAAAACAAATTTAGAAATGCCGCGAAAATCCAGGGAAAGTTACTATAAGAACCGACGAAAGATGAAGAAAGAGCTAGAGGAGGATGAGAGGAATCTGAAAAGGCCCGTTAAGGCATCAACCGAATGGTCACGGGAAATGTAGAGAGCGTCAAATGTCCGCGCGCCATGATGCGTTTCACCGGAGTTTGACTCTAGAGATACAACCTTCCACTTCAACTACATAAATTCAGCAAGAACAGATGGGTATTGATGTCATCGATCCAAATTTTTTAATTCTCACACCGAGCATGGAATACCAATGTACATCGCCAGTCTTCAAAACTTCGCTGGATAATGAATGTATTACGTCTCAAACCTTTACACCGCCGATGGATTCTGAATCTAGACAAGAACAAGAGCAACAGCAAGAAGAGTAACATTAGGCTTGAGATGTACCGCCAACTTTATAACTAGGCAACTCAGCAGTCTGAAAAATTGTTTTTGAAGAACAGTTTATTCAGAAGCAATTTTAGCAATAACTACTGACAACGATGATACTACGCCTTCTACTTTTACTAACATTAATTTATAATCAGCATAAATTACTATATGAATTGTATATAATATGTAAAAGTTGGTTTTAAGTAAATAAGATAAAACATTTCTTTCGTTTTAGTTCTTAAAAATTTTATAGCTGAAAAAAATCAAAGAAACACAGTAGCAACTGTGCCGACACCTACAACGTAGGGCTACGTCAACTGTCCTTTGCTGAATACTTTAAGGACGTAGAACTAGTGAGATAGTGCCATGAAATAGTGACAGTTGACGTAGTTTTACGTTGTCGGTTGCGACACAGTTGCTACTGTGCTCCCTTGATTTTTGGTTTTTAGTCTGTTGTTTTAGTGCCTTCAAAAAGCTGCCCATTGGCGAATGAAAACTTGGAAGATATTGTATGATCATCTTTACAC
This sequence comes from Macrothele yani, assembly GCA_039090855.1. Classification (NCBI taxonomy): domain Eukaryota; kingdom Metazoa; phylum Arthropoda; class Arachnida; order Araneae; family Macrothelidae; genus Macrothele; species Macrothele yani. Next base: position 135,534,122 of record CM077025.1, read on the forward strand.
CAATAAAAAACCGGATTATCTTTAGAAGTCTTGCACTTATTCCTTTCCAATTAACTCTGGTATATCCACAGTATTTTATTTCACATTATCTCTAGTTTTTGAAGCTGAAATTCTCATCAAGCTTTGTCCAAAATCAAAAGCAAAAATTTTAGGGTTCTGCACATTTTTTAGTAAACCTGAAAACCTTTTTCGTGTACGTTTGTTATTCTGAGTGCTGGGTTTTAAATCGTAAATGAATTTAAGTGATTTTTCTACCCAAAGCTTTCAGCTTTGTTTTTAACCTGTTATGTTTTTTTGTATTTACTGTTTGAAGTGTGTAGAAAGATCCTTTACGAAATTTCTGAATTATATTAATGGAAAATACGCTTTTCACGCTAATAATTCTACCTAAAACTCCTGCCTTATGTTTTCAGTGGTAAAACTTCTTTGCATATTTTCTTCGCAATTAATGTATTCCCAAGGATGAAAATTTGCACATCGATAAAACTAACTTCAAGTGATAGCATGGGATACTTAATACTTGCTCAAACATGACCATAATTAAGCAATCCAACATTTGTTTGTCTATTGACGTCATCAATATACAGGTCGCTCCATCTATTAACGGGTCTGAACATTACTCAAAGAAAAATGATTGATTTTTAATATAATTATGGTTATGTTTTAGCAAGTATTAAGTATCCCATGCTATACCTCATCGAGTTTGTATTAGGTGGAGGCACCACTCCTATCCACACAGCACTGGCCGCCATAAGTCCAATTTGCATAAGTCACCGTCCGTACTGCAAGTGACATCACCTCAGGGCACGACGCAGACGAAAAGCTGCTTTGAAGCCAATGGAATAAAAGCTTCTAAGCGTATAATCAGATAAAATGAGGAATTCAATAATCATTATCAATTATACACAAGCTTATTGTCGTATCAACTGTATAATTTAGTTCTTTTTTTTTTCCTGTATGTGACGTCACGCCAAAGATCAGCTGTGACCTATGGCGGTAGAGTCACTGGTGTCTCCATCTAATAATAAGCTCGATACTATAACTTAAAGCAAGTTTTATCGATGTGCAAATTTTCATCTTTGGGAATACATTAATTGCGAAGAAAATATGTAAATACATTTTACCATCGGAAACATAAGGCAGAAATTTTAAGTGGAACCACCTTAAGACTTCCTAAAAATCACTTTATGTGAATGATCTCAACAGAGGAAGGATTCAAAGAGATGGATGTTCAGAACACTAAAGTTAAATTTGTTTCTTTATTTAAAAAAAAATATAAAAATAATTTTAAAAAACCGGTTTTAAATAACGTGGACCACATGTTTTCTAAATCAGTATTGAATGCTTGTTTTCTTTTTTTCTTAAATGATACCATGCTGATATGAAAATTAATTATATTCAGCGCCGTAGCTACGGAGGGAGCCAGGGAGAGCTACACCGTCCAGAATTGTTCTACTTGGGGACATGAGCTCAAGTTCTGAAGGGCGTAAACAATAGAAATGCAAAATGTATAAATAAATTTACTCTGAAATTGTAACTGGAAACGAAGGTTATACACTTTATTTATTTCCTTTGTTAAAGACTTTAATTAGGCGCAAAATATTCTGTGAAGATAGTCAGGGTCTATAGAGTAACCTGCTCTGTGAAGTGTGAACCTCTCATACAGACGAAAGGGATTAACGGAAACACCGAAGAAAGGCATATACGTACAACAATATGCGGATTCAGTTGCAGAAAATTCCTCTGAGCGTTTAACCTTCTGAGCCTTGTAGCCCACACACATGTCTTAGCCTAGAGGCCCACTAAGGCTTTAATCCGGCCCCTGCTCTTCGGTATTAACCTAGTTTTCACATTTTTAGAAAAATTATGCTAAAAACCGGAAGTGTGTTTTTGAACGGTCCTAATACTTTCCTTCAACGGAGTATGACAAAACAAAATAAAAACTGTGTGTTATTTGATGTAGGGAATTTTTGCCTTGCTTGAGGCGTAATTCCAAGCGGTGGCGTACCGAAACCCTTCCCCCCCCCCCCGCGAAAAATATCTTCAAAGGCCTTTGGCGAAAATTATAAGCTTTAAATTACTTAAATTTTTAAATTCCATATTATTTGTTATGCTTTATGGATGTTTTAATATTTCAAATTCTTTGGAAACTACAGGTATTTTTCGTAAAACTAAAATTATTACACTTTATTGCGTGTAAAACAAATGTGCACGTTATAATTAAAATGATTTCCGTTGTTTTATACCAACAGAAAGCATTACAAAGGAGTTATGCCAAAGTTGAACAGAACATGCAAATTTCATTCTTTTGGAGAACTGAAGTCAGCCTCTTTGAAATGCCTTATGATCACACATACAACACACGTAACTACTATGTGACAGCGTCTAATGACCTTTTCCGATTTATACGGAAATATAGAACGATTAAGCAAAATAAATAAGTAAGGATTAAGAAATGTGGCACAAAAAAAGGTAAAACTACTTAAATTATTTACTTTTGAGTATAAAATACACACATTCGCAATGTTTTTGCACATAGTAAAAATAATTCTCTTGACTCTGTTATGCCGAATATACACTGAAGTGTCAGAAAAACTGGCACAGACGAGCTTATGCTAAATACATAGCAACGTCACATATGCGCGTACTCGGTTGCGTCCATCAGTGCGTATATAAAGCGATGGACATCCTTGCCAGCTGTCAGAGCTGTTTTCGGCATGAGAATGACAGGTAATAACGATTTAAGCGATTTTCAACGCGGTGTCATAGTTGGCGCTCGTGTGATGGGCCATAGTAATTCGGAGGTAGAAACGAAGTTCGGATTTTCACGGACGACCATTGCAAGGGTGTACCGTGATTTCAAGAATTCCGGTAAAACCTCCAACCTACGATACCAGTGTGGCCGTAAAAAGACATTGGGTGAACGTGACCATCGTCGGCTGTCAAGAATCGTTAAACGCGATAGCCGTGCAACACTCTTGCTGGTATCATAGGAATTCAATAATGGAGCCTCAACAAGCATCAGCGTCCGGACTGCGCAACGTACCCTGTACGATACGGGCTTTGGGAGCGGACGCTCAACTCGAGTCCCCTTGATGGGTGCACAGACACAGAGCTATGCGCCTCGCTTGGGCACAGCAACGCCGCCACTGGACACTTGACGACTGGAAACAAGTAGCCTGGTCTGACGAATCGCGTTTCCAACTGTATCGGGCTGATGGAAGGATTCGTGTGTGGCACAAACCCCATGAAGCCATGGATCCCGCCCGTTAACAGGGAACTGTACCGGCTGGTGGGGGTCCTTAATGGTATGGGATGTATTTATCTGAACTTCACTGGGACCCCTGGTACGTCTACAAACGTCTGTGACCGGTCAACGCTTTGTGCGCGTCTACAAACGTCTGTGACCGGTCAACGCTTTGCGCGCATCATTTCTGACGAGGTACACCCGTTCATGTCCTGCATTAATGCTGATGGGTTGGGCGTGTTCCAACAGGACAATGCACCTCCACACAAGTGTCGGGACGCCACATTATGGTTACAGGAGTATTCATCTGAGTTTGGGGTGTTGCCATTAACACATTTGGGATGCCATGCAACGCGCTATCGAACACAGAAATCCGATACCTCGGAATACAAAAGAATGTGGAACGTTCTGCAGGAAGTATGGTGTGCGTTGCCTACAGCATATTTCCAGAAGCGAGTGGAGTCCATGCCTCGTCGTATTTCTGCAGTACTGCGCTCCTGTGGGGGACCTACCAAGTATTAGACTGGTGTACCAGTTTTTCTGACACTTCAGTGTATATAAAAAAAGATACAGATCTCTGCTTCTTCGTCCTAGCAGAGATCAACTTTTAATTCAATATACAATGGAAATGCGTAGTTATGTGTAAAAAAACTTTAATTCATAACACTTTATCCTCAGTGGTATAAAATTCCATTCACTGAACTGATATTTCTTTTATATTCTCTTGTTTATATACATATATAGGAAATATTGATATGACTGTGAATAGTGGCCTCCGAACCTTTGGAATAAATACTTTCCCGTCATTCAGTTTTCATAAATTTAAAGTGCACAAAAAAGAAAAAACAACCAACTAAAACTTGCTTTTCTTTGTAATAATTCCTTTCAATGCCGCTGTAAAAAATTACCGGCTGTTTCTTCAACATGTTTCATAGGACGTTTTAGAAAAAGATTTTGTAAAATCTTTTGCGGAAACTTCATTTTGTTATATCTTTTGCTGCTTGAGGCTTTTTCAGCCGGGAACTAAATCCCTCGGCAATGAGGGGGTTGCGGGCGCTTTCTGTACGCCCGTGATTTCAAGTCTCGCTTTCCCAGATAAGATAACCTTGCTCAGTCTCTATTCATACGTATTAAACAAACTTTTTGCTCTTTTTTTCCATATGATATAAGTTTGAAGTCAATTTTCTATGTAATTGACTACCAACTCATTTTTAAGGATGAATTGGGCACGTATGAACTCTTCGTACCTCTGAAAAGAAGAACAAAGAAAGCAAGAAGGTTTTTATTTTGGGTTAGAAAACAACTGCGTGCACCTTTCATTTTTATTTGCCTGCATTTGCAGTAAAGGTTCTGATTAATGGCATAATTATTTATAGCAGCAAACGTAGGTATTTATCTTTAGTGGAGTCCATCTACAATACTTCAGTAGATACGGAGGATATATCGCCAAATGAAACCATTTGGGGAGCAGGCAGAAAGCAGGATCTTTCAGAAACCAGAATTCTGGCCTCCGGCCAACAGTAAAACAAATAATGTCCATCTATTTTGCAACTTTTTAGGAAGGTATTTACAGCTTGCTCTTCCCGCATGTCGAAAACTGTAGATTCTTAGTTAGAAGTGATGAAAAGTCGCGAAGAAACGCAATTCCAAAGAAATATCGCCCAAAGTCGTATGTCATTTAGATGATTCTTCAACATTATCTTGCTTATTTGTACCATCAGCACAACATAGAATGCAAGTACGATTGCATGAGATCGAGTAAAATCTCCCCAAGCGTAAGAAAATGAAAGATAAATATGCAAAGTTTGCATGATGAATATAACTTCCATCGTAAGCCTAGATGCTGGAGTCAACGATTTCGCTGTAAGCATTTTTCTTTCTTCTTGCGTGTGCCTTATTCTTCAGTTCTGGTTCGTTGTCTCTCCAAATTTTGAAGCTAGTGATTAAAACTGTTTAAACAAAAACTACGCGAAATGATTTATGGGAAAATCATTGGCAAAGTCTGTGATTTTCAAACCATGCCAAGTAGAGTCACAACGGGTTAAGCAAATGTAGTAATAATTTATCAACTTTCAATTTCACATAAAGTTTTACGATAAAAAATAACAACAAAATGAATGAGGCGATAGAGCTTCGGTGAAAGATAAAAAACAATTTGCTTTAAAGAGCCTAATTATTACACATATCAGCAGACTGGATTAGTCATAGCATCATACTAAACGTAATAAAAACCATTAATATTCACCATTTTCACGAAGTGGCATGATATCGAAATATATATATATTTTGATACTTTGCAATCAAAACTATTCAAGCTAAAATTAGATTCTACGCGAGAAATGATAATTTTCCATTAAAAAAGTGATCAAAAATGTTCGTCTTCATCACCGACTTAATCGTCTCCGATTCTTGATAACCCGTTGAACCATAGATCTCCATTTCTGTCTCTTATAACAATTAAACGCTATTTTGTTATTATCATCTTGTTGTTAAAGAGTAACTGAACTTTGTATACTAATACCTAGAAGATAACACGTGTGACCAGAAAGTATCCAGACTGATTGCATAAGTTCGGAATCACGTGACACAGCAGGAAGCGGATAATAGTGCTTTATTCTTACGTGTGTGAAGCTGTTCGTCACATTTGTCATGTCGGAAAAAAATGATCAACGAATTTGCATCAGATTCTGGCAAGAATTTGCAAAGACTCCTACTTAAAGTTACAGATAGTCTATAGGAAGGATCGTACAGTGTGAGCCGTGCGCAACTTTATGAGTGGTATAAACGTTTTAAAGATGGTCGTGAAAGTTTTGAGAGTGATGAACGGTTTGGGAGGCTCGAACCAGCAAAAATGAAAACAATGTCGAACATGTGCGCATAACTCTGCGGGAAAATCACCGAATTACTATTCGTGGGTTTTTTGAAGACTTCAACATTAGTTCCGGTTCAGTTCGGTCGATTCCTTACGGACGATGTGGGTATGAGACGCTTCTCAGCTAAATTTGTGCCAAAATCTGTATATCTTGTACTTTTTTTAATAAGTCCTGTCTAGATAATTTTTGATGACACATTGTATACAAAAGGCTATGCAGATGACTCACTGTTTTTATTTTTCTTCTGTCTTAACCCTTTAAGCGGCCGATGAATCTGAACTAAATCTTGCCCAAAACTCCCCACGATTACCAAACAGATATATTCGCACAGCGTTTCGAGTTTTACGAAAGCTGCCGCACAACAATTTCGTTTCCCCTCTCACATGGCCAACACTGACCACGAACCTGTCACTGTTCATAGGCATCCCACTAGTCTATAGTGATATCCATGCCACTACTACATTGGTGTCCCAATACTCCTTTCTTGGTGACAGGCGTTTAAAGTTCTTTATTCTTTGCTCCATAACCCAAGACATGACCGAAGCATCATATCACTGGATAGTAACACGTGACTTAAACATTTTCTGTCTCCTTTCTAAGGTTCTTTGTCATTGTTACAGCCATTTTTGAAAGGGTAATCAGTCAGAAAGGTTTAGTGTCCATCATCTCCCTAAATGACCGCTTTCAATGACATAGCTAAAGGGGGAAGCAAATCTTTCTCATGAGCAAGTTGACTCGTTCCAACCGCTTTCGGTACACATCTTAGACAGTCCATATATCCGTGCGAGCTAATTTCAGCCCATTTTCGTAATCCCGAGGTAATTCGTTCAAGCCATTTAAAGGGTTAAAGCTAACAAGTCCTCTTGACAAACACAACTTGCAATTAATACAAACATTTGACGTGGACCAGGAACATCAAACAGAGGTCATCGCTCTTTCCACGTTTATAAGTAGTCACGGAAAAATTCTCATTGGCCGCCACCGGGAATCGAACCCAGGGTCTTCCAGTTACGCGCCGGACATGCTTCCACTGCACCACAGCGGCCTCGAATTCCTCCAGACTCACATGCATTAACTGCCAAGCAATTTTGGCAGGTTGCTTCTTGAAGCGTGGAACGTGGGAAGAGCGATGACCTCTATTTGATATTTCTGGTTCACGTCAAATGTCTGTATTAATTATTCATTCGCCTTCTAATTATTTGTTCAGTTGCTGCTTACCATCTTTGGTGAATCCCCAGCATTGTGCGGGGCTCTAAGAAGTAACCTGCCAAATTGGCTTTGCAGTTTGTGTGTGTGTGTGTGTGTGTGTGTGTGTGTGTGTGTGTGTGTGTGTGTGTGTGTGTGTGTGTGTGTGTGTGTGTGTGTGTGGAGGAACTCGATGCCGCTGTGGTGCAGTGGAAGCATATCCAGCGTGTAACTGGGAAGACCTGGGTTCGATTCCCTGTGGCGGCCAATGAGAATTTTTCCTTGACTCACTTATAAACGTGGAAAGAGCGATGACCTCTGTTTGATGATAACTTGAAATATTAACACAACTAATCACAGAAGTATCCTTATAACAGCTTATTGTACAATGGGCATCCTGAAAGCAATGCCTCGTCCCTGGTAAGATTTTTATTAGTAGCAGCCAAAATGTGAAACTGGGTGGCAAATTACTTGGACATATTGTTAATAATGCTGGCCTGTTCAAAGTAATGTCCATCACTTTCTATACATTTCCTCCATTTTTGAACCCATTGGTAAAATCAAATTTTCGAAAAATTCCTGAGGCTGTCGTTTTATCCATGAGTTCACAGCCAGTTTGACATGTGTTTCACATCGTTGAAACGTTCCCCACGAAGCGGTGCTTTTCAAAGGAACAAACAGGCAAAAGTCTGAGGGAGCCAAATCAGGACTGTAGAGGGGTTGGGCATCACCGTCCACCCCATTTTGGTAATAGCCTGTGAAGTCTCCATTGAGGTGTGGGGACGTGTGTTACCATGGTGTAAAACAACACTATGAAGTGGAATAACACGTCTTTTTCTTCTGATAGCTTCCTTTAGCTTTTTCAATGTCTGCACATAGTGAGCACCTCGTTCACGCAAATCAGTCAATATGACGCCACGTTTGTCCCAGAAAAATGTCTCCATCACTTTCGCTGAGGAACGAGTTGTTTTCACCGTTTTCTGTCGAGGTGAAAATGTGCGGTGCCATTCCATTGACGCACGTTTTATTTCTGGGACACGAAAGAACATCCAGGTTTGATCCCCAGTCATAACATTAGAGAAAAACTCCTCACCCTCTCTCTAATAACAGTAGAAGAGGTTTCGGCACCTGTCCACCCTTTGCTCACATTGTTTAAGCGTTACGTTCCTTGGGATCCACTTTGAACAAATTTTCCTGTAGCCCAGATCCCTACTTAATGTCTCTATAGCACTATGACCACAGTGATTAAACGCTATAACATCACACAGCTCCTGGACGGTGATACGACGCTGTGGTGTGGTCTTTCACTCGTTACCTGTTGGCATCTGTCACTGCAGTTGCGGGTCTTCCACTCCGTTGTTTGTCCGACACTGAACTTTCTCCCTCCCGAAACCTCTTCATCCCTCTTCGGACATTACTGATATCGATTGTGGCAGCTCCATACACCGCCAGGAGTCTTCTGCGGATTTCTGGAGCCTCACACACCTCTTTTTTAGGAATTCAAATACGGCTCGCTGCTTTTCTCTGTCATTCGTGATCTTTTTTTCCGATTCTAGAAAAAAAAGGAGGTGGCTTAGTATTCGGCCTAAGTTCAATTGCAAAGGTTGTGCTAGCTGGGTATCGATTCATATCTTTTACAGACTATATCGTTATCGACTCGACTTCAAACCGAGAGATAAACCTTTTACTTACAATCTAAACAGCTGCCATCTGTTGTCAAAACGCACGGAGATACTTCGAAGTTCAGATGTTGCTTTCCGAATGTAAATACAGCAAAGAGGTAAAATTCAAAAGAGAAAAATTCAAAAGCAAGGTTGGAACATTAATATATATCATCATCATCATCATCATCATTGTCAACCATTATCAATCCACTGCTGGACGAAGGTCTCCCCAAGTTTCCTCCACAACGGTCTGTCTTGTGCCAGTCTGCTCCATGTCACTCCCACATACTTTCGAATTTCATCCACCCATCTCCCATGTGGTCTTCTTCTGGGTCTTTTCCTGTCCCTTGGAATCCAATCTAAAATTTCGGCTGTCCATCGATGATCTGTCCTTCTGGCAGTATGTCCAGCCCATTGCCATTTCAGGGATTTAACTCTGATCATGATGTCTTCCACTCTTGTCATTTTTCGGATCCATGAATTCCTCTTCTCATCTCTCCTGGTTACACCAAGTATGCACCTCTCCATGCTTCTTTGAGTTGTCTGCAGCCTTTGTATGTCTCTTTTAGTTAAGGTCCACGTCTCTGCACCATACGTAAGCACTGGAAGGATGCATTGATCAAACACTTTTCTTTTAAGACATAATGGCATATTGCTCTTGAAAATTATGCTGTTTCTTCCAAAAGCTCTCCAGGCAAGTTTTGTACGCCGATTAATTTCTTCATCAATGTGACCCTCACTTGATATCTGCTGTCCAAGATAAACGTACGTGTCTGTTATCTCCAGCTTTTCTCCATCAATCGATAAATCTTCATTTCTTGTAAAAGCATTGAACATCACTTTTGTCTTCTGAAAGTTCATTTTTAATCCCACTTCTTTACTCTTGTCAGCAAGTTCCTGGATCATACTCTGCAGCTCCGATGGGCTAGTTGCGAAAATGACTACGTCATCAGCAAAACGAAGGTGGGTTAGATAATCTCCATTAATCTTTATCCCCTTGTTTTCCCAGCTCAGTGACTGAAAAACACCCTCCAATGTGGCATTGAAGAGCTTCGGAGATATGGTGTCACCTTGTCTCACTCCCTTTCCAATTTTTATGTGTGTTGTATTTTCAAACAGCCTAATCTTTGCACTTGCATTTTCATAGATGTTATTAATAATATTAATGTATGCATCTTCAATACCGCAGGTTTTCAGAGCCATTGTAACTGCTGATGGTTTCACCGAATCAAAGGGCTTTTTCATAATCGATAAAAGCCATGCACAATGGAAGTTCATATTCCCTCGCTCTTTCAATTAGTTCTCTCAGCACATGGATATGATCTATTGTGCTGTAGCCACTCCTGAATCCAGCTTGTTCTCTCGGTTGAGCCATGTCCAGTGTTACCTTCAAGCGGTGTGAAAGAATTTTAGTGAAGATTTTATAAACTACTGATAGGAGGCTGATAGGTCTGTAGTTTCCGAGATCCTCAATGTCACCTTTCTTATGTAGCAGGATCATTGTAGCGGTGTTCCAATCCTCAGGAATCTTTCCTTCATTAAGGCATCGAGTGAAAATTTGGGCGAGTACTGTTTCGATTTCTCCACTTGCTTCTTGTATGATGTCTACAGTAATTCCATCTTCTCCTGGAGCTTTTCCCCGCTTCATGTTCTTGATTGCATGTGCAACCTCTGCTGGAAGGACTGGAGGAACTCTGGTACTGGTATCTTTCATGATGTCTGGAGTGCATGTATCATCCCTTTCATATAATTTGGAGTAGGTACTGGTATCTTTCATGATGTCTGGAGTGCATGTATCATCCCTTTCATATAATTTGGAGTAGAAATCTTTCACTCTTGTCAAAATTTCGCCTCTATTTCTTGTTACAGAACCATCTTCTTTTCTCAGTGCCATAATCTGTTTTCTTCCCTTACTGAGATGTCCCTTTGCTATCTTTAGGCTTTGGTTGTTTTCAATTGCTTTCTTCACTAGTTCACAGTTGAATTTTCTTACGTCTTCAGTGATACTTTTTCGTACTGTCTTGCATAGCTCTATATATTCCACTTTGGAAGTCACATCTTCTTTAGTTGTCCTCATCTCTCTTCTTTTTTGCATCAACATTTTCGTTTTTCCTGATAATTTATTTACATGCAACTTGTTCTTAGACCCAGCTAATTTTGTTGCTGTTTCCATAAGAGCTTTGGTTACTTTTCTGTTAACTTCAGAGATGTCCACTTCTTCCGATGTTAGGCCTTCTAAAGCAGAGAACCTGTTCTTCAGTTCCAACTTGAAGGTATTATGGTGTTTTTTAAAGTTGGTTATGTCAATAGATTTTGTTTGTCTTATGAGCTTGCCACGTTCCAGTTTAGTGTTGAGGTGCATCTTACATCTCACCAATCTATGGTCACTACCTGTGTTGAACTTGTTTAGCACACTGCAGTCTTCTATGACGAATTTTTTGTTACACATAATAAAATCAATTTCACTTGTCGTCCCATTTGGATGTCTCCATATCCATTTCCTGTGTGGCTTTTTCTTGAAGAAGGAGTTCAAGATGAAAAACCCTTCTGCCTCTGCAAACTCAACGAGAGTATTTCCCCGCTGGTTTCTGTTGCCGTGACCGAATTTACCTACTGAAGTTTCATTCTGTTGCTGTTGCCCTATTTTTGCATTGAAATCTCCCATAATTATTTTCAAGTGCTGCTTACCTTTATTATTTAGATGACAAATTTCCTCATAAAATTCTTCAATTTCTTCTTCAGGATGACTTGTGGTGGGTGCATAATCATCATCATCATATATATATATATATCATATCCATATGCTGGACGAAGGTATATATACATATATATATATATATATATATATATATTATGCCAGTCTCCACCACAAGTCATCCTGCAAGAAGAAATTGAAGAATTTTCATCCAGGAAATCTTGTAAGGTCAGGTGATGCGTAACATCACAGCCTCTCCTTGAATCAAATCTGTCAGCACTTGTACTCGACGGTGCATACTTCTGGCACTAAAGGGGCTCTGACGACCGCAAATAGCAGGGATTTAACTATACCATCGGGATCAGAGGAAATGTCTATCCTCACCAACCCGCTTCGGATCCAGCGTGGTGAGTTATGGCCAAGCCTCCAAGTAAACCTACAACTTAAATCTTGGCCCTCTTGAGTTGTCTGCAGCCTTGGAATGTACTCTTTTGGCCAAGGCGGCGGTCCAGTGTCTCGCACCATGAAGAGCACTGGAAAGGATGCCTAAGAATCACCCTTTTAAGACATATGGCATGCCATTTGATGCTGACCTTTGGCTACCTACAACGGACGCTCCTATATTCTCCAGGCAAGGCTTCTTGGGCCCAGAGGAATTTCTACAAAGGATCAATGTGGGACATCGTCACTTGATATCTGAGGTCCAAGGATAAAGGAAAAGATCTCTGTTGAACTGAAAAGTGGACTTCCATCAATCTATTATCGTGGGGCACTTTAAAAAAGCATTGAACATCAGTGGTATTTCTGGAAATTTCATAATAAATCCCAATTTTACTCTTGTCAGTAAGTTCCCTGGATCAGTTGAAAGTTCCTCTGATGAGGTAGCTGCAAAATGACTACGTTATCCAACTATCGAGGAAGATACGAAGGCTCAGATTAATCTCCATTAATCTTTATGCACCCTTGTTTTCCACAAGCTCATCCTGAAAGACACCCTCCAATGTGAAGAATTTTATGAGGAAATTCGAGATCATCTAAATAACCTAAAGGTAAGCAGCACTCCTTTCCAATAATTACGTGGGAGATTGTCATTTTGCAAAAATAGGGCACCGGCAACAGAGTGAAACTTCAGTAGATGTTATTAATTCGGTCACAACAGCAGAAACCAGCGTGGAAATACTCTCGTTGGTTTTGCAGAGGCCATTGTAACTGCTGATGGTTTCATCTTGAATTCAAAGGCTTTTTCATAATCGAAAAAGCCATGCACAATGGAAGTTCATGGACATGGAGACATCTTTCAATTGGGACGACAAGTGAAATTGATTTTATTATGCCAGAAGCACCTGAATCCAGCTTTAATTCGTCATCGGTTGAGCCATGTCCAGTGTACTAAACAAGTTCAACACAGGTAGTGACCATGATTGGTGAGATGTAAGATTTTATAACACTAAACTGGATACGTGGCTGATAGCTCTGTAGACAAACAAAATCCTCAATGACGCAACCAGCCTTATGTAGCACCATAATACTTTCAAGTTGGAATCCTAAAGAATCAGATTCTCTGCTTTAGAAGGCCTAACATCGAGTGAAAAGTGGATATTTCTGAAGTTTAACAGAAAAGTAATAGAAAGCTCTGTATGGAAACAGCAACAGTAATTCCAGCTGGGTCTAAGAACAAGTTGCATATGGCTAAATGTATCTTGAATAACATGCAACTGTTGATGCAAAAAAGAAAGAGACTGGAGGTAGGACAACTAAAGAGAATATGACTGTCTGGAGTGGAATATATCAAACTGGCTATAGACAGCACGAAAAAGTATCACTGAAGACTTGTAAGGAAATTCAGCTTCATTTGACTAGTGAGGAAAGCAATTGAAAACAACCAAAGCCATAAAGATAACGAGGACATATTGAAGAAAACGAATTATCAGCTATCTGAAAGAAGATGGTTCTATAACAATTGAAATAGAGGCAGAAGTGCAGCAAGAGTTGAAAGATTTTCTTATTGTCTTCAGTGATACTATATGAAATGACCATGTGCTCCATATATATTCCACTTTGGAAGGTCACCAGAGTTCTTTTCCAGTCCTCCTCATCTCTCATTGCATAAGAACATTTTGAAGCGAGGGAAATTTGCTCCCAAGGAAGATGGAATTACTATAGACATCATACAGCTAATTTTGCAAGTGGAGAAATCGAAACAGTACTCGCCCAAATTTTCTGTTAACTTCAGAAATATCCACTTAATGAAGGAAGATTCCTAAAGGGAATTGAGAATCAATGTTCTACAATGATCCTGCTACATAAAAAAGGTGTTTTACATTGAGGATCTCGGTGTCAACTACAGACCTATCAGCCTTGCCTACGTTCCGCTTAGTGGTTTGATAAAATCTTACATAAAGTTCTTTCACACCAATCTGAAGGTAACACTGGACATGAAGCTCAACTTGTTTAGAACAAGCTGGATTCAGGACGAATTTTGGCTACTAGCACAATAGATCTGTATTTCCACGTACTGAGAGAACTAATTGAAGATGTCGAGGAATCCATGAACTTCCATTGTGCATGGCTTTATCGAAGAAGGAGTTCAAGATGAAAAAGCCTTCTGATTCGGTGCAAACTCATCAGCAGTTATTTCCACGGCTCTGAAATCCTGCCGGTATTGAAGATCCATACATTAAGTATTCATTAATAACATCTATGAAAATGCAAGTGCCCTATTCGGCTGTTTGCATTGAAATACAACACACATAAAAATTTTCAAGTGAACAGATGACTACCTTTATTATCTCCGAAGCTCTCATAAAATGCCATTTAGATGTCAACAATCAGGGTGAACTTGTGGAAAACAAGGTGCATAAAGATTAATGGAATTAATCTGACAACCCAACTTCGTTTGCTGATGACGTAGTCATTTTGCAACTACGCCATGCAGAGCTCTGTCAGAGTAACTTTCAGTCACAGGAACTTGCTGATCAAGAGTAAAGAAGTTTCTTGGGATTAAGAAATGAACTTTCAGACAGACAAGAAAGTGATGTTGCCAGTATGCTTTCACGATAGAAGATGAAGATTTATCGATTCGATGGAAAGAACTAACAGATAACAGATACGTATGTTCCTATCTTGGACAGCCCCACGATATCAAGTGAGGTCACATTGATGAAAAATGTAATCAGCATGCAAACTTGCCTGGAGAAGCGTTTGGAAGAAATCAGCATAGATTTTCAAGGGAGCAATATGCCATTATGTCTTAAAAAAAGAAAAGTGTTTGATCAGATGGCATCCTAGTCCAGTGCTTACGTATGGATTGCAGAGACGTGGACCTCTAACTAAAGTCGACACTGGCCGCCGCCTGGCCAGACAGACTCAAAAGAGCTAACAGAGCTGCATGCTTGGGTATAACCAGGAGAGATAAGAAAGAGGGGAACTCGTGGATCCGAAAAACTGACGAGAGTGGCCAAGACATCATGATCGAAGTTAAATCCCTGAAATGGCAATGGGCTGGACATACTGCCGAAGGTACAGATCATAGATGGACAGCCGAAATTTTGAGTTGGATCGTCTAGAGCCCTTAGTGGGAACAGGAAAAGACCCACGAAAAGACCACATAAGGAGATGGAGTGGATGAAATTCGTAAATATGCGGGAGTGACATGTGAGGAGACTGGCATCAAGACAGACCGTTGTGGAGGAAACTTGGGTGCAGACCTTCGTCCAGTGGATATGATATATGGTTGACAATGATGATGATGATGATGATATATACATATTAAACTGTTTAGGGATGTAAGGCCAGGTGATGCGCAACATCACAGCCTCTCCTTGACAAATGTCAACCCCGCCTTCTCGTGGTGCATCCTGTTCCCACTAAAGGGGCTCTGACGACCGCCAATAGCGGTATAACTATACCATCGGGATTAGAGGAAATACTATCCGGCACTCACCAACCCGCTTGGCCATCGTGGTGAGTTATGGCCAAACCCCTCCAAAATGACTCCACAACTTTAATCTTGGCCCTCAGTCTCCGGCAACTGGAATGTACCTGGCCAAGGCAGCGTCCAGTGCGACATGAAGGCAGAGGGTGCTAAGAATCCCCGGAGGACCGGACTAGGCTGCCATCTGATGCTGACCTTGGCTACGTATAATGGACGCTCCCTATCTTCTGATTCAAGGCTTCTTAAATAGGAAGAGGAATTACAAAGGATCAAGTGGGACATCGTCGGGCTAAGTGAGGTAAGGAGAAAAGGAGAAGATCTCATTGAACTGAAAAGTGGACATCTCTTCTACTATCATGGGACAGATACTGGCAGAACCAGTGGTGTTGGATTTATAATAAACAAGAAACTGAAGGATAAAGTTGTAGAAGTTGAAAGTTCCTCTGACAGAGCTGCACGACTCGTTATCCAACTCTCGAGAAGATACAACGCTCAGATTATTCAAACTTATGCACCCACCACAAATCATCCTGAAGAAGAAATTGAAGAATTTTATGAGGAAATTCGTCTTCTAAATAATAAAGGTAAGCAGCACTTGAAGATAATTATGGGAGATTTCAATGCAAAAATAGGGCAACAGCAACAGAATGAAACTTCAGTAGGTAAATTCGGTCACGGCAACAAAAACCATCGTGGAAATACTCTCGTTGAGTTTCCAGAGGCAAAAGGGTTTTTCATCTTGAACTTTTTTTCAAGAAAAAGCCACACAGGAAATGGACATGGAGACATCCAAATGGGATGAAAAATGAAATTGATTTTATTATGTGTAACAAAAAATTCGTCATAGAAGACTGCAGTGTGCTACACAAGTTCAACACAGGTAGTGACGATAGATTGGTGAGATGTAAGATGCACTTCAACACTAAACTCGAACGTGGCAAGCTCATAAGACAAACAAAATATATCGACATAACCAACCTTAAAAAACACCATAATACCTTCAAGTTGAAACTGAAGAACAGATTCTCTGCTTTAGAAGGCCTAACATCGGAAGAAGTGGATATTTCTGAAGTTAACAGAAAAGTAACCAAAGCTCTAATGGAAATAGCAACAAATTTAGCTGGGTCTAAGAACAAGTTGCATGTGAACAAATTATCAGGAAAAACCAAAATGTTGATGCAAAAAAGAAGAGAGATGAGGACAACTAAAGAAGATGTGACTTCCAAAGTGGAATATATAGAGATATGCAAGACAGTACGAAAAAGTATCACTGAAGACGTAAGGAAGTTCAAATGTGAACTAGTGAGGAAAGCAATTGAAAACAACCAAAGCCTAAAGGTAGCAAAGGGACATCTCACTAATGGAAGAAAACAGATTATGGCACTGAGAAAAAAAGATGGTTCTGAAAACAAGAAATAGAGGCGAAATTTTGACAAGAGGCAAATATTTCTACTCCAAATTATATGAAAGGGATGATACATGTACTCCAGACATCGTGAAAGGTACCAGAGTTCTTCCAGTTCTCCCAGCAAAAGTTGCACATGCAATCAAGAACATGAAGCGGGGAAAAGCTCCAGGAGAAGATGGAATTACTGTAGACATCATATAAGAAGCAAGTGGAGAAATCGAAACAGTACTCGCCCAAATTTTCACTCGATGCCTTAATGAAGGGAAGATTCTTAAGGATTGGAACAACGCTACAATGATCCTGCTACCTAAAAAAGGTGACATTGAGGATCTCGGGAACTACAGACCTATCAGCCTCCTATCAGTGGTTTATAAAATCTTCACTAAAGTTCTTTCACACCGCTTGAAAGGTAACACTGGACATGGCTCAACCGAGAGAACAAGCTGGATTCAGGATTGGCCACAGCACTATAGATCATATCCACGTACTGAGAGAACTAATTGAAAGAGTGAGGGAATATGAACTTCCATTGTGCATGGCTTTTATCGATTATGAAAAAGCCTTTGATTCGGTGAAACCATCAGCAGTTACAATGGCTTTGAAATCCTGCGGTATTGAAGATGCATACATTAAAATTATTAACAACATTTATGAAAATGCAAGTGCAAAGATTCGGCTGTTTGAAAAAACAACACACATAAAAATTGAAAAGGAGTGAGACAAGGTGACACCATATCTCTGAAGCTCTTTAATGCCACATTGGAAAATGTCTTTCAATCACTGAACTGGGAAAACAAAGGGATAAAGATTAATGGAGATTATCTAACCCACCTTCGTTTTGCTGATGACGTAGTCATTTTTGCAACTACCGCATCAGAGCTGCAGAGTATGATCCAGGAACATGCGGACAAAAGTAAAGAAGTGGGATGAAAAATGAACTTTCAGAAGACAAAAGTAAAGAAGTGGGATTAAAAATGAACTTTTAGAAGACAAAAGTGATGTTCAATGCTTTTACAAGAAATGAAGATTTATCGATTGATGGAGAAAAGCTGGAGATAACAGACACATACGTTTATCTTGGACAGCAGATATCAAGTGAGGGTCACATTGATGAAGAAATTAATCGGCGTACAAAACTTGCCTGGAGAGCGTTTGGAAGAAACAGCATAATTTTCAAGAGCAATATGCCATTATGTCTTAAAAGAAAAGCGTTTGATCTATGCATCCTTCCAATGCTTACGTATGGTGCAGAAACGTGGACCTTAACTAAAAGAGACATACAAAGGCTGCAGACAACTCAAAGCAGCATGGAGAGGTGCATGCTTGGTGTAAACAGGAGAGATAAGAAGAGGAACTCGTGGATCCGAAAAATGACAAGAGTGGAAGACATCATGATCAGAGTTAAATCCCTGAAATGGCAATGGGCTGGACATACTGCCAGAAGGACAGACCATCGATGGACAGCCGAAATTTTAGATTGGATTCCAAGGGACAGGAAAAGACCCAGAAGAAGACCACGTGGGAGATGGGTGGATGAAATTCGAAAGTATGCGGGAGTGACATGGAGGAGACTGGCACAAGACAGACTGTTGTGGAGGAAACTTGGGGAAACCTTCGTCCAGCAGTGGATTGATAATGGTTGACAATGATGATGATGATGATTAAACTGTTTAAGACAGTCAGCGTTTGTTCCGGCCAAAGGAATACTGTATCCGCCTTAATTTTACAAATCCATCGGGATTTCGGTCTGCCTCTCTTTTCCGTTTCCCCTCTATTTCACTTAGCATATCTATCTGTTCTCCAACGAGTTTTCTCTTCACATTTTATGTCCCAAATACTCAAGTCCATCACTCACAGTTTAAGTCGCAAACGAGCAGCTGTTCCAAACCTTATCTTTTTCTTCTTCTGGCAGTCCAAGAAATGATAAGAATGCTTTTGCAGCACCGGAACTCGAAAGCATCCATTTTTCTCCTGTCAGCTTTGTCTGGCTTTTGCTACCGTACGAGTGACCACTGGAAAGACCGTTGTAACGACAATACCTTCTTTTGCATTCAGTAAAGCATTTCAACTTTTTAACTTCCTTTTTAGTATCTTGAAAGAAAGAATTCCAAGAAGGAGACGTTTTCGAATCATATACCAGCAATCTCCACATCCCAATGAATCTCTGATCCCAGGAAAGTGAATTTATGAAAAACTTCAATAATTAGAACCAGTGTTCCAAAACTTGAGCCAATTTCAAGTAGATCTTCAGCTCTGTCTTTCCACTCTCTTCATTTTACTCTTACGCTTTTCCGCGCTTTCAGTCATCAGAGTTGTAACAACTCAACAATCAAACGCCAATTTTGTTCATCTTTCTCTGGAAGCAGAGATATCCTACGAAATGCAAATGCTTAAAGTTGCTATTTCTAAAGAAAAGAGCACCTGCAGTGAGTGTAACATTTTAAATCGCATCGAATAGAAAATATGCACTACAAACTGCCCAGAAAATAAAAATACGTACCTAAATCATGGTAAGTTATTTATAATACAGTAATATGGTAAGTTATCAATAACAATAGTCTTTTTCCGTTCGCGTAATGAAAAAGATTGCGCTGTTAAAGTGTTTGAAGTTCGGTGCAATCACACAGATCACCAGTGTATGTGGCACCTCGGAGCTCTGTTTTCAAAATCTAAATTTCAAATTTTTAAAAATATTTTAGTTAATCTTCGTAGAGACATTAAAGAGCTAAAACATCTAAAACAGAGGCCAAGAGATGGCAGGGCAACAATTTTTCAGAAAGTAAGTTTAATTCGTAAAGGAAAAACCTACAATATTTTTGCACTTATTTAAGAACATAACTATAAGTGTACATAGAGATAAAAACAATAGACTATTGCCAAATGAATCGCTTGGGAGAGGAGAGACGAGGCTGTACTGTCTCATACAATGTGAACACATTAATTTATAGTTCTAATTTTAGATGCAACGGAACTTTTACAATTATATTTTTAGATGTAACGAAACTTTTATGATTCTATTTTTAGATGCAACGGGACTTTTACAATTCTAATTTTAGATATAACGGAACTTTTATAATTCTTTTTTTTTGATGCAACGGAACTTTTATAATTCTATTTTTAGATGCAACGAAACTTTTATGATTTTATTTTTAGATGCAACGGAACGTTTACAATTCTATTTTTTGAAGCAATGGAACTTTTACAATTCTATTTTTAGATGCAACGGAACTTTTATAATTCTATTTTTAGATCCAACGGAAACAAGGGAACAGGCTAGAATCAGGGTTTAAAAAATAGCACTTCACTAATGAAGCTTCAAATGGAGCGAATGTTCCAGAAAAAGCCTATGATTTATTTACTCTTATTTTGCATATTTGAAGACATTACAACCAAATGTTCAGATAAAAACAAGACTATTGTTAATTACAGAAAACCCCGGACATGCTCATTAGCCGAATCATATCTGCATCATCAACTATTCTCAATCAACTGCTGTATGACAGGCTCCCCACGTCTCTTCCATGTCAATCTGGAAATCTTTCAAATTTCATTCACCGATTTTCCACGTGGTCTTCTTCTGAATCTTTTCCTATCTCCAGGCGCGGACTGGGCAGCCGGTACACCGGGAAAAATTCCCGGTGGGCCACCCTATTCTGGGCCGGTAAGTTTTATGCACCTGTGCAACCCCCAAAAAATATTTATTTGTGCATATTTTTTTACTTTACCAATTTGCGGGTAAAAAAAAATACTTTCATGTTGAAAACGCAAAGTTTGTTTGCCGCTTTGAGTGATTCAAAAAAAAAAAAATGTATCTACCAAATGTTCATTTAAACCAAATACTGTTTTTTCAGTCTAACTTATACATTTCGAAAGGTTAATTTATGCTTCTTCCATTTAAAATTAATTCAATAAACGTCAGTTTCAGGACTATAATTTCTTTAAAATTATAAATGTGAGCTAAAATTCTTGCAATTGTCAAAATTTTCAATTTTTCAAACATAATTTTTCGCATGATCTTGTTTATGACAAGAAATATCTTGTAAATTTTTTTCACATTTGGATTTATTGCTCTCTGAAAGCAAAGGAACTGTTATAATTTTTAACTCAGCTATCGCAATCAAATTCACAAGAGTGGAATAAAACCTTTGCCGGTCTCTTTCATGGAACACATCCTGTCTATATTGCTGAAGCAACGGAGGTACTTCCTTTTTGCATTAAAGTTACTGGGATATCTTTTGCTTCAGTCCAAAACAAATGGGTAAAACTTCAATTAATTGTTGCCTCAATAAGAACATTGTGGTAATTCCTAGATTTGTAATGAAAATAGTTTAAACTGGAATGGTGATACTGACAATAATACCGATATTTGAAGGGTTGGGTCTCATGGTAATTTTCTCCAGAGTGTGTGCCGCAAATCACTCGCTTCTAGGGCCATTTATAATCCACCAGTCCGCCACTGCCTATCTCCTTCGGTATGAAGTCTGATATTTCCGTTGTCAGAAGGTGGTCAGTTCTGCCAGCGATATATCCAGCTTATTGCCACTTTAAGGGTTTTTACTTTGATTATGGTGTCATCCACTCTTGTCATTTGAGGTACAATATTGGGTTGTTGGAAAAGTCATGACATATTTTGGCACCCGATGGCGGTTGAGCGGTTTTGGAAATACTAGAGGCACGCGCAGCTCTGTTATCGCTATGGCATTCGACAGGTGCCAGTTCTAGCTGCAGTCTAAAAGGAATAGTGAACGATTTGGTTGATTGGCGGAGATTGGACATCAAGTTGAAGATGGAAAACCAAACTGTGCATTTTCGCCATATTTTACTGTTTTACTTCCGTAAACGCCGCCCCGGTGGCGCAGTGGTCTAAGGCGCTGGCCTCTGATCATTCGTCCGTAAGGGGTCCGGGTTCGAATCCCGGTGAGGCATGGATGTTGTGTTTGTCTTACGGCACTGGCTCTCTCCCTTCCCTGGAACCAGTGATCCTAAATTAGGGACGAGCGACTGCTTATAGCCCATTGAGTTGCTCACGGTGGTCGTTAAACCTCCAATCAAAAAAAAAAAAAAAAAACCCGTAAATGTGGAAGAACGCGCGTCAAGCTTGTGAAAAGTTGCGTAAAGTGTACGGTGATAATGCTCTACAAGAACGTCAGTGCCAGCGGTGGTTCGCAAAATTCCGGGCTGGTGATTTTGACCTCAACGATGCCCCGGAAGGCCAATCGAGGTTGATGACGACCAAATCAAGGCAGTGATCTAGTCAAACCCACATTACACGACACCAGAGATTGCAGATCCATCATTCAAACGTTCACAACCACCTGAAGAAGCTGGGATACGTAAGCAAGCTCGATGTGTGGGTTCCTCATGAACTCAAAGAAGCTCAATTGACGGCACGTATAAACATCTGCGATATGCTCATTGAACGTGAGGAAAACGACCCTTCTTTGAAGCGACTGATAACTGGTGACGAAAAGTGGATTGTGTACAACAATGTTCTGCGCAAACGGTCTTGGTCCCGACGTGCTGCTTCGCTTCAAACGACATCCAAAGCAGACATTCATCAGCGGAAGGTTCTGGTCCCAGTATGGTGAGAGTTTAAAGGTGTCGTGTTTTTTGAGCTCCTACCACGGAACCAAACAATCAATTCGAATGTGTACTGTCGGCAATTGGACAGTTTGAACGAATCCATCATCCAGAAACGTCCAGAGCTCGTTCATCGTAAAGGTGTTGTGTTCCATCACGACAACGCGAGACCACACACAAGTTTGATCACCCGCCAAAAATTATTGGAGCTTGGGTGGGATGTGTTGCTACACCCAGCATACTCGCCTGCCCTTGCGCCGTCAGACTTCCACTTGTTTCGCTCTCTTCAAAAGTCCTTGCGTGGTATAACGGTCAATTCAGATGAGGCTGTAAATCAGCACCTTGTACAGTTTTTTCGCCACGAAAGATCCTTCTATGAACGAGGCGTTCTGCAGCTCACTGAGAGATGGCAAACGGTCATCGAACAAAACTGGCATTATATCATTGATTGATCTTTGTTCTTTCTATCAAAACATGACTTTTGCAAAACATGGCTAAAATACGTCATGACTTTTCCGACTACCCAATATATCATCATCAACAACAATCATCACCATTATCAATCCATTGCTGGGTGAATGTCTGCCCAAAGTCTCTTCTACAACTCTCTTCCTCGAGCAGTTCACTTTATTGATTGCCACTCCCGAAAACTGTTCCCACGCATCTCCCACTTAAGGTTGGCTTAACAGTTATTTTCTTGTCTCAGTAACAAGGGTGATAGTTCAACGGAAGTTACATTGACTTTTAACGGTGACAGAATCACCGTTTAAGACAGCGGCGACGGAGATGTACAGAAGCTGGAACTGCTAGTCACCGTGTTACTTATTATAACAGTGACAAAAGAACTGTTTTGGACAGAGGTGACGGAGCAGTAACGCAATGACCAGTCATCGTCTCACTTGTAACAGTGACAAAATTTTCGTTACAATCAGCTCGCTTTGAATTCTTTGTTTACGAGCGAAATCCAAAACGAAAATTCTCTCAAGCGTAGGGAAAAGGGCATACTGAAAGAAGGCTCACATCACTTGTGAACTCTATAACATTTCAACAGAAAAGGACACAAATCGTTAGATGTGGTAACATGTAACCAAAATAATGACGTAACAATGTCTTTGTGCTGAAATCATTTCGCGGTCATGGGTAAAAGTGACATTCTTGTCGTAAACAGCAACACTATACACTAGTGATCCGATTTATAGGCGTAGAAAATAAACACATAAGCGTTTCCAAGCTTTCACACGTCAACCAGATGGCTTTTTTAAGGAAGTTAGGAAGTTCTGTCTAACTTTCTTGAAAAGGCCGTCTGGTTGATGTGCGAAAGCTTGGAAACGTTTATGTGTTTATTTCCTACGCCAATAAATCGCATCACTAGTATAGTGTTACTATTTCTTGTCACTGAATTTGGAACTGCTCCTTTTCATCACTGGTCATAACGGTGACAATGATTTTTCACTAACGGTGACAAAGTAACAGTTAAGCGATTTGCGACCCATCTATCTCTCATGGTCTTCTTCTGGACATTTTCTTGCCCCTTAGAGTACACTTTAGTGTTTCAATTATCCAAGATTTATTTGTTCTAAAATTATGTCCAACCCATTGCCAATTGAAGGTCTGCACTTTAATCATGATGTCATCCACTCTTGTCATTTTCCTGATCCTTGAGTTCCTTTTCCCATCTTTTTCGGTCATACCAAGAACACTGGACACGGGTAACAACTGCTGCTGGTACACACCCTTTCGTCTTTCCTGTTGAGCTTCTCCTGAATGTCAAGTATGCTTCATGTTTTCATTGGTGAAAAATGTGATGCGATGCTGGCATGCCGACGAGGGAGTCTGATCATGTTTTGCAGACGTGGCGTTGGCAGATCGCCAATAGCACACAGGTTAGTTCTCAGTAGAACGTCTTCGTTCACCCATAGAGCACTCATTGTTGAGATATCCAGCTGCCGGGCCTATAACTTTTGTTTATAGGCGGGACTTTTTCAGGATTCCAGCCATGATTTTGTTTCCTCTCTACTAGTGGGGTTCTAACAGAACGCAGTCGGCACGAATACTCTGTTATATTAGGTATGCAACTTAATTCTCGTCCACAGGTATGACACGTTGACAGCAAATTATATCAAATCGAATACCTACCTAATCAGGAAAATAATCCCCGTCGGGTTGGATACATTTGAGCCATCGGTCAGGGAGCTGCGGAATACCACTGCGGAATACCACTGCGGAAAAAAGAGGGCTTTTTCGAGTTCATAAAGTCATCAATGCTTGTGTGGACCTCCTCTACAGAAGTGAAGTGCGTATCACTCATGTCATGTTCTAGGGAGCGAAAGAGGTGATAATACGACTGGGCGAAGTCTGGAGAATACGCCGGGTGGGTGGGACAAAATCTCCCATCCCAGGTCGATGATCGGGTTTAAAGTCGTTTTCGCGGTGTGAGGACGCCCGTTATCCTCAAGCAACAGGACCGACCTTCTGCACTTGCCGGTGTATGGCCTTCTCGCCTCCATTGCGTCACTCACACGAATGAGTTACTGACAATAACGCTCAGCATTGACCGTTTCACCAGATTTGAGCAACTCATAGTGCAAGACACCGCGCTGATCTCACCATATGCATAGAAACAACTTCCTGGCATGGATATTTGGTTTCGCGGTACTGGTGGTAGGCTGACCTGGATACACCCACGATTTCCGCCGCTTAGGATTATCGTAGATGATCCACTTCTCATCACAGGTCAAAATCTTGTGAAGGAAATCCTTCTTCTTGAATCTGGAGAGCAAGGACACAGCAACCTCGTAGCGCCTAGACTTGTTCGCAACTGTGAGTTGGTGTGGCACCCAACGGCTCTCCTTGTGAATCCGTCCAAGCTTGTGCAGGCGCTTTGCAATGGCTTGCCGTGTTACTCCGAGTTCCTGGGCGAACTCTGACTGTGTGCGACAACAGGGATCCGAGTCCAACAGTTGTTCCAGTTCCTCATCGTCAAATTTCTGTGGCTGTCCTGGACGTTCTGCAACACAGAGATCGAAATTTACATGCTTAAACCACTAGAACCATTTCTTACAGGTACTGTAGGGCATAGCAGCCTCACCTAAAGCAGCACAGATCATTTGCTGGGCTTCCGCGGCAGTTTGCTTTAGCTGAAACGCGAACAAGAGGCAGTACCTCAAATGTTGCTTCTCGAACGACATTGCGTTCACCGTTAACTTTCGTCCCTTCTGTTACTACAGCTGTGAGCGGTTACGGCTGCCTGGAAAAATGTTGGATGGTGCTGCAATCGGCCATAATCGCACACAGCTATTTGCATTTGCCGACGTTCTATGATCGCTTGCGATTAGGGGCCGAGAATTAAGTTGCACACCTAATATATTATGAAAAGTTCCAGATAACACTGAACGGTTAGTTAAATAAATCTGAGGTTGCTACGCTTACTAAATGGTTTCAGTAACTGGAATATCAAACTTTTTGGAAGCTTACACTTATGCAACCCAAGAAGTGCAGTATAACTTTCAACGAATCATTCCGTTTTACGCGCTCAACAGCGGGCGGCTAACAATGTTCCATATCACACAATGTAAGCAGCGCTCAGAATTATGAGTCACACATCACCCGAAGGGTGGCCAAGGTGCAAAATTTACTAATGAAATTTGCTAAGACAAGTGTTACACGGAGTTAGCTTTGCATCAGGAACATCCCCGTTTTACACATTCCGAGCAATAACGAAGTACCACGTGATATCTACGTCACGTTCGGCAACCACAAATTGTCACATTTATCCCTTGTACGTAATCAGTAAACTTTTGCCAGTAATGGGGAAACGTGGCGACGTAAAACAATTTGACGGTAGGTGCCAGTATTTCTGGAACAGACGCGCTTGTTGGCAACTCCCGTAATAATGCATCAAAGATGTACTAGGACTGGATCAACTATACACAGACATTTAGCAGAAGGGCGTATATTGGCCAGCCACACGCGGTTGATCCTAGAGGTGAGCGTCGGGTATCACGATTGGTATCTGAACAACGATGTGCAACAATCACCCAGCTCACCCGCCGCCGCCGCCCCGGTGGCGCAGTGGTCCAAGGCGTTGGCCTCTGATCATTCGTCCGTAAGGGGTCCGGGTTCGAATCCCGTCTGGCATGGATGTTGTGTTTGTCTTACGGCACTGGCTCTCTCCCTTCCCTGGAACCAGTGACCCTAAATTAGGGACGGGCGACTGCTTATAGCCCATTGAGTTGCTCACGGTGGTCGTTAAACCTCCAATCAAAAAAAAAAAAGCTCACCCGCCAGTACCACAGCGGTGTAGTTCGACATATTCCACATGCACCATGCGCCGTACCTACGGGGTTCCACAGCCGGAGACCAACGAGGTTACCCATGATGACGCCCAGTCATCGCAAGCAATACTTCGCATGGGCCGAGGAACGTCGGCGATAGACCCTCGACAGATGGAAGAAGGTCATTTCGAATGATGAGTCCCGTTTCGTGATGCATCATCCTGATGGCCGGATTCGCACATGGCATAAACAGCATGAAACCTTATCCCCTGTTTCAACAGTTAGGGATCAACAGGCCGACGGATGTGGTGCGGTCTGCGAAGCTTTTTCCTGGAAAGTCCTTGGTCCATTGGTTATTATTCCACAAGCACTGAATGGTTGGTGCTATAGAGACCTGTTGGCCGACCAACTCCATTCATATCTGCAGGAGGTTTACCCGGCCCATAGTGCCATCTTTGCAGGAGGTTTACCCGGCCCATAGCGCCATCTTTGCAGGAGGTTTACCCGGACCATAGTGCCATCTTTGCAGGAGGTTTACCCGGCCCATAGTGCCATCTTTGCAGGAGGTTTACCCGGCCCATAGCGCCATCTTTGCAGGAGGTTTACCCGGACCATAGTGCCATCTTTGCAGGAGGTTTACCCGGCCCATAGCGCCATCTTTGCAGGAGGTTTACCCGGCCCATAGTGCCATCTTTGCAGGAGGTTTACCCGTCCCATAGTGCCATCTTTGCAGGAGGTTTACCCGGACCATAGTGCCATCTTTGCAGGAGGTTTACCCGGCCCATAGTGCCATCTTTGCAGGAGGTTTACCCGGCCCATAGTGCCATCTTTCAACACGACAACGAATTCGCCGTATTGCCTTGGCCCCCAAACTCCTCTGACTGTAACCCAATCGAACGTTTGTGTGTTACGCTAGAACGGGGTGTGAGAACTGACGGAGCTGCTGCAGCGCACATGGGGACAAATTACGCATGACGGATGTTCGACACTTTGTAGAATCTGTTCCGAGGCGCCCGCGAGCAGTGACGAAGACTGAAAGTTGACCAACACGTTATTATGTAGGTGTTCCTAATCTAAAGCGAACACGGTGTACATTTACCTCCAAATTTCACGTTTTTTTTTTCAAAATGTCACCTGTTTTTTTTTTTTCCTTTCCAGATACTTATCACCAAAAAACGTTCTGAGAAACATGCAACAAAGACTTACCGACACAACTAGCCTACTAAATGTCTCAGAGAAGTTGAAGTTCCTTAAGATGTTTTTTTTTATTTTATTTCATTTTGTTTCGGGATTCAACGAACATTATAATCAACTTTTAGGGCTACAAGGTGTCGCCCGCTTCTAATATGTGGGCACTGATTCCTGGGGAAAACGAAAGAAAGAAAGAAGTAAAAAGAGAGAGAGGGAGAATTTATCCCGGTGAGGCAAACGCACCACAAATGCTTCATCGTTTGTTGAAACCCAGTTCCAACCCGTACGAGAGAGAGAGAGAGAGAGAGAGAGAGAGAGAGAGAGAGAGAGAGAGAGAGAGAGAGAGAGAGAGAGAGAGATTATCCCAGTGAGGCAAACGCACCATAAATGCTTCATCGTTTGTTAGAACCCAGTTCCAACCCGTACGAGAGAGAGAGAGAGAGAGAGAGAGAGAGAGAGAGAGATTATCCCAGTGAGGCAAACGCACCACAAATGCTTCATCGTTTGTTGAAACCCAGTTCCAACCCGTACGAGAGAGAAAGATAGAGAGAGAGAGAGAGAGAGAGATTATCTTAGTGAGGCAAATGCACCATAAATGTTTCATCGTTTGTTAGAACCCAGTCCCAACCCGTACGAGACAGAGAGAGAGGTTATCCTAGTGAGGTAAACGCACCACAGATGCTTATTAGTTTGTTAAAACCCAGTCCCAACCCGTACGAGAGAGAGAGAGAGAGAGAATGAGAGATTATCCCAGTGAGGCAAACGCACCACAAATGCTTCATCGTTTGTTAGAACCCAGTTCCAACCCGTACGAGAGAGAGAGAGAGAGAGAGAGAGAGATTATCCCAGTGAGGCAAACGCACCATAAATGCTTCATCGTTTGTTAGAACCCAGTCCCAACCTGTTCGAGAGAGAAAGATACAGAGAGAGAGAGATTATCCCAGTGAGGCAAATGCACCATAAATGTTTCATCGTTTGTTAGAACCCAGTCCCAACCCGTACGAGACACAGAGAGAGGTTATCCTAGTGAGGTAAACGCACCACAGATGCTTATTAGTTTGTTAAAACCCAGTCCCAACCCGTACGAGAGAGAGAGAGAGAGAGAATGAGAGATTATCCCAGTGAGGCAAACGCACCACAAATGCTTCATCGTTTGTTAGAACCCAGTCCCAACCCGTACGAGAGAGAGAGAGAGAGAGAGAGAGAGAGAGAGAGAGAGAGGGAGGGGGTCTTATTGAGGCAAATGCACCATAAATGTTTCATCGTTTGTTAGAACCCAGTCCCAACCCGTACGAGACAGAGAGAGAGAGAGAGAGGTTATCCTAGTGAGGTAAACGCACCACAGATGCTTATTAGTTTGTTAAAACCCAGTCCCAACCCGTACGAGAGAGAGAGAGAGAGACAGAGAGAGAGAGAGAGAGAGAGAGAATGAGAGATTATCCCAGTGAGGCAAACGCACCACAAATGCTTCATCGTTTGTTAGAACCCAGTCCCAACCCGTACGAGAGAGAGAGAGAGAGAGAGAGAGAGAGAGAGAGAGAGAGAGAGATTATCTTAGTGAGGCAAATGCACCATAAATGTTTCATCGTTTGTTAGAACCCAGTCCCAACCCGTACGAGACAGAGAGAGAGAGGTTATCCTAGTGAGGTAAACGCACCACAGATGCTTATTAGTTTGTTAAAACCCAGTCCCAACCCGTACGAGAGAGAGAGAGAGAGAGAATGAGAGATTATCCCAGTGAGGCAAACGCACCACAAATGCTTCATCGTTTGTTAGAACCCAGTCCCAACCCGTACGAGAGAGAGAGAGAGAGAGAGAGAGAGAGAGATTATCTTATTGAGGCAAATGCACCATAAATGTTTCATCGTTTGTTAGAACCCAGTCCCAACCCGTACGAGACAGAGAGAGAGAGGTTATCCTAGTGAGGTAAACGCACCACAGATGCTTATTAGTTTGTTAAAACCCAGTCCCAACCCGTACGAGAGAGAGAGAGAGAGAGAGAGAGAGAGAGAGAGAGAGAGAATGAGAGATTATCCCAGTGAGGCAAACGCACCACAAATGCTTCATCGTTTGTTAGAACCCAGTCCCAACCCGTACGAGACAGAGAGAGAGAGAGAGAGGTTATCCTAGTGAGGTAAACGCACCACAGATGCTTATTAGTTTGTTAAAACCCAGTCCCAACCCGTACGAGAGAGAGAGAGAGAGACAGAGAGAGAGAGAGAGAGAGAGAGAATGAGAGATTATCCCAGTGAGGCAAACGCACCACAAATGCTTCATCGTTTGTTAGAACCCAGTCCCAACCCGTACGAGAGAGAGAGAGAGAGAGAGAGAGAGAGAGAGAGAGAGAGAGAGATTATCTTAGTGAGGCAAATGCACCATAAATGTTTCATCGTTTGTTAGAACCCAGTCCCAACCCGTACGAGACAGAGAGAGAGAGGTTATCCTAGTGAGGTAAACGCACCACAGATGCTTATTAGTTTGTTAAAACCCAGTCCCAACCCGTACGAGAGAGAGAGAGAGAGAGAGAGAGAGAGAGAGAGAGAGAGAGAGAGAGAGAGAGAGAGAGAGAATGAGAGATTATCCCAGTGAGGCAAACGCACCACAAATGCTTCATCGTTTGTTAGAACCCAGTCCCAACCCGTACGAGAGAGAGAGAGAGAGAGAGAGAGAGAGAGAGATTATCTTAGTGAGGCAAATGCACCATAAATGTTTCATCGTTTGTTAGAACTCAGTCCCAACCCGTACGAGACAGAGAGAGAGAGAGGTTATCCTAGTGAGGTAAACGAACCACAGATGCTTATTAGTTTGTTAAAACCCAGTCCCAACTCGTGAGAGAGAGAGAGAGAGAGAGAGAGAGAGAGAGAGAGAGAGAGACAGAGAAAGAGCGAGAGAGAGAGAGAGAGAGAGGGAGGGGGTCTTATTGAGGCAAATGCACCATAAATGTTTCATCGTTTGTTAGAACCCAGTCCCAACCCGTACGAGACAGAGAGAGAGAGGTTATCCTAGTGAATTAAACGAACCACAGATGCTTATTAGTTTGTTAAAACCCAGTCCCAACCCGTAAAAAAAAAGAGAGAGAGAGAGAGAGAGATTATCACAGTGAGGAAAACGCACCACAAATGCTTCATCGTTTGTTAGAACCCAGTCCCAACCCGCACGAGAGAGAGAGTGAGATTATCCCAGTGAGGCAAACGCACCACAAATGCTTCATCGTTTGTTAGAACCCAGTCTCAACCTGTTCGAGAGAGAAAGATAGAGAGAGAGAGAGATTATCCCTGTGAGGCAAATGCACAACAAATGCTTTATCGTTTGTTATAACTCAGTCTCAACCCATACTAGCCAGAAACTAGCATATCTGGCTACACGACCACTAGGAAAACCTTTTTCAGTTACCAATTCTTCGTGCTGCTTCGTATGAATTTCATTTAAAAAAATTCTATTCATAAATAAAAAATAAAATGACGTTTACGAAGAAAAATAAAAGCAACTTTCATAAAAGATGAAACATAAAAGTTAAGATAGTTGTAACAGAACCGACTTTTGGAGGAAGGAGGACCAAACTTGTTCTGTGCTGACTTTTACGGATTTTAATCTTCGCAACCGTAATTTCTGTTTCTTTCTCATTTTACATGGGCCGATTCTAAGATACATGTGTTGACCTTGAAGACGGAAAATCGAATGGTTGTTTAAGGTGGTATCCAGTGGTCTAAATCTCTTCCTTCACTTGAGTCTGTCACGGTAAATTTGGAACAGACAGTTAAAACAATAGTCAAAATTTTAACAAAATATGCCAGTTCACGTTCGATAAGAACTACAAAATTTGTATTTTATAACCGAGTGAGAGCTCTTAGTAAAAATGTATTCATTGATGAACGGGTAGGAAAAGAAATGAAAGCTATTGTGACAAAGGAACAACATCTGTGGGAGCAAAAAAGGAGGGGGAGTTATAAACAGAAAAAAAAGTGCAAAGGAAACCGCAAAACAAAAAAAAATGTTTTCTACTAGGTCATAAAAATACAGCTGAAAGAAGTTCTTTTATTTTTTCTCTGGTAGAAGAAATTCGGAAATCCTCTCGACAGATCTTTCTTACCAGGTCTGGAGGTTCTGGCCGTCATGTGTAGCAGAAAGAATCATTCGGATCATTACCTGTGTCTAGTGTGGGAGACAAAGGTAATGACCTGTGCTGAAAGATGGAAAACTGCTTTTACCATAAAGCATAGAGAGCGGAACAGTCTAGGCTCTAGGCGGTTCTAAGTTCAAGACGATGAAATCAATTGCGTATTATTTTCGAATTGGAATTGCCGATGGAGAGTGTACTGACTTCGGTGCGTGTGCGGGTATGTAAGGATTGGTCGACATAACGATTGGCCGACACATGATAGGCCGACAATAACGATTGGTCGACAGTAACGATTAGTCGACAGTAACGATTGGTCGACAGCACGTTTGATCGACATAACGACTGGTCGACATAAAATGGTCAACGGAACTTGGAAAAAAATTTGAATAAAAGCAAACAGTTTGGCGGTAAATTGCCCCCACCGAAAGATTACCACACATCTTTCAGCAACCCGGAAAATTGCCACATGGTTTTGATTAAGGGGACGAGCACAAATCGCCGTTCGTCACAGAAACGCTTTGAATGTGTGGCAATTTTCCGAGTTTCCGAATTATGTGTGGCAGTTTCCCCAAGGTGCACTTTAGGTATATAAAACAGCCAGTTGCAACTGTCAGTTTTATGGACCTAAAGTGCCCAGGGGTCTTTTCGGAAATAACATCGTTCAGAAGGCCCTCTATATAGATTTCAATTAGAGTACAAAAGATGACACGGGGGCCTATTTGGAAATAATATGTTATAATGCTGTACGTTCTGAGGACTACATTCTAAAAGATATTATTTCCAAAAAGGAACGTTACGTTTTCAGAGGTCAGTACGTTCTGAGAGGTACAGCTGCGAATGTAAACCATAATCCTCTGAACCAATGGTTATCTCGACCAATAACGCTTCGACCAGTCGTTACTGTCGACTGATCATTAGTCGACCAATCGTTACTGTCGACTGATCATTAGTCGACCAGTCGTTACTGTCGACTGATCATTAGTCGACCAATCGTTACTGTCGACTGATCATTAGTCGACCAATCGTTACTGCCGACTGATCATTAGTCGACCAATCGTTACTGTCGACTGATCATTAGTCGACCAATCGTGCGACACCGGCGTGTGCACAGGCAGTTTCTCAATGTCTGATAAATGAGGTCTTTGTAGTATTATTATCGAATTTTATCAGATCAGAAGAGCAATTTATTAGCGCAAAACATCAAGTGCGTGAGAGCCATAACTCATCGGGTAATAACGGCCGACACTGCAAAATTTGGTAGATTGTTCTTTAGTGTTGATTCAGTTGCAACTGTCAGTTTTAAGCCGAACTTTTCAAAAAGGATTTCTGAAAATCTAAAATATTCACCATTCCTACAGGAAACAGGAAGTTATGAATGCTACAGCTCTGAACCCGTATGCAACCTTCAACTTGCGTGAGAGCGCTACCATCGACACCAATATGTAAAAACGTTCTTGTTCTGTGTGCATCGTGAAAAAAAACTTCATTTATTTGCGAATCTTTATTCCATCAGTGGCCACGGGCCGCGGATGGCCTAGAGCTCAACGTTCATGACTTCCACGGTAAAACCTCAGGTTCAATCCCACGCTGGTGCAAACGTTCGAACCACTAAATATCCGCCGTGCGTCGGATGGGCACGTTAACCCGTCGGACCCCGGGTCATAAATAAGGGCGTCTTCCTACCCCTTTCTATTTCGCTTCCGTGTGACTTTCCTATCGAGCACTCTAGCCGAAATCTCCTAGTTTCTTCTAAGGGTTGTTTAAGACCTGGGGTCACACACTTCCTTCCTAAAATCCTCTACATATCTTCTGAGCTGATCAGTGGCCGCAGTGTCTGTTGTATACCAAGCTACAACATCCTTCTGTCGCTTGTGATGTTTACTCGTAGGTCTTAAGTGCGGCAAATTATTTTACCTACGGTTCTTAAAGGATTATACAGGGTGTATTTGTCGCACCCATTTTCCTTTTATTCCCACTGAATGAGGAAATTCATGACTGCAAACTAGATAGAGCTCTAGGCAGAGCCTGAAACAGAAATATCAAAAAAGTAGAAAAAAGGAGCTCGTAATG
Source organism: Macrothele yani (assembly GCA_039090855.1). Lineage (NCBI taxonomy): Eukaryota > Metazoa > Arthropoda > Arachnida > Araneae > Macrothelidae > Macrothele > Macrothele yani. The sequence continues at coordinate 135,568,363 of CM077025.1, forward strand.
GAGAGCTTTGTTAACGTGTTATTCTTGTTCTTTAGAGGGGAAAGACAGCGGCCGCTGAGAAAGGCCAAGCTGTAATGGCCAGAAGCCTGGGGCAGAGCATTTCCGAGACGGCAAGGCTGGTGAGATGCTGACGGTCAGCTTTACCAAGAGGAAAAATCACGAATCGCCGGCAAGTTGTATAGCGAGCACGGCTCATCGATGCTAGATGTGAGCAAAGGTTATCCTGTGAGGTATGAGCCAATAGAAGGGATGTTGTGGTGCGACTCGACGGTAATTTGAATGCTGGTGACGAGAGCGATGTGTCACAACACACAATACATCGAACCCTGTTAAGAATGGGGCTGCGTAGCCACGGGCCGTTCCGAGTGTCCATACTAACCTCGCGTCACCGTCGAAAACACCTACTATGGGATGACCTACTATGTCCTACTATGTCTCATGAATCTCGTTTCCTTTTGCACCGTGTAAACGGCAGAGTACGTGTGTGTCGTTTACGTGAGGAAGTGTTGTCATCAGGATGCACCGTGGGACAAATACAAGCCGGTGGAGGAAGTGTAATATTGCTTTGGAAAATGTTCTGGTGGAAAACCCTAGGTCCAGTCATTCATGTGCAGAAAACTATGACGTCTATCTACTACCTAAACATCATTACAGACCAGTTACTTCCTTTCAGGGCAATGGTATTTCTCTCTAGTAGTGCCTTCTTTCAGAAGAATAATGCGCCGTGCCACACTGCCCGGATTGTTCGACAATGGTTTGCGGAACGCGAGGAAGACTTCCATGTATTGTCCTGGTCTCCAAATACCCCAGAAATAAATCCAACCGATAAACTGTGATTTGGTTTGAAACAGCAAATCCGATCTGCCGCGTCTCAACTACGCAACTCACAAGAGTTAAAGGATCTTCTGGTAACGTGTTGGTACCAGATACCACAAGACACCTTTCGAAATCTTATAGCGTCGGTACTTTGCAGGGTAAGTGCGTTTTTGACGGCACGTGGAGTATTAACAACATATTAGGCAGGTGGTCATAATGTTTCGGTTCAACCACGCAACTTACAAGAGTTAAAGGAGCTTCTGGTAACGTGTTGGTACCAGACACCACAAGACACCTTTCGAAATTTTATAGCGTCAGTATCTTGCAGGGTAAGGGCGTTTTTGACGGCACGTGGAGTATCAACAACATATTAGGCAGGTGGTCATAATGTTTTGGCTCTTTGGTGTATATCAGTAAATAATATTTTTTCTTCGCACAGTAGCACCCAGAAGTTGTCTCTTGAGTTGTTGGGTCGACAAAATATATAAAAGACGAACTTAACATTTTATATTAATAACGATGGTTCTTTGAACTAAGTACAGAAAACAGAAGCAGCATGAAAAGTGATAAGGTGCGTCGCATAAATATAGAGACAGTCGACTTTGCGCCGTGAACGCAATGCGAATATAGGTAGGAAGCTGAAGTGGTACCTAATTAGACATAACCCTACAACAAACGTTTCGATCCGTCGAGATGACCGGATTGTGTGAAAAGAACACCACAAAGTAAAATAATGCAATTTTAGGTGTATCATAAATATAAAGACAACTATGTAAAGTAGCCACATGCAAATGAGGTGTACAAATTAGCATACTGTACGCACGCGCATGGGCCGTAATTCGGTCCAGCCTACAAAAGACAGCGGACCTGCCGTCAGACATTCATTTGCCGAAATGCCACGCAACAGTTAACTTTCTGGTGAGGAGGTGCAGAATATTTGGAGACTGAGAGCAAATAGATTGCCTGTAGCGAAAATTTGTAAAGCCATGGGGAGGAGTAGGGCAGTCATTTATAAGACTTTATCGAAACGCGGTGCGTTAACTGCCAGAAAACGGCCTGGAAGGCCTCGAATAACAACCAGACGAGATGATCGTGCCATCATGCGTTCAGTTTCATCCCAAACGTTATCACTACGTGAAGTTTCTCGGACTGTTGGTGTCATCGTCTAAAAGGACACAATTCATCGACGAATCAAGGAAAGTCGCAACATTGTGCTCCGTAAAATGCGCCGTCTGCCACACCTCATGCGGTGGCACAAGGAAGCTAGATTGTTATGCGCAAGCAGTCACATGCACTAGACGGACGAGTAGATCACAACTATTTTCTCGGATGAGAATAAGTTCAACCTGGACGGCCCTGACGGTTGGAACTGCTATTGGCATGATTTACGACGCGAGCCACGCACCTTCTTCAGCAGACAGAAAGGAGGGGGATCTGCGATTGTCTGGGGAGCTTTTGCGTTCAATCGGACAACGGATATCGCTTTTCTGCAACGCAGGCAAAACTACGAAACGTATCAGGACATACTCAGCAGCCACCTTCTACCGTTTGCCGAAACTCTAGCAAAAGAATATTTTTTTAAACTCTGCAAAAAAATATTTTTTTCAGCTGCATGGGATGTTTTTGGTAAATATTATGTTTTCGAGTGTGCTGAATCCAAAAATGACCTCCATTTCCCTCCATCACGTACAGTGTTTTTGCAAAATACAGGGTGTTTGCATAAAAAAAGTATAACGATAATGAGAAAACCACTATTTCATTTCAATGAACTAAAACATATTTCTTATAATATACAAACAATTTCTTCATGAAATGTACTTAACATTCCGTGTTCATTCTTTCTGCCTAAGAGACCTTTTCTACTTCTCTTTGATACTTCTCCGAACATGCTTCCTCTTTTCCACTTTCTGTTTCCCGCTTGAGCATCCAACAGTAGTCAGCTAGCATATTGACGTCTCATCGTCCTTGGTAGCGTCTCTCGATATCACGGACATCCTGGTGAAATCTTTCACCCTGTTCTTCACTGAGGGCTCCCAAGTTTTCGGGAAAATAGTCGACATGGGAGTGTAAGAAATGAACTTTTAAGCTCATCTTGCATCCTTGAGCTTTATACACATCACTACAAAAAACGAGATTTCCCTCTTTGGAGAAAAATGTAGTCAATTCTCTCTCTCTCGGTTCCTGTACCACGAAAATGAGGTTCCGGGTGACAGCAGGTTTTTATTTTTGAATCTTGACCCCAGCAATTCGGCAGCATCTTTTGAAGGGCCTAAATCTCTAACCAGGTCATTGAGCTCGCTCTGATAAAAATGTTGGGGTCCCTCATCAACAGAAAAATCTGAACTAGATTCGTCCTGGAGAGGTAATGTGTTTCCGTCCTCAGAATCACTCATATCATCCAAACTGGAAGGTGAGTGTGGAACTGGTATTGCAGAGCTATGAGGCACTGGACGAATAGCTGAATTTAGGTTTGGGTAAGATATTTTCTTTTTATTTGTTGTATTGAAGCCTTTCACATCTACCGAACAGAAATAGCAGTCGGTAGTGTGGTTTTGCTGTTCACACTACATCATAGGAATGCCCAAACGAAATGAGTGTTTTTTACCCTTAAAATACAAACGGAGATCTTCCTCGCACCTTCTGCACACCTTCTGAGGAGCCCAGGCTTGGTCTTGATCCCCAAGTTTCAACTTGAAGTAAGCAAAATACACTTTCTTCACGAAATCACTTATGTTTCTTTGTTGACTTTTAACAGTGTATTCACCACAAATAAAACAAAAGTTGTCAGGAGAAATAACACAACCTCTTGGAGCCATAATATATAACTAAAAACACGAGCACAGTCACGTTTGAATGCCAAATGTAAACTGAGTGTGGCTCCTCGCTGTTTGTATACACCGCATTGAGTACACACACTGACTCTCCGTACATCTAGAAGCAAACGCTTTTCCTGTGGTTAAGCAGATGGAAACTAGCCTCGCTCCCTTCAAAAAGACCAGTGAAATAAAACGTAAAACATAGGGGAACACGAGAGCGAACGAGGTTATGTTGACACCCGTGCGTCTGCCGATCGTCTCTCTCCTGTAGCTGGGCAGGTTAATCGGCAACACCTGCTTCTTCCTCTGGCTCTATAAAAAAAAATCCAAAATGGCGCTGCATATAAATAAAAGAAAACGGCAAAAAGTTTCTTTTTCTCTTTTTTTCCCGTTCTTAAAGATAAAAATTAATGCTTTCGAGGGATTCTCTAGGCACGTTTAGCCTCGAATATCCAGTAGTAATCTATATAAGCTATGCAACATAACCAAAGCAACCTAGATCCTGAACTTGCTTAGCATGTTTTTTTTTGTTTTTTTTTATTGGAGGTTTAACGACCACCGTGAGCAACTCAATGGGCTTATAGCCCATTGAGTCCCTAAGTTAGGGTCCCTAATTTAGGGTCACTCGTTCCAGGGAAGGGAGAGAGCCAGTGCCGTAAGACAAGCACAACATCCATGCCTCACCGGGATTCGAACCCGGACCCCGTTCGGACGAATGATCAAAGGCCATCGCTTAGACCACTGCGCCACCGGGGAGGCCTTAGCATGTTGAAACATGATCAAATCTGACAATACGCTTGTTTATACTCATTCCTAATAACCTAGAGAACGTGTATAAACATGCTCAACCCAGCCAGTAAGATTCCTCACTTTTCGCTATAAACAAATTAAACCGGTTGGGACATGATAAACCTGAGCTTCCTCACACCGCCAACACTACCCTTGCCCTGCCACCCTTCCACTGCCCCCTTCCTCCCATTCCGCTCATTTTCTCTTTGTATTTATTCTTGAGTCTCACTCTAATACATATTAAATGTAAGTAAGAAATCACTTTTGCATAGGATTTTTAGAATCAAGAATAGGATATCAGATTTCGAGTTAAACGGGAGTTTCACTCTAAATGAAACTACAAACACGAGTTTTGCAAGAAAACCTGACGTGATGGAATTTTTTGAGGAATTTTTCCCGGTTTCAGTGAGTAAAAATCTATAAGAAACAGTATAAACAAATCCTGTGCAGTTTTTTGGTAGCTGACCTGTGTTACCTGTTTCAGCAAGACAATGCCTCTATCCCTCGGTCTGAATCAAGGAAAAGCTGGTTTAACACTCATCATGTGACCGTAATGGATTGGCCAGCACTCAGTCCAGATCTGAACCCTATCGAGAACCTCTGGAGTATCCTAGCTGGTGATGTGTATGCGAATGGATGACAGTTCTCAAGTGTGGTTGCATTGAAAGAGCAGATTGAACGAAGCTGGTACGCACTCCGTCCAGAACACTTACATCACTTGGTGGACAGCATGCCCAATCGGGTTTTCAGTGTTATTCGGAACAACGGCTTCACTATTCGTACCGGAGGTGCTTACTAGTAAATCTTTATATTTTTGAGACAGCGTATTTCTGTTTTTTTTTCTACTTGGCGTTGGAATTGTTATGTTTCCGTCAAACTATTGTGCATGACGATGATGATGATACATATATATCATAGTCATTGTCAACCATCATAAATCCGCTGCTGGATAAAGGTCTCCCTAAGTTTCCTCCACAACTGTCTGTCTTGCACATATATTTATATATATATATCATCATCGTCATTGTCAACCATTATAAATCCGCTGCTGGATAAAGGTCTCCCTAAGTTTCCTCCACAACTGTCTGTCTTGTATATCATCATTGTCAACCATTATCAATCCACTGCTGGACGAAGGTCTCCCCAAGTTTCCTCCACAACGGTCTGTCTTGTGCCAGTCTCCTCCATGTCACTCCCGCATACTTTCGAATTTCATCCACCCATCTTCCATGTGGTCTTCTTCTGGGTCTTTTCCTGTCCCTTGGAATCCAATCTAAAATTTCGGCTGTCCATCGATGGTCTGTTCTTCTGGCAGTATGTCCAGCCCATTGCCATTTCAGGGATTTAACTCTGATCATGATGTCTTCCACTCTTGTCATTTTTCGGATCCACGTGTTCCTCTTCTTATCTCTCCTGGTTACACCAAGTATGCACCTCTCCATGCTTTTTTGAGTTGTCTGCAGCCTTTGTATGTCTCTTTTAGCTAAGGTCCATGTCTCTGCACCATACGTAAGCACTGGAAGGATGCATTGATCAAACACTTTTCTTTTAAGACATAATGGCATATTGCTCTTGAAAATTATGCTGTTTCTTCCAAAAGCTCTCCAGGCAAGTTTTGTACGCCGATTAATTTCTTCACCAATGTGACCCTCACTTGATATCTGCTGTCCAAGATAAACGTACGTGTCTGTTATCTCCAGCTTTTCACCATCAATCGATAAATCTTCATTTCTTGTAAAAGCATTGTACATCACTTTTGTCTTCTGAAAGTTCATTTTTAATCCCACTTCTTTACTCTTGTCAGCAAGTTCCTGGATCATACTCTGTAGCTCTGATGGGGTAGTTGCAAAAATGACTATGTCATCAGCAAAACGAAGGTGGGTTAGATAATCTCCATTAATCTTTATCCCTTTGTTTTCCCAGTTCAGTGATTGAAAGACATTTTCCAATGTGGCATTAAAGAGCTTCGGAGATATGGTGTCACCTTGTCTCACTCCTTTTCCAATTTTTATGTGTGTTGTATTTTCAAACAGCCGAATCTTTGCACTTGCATTTTCATAGTTGTTATTAATAATATTAATGTACGCATCTTCAATACCGCAGGATTTCAGAGCCATTGCAACTGCTGATGGTTTCACCGAATCAAAGGCTTTTTCATAATCGATAAAAGCCATGCACAATGGAAGTTCATATTCCCTCGCTCTTTCAATTAGTTCTCTCAGTATGTGGATATGATCTATTGTGCTGTAGCCACTCCTGAATCCAGCTTGTTCTCTCGGTTGAGCCATGTCCAGTGTCACCTTCAAGCGGTGTGAAAGAACTTTAGTGAAGATTTTATAAACCACTGATAGGAGGCTGATAGGTCTGTAGTTCCTGAGATCCTCAATGTCACCTTTTTTATGTAGCAAGATCATTGTAGCGTTGTTCCAATCCTCAGGAATTTTCCCTTCATTAAGGCATCGAGTGAAAATTTTTGCGAGTACTGTTTCGATTTCTCCACTTGCTTCTTGTATGATGTCAACAGTAATTCCATCTTCTCCTGGAGCTTTTCCCCGCTTCATGTTCTTGATTGCATGTGCAACTTCTGCTGGAAGGACTGGAAGAACTCTGGTACTGGTACCTTTCATGATGTCTGGAGTACATGTATCATCCCTTTCATATAATTTGGAGTAGAAATCTTTCACTCTTGCCAAAATTTCGCCTCTATTTCTTGTTACAGAACCATCTTCTTTTCTCAGTGCCATAATCTGTTTTTTACCCTTACTGAGATGTCCCTTTGCTATCTTTAGGCTTTGGTTGTTTTCAATTGCTTTCCTTACTAGTTCACAGTTGAATTTCCTTACGTCTTCAGTAATACTTTTTCGTACTGTCTTGCTTAGCTCTATATATTCCACTTTGGAAGTCACATCTTCTTTAGTTGTTCTCATCCCTCTTCTTTTTTGCATCAACATTTTGGTTTTTCCTGATAATTTGTTCACATGCAATTTGTTCTTAGACCCAACTAATTTTGTTGCTGTTTCCATAAGAGCTTTGGTTACTTTTCTGTTAACTTCAGAAATATCCACTTCTTCCGATGTTAGGCCTTCTAAAGCAGAGAATCTGTTCTTCAGTTCCAATTTGAAGGTATTATGGTGTTTTTTAAGGTTGGTTATGTCAATACATTTTGTTTGTCTTATGAGCTTGCTACGTTCGAGTTTAGTGTTGAGGTGCATCTTACATCTCACCAATCTATGGTCACTGCCTGTGTTGAACTTGTTTAGCACACTGCAGTCTTCTATGACGAATTTTTTGTTACACATAATAAAATCAATTTCACTTGTCGTCCCATTTGGATGTCTCCATGTCCATTTCCTGTGTGGCTTTTTCTTGAAAAAGGAGTTCAAGATGAAAAACCCTTCTGCCTCTGCAAACTCTACGAGAGTATTTCCACGCTGGTTTCTGTTGCCGTGACCGAATTTACCTACTGAAGTTTCATTCTGTTGCCGTTGTCCTATTTTTGCATTGGAATCTCCCATAATTATCTTCAAGTGCTGCTTACCTTTATTATTTAGATGACGAATTTCCTCATAAAATTCTTCAATTTCTTCTTCAACATGACTTGTGGTGGGTGCATAAGTTTGAATAATCTGAGTCTGGTATCTTCTCGAGAGTTGGATAACGAGTCGTGCAGCTCTGTCAGAGGAACTTTCAACTTCTACAACTTTATCCTTCAGTTTCTTGTTTATTATAAATCCAACACCACTAGTTCTGCCAGTATCTGTCCCACGATAGTAGAAGAGATGTCTACTTTTCAGTTCAATGAGATCTTCTCCTTTTCTCCTTACCTCACTTAGCCCGACGATGTCCCACTTGATCCTTTGTAGTTCCTCTTCCAATTCAAGAAGCCTTGAATCAGAAGATAGGGAGCGTCCGTTGTACGTAGCCAAGGTCAGCATCAGATGGCAGCCTAGTCCGGTCCTCCGGGGATTCTTAGCACCCTCTGCCTTCATGTCGCACTGGCCACTGCCTTGGCCAGGTACATTCCAGCTGCCAGAGACTGAGGGCCAAGATTAAAGTTGTGGAGTCATTTTGGAGGGGTTTGGCCATAACTCACCACGCTGGCCAAGCGGGTTGGTGAGTGTGGGATAGCATTTCCTCTAATCCCGATGGTATAGTTATACCGCTATTGGCGGTCCTTGTATATATATATATATATATATATATATATATATATATATATATATATATATATATATATATATCATCATCGTCATTGTCAACCATTATAAATCCGCTGCTGGATAAAGGTCTCCCTAAGTTTCCTCCACAACTGTCTGTCTTGAGCCTATCTCCTTCATGTTACTCCGGCATGATTTCGAATTTCCTCCATCCATCTCCCATGTGGTCATCTTATGGGGCTTTTCCTATCTCTTGGTACACAGTCTAAAATTTTGGTTGTCCATCCGTGGTCCGTACATCTGGCAATATCTCCAGCCCATTGCCGTTTTACTCTGATCATGATGTCTTCCACATCTGTCATTTTCCTTATCCACGAGTTCCGCTTCTTATTTTTCCTAATTACACCAAGCATTCAACTATCCACGTTTCTTTCAGTTGTCTGCAGTATGTCTTTTTTACGCTTTCCAACCGTAGGTTGGAGATGCGAATATGCTCCAGATTTGTCTGACTGTCCGCACGATAACTCGCGTAAAAATGGTTCGATTTCGATGAAATTTTAGTATGTGGTAGGGAACACTCTGGAAACAAACCCTATTGAAAATGGGCTAAATGGGGTCAAAGGTCAGGGCATAGGAGCGGGATCCATTCCATTGCCCTTATATGTCCTAACTTACATAAATATGCTTCTATTGCGACAAAGCGTAATCATGTTGCTTCGGAGGTATACTGAACTAGTTCTGTTGAATATTATCCAAATGGTGTCAAAGGTCAGGGCACAGGAACCAGATTTATTCCATAGCCATTATCCTCATAACCTGAGTAATGATTTCTGGTATACTGGAAAGCGTATCATAATCAATGCATTGCATGATTTTACTAACTTGTTTAGTTAAGGTCCATGTCTCTGCTCCATATGTAAGAACTGGAAGCATGCATTGATTAAACACTCTACACGAGAGTTGTAACGAATATAATGCAAAAAAGGGCATAACTTTTTCATGAACTGACAGAGGTCGTTCAAATCGCACATGTTGGGAGAGCAACTCTTCCTCTACAGTAACCCTTCTTCATTGCAGGTAAATAATGGATTCCAAGCAGAAGTAACGTTCAGTCATTGAGCTCTTGACAAAGGAAGGATGCAGGCCCTCCGACATCCACAGAAGACTGCAGAATGTTTAAGCAGATCACACCATTGACAACAGCAGCGTGCACAGAAGGATGAAGAATGTTTGAGAAAGATAAACCAGCATTGAAGACAAACCACGCAGTTGGAGACCATCATCTGCGACCACTGACATGAATCGTCAGCGAGTGCACGAATCGCAGAGAGACGAGTCACGATCCGTGTGCTTGTTGCACAACTGGACTGTGATCACAATACCATACAGAAAATGGCGGAAGACTTAGGGCATTGGAAAGTGTGTGCAAAATGGGTACCTCGGCAGCTGACACCCGCTTTGAAGAAGAGAAGGGCGGAAGTCTGCTCTGATCTGCTTGAAGCGTTTAAAGCCAATGGAGACACGTTTGTTTTTATGATTTGGTGACAGGGGATGAAACGTGGGCGTATCTTTACGATTCGGAAACGAAGAATCAATCCGTGGAATGGCGTCACACCTCTTCACAAAGGAGTAAAAAGTTCAAGAGCCAGCGATCAGCACAGAAAGTCATGGTGACTGCTTTTTTTGGAGGGGGGATGACAGGGGTGTCATTCTCCTTTATTTTCTGGAACGTGACCGTACAGTGACCAGTGAGCGGTACATTGAGACACTCGAGAAGCTTAAAGAAGCCATAAGCAGGAAGAAACCGAACAAGGATCTGAAAAGGATCCACATTCACCACGACAATGCGATACCACGCACATCTTTGGCAACAAATCAGGCGATGAGCAAATTAGGTTGGTCGGTGGTTCCGCATCCATCGTACAGCCCAGATCTGGCGCCCAAAGACATCCACCTGTTCGGTCCAATGAAGGATCGTCTCCTGGGATAACGATTTGATGACATAGACGAGGTGAAAGCGGCTGTGAAGAAGTGGGTACAACAGTACACACCTGAATTTCTTTAAAGAGGATTTGAGAGTTGGGTTTAACGATGGTGCAAATTCATCGCTTGTGATGGAGAATATATTGAGTAGTGCCTTTGTATAGAGAAAGAGTTTACGAGTCTACACACATTGTCATAAAAATCCGCGCACCAAGAAGAAACCATGCGATTAATGCGAAACTTAGCGAATAGCTACGCGAACGGCAGACATATTAATGATTAAAGTTACCCGCCAATCCGCATGCCCGCGCATCCACCACCGGCGCTGCAATCGCAATCCTTGGGACTTATAAGGCGCAGCGCAGGGGACTCCACACTCGTGCCAACGTGCACGGTAAGAGTCAGTTGAGATTCCTAAGCGATAGACATGCCGAAGAACCGCCGAGATGTGCGTACGGGCAACTGACGGAGTTTGAACGAGGCAGTATCGTCGGGATGACAGAGAAAGAGTGGCCGGTGCGCCGAATCAGCCGCCATTTGAGCCGATCGGACATTACGGGGCGATCGTGTTGGGAGCGATGAGCACGGGAAGGCACCCTGACACGACGGGCCGACCCAGACACACCACCAGCTGAGAGGACCATGGGATTGTGAGAGCTGCATGCATGGTTGCAACGACGTCCTTGTCCAATATCCAGAGATATATGGCGGCTGTAGAAGGGACTCCTGTGTCCGCTAGAATCATTTCCAGACGCCTGGCAGGAGAATCTGCACTCTCCATGGTCTTTACGTTTTCTGCCATTAACAAATGACCACCGTCGGCGTCCATTGCAGTGGTGACAGCAAAGAGTAACGTGGAATGCTACGGACTGGCGACATATAGTATTCAGCGACGAATCCCGCTTCTGTATGGGAACGGACGACCACTGTGTCAGAGTGTGGAAGGCAGGTGAGCGCTACATTCCCAACCTCACTGTACAGCCACACACGTTCCGAACTGCAGGCGTGATAGTCATGACAGTCACCGCGTACGACAGGCGGACTTCCCTCACAGTGATCCGAGGGACGTTGACAGCCAAGCGCTACGTACAAGAGATCCTGCGGTTCCATGTGTTGCATTTCCTGGCGGAGCAGCACGGAGCCATTTTTCAACAAGATAACGCCCGTTCGCATACGACTTGTTTTTTCCAGGACTGTCTACGTCATGCTTTGACGCTTCCGTAGCCTTCCAGATCACCTGATCTCTCGCCCAGCGAGCACGCGTCCGACCAAAGGAGACGCCAGCTTTCTCCATGTCCCATTGTTCGTGATTTAGAGCGTCAGTTGCAAGAACTGTGGGCCAATCTGTCACAGGATAACATATTTCGTCTCTTTCACTCCATGCCGGACCATATCATCGCATGCATCCAAGCACGAGGCGGTGTACTAACGCTGACCGGAATGTGTACCGTATGACCGTGGGAAATCGTCCTGCTGCTGTGATATTGTAATCACTTCTGTCCTAGGTATGTACCATCTTACTACTAAAATCTCATTTCAATCCGACGCCTTCTTCTTGGTGCATGGATTTTCATGACAATGATTGTATATGTATACACTGCCTGACAGAGTAAATACCACACTACGAAGATTTGAAAGCAGCGCCATGCAAATTGCAGGATGGGTGCACACGTACATGTAATGCACAGGATTGCATTTGCAGGCCAATCGTACGAACGGAGCGCGGGATATAAGCGCACAACCAGCCCGTGAGGCCATCAGTGGAGACATCGTCACGGCCGCAAGAAGTGAGTGGTTCTGCTGTAACCGTGTCTGGAGGACGAACAAGGGGTGCCAATGACGCTAAGACGCCGTCGTATGCGATTTTGTCAAACGATGACTTCACGAGAGGTGTCATCGTACCGCCGGATGGTTCTTGCGTCGTATTGCGGAAGAAACGAAACGTGATATTACAACCGTTGGCCAAATTTGGAAACAATGGTCCCTGGAAGGATTTGTGCAGCGTCAAAGGGGGATCCGGAACACGGAGACGGACATCCGAGCGCACCGATCGTCGCATCCAACGTCATGCCGTAGCGGACCCACAAGCCACAACGGGCGATATTTTGCGGAGTGTACCGGCAGGCTTGGATGCTCCGATATCGACGCTGACAGTGTCGCGCCGATTCACTCCGTCTGGTTTGCTGTCCAGCCGTTCGTTGCGAAGGCTACCCTTAACAGCGAGCCATCATCGTCAACGCTTGGTGTGATTTCGCTCCAGAGCTGCGTGGGGTGCCGAATGCGAATGGAACAGTGTGTTGTTCAGCGACGAATAGACGTTCTGTTTTTTTGATTGGAGGTTTAACGACCACCGTGAGCAACTCAATGGGCTATAAACAGTCGCCCGTCCCTAATTTAGGGTCACTGGCTCCAGGGAAGGGAGAGAGCCAGTGCCGTAAGACAAACATAACATCCATGCCTGACCGGGATTCGAACCCGGATCCCTTACAGACGAATGATCAGAGGCCAACGCCTTAGACCACTGCACCACCGGGGCGGCGTATAGACGTTCTGTCTCTCCACGGGTGATCGCCGTGTGAGAGTATGGGAGTGCCGTGGCCAACGGGTGGATTCATTCGCCATAATTTCACGTTGCCAACGGGTGGATTCATTTGCCATAATTTCACGTTGCCGGGCCAAACGGCCCGGCAACGTGAAATTATGGTGTGCGGTGCTATCAGCGCCAACAACCACTCATCGCTGGTACGCAATACGGGCACAGTGACGGCACGCCACTATGTTGACGAGGTGCTGCGTCCCGTGGCACTACCGTATCTGCAGGGCATTCTAAATGCCGTTTCTGAACAGGAAAACGCTGGGCCGCATATTGCTCGAGTCAGCCTGAATGCTTTACCCGGTGTGCGGATGCTTCCGTGGACAGCACGATCCCGCGATCTGTCGCCCATCGAACATCTGTGGGACACGATTGGATGTCGATTGAGTACCCTCCTATCTCCAGCAAATTGAAGAAGAAGTGTGGATTCGGATCAACACCACATGGTCCACGATACCCCAGGACTCTATTCAGACTCTCATTGCCTCGATACAACGTCGAATACAACGCTGTATCGCCCAAAATGGGGACCACACTCCTTATTGATCATTCGGTACATTAGGCCACTGAAGTCTAGTCTGTATGTGACAATTTAATCATTTGTTCAAGACCTGCTTGGCTATCTATGCGTAGAGTTTGGTCTGTTTTCCAGCATTCCTTCACGGTGTGACATTTTCTCTGTCAGGCAGTGTATATAGCTAGGGAGTTCATATATATATATATATATATATATGCTTTTTGTTTTCTATTGATCTTTCAGATACCCGCCTAGATCAGCTTGAGAGTTTAAAAATATTTTGATTGGATCTGTGAAATCAGAAGCGATCTAGGCTACACTACAGGAACATAATTTATGATCTTCCCTGTATTTTCGAAATAATTAACGTATGAGGTTCACTATATCTTTTTAACAACTTAACATACGAACTCAGTGTGTTTTCCTTTATAAATTAACAAATTCTTATACTTAGTATATCTTTCTCACGAATTAACTTATTTGCTGTATTTTCCTAATGATTCACAATTTCTGAAACTCAGTGTATCGTTGAAACAAAGTAACACATGACGCCCACAGTTATCAACACTGATGAATTAATTTAGCAAGTTTACTGCATCTTGGTAATGATTTACCCTGGGTGACTTGCTGTGTATTCCTAATGAATCCGCTCAACAGGATCGCTGAATATTTCTAATAAATTGACTACCAGCGAAGAAAATTGGCTTGTAAACGAACAAAGATGCAGTGAACCTCACTTTAGATTTCTAACAAGTTTACTTCTGACGTTCTTTTTTCTCACCAATGAATTAACTTACGAAGCTCAAGGCATCGTTCTAATGAATAAGCTTGCCGCATTTTCTCAATGAATTTACTTAAGAGGCCACTGTATTTTCTAAATGAATTTATTCAAGAGGTTCAAGATGTCTTTATACAAAAATCCTTCAACTTATAAAAAGATTAACTGACCTTTCACATCATATCTTTTTAAAGAACTGAATTAAATCATTACATAAAATGAGTGGATACATCTCATAAAGTATTTTCTCAATGAATTTACGTAAGAGGCCACTGTAGTTTCTGAATGAATTTTTCAAGAGGTTTAATATGTCTTTATAAAAAGGTGATTCAACTTATAAGAAGATTAACTGAAGTCTCACATCATATCTTTTTAAAGAAGTGAATTAAATCATGACATAAAATGAGTAGATGTGTCTCGTAAAGTATTTTATCAATGAATTTACTTAAGAGGCCACTGTATTTTCTAAATGAATTTATTCAAGAAGTTCAAGATGTCTTTATAAAATATGATTCAACTTATAAAAAGATTAACTGACCTTTCACATCATATCTTTTTAAAGAACTGAATTAAATCATGACATAAAATGAGTGGATACATCTCATAAAGTATTTTCTCAATGAATTTACGTAAGAGGCCACTGTAGTTTCTGAATGAATTTTTCAAGAGGTTTAATATGTCTTCATAAAAAGGTGATTCAACTTATAAGAAGAAGATTAACTGAAGTCTCACATCATATCTTTTAAAAGAAGTGAATTAATTCATGACATAAAATGAGTAGATGTGTCTCGTAAAGTATTTTATCAATGAATTTACTTAAGAGGCCACTGTATTTTCTAAATGAATTTATTCAAGTTCAAGATGCCTTATAAAAAAATGATTCAACTTATAAAAAGATTAACTGACATTTCACATCATATCTTTTTAAAGAACTGAATTAAATCATGACATAAAATGAGTGGATGCATCTCATAAAGTATTTTCTCAATGAATTTACGTAAGAGGCCACTGTAGTTTCTTAATGAATTTTTCAAGAGGTTTAATATGTCTTTATAAAAAGGTGATTCAACTTATAAGAAGATTAACTGAAGTCTCACATCATATCTTTTTAAAGAAGTGAATTAAATCATGACATAAAATGAGTAGATGTGTCTCGTAAAGTATTTTATCTATGAATTTACTTAAGAGGCCACTGTATTTTCTAAATGAATTTATTCAAGAAGTTCAAGATGCCTTTATAAAAAATGATTCAACTTATAAAAAGATTAACTGACATTTCACATCATACCTTTTTAAAGAACTGAATTAAATCATGACATAAAATGAGTGGATACATCTCATAAAGTATTTTCTCAATGAATTTACGTAAGAGGCCACTGTAGTTTCTGAATGAATTTTTCAAGAGGTTTAATATGTCTTTATAAAAAGGTGATTCAACTTATAAGAAGAAGATTAACTGAAGTCTCACATCATATCTTTTAAAAGAAGTGAATTAATTCATGACATAAAATGAGTAGATGTGTCTCGTAAAGTATTTTATCAATGAATTTACTTAAGAGGCCACTGTATTTTCTAAATGAATTTATTCAAGTTCAAGATGCCTTTATAAAAAATGATTCAACTTATAAAAAGATTAACTGACATTTCACATCATATCTTTTTAAAGAACTGAATTAAATCATGACATAAAATGAGTGGATACATCTCATAAAGTATTTTCTCAATGAATTTACGTAAGAGGCCACTGTAGTTTCTGAATGAATTTTTCAAGAGGTTTAATATGTCTTTATAAAAAGGTGATTCAACTTATAAGAAGATTAACTGAAGTCTCACATCATATCTTTTTAAAGAAGTGAATTAAATCATGACATAAAATGAGTAGATGTGTTTCGTAAAGTATTTTATCAATGAATTTACTTAAGAGGCCACTGTATTTTCTAAATGAATTTATTCAAGAAGTTCAAGATGCCTTTATAAAAAATGATTCAACTTATAAAAAGATCAACTGACATTTCACATCATATCTTTTTAAAGAACTGAATTAAATCATGACATAAAATGAGTGGATACATCTCATAAAGTATTTTCTCAATGAATTTACGTAAGAGGCCACTGTAGTTTCTGAATGAATTTTTCAAGAGGTTTAATATGTCTTTATAAAAAGGTGATTCAACTTATAAGTAGATTAACTGAAGTCTCACATCATATCTTTTTAAAGAAGTGAATTAAATCATGACATAAAATGAGTAGATGTGTATCGTAAAGTATTTTATCTATGAATTTACTTAAGAGGCCACTGTATTTTCTAAATGAATTTATTCAAGAAGTTCAAGATGCCTTTATAAAAAATTATTCAACTTATAAAAAGATTAACTGACATTTCACATCATATCTTTTTAAAGAACTGAATTAAATCATGACATAAAATGAGTGGATACATCTCATAAAGTATTTTCTCAATGAATTTACGTAAGAGGCCACTGTAGTTTCTGAATGAATTTTTCAAGAGGTTTAATATGTCTTTATAAAAAGTGATTCAACTTATAAAAAGATTAACTGACATTTCACATCATATCTTTTTAAAGAACTTAATTAAATCCTGACATAAAATCTAAATTCCAAAAATTTAGCAGAACTCGATATTAAGATCTTGCACCGTATTTTGTACTTATTAGTTCTACGGATTCTTGCAAACAATTCACGTCGTGGAGGAAATGTCTCATTCCTGGAAATATCGAATGATATATATCTTTTACATTTACTACAGTACTGGATACTTCTCAGTTGCTTCTTAGGTGAGCGAGCTGGCCATCATTTGGAGGGGACTGATATTACGATAAAACGTGATAATGTGCGCTTTGTGAGTTAACGGATGCTTCGTGCTGAATCGTGGAATGAGAAAGAGATACATTAAGCGCAAAAGTTTCCCTTTCTAGGAATAAAGTCATCTGGAAGTTACTTTTAAAAGGTGAGAGACACACATTCTGAGACGTCATGCTTTATTCTTTTGTTCCCGCAACAAAAGGCACGTATCAAAACGTGACTAAATTACTGAAATCTTTATATTTCGCAAGAAAACACGGTGAAAGAGGATTCGCCTTTGTTGCTCTTATGAGCTATTCGGACGCAAAATTCGGGGATGTGTGTGCGTTTATGTGAAACAAGGCAGAGTTCAGAAGCATTGAACGTAGCAGGGGTTATGCGCTAAGCATTATCAGTTGATCAGCCGTGTGCAGGGACAGATTAGAACCAACGCATCGGGCGGGTATTTTAGTCTTGCGTCTTCTATGCAAACAAAGACCTTATAAATTCCCTCATGCAAAATTTCTGTAATATCCTGGATGAAAGAGAACTGCTAAAAACATGTAATGCAAAACGAACTCAGTCGTAAAATTGTTTTAACAATTTAACTTTGAAAAAATATTAAAAATTCGCTCGAGATTAAATGTAGTGTTAAACCACGTTCAACAGAGATTGCTCTTGTACCAGATAACCACTTTCCTTTGAAATAATTGGTTTAAAAACTAAATAAATAAAATAATAAACACCAGTCTGGTGAGGCTCCCATTTCCAAATAAATCAACATTAAGATCATTCTGAAAGTTAAAAATGTGCACATAGAAATTTTACTACTCTATGTTTCATATTTATTTGTTCACTGATCACCTACTGCTTTGGTATTGGTATCTTCTGAAAACACAAATTTGTCCGTGACAGTGATCGAAATCGCCCCCACTCTCTTCGGAGTAAATTGCTCCGCCAACTAAGCTACACGGACGGAATGTATCGCTGCTGCTTTGTCGTTTTGACACGTGATGTACCTCTGTAGTACGTCACAGTCTCCTCCTTGAATAGGCACTTTTCAAAAGTCTACCAAATACGCTGGTGTGCAAAAATTAAGGATGAAGAGTAGAAATTAGGGTAACAGCGAAACGAGCAGGCAGAACGGACCGAAAGACCACTCAGGAGATAGACTAGGGTCCGGTACGGTAGGGCATGTGCATATATGCAGCATGACGTTGGGGGGGTCGGAAGTGTGTAAAGCACACTGACGGTGTACGCTCAGTAATTCGATGATAGCTATTGCACGGTGTACATCGGCTTGCACGACCTCGAGTTGCTGCCACCATGTGATATGGCCAACAGGCAATCCAGTATACGACATCTGGATGACTTTACCCGAGGTCACGCCATTGGGAAGTTGGAAGAAGGTCGACGTGTGAATGAGTTCGGGATCACTCACAGCATTGTTTCACGAGCTTCGAGAGCATTTCAAACGACAAGAACAGTTGTCCGAGAGTTTAGCAATGGTCGTCCACGAGCAACCACGGCGGCGGACGACCGGTATATTGTCCTACAGGCGAGAAGAGACAGACGGCAGACAGCAGGAGAAATCGCAAGGCACATGCAACAGACAACAGCACGTCCGTTATCGCGTTTTACCGTGGCCAGGAGGCTGCACAAAGGTGGTCTATTTACACGTCGACCAGTACGGTGTGTGCCATTAACGCTTGTTCATCGGAGACGGCGGTTTCTGTAGTGTCAGGAACACAAGAACTGGACACATCAGCAATGGGACCGAGTTCGTTTTACGAATGAAAGCCGATTTAGTCTAACGAGTGTTTCTGGACGTATACACATCTGGAGAGAGCAGAGAACACGCAATCACACCTCCAACATCATCGAAAGGGACAGGTTTGGAGGTGGAGGAGTTCTCGTTTGGGGCGGTATCATGCTTGGTAGCCGTACTGAAATCCACATTTTCCAAGGAGGCTCAGTCACTGGTGTCCGCTATTGTACCGAGGTTCTCCTGCCTCACGTGCGTCTGTTTAGAAGTGCTGTGGGCCCTGAGATCCTTTTCATGGACGACAACGCTACACCTCGTCGTACAGTGGCTGTCGCAGAGCTGTTGGAGAGTGAAGATATTCAACGCATGGATTGACCCGCAAGGTCCCCGGACCTAAATCCAATCGAACACGTGTGGGACCTTCTCGGGAAACGCTTAGCAGCACGTCACCAACCGCCAGCAACGATTCCGCAGCTGCGATTGGCGCTACAAGAGGAATGGGCCGCGATGCCTCAACAGCTCCTTGGCAACTTCGTCCTCAGCCTGGACAGACGTTGTAAATCCTGCAACGCAGTCAGAGGTGATCATATCCCCTACTAAAGATTGGATTTTTCTTGACAGTCGCCTGTCACATGGACGTTTTATGTTTTCTGTCCAGTTGTGCTCGAAGCTGTCTTTTCAATAAAGTGCCTTTGTATCCTTTGGATTCCTTGTTTGGACGGTTTTGCTCACTTGTCCCATATTTTTACATCTTGGGGACCTTATGGTATGATTTGAGTCGATGTGGAGCACTTTTGCACGACGTTACATTCGAAAAGCCGTCTCGTCCTTAAGTTTTGCAAGCCAGTGTAGTTTGACACATGTGAAGTAATACTAATCGTTGTTTATTATAAGATACATGTGGGTGTGGTACGGGTTTCAGAATGTCTCTGTTGACGAATCACTTTGTGCTTTGTGTCAGACTGTGGAAAACGGCGCCGAGATGATGGGCCATCACAATGGGCATTAGTGTCTCCTTCATATTACATTGTTTTGAGAATTCTGCAAGCCCAGATTGCTTTTACCCCTGAACGTCAACCGTCATCCGTTACATCTACTCCACGTGATTCGTATTACAGCCTCTCTTCCCTATGAGGCACGCATAGAAGGGGTTTTTCTGTGTGCTGGGAAGGAAAGCCTGACTTCGTTTCTGAAAGCTCGTGAGCTAAGGCACTCGGAGGAGTTTTCTCTCAGATAGAGAACTCCGGAGGTTATTCTTGCTCATTGCGATACGGCGGTCGAAAATGTTGTGTTAGCGGTGGAAGCCGAAAGCGCTTTTGGCAGACGCATGGGGAATCTTCACCATTCAAGGGACTGACCCCGGCTGGAAACTTTACTTCATCGGCGGAACGTATAGCGGAGATTGTTGGACATTCAATATTTCAGAAACACGTAAATTACGCGGAGGTTAGGATACTCCCGAGAACTCAATCCCCGACGCTGACTACCGGACACGTACGGTTTGAACTCTTTTCCGAAATGCAATTAAATGTTGTTTGTTTTTTAAAGATCCGTGGTCTATGATATTGGAATATTCTCCACTTCTCCTCTTTTGATAAGCAAATAAATCACATAAAAGAGCTGAGAGCCAATATAATTGTATTAGTTTTGGGAACCTAATTACATTCCTCATTGGGGAAGTACTCCAGTAGGTCAAACAGGAAGCTTTGCAGTTAGGCGGAGTACCACTCTGGCACCTACAAGGGTAATACCTGTTTTGTCTTCTATCAAGAGAAGTGGTCAGGGCTCATACCAAACAGACTGCCAAGGAAGTCCACTGGAGGAAAAGCATCGAGGAAGCAGCTGGCAACCAAGGCTGCAAGGAAAGGTGATCCAGCAACTGGTCGGGTGAAGAAACTCAATCGTTACAGACCCGGTACCGTAGCTTTGAAAGAAATGCGTCGCTAACAGAGATCAACTGAATTGCTGATCAGGAAATTGCCTTTCCAGCGTTTGGTGCTGAGATAGCCAAGATTTCAAGACCGATTTGCGCTCGCTTACTAGAGTTCTGCAATGATGGGACTCCAAGAAGCTGGCGAAGCCTAGATTTTTGGTTTTGTGCTTTAAAAACAATTCAATCGAGTTTTTACTTCAGGCAAAATCTCCGATTTCTACAGAAATTGACACCTCATGGACAATGGTTTGAAACCATTCTAACAAAACTCATGGACAAATACAATATATTAACCAGCACATTAAAAGTTCAAACCGCCTTTGTTTTACTGTTGTCAGTTTTTCTTACTCTCTAAACTCCCTAATATTTAAAACTTTCATGATCTCACATTTCACATAAAATTTGAACTCTCTTATAACGTGAAATTCCAAACATTTTTATTTCTGCACGGCAATAGGTGTTTGTTGTCAGCACTGACAAATTTGTATATAATTATTTTGTATATTGTTGTTATTGTGTTATGTTCTTTTCTATTAATGTTTCGTGCATGTGCTGTTTTTGTTTTTAAAGTAATGTTTGAACTCCTTCAAGAACACTGGAAATTATTTTACCGTCACCTTCTCACGAACTTTCATTCGCCGATGCTGTTTCTACAGATTCCAACCTCAGATCTGTGACGTACTACAGAGGAGAAGCTTGTGTCAAGGCGACAAATATGAAGCAATACATTTCCATCGGTGCAGTTCAGTCGTTTTAACAAATGACTCCAAAGCAAGGCTTCGATCCTCGTCACCGACAATTTTGGATGAATGTCCTGGATGAAGGCCTACAACTCCATCCCCTACCCTAAAGCTACAGACGTTTACTGGCTGCACATGCATGACAGCCTTCCGACGCCCAACGCATTACATCATTTGGGGCACATTTAAAATTCAAAATGCATTTACTGCTCTACGATAGCCGCTGTCCTTCACACTTATTCAACCTACCTGATATTAGAACCTCTCTTCTCTTTCATGTTCAGTCACCTCATATTCATAAAGGCAATTTTCCAAAACAGTGAATGGAGGCATAGAAAACAATATGCTGATGGGCCTAACCTCCATGACCTTTCCAAACATGTCGTTGGAATGAAGAGCTCACTAATCATTTGTGCTCTGTTACAAAAGTTCTCTCAGTGTTTAACCCTGAATGGAATTTTTTTCAAGCCTTACCCCTAAAGCTATTGTTACGTTCACTATCTGATACTCATTTGTTCTGAGCTGGTTTCGTTTTCGTTCAGCATTTTTCTGCATTGTTGTGTTGTCGGCGTTCGCATAACGTTTACGCTTTACTTGGAATTTAACCACCTGTGGTTCTTGGGTATTTACCTGGTTTATACATTTTTAATAAAATTATATCAAAAATCTGAAGTGCGATTTTTGAACGATCAACACACTTTCGTATAACGGCGGTGTGTGATAAAGTAAAAACAAGTTATTAAAATCATGCAATGCATTGATTATGATACGCTTTCCAACATACCAGAAATTATTACTCAAGTTATGAGGATAATGGCTGTGGAATAAATCTCGCTCCAGTGTCCTTACCTTTTACCCCATTTCGATGATATTCCACAGAACCGGTTCCGTACACCTCAAGAATAACATACTAAAGTTTTGTCGCAATAGAAGCAGTTTTACGCAAGTTATGAGAATAATGGCTGTGGAATAAATCTTGCTTTTGTGCAATGACCTCTGACCCCATTTCGTTGATATTCAACAGAACCGGTTTACTATACCTCCGGAACAACATGATAACGTTTTGTCGCAATCGAAACATTTTTTGGTAAGTTATGATGCACAAGGGCAATGGAATGGATCCCACTCCAGTGTCCTGACCTCTTACCCCATTTCGCCCATTTTCAATAGGGTTCGTCCCCAGGGGCTCCCTACCACATACTAAAATTTCATCGAAATCGAACCATTTTTACGCAAGTTATGACGCATAAGGGCAATGGAACAAATCGCGCTCTTATGTCCTGCCTGACCTTTAACCCCATTTCGCCCATTTTCAATAAGGTTCGTGCCCAGGTGGTTCCCTACCACATACTAAAATTTCATCGAAATCGAACCATATTTACGCATGTTATGACGCATAAAGGCAATGAAATGGATTCCGCTTTTATGTCCTGACCTTCGACCCCATTCCACCGATTTTCAATAGGTTTCGTTCCCAGGGGGATCCTTACCACATACCAAAGTTTCATTGAAATCGAACCATTTTTACGCAAGTTATGATGCATAAGGGCAATGGAATAAATCCCGCTCTTATGCCTTGCCTGACCTTTGACCCCAATTTGCCAATTTTCAATAGGGTTCGTGTTCAGGTAGTTTCCTACCTCATACTGAAATTTCATCGAAATCGAACCATATTTACGCATGTTATGACGCATAAAGGCAATGAAATGGATCCCGCTCTTTTGACGAGATCTTTGACCCCACTTCACCCATTTTCAATAGGGTTCGTCCCCTGGTAGTCCCCTACCACATACTAAAATTTCATCGAAATCGAACCATATTTACGCAAGTTATGACGCATAAGGGCAATTGAATGGATCCTGCTCTTATGGCGTGACCTTTGACTCCACTTCACCCATTTTCAATAGGGTTCGTCCCCTGGTGATCCCCTTCCCCACACTAAAATTTCTTCGAAATCGAACCATTTTTACGTGAGTTATCGTGCCGACAGACAGGCGGACAGACGGACGGACGGACTGACGGACGGAAAAAGCTGCAGCATATATGCTTCTTCAACCTACGGTTGGAAAGCGTAAACAAGTATTATTTGAGTGGAAATCGAAGAGGCGTAATTTTGAACTAGGAGGGGCGTAATTTTGAACTCGAAGGGGCGTAATTTTGAACTCAAATGGGTGTAATTTTGAACTCAAACGGGGCGCAGTTTTAACTCGAAGGGGTGTAACTTTGAACTCGAAGAGTCGTAATTTCAAGTCTTGCTACGGACCTACCTACAACTTACACTAATGCTACTTAGAAGTCAGCTATGCTAAATGCTCAAACTTCATATACGTTCACTTCTTCAAACTGAATATAACAAAGCTTTCACTACTGGCAAAATTTTAAACTTCCGGAGTAAATGGATACCCTAACAATCAAGGTTTCACGTCAGTCTAAACAGAATTGTAATGTGTTTTCACCTGCACATCTTTCTATTGTATGTACAGACCTGCTGTTTGTTTAGTGCTCTCATATGTCCACCTCGCGGAACTCAATACATTTGAGACGTTTATTAACTCACCCTTTACAGGAAAATGTTTGAACTTTTCCCCCATAAGGCCGTCTATATTTATTCCTATTTCGCTGCACGCCAATGGACGTTTTATGTCAGCATGGCACGATAATGTTTGACAAATTTGTACATATTTGTTTTTGTTTTCTGTTCTTTTCTTTAAATGATCAGTGCACGTGTTTTGTTAATAAAGTAAATGTTTGAACTCCTTCAAGAACACAAAAGGAGGATAGGACATATCAATGACACTGGGTTCAAAAGTACAACGTCCTACATATAATTGTAGTTAGCTTTAGCTAAATTTACATGAGACTGTTTGCGCCGGCGTGATTTTTCTCAATGAGAACCGATAATTCTGCTGTGAAAATTCAGAGAAAACGCCCAACGTATGGATAGAAGAAAACGTTTTTATTTTCGTTTTCTTTTAAGGAAAATAACATTTTAAACAGAAATAAAGCTCAGATGAAGTTTACAATTATTCATAAATACCAAAATAAGTGAATATATTTTAAAAAATATATATATATATATATTTACTTTTTTACCAAAATAAGTATTCTTTCGTTCCGAAAAATTCCGCCAAAAAGAATACGAGAACGTGGGCCAAATTTCTAGTGGCGCACCGGGAAATGTCTCGATCTACCAATCCTCACCCTTAGCTGTGTGAATCAGACACTTCGTTAGGATCAGTGTTTCATAAAAGTAATTAAAAAAAAACTTCTTGAGGAAGATAATAAATGATCGCCATTTCCCCTTCACGTAAATTGAGAAAAGAACGCAAATGCTCTCAGATAGTTTGCGGTAACTCACGGAAGGAGGAATGGAGTCGATTTTACTTCATTTCGATTGCGGTAATAAAATACGAACAAATGAAAGCCAATCAGCTGAAAAGTCACGAAACGTTTCTCTCCCTCCCCTCCCCCCTCTCTCTTGTTTTCTTCTTTCAAATTTCAGCTACTTTTGTTTTCCAAGATTCAACGAGTTCCTCTGAAAACTGCTTGCAGGAGACGGTGCTATCCTGAAAATAAGACTTTTTTTCGCAGATTGACAAGAACCAGTTACGAAGACATATATATATTATACATAAGACTCGAATCGCAAGAGTAGTTTTGCAAATCTCAGGGTACGCTCGACAAAAAAATAAAACAAGAAAGATGACGCCGAATTTTCAAAGAGCACGTCCTTTGAATTCTTTCAGACATACATACATACATACATACATACATACACATACATACATACACATACATACACATACATACATACAGGGATGTAAGGTCAGGTGATGCGTAACATCACAGCCTCTCCTTGACAAATGTCAACCCCGCCTTCTCGTGGTGCATCCTGTTCCCACTAAAGGGGCTCTGACGACCGCCAATAGCGGTATAACTATACCATCGGGATCAGAGGAAATGCTATCCCACACTCACCAACCCGCTTGGCCAACGTGGTGAGTTATGGCCAAACACCTCCAAAATGACTCTACAACCTAAATCTTGGCCCTCAGTCTCCGGCAGCTGGAATGTACCTGGCCAAGGCAGCGGCCAGTGCGACATGAAGGCAGAGGGTGCTAAGAATCCCCGGAGGACCGGACTAGGCTGCCATTTGATGCTGACCTTGGCTACCTATAACGGACGCTCCCTATCTTCTGATTCAAGGCTTCTTGAATTGGAAGAGGAACTACAAAGGATCAAGTGGGACATCGTCGGGCTAAGTGAGGTAAGGAGAAAAGGAGAAGATCTCATTGAACTGAAAAGTGGACATCTCTTCTATTATCGTGGGACAGATACTGGCAGAACTAGTGGTGTTGGATTTATAATAAACAAGAAACTGAAGGATAAAGTGGTAGAAGTTGAAAGTTCCTCTGACAGAGCTGCACGACTCGTTATCCAACTATCGAGAAGATACCAGGCTCAGATTATTCAAACTTATGCACCCACCACAAGTCATCCTGAAGAAGAAATTGAAGAATTTTATGAGGAAATTCGTCATCTAAATAATAAAGGTAAGCAGCACTTAAAGATAATTATGGGAGATTTCAATGCAAAAGTAGGGCAACGGCAACAGAATGAAACTTCAGTAGGTAAATTCGGTCATGGCAACAGAAACCAGCGTGGAAATACTCTCGTTGAGTTTGCAGAGGCAGAAGGATTTTTCATCTTGAACTCCTTTTTCAAGAAAAAGCCACACAGGAAATGGACATGGAGACATCCAATTGGGACGACAAGTGAAATTGATTATATTATGTGTAACAAAAAATTCGTCATCGAAGACTGCAGTGTGCTGAACAAGTTCAACACAGGTAGTGACCATAGATTGGTGAGATGTAAGATGCACCTCAACACTAAACTTGAACGTGGCAAGCTCATAAGACAAACAAAATGTATTGACATAACCAACCTTAAAAAACACCATAATACTTTCAAGTTGGAACTGAAGAACAGATTCTCTGCTTTAGAAGGCCTAACATCGGAAGAAGTGGATATTTCAGAAGTTAACAGAAAAGTAACCAAAGCTCTAATGGAAACAGCAACAAAATTAGCTGGGTCTAAGAACAAGTTGCATGTGAACAAATTATCAGGTAAAACCAAAATGTTGATGCAAAAAAGAAGAGAGATGAGGACAACTAAAGAAGATGTGACTTCCAAAGTGGAATATATAGAGCTATGCAAGACAACACGAAAAAGTATCACTGAAGATGTAAGGAAATTCAACTGTGAGCTAGTGAGGAAAGCAATTGAAAACAACCAAAGCCTTAAGATAGCAAAGGGACATCTCAGTAAGGGAAGAAAACAGATTATGGCTCTGAGAAAAGAAGATGGTTCTATAACAAGAAATAGAGGCGAAATTTTGACAAGAGTGAAAGATTTCTACTCCAAATTATATGAAAGGGATGATACATGTACTCCAGACATCATGAAAGGTACCAGAGTTCTTCCAGTCCTCCCAGCAGAAGTTGCTCATGCAATCAAGAACATGAAGCGGAGGAAAGCTCCAGGAGAAGATGGAATTACTATAGACATCATACAAGAAGCAAGTGGAGAAATTGAAACAGTACTCGCCCAAATTTTCACTCGATGCCTTAATGAAGGGAAGATTCCTGAGGATTGGAACAATGCTACAATGATCCTGCTACATAAAAAAGGTGACATTGAGGATCTCAGGAACTACAGACCTATCAGCCTCCTATCAGTGGTTTATAAAATCTTCACTAAAGTTCTTTCACACCGCTTGAAGGTAACACTGGACATGGCTCAACCGAGAGAACAAGCTGGATTCAGGAGTGGCTACAGCACAATAGATCATATCCACGTACTGAGAGAACTAATTGAAAGAGCGAGGGAATATGAACTTCCATTGTGCATGGCTTTTATCGATTATGAAAAAGCCTTTGATTCGGTGAAACCATCAGCAGTTACCACGGCTCTGAAATCCTGCGGTATTGAAGATGCATACATTAATATTATTAATAACATCTATGAAAATGCAAGTGCAAAGATTCGGCTGTTTGAAAATACAACACACATAAAAATTGGAAAGGGAGTGAGACAAGGTGACACCATATCTCCGAAGCTCTTTAATGCCACATTGGAAAATGTCTTTCAATCACTGAACTGGGAAAACAAGGGGATAAAGATTAATGGAGATTATCTAACCCACCTTCGTTTTGCTGATGACATAGTCATTTTTGCAACTACCCCATCAGAGCTGCAGAGTATGATCCAGGAACTTGCTGACAAGAGTAAAGAAGTGGGATTAAAAATGAACTTTCAGAAGACAAAAGTGATGTTCAATGCTTTTACAAGAAATGAAGATTTATCGATTGATGGAGAAAAACTGGAGATAACAGATACGTATGTTTATCTTGGACAGCAGATATCAAGTGAGGGTCACATTGATGAAGAAATTAATCGGCGTACAAAACTTGCTTGGAGAGCTTTTGGAAGAAACAGCATAATTTTCAAGAGCAATATGCCATTATGTCTTAAAAGAAAAGTGTTTGATCAATGCATCCTTCCAGTGCTTACGTATGGTGCAGAGACGTGGACCTTAACTAAAAGAGACATACAAAGGCTGCAGACAACTCAAAGAGGCATGGAGAGGTGCATGCTTGGTATAACCAGGAGAGATAAGAAGAGGAACTCGTGGATCCGAAAAATGACGAGAGTGGAAGACATCATGATCAGAGTTAAATCCCTGAAATGGCAATGGGCTGGACATACTGCCAGAAGGACAGACCATAGATGGACAGCCGAAATTTTAGATTGGATTCCAAGGGACAGGAAAAGACCCAGAAAAAGACCACATGGGAGATGGGTGGATGAAATTCGTAAGTATGCGGGAGTGACATGGAGGAGACTGGCACAAGACAGACCGTTGTGGAGGAAACTTGGGGAGACCTTCGTCCAGCAGTGGATTGATAATGGTTGACAATGATGATGATGATGATGACATACATACACATACATACATACATACATACATATCACTAAGCTGTCCTCTGAGATTCAGAAGTTAGCTCCGCAAAGAAATACAAACTATCAGATAATTTTTACTTACTGTTGCCATATCAAACTTCTCCATTTACAGCGCTCTTGACGTACAACTCGGGCTTCACTGACATCCATCACACGCCGTACACAAGATCTACTATACTTCATACTCTTTTTCTCATGCAGACACTCCTGAATCTGATTCTCACATGACTTCCTTAGCCTTCCTTTCCTGTCACTTGGGCTAAAAAAATTTCTTTGGAAGCATCGCGTCACTCATTTTCAGCATGGCCAAACCACCGAAGAATATTAGTCTCCACATTGCTAACAACATTTTGCTTCTTATTACCCAACTGCAACACATCTTCAATCCTCACAGGATTAGAACGTGTCTTCAATCCATCTTCAATCCTCACAGGATTAGAACGTGTCTTGCCAGCAACGCATTTCTCCAGCACACAAACGACACCTATGTTTCTTCTGTAGTACCCAGGTTTCGCTGCCATACGTCAGAGTAGGAAAATTACACTTTCATACACATCCATGCGGGCTTCTCTTGAGAATCCATCATTCTTACGAAAACCTCCCAAAACAGCTAATTAAATTTACCAAAGTTATTCAAAGCCAATTTAACCGGTTAGGAAAACAATCAACCGGACTTCTACAATCGATAAAACATCCAGAAATAGAAAGAGCTACTTACTTCCACCAGCGGCTAAAAAGTGCGTTACGAAAATTAACAAATGGCACACAAAAACTTTCTAATAGCAGAAGGAAGGTAAGGGAGACAAACATTAAGATCGAACAGTTAAAAGAACAAATATAGAAGGAAACATGATGTAACTCTACGCCTTGTCTCGGAAGAATTTTGCATGAAGGAAAACTTGAAGATAGGTGAAAAATAATCTTCATGGAAAAACCTATGCTAATGAAAATGAGCTCTTCAAATACGCCTTCCGGAGACAGGAACAGCAAGAAAAAAGTTACTCACCTTTATACCTCTAGCTGGATATCTTTGCATTATTTAAAGAGTATGTTGCTCTGTATCTCTATTGTAGCAAGTCGCATACTGTAAAAAAGCAATTTCTTAACAGGGTATGTAGAAGCGGAGATACAGCTGCAAACAGAAGTAGATAAAAATCACCTAGCGTCAGAACTGTGAACTATAAAACTTCTCAGATACTAACCTAAAGTGTTCCACAAGGTAAATGCCTTCCGATGTTGAAAGAAGTTTTTAAATCGCGCATTTAGAAGCAGAGATATTAAGAAAAAAAGATTAAAAATTGGCGCCTTCTAGCGGCGAAATTGGGTGTGACTTTGGGAAGAAAATACAAGCAAAGACTTTTCGCATTTAGTACACTGGTGTGCAAACATTAAAGACGAAGGGGAGAAATTAGCATAACAGCGGAACGAGCAGGCAGAACGGACCGAAAGACCACTCAGGAGATAGACTAGGGTCCGGTACGGTAGGGCATGTGCATATATGCAGCATGACGTTGGGGGGGGGTCGGAAGTGTGTAAAGCACACTGACGGTGTACGCTCAGCAATTCGATGATAGCTATTGCACGGTGTATATCGGCTTGCACGACCTCGAGTTGCTGCCACCGTGTGATATGGCCAACAGGCAATCCAGTAGACGACATCTGGATGACTTTACCCCAGGTCACGTCGTTGGGAAGTTGGAAGAAGGTCGACTTGTGAATGAGTTCGGGATCGCTCACAGCATCGTTTCACGAGCTTCGAGAGCATTTCAAACGACAGGAACAGTTATCCGAGAGTTTAGCAATGGTCGTCCACGAGCAACCACGGCGGCGGACGACCAGTGTATTATCCTACAGGCGAGAAGAGGCAGAAGTCAGACAGCAGGAGAAATCGCAAGGCCCATGCAACAGACAACTGGACGTCCGTTATCGCGTTTTACCGTGGCCAGGAGGCTGCACAAAGGTGATCTATTTGCACGACGACAAGTACGGCGTGTGCCATTAACGCTTGCTCATCGGAGACGGCGGTTTCTGTGGTGCCAGGGACATAAGAATTGGATACATCAGCATGGGTTTCGAGTTCTCTTTACAGATGAGAGCCGATTTTGTCTGGCGACCGATTCTGGACGTTTACACATCTGGAGAGAGCAGGGAACACGCAATCACACCTCCAACATCATCGAAAGGGACCAGTTTGGAGGTGGCGGAGTTTTCGTTTGGGGCGGTATCATGCTTGGTAGCCGTACTGACCTCCACATCTTCCAAGGAGGTTGAGTCACTGGTGTCCGCTATTGTACCGAGGTTCTCCTGCCTCACGTGCGTCTGTGTAGAGGTGCTGTGGGTCCCGAGTTCCTCTTCATGGACGACAACGCTACACCTCATCGTACAGTGGCTGTCGCAGTGCTGTTGGAGTGTGAAGATATTCAAAGCATGGACTGCCCCGCAAGGTCCCCGGACCTAAATTCAATCGAACACCTGTAGGACCTTCTCGGGGGAGACGCTTGACAGCACGTCAACAGCCACCAGGAACGATTCCGCAGCTGCGATTGGCGCTACAAAAGGAATGGGCAGCGATGCCTCAAGAGCTTCTTGACAACCTCGTTTTCAGCATGGACAGACGTTGTAAATCCTGCAATGCAGTCAGGGGTGATCATATCCCCTACTAAAGACTGGATTTTTCTTGGCAGCCGCCTGTCACATCGACGTTTCTGTCTTCTGTCAAGTTGTGCGCGAAGCTAACTTTTCAATAAAGTGCCTTTGTATCCTTTGGATTCCTTGTTTGGACGGTTTTTCTCACTTGTCCCATATTCTTACATCTTGGGGATCTTATGGTATGATTTGAGTCGATGTGGAGTACTTCTGCACGACGTTACAGTCGGAACACCGTCTCGTCCTTAATTTCTGCACGACGTTACATTCGGAACACCGTCTCGTCCTTAATTTTTGCACGCCAGTGTAGTATCTAACAAAAAGAGAATTTTCTATATCGGAGTTTTAGTCCCGGAGATAGTGCTGTAAGAAAAATTTGAAGTTATGTGAGAAACATTTCGCATCGGAAATGCTCTCCAACAAAGAAGGGATTTTTCAAATGAGACTCTTAGAAGCAGAGAAACCGACAAAAATATGATATATAACACCCCTTGCGAGAAAACTATGCGCTATTTTAAGCAGGAGTTATTCTCAAAAGTTTTTCCGAAGTGAGCGGTATCGGTCCACGAAACAATTTTTTTAATCGAGTTTTCAGAAACTTTAGATTTCGCTCCAACTACTTCAGAAGCAGAAATAAATACTTACGCCTCCTGGTGGCCAAACTATTCCTTACCAAAAATTAGAAACTATATGCAAAACATTTTGCATCCAGAGGTATTTCCGATGCAGAAAGAATTTTTCAAATTGCACTTCAAGAAGCAGATATATCGGGAAAAGCGCAATTTATCTTTACGCACCCTAGGGGAAAATCTATACATTACTTGTGCCTAGAATAGTCTTCGTTATAAATGGCATAGAAAGGAAGAAATGTTTTTTTCAATCGGATATTTAGAAGCAAATACGTGTATGGAACAAAATGTATTTTATATTCGATATCAGCTGCATTTACGCCCTCTAGCGGCGAAGTTATGCATAAAAAAACCAGAATGCAAGAATCATCATTCAAACATTTCAAGCTTCTTAGTGCAAAAGTATTTTTGTTTTCAAATTGGACCAGTAGTTGCAGAGATATGGTATCCACAGACGGACGGACAAACGATATCATAAGCACGATCTTTTTTTACAAAAGTCGTGCTAAAAACAAAGTGTTTGTGCAAAGCCAGTTCCATGAAAACTGACAGTAAAATCACACAAATTGAAGAAATATAGGTACAGCAAAATATATGTTATTCTTTCTCAAAGTATTGATGCGGTATCGTGCCGAGCGACGTTATAAATTCCACCGCTCGCCACTAATTGATGCGTGTCCGAGTGGTTTTGTTTCAACATGTGTGGCATGGTGTTCGTACCATCCGGGAGCTGGTTTGGTTGGCGAGAACGACTGTTAGTTAACCGTCAGACGGGAATTTTGATACCAGAGCAGAGGGCAAGAGTTAAACACTCAAGCATTTTTATTATTGGTGGAACCTTTCGGCCGGGGCGTTGCCTCCAGTTTTACAGACTGGAGATAGTCTGTCCTTCTTCTTAAAGAGTTAAAATCTGCACTAGAGTCTGTGAACCAGACTTTCGCCGCTAGGCGTACCAGAGTTCCAAAAGTTTGGGATCCGCAGGTATTTAGTCCGTCAAACTATGCAAAATAAAAAAAAAATAAAAATAAAAAAAGTATTTCCATATAGCTTGCAGAGTCGGGGTAATTCAGTGGTAAAGAAATGGCTTGTCTCACCGAATTACGTAAATGTCGTTAACTTGAAGTTTTTACCACACTAAAGAACACGGTAGACATGAAGAAGCACTTTTAAGGCTACCAGGTGCTTTTCACCTGTATGACATCGGGAGGATGGGGTGCTCCCTTCTTTTAACCTTGCTCGAGGAGCAAACCGCCTTATTTCCTCCCACCAAGATCTGGCGGAATTGGATGGGTGTATACGGGGGTAGGCATTCTCCGACCCTCCTGAGGGATTCTTTCTCAGCTTGGCGCGTGTAACGGCTGGCGGTGTCGCGGGGGTCTGCGACCTCCACGCCTCTTCGGCTGAGGCAAAACTCTCTCGTTGCAAGACTCCTAGGCGAGATGGAGGATTCCTTAATTTGTCACGCCAGACATCCATTCCTAATTTCTCGCTAGCACTTTGCTGTAAATTCACTTCACGGCCGGGAGGTTGGCTGGAGCCGTATATCCGATGAGAGACGCTTCCGACGAGCTAAGCGTTCTGACAGCGGCGTGTGACCCTTGCAAAAAAGTCGCGCCGCTCTTTTATACTGCGGTCGAATCGTTATTCCCGGTGGCCTCCTCCTGATTCCGCGGGCGCCCTCAAAAAAAAATTCCGGTTGTCATACAACAGCCACATAGTACGGCTATGCTTTTCTTTATTACCCGAATCGTCTGACCACTGCGAAGCAGGTGCCGTTGCTATTTCTTTATCCGGGAAGTCAGCCGCTAGCCCGTCTTATCACTGCGGACTACAAAAACCAACTGAACTATTTCTCGTCTGCTCCTTCTAGGCGGCAAACAGAAACTGTTCCTTTCAGTTGTCAAGTGTCTGCCTTGTTCTTTCTCTGTCAGCATCTTAGCGTTGCTCTCCCCTTTTCGTACCGAGCCTTTATCGCCTGCCCTAGACTGCCATCGTTACTGCCATCCGACCCACGATATCCATAATTTGAGCGTCGGCTTAGAGCTGTTTGACGTAAATCTCTTAAAAGAAGGCATGTTTATGAGGGCCTGGACGCTGCTCTCTCGCCGGGCTGGGTGGTCCTTTATTTCTGGGTGGGCTTTCAAAAGCAACCTTACAATTCCTTTGTTTCAACTCAGCTAAAGCGCATTAACAGACCTCCCCAATTCAGCGTACTAATTTTTCAGGTTAATTTTGGAATTGGACGAATACTTAATTAAAACATTATCATAATTTAGTCACGCTTATCAAGCCCGTCCCTCTTTTACATTTAATTAATTTAGACCCAAAATATTTGTATCAGTATCTTCTCTCGGATGATATGTAATTATCTCATCGTTCAGTCCAATTTTCAAACCATGTGGCGAAGGCATTTTGTGGAAGCTGCTGTACAGCTTAAATAACGTCAGCATCTGTGTTGAATGTTTCGCCACGGAACTTCTCCTTCATTGTTGGAAACAACCAGAAATCGCACGGGGCGAAATCAGAACTGTGGGCAGGCTGTATCACGATTTCAATACTGCATTTCGTAAGAAACTGTTGAACACAAGCAGTCACATGTGGGCGGGCGTTATCATGGTGTAGGGATCACTTGCCAACCACTTCCGGTCGCTTAGTCGATATGTGTCGTCGCAGACGATTCAAGACTGAAATGCAATACTCAGCATCAGCACTAATTTGTGGAATAATGGTATGCTGGTAGACTACACTTTTATGATCAAAGAAAATTATCATCATCACCTTCTCAACTGATTTGGATTGGCTGACTTTTTCGGAGGAGGCGAGCCTCTGTGTTTCCAGACACTCGTTGCGCGCTTCGTGAGGGGGTCAAAATAGTTGACCCATGTTTCATAAGCAGTTATTACTGCGTTTAGTAAGTTTGGATCCTTTCCAGTCATTTGTTTCCACTCGTGACACACCTGAACTCTGGTTAACAATTGCTCTTTCGTCAGGTGCTGAGGTACCCATCTGGAACACACAAAATTCCAGCAATAATTTGTCTGGTAGAATGCGGAATGCAGAAGTTTTTGATATATTAGTTCATGCGCCGCTAAGTCTTCACACGTCATTCATTGATCTTCTTGCAGGATTGCCCAAGCAGTGATAACAATACGCTCCATAAAATCACTTTCAGCTCGACCAGGCCTATGAGCGGGTTCTGCCGACAAACGCCCCTTTTTTGAAATCATGGTGACATCTAAAAATGTTGACTCACCAAAACATTTATCTTTGTAAGGTTTTTTCATTAAATCAACTGTTTTTGGAGCCGTTTTACCTAAACGATAGCAAATTTTATCACACAACGTATTTCACTTCTTAATTCCGAATCACTCGCCTCCACAGCTGTATGGCGAAATGCAGACGTACCTTAAACAAGTGAGCAATAACACAACCAGAATATTCTGTCATGACTAATAACTGTTGTCACACATACTTCTTTATTTCAGTTAGTCGTCTGAGTGGTTAGTTTTCCCCTTCGCACTGCTGCCAAGTCAAAAAAATACTCTCAGTTTTTATGGAACGGCTTTTGTATATATATACATATATATATATATATATACAAAGGCTGCAGACAACCCAAAGCAGCATGGAGAGGTGCATGCTTGGTGTAACCAGGAGAGATAAGAAGAGGAACTCGTGGATCAGAAAAATGACAAGAGTGGAAGACATCATGATCAGAGTTAAATCCCTGAAATGGCAATGGGCTGGACATACTGCCAGAAGGACAGACCATCGATGGACAGCCGAAATTTTAGATTGGATTACAAGGGACAGGAAAAAACCCAGAAGAAGACCACATGGGAGATGGGTGGATGAAATTCGAAAGTATGCGGGAATGACATGGAGGAGACTGGCACAAGACAGACCGTTGTGGAGGAAACTTGGGGAGACCTTCGTCCAGCAGTGGATAGATAATGATTGACAATGATGATGATGATGATGATGATATATATATATTGTTACGACAGTGGGTCATTATCTCACCGCTGACTACAGAAAAGTGTTGCGGCACCGGGCCGAGCTAGGTTATGCATTCCACCGCTCGCCCCCAAAATGTTACGACCTCGGCTGCTATTTCACCGCGGTCAATCAATTTAACAACAGTAGCCGAGCAATCAGTATATTTCTTCTCTGAGATCCTTCGGCCTAGTTCTTGGAGCGAAAACTGTATTATATGGGCATACACTTAAACAATTTGAACCAATCACATGCTTACACATAAATAATGTGTTCTATGACTGTGCTGACTGCCTAAACGAGTATTTAATCGGCTATAAAACATAACAATGGCACACATACGAATGAAATTTAGCTGTCTTCTGAACATAAGTATTGGGTCAACTTTGACCTAAATCAGTTCCCGCGAGATAGTTTAAATGAACTTAAATTCCACAGTTCAGTCTTACTATTTCTCAGTTCAGTTCTTCACTTAATTGCGTAGCAGATGTAACAACAAAAACGATATGTTTCTACTTACATGGATGCTGTCAAGAATAAATCCAAATGGGGATTTAACTTTTCACTTGTATATTGGTTAGGTATCCAAGCCACTGCTCTTACGCTACCAATTTTCCTTGCGCCGGCTTTATCCCGTCGCACTTACACGTAGTGGCTGCGCTGCTTACGTAGCCACACGCACACACATACATGTGGCCTCGCTTCGCCCCGCAGGACCAACTCGCCTCCCTTCGCCTCGCAGGACCAACTCGCTTCCTTCGCCGCTTTAGGGAGAGGATGGGGATTCCACACTGTCGTAGTTAGACTCGAGCCCGATCTTTGACTTGGCTTCGCTTCTCATTGGAATGACCACTGTCCACTCGTAGACTTCTTAATTCATCTGTAACTTTGCTTTCATTGGGCCAGCCAGTCAGGTATTTTCATTAAGCTCCCAGCCTAGAAATTGTTACTTTATCACGTGGATAGGCATTCCGATGTCTTTATGGCAAACTGGAATCTCCAGTTGCCCCGAGTTGTCGTTTCCGTTTCTTACCTAATGTGCGGAGGTTCGCTGCTACATTTATCCCAATTCATATAGCAGATCCAAGGCATCCAACCTTTCACATCGGAAAGCGTACAGACAACTGAACTCCCTTCCTTATTTTCATGCCAAGTGTGAAATCTTATTTTCCTGCACGGACCACACACACAGAGAGCAATTGTTCTCGAAAATGCCATAAACAATCGACGAATTTACGATTATTCGCTAAACCTTTTGTACCCCATCTTCATTCATTTACAAAAGTGGCCCTCTTCGAAACGTACCTCTTTCCCTTTCCGTGTTGCTTAGGCTGCCCGTCAGCTGCGCCCTGATATTTATGACCTAACAGCGCGCTAGAAACTCCAGACCACCCAGCCAGAAGGAATTCTTCGCATCCTTTCTATCCTATCCCCCAGATAAAACTTTCTCTGCTGTTTACACTTTGGCTCCAATCAAGCCTCGAACATAATTAATACTTAAATAATTTCATACTTCCACCACGCCCATTAATTACTAAATTAATGGCAGGGGTGGGTCGTAACAATATATATATATATATATATATATATATATATATATATATATATATATATATATTGTTTCGGGGTTTATCGACCACCATAATATCCATGCGTCACTAGGATTCGAACTCGGACCCAACTCAAACGAATGATCAGATGCCAGAGTTTGAACCATTGCGCCACGTGGGCAGCTTCTTGTACTCTTGAGTGACAAAATTACGATGAAGCAAATATTTGTGTTTAAATTTTAAATTATTTCAAAGTTACTGATTTCAAAATCCGAAAATGCAGACTATTGCATTTTCTGCAGTGACGTCCAAAAACGCCTTGCTGAACCAACTGATTTTGTCACGGTCTGAAAATACTTCATCCTGAATGGCGTATCGTTAGTAGCTCAATATAAACCTAAGTCCACTTCTCTAAAACTCAAAATTTGTATTTTGCAATTTTATCATAACAGCGACTAGTGGCTGTAAAATATGAAATTTATTTCAACGTTATATTGTTCTTAATGGGACGTATAAATACTGAGTATCATATTACATGCGCTTTCTTCTTATAAATAAAAATCGGAGAAAAGACTCTGTATTTGGCAGAGTCGGGCTCGAGAGAGTTTTGGCTCTTCGATATAGAGATCTCATGGGGCTGAGACGGGCTCAAGCTGAAACGCTACGAGCTCGGACGGATTTGGGCTCCGAAAAGTGAGCACGAATTCATTTCCAATACTTGCACAGAAGAAAAGAAAATAATGGTTACAAAAGGAAAAAAAAGTTGTTTACCACTTTGGGTGCTGCGAAACAAAAAAGAAAAAGAAAAGAAGAAAAAAAAGGAAGAAATACGTAGCAAATGTTATTTCGTGCCAAGCTCTGTTTTGGTATAACCTCTTCCCCCTTCTCGAATTCCTAATTTAAACCCCGTATATTTAAACTGATATCCTCTATCTCAGTTCGTTTTTGCCTACTGCTGTTGAATAGTCAATGCAATCTAATCAAATATGCTATCAATAGTCTGGGATAGAAACTCGAATTTTTTTGCATACGTTAATACATTCAGATACACCTATTATAAAATTTTTGGGTTGCTGCTTTTTACATGGGCATTCGTTTTCTTTTTTTGCACGAGATCTGCATTTGATTTACTACTCTTTTTCCTTTTTTGATTGC
This sequence comes from Macrothele yani, assembly GCA_039090855.1. Lineage (NCBI taxonomy): Eukaryota > Metazoa > Arthropoda > Arachnida > Araneae > Macrothelidae > Macrothele > Macrothele yani. The sequence goes on from CM077025.1 coordinate 135,607,054, forward strand.
AGGTTTTTTTGTTTTTTTTTTGTGATTGGAGGTTTAACGACCACCGTGAGCAACTCAATGGGCTATAAGCAGTCGCCCGTCCCTAATTTAGGGTCACTGGTTCCAGGGAAGGGAGAGAGCCAGTGCCGTAAGACAAACACAACATCCATGCCTCACCGGGATTCGAACCCGGACCCCTTCGGACGAATGATCAGAGGCCAACGCCTTAGACCACTGCGCCACCGGGGCGGCGATTGCAGGTTTAACGACCACCGTGAGGAACTCAATGGGCTATAAGCAATCGCCCGTCCCTAATTTAGAGTCACTAGTTCCAGGAAAGGGAGAGAGCCAGTGCCGTAAGAGAAACACAACATCCATGCCTCACCGGGATTCACACCCGGACCCCTTTCGGACGAGTGATCAGAGGCCATCACTTAGACCACTGTTTACTACTCTTTATGCCTTCCAGTTAGATGAGTTCTGAACTGCAGTTCTGGGAAATCTGTTTCAGCTACAGCAAAAAAAAAATTCCAGTTGTAAGTAATTAAATGAAAATTAATTTTACCATTCCTTAATTTCTCTCACTTTATAAATTTGCACTGAATTTCTGGATATTTTCAATTTTTTCAAGAGATTTGTTTCTTAATTATTTTATTAATGATAGGCAAGTCTTGAAAATTGAATCAATTATTGGCGCATTCGGATTTCCGTTATAACTAAAATCGAAGAAAGTATTACAAATTCTTAATTCAGTTATCGTAACAATATTCATAAAAATGGAATAAAGTCTTCTGTAGTCTCTCTCTCAGACGACATTCCTTTGCTTCTGAGCAACTGAAGTAGTTTTTTTTTTCTTACACATAATTTTACTAGAGAGATGCGGTTTTTACGGGAAAATGGGTAAAACACTGTTAACCCTCTAGGTGGCAGAAGCTTTGTAATAAGCAGTGCAAAATGTTTTCATATGTATAACAGAAGATTCCCCTTTCTGTAGTATTCGTCGTCGTTAAGATGCGCAAATATGAGTTCTCGCCACTATTAGTCTGAATATTTTTTCGACGCAATTTCTCGCGGCATTTGAACAGGTTTTCGTGAACGTATTATTGCGTCGTTGCCGCTTTGGGCACAAACTCCGCCGAACGTATATATGCATGCTTGCCACCCGGAGGGTTAAATGCTATTATCTAAATATCAACTTGAAACACATGGAATAATTAATACAGACACAAACCAAGCTGTTCTTTCCATGTAACGTAACCACAGATATCTGAAAATGTTATCGTCCTGGAACGGGAATACAGTCCGCCTCTTCCGATTTGCGCTCAACTATGCTAGCCACTACACCACCCAGGACAATGAAATCCAAACAACTAAAGCATTAATCTGAAACGTCAGACATTTTGATTTCCTCTGATTATGTGACATGGAAAGAACAGATTGATTTATGTCCGTATTAATTATCTCATGTGTTTCAACATAATATATACTCATTTGCTGGTGATCTAATTTAGCACTACGATGAGAGACATTTGTTTCGACTAGTGCTGTGAATTACGTACATGTCATCATTTGGGGTATTTCGAGATCGATGCAAAACTGAAGATAAATTTTGGAAGATTAGTTGGGGGGGTGTCGATTTTTATTTACGCTTTCCAACAGTAGGTTGAAGAAGCGTATATGCTCCAGCTTTGTCCGTCCGTCCTCACGATAACTGACGTAAAAATGGTTCGATTTCGATGAAAGTTTAGTATGTGGTAGGGGGATCACTGGGGACAAACCCTATGGAAAATGGGACAAATGGGGTCAAAGGTCAGGACATAAGAGCGGGGTGCATTCCATTGCCCTTATGCGTCATAACGTTCGTAAAAATGGTTCGATTTCGATAAAATTTCACCCTATTGAAAATGGATGAATTCGGGTCAAAGATCAGGACATAGTATTGCGATCCATTCCATCGCCCTTATCCCATATTATTAAGGTGGACGTCAAGTAATTTTGCTTCCTATACTTTCAATGGAAATACTTTTGTACACATTTCCTTCACAATTAATGTGTTCCCAAGGATGAAAATTTGAACATCAATTAAAATAACTTCATATTATAACTTGGAATACTTAAACTTTTGTAAAACATAACCATAGTTTTATTAAAAATCAATAACTTTTCGTTTGGTTTTGTTGAAACCAGAAAAAGCATGGCGCGACCTGTACTTTGACGTCAGTAGACAAACAAATATTGGATTGCATAATTATGGTTATGTTTTAGAAAACATTAGGTATTCCAAGTTATAAAATGAAGCTATTTTAATCGATGTTCAAATTTTCATCCTTGTGAACGCATTAACTGTCCAGAAAAAAGATGGCGCGACCTGTATTTTCATGACGTCAGTTGAGAAACAAATGTTGGATTGCATAAATATGGTTATGTTTTAGAAAATATTAAGTATTGAAAGTTATAAATTGAAGATATTTTAATCGATGTTCAAATTTTCATCCTTGGGAGCGCATTGATTGGGAAGAAAATGTGTGCAGAAATGTTTCCATTCGAAGTAGAGAAAGCAAAATTACTTGACGTTCACCTTAAAGGAGCAATTCTTGTATGTATGTAAATTTTATTTTGAAAACGGCTCTAAGGATTTTGATGAAGGTCGTTAACCTACCGTTTTCTGGTACTAGAAATCGATTTAGCTTGATCTCGACTTTAGGAAAATTCGTTTAGTGGATTAAATAACCACCCCGAATTGCCACGTTTTTACTGTAGTGTCATGGCGTCGAGCCATTAGATGTTGGCGCGCGGTCACGCCATCTGTCTCATTACGTCACGCGTTGTGCGTGGATCTTATTAAAGTTTTATGACGTCACACTCTTGCGAGCAGATGGTCGCGATTCCCATCTGCCTCATTACGTCACGCGTTTTATGCGTATGCTCGTCCGCACGATAACTCGCGTAGAAATCGTTCGATTTCGATGAAATTTCAGTATGTGGTAGAGGAACACCTGGGAAGGAATCCTATTGACAGTGAACGAAATGGGGTCAAAGATCAGGGCATAGGAGCGGGATCCATTTCACTGCTCTTATGCGTCATAACTAACGTTAAAAAGGTTCGATTTCGATTAAATTTTAGTATGTGGTAGGGGGCTACCTGTGGACAAACCCTGTTGAAAATTGGCAAAATGGGTGTCAAAGGTCAGGACATAGGAGCGGAATCACTTCCATCGCCATTATGCATCATAACTTACGTAAAAATGTTTGGATTTGGATGAAATGTTAGTATGTTGTAGGGGCTTGCCTGGGGACGATTTCTGTTGAAAATGGGCGAAATGGATTCAAAGCGTAGGACACAGAAGCGGGATCTATTATATAGACCTTATGCATCATAACTTATATAAAATTGCTTCGATTGCGACAAAACTTTATCATGTTATTTCGGAGGTATACTGAACCAGTTATGTTGAATATTATCGAAATGGGACCAAAGGTCAGGGCACAGGAGTGAGATTTATTCAATAGCCATTTTCCTCATGACTAGAGTAATGACTTGAGTAATGATTTCTAGTATGTGGGAAAGCGTATTATAATCAATGCATTGCATGATTTTACTAATTTGTTTAATGTGGGGATGGTATTTTGTTTTTCAAAACGTTCAAAAACGGAAGTTAAACGGAGTGAAAAATTATCTCGTAATCGTGATTTCTTTTTCTCGCGATGTTCCTTCTGCACAGTATTATTGTTAAATATAATTTTATTCCATAAATATTTGCATTACAGCTTGAAATTGGAAGAAAAATTCCGAAAAAGGAAGTTGGCGCCACAATTTCCCTGTGATCTTCAGGCAGTGGATTCGAAGAATTCTGCCATTTCCATCGTCATTTTGATGGTTCTCGAGATCGATGCAGAACTGAACAGAAGTTTGGGAGGGATTGGTGGTGGGGTCGTTTTCCAATGGAGGGCGGAATTCTGATTTTTAAACCTTTCGGAAACAGAAGTTAGACAGAGTGAAGGTTTCTCCTGTAATTCTAATCCTTTTTTCTCGCAATGTTTCTTCTACCCAGTGGTATTGTTAAATACAATTTTATTCCGTAAATATTTGTTTTGCAGCTTCAAAATGAAGGAAAACTTTCTTAAAACGTAAGTTGAACGGATCGTAGATTTTGCCGGTAGTCGTAATTTTATTTCTCCACGGTGTTACATTTATCCTGTGTTGCTGTTAAACGTAAAAAATAAAAATAAAAATAATTATATTTTGAATACAGTGATGTGCTCCACCTTGATATTTACATAATAAATTTCAGCGAATATATTCACTCTGTTTCGCAGCACGTTCTTATTTTTCACTCGTGCGGTTAAAAAGTTCAGCTTTTTTTTTTCCTTCGTCAGACTCATGTATGAGTGAAATCAAAATGTCTGACGTTTCAGATTAATGCTTCAGTTGTTTGGATTCCATTGCCCTGGGTGATGTAATGGTTAGCATATTCGAGCGCAAATCGGGAGATGCGGGTTCGATTCCAGTCCAGGAAGACTTAATTTTCAAATTTCTATGGTTATGTTGCTTGGAAAGAACAGCTTGACTTATGTGTTATTACCTAAATACCAAAAAGCCCCATGATTCGTAGACCTGTGTTGAAATGTTGTTTAAACAGTAACGGTGATGCTGATATAACGCTTTTTTCGGGGGAAGGGGGGTAGAGGACCTTCATATATTTTACCAAAAATAACTTCCAGGGTCGTTTATGGATTGCCAACCCACCACTGTTAGTCAGTATCTTGAAAACTCTCACAATATAATTTCGGTATCTCTGTCGTTCTCTCTGCAATTTTTTTTTTGATTGAATGTTTAACGACCACCGTGAGCAACTCAATGGGCTATGAGCAGTCGCCCGTCCCTAATTTAGGATCACTGGTTCCAGGGAAGGGAGAGAGCCAGTGCCGTAAGACAAACACAACATCCATGCCTAACCGGGATTCGAACCCGAAACCCTTTCGGGCGAGTGATCAGAGGCCATCGCTTTGACCACTGCGCCACAGGGGCGGCTCTTTCTGAAATTCCAATGGATTGTGAAATATCGTGGAACATCCTAAATTTGAATCTCGAGACCCCAAAGCTGCGCTCATTAAACGCTACACTTAATAAAGTATGACAGAAGCATCCAAAACTAAGACCATTGCTTTATGTTTTTTTGTGTTTTTCGTTTCAAACCGCGAGCGTTTTGTTTCGAAACAGTATTTTCTGTATTGTATTTCCCTAATTGGCAATTAGTAAAATTAATGCTATTCGTCGAGAAGCATGAAGAGAAGGATTTTATTGTGCAGTGGAGTGTCTAAGGTTACTTTTTTATATTACCATTGGGCATTACTAGTTACTACTCCGAATTTCAGTTATACACCCTGAAGCTCAGTGTCGTATTACGATGTTTTAACGGTAGAAGGCTTTGTTAGAAACCCTAAAATAATGAGATATCGCTCAGAGTGTTTCGTAATTCCTTATGTGGGAGAATGCATTATTGATCGGTATTTAACGTTAGAGATCCAGGGAAGGGATCTGAACATGGTTACCGAACAAAAGAATGTTGTTTCTTTATTCCCGTAAACTATAACAACAAGTATGGTTAAACAGAGACGGATGAGTGCTCTCATCAAACGCATGCCACATAAGTGCTGTTGCGTATATGCAAATGTTAGAGATCTATTGCTCAAAAATATTAGCTCCATTCCCTTAGCGAGACTTAATTGTATATTTTATCTTCATAAACCGTAATTTTTTTTTCGGAGATTCTTTAGCGTTGTGGCTGCAGCTCCACTACCGTATTGAGAAATAAATTTTTTCAGTCCGTATTTAAATAAAAAAGTGTCCTAACGTGTGGAAATATACACGGTCGTATCACAATAAATAAGACTACCTACCTAATAATGGGAATAACTACCCTTGGCCGGAATGACGGTGCCGCATGGAGAAATGACGCATTGGAAGGTTGCATGGGCACGTGCAACAGAGCATGGAGGTCCCGGAGATGACGTGTTTGCGGGTCAGCACATCGAATCCATCGATCCAAATAGTCCCACAAGTGATCTATGGGATTAAGTTCGGTTGATTTCGCCGGCTAAGGGAGAACAGAGACATCGCTGTCATGTTCCTGGAACCAATCACGCAACCCCCCTCCTCTGCTACATGGCAGGGAGCCATTGTCCTATTGGTAGACACCATCATCTCCAGGGTAAACGTTCAACATGAAGGGATGCATGAGGTCAGCGAGGATGGACAGGTAGCATGGCTTCATGGTCTTCAGGGACCCATCCAGTGGTACCAGCAGTGCCAGGTCATACCAGGAAAAGATCTCCCAGACAAGCATACTGCCACCGCCGGCCTGTATGACCGACAAGCAAGCGTGTACGGGTGTTGATTCTCGTGAGTCACCGCCCGTCAGTTCTGTGGAGTAGAAACCTCGATTCGTCGGAGAAGACACCCTTTTTCCACAGTCCAATGACGGTAGTCCAATGCGAACTGCAGGCGTTGTTGCCGATGGGCCTGGGTTAACATGGGCGCCTTGATGCAGCGTCGACTCCGGAGACCCATGCGTAACAGGGTTTGCTCTACTGTTATCGGGGACACGTACCTGGGTGCCCCTGCGTTCATTCGCATGGTCAATTGCTGCACTGTTGCACATCGTTTGCCGTTATCAGTTGACGGGAGCGACGTTCTCCTCTGGGGTCCATGGCCTTTGGGGCTCAACATTTATGACGTCGGCAGGTACTCGGCGTGCCAGCAGTCCATTCTTGGTATACCCTTACTACAGTACCTCGAGAACAGCCCACGGATTCTGCTGTTTCTGAGACGCGTTCACCCTTGGCGCGGTAACCGATGATCATTCCTTTTTGAACGTCCGTAAAATCACTACCTCCGCCTATTGTGCTCGCGTAACGCACTATGGCTCATCTTTCCTGGCCGGCCGCTTATATCTCTATGTCGTCGACCTTGTCACGTGCACTCTGTGACGCGCTTGGACGGGTACACTTCGATTTCTGGGGTGGTCATATTATTCTGATACGACTGAGTATATTAACTGCAATTGGTCAGAAAAACTGTCCATCAGCAAAAGCTCGAAAAATGGAGAAAGTCGTGAGTTTATTTAATTCTGTCATATTCCAAACACAATATTTCCAACCCAATTTATAGGAAACGAAATAAATGTTCCAGATTACAGAATGAATAGAAAAACGTTTAGGCAGTGTACAAATCAGTTATGCATTTGTACAATCGAACCCGCATATAATGAAGTAGAAGGGAGAGAAAGCAAACATTCGGTACAAGCGAACTTCGTTATAACCAGACAGATAAAAAAAATCGAGAAAGTACCCTGGTACATTTTCTAGATAACTCCATCTTTTGCATTACAATATCTTTGCGGGTATAAAACAAATCGAGAAAGTTCCCTGGTACTCCTTCTAGATAACTGCATCTTTTGCATTTCAAGATCTTTGCGGGTGTAAAATAAATCGAGAAAGTACCCTGGTACTTTTTCTAGATAACTGCATCTTTTGCATTCCAAGATCTTTGCAGGTGTAAAACAAAGCGAGAAGGTACCCTGGTACTCCTTCCAGATAACTGCATCTTTTGCATTCCAAGATCTTTGCGGGTGTAAAATAAATCGAGAAAGGTACCCTGGTACTTTTTCCAGATAACTGCATCTTTTGCATTCCAAGATCTTTGCAGGTGTAAAACAAAGCGAGAAGGTACCCTGGTACTCCTTCCAGATAACTGCATCTTTTGTATTCCAAGATCTTTGCGGGTGTAAAATAAAGCTAATGGTTTAAGGGTATATACTGTGCTTACTTACATACAACGCATTGCATTATTTCGCGTCACTCACGACCACATCCAGCCACAGTCTGTTACATAATAAGTGGAATTAAATCATAACAACAAACAATAGGTTTTACTAATTCCTTACATTACTGTTCAATAATATCATGTTTCTAGGTAGGCGGATGAATGAATGTTAATTTAAAACTTATGGAAGAAGATATGTGAGTCATAAAAGCAGATACTTACTAAACTACCGCGGTGGCAATAGTAATTGTATCCACTGTTTAGCTTTTCAAACACAATAATTGTTATTATTATTCAGATTTAGGCAAACGTGAGTAACGATCCTGACACCATGAAATGTCATGTAGCTTCGAAAGTTCATCTGCGCATGCGCACACTGAGATCTGACCTCAAGATAGGAAGAAAAGCTGAATCGCAAATGTGTCAGTGAGGGGAAGTGGTAACTTTTCCCTACGATATCTATAGCTAACACCCCTCCGTGTTATACATCATTTTGAAACTCTCGCCGAATTCAGGTAACCTTTTCCTTTCGGAAGGTGGGGGGAGGGGGCTGAGTCTAGAGGAAGCCGAATTACGTTACTACGCACTGTTTTCATAGCATTGAAAAAGAATTTTTGTAATGCTTTTTTAATGCTATGAAAACATCACATTTAGTATCAGGCGCTCATAATTTACATAGGTTGTAATGAGATATTGATGTGCTTATGTAAAACGTGATTAAATAATGTTCGGCAATAGTTTGATAAAATATATTGTTGAGTGACAATAAAATTAACAATTGTTGCGACGCTTCATGAGAGACAGAATTAAAAAATCAGATTTCAACTATGGTTTTGATTGCTTCCGTTACCCAATTTCGTTTCATCGAAACTTTTTGCTTGGGATTTACTTTATTGCTGGTGGTAAAGACGCATAGCATAAAAAAAGGATATTTTTGGCATAGACCTATTACATTACGTCAGGTTAAAACTAAGGTGCGTCGCATAAATATAGAGACAGTCGACTTTGCTCCGTGAACGCAATGCGAATATAGGTAGGAAGCCAAAGTGGTACCTAATTAGACATAACCATACAACAAACCTTTCGATCCGTCGAGATAACCGGATTGTGTGAAAAGAACACCACAAAGTAAAATAGTGTAATTTTAGGTATCTTATAAATATAAAGACAACTACATGTATGTAAAGTAGCCACATGCAAATGAGATGTACAAATTAGCATGTTGTACGCACGCGTATGAGCCGTAATTCGGTCAAGCCTACAAAAGACAGCGGACCTGCCGTCAGACATTCATTTGCCGAAATGCCACGAAACAGTAAACTTTCTGGTGAGGAGGTGCAGAAGATTTGGAGACTGAGAGCAAATGGATTGCCTGTAGCGAAAATTTGTAAAGCCATGGGGAGGAGTAGGGCAGTCATTTATAAGACTTTATCGAAACGCGGTGCGTTCACTGCCAGAAAACGTCCTGGAAGGCCTCGAATAACAAACAAACGAGATGATCGTGCCATCATGCGTTTAGTTTCATCCCAAACGTTATCACTACGTCAAGTTTCTCGGACTGTTGGTGTCACTCTCTCAAAGGACACAGTTTATTGACGAATCAAGGAAAGTCGCAACATTGTGCTCCGTAAAATGCGCCGTCTGCCCCACACGTCACGTGGCGCCACAAGGAAGCTAGATAGTTATGGGCAAGCAGCCACATGCACTTGACAGACGAGTAGATCACAACTATTTTCTCCGATGAGAAAAAGTTCAACCTGGACGGCCCTGGTGGTTGGAACTGCTATTGGCATGATTTCCAACGCGAGCCACGCACCTTCTTCAGCAGACAGAAAGGAGGGGATCTGTGATGGTCTGCGGAGCTTTTGCGTTCAATCGGACAACGGATATTGCTTTTCTGCAAGGCAGGTAGAATTCCGAAACGTATTAGGACATACTCAGCAGCCACCTTCTACCGTTTGCCGAAACTCTAGCAGGTTTTGATTATCTGTTCTAGCAAGACAATGCCTCTATACATCGGTCTGCGTCAACGAAAAGCTGGTTTAACACTTATCATGTGACTGTAATGGATTGGCCAGCATTCAGTCCAGATCTGAACCCTATCGAGAACCTCTAGGGTATCCTAGCTCGTGATGTGTATGCAAATGGACGGCAGTTCTCAAGTGTGGTGGCATTGAACGAGCAGATTGAAGGAAGCTGGTACGCATTCCGTCCAGAACACTTACATCACTTGGTGGACAGCCTGCCCAATCGGGTTTTCAATGTTATTCGGAACAACGGCTCCACTATTCGTACCGGAGGTGCTTACTAGTAAGTCTTTATATTTTTGAGACAGCGTATGTCTGTTTTTTTTTCTTGTACTTGGCATTGGAATTGTTATGTTTCCGTCAAATTATTGTGCAGTTGTGTGTCCTATGCTATTTTTGCTATAAATATGAGATGTACATTTCAGCTCGTTGTTGTTTCTTTTTTATTCGATAATTTGTTCTGTCTCTCTATTTATGCTACACAGTATTGTCAATCCCAAACTATTTATCAATTACTCGAAGGTAAATAATACTTGTTAACTGAAAACAAGAGCTAGAAAAATAATATGAAAGAAATCTGCAATGAGCAAAACATTTAACAAATTCAAAAAATTAAAGTAACAGCCAAAAAAATTTAAATTTACCTGTTACATGTTATGCTGGATGCGTGAATCAATTCTTACTTGTTTTGTGTTTATCATGATTGCCGTTTTATTTGTTTTTTAACTTCCTCTGACGCGGTGGTTAAGATGTTTCCAGATGCAAAATAAACTCCAAAGTTTTCTAAGCAGAGATTCAGTGATTGAAAGGTGACGAGGAAAGAGGCAAAAAGACAGCATCTGCGCTGGACATGGAGGTTTACCAAGCGTGGGTGGGTAGGAAAAAACAATGAAACATTCTTGTCTTCATGCTAACTAATCTATTAATCTGCAACGAGAATTATAGAGCGTTGTGAACAGCAGGTAATTCCTTGTTTTCCGATGCAAAATGCCACTTACTTTGTTTGCTGATTAACCGTCCTGCACTTCAATATACGCGATTTGCCCAATAATTGTTGTTCGTAATATGCGGTTAAAATAACAAGGAGGCATAGCTGAAGTGCCAAAGGTCATGGGATACCGTGTAGGACCTCTCCTAGCCCTGCCAAGATTAGCAACTCGACGTCGCATCAATTCCACAAGTGGCCGGAGGCTTTTTGGAGAGATACTGAGCCATACCGTTTGAATAGCCACCCACAGTTCCCTGGTATTTGTAACTGCATGATCTTGAGTGCGAATGGACCTTTCCACCACGTCCCATAAGTGCTCTATTGGGTTCATGTTGGGGGGAACGTGATGGCCACACCATCCGTCGGAACTGTCCAAAATGCTCCTCGAACCAATTTTGGACAACTTGGGCTCGATGACACGGTGCATTGTCCGCCTGGAAAATCCCATTGGTCTTGGGGTGCACGAATTCCATGAAGGGTAGCAAATGGTCACCCAGCAGAGCAACAAAGCGATTACCGGTTAATGACGTGTTTACGAGGAGCAGAGGACACAAACCATGCCACGTAAATACACCCCACACATGTATGGAACCACCACCAACTTCACAGTGCCTTGTTGACAGCTTGGGTCCATGGCATCATCGGGTCTGCGTTACATCGGAACCCTACTATCAGCACGTAAGAATTGGTAGCGTGACACATCGGACTACGCCACATGTTGCCAGTCTTCCAGGGTACAATTACCTCGTCCACGAGCCCAGGTGAGGCGCTGTGTCGGATGTCGTGGTGTTGACAAAGGCACTCTGGTGGGCTTTCTGCTCCCATACCCCATGGACGCTAAATTACGCTGCACCGACCTGATGGATATGTCTCTGGTACCTCCTGCATTGAATGTGGATGTTATTTGAGCCAGTGTCGCTTTTCTGTTAGCATTGACAATCCTGGTCAGACGCCGCTACTCATTGTCATTCAGCACCCGTGGTGGGCCACTGCGCTATCCACTGTGGATGGTAATGCCTTCCATGAGGTATTCTTGGTACACACGTGACACCGTGGATCGAGAAAAGGTGAATGTTCGCACAACATCAGAAATTGAATGTCCCATCTGTCTGGCTCCCACTACCATGCCTCGCTCAAACTCGGATAATTCAGGTCTGCTTGCCATACTCCTACTGGCGGTTGTTCATCCTGACTCACGAAATTACACCTCGCAACTGATAAAAATTGTGGCGTACGTCGAAGCCTTTATACGACGGCAGCGCTTGTTAAAAATTTGCATACTGCTATCCCATGTCTGTTAGCATTTCAGTGTATTACAGATTTCAAGAGATCTTCAAAAACTTCCGTTTATACCAAACATCGTATTATGCGAGATCTATATATGTGAGTTCGACTGTGTTTCGCACCGAACATATTTTTTTCAGAAAAACGATGCTTACAATGGAAAAGGAAGTGTCGAGCAATGGGGATTACGCGTAATTTAAATGGGACGATGGTATTTTCTTTACAATTCGCTGGGCACTTCTTCAGAAGATAAATTTGATTTGGAATAAATGACTAGAAAAATAAAAGAAGGATATGAAAAATGTGGATTAACTATGAATTTAAATTAAACAAAATATTTATGCACTGGAAATAGAGAAACAAATCTACAGCTCGAAGATAACGAATAAATCGAAATATGTGATCATTATAATTACCTAGGTGTTAAAATTACACAAGAAAATTTGCAATGTAATTAAGAAATAGAATTGCACATGGAAGAAAAAATCTTAAACGCCTGAATAAAGTTTGGTGGAGTAAAGAAATAACCAGAAAAAAGGAAATGGGGTATTTACAATAGTATTGTTAAGAGCATATTACTATATGGGATGGAGTCCTGGTGATTAACAGAAGCGGATAGAAAGAAAACAACAGCCGTGGAGATGGATTCTTTAAGAAGATCATATAAAGTGTCAAGAAGACAGAAAATAACGAATGAAAGGATTACCGAATTGATGGAAGTGAAATAAACAATTTTAGAAGACATACAGAAGAGCAAATTGCGTTGGTTTGGTCACATGACCGAACCAACGCAATTTGCTCCAACGCATTTAACCACAGAAACCAAAGCTACTATGAAACCAAAGCTACATGCAACCAACGCATTTAACCACAGAAACCAAAGCTACTATGAAACCAAAGCTACATGCAACCAACGCATTTAACCACAGAAACCAAAGCTACTATGAAACCAAAGCTACATGCAACCAACGCATTTAACCACAGAAACCAAAGCTACAATGCGAAAGAGATGGTTATCAGGAGTGTAAAATCTATACATCTGATGACTGGAAACGTGTGATATGGTCCGATGATTTCTTATATACATTATTTTAAACGTTTGTTGGCTTACTGCCGGTGAGTACTTGGATATGCTAGGTGATCGGATGCATCCTGTGGTTCGAATGTTGTTTCACCCATACACACAGCCAGAACTTTTTAGTGTTGGTTTGAGGAGCACCAAGATGAACTTCAACATCTGACCTGCCCAGCTCGATCCCCTGACTTGAATACCATCGAACCACTGTTGGCCGTTTTAGGGGACAGCGTGTGAGAAGCAGATTCTCTCCTCCAACATCTGTAAAGCAATTGGCTGATGTTCAGATCTACAAAGGGTCCAACATTTCACTAGAGACTACTCAGAAGCTGTAGAAATCTATTCCAAGAAATTTCGAAGCTGTATAAAGGGCAAATGATGGTAGTCCCACTCTTTATTAATATCGCCTGTTTCCCAGGTGTTCACATTATTTGGTCTAGCCTTTGCGTGCTAGCAACATGACTCGGACAACCAAGTCCCGAAATCTAAATTTGCGTTTTTAAGATTTTAATATTCGGTGTGGCTAATTCGTTAACTAATTATTTACCTTTATACAGAAATTTTTACCTTATCGTTTTCGTAGTCAAATTGTTATTAGGCAACAGAAAAGTGATTGTGTGCTTTTCACAGTTGTAATGTTCCTGAAAATACACTATATTGACAAAAGCCATCAGACACCCCTTCAAAGGCAAATGAACGGATCCGCTGCATTGTTAAGATGCGCGGTACAGCTGCAAACGGTATAAAAACAAGCCTGCAGCTGATGGCGGTCATATCGCACTGTGGGGTTGAGTGAAAATGTCGCGGCGGGAGAGAACTGATTTTGAGAAAGGAAAGATTGTTGGGTGTTATATTAGTGGGTTTTTCCATAAGAGAAACCGATAGGCGTTTAAGCATACCCAAGTCAACTGATTTGGATGAACTAAATAAGTGGAAGACACATGGCGTGAATGAAGCTGTAAACCATACTGCCAGACTAAAGAAAATCAGTGATAGAAGACGTCAAAGCCTCAGGAGAATCGTTACAGCTAATCGATGGTGTACTGTACAAGACCTCAGTGTACAGGTGAGTAAAAATGCTGGAACCCCGATATGTACACGTACCATTCGCAGAGAACTTCATTCCATATGTTACCGTGGTCGTGCAGATGCTCATAAGCCTTTCATCTCTATTTGAAATTTTACTCGTTGTTTAGCATGATGCAAAGAAAATTTATGGTGGACCATAGATTAAAGGAAACGGGTCCTATGGACTGATCAATCCAGATACACGATCCATCAGTCTGATGGCCGTGTGTGGGTACGACGGCAGTCGGGGGAACGTTATTTACTACAGTGTACTGTTCCTACGGTCAAGTTTGGAGCTGGTAGTGTATTCGTGTGGGGCTGTTTTTCGTGAATGGTCACAGTCCATTAGTTATCGTGGACAAACCTGTTAACCAGCATGTCTACCACGATATTCTGGATAATAATGCCCTAGCAACTCTGTGGCAATACTATGGAACCCAGCCTTGTTGGTACCAGCAGGATAATGCACCGAGCCATAAAGCAAGGACTGTTACGGCGTGGTTTGGCGATATTTCCGTATCGTGTGCGGACTGGCCAAAAAAGGGCCCTGATCTTAATCCCATAGAGCACCTATAGTATGAATTAGAGGGCCGCATAAGGAGTTTGGAACCAAGACCTACTACTAAGCAACAGATAGCGGCAACATTATGTACTGAATGGAAGCACATACCAATGGCTGTGTTCCAGAACATTGTCAAAAACATGTCTCGAAGTGTCAGTGCATGCATTAAGGCCAAAGGTAGACCGACACCGTACTAATGTATGTCAATGAATGCTATGTTGTGTTTCTTTTCTAGGTGTCCGGTGCCTTTTGTCAATATAGTGTATGCTGACTGAACACCAGTTAAATCAGTTCTTAAATACTTCTACAGTGAAACAGGTATTACCCAAGGAACGTCAAGAAAAAGTTACTTACGGTTAGTCTTTCTTCATCCAAAGCTCCTTCGGCACTCAATAAGGCACAACTACAACTCACTTTTTAATGTAATTAACTTGATCTAACTAATGTGAGTTAATAATAAGAACACTTGGTTAAAGAAAAACACCAACACTAAAGAAATAACACGCAGCCTTCAAATAGATCAAACTTCAATTAAACAACGCCACTTCCACGATTATAGTATTACAACATCCACCATCTCCACACTTTTGCTGCTGCTCAAATATTATATATCGGGGTGGTGCGAATGAAATGTCCGGCGCGAACGAGCAGTGGAGACAGGCCCCCACCACAGCAAAATGGAACCACCCACAGGTGTTGCGGGTATTACGTCACAGAGTATAAATAGCTAAAACCTGTGTGAAGAACAAGGTTTAGGCGAGGTTTGTTTGGACGTAACGTGGCTTGCAAAGGAAACATGTAGACGCCTGATTTGAGAGTCATCTTCCTGTATTAACTTAAAGTGGGCCATTCTGCAGCAATTGCCGCTCAAAACGTTAACAAAGCGTTTAGGGAGAATACAACCAACGAACGAACCATTCGGGATTGGTTTGTGAAGTTTCGAAGCGGAGATACGGGCATGCAAATCAAAGCACGTGATCACAGACCTGCTGCTGTTTCTGACGATGTTCTGTTACGTATGGTTGAAGCGAACCCTCGAAAAACGTGTCGTGAGGTAGCGGCAGATGTAGATGTCCACCACACGACAGTTGTTTGGCGTCTGGCTGCGCTGGGTAAGGTAAAAAAACTGGACATGTGGCTGCCGCATGAGTTGACAATTGCCAACAAGACTAGGGCGTTTGGAAGTCTGCACGGTGCTGCTTGCCAGGAATAAACAGAAACCTCTACTGCATCGAATCGTCCCCTGCGACAGAAGTGGGTTCTTTATGATAATCGGAAACGATTTGCACAATGGTTAAGCAAGTCACAGCCTGCTGGATGCCTGCCTAAGCCACCCTTACACACCAAGGTGATGCTTCTTGTCTGGTGGTCCTCAGCGGAGATAATTCATCGGAGTTCCTTGGAAACAGGCCAAACTATCAATGCAGGACGTTATTGTGCTGAATTACACCAGTTGCACTGGAAATTGCTGCAGAAAAAACCTGCTCTGGTTAACTGACATGGTGTTCTGCTCCAGAACAACGCTCGCCTTCATGTCACACAAGGAACGATGCTGACACTAAGTGCCTTGGGCTATGAAGCACAGCTTCATCCTGCCTATTACCCGAACTTATCAACGACAGATTATCATCTGTTTCGTCGCGTGGATCACTTCCTGCCCGGGAAACAGTTCACGACAGACAACGAGGTTCAACGTGCAGTTGATGACTTCTTCGGGTCTTCGTTCCGGGATCATGGTCTTGCCGGACAGATGGCAACTATGTGTCGATGCAGAGGGGGATTATTTTCCCTAGGTAAGTTGTCCTACATTTTCCGTTCTCGCCCTCCACGTGTGCTGGTCTTTTGCCGGACATTTCATTCGCACCAACCAAATATCTTCTAATTCTCATCGGACGCATACACACGTTATACTTTCCGATCTCAAGGTGTTGCCAACGATACTCTTACAAGAGAGAAGATATAACGTTAAGTTTGAAAAACGCGATAGGAGAATGAACTGAAATTTACAGAAAGTAACTAAAATTGAAAGTTAAATTAGAGTATACGTCACACAGTGTTGTTGTTTTAAGAAAATAACGTATGCAGGTGGTTACAAGAAGCAAAGATGCTTCAATGCACTGCTAAACGCACCTGTGAAATTTACTGTTTTGTAAGCACTAACGGCGATTTGTAAAACGGTAATAATTGACGGGAGTTTGTCTACTTTGTGGTCAGCACCACAGCTTTGGTTGCGAAAGTTGGCCCATGACAAGCCGGATGTATGATGTGTACGGTAAATTTCGTGATCAACAGCATTTGTGATGTTTGAAACACTCGATTTTTTCAATGAAATTGGTTTTGATTAAAACACAAAATGAAATACAGAAAAAATAGAGTGTGAAGAATGCTATATATCTCATTCACGACTTCTTCATTCCATTTGTTGATACCTTGTCTTCTTTGTTGTTCCTCAAAAAATGTAAAACTTGATTTGCAAAAAAGTTACAAATTTCTTGCCTTAAGTCAAATAATTATTCAAATTACTTGATGGCAATTTTTAACCGACATGTTTGTCACAAGCAATTAAATTTCAAAAAAAAAAAGTGAAACGATGAGAATGTGTTAAATAGCAGAGCGTGTTTTCGAATACGTAACCGCTTTTCCTTGGTAATGGGTCTTTGATGATGCATTATCGTGGCTAAAACACTTAACATATCGGTGGACGGAAGCCTAGTGTTTTTTTTCTGCCGTGCTGTTTTGACACCTCTAAGGAAAAGTTAACGATTAATTACGAAAGCGTGTCTGATGAGACTAATTGCAGAATAATGAGAAACGCCTCATCATACTCAACCACGTAAACAAAAGACTCGGGCAATAACGCAGAATACCAAGGAATTCATTTCCGCTGTCTGAGGAAGATAATGGATTCTTAGGAATAGGAGAAGGAAGAAAACAAGTATGAAACGGAGAAGCGAGGAAAGACAAACCTTCTAGGAATTGTGGTGTAGAATATTCCTCTTACTTTGAACAGCTACAATTTCCTGGTTGTGAATTCAAAGGCTGGAATGAATTTATTTGTACCAGGACCAATTTGTCACGCATCATCATGGTGTAATTTTAACTGTAATTATTGGCCTTATGATCTTAGTAAATAACTTTGCAACAGGTTCAATTAACAGGTACCGTGCTAAGTGTTTTAATAAGGTGAGGGTTATTCAAAATTTCGGTTGGATCTTCAAAGTTTTAAAATTTTTTGACGTTGTGCCTAACATTCATAACATATTTACATACACGGGCTGTAATGTGTAGAAAAAATAAAATTAATAAAGCACTGGGGAAAAGAATTAGGCATAGATTGTTGGAACTGCATTTCGAAAACAAGGTGTTTCAAATACAGTTTCAATGTACAAATTGATCTATCATTCACTCTACTTTCAAAATGAATGTTAGATCAAATATCCAGAGTAACGCCAGATTCCCTTCTTGGGTGTAAACGAAGGAACGCGAATGTGGTTGGCGACTAAGTTTTAGATATTTTCTTGAACGTATTCAGAGACAAATATTCTGATATGCTACTAAATGGCTTACTTTTTCCCTCCAATGACTTGACAGCCCCTTGAAGGTTGTCTTAACCCCTGTTTGTCCAGTGTTGCGCCCCTTGAACATTTTTTCACTAACCTTAGACAACTCCTTGATCGTTGTCTTCACTAATGCTTAGTCAGTACCATGAAACTTTTTCACTAATGTTTTGGCAGTCCCTTGAAATTTCTACTCCCCGATTCTTAGATAGGCCCGTTGTACGTCATCTGCACTATCGTCGAAACAGCCCCTTGAACCCTGTCTTCATTACCGCTTAGACACCCCTTGAAACACGTATTCAACACGTATTCACTATTGTTTAGACAGCCCTTTTAACCCTGTCTTCACTAAACCTTAAGCATCCCTTTGAACGTTTTTTACACTGTAGCTTAGAAATTTCTTGAACGTTGTCTTCACTAATGCTTACACATACCCTTGAACCTTGTCTTCACTAATGATTACATAGTTTCTTGAACGTTGTCTTCACTAATGCTTACACATACCCTTGAACCTTGTCTTCACTAATGATTACATAGTTTCTTGAACCTTGTCTTCACTAAATACACAGTCCTTTGAAATTTGTATTCACTAATGCTTAGACAGCCCCTTGAATTTTGTCTTCAATATTACTTAGAAAGCTGCTTGAACATTGTCTTCTTTACTGCTTAGTTTCAGCGTTGTCTTCACTACTGCTTAGTTTCAGCGTTGTCTTCACTACTGCTTAGACAGAATTTTGAACATTATCTACACTGCTGCTTAGAAAGCCCTTTGAATCTTGTATTCACTAATGATTGCACAGCCTCTTCAACATTTTCTTCATTGATGATTACTCACAGCCCCTTGAACGCTATCTCCACTACTGCTTAGACTACATCATCTTTCCTGTCTTCGGTAATCCTCAGGAAACCGAATGAACGCTATCTCCATTATTACTTAGATATCCCCTTGAACCTTCACTAATGCTTATAAAGTTCCTTGATCTTTACTAACGCTTACACAGTCCCTTGTACCTTATCTTCACAATTGTTCAGACAGATTCTACAAATTTATCTTCACTATTGCTGAGGCAGCTTCTTCTACCCTGTCTTCACTAATACTTAAGAAGTCTCTTGAAGGTTATATTCACTATTGCTTAGAAGCCGCTTGAACTTTGTCTTCACTAATGCTTGTATATCGCCTTGAACCTTGTCTTCAATCTTGATTACATGGCCTCACCTTTTCTTCACTATTGCTTAGAAAGCCTCTCGAACATTGTCCTTACAATGCTTACACATCACTTTGATCACTGTTATCACTAATGGATACACAGACTCTTGTACCTTGTCTTTACTAATGTTTAGACAGGCCATTGAACGTCGTTTTTGCAAATGCTGAGACAGTTTCCTAAATATCTTCGGATACAAATATTTTGATAGGTTATCGAACGGCATCGCAGGCAAATGCTTAGACGACCCTTTGAACCTTATCTTCACTTATTCTAAGAAAACCTCATCACTGCGTAAGTACATTGGCGTGCAATAATTAAGGACGAGACGGTTTTTCGAATATAACTTCGTGCAGAAGTGCTCCATATCGACTCAAATCATACCACAAGATCCCAAGATTTTTTTCTTTTTTTGATTGAAGGTTTAACGACCACCGTGAGCAACTCAATGGGCTATAAGCAGTTGCCCGTCCCTAATTTAGGGTCACTGGTTCCAGGGAAGGGAGAGAGCCAGTGCCGTAAGACAAACACAACATCCATGCCTGACCGGGATTCGAACCCGGACCCCTTTCGGACGAATGATCAGAAGCCATCGCTTAAACCACTGCGCCACCGGGGCGGCGATCCCAAGATGTAAGAATATAGTACAGGTGAGCAAAACCGTCCAAACAAGGAATAAGGCACTTTATTGAAAAGGTAGCTTCGAGCACAACTAAACAGAAGACAGAAACGTCCATGTGACAGGCGGCTGCCAAGAAGAATCCAGTCTTTAGTAAGGGATATGATCACCTCTGACTGCATTGCAGGATTTACAACGTCTGTCCATGCTGACGACGAGGTTGTCAAGGAGCTGTTGAGGTATCGCGGCCCATTCCTCTTGTAGCGCCAATCGCAGCTGCGGAATCGTTGCTGGCGGCTGGTCACGTGCTTCCAAGTGTCTCCCGAGAAGGTCCCACACGTGTTTGATTGGATTTAGGTCAGGGGACCTTGCTGGCCAATCCATGCGTTGAACATCTTCACTCACCAACAGCTATGCGACAGCCACTGTACGATGAGGTGTAGCGTTGTCGTCCATGAACTCAGACCCACATCACCTCTAAACAGACGTACGTGAGGCAGGATAACCTCGGTACAATAGCGGACACCAGTGACGGAACCTCCTTTGAATATGTGGAGGTCAGTACGGCAACCAAGCATGATACCGCCCCAAACGAGAACTCCGCCAACTTCAAACCGGTCCCTTTCGATGATGTTGGAGGTGTGATTGCGTGTTCCCTGCTCTCTCCAGATGTGTATACTTCCAGAATCTCTCGTCAGACTAAATCGGCTCTCATCCGTAAAGAGAACTCTACGCCATTGCTAATGTGTCCAGTTTTTGGATTCCTGGCACCACAGAAACCGCCGCACAGTGGTCCGGATAGGAAAAAAGGCGGACAAAAATATTTGTACGTCTTAAACGAAAGAAACTGTAGTAGGATAACTAAATATGCGCATATTTAAGTATTTTAATGAATTATTATTACTCACAGTACTGTAAGAAGGGTCCAGATATCCAGTCGGTCATTCGTCTTCCGAAGCAGATGTTTCACATTCGTCGTCTTCTTCCCCCTCCTCCTCTTCATCGGATATTACCAATAGACCTAGCACTTCCGAAGGTAGTTTTATTTGTTTTTTCTTTGGTAGTCCTCCCAAGCTAGAAATTAATGGGTCAGAAGTCAACATTAACTTGCGAAAGAGGTTCAAATTGCTGTCTTGTGAAATTTTTTGGGTAAAGATTTCTCGAAATTTTCTCATATCTTTGTTTCTACACTCAATGGCTTCTTCTGAAAGCTCTCCAATCGGTAAAATCACTGCCTGCACAGTTACGGATCGATGAACAAGAATTATGTACCGTGGGTGGCATATAGTACCAGGGATACAATCTCACGAATAACTGTGCTGTTTCCATGCAGTACATATTGAATTTCGTTGCATTTATTTCGTGGCCGCATGAAATTGCTGTCAAAATATTTCCAAAACAAGAAATCAAATTTTGGTCTACTCCAGTCACTTCGGAACTTATTTCGGGATTTGTAAAGAATCTTCTGGCGGTATTGCCGCCATTCGTGTTTCCATTGCCTGGTTTTGGGACATCTACAATAAGTCCTAGTCTATTCCTGAAGAAATCTTGGACAATTCGTTTCCTTTTTTCCAGAAGCTCACGGGTTCCATATTTCTTACTCGCTTTCCATTTCTTAAAATCTAAGCGGTATAAGAGATATGTAGAATACACTCAAAAAAGCGTATATGGGCATGAAGAATAGACAGTCCAAACTCAAAGGAAGAGGTATTCGCTGGCACTTGTGTAACGTAATCTAACTAGTTCAGGTCCGACACTTTCGCGCCACATATGTAACATTTTATGCTTGATAACTGGGTCAGAGCATTACATATTTTCCCATCAATCATTGACAATATGAGAGAATACTGTACTGTAAGGTTGTCACTTCTTAATGGCTGTAAATTTTTAATTTGTTCGTTCATGTATTCTCTTTCTGCTTGGGCAACTGCAGGGGTTTCATGAAACCACTGGAGACGAATAGGTATACAAAAGCGGGTTGATGATGGTCGTTCAGTTTTCCATACGGAATCTTCCGTTTCACTGTCAACCATTCGTAAGGGAACGATAGATGTCATAAATAAATATTCATCACTACTGCCGCTTTGAACCCATTTCTGCTTGTATTGGGAATGACCAGTGCTACCGCCGAAACCCCATTTACAATGTAAAATATAAGATTTTTCGTTGTTAGACGGCTCATTTTCAGGTAGAAATGACAAAATTCGGGTAGCAGTATGGTCCAATAAATTCTGAACTTTCACTCCACATGCACTCTCACTAACACTTATATTGTGCGGATAAGTTGCGTCTTTTGCTTTCAGAATTGCATAATAACTTGGATATAAGTCATGATTGTGATTAATTGCCATTTTTCTAATAGACATATATTGATGTTTTGATAAATGTGTACTTACTATCATAGATAACGCTTCTCCTTCTGAGAGCTTCGTGGCTTGTTTTCTTTTCTTCAACCATGAGTCACGAATTTGTTTACCTCTGGTAGGTGGTGTTGTGGTCACTTCTTTTAATAATTTTGCTGCATTTTCGTCACCTTCAACCCTCAAATTCATCACTGTGGCATATGAAAGCTCCGCAGCACCCACATTCTCCCTCAGATTTTGAATTTTCCGCCTCTTACTTCTTTCACTTAATTGCTGAAATATTTTCGAAGGACGTCCACGCTTTTCCGAAGAAGTGGAAGGAAAGTCTGTAAATGGCAATTCAATTTCTTGCTGTAACCAGTCTGAATATTTACGAAGAAACATGCTTTCGGTTCGGTGACATTTCTTCCAACGCTGATAGTATTTAAGAAAAAAGCTCATTCTTATTACGCTGTGGAGATTTTGTGCTCTGACTGTCCAAATTTAATTCAAATTTGTTCTTCACATATTGCACAACATGTTCTTCTTGTAGCACACTGGTCTCATTATTTTTTCTTTCATTTTCTCGTAAAGTTCTTGGCGACTAACATGTAAATTCATTTTTCACACACTATATTGTCACACACTATTCACTGACCTGATACAAACAACAGCCTCTGGAAACTGAAGAAATCAAGGGTCTGTGGTTTACCACCGACAAACCCCTCCTTGAGTAAACAAACATAAATTTCAGGAAGTGCTCAGCGCCCGCGAGTTGTATAGCGGGAGACCACCTTCCCGATGTCAGCAGCTGGCTGCTCATAAATAACAGGGAATCTTCACAAACAAAAGGTTATAGTTCACAGCATTGCAAGGTGTTGCAGATGAAACCTTCAGTGATAGACTTATAATTATCTACCAATATACATTTGCAAGTTTCGCGGTGGACATGTTTGGCCATCTTTTTAAAACTCTAAAAACATTTTTGTTTTTTCGCAAAATACGGGCATTTAAATTTGTATTTTTTATCAGTACTTAGAAACAAAAAACACTAAAAATTGTAACTGTGCCCTATATATAAGACCATAACACATTCACAAAAAATACACTTAGTATTTTATTTTGCATTGTTCAGTCAGAAACAATGTAAACAAAATCACCTACAGAATTGCAAAATTAATCAAGAAAGAGTTACAGCACTTTTAAACTTAAGTATTGACCAGAACCATTAGAGTGTACTTTCAAAAACACTTAGTCCTATCAGAATGACTACTGAGGATTATTATTAAGCGAATTGTGTGTTTAAAATATGAAGTTCGAAAAATTATTTTTGTCCGGGTTTTTAGCGATTCCGACCACTGTGCGCCGTCTCCGTTGAGCCGGCGTTAATGACGCACACCGTACTGGTCGTCGTGCAAATAGACCACCTTTGTGCAGCCTCCTGGCCACGGTAAAACGCGATAACGGACGTGCTGTTGTCTGTTGCATGTGCCTTGTGATTTCTCCCGCTGTCTGCCGTCCGTTTCTTCTCGCTTGTAGGACAATATACCGGTCGTCCGCCGCCGTGGTTGCTCGCGGACGACCATTGCTAAACTCTCGAACAGTTGTTCCTGTTGTTTGAAATGCTCTCCAAGCTTGTGAAACGATGCTGTGAGCGATCCCAAACTCATTCACACATCGACCTTCTTCCAACTTCCCAATGACGCGACCTCGGGTAAAGTCATCCAGATGTCGTCTACTGGATTGTCTGTTGCCCATATCACACGGTGACAGCAACTTGACGTCGTTCAAACCGATGCATACCGTGCAATAGCTTTCACCTAATTGCTGAGCGTACACCGCCTGTGTGCTTTATACCCTACCGACACTCCCACCCCTGCGTCATGCTGCATATATGCGCATGGCCTACCGTACGGGACCCAATATCTCATGAGTGGTCTTTCGGTCCGTTCTGACTGCTCGTTCCGCTGTTATGCTAATTTCTCCTCTTCGTCCTTAATTTTTGCACACCAGTGTACTTTGTCAGCCACTTTGAACGTCATCGTGGACTACTGTCCAGAAGCTTTTAAACGTCGAAAATGAATGATAACTAGACAGCCTCTCTAACATTGTTTTGGATTAATTCCAGTACATCCTCTTGAAAATCATGAAGTCTAATTAAAAGACTGCCTCTTTAAACTTTTGCACACATCATCGTAGCAGAAGATTGCCTTAAGAATAGTGATAACGAATTAAAGGACTGTCGTTTGGTATTATCTGCACGAGGGAACCTTTTCCAAGTGCGAGGCAGTGAACGAGATGCATAAGCGTAGCAGAGATTACTGGCGCTGGCAAGCAAAGCATATAGTATACAGCAGTTGAGAAACAACACAGCAGATCCTTATAATGGTTTGTTTCGAGGATTCATGAACCCGATTTACACTACAAGGCCATCAATATCCGGACATCTGCACTGCATGTCTACAAATAACTTTTATTCACAGATACATAAAGTTACTTTGAGCAGCAGACATCAAACGACGACCAGAATAAATATGTAGTTAAGAATGTCTTCATACCTGGTGGTCTTAGGCTGGACGGCACTCAGGGCTGTAGCTACCGGGAGAGCGGGTCGCCCTCCCTGAATGGTCACTCCAGGAGCGTAAATTAATACTTGGGGGAGGGGGGATAGAATTTTAAATAAAAAAAGAAAAGTAACACCTTTCAGTATTTTCTTTTTAAAGACTTTAGTTAGTCTCATAGAGCATTCGATGCAGCTAACCAGGTTACAGAATAACCTACACTATGAGGTGTGACCATCTTGTATCCACGAAGGGAATTTTCCAAAACATGAATGAAGGCACAGAAAACAATAAGCTGATATGCGTTACCTGCGTGATCTTTCCGAACATGTCATTGGATTGAAGAACTAATTATTCATGTGTGCTCTGTGGAAGAAACATCTCTAAGCGTTTAACCTTGAACAGAATTATTCCAAGCCCTAACCCTAAAGCTTCTTACTTTTGTTACGTTCACTATCCGATACTCTTTCGTTCTGCGCTGGTCTGCTTTTCGTTTTGCATTTCTGAAGAGTGTTCTTTTCTCGACGTTCACATAACCTTTACGCTTTACTTGGTATTTACCATATGTGGTTCTTGGGTATTTACCTAGTTTCTACATTTCTAATAAAATTATAACAAAAACCTCAAGGGCGATTTTTAAACGATCATTATACTTTTCTATAACGGCGGTGTGTGAGAAAGTAAAAAGTACGTATTATTTGAGTAGAACGCAAAGGGGCGTAATTTCAAATCTCGCTCTCCCATATAAGAAAAGCTTGCTACGGTCTTGAAGGTACTACAACCAAAGGAGTTCTACCCAGCATAAATAGTTCCATATAACCAGAAATCCCTCTCCAAACTTAACTGTGGGCATAATCCAATCCGCTTGACAGCGTTTCCTAGTCAAGCGCCTCACCCCCCCCCCCAAAAAAAAAAACGTCCATCTGAACGAAGAAGTGAACAGCGTGATTCGTCACTCCGCACGACCCTCTTCCAACCTTCTGTTGTCTACGAACTCCGCAGTCGTCGTCTGGCATTCCCTGGAGTAACGTAAGCTTCAGCGCACATTACCTAGCATATTAACTGTATTCGACGCATTGTTCTAGTAGCTTGCGGGACATCGCAAGCAAGGTCTGAGGCGAAGGACGTGCGTGATTCTTCACATTCATCAGTAAGCATCGTTTGTCACGATCATTCAGTTCGTCCGGCATCCTAGACTACGGCTTTGCTATAGTGGTACCATCTGCATTCCATCGAAGAAGAACATCGACTGAAGTGTATTTTGGGAGTCATACAAGAGCGGCAATGTTATGCACTGACTTACTGAGGTGGCATATATACACTGAAGTAACAGAAAAACAGGTACAGACGAGTTTATGCAAAATACATAGCAACGTCACCTATGCGCGTACTCGGTTGCGTCCGCCAGTGCGTATATAAAGCGATAGACATCTTTGCCAGCTTTCACAGCTGTTTTCGGCATCATAATGACAAGTAATAACGATTTAAGCGATTTTTAACGCGGTGTCATAGTTGGCGCTCGTGAGATGGGCCATAGTATTTCGGAGGTAGAAACGAAGTTCGGATTTTCACGGACGACCATTAAAAGGGTGTATATCGTGACTACAAGAATTCCGGAAAAACCTCCAACCTACGATACCAGTGTGGCCGTAAACAGTCATTGGGTGAACGTGACCATCGTCGGCTTTCAAGAATCGTTTCACGCGATAGGCGTGCAACACTCTCGCAGGTATCATCGGAATTCAATGCTGGAGCCTCAACAAGCATCAGCGTTCGGACTGTGCAACGTACCCTGCACGCTATGGGCTTTGGGAGCCGACGCCCAACTCGA
Organism: Macrothele yani; assembly: GCA_039090855.1. Taxonomy (NCBI): domain Eukaryota; kingdom Metazoa; phylum Arthropoda; class Arachnida; order Araneae; family Macrothelidae; genus Macrothele; species Macrothele yani. Next base: position 135,633,977 of record CM077025.1, read on the forward strand.
GTCTCCTTGATGGGTGCACGACACAGAGGTATGCGTCTTGCTTGGGCAAGTCAACACCGGCACTGGACACTTTATGACTGGAAACAAGTAGCCTGGTCTGACGCGTCGTGTTTCCAACTGTATCGGGCAGATGGAAGGATTTGTGTGTGGCGCAAACCCCATGAAGCCATGGATCTCGCCTGTCAACATGGAACTGTATCGGCAGGTGGAGGGTCCGTAATGGTATGGGGTGTGTTTAGCTGGAATTCACTGGGATTCCTGGTACGTCTACAAACGTCTGTGACCGGCCAACGCTATGTGCGCATCCTTTCTGACGAGGTACACCCGTTCATGTCCTGCATTCATGCTGATGAGTTGGGCCTGTTCCAACAAGGACAATGCACCTCCACATAAGTGTCGGGACGCCACATTATGGTTAGAGGAGCATTCATCTGAATTTGGGGTGTTGCCATTCCCACGGAAGTCTCCAGATCTGAACGTGATACAACACATTTGAGATGCCATGCAACGCGCTATCGAACACAGAAATCCGAGACCTCGGAATACACCGGAATTGTGGAACGCTCAGCAGGAAGTATGGTGTGCATTGCCTACAGCTTATAGCCAAAAGCTAGTGGAGCCCATGTCCCGTCATATTACTGTAGCCCTGCGCTCCCGTGGGGCACCTACCAAGTATTAGACTGGTGTACCAGTTTTTCTGGCACTTCAGTGTATATATGAGAGGTGGTGTATATATATACAGTACATACGTACAGGACTTGGTTGCAGTGCTTTTGGAAGAAACAGTACAATTTTTAAGAGCAACATGTGTGACGTGCCTGCCCAGCAGGACGCACACGACATAAAGGCAGATAGCAGCGAAAACGAACGTCCGCGTAGCTCAATTGGTAGAGCGACTTATTCTGGATAGAGGGGACCCGGGTTCGAGCTTCAGCGTGGATAAAAATGACGGATAAATTTAGTTCGTTATAATGGTGCCCGAACTTCCCGGATGAACCGGCCGTTCAAAATCCCGCAATGGTGGGATGTTCTTTCCACACCGCGAGAGAGGAAAAATAAGAGAATCCCTTCTCCAACGCTTCAAAAATAAATGTGTGTGACGTTGTATTCCACACACCAAATTGACTGGGAGTTCTCAAGTACGTGCTTCAGCGGATGGCTGCCTACGACAATTCATAGTCACGGCTGACCCGTGGGCCATGCCCCGGCCCTCTTTCGGGTGTGAGGGGGTGACATGCCTGCCCAGCAGGACGCACACGACTAAAGGCAGATAGCAGTGAGAACGAACGTCCGCGTAGCTCAATTGGTAGAGCGACTTATTCCGGAGTGAGGGGACCCGGCGTGGATAAAAATGACGGAGAAATTAACTTCGTTATACAAGCCATTATGTGTTAAAAGAAAAGTGTTTAATCAATGCATCCTTCCAGTGATCTTACGTACGTAACTTAGAAATGAACCTTAACTAAAAAAGACATACAAAGACGGCAGACAACTGTGGGAACCATGGAGAGATGCATGCTTGGTTCAACCAGAAAAGATAAGAACAGGAACTCATGGACAAGAAAACTGACAAGACTGGAAGACATCATGATCAGAGTAAAATCTCTGAAAGGGCAACGGGCCGGACATGTTGCCAGAAGAATGGACAAGCGAAATTCTAGATTGAATTCCAAGGGACTGGAAAAGACCCAGAAGAAGACCACATAGGAGATCGGTGGATGAAATTAGAAAACATGCCGGAGTGACATGGAAGAAACTTTCGCAAGATAGACTGTTGTGGAAGAAACATGGGGAGACGTTCATGCAGCAGTGGATTGATAATGGTTGGTGGAGATATACATATATTATACGCTGTAATACAACTGTCTAAAATAAACTACAAACAATAAACCAAAAACAAGGGTAAATCAAGATAAGCAGTTTTATCGCTCCAACAACTGCAGTTAAAGAATAAGAGCTACTTATTTACATTAAGTAAAAGCACACATTGTGAATTTACCAAAACGTCTCAAGCAGGTACCCTGCTGCAGAAAAGTTTTAAACAAGAACATACTCCTAGATACACTATTATCTTGTCTTTGGTACGCCTTTTTTTTTTCGCGCAAGTGTCCACTCTCTACGTTTTAAACGAGAACCTACTCCTAGATACCGTACTATGCTGACCTTGGTACGCGGTTTTTCTTTCGTTCAAGTTTCCACTGTCTATCTCTGTTTTGAGAAAAATTACTAGATTGAATTATTTCGGAAATTATATGGGCAATCGTGATCAACATTGGTCTGTTCCTAATAACGTACAACATTTTTCCTTGGTAAAAGTATCTCACAGATAAATGGAGAGATGTTTTCATTTTCGAAGAATACTTGTGTCTTGATTTACTGCATTTTTGTATTGAGCGTGAAGAACGTGGCAACCGCTACATACAAAGATTTCTTTTTGTGATTTTGAGCGGGATTCTGAGTTCCTGGTGTGTTTGTGATTTTCCTTTTACGTGAAATATAGACCACTCTGAAACTTTAATCCACGAAAAACAGCCTTATTAGAGCTCCTGCAGTCGGCGGTAGTTAGATTGAGGGCAATTTATCGACATTCTGTCTAAAGAGACGAGGTCTAATTCCTTGAAACCAGAAGACGAGTGACACAAATGAGACCATGTTCATGTGAACACCGATGCGAGCAGATAATTAGACAGACTCCCAATGGCTTCCTCTCATCGAAAGCAGTAGACACGTGAACAGTTCGCCCTCGAGAACAAAACCTTCGGCAACCTGCCGAACTACAGCGAATGTTCCACATCGATCCGAGAATCGCTGCACACCAAAAAGGGAAGAACTCTCATTCCGAATCTCAAAAATACATGACGCAATACTTCTGAACTCGAAGGAATAGCGGCGGATTAAAGGGGGAAATTGCACATGCAAATGGTGCTCAACAGAAGATCTCTCGCATCTCTCAGATTAATGCTTTACGCCAGTAGCGGATTTCAGCTTTCCCCGCTGAAGCCACGTGACAGAGGTTGGCTTTTGGAGATCGCTTTTCTTGGAGATAATGAGTGGGATAAAGGAGAAGCCTGTATTCTGCAATAAGGGAATTCTAAAGCAGTTAGAAATGGCAGGGGTAAAATGTTGCGATATCAATTCCAAGCTGGATATCATAGTATTGTAGTTTCATGGTAATGAGCACGTTCATTCAAAAAAAAAAAAAAAAAAAAAAATAAGGAAAGAAGCATATTCTCAGGTGTTTCTTCTTTCGTGAAAACTTTAAATCTAAAATAACGGGGGAGGGGGAAGAGATTCGACGCTTCCATTTATAAAACAATTTTACACCATGCAGTTTAGGAAATACTTCGAAAATTTTCATCATAGTATAACGAAACCCTGTTTCATGTACGAGATAGGTGTTACGCTATGTCTAAAACCATGATTAAGGAAATGTTGAACTAAATAAGAATACGATACAAGAGGGCCACGGAATAGCTTTAAATTGATGATTTACGGCCAGACGAAACTTATAGAGAAGCCAAATTTACGATAACCTTTTATCGGTCCAGGCAACGAATGATGACATCCACAATATAGCATTGCTTCACATATAATACCTACATGGGGTACCCAGTAATACTCTAGGGTACCCAAAGGCAACCCTATCATGGGCATACCGCGAGTATACCATCGACGGACGTACCGTCTCCCAGAGCGCAAGCGGTGGCCAACCACACGCCATTGGTGACGGGGGTGAACGTATACCATTCAGACTCGTACAGACGGACAGCTTAGCAAAGCCGGCGCAATCACATCCAGGTTAAATGTCGGAGGGCCAATCAGCATCAGCGAGTGAACAGCACGGCGCACGCTGGGCACCCAGGGCTACGGGAGCCGACGTCCTACTCGTGTGCCAATGTTCACTGCTCGTCATTGGAAATTACGCCTAGCCTGGTGCCGAGAATATCAAAACTGGATCTCTGCTCAGTGGCGCTGCTCCGTGTGGGTTACATGAATCCCGTTTTCAGCTGTACCGAGCCGGGTGTAACGTCGACAACATGACGCGACGGTCCCGTCGTGCCAGGTCGGCTCTGTTGAACGCAGAGGTGGTTCTGTGATGGTTAGGGAGCCTCTTAATAGGACACATTAGTTCCCTTAGTGTGTCTGCAGAGATCTTTAACTGCTGTGCGCTACCAGCATGTCTTGACTGATCACTTATGAGCTTTCAGATCTTCGCGCATACTCTGGCCGATGATCTGTTTCAGCAGGAGAATGTGCCCCCCAACCGGGCCGCAACCACCCATCCATAGCTCCCGAAACACTCATCTGAGCTTAGTTACATTCAGTGGCTCCCAAGGTCCCCGGATGTAAACCCTGTGGAAGCTGTCTGGGATATCGTGCAGCGAAACATTATGGATCCTGGACCGACATCTCTGCCGTAAACCGACGTTCATACCTTGTTTGATCCCATTCACTTCTTCTTACCCTCCCGAACATAAAGCTTCAGCTCTACGCTTCCCAGTAAGACGTGCCTTCACACATTCCTCGACAAGTACTATACCGTGCAAATTAATTGGGACAAGCTATTTTATTCTCATAATTGTAATGTGATCGCCAGTTGATGTCGGAAACCCCCGGTTTTATCAGCTGTGTGGTGGTGTGACTGTTAGAACTTGATAGTAAGAATGTGGTTGGACCGGTTTTAAACAAGAAATAGGCACTTCAGCTTCAGTTGTGAGCTTTCGTGTGTGACAGGTGGATGTTAGTTTTTGCTCTCTGTGAGTACGTGTTGCTTCCGTGTATTGAAAAATGGATATTTCCCCAAGTAAGCGTGCAAAAATAATTGCTCTGAAGGATCACACTTCTATGAAAGTGAGAGATATCTCTTCTGCAGTTGGTGTAGGCAAATCAAGTGTATCAAGACTGCTTACGCGATACAATGCATCTGGATCATCGTCTCCAAAAGGGAGAGGTAAATGTGGAAGAAAACGAAAAACAACTCCACGAACCGATAAATATCTAATCAGAAATAGTAAAATGAATCCAAAAGAAAAAAAAAGCACCGACCTTCAAAGAGATTTATTGGCTAGTGGTTGTGATGTTACTGATTCAACTGTACGCCGTAGGCTTCTGGAAGTTGGCCGGAAGGCAAGAAGACCAACGAAAAAACAATATCTGAATGCGGAAATGAAGATAAAATGTTCAGCATGGGCCAAAAAATATAAATCATGGACTGCTGACGACTGGAAAAAGGTAATTTTCAGTGATGAAACTCATTTATTTGTGCAGGGTAACCAAGCAAATGTCGTTAGACGAAGCAACTGTGAACCCTTAAGACCTGAGTATTTCAAACACACTGTAAAACACCCTCTGAAACAGATGTTTTGGGGTTTTTCACATCAAATGACACTGGAAGCTTAGTTCCTGTTCAAGGTATGATGAATTCAGCCAAGTACGTAGAAATATAACAACGTAGGATTGTTCCATTCTTGCAAACGTTTGACGGGACATTTCAACATGACTTGGCCCCATGTCACAATTCGAAATTGGTCAAGATTTCATGCTGGAAAATCAAATTCATTTGCTTGATTGGCCTGGAAATTCACCAGACTTAAATTCCATAGAAAACTTGTGGAATATTTTGAAGAGACGTTTAGGTAAAATGGACTGTACAACCAAAGAACGCATGATGACGAATGCTATAAAAGTGTGGTTTCACGATTATGAAGTCAAAAATATGTGCACTCAATTAGTGGAGTCAATGCCAAAACGAATTCAAGAGGTCATTTCTGCTAAAGGTGGACATACTTCATACTAATACAGGTATTTATCAGTGTACATCAATGCATAGAATGATATAAAGGCATAGTTTTAGAAAAAAGGGTGATTTTTTACTTTGTCCCAATTAATTTACACAGTATAGTAGAACTCGACGTGATGAACTTTCCAGAGTTCAAAACCTGGCCTTTTTGTTTGGGTTCTCTGTCAACTTCTTCCAAGGACTACTACAACAATTTCAAAGACTGAGATTCACGACTTTGTTCACTGAGACAAAAGCTATTAAGTACATAGGCAAAGTTGATTTCATTCCACCTCTTGTGTCTATCTTAAGCAAAGCCTGTCACAAACACAATTTAACGTTTGGAGTGTCCACAAGAAACCTATTTTCCTTGATAAGAAATGAGAGTCCTAGCTCGTAATAAACCAGGCGTCTACTGCATACCATTAATTCATGAAGACTCAGACAGTGCAGTTAAATACTATATAAGTTCTACCCTAAGAACTGTGACGTATATTCTAGATTAACTTTCCTTTTTTAGTTTCTTTCCCTATGTAATTCTTGAGTTTATTCTCAGTATTCTTCCCGCTTAACGGAATATCTTTTCCTTCAAACGAATACGTTTGGCAACACATTTGAGGTGGAATGCACGTGACGTATGCATGTAATAAGATAAGAACACGAGATAAAAAGCGACTACTGATATGTTGTATGAGAGAGGTGTTGATGTTATTGAGAGCGATTATTGAGGTGTGTTGATACGAGCGATTATTGAGAGCTATTATTGTGAGCGATTATGATGAGCGTCGTTAAGAAAGTGTTGTACGAGAGAGTTGAATAGTGTTGAGATAAATGTGTGGAGAGTGTTGTGATTCCATTCCGAATAAAGGACTGTTTCCGTAAGTTGACTTCTAGTTATATGTTTTGTCTGGCCGTTAAGGTTTGTTTCATTTAGGAACAATTTATTAGTACAAGTATGTTGATATTTTAAGTTAGCGTAAAGGTCAAGACTACCTTTACGCCACAGAACCGTAAATGTCAAAATGGGTGATCATAAATACGCTCTTCGTTCTGGAACAGTTTCCACAGCTTTCACTAATGCTGTTAACCAGGGAGGTTACTCCCCAGATTGGACAAATGTTAGGGTACTTAACTCAAATGTTAATAAACGTACTGTCTTCCTTACGGAAAGCCTCTTCATTATTGCATATGGGGAAACATGCTGTAACATCGAACTCCCGACATTTGTTTCAAGACAGTGGAGAAGGATGGTTGCCCCCTCCGCACACAACTCTGAAGAAGAGGACTATATCTGATAAGAAATTAAGGCTTGATTTTTTGGACTTTAATGATTTGTTGATGGCATCACCGGTGATTGAGAAGACAGAGTGAATTGTGGGTCGTGTTGACAATATATAATGTCTGCTCCTGTGTTTCGTGGCGTTTGGGGCCTGATGATGGGTGCTATGTTCAGCCTCGAAAAATCTCGCGTGTGAATATTAATTTTAATCGTAAATAAAGTGTTTTAATCTTGACTTACAATTTGGAAATTATGTTTGTGAATGACCGTACGTACGACAGCATCGGTGAATATTTTATAGTGACCTTTTGTACGATAGACTTCTAGTATTAATCTCTGTCGGAGTTGTGGACAATGCTGCAACAAATGTGGCTGGCATTACCTTCGGTATCAGGTACAGCCTTAGCGTGTACAGGCTGTTACACTGGCGGAAAGTGAAAAAAGAACACCAAGAAGCAGACCTCTGATACCAACGTAATTTATACAGCATAATAACGGAATACAGAGGATAACGTGATCAAAACATTATGGCTAAATACAGCTGTATTTGTTGGTAAACTGAAAAATAACATTTCCATGTAACATGGTTAGTACGAGGTTAAACCGCCATGAACTGCGTCACACTGTGCAATTCTGGCACGGAGTCTGTCGTACAGATGTTGAATGCAAGTTTGGGGTATTGAGTTCCAAGCATCCTCAACCTGGACGCGTAAATCGGGAATGGTCGTGGCTGGCCGTGGAGACCGGATAAATCGTTGTCCCATAAAATCCCACACGTGCTCAATGGGGGACAAATCCGGTGAACGTGCAGGCCATGGAAGTTGTCTCACACCCTGAAGTGCATGTTGCGTTGCCCGTGCCGTGGGTTGGCATGCGTTATCTTGCTGGAAAACACCACGATGAATTGACCTTACAAATGGCACAACAACGGGCTGAATCAAGTTTTTTGATGTAGGAGGTGCTGTTTAACGTACCCGGTACAAACACTAGTTGTGTACGGGAGTGATAGCTAATCGCTCCCCACACCAGGAGACCAGGTGTAGGCCCTGTGTGTCGCTGGCGGTTGGAAGAAGGGTGGAGACGCTCCCCTGTGCGTCTGCGAACACGCATACGGCCATCGGAGGCTCCCAAGCAGAATCTGTTTTCATCGCTAAACACGACAGATCGCCATTGCGTTCTCCAGTGCAGACGTTGGCAACACCACTGCAGCAGTTCCTGACGGTGGGCTGGAGTCAGAGGTGTACATGCCAGAGGCACACGTGCACGCAGTCCTGCATCCAGTAGATGGTTGCGGATCGTTCGCACAGTCACCTCAGGCGCAACGGCAGCTCGGATTTACGTCGCAGTGGATGTTCAGCTTGACAACGCCGCTCTTCTTATGTGTCGATCGGTCCGCTCATCAGTCCGTCTGTGAATCCCGGTTCCACGTCTCCTCGTGTGGGAATGTTCCTCGGACCATCTACGCCACCATCGTACCACCGCCGATACTTCCCGTCCAATTCGCTCCGCAATACAACGATACGACCACTCGGCCTTGCGGAGTCGGACTAGACGACCTCGCTCAAAGTCCGATAACTGCTGAAATCCTACACGTCTTCCATGTCCTGGCATTGCAGCTTCTTCAGGGTATTAGCACGTGTCCGTACGCCGACGACTGATTACATTCACTTCGCCGTACTCCTTAAATACCACCGACGATAATTTACATATTATGCCGTGCTGTGGCGTAAGCGCTCACCGGTTGGTCCCAAAATCAACATCACATCTACGTAAACTCGACCCCATTAGCATATGTAAATTTCATGATCGTCCGCCAATTCCTTCTTGGTGTTCTTTTTTCACTTTCCGCCAGTGTAGTTGCTTTACAGTAGGACCAACACGCTATTACGTAGGTGTCTCTAATATTTTGTCCATTGAGTGTATATGGGAAAATTAATAATGTAAGCATCTGTACTGTAGGAACATAGCTTCGCGATGCGACTTTCAAAAGTGTAAATGTCGTGTCTAGAGGAGGACAAAGAAATAATCATATAGCTTTATCGTTGGGAAAATGCACATTTTTTGTTAATAGGTGTATAGAGAATTTCTCTGTTGATACGTTGATACCTAAATATAGAACTGCGATGAACAAGCTGATAGATTCGAGGTTTTAGGAACACCTATCCTTTACGACTTTTCCGTATGTCCATAAAATATCTAATAGAAAACATTGTGAGATCCCAGAGACCCTTTCTCCTAGAAATACAGCTTCGAATATTCAGTTCAGAATCGGTGGGTCCTTTCGCATGAATGGCGACCTCTGCCTTTTGAGGTGATGGAACAGAAAACTGACGGCTTCATTGCACGCGAGCAATCGCATATCCCATGACTCCGGATAGATGAAAACGGTTTCCTTTGTGTTTCAGGTTCTAAAATGCATAAGAAAAAATAGATTCCTCAGAAAAATAAAAAGAATACTGAAACGATAACACAGTAAAAACGTCCTCATATGAATATGGTGAGCTACACTGAAATCGCGTTCACTTAAAGAAGAAACATTTCACAGTACATTCTGAAAACGAATAAACATAACCCACGCCGAAATTCGACACTTATGTGTCAGTACTTATATAAAAGGGAAGCAATTTGAAAAAAAGAACTGAAAATATGGATCAATCTGTTCGATTGGGGATATTTTGGGCTAGTACGAAAAGAGAAATCTTACAGTTGAATTATCCTTTTCAAGACAAATGCGTGGTGCGATTTTTTACAAACTTAATGTTAGCATCCAGTAGTGAGTGTACAGGGTGGTTATAAATAAGTCAGGCAAAAAGAAAACTTTATTGTGCATAGTTATTGGGATTCATATCATAATAAATACGCATAATATATAATTAGACACACCAAGTTTACCTTTTTTACATAAATGCTCGATGTGATTTCCCTTGGTTACTCTGCAAATGCCGCATCTGTAAATCAGTTCTTCCCACATTGCTTTCAGCATGTCGGCATCGACCAATGTGAGTGCAGTGGTGATTCATGAGTTCAGTTCAGAAAGGGACTTGGGAAGCGGCGGAAGATAAACCTGATCTTTAACAAAACCCCATATACCAAAATATCTAGGAGCGTCAGCTCCTGTGATTGGGGGGGCATGAAATTGGGCAGCCGCGACCAATCCAAACTGGGACTTCAGCATCGAGGTAAGAAGTGACGTTCTTGTGGTGGTGAGGAGGTAAATGAAACTTCATACCATTGTTTCCTTGAGAATTGGCATTAGGTAAATCTGAAGCATGTTCAGATATGCGATTCCGGTAACCGTTCTTTCAGCAAAGAAAAAATGGCCAAAAACGGAGTCACAACTAACGGCGCAAAAAAAGGTTACCTTGGGACTGTCCCTTTCGTGTCGCGAGATGATATGGGGATTTTCTGATCCCCAAACCCTCACATTGTTTCTATTCACTTTGGCCATTTAAGTGAAAGGTCGCCTCGTCACTGAACACCAATTTCGACAAGAAGTCATCATCAGCTTCCATGCGATTTAACATGTCACTGCAAAAATCTGCTCTCTGCTTGTTGTCGCTTTGTATGACTCAGCGCCATCATCTGCCCACAAAAATGGTCCACAAGACGTAAACTTGGTGTGTTTAACTATATATTATTAGTACTTATTATCATATGCGTCCTTATACCTATGAAAAATAACGTTTTCTTTTTGCCCAGCTAATTTATAACCACCCTGTATTTAAGAAGTAGTAGTAATCGTTAAATGAAACACTTATGCAAAGCAACTGCAACACCTTTCTGGAAATCAGCAATGCCCAGATATGCTCCTTTTTTACGCTTTCGAAGCGTAGGTTGAAGAAGCGTATATGTTCCAGCTTGTATTAGGGGACCACCTCTGGCGGAACACTATTGAAAATGGACGAAATGGGGTCAAAGGTCAGGGCATAGGAGCGGGATCCATTCCATTGCCCTTATGCGTCATAACTTGCGTAAACATGGTTCGATTTCGATGAAATTTTAGTATGTGGTAGGTGGCCGCTTGGCAATGAACCCTATTGAAAATGGAAGAAATGGGATCAAAGGTCAGGGCATAGCAGTGGGATCCATTACATTGCCCTTATGCGTCATAACTTAAGTAAAAATGCTTCTATTGAGACAAAACTTTAGTATGTTGTTCCGGAGATAAACGGAACCGGTTCTGTTGAATATCATCGAAATGGGGTCAAAGGTCAGGACACAGAAGCGAAATTTATTCCACAGCCATTATCTTCATAACTTGAGTAATTATTTCTGGTGTGTTGGAAAGCGTATCATAATCACTGCATTGCATGATTTTACTAGCTCGTTTAGTGAAAACCTAACCATGTATTGCAAAACATATATTGTCTGTGTTTCTTCTCTCCTTTCTATGATAGCTTATTTAATTTCTTCCTTTGTGACGTATCTATCTCAGAGGTGACGCACATGTCAAGAGTGGCAAAGTTGTAACGACAAACTCTGTCGGCGTAGCTTAATTGGGAAAGCATTCGGCTCCGCAGTAGAACGATACACGTTCGATTCCCGCCACTATAGCAAATGCTTTTAGGCTATATTACCGCCCGAACGTAAAATGAATCTCCTGGACATTGGGTTCTTCGAAAAACATGTGATGACTCTTCCACACATAATCTGGAACTAATGATTATTTCTTCCTTTGCAGTGATCTCTTTCAAGCGTGCTTCACCGGCTGACGCGGAAAACTATAATTCCGTCTCAGCCCTTTTTCAAGAAGGGGATATACACTCATTGTCATAAAAATCCGTGCACCAAGAAAAATAACCGCGCGATTAACGCGAAACTCGGCGAATTGCTACGGAGAAGGCAGACATGCAAATTATTAAAGTTTGGTGCGATTCCGCATGGCTGCGCGTTCAAGAGCGGCGCTGCGATTGCTATCCTTGGGGCTTATAAGGCGCGACCAAGAGGACTCCACATTCGTGTCGAAGTGCGCGGTAAGAGTCAGGCGAGGTACCTGAGCGATAGACATGCCGAGGATGCGCCGTAGATGTGCGTACGGGCAACTGACGGAGTTTGAAAGAGGATGAATCGTCGGGATGAGAGGCAGAGTGGCCGGCGCGCCGAATCGGCGGCCATTTGGGCAGGTCGGATAGTACGGGGCGATCGTGTTGGGAGCAACGGAATCGGGAATGCACCCAGACACGGCGGACTGGTTCTAAACGCCCCAGACACACTACCATCAGAGAGGACCGTGGGATTGTGAGAGCGGCACGCACAGGTGCAACGATGTCCTTGTCCAATATCCAAAGACTTGTGTCGGCTTTACAAAGGACTCCTGTCTCCGCCAGAATTATTTCCAGATGGCTGGCAGCTGCGAATTCGCACTCTTGACGGCTCTTACGTTTTCTGTATGGGCACGGACGACCACCGTGACAGAGTGTGGACGACCGCAGGTGAGCGCTACAATCCCAACCTCACTGTACAGCAGCACACGTCCCGAACTGCAGGCGTGATGGTCTAGGGAGCAATCGCGCATGACAGCCGGACTTCTCTCGCAGTGATCCGAGGGACGTTGACATCCCAGCGCTACGTACAAATCCTGTTGTCCCATGTGCTTCCATTTCTGACGGGGCGGCCCAGCCCGAAGCTATTTTCCAACAAGATAACGCCCGTCCGCACACGGCTTGAGTTTCCCAAGACTGTCTACGTCATGCTTCGCAACTTCTGTGGCCTGCCAGATTACCTGATCGCTCGCCCATCCAGCACGTGTAGGACCAGATAGGAAGCCAGCTTTCTCCAGGTCCCAGTGTTCCTGATTTAGAGCGTCAGTTGCAAGAAGTATGGGTCAATCTGTTCCAGGATAACATACGGCGTCTCTTTGACTTCATATCGGACCGTATCCCCGCATTCATCCGACCACGAGACGGTCCGACGCGGTACTAACGCTGACCGGCATGTGTACCGTATGTTCGCCGGAAATCGTCTTGCTGTTGTGATATTGTAATCACTTCTGTCCTTGGTATGTACCATCTCACTACTAAAATCTAATTTCAATCCGACGCCTCTTCCTTGATGCGCGGGTTTTTATGGCAACGAGTGTATGCAACGTACCTACCTCAGAGGTGACGCACATGTCAAGACGGCAAAGTTGCAGCGACAAAATTCGTCGCTGTACCTTGATTGGGAAACCTATCGGCTCCGGATCAGGGGGTTCGATTCCAGCCACCGGCAAATGGCTTTTACGCTGTACCCCTTTTTCTATGATTTGTTCCTTTTCTTATCCTTTGGAGATTTGATGTCTACTGTAAACATCTAGTGTTATAAGATGTCGGTCATTTCTAATTTACCGCCACTGGTTCCAGGGAAGAGAGTGAACCACTATTGTAGAACACTCTCACTACCCATGCCTCACCTGAGACTCAAAGCCTGGCCCTACTCTGAGAATTAGCAATTTGAAAAATACACTGGCCGACAGTGAAAAAAGAACACCAAGAAGCAGAAGTCTGATACCAACGAAATTTATACAGCATAATAACGGAATACAGAGGATAACGTGATCAAAACATTATGGAAAAATACAGCTGTATTTGCTGGTAAACTGAAAAATAACATTTCCATGTAACATGGTAAGTACGAGGTTGAACCGCCATGAACTGCGTCACACTGTTCAATTCTGGCTTGGAGTCTGTCGTACAGATGTTGGATGTAAGTTTGGGGTATTGAGTTCCAAGCATCCTCAACCTGGACGCGTAAATCGGGGATGGTCGTGGCTGGCCATGGAGACCGGATAAGTCGTTGTCCCGTAAAATCCTACACGTGCGCAATGGGCGACAAATCCGGTGAACGTGCAGGCCATGGAAGTTGTCTCACACACTGAAGGGCATGTTGCGTTGCACGTGCCGTGTGTGGGCGTGCGTTATCTTGCTGGAAAACACCACGATGGACCGACCTTACTAATGGCACAACATCGGGCTTAATGATGTTGTTGATGTAGGAGGTGCTGTTTAACGTACCCGGTACAAACACTAGTTGTGTACGGGAGTGATAGCTGATCGCTCCCTACACCAGGAGACCAGGTGTACGCCCTGTGTGCCGCTGGCGAATGCAAGAAGGGTGGAGACGCTCCCCTGTGCGTCTGCGAACAGGCATACGGCCATCGAAGGCTCCCAGGAAGAATCTTCTTTCATCGCTGAACACGACAGATCGCCATTGCGTTCTCCAGTTCAGACGTTGGCAACACCACTGCAGCCGTTCCTGACGGTGGGCTGGAGTCAGAGGTACACATGTCAGAGGCACACGTGCACGTAGTCCTACATCCAGTAGACGGTTGCGGATTGTTCGCACCGTCACCTCAGGCGCAACGGCACCTCGGATTTGCGTCGCAGTGGATGTTCTGCTTGACAACGCCGCTCTTCTTATGCGTCGATTGGTCGGCCCATCAGTCCGTATGTGACTCCTGGTTCCACGTCTTCTCGTGTGAGAATGTTCCTCTGACCATCTACGCCACCATCGTACCACCACCGATACTTCCCGTCCAATTCGCTCCGCAATACGACGATACGACCACCTGGCCTCGCGGAGTCCGACTAGACGACCTCGCTCAAAGTCCGATAACTGCTGAAATCATACACATCTTCCATGGCCAGGCATTGCAGCTTCTTCAGGGTCTTCGCACGTGTCCGTACGCCGACGGCTGATTACATTCACATCGCCGTACTCCTTAAATACCACAGACTATAATTTGCATATTATGCCGTGCTGTGGCGTAAGCGCTCACCGGTTGGTCCCAAAATTAACATCACACCTACGTAAACTCGATCTTATTAACATATGTAAATTTCATGATCGTCCGCCAATTCCTTCTTGGTGTTCTTTTTTCACTTTCCGCCAGTGCAGTTCCCACGAGGGCGGATTTATAGGGAAGTGCATGAAACCCAGGCGCGGATCTCCACTATGCTTGCGGGCATTAGAATTAAGGTTTTTATCCCCATTATGCTTCTCAAGCAGAAAAAAAGGAATAAATCAAAAGTCATAAAAGCAAGGGAAGATTTGAAGTTCTGGATTTGGGAACATGTTTCAGCACGAAATCGATGTAAGTCAAGAATGAATTTACTAGCTAAAATTCAGGTTCATTAAAAATATGTTTGAGAGTAATAATACTCATTACCACAACTATAGCTGAGCACAGAAATCTGGGTGTTATGTTTTGGCAATTTTTGTTAGACTATAATAGACACTGTGCATTTTAGTTCGGCTGGTTTTACAAGACATGGGAACAAACTTCATCCGTTATCTGAATCATCAGGGGAACTGATTGTTTGAGACAGCAGATCCCACACCGCATGTCATAAACGTTAGTTAAAGTTGTACCATAATCTAACCGCGCGTAACATATTAAATGCTTGTATTGGTTTGGAAAGAAAGTAATGCACGATGACGAGGTACCAGAAATCGAAGCCCCGACTACCGGGCACACCGGCATGACGTCAGCAGATAGATGTCTTAATTCAGTGGCAGTTAGCCGTCAGAAGGCGAGGAGTGTAAGCGCCAGCCAATATCGAAGTGAACAAGGAGCACGTCCGCCATTGCACACTGTATGAGTTTCGTCGTGGTAGCACCCCAGTAATTGCTGTAAGAAACATTACCAGTGTCGACCCCCAATGCCATATCACATCGTCAGTGCTGATGTTGGTTCGAGTGGTTTCGATAGAAAATTTCGATCTGTCAGACCGTCCCAAAGCCGGAAGAACTGCAACAGTGGATATGGGTATGCTGAAAACCATAATGAGACCGACTGATATGTGTCTATGCGAGAGTTGAACGAACAGTTGGAAACTACCCACACAGGCATTAACACTCACCTGCGTCAATTTGGGAAGGCGCACGAGAGGGGAATTTGGGTACCCAATCAACTCACAGTTGAACAGAAAGCAAATCGCATGAGTGCATGCCTTTCCCTGCTTGCACGTGACCAAGTTTCACAGTTCTTGGACAGCATTGTGATAGGTGACGAGAAATGGGTGTTGTATGACAATATCAGCACCCAGAAACAATGGTTGGACTCAAAACAGAAGCCCATGCCGACCCATAAAGATGCACCCACGTAAGGTCTTGCTGTCTGTTTGGTACGATATACGGGGTGTCGTGGGCTTTGAGCTGCTTCCGGACAATACCGCTATCACCGCCGATGTACACTGAAGAGCAATTGAATTAGAGACAGCTGGTGTTATACAAATGTGGCGCTGTGGGCGGCCCTGTAAACGGAAACGAGTTGACGTATGCAGCGATCCGACAATATAAGGAGTGATGCGACGGGAATCAGTAAGAGTCGGACGCAGTATGGGTAAGACGAAAGATCTAAGCGCATTTGATCGTGGGCAAATTGTCGGAGCCCGACGAATAGGTCACTCTATCTCGAAAGTCGTGCAGGCACTGGAATTTTCACGAGCCACTGTGTCACGGGTGCACCGTGAGTACATCGGATCCGGTAAAACCATCCCTGCAAGGGCCAACTGCCGTGGACAACAGGGTGTGGATGAGCGGGATCATCATCGACTAGCTCGCATTGTAACAGCGAATAGACGGGCCACAGTGCAAGAACCCACTCGGCAATTTAACGCTGGTGCTCAAAAAAGAGTAAGCAGCCACACTATCCAGAACCATTTCTTCGCTATGGGGTACAGAAGTCATCGTGCTACGAGGGTACCGCTGTTGACCGCACATCAGAGGGTGCAAAGATTAGCATGGGCGCGGGAACATCGCCGCTGCACCCTGGATATGTGGGAAAATGTTGCCTGGACTGATGAGTCGAGATTCACGTTGCTACATGCGGATGGCAGGATACGAGTACGGCGCAAACCACATGAAGCGATGGATCCTTCTTGCCAGCAGGGTACTCTTCTAGCTGAGGGGGGGGGGGGTTGGCATTCTCGTCTGGGGACTGTTTACATGGACTGAAATGGAACCCCTGGTACGTGTGACATCGTCCCTCACAATTCAACGTTACTGGGATATCCTGGACGATCATTTGCTTCCATTTGTGCGTCTTCAACATCCCATTGGGGACCTCATCCTGCAACAAGATAATGCAGCTCCTGAATCGTGTCCGAATGGTTGGATGAACACTCCACCCACGTGACCTCGCTTCCTTGTCCAGCTTGGTCACCTGACTTCAATCCCATTGAGCACATCTGGGATGCCATCGAGAGAGAGATGTTCAAGGCTCTGACCCCCTCCATCAAATATTCGTGAACTGTGGGAGCTTGTTCAGGGGTCGTGGATCCGTATGACTTCCCAACGCTTCCGGTGTCTTGTCGAGTCCATGCCGAGACGAATCGC
Organism: Macrothele yani; assembly: GCA_039090855.1. Classification (NCBI taxonomy): domain Eukaryota; kingdom Metazoa; phylum Arthropoda; class Arachnida; order Araneae; family Macrothelidae; genus Macrothele; species Macrothele yani. Next base: position 135,651,352 of record CM077025.1, read on the forward strand.
CGCCGTCATCAGGAGAAAGGTGGTGCTACACGTTACTAGACAGGTATCTCTAATTCAATTGCTCTTCAGTGTATATTGCAGTCAGCTCGACGGTTTGCACCCATCACTCAGACTGAAGCGACCAGCACTGCTGAATCGTAAGGACGTCCTCCTACAGCAAGATGGAGCGAGACCTAATACAACACGTGACATGTCACAAGATCAGGACCTGGGCTGGGAGCTGCTCACGCAACCCTATTCCCCTAACATTGTCCCAAACGACTATCACCTTTTCCGGTCATTGCAGCATTTTCTGGACAGACAGCGGTTCACCAACCAGGACGATGTCGAACGAGCATTTACCCACTTATTTGCGTCCAAGCTGCCACAAATGTAATCAGCTCTTTTCTTTTGTCTTGCCTTTTCCAACATTACTTTCCAACCCAATACTATCTTTCAGTGTCGCCATCTTTATAAGAGTTCCAACTTTCCTACCGTAGCGAAAGCTTTCCCATTTGTCACTTCCGTTATTTTTTCCCATCAGGGTGTCACAAACTCATACTATTTTAGAGTAAAAATGGAAAGCGGGAGGAGGGGATTTACACAACAACAACAAAAAACGCTATTTCTCAAGAATGCCGGAAAAAATAAGGGGGCGAAATCGATGATGTGCGCAGTGCTCCTGGATCTCTAAATCCGCCGCTGACTTCCCCCACGTGGCATCCCGGACAAGCCAGCTTCGCACCCTGTCGATTACTGGTAGGACGAACACACATCCCATATGTCAATCGGAAATCCAGCCCGATTTCAATTAGGATGACTAGCCGTAAGGCAACCCATTTATCATCCTGAACTCCTACCCAAATCTTACTCGGATGATTAGCCGGTGGACAAACTCTGTGCTCATGCCTGTTTCGCGTATAGACCCCGGGTCCCACTCGAACGATCAGCCGCTGGATTGACTCACAGCCCATGTGTCATGCGGTATTAAATCCTGATTCTAACTCAGTCATTTGGACGTATGGCAAACAAATCGCCCATTTGTCATCCAGGACATCAGCTCAATCCTAATACGGACGATTAGTCGTAGGACAGACCAGTGGTGACGGCAGCCTCTCAGAACTGGGTGAGCTATTAGTGAGGCTAAGCATTATGGGGGAGCGCAAATTATGAAGTTCTTGTGAGAAATTTTGGCAAGAAAAATTCCTTTCGCGTAGATTTTACCCGACTCTGATAATGTCAATATACAGGGTCGAGTCACATAATAGTGACCATCAGCTGATATCCAGAGTAACTGCCGTGTGCATCACTGACAGCAGCTAGATTGGCTAGGAGTGATTCAGTAAGGTGCTGGAAAGTGTTCACACGTATGTGGAACCATGCTTATTGCAGTGCATCTGACAGCTGCTGGAGGGTGCGTGGTACATGATCCGTAGAGCAAACAACACGATCGATCGATGTGGTCACACAGATGCGCAATTGGGTTTAAGTCTGGGAAATCAGGGGACAAGGAAGTACTTTGAAGTCTTCATCGTGCTCCTCCAACCACTGTCGGACATTTCTAGCTGTGTGACACGTCGCATTGTCGTTCTGGAAGATCCCATCTGCCCCAGGGAAGACAATGAGCATGTATGGGTGTGCGTAGTCTGCAAGGATGGATTCATAACGAATTCAGTCTATAGTGCCTTCCACAGGTGTGACTGGACCCAGGGAATGACACGAAAACATTCCCCAGACCATAACGCTGTCCCCACCACCTTGTGTTCTGCTAGCAATGGTTGAACAGTGTTTGTTCTCCGATGTTTCTCGCCTTATACGCCAACGTCCATCCGTTCGATGAAGCAGAAAACGTGACTTATCGGAGAAGGCAATCCTTTGCCAATCAGCGGAGGTCCAATTCTGATACTGCAGTGCAAATGTAAGAGTTATCTTCACACGCACCTTCGTCAGACTAGGTGCAGTGACAATCGGTTTGCATCGGAGCCCGATACGCAGCGTGTTCTCTGAACTGTCGCTTTAGACACACTTCCGGTTACCCCCTGGTTCATTCTGCCAGTGAGTTGCTCCACTGTAGCGTGTCAATCGACTCTCACGCACCTTCGCAGCCGACGTTCACCTCTCATATCAATGGCACGTGGTGCTCCGCAGTTTCCACGTCGCTTATTCGCAATGGTGCCATTTCTCCAATCACGATACACTTTGACCACATCAGCACGGGAACAGTTCACAAACTACGCTGTTTCAGAAATACTGCCCTTGGTCCGAAAGTCGAAAATCATCCCTTTTTGCAAATCTGATAAATCGCTCCTTTGTTCCGTGAAAGCAACGAGTGATATATTTTCACAATGCCTACAGCCCATCTGATATACTCTCCAAGCCAGCTCACGACACATGACTTCTTTCATTGGCTACGCACTGTTGACGTCAAATGTAGGAGGTGGTCACAATAATGCGACTCGACTATGTATTTTATGACCACGATACTTGTGTTGTTGAGGTAGAATAAATCAACAACGTTTGTCCACAATTAAATACTTTATTTTAAAATCTACTATAGTTTCGCTGAGGGTTTGGCTTAGCTTCATAATGCGTTTGACAAATGGCATTTATGAAACCGAGTCAAATGCTCAGCGAAACTGTAGTAGATCTTAAAATAAATTATTTAATTGTGAATAAACGTCGTTGATTCATTCTAGCTGATAATGTTAGCCCTAGTAAAAAAGGAGTTTTCGGGTGCATACTGTACGTAATATTTATTCAGAGCATGTAGGATAGAACCATGATACGAATCTTCATATCCTTTAACAGGCTACTATTTCTTCGTTCTTCGCAATTTTAGCTTACCAAAGTCGATTTTTCTTTTTCTTTGTTTCTTTTTTTTTTTTTTTGCTGCCATAATATGGCTGTTGATGAATTTTAGTTATAACCTGACACGAAATATATATTTCTCCTCTCTAGCTGTTGATGAATTTTAGTATGCAACCTGACACGAAATATATATTTCTATTTCTCTCTCTCTCTCTCTCCCATTGTTTAACTATAATTACAAAAATAGTGTCTTTCTATTACTCACTTGAACATTGCTCATAGGAATGTCTCCATTTCCCAAAAATACAAACACCAAATTTAACGAAAAATTCATTTTATATAACAAAATCTCTATGAATTCGAGGAATTCACGTACGTGTATCGAAGTTCCCTAAAATCTTAGATGGTTGCACCCGCCATATGTTCTAACTGCCTAAATATTGCGGGGATGGGGAAAGCAGCTAAAGGCGGGCTCAATGAAAAGTTGAGTGGGATGAAGCCCACACTAACCCACACGCGTATCATCGCGGCTGGGACAGACTGCTTCCTGATAAGCTTTGCTTGAATGAGAAATTTCTACTAGTAAATCGATGGAGCTATAGGAATCCGATTTATCTACTAAACCGATCCTGTGTTAAAAGTTTTCTTCTTCAGGAATAGGTTTCATAATTTCAGAATATCAAAGTTTAGTTCTGCAGCTGTAATGTTCTTTGTAGTGAGAACAGCTCTACTTGTGAAATGAGCAATTTCATCATCTACTCGTGTCCAGCATTTTTTTTCTGGATTGGAGGTTTAACGACCACCGTGAGCAACTCGGTGGGCTAATGAGCAGTCGCCCGTCCCTGATTTTGGGCCAGTGGTTCCAGGGGAGGGAGAGAGCCAGTGCCGTAAATCAAACACAACATCCATGCCTCTCACCGGGATTCGAACTCGGACCTATCTCTGACGAATAATCAGAAGCCATCGCTTAGACCACTGCGCTATCGGAGCGGCAGTGTGTAGCTTTAATTGTCAAAAGTTGAATGAATTGAGCTTTGATTTTCGACAATTTCATTTGGAGGTACTATAACCAATGTTCAGCAGTTGCAGTTGTGAGGTCTTAATTTTCTTATTGCATAACCCATTCATTGAATTCAGTCTTACCAACTTTCTGCGTATTTGCTATACTAAGCTCCTTTATTTGACTTGACGCCACAGTGACGAGGTTTTAAACCAGATTTCCGTGATGTAAATAGAACACCAGTTGATTAGAGTTGGCACTTTGATCCGCTTAATACACTTTTTGAGCAACGTTAGATATTTTATATTCCCAATAGATAATTGGACGGAAACAAAATGAAAATAGAGGAATAAAATACTACACTTTAGAAAACAGGGATATTCTTCCGCAGACGGGCGTACGGCTCACTTCTCACAGCTAAGACAGCGGAACGCTAGCAATGCTCCGCGAGCATGAACCGGAAGCATGAAGTTACTTTTTTTGATGTGGCAACGGATCTGTAGTTGTTTACATTCGAACGCAAACCAAGGAGGTTATATTACTGGAGACACCACTGGCTCTGCCGCCATAGGTCACAGCTAATCTGTGGTGTGACGTCACAAGCAGGCAAAAACGAACTAAATTATACCGTTGATAAAACAGTAAGCTTGTGTATCATTGATTAAGATTATTGAATTACTCATTTTATCTGTTTATACGATTAGAAGCTTTTGTTCCATTGGTTTCAAAGCAAGCTCATTGTCCTGGGTGGTGTCATTGTCCCGGGCGACAAAATTTTCAAATTTCTGTGGTTATGTTTCATGGAAAGAACAGCTTCATTTATGTCTGTATAAATTGTTTTTCAACTTGATAAGAAAACTGTAAGTAACTGCATGTTTCTCGAACTTTATTTGAGTAACTCCTGTTTCACTCAAAATGAGTGAATAAGAACTGACTATATATAGTGTTGAGTAAGACATACGTTTCAATTGTAAATGAGTGAATAAGAAGAACTGACTATATGTAGTGTTCAGTAAGACACGTTTCAATTGTAAATGAGTGAATAAGAAGAACTGAGTATATGTAGTGTTCAGTAAGACATAAGTTTCAAATTGTAAAGAACGCTACAGGACACATGTGCATTGCATTTGTCTAATTATTGTTTCTGCGAAAAGTGCTGTTACAGAAACTACTAATTGCGTCTGATAATTTTCACTTCCAGAAATATTTCATACACATTTTCTTCTATTTCGTCAGGCATAAATATACCGTTAAGGTGAAGTAAATTATTATATTTACTCGTAGTGAAGGGCCTTATATAGAAGAGCGATTAAACAAAAGTTATCTTCTATTTCAATTGGAATGTTTTCCACTGCAATTGTTCGAACCGTGGCTTTACTAAGATCAAGAATCAGTCATTTGTCTTTAAGTTCTGCATGAAATCTTTAGAAATTCTTAATTCACAGATAAACTTAAAAAGACAACTAATGTCAAAATAATTAAATAAATAAAGTACCTCAGAATTAAAAAAAAAACCCTCAAAAGTATGACAACACTGTCTAATAAAAAAACTTAAAGAAATTTATTGACAAAATGAAATGATTCGAAAAAATAAATACAGTAGACTAAAGAAAGAGAACTTAAAAGCTGACTAAACATTGAGGATGAAACAGAAATATTATTTTGGAATAAATTTGAAGTAAATGCTACAAGGGTGAGTTGAAAGTTTTGCAATATTTGCATAAACGCATGTGCTGCGGCGGATATGTCACGTGTTTAAACTAGTTCAAGTCGCGCACTGGAATCAGTTGAAACGGATATAAAGTGGTAGTCGTTGCTGTGAACAGCATTGCACGTCGCCCTTCTGTCTGTGTTGGGACGCTTAAAAGATGAACAGCCACAACCGGCTCATTAGGAAACTTTTGCTTTACGAGTTTGAACTCGGCCATAACGCTGCTCAAGCGACACAAAACATTTGTCATGCGCAAGGCGAAGGTTCCGTGGACCACAGCACCGCAACCAGATGGTTCAAGAAATTTCGCTCAGGTGACAGAAACCTCGACGATCAGCCAAAGTCAGGTAGGTCGTGAACCGCGGATTCGGAGGCCGTGCGCCAAGACGTAGAGGAAAATCCGACAACCAGGCTCAGAGATTTTGAGAGACCACCGTGATTCGTCAGCTTCAGGACCTTGGCAAGGTCTACAGGAGCTTCCACATTGTCAATCACGAACTGACGCCAGCTGAAGCAAACCTCCGAGTGAAAGTGTGCGAGAAACTCCTAAAAAACCTGAGCGATGTACGTTTCATCAAGGAAATTGTTACGTGCGATGAAAAGTGGGTCTATTTCCGTACTCCTAATACACAACGGAAGTTCCGTGCTTGAGCCCGGGCCAGCTTCCTGAACATGTTGCCAAACGTGGGCGCTTCGAGCACAAGGTGATGCTCTGCGTCTGGTGGAATTTCGAGGGGATAATCCATTACCAGTTTGTTCCAGGCAGTCGGACCATTAACGCCAACCTGTACTCTGAACAGCTGGAGCTCTTTGGAGGAGAAGTACCCGGCACTGGTGAACAGAAAGCGCGCTCTCCTACAGCAGGACAACGCTCACCCTCATACCACGATAGCAACCCGGGCAAAACTCCAGGAACTTGAGGTTATCGAACTGATGCCACATCCAGCATATAGTCCGGACCTCGCTCAGTCGGATTATTACCTGTTCCGGTTCATGGCCTACTTCCTTCGCAGGCGTCGCTTCAACAACCAGGAGGAGGTGGCAGCTGGGGTGAAGGAGTTCTTCGCCTCGAAGGAGAAGAACTGGTACCGCCGCAGAACCGAAGAACTGGCAGACAGATGGCTAAAGACGGTGCATCACGATGGCCTGTACTTTGAATGCTAGTCATCTTTCGTTGTAAAGGTATGTATGAAGATATAAAGTGATCAAAATATTGCAAAATTTTCGACTCATCCTCTGTAGAATCGAAGAACTGGCAGACAGATGGCTAAAGTCGGTGCAACACGATGGCCTAACTTTGAATGATAGTCAGTTTTCGTCGTAAAGGTGCTTATGAGGACATAAAGTGATCCAAATATTGCAAAACGTTCCTCATCCTCTGTATTGGAAACTGTCTTTAAGTTCTTAAAAAAAGCATTTCGTGATTACTTTGAGCATACAGTATACGATGAGTTCTAGTGCTGAGATAAAAGTTTTCAATACCCCACAGCCAATATTTTATATACTGTATGTACTCTTGTATAGGCAGAAGGTTTTTGAAAGGAATCGTGCTTTTAAAGTAGGGATCGACTTATACACGGGGAAAATAGGACTGGACTTCCGAAGTGCTTCGTGATTTCTCCCTCAGCATTTGCCAGCAGTCTTCCAGAATGAATTAGTCACTTTTATGAATGTAAAAGAAATGGTTTTCTCTTCTTTCCTTTTCTTTCTTTTTTTCGTGATAACACTACCATCGGAAGAATTTCTTTTACACGGGAAGTTTCCGATAAGTTTTCTCATGCATTAGAGAACTTGGTTGCTGACATTATCTCGGCCTGCAATTCTTTTAAGAGTTTACCTTCTTCAGCAGACAAAGGAATTTATCTTGTCTTCTCCTTTCCTTGGGGATATGGCAGATTCTGCTAATTCGTTTTGAACACGTCTTCTTTCTGAACTCTACTGTTTCGCTGAAATGAGGCGTTTCCAATCCCCAAAATGATTTCGGCATTGAAATATTGAATTCCCTGGTAAAGAAATATACAGCCTAACAACAGCTAAGTACGAAACAAGAAAAGAAGCCCAGTTTAAAAAACATAATTAATCATTTTATGCCAAACTTCATAGCATGGTAAAATGATGCAGAATTTACATGTGTATTGATAGGTTTACACGCGCATATACACTGAAGTGCCAAAAAAACTGGTACACTAGTCTAATACTTGGTAGGTCCCCCACGGGAGCGCAGGACTGCACAAATACGACGGAGCATGGACTTCACTAGCTTCTGGAAATATGCTATAGGCCACGCACACCATACTTCCTGCAGAGCGTTCCACAATTCAGGTGAATTCCGAGGTCTCGGATTCCTGTGTTCGATAGCGCGTTGCATGGCATCCCAAATGTGTTCTATCATGTTCAGATCTGGGGACTTGGGTGGGAATGGCAACACCCCAAACTCAGATGAATGCTCCTCTAACCATAATATGGCGTCCCGACATTTGTGTGGAGGTGCATTGTCCTGTTGGAACAGGTCCAACACATCAGCATGAATGCAGGACATGAACGAGTGCACCTCGTCAGAAAAGATGCGCGCATAGCGTTGGCCGGTCACAGACGTTTGTAGACGTACCAGGGGTCCCAGTGACGTCCAGCTAAGCACACCCCATACCATTACGGACACCCCACCAGCCGGTACAGTTCCGTGTTGACAGGCGGGATCCATGGCTTCATGGGGTTTGCACCACACACGAATCCTTCCATCTGCCCGATACAGTTGGAAACGCAACTCGTCAGACCAGGCTACTTGTTTACAATCATCAGGTGTCCAGTGGCGGTGTTGCCGCGCCCAAGTGTGGCGCATAGCTCTGTGTCGTGCATCCATCAAAGGAACTCGAGTTGGGCATCGGCTCCCAAAGCCCATATCGTGCAGGGTACGTTGCACAGTCCGAACGCTGATGCTTGTTGAGGCTCCTGCATTGAATTCCGATGATACCTGCGAGAGTGTAGCACGCCTATCGCGTGAAACGATTCTTGACAGCCGACGATGGTCACGTTCACCCAATGTCTTTTTACGGCCATACTGGGTTCGTAGGTTGGAGGTTTTGCCGGAATTCTTGTAGTCATGGTACACCATTGCAATGGTCGTCCGGGAAAATCCGGACTTCCTTTCTACCTCCGAAATACTATGGCCCATCTCATGAGCGCCAACTATGACACCGCGTTGAAAATCGCTTAAATCGTTATAACTTGTCATTCTCATGCCAAAAACAGCTCTGATAGCTGGCAAGGATGTCTATCGCTTTATATACGCACTGGAGGACGCAACGGAGTACGCGCATAGGTGACGTTGGTGCGTATTTTGCATAAGCTCGTCTGTACCAGTTTTTCTGGCACTTCAGTGTATACACTCTGATTTCTAAAGGCAATATCGGAGAAATCATTGGAATTTTGGTGTCATAGGTGCATGCGTACAGCGTCTAGGAAAATCAGATCGCGCAACGTCACAGACCGGAAACTGACAGTTTTCCTGTTATACGCGCCGCGTTGCTTGGTCTGCATGTCAGTGCTTGGTGAGCAGTGGATAAAGATGCCTCGTCGTCGTGTAAGACAGTCCTAAACGTACACCAGCAAGTTCGACAGAGGTCGTATTAATGGCATGAGAGACTCTAGTGGTTCCCTCCGGGTGATTGCCGGTCATATGGAGCGGAACGTGTCCGTCGTGGCAAGAGTGTGCAGTGAATGATCCGAAGAAAGGCGTAAGACACGAAGAGAAGGTTCTGGGCGTTGTACACAGACAACGCAGAGGGACAACCGTTATCTCATAAGGATGTCTTTGAGTGACCCTTCTACATAATCAACAGCGTTGGCGAAGCAGTAGCGAGCTGCGAACAGGTTTTTAATGGTGTCCCGCGATAAGCCATCCCATGCAGCTTGAATCTTCTCATGTAGTTCCTGAAGGTTGTGCGGTAGGGGTGGAGTGCGGATAGTGCGTCCAATTGAATCCCACACATTTTCAGTCGGCGATAGATCTGGCGATGCAGCTGGCCATGGTAGAGTGTCAGTGCCTTGAAGGCAAGCCATCCAGACATGTGGATGAGCGTTGTCCTGTTGGAAAATCACACCGATGTGAGCTTTCAGAAAAGATCGAGCCACTGGTTGAAGGATCTCATGAACGTAACGTTGGGCTGTCAAAGTCCCTGTAATGATCATTAAAGGAGATCTTGTATCGTAGGCAATTGCACTCCACACCATGACACCAGGCCTTCTGGTCCTGTGACGCTCGACAACAAACCGTTCATCTTGACGCTAACCACTGTGCCCCCTCACACGAATTCGATGGTCATCTCCTCCAAGACAAAAGCAAGACTCACCACTAAAGATCACCCGCTGCCATTCTGTGTGACTCCATGACAATCCGGCACGGCACCATCGCAGTCTTTGGCGACGATGCAATGGTGTTAAAGACAGTCGTCGTAACGGTCTGCGTGCGTGTAGTCCTGCGTCGTTCAGCCGTCTGCCAATGGTGCTGGCACTAATCAGACACTGCTCGCTGAATATCTGCAATCGTGGATTTTTGGTCACTCCGCGCATGTCGGACAACCCGTCAGTCTTCTCTCTCTGCGGTTCGTCTAGGTCTCCCAGACCTTTCCTGTTGCTGGTACGTGCCTTGTTCTATCCGTTGCCGCCAACAGCGCGCTATGGTGATATCATCACGAACGGTATGGCGGGCAATATGGCGATAAAACCATCTCGCTTCCCAGAGACCAACGACGTGCCTCTCTCGGACTCCTCCAACTGCTCGAATTGCTTCGGAACTTTTTTCCGAGGAATACTTCACATACAAAGGATGAAACCAACACAACAGCACGAGTCTGAATTGCAATCAGGGGCAACGGGAAGACCTTATAGCTTATACAGCCGGTCAGACACAGCGCTACGACCATTCCTTGCTTGCGTCACATGCGCAGCCGGGCGTGATACTTGAAACGTCTTACGATATCAAACCTACCCACCAAGTTTCATTCCTGTCGGTTGCTTCCTACTGGGTGCAACTATTTTTTTGACGAAAGTGTTTACCATTATTGATTTTATTATTGTTGTATGTGAATTGCGAGAGTTTTAGTTTTAGTCTAGGTGTGCTAATTTAGTGGATATATATCACCAACAAAGTAGAAACTACAACAACAACAAAATAATAATAATAATAAACTCAAAAGCCAGCAAGCAGGGAGAAAAAATAAAACCGTGATGCAGAAAGTGTCGAAAATGCCGAGCCTTGGCTTTCTCAAGGACCAGCAAAACTCTGCATTTACTCATTTCCACAAAAACCTAGTTGAAAATGGGTTTCTGCTAAGTCATAGATGCAAGTATAAGTCCCCAAAAAATATATCTAAATTAGCAGAACCGCGTATATACACTGGGGGAAAGTGAAAAAAGAACACTTTGTTAGAAAGGATGCGCACATAGCGTTGGCCGGTCACAGACGTAGATGTACCAGGGGTCCCAGTGAGGTCCAGCTAAACGCACCCCATACCATCACTGACCCACACCAGCCGGTACAGTTCCCTGTTGACAGGCGGGATCCATGGCTTCATGGGGTTTGCGCCACACACAAATCCTTCCATCTGCCCGATACAGTTGGAAACGCGACTCGTCAGACCAGGCTACTTGTTTCCAGTCATCAAGTGTCCAGTGGCGGTGTTGCCGTACCCTAGCGAGGCGCAAAGCCATGTGTCGTGCACCCATCAAGGGAACTCGAGTTGGGCGTCGGTTCCCAAAGCCAATATCGTGCAGGCTACGTTGCACAGTCCGGACGCTGATGCTTGTTGAGGCTCCAGCATTGAATTCCAATGATACATGAGAGAGTGTTGCACGTCTATCGCCTGAAACGATTCTTGACAGCCGACGATGGTCACGTTCACCCTATGTCTTTTTACTGCCGCGCTCATATCGTAGGTTGGAGGTTTTGCCGGAATTCTTGTAGTCACGGTACACCCTTGCAATGGTCGTCCGTGAAAATCCGAACTTCGTTTCTACCTCCGAAGTACTATGGCCCATCTCACGAAGCGCCAGCTATGACACCCCGTTGCAAATCGCTTAAATCGTTATTACTTGTTATTCTCATGCAGAAAACAGCTGTGACAGCTGGAAAAGATGTCTATCGCTTTATATACGCACTGGCGGACGCAACCGAGTACGCGCATAGGTGACGTTGCTATGTATTTTGCATAAGCTCGTCTGCGCCAGTTTTTCTGGCACTTCAGTGTATATATACAGTAGAAAAAATGTATTTGTACACATACATTACTGTGCATAAATAAAGGCGGAAAGCAGGAATTGTGACGAAATATTTTTAACCATTGGAGTACTTTTACAGTAAGCACACACACACAGGTGTTTCTCTTTTCTTTTTTTTTTAACTTTTCAGAAAAAATATATATATATAACAAATAAGGGATAAAGATTAATGGAGATTATCTAATCCACCTACGTTTTGCTGATGACGTAGTCATTTTTGCAACTACCCCATCATAGCTGCATAGTATGATATAGGAACTTGCTGACAAGAGTAAAGAAGACGGATTAAAAATGAACTTTTAGAAGACAAAAGTGATGTTCAATGCTTTTACAAGAAATGAAGATTTATCGATTGATGGAGAAAAGCTGGAGATAACAGGCACGTACGGTTATCTTGGACAGCAGATATCATGTCAGGGTCACATTGATGAAGAAATTAATCGGCGTGCAAAACTTGCTTGGTGAGCTTTTGAAAGAAACAGCATAATTTTCAAGAGCAATGTACCATTATGTCTTAAAAGAAAAGTGTTTGATCAATGCATCCTTCCATTGCTTACGTATGATGCAGAGACGTGGACCTTAACTAAAAGAGACATACAAAGGCTGCAGACAACTCAAAGCAGCATGGAGAGGTGCATGCTTGGTGTAACCAGGAGAGATAAGAAGAGGAACTCGTGGATCTGAAAAATGACAAGAGTGGAAGACATCATGATCAGAGTTAAATCCCTGAAATGCCAATGGGCTGGACATACTGCCAGAAGGACAGGCCATCGATGGACAGCCGAAATGTTAGATTGGGTTCCAAGGGACAGGAAAAGACCCAGGAGAAGACCTCATGGGAGATGGGTGGATGAAATTCGAAAGTATGCGAAAGTAACATGGAGGAGACTGGCACAAGACAGACCGTTGTGGAAGAGGCTTGGAGAGACCTTCGTCCAGCAGTGGATTGATAATGGTTGAGAATGATGATGATGATGATATAACAAATGAAAATCTTATTTTTTCGCTCAAAAAAAGTATCTGCACACATAACAACGCTCTGTTTTAAAGCAGTTTTACATTATGCACATTGACAATAAAGTGAAAGTCTTGCACTCTTTAAAAGACACGTTATGAGATCTTTGGAGCTGCAATTTAGTTAGTTTCTGTTGTCACGGCTCCGAAAAAGTGCAAGTTTTCAATTGCAATGCAGGATAGTATTATAGTTTTTCTTATGACTGTGGTTCAAGTTATAGCTAAATCGGTAAGAAGTTAAAGTTCAACTTTTCTAGGGTTCGGTACGCAATAAAAAAGAAGTAAGAGATTGATAATACAGAGAATAAATTGCGATCTGGGCGCGTCCGAAAAAGCTAAATGTGGCAGCGGAGGGACATCATTAGGAAAGTATCGAAAAAACCCTTCGTAAGTGCTCGAGAATTGGCTAGTGATGTTGCTTCAGCGTCGGGGACCATACTAAGTTCTCAAACTGTTCGTAATATTCTTCACGATGCGTATATTCGAAACAGGACACTCGGAAAAAAGCCTTATCTGAGTGAAACAAATAGGCAGAAAAGACGAATTTGCGAATGCTTATGTCAGCTTACCAGTAGAGTTTTGTCAAAATGTGATATTTTACGACGCAAGCAACTTCAATATTTTCGTTTCGGATGGAAAGAAATGTGTATTGCGAAATCTAAACACTTGCCTTGAAACAAAAATGTTTAAAGACCAAATGTAAAACATGGCAGAGGTCATGTAATGAGTTGGGAATGCATGGCTTTTAATGAAGTTGGCAATATGGCGTTTATTGAAGGTCATATGAGTGCTAGACAATATGTTGATATACTATTGCAAGGTAATTTATAGTCCAATGCATCGAAATTGGGAATAGTAGATTCATTCTATTTTCAAAGGGGCAACGATCCTAAACTTACAGCCAACGTAACAAAGTCGTGGTTGCTTTATAAAAAGTTACAAAAACAACTGAAAACACGTCCACAATAATTAGTTCTCACTTCTATTGAGAATTTGTGACATTTTATTGGATTTGCCACTGAGGAAACGGAAATTTCCAACAAAACAGAACTTAAGCAAGCACTCAGCTAATAATTGCTGAAAATCAGTGTAGAGACAACTAGAAAGTAAGTTGAATCAATGCCGAGGCTATTACAAGCTATAACTGAAGCAAAAGGCATGCATGCTAGGTACTAGTTAATTTTTTTTATTTCGAAAGATTCTTGTTTTTGTTTATCTTTACTAATGTGCAGATACTTTTTTGGCATGAAGAAATAAGATTTTTACTTTATATATATGTATTTCACTTTTACCAGAACACTTTTTCTTCCAAATAATGTTTTCTTTCTCGACGTAATGTACTCGCTTTATCAATATTACTTTTCCGGCAAACCAATCGGAAAGTTTCATATTTCTTGTATTGTAAAGAGTGAAATAAGTTTTGTTTGTTTTTCTTTTCATTCTTCTGAGATGCCTTCTCAGTTTTAATTTGTTCCCGAGACGTTTTTAGAAAACAAACGAATGAACATTTTTCCCTTGAAAGAGGAGAGAATGTTCTGGTCTGAGCGAAATAATATGTCTTCTCGCCTCCAGCTCAATAAAGCAAACTAGAAAAGTTTTGAAGTTGAAAAGAACTCTCGTTTTTCAAAGATGGTAATGTTCCCACGGCTAAGCTGAAAACAAGCTATCGGCAGATCTCCACGACACGACATTACACTTTTACTAAAACTGTATTCACCAAATTCCTGTGGAAATATTATTTGACTTTCGAATCGTTGAAAACGGATGATTCTAATTGTATAGAATAAAATTAAAGCCAAACTATTAGTCTGCGTGTAGAGGGTGAACCATTTAAAAATGAGAAAATTATTACTGACGTTTCACTTTACATTCAAACAATTTCCTGGATGCCATGTTTGAGAAAATCATGGATTCTACTTTAACCTAGAAAACAGATGATAAATCTTAATTTGCCCCAAATGTTACCGTTATACATTTTCATGCATACTTCCGTGAAGCGCATATACGATGTATGGCAATTAGATAACGAGACAAAAGCTATAATTCAGTTAAACAAGAAACTTACATTTTAAAGTTTTATCACCATCAGTTTTATCACCATCCCTCTTCAGCACCAACATACAGTTGCATCCTGATCTTAAACGGGACACAGCACTACTGTAGCTCACTAAGTGCCATCCTTTAAACTATGTCGTTCTTTTCTTCATCAGAGTAACTGAGTGAAAACAGGTCCACCTGAGGACAGATTTGAGTAAGAGGTCAGAGGTCCACCTGAGGACAGATTTGTTGTACAGATTTGAGTAAGACAAAAGTCGTATGGGACCAAATCTGGCGAGTAGGCAGAATGTTGAAGCACGTGTTGAATGTGTTTCTCGGCTAAAGCCCTCTTCAGTAAGAGCACCGGCGCGTTGTGCTGGTGAAGGATAAAACCATTATTTCACAAATCTGGTATATTTATTCTGACTCGCTCTCTGAAAGTCACCAAAACCAGTGATGTAGTTCTAAGGGAAAAAAATGTGTCTTAGCGGTGAACGGGTTACATGAAACTAAAGCAGAAAGAAAGCCCTTAAAAGTTTGCAAAAGCAATTTAAAATTTGATTTGTTGTTTTCATCTGTTAACATTTTTATCCAAATTTTATTACTAATTATTTTTTTATACCTTTATTAAAATTATTTAATTTGAGCAATTTCAAATAAAAGATAAAAGTTACGTGGCACTCAGATGCTAGGAATATCAAATTTTCCTTTAAAATACTGTTTTGTCTTTCCATACGGTTCCAAATATTCAGTGTGAATAATATGAATCAATCACACTGAATGCATGCGATTTATATCTAGATCTTGTTATGATAATGTGGGAAAGGGGAGTGGCAGATGTTTATTGCGTTGTTTTTTGTTTCTTTCCGTATATAAGTAGCATCGTGATCATCTAGGGCCATAATGATTTGGAGCTATTGGTTCCGGGAGGGCCAGAGCCTTGATGCTGCCGCACGGCCAAACCCTCTCCGGGAGCTCGAGCGGTTGACCAGAAGCCAGTGCTCATGACCACTCGGATCCCGGACTGTACTTTTGTGTTACTCATAAGGAATCACAGAATAGGCTAAGCAATTTACTTTGCCGGAGCCTATGGCAAGTTTAGCCGAAATGTCCTTCTCCGTCATAAAACACTTGCCACCCATTGGGAGGAGGTTGTTTTTAACCACCACCGTGAGGAACTCTAAGTGCCATAACAGTCTTTCGTCTCTAATTTAGAGTCACGTGCTTCAGGGAAGGGAAAAATCAGTGCTGTAAGACAAGCACATCGCCCATGCTTTTCCCGTATCGTCCCACTTCTGTACGTGCCATTTCCGTACACACCGAGATCGTGTAGTGCCATTTCCGTAAACAGAGGTAATGATCCGTAAGCATCGAGATACGCATGAAGGAAGGCAGAGGATAAAGGGCGTACTAATAGCCACCGCGATCCCCTACATACTGCGGGAGGGTTGACGGATATAAGAGCCTCTAGCCGCAGGAAAAAGATTTTACAAAAATCTTTTGCGGAAACTTCATAGGAAACTGGTTAAAGAAATATCCCGAAATCTTTGACGGCAGCTTTGAACGAAATATTAACAAGTTAGTAAAATCATGCAATGCATTGATTATGACACGCTTTCCAACATACCAGAAATCATTACTCAAGTTATGAGGATAATGGCTGTGGAATAAATCTCGCTCCTGTGTCCTGACCTTTGACCCATTTCGATGATATTAAACAGAATTGGTTCAGTGTACCTCCGGAACAACATACTAACAATTTGTCGTAATTGAAGCATTTTTACATAAGTTATGACGCATAAGGGCAATGGAATGGATCCAGCTCCTATGTCCTGACCTTTGACCCCATTTCGTCCATTTGCAACAAAGTTTGTGCCCAGGTGGTCCTCTACCACATACCAAAATTTCATCGCAATCGAACTATTTGTACGCAAAGTTTGACGCATAAGGGCAATGAAATTGATCCCGCTCCTATGTCCTGACCTTTGACCCAATTTCGACCGTTTTCAATAAGGTTCGTCCCCAGATGGTCGCCTACCCCATTCTAAACTTTCATTGAAGTCGATCCATTTTTACGCAAGTTATGACGCATAAGGGCAGTGGAATGGATCCCGTTCCTATGCCCTGACCTTTGACCCCGCTCCGTCCATTTTCAAAAGGTTGCGTTCCCGGGTGATCGCCTACCCCATACTAAAATTTCATCGAAATCGCACCATTTTTACGCAAGGTTTGATGCATAAGGGCAGTGGAATGGATCCCGTTCCTATGCCCTGACCTTTGACCCCGTTCGGTCCATTTTCAATAGGGTTTGTCCCCAGGTGGTCCGGTACCTCACAATAAAATAACGGCGAAATAGAACCATTTTTACGCGAGTTATCGTGCTGACGGACGGATAAAGTTGGATCATGTACGTTTTTGTTTTTTTAACGGTTGGAAAGCGTAAAAAAGAGAAGCGATTTTTTTTTCGCGGGTTTGTAATTAAGCATCTTCAACGAATGCTGAAGACCGTAAGTATGGCATTAATGGGCAGCCTGTTTTCCCTTCAGTTTTTATTGCTATTCCCGCTTACCTATCAGGAGTGCCTGTTGGTTGACGAAAACAATGAATGGTGATCTCTGTGACGTCGGAGGAATTCGGACGGGAATCAGCATTCCCCACGTGTGAAGCCAGGCGCAGTGAAACTGTACGGAAATGGCACTAACCAATCTGCTATGTAAGGAAATGGGACAAAATTCCTTTTGTACGGAAATGGCACTAACCAATCTGCTATGTGCGGAAATGGGACAAAATTCCTTTTGTACGGAAATGGCACAAAATTCTTTTTGTACGGAAATGGCACTAACCAATCTGCTATGTGCGGAAATGGGACAAAATTCCTTTTGTACGGAAATGGCACTAACCAATCTGCTACGTGCGGAAATGGGAAAAAATTCCTTTTGTACGGAAATGGCACTAACTAATCTGCTATGTGCGGAAATGGGACAAAATTCCTTTTGTACGGAAATGACACTAACCAATCTGCTATGTGCGGAAATGGGACAAAATTCCTTTTGTACGGAAATGGCACAAAATTCTTTTTGTACGGAAATGGCACTAACCAATCTGCTATGTGCGGAAATGGGACAAAATTCCTTTTGTACGGAAATGGCACTAACCAATTTGATATGTGCGGAAATGGGACAAAATTCCTTTTGTACGGAAATGGCACTAACCAATTTTCTATGTGCGGAAATGGGAGAAAATTCCTTTTGTACGGAAATGGCACTAACCAATTTTCTAATAGCGGAAATGGGAAAAAATTCCTTTTGTACGGAAATGGCACTAACCAATCTGCTATGTGCGGAAATGGGACAAAATTCTTTTTATACGGAAATGGCACTAACCAATCTGCTATGTGCGGAAATGGGACACAATTCCTTTTGTACGGAAATGCCACTAACCAATCTGCTATGTGCGGAAATGGGACAAAATTCCTTTTGTACGGAAATGGCACGTACGGATATGAGAGACAATCTGCCTCGCCTGAGACTCGTGCCCATGCCCAACCAGACGGATGTTTAACTTTTCTGTGTTGCACTTCCTCCTAGCGGTCGGGTCAGGCCTTAATGAGTGGTACAACAATTTAGTCGCGTCCTTGTAATACGAACGTTCTATTAAGGTACGAGTATGCTTTCATATAAATCAGTGATCTTTTTATATGATCATCTAAAAAAATTCCTTCTGCTGCTTTTCTTCCCAACTAACCACGAAAAGTGCCTTAGTGCTGCTAATCCTAGATAAAAATTGACTTAGTGTCACTAAATGATCAAATGATCATATGTAGAGGATATTAGGAAGGGAGTGTCTGACCACATAACCCTTAGAAGTAAGAAGCTAGAAGATTTGGGCTAGAGTGCCCGATAGAAAAGTGACACGGGAGCGAAGTAGAAAGGGGGAGGAAGACGCCCTTATTTATTACCGGGGAGCCAGTACCCAGGGTCCGACGGCTTAACATGCCCATCCGACGCACGGCGGATATTTAGTGGATCGAGCGTTCGTACATACCTACCTGGAACCGAACCTGAGCTGCTTTCCGCGGCAGTCACGAACGTTGACCACTAGGCCACCCGCGGCCCTTGGCGTCGCTAAGACTCTTTTATACCACTGACCAGAACCTGTTTGTGTAAGCATTGACTCCCTGTTTTATCATCAGGAAACCACTTAACCCAAATTATATCCCTAATAGTCAAAGGAAGTGATTATCATGGCCTTGAACTTGCTTTCCCATGCTTTCTTCATCCTTGGTGACGGTGGTGTTTTCCAATGCACCGACTGTTTTCTCGTTTCATGGTTGCATTGTAAAATCTAGGTTTCATCACAAGTGATAACACTTTTAGGAATTTCGAATTCGCCTCAGAATGACAGCACAAATTTTCCGGGATCTTCTTAAAAGCTCTGTAACCATCTTGGCACAAAATTTTGTCATGTTCAAACTTTCACGTAAAATTTTCCTACAGCCTCTTTATCAATGTTTATCACTTCGTCTTTCATTCTAATACTCAGCTATGCATACTGCATCATTTTCAGGCACCTCAGTGACACCGCATGTAGCATCCAAAACCTGGGAAGATAGAAATGGGGGGGGGGAAGGTCCAGGTGCTCAAAGAAATTTGATCACCGTGAAAGGGCTTCAACTGTCTAAGTCAGTAACATAGAGATGATCCATTTTTAAACAGTATACTCAGAAAAGCGTGAACATGATGACCAGCGAGTCTTTATGAAAATCGGAGCAACCGCACGGAAACGACGGCATGTGTGAAGGTCATGGAACGATAAAATCAACACTTGATCATCAGCGCTATTAATCAGTGTTATTCTTGTTCTTCAGATGAGAAAGGCATCGGAGTCAGGCGAGTGTAACAAAGTCTAAATTTAAATGGCTAGATGACTGGGTCGGGGCATTTCCGAAACGGCGAGGCTTATGGGTTGCTCATTGTCAACCGTGATTATTACCTTCAATAAGTGGTCCTAAAAGAAATAAGCCACGAACTGTCGTCAAGGTGTGGACCGACCACGGCTCATTGATGAAAAAGATGAGCGAATGATATCCCGTATTGTAGGAGAAAGCAGATGGGATACTGTGGTGCAACTCGCCGGTGATTTGAATGCTGGTGACGGGAGTAATGTGTTACAAGCCAATAGAAGGGATACTGTGGCGCAACTCGCCGGTAATTTGAATGCTGGTGACGGGAGTAATGTGTTATAAGCCAATAGAAGAGACACTGTGGCGCAACTCGCCGGTAATTTGAATGCTGGTGACGGGAGTTATGTGTTACAAGCCAATAGAAGAGACACTGTGGCGCAACTCGCCGGTAATTTGATAGCTGGTGACGGGAGTAATGTGTTACAAGTCAATAGAAGGGATACTGTGGCGCAACTCGCCGGTAATTTGAATGCTGGTGACGGGAGTAATGTGTTACAAGCCAAAAGAAGAGACACTGTGGCGCAACTCGCCGGTAATTGGAATGCTGGTGACGGGAGTAATGTGTTACAAGCCAATAGAAGGGATACTGTGGCGCAACTCGCCGGTAATTTGAATGCTGGTGACGGGAGTAATGTGTTATAAGCCAATAGAAGAGACACTGTAGCCCAACTCGCCGGTAATTTGAATGCTGGTGACGGGAGTTATGTGTTACAAGCCAATAGAAGAGACACTGTGGCGCAACTCGCCGGTAATTTGAATGCTGGTGACGGGAGTAATGTGTTACAAGCCAATAGAAGGGACACTGTGGCGCAACTCGCCGGTAATTTGAATGCTGGTGACGGGAGAAATTTTTTTGATTGGAGGTTTAACGACCACCGTGAGCAACTCAATGGGCTATACGCAGTCGCCCGTCCCTAATTTAGGGTCACTGGTTCCAGTGAAGGGAGAGAGCCAGTGCCGTAAGACAAAGACAACATCCATGCCTCACCAGGATTTGAACCCGGACCCTGTTCGGACGAATGATCAGAGGCCATCGCTTAGATCACTGCGCCACCGGGGCGGCACGGGAGTAACATGTTTCAAGCCAATAGAAGGGACACTGTGGCACAACTCGCCGGTAATTTGAATGCTGATGACGGGATTAATGTGTTACAAGCCACTAGAGGGGACACTGTGGCGCGACTCGCCGGTGATTTGAATGCTGGTGACAGATTGGTTAGACGGGAGTAATGTGTTACAACACACAATACATCGAACCCTGCTGAAAATGGGGCTGCGTAGTCGCAGGCAGCTCCGAGTGCCTATACTAACTTCGGTTCACGGTCGAAAGCAGCTTCAACGGGCATTAAACATCAAAACTAGACCTTCAATGGTTGGAAGAAGGTTGTTAGGTCAGGCGAATCTCGTTTCCTATTACACTTGTACTATATGGAAGGCCCGGTTCGTGTGCGTCGCATATCTTGGGAATTGGCAGCACCAGGATGCGCCGTGGGACGAAAACAAGTGCAGGATACTATGACGTCAACCACCTACCTAAACATCATTGCAGACTAGGTACATCCTTTCATCGCAACGGTATTACCCTCTAGTAGAGACTTGTTTCAGAAGGAAAATGCGCCATGCCACACTGCTCAGATTGTTTGAAAATATTTCGTGGGACATTAAGAAGGCTTCCAGGTATAGCTCTGTCGTCCAAATTACACAGACATTAATCCAATCCAGCAGCTGTTTTTTATTGTGTGTGTGTGTGTGTGTGAGTGTGTGTGTGTGTGTGTGAAGAACAGGAAATTTACATAAGAACACTAGCTCTGTTTCATCAAACGATGAAATACAAGTTTATCGTGGCCAAGTAGTTTGTATAGCTCTAAGCTTCCTTTACAGAACTTTCTGTTCTTCACGTTATATTCGACCAGGTTGTTGAGATTAACCCATTGGTAACCTGCTACTCGATAAACGTTTCAAATGTACTTCACCACAACAAGTAAATATCTAAAAATTTAAGACTGTTACCTTTGCCACGAATTGCTGTCATTTGAAGGTTCGGTCGTTATCCTCACCTCGAGATGATTGAAACTTCGGTTGTTATCCTCACCTCGAAGTGTTTGAAACTTCGGTTGTTATCCTCACCTCGAGGTGATTGAAGCTTTGGTTGTTGTCCTCTCCTCGAGGTGATTGAAGCTTCCGTTGTCATCCTAACCTCGAGGAGATTGAAGCTTTTTGTTATCCTCACCTCGAGGTGAGGATAACAACCAACGCCTCAAGAACAGCAATTCGTAGCAAGGCAACAGTCTTACATTTTTAGATATTTACTTGTTGTGGTGAAGTATATTTGAAACGTTTGTCGAGTAGGAGACCATCAAAGGGTTAATCTCAACAACTTGGTCGAATAATACGTGAAGAGCAGAAAGTTCTGTAACATAGATTACAGCTATACAAACATCAAATTTAATCTGAGGCGGCTCAACGACGTAACTAAAAAGAACTAAAGGATATATTGGTAATGTGTTAGAACCAGATACCACAAGATATCTTTAAAAATCTTGTAGCACACATTCGTCGGCGGGTAAAAGATGTTTTAATGTTTTGACGGCGCGTGTGGTACCAACGTCATACTGGGCAGGAGCTTAGTCAAGCAGATAGCATTTCGAGAAGTGATGGACGGAATGGAGCTTTGACAACGGTCTTGGAAAATTAAAGTCGCAACTGAAGAAGGAATTATGCAAAGGACTACTTGAGAGACAATACCAAAGAGCACATGAAACCTATAACGAAGTAAATTTCTCCGTCATTTTTATCCGCGCCAGGATTCGAACCCGGATCCCCTCATTCCGGAATAAGTCACTCTACCAATTGAGCTACGCGGACGTTTTATTCTGATTCCTATCTGCCTTTATGTCGTGTGAGTCCTTCTGGCAGGTACGTCACATCTCCTGGTACGTTACATCATCTCCCATTTAATTTTTTTTTTTTTTTTTTTTTTTTTTTTGAAGTGCTGGAGAAGGGATTCTCTGATTTTTTCCTATCTCGCGGTGTGGAAAGAACATCACACCAATGCGAGATTTCGAACGGTCGGGTTATCCGGATAGTTCGGGCGCCATTATAACGAAGTAAATTTCTCCGCGCCAGGATTCGAACCCGGATCCCCTCATTCCGGAATAAGTCACTCTACCAATTGAGCTACGCGGACGTTTTATTCTGATTCCTATCTGCCTTTATGTCGTGTGAGTCCTTCTGGCAGGTACGTCACATCTCCTGATACGTTACAAACCTCAAAGGCTGTTGACTCTTATAGGAAGATATGAGAACGTAAAGGTAAGGTATTTGCGGAGAGAATCATTTATGAAAGCAAAGGAGGTAATAAAGGTTATTCGTATAGAGATCAGACAAAAACAAAGGTTAGTCAGATGAAGGAAGACGAAAATTAAAATTTATCATACATGCCATTAAACAATTCGTTATTTTTACATTACGACAGCACTACGGCATACCGTTTTCTTTCTCTCTCTCTCTTTTTTACACCAGAGAACTTGGAGAGACGACCAGTCAGTCAAAAAGTTGTGAAACTAAAGTCAACTTTTGCTACAAAAGCATTTTTCTATGCACGAAAGTTGTACCATTTTTTGACACTACGGGAAAGCAAAACACATTTTGAGACAGTTGTTAGTGAAACGATTTACCACCTTACTCCAGAATGCCATAAATCAACGTCTGTCCACTCTTAAAGAAAGGCGAATAAACGTAAAACCGATATTTAATTCATGAATAGTTTTTCTTATTATTTGTAAACCTGTTTTTACGTACCGTACGATGAATCTTTGAAAGTGCATTTTTTTTCTTCTTTCTACTTACTTTTTCTGTATCCCTCCGTCTATTATTTTAGTGTTTGGTATCATCATCATCATCATCATTGTCAACCATTATCAATCCACTGCTGGACGAAGGTCTCCCCAAGTTTCCTCCACAACGGTCTGTCTTGTGCCAGTCTCCTCCATGTCACTCCCGCATATTTACGAATTTCATCCACCCATCTCCCATGTGGTCTTTTTCTGGGTCTTTTCCTGTCCCTTGGAATCCAATCTAAAATCTCGGCTGTCCATCTATGGTCTGTCCTTCTGGCAGTATGTCCAGCCCATTGCCATTTCAGGGATTTAACTCTGATCATGATGTCTTCCACTCTCGTCATTTTTCGGATCCACGAGTTCCTCTTCTTATCTCTCCTGGTTATACCAAGCATGCACCTCTCCATGCTTCTTTGAGTTGTCTGCAGCCTTTGTATGTCTCTTTTAGTTAAGGTCCACGTCTCTGCACCATACGTAAGCACTGGAAGGATGCATTGATCAAACACTTTTCTTTTAAGACATAATGGCATATTGCTCTTGAAAATTATGCTGTTTCTTCCAAAAGCTCTCCAGGCAAGTTTTGTACGCCGATTAATTTCTTCATCAATGTGACCCTCACTTGATATCTGCTGTCCAAGATAAACGTACGTATCTGTTATCTCCAGTTTTTCTCCATCAATCGATAAATCTTCATTTCTTGTAAAAGCATTGAACATCACTTTTGTCTTCTGAAAGTTCATTTTTAATCCCACTTCTTTACTCTTGTCAGCAAGTTCCTGGATCATACTCTGCAGCTCTGATGGGGTAGTTGCAAAAATGACTACGTCATCAGCAAAACGAAGGTGGGTTAGATAATCTCCATTAATCTTTATCCCTTTGTTTTCCCAGTTCAGTAATTGAAAGACATTTTCCAATGTGGCATTAAAGAGCTTCGGAGATATGGTGTCACCTTGTCTCACTCCCTTTCCAATTTTTATGTGTGTTGTATTTTCAAACAGCCGAATCTTTGCACTTGCATTTTCATAGATGTTATTAATAATATTAATGTATGCATCTTCAATACCGCAGGATTTCAGAGCCGTGGTAACTGCTGATGGTTTCACACCGAATCAAAGGCTTTTTCATAATCGATAAAAGCCATGCACAATGGAAGTTCATATTCCCTCGCTCTTTCAATTAGTTCTCTCAGTACGTGGATATGATCTATTGTGCTGTAGCCACTCCTGAATCCAGCTTGTTCTCTCGGTTGAGCCATGTCCAGTGTTACCTTCAAGCGGTGTGAAAGAACTTTAGTGAAGATTTTATAAACCACTGATAGGAGGCTGATAGGTCTGTAGTTCCTGAGATCCTCAATGTCACCTTTTTTATGTAGCAGGATCATTGTAGCATTGTTCCAATCCTCAGGAATCTTCCCTTCATTAAGGCATCGAGTAAAAATTTGGGCGAGTACTGTTTCAATTTCTCCACTTGCTTCTTGTATGATGTCTATAGTAATTCCATCTTCTCCTGGAGCTTTCCCACGCTTCATGTTCTTGATTGCATGAGCAACTTCTGCTGGGAGGACTGGAAGAACTCTGGTACCTTTCATGATGTCTGGAGTGCATATATCATCCCTTTCATATAGTTTGGAGTAGAAATCTTTCACTCTTGTCAAAATTTCGCCTCTATTTCTTGTTATAGAACCATCTTCTTTTCTCAGAGCCATAATCTGTTTTCTTCCCTTACTGAGATGTCCCTTTGCTATCTTTAGGCTTTGGTTGTTTTCAATTGCTTTCCTCACTAGCTCACAGTTGAATTTCCTTACGTCTTCAGTGATACTTTTTCGTGCTGTCTTGCATAGCTCTATATATTCCACTTTGGAAGTCACATCTTCTTTAGTTGTCCTCATCTCTCTTCTTTTTTGCATCAACATTTTGGTTTTTCCTGATAATTTGTTTACATGCAACTTGTTCTTAGACCCAGCTAATTTTGTTGCTGTTTCCATAAGAGCTTTGGTTACTTTTCTGTTAACTTCAGAAATATCCACTTCTTCCGATGTTAGGCCTTCTAAAGCAGAGAATCTGTTCTTCAGTTCCAACTTGAAAGTATTATGGTGTTTTTTAAGGTTGGTTATGTCAATACATTTTGTTTGTCTTATGAGCTTGCCACGTTCCAGTTTAGTGTTGAGGTGCATCTTACATCTCACCAATCTATGGTCACTACCTGTGTTGAACTTGTTTAGCACACTGCAGTCTTCGATGATGAATTTATTGTTACACATAATAAAATCAATTTCACTTGTCGTCCCAATTGGATGTCTCCATGTCCATTTCCTGTGTGGCTTTTTCTTGAAAAGGAATTCAAGATGAAAAATCCTTCTGCCTCTGCAAACTCAACGAGAGTATTTCCACGCTGGTTTCTGTTGCCGTGACCGAATTTACCTACTGAAGTTTCATTCTGTTGCCGGTGCCCTATTTTTGCATTGAAATCTCCCATAATTATCTTCAAGTGCTGCTTACCTTTATTATTTAGATGACGAATTTCCTCATAAAATTCTTCAATTTCTTCTTCAGGATGACTTGTGGTGGGTGCATAAGTTTGAATAATCTGAGCCTGGTATCTTCTCGATACTTGGATAACGAGTCGTGCAGCTCTGTCAGAGGAACTTTCAACTTCTACCACTTTATCCTTCAGTTTCTTGTTTATTATAAATCCAACACCACTAGTTCTGCCAGTATCTGTCCCACGATAATAGAAGAGATGTCCACTTTTCAGTTCAACGAGATCTTCTCCTTTTCTCCTTACCTCACTCAGCCCGACGATGTCCCACTTGATCCTTTGTAGTTCCTCTTCCAATTCAAGAAGCCTTGAATCAGAAGATAGGGAGCGTCCGTTGTACGTTGCCAAGGTCAGCATCAAATGGCAGCCTAGTCCGGTCCTCCGGGGATTCTTAGCACCCTCTGCCTTCATGTCGCACTGGCCGCTGCCTTGGCCAGGTACATTCCAGCTGCCGGAGACTGAGGGCCAAGATTTAAGTTGTAGAGTCATTTTGGAGGTGTTTGGCCATAACTCACCACGCTGGCCAAGCGGGTTGGTGAGTGTGGGATAGCATTTCCTCTGATCCCGATGGTATAGTTATACCGCTATTTGCGGTCGTCAGAGCCCCTTTAGTGGGAACAGGATGCACCACGAGAAGGCGGGGTTGACATTTGTCAAGGAGAGGCTGTGATGTTACGCATCACCTGACCTTACATCCCATATATGTTTGGTATATTCCATTCAATATGCAGAAATCATATACATGTGAAATACATGCGTACACCTTGTCTAGACTGAAAATTATTAGTGCAGAATATATTCAGTAAAAACGAGATAGATGACACTGAATTTTCGGGTGTAATGAGCACGTCTTTTGAATCTGTTCTGACCCGAATTAAATTTATCAAAGTTGTTCAAAGTCAATGGAACCGATATGGGAAACAGTAGTATCTGACCGAAAAAAGAAGTCTTTCAACTGGGTTTTTAATCCCGCAGATATTGTTGTAAACGGAATCGAGATCTTACCGCCTCTGGTGGCAGACTTGTGCATTAAGAAAAATTTAAAATTATATAAGAAACATTTAGCAGTGGGAACAAACTCCAAGAAAGAAAAATGTTTTCCAACCGGACACTTAGAAGCAGAGATATCGACAAATATAAGATATGCATCTACGCCCTCTGGCGGGTGAAACATGCATTGTTTTAAGAAGAAAGTATTCTTAAAAGGTTTCTCGATGTGAGCGGTATCGGTACAGGAAATAATTTTTTCAGTCGAATTTTCAGGAGCTCACATTTTGCTGCAAATACATCAGAAGCAGAAACTAACACTTACGCCCCTGGTGGCCAAACTATTCTTTACAAAATATTAGAAAGTATAAAAAAAAACATTTTCCATCAGGAGCTGTATGCGATACAGGAAAAAGTTTTGAAATCGGAGTTTTAGAATCAGAAATATCAGGTGTGGACTGGGCAGCACAGAGCACTGATCTTAATATCATAGAGCCCCTATGGGATGAATTAGAGTGCCGCATAAGAAGTTTAGAACCATGGTCTATTACCGTATTTCCCTGAAAGTAAGATCTAACCGGAAAATAAGCCCTAGCATGAGTTTTCCGGATGCTCGCAATATAAGCCCTACCCCGAAAATAAAACCAGTTACGATACGTAGTACCGGAGTCAGCCAGCCTATCACTGTTCAAAAAAATTGAAGCGAGTTCCAAAATCACTGGAGGATACCCTGTTCATGAGTTTAATTTGCCTTGAATATCCAGAGTAAGAAAGAAAGCCGATTGACTTTGAACTCAGCCGAGGATATGGTTTTTGTAAATATGGCGCATGCATTCAGTTCGGTTCAGAGGGCTAGGCGGGAGATGAAAAGAAGCCGTCTTTTGTTCGGCAGCTGTAACATCCAGTTCCGAAAAGGGAATCCGACGTGGAAACCTTTACCGGTGAACGCTATCTTTGGCGGAAAAGTTACTCATCAACAAGCGGTGTATGTTTTTAGAAATGGAAAGGGGAGCACATGCGAAGTCAAACAAAAAGTAAGAAGTGTTCTAACCGACTTCGATGTATTATGAAAGGGGTTCGTCCCTGTCCAAGTTATTTTGTTGGCAACGGTGACTGAAATAATTTTTTAAAAATCAGAGAGTTAATAATTTGGGGCCGAACGTACATTCTTAACTGTCATAATTTTTGTTGCCACTCCTGTGTCGATTAACAATTAACACTTGATTTAATGGTAGATTTAAAGGGAATAATATTTTGACCCCAATCGTGGAGGAGTACCGGGGCAAGATTCTTACGGCTTTCTGCAAAGAGAAGAAGTTGGATCTCAGAATGGTCCTAAAATGGCGAGCAGAGAACGATAAGCTCAGTCTACAGGTGGGCGAGGGAAATGCTAAGAAGCGGAAGTGTGGATCAGGTCGGCAGCCATTATTTCCTGAGCTGGAAGACATCATCTGTGAATAGATTGCTGACAGGAGAGCAAAGGCTTTGGTTGTGTGCAGGGCTGATATTCAAGCATTTGCTCTTGCAATGGCACCACAGTTAGAAATATCCCCAGAAGAATTCAAAGCATCACAACACTGGCTGGATGGCTTCCTTCAGCGATATGAACTGTCTCTAAGAAGATCGACAACACTGTTCAAGCTGGAAGATACTGAAGTTATTAAACGTGCACTTGCATTCAAGTCCTTTGTTGATGGCATCGACTTTTTTAAGTACAAACTATCCAACATGATCGCTATGGATGAAACTGCAGTGTTTATGGGCCAAGAATCTCAAACGACAATTTATCAGAGGGGTGCCTCGTCAATCTACATTCCCTCCACTGGTTGCGAAAGTGCACGTGTTACCTGTGTTTTGACAATTCGTCTGGATGGAAAGAAAGCTCCACCTCTAATCATCACTAAGGGCAAGAAAGATAAGATTGAACGTGTTTCAGCCATTTATGTTCTTGACACCGAAAAAGCCTGGTGCACACAAGCAGTTATACGGAAATGGATCGATTTAATGCTGCCACTTGTTTTGCGAGGTGGCCAAAGAAGCCTTGCTAGTCTGGGATTCAGCCAGCATTCACCGTGCTAAAAACATGAAGATCTTTTCTTCTCTCCTTGCAGAGAGAAGAAAATATCAAATAATGATTCCCGCAGAAATGACTGCCTATCTCCAGACTTTTGATATTGCAATAAACAAGCCATTCAAGAATCATTTGAGCATGGAAATCAATGACTACATTATAAATAGAATGGAGAGAAATCAGCATGGAAACTTTGTGAAGATTAGCCTGCAAGAGGTTGTGACTTGGATGAAGAATTCATAGGATAAAATTTCTGACAGATGTGTTGCCAATTTACTACGAGCAGGCTACATGGACAAGAAGTGCTCATTTAAGAAGAGCTTTATTACTGGATATGAGAGTTTGGGGTAAATGGTTCTACGGGAAATGGAGTCGCAAAAAATAAATTCAGGCCGGAATTCGGGGTTTGGAGAGTTATTCCAGAAGACGACATGATGTTCCAGAAGAAGACGACATGACTGTATTTGAATAAAGGTAGATTTTTGTACATGAACAAATGTAGATTTTTGCACATGAATAAATGAATAAATGTAGATGAAAAAAATAGTTGGTAGTACATGAAAAAATAAGATATCCCCTGAAAATCTTAATGCCTCTTTTGGAGCAAAAATTAATATAAGATCCGATCTTATTTTCGAAGAATTACGGTACTAAGCAACAGTTAGCGGCAGGAATATGTACTGAATGGAAGCGCATACCTATTGCTGTGTTCCAAAACCTTGTCGAAAGCATGTCTTGAAGGGTCAGTACATGCATTAAGGCCAAAGGTGGACCGTCACCGTACTAATGTATGTCAATAAATGCTATGTTGTGTTTCTCTTCTAGGTGTCAAGTGACTTTTTTCAATACAGTGTATTTTTGCAAATCCGGAAAAGATCATCTTGATTCACCCTGTATAACAACTTATTGCGCAATTACTTTTAAAGCGGATTTTGTTGACGGCTGTTTTGTGGATAGATTGGGACTCTGACTTCCACTACATTAAATTCAAATAAATGCATAAAGCCAAATTAATCTAACTTTCATGTTAAAGCAAAACGTGAGATAAAAAACAAAACCGTGATGGAAAGCTCAACAAGATTTCTGCATATGCACGGAAATTAGCTTTTTTTTTATTCACAGTCTTTGTTGGGTACAGATTAAATCATGACTTCATCTCAGAAAATGCAAGAAGTCTGCATGTTTCTTCCGCTGAGTTAAAGTGGTTTCTACTGTACCTGGAAAAACGCCAGCTGTGTCAACATACTTGATAAAGCGACTGGTGCTGTCGACATTGCACCGAGATTTCCTCAAGGAACTATTCCAGCTCTTTAAATATTTCTTTTTTTTCCGTTTTGATGAATGAGTTCCCTTTCTGACTGGGTATGTTAAAAATTAAGATTGTTGGCGATCCAGAGATTTTCATCTGCGATGTAGCAACTTTGGCGATGCCGTTAGCTGCAAAACTCTGTCAAGATATGTCCGTCTTCTGAGTCGTTAATATGATAAACTCACGCCTCATCCGCGTAAAGAGATCAGCTAGTTTTCCGATACAGTTGAGGAACGAATGAAATCGCTATCTGTGTGGTGATACGTTTCAAAATACAGGGTTTTCACGAAAGAACCCTGGCATTTCAGATGTTAATACACATCGGGAAAATCAAGATACACCAAAAAGAATATTGTGAATGGTAGTGTAAAAATTCAGATTTCTTTTGGGGAAAAATATCTTCTTTCTTTTTGGGGCGCTTAAAGTATAACTTTTTCACGCCATTTGTAGACGGAATATTTCTACTTCCGTAACTGGATTCTTAAAATTCTTTTCGCACTGGAGAGAGCTCGCTATGAGAACGGTGATTTATGCAGAGATTTGTTCCTATGTGGCATAAATGCATTTCTACGCTTGGCACGATATTTATGCTTCTAAAATTTTGCCACGATCTTATTTTGCATTTGAGAGTAGGAACTACGCGCCAAATATTCAGAACCTTTTGTTTGCTTCGCACAGTGCCCAATTTTGCTCTTGGGTAGAGTAATTTTTGGATTTGCGGTATTTTTTTGTTGTTGTTGTTTTCTATTGGAGGTTTAAGTACCATCGTGAGCAACTCAATGGGCTATAAGCAGTCGCCCGTCCCAAATTTAGGGTCATTGGTTCCAGGAAAGGGAGAGAGCCAGTGCCGTAAGACAAACACAACATCCATGCCTCACCGGGATTCGAACCCGGACCCCTTTCGGAAGAATGATCAGTCATCGCTTAGACCACTGCGCCACAGGGGCGGCTTGGGGTGTTTCGCAAACAAATATTTTCTTCCTTTCCTACATCTTCGCTTCTAAACTTCTGATTCAAAAATTTCGACTGCACCTGATAACTGTAATGGGGAACAAAATTCTTAACGCATTTTGTGCCTTTTCGGTTGTAAAATGTTCCGTTAAATGGATGCAGATTGGGAGTTCTAATACCTTTGCTTCAAATTGTCGAATGACAAAATCCCGATTTACATTGGCTAGCTATTTCCCCTGAGCAGTATAATTTTATTTCAAAATTTTTGAAATTGTTGGATCAGAATAACCCCACTTTTATCGGCTAGTTTGCTTTCATCACAAATAAAACCTACGTACTTGGATTGGAAAAACCCTTTATATGTTAGTAAGCTTTTTCTTCGTAACCAATATAATCCACATAATATCCAAATTGCTTAAATTGCCGGATCGGAAAATCCCAGTTTACACCAGCAAGACTTCTTCCGTGACCAATATAATTAATCTATATACGAAATCTTTCTAATTGCGGTTCAGAAGAATCCAATTAACATCGGAAAGCTTTTTTTACTGTGACCAATCTAATCCACATACTATCAAATCTTTCATATCGTCGAATCAGAAAAACAGGATTAACATCAGCTTGCTTTTTTTCAGGACCGACAGAATTCACATACAAGGTGTAATCAAAAGTGACTAAGGCTGGATTTATTAAAGAAAATACAAGACTTACATATTTGAAACTCAATTACCTTCGAAGTTGTCGAAGGCGATTGAGTTTCAAATATGTAAGTCTTGTATTTAATATTATAAAAATAGTAAGTCTCGTATTTAAATATTATAAAAATAGCAAAAACTTTTGGTTACTCTGAATGTGTGGCTAACAACATTCTCAGAAGACTAATAGATTCTGGTCAGTCAACTCTACAGCGGGACCAACCGCATCCTAAATTCATTGGATCATAGATATACCACCCCACAGTTATCCCAATTTCAAACAAATGGTGAAAATTTGGTCCGGACTTTGGGACAAGAGTGCGAAATATATTTGCAACTATCAAGAATTATCGTGACCCCGTGGGACAAAGAGATAGACGTGGAATATACAGTATTCCAGTACGAAGTGGTGGAACAGGATGAACCTGGAAAGATCTATATAGGATCCACAAGACGTACCCTAGGGACAAGGATTACAGAGCACAAATACAGTATTAAAAATTGTTCGGTATCAACATGATTATCAAGATTGGCGAACGAAGGTAAGTAGTACCCTGTTTGGGAAGAGGCCTCAGTCATCGCTACTCCACCGTCAAAATCATCTTACTTGTTTGTAGAAAGTTCACACATATTTTGTAATGAACATGTATGTTGTAATTACAATATTCCCGCATACATATCACAATCGTGGAGATATTTGTTATTGAGAAACAATCCTAATCATCAAGAAGAAACTTAAAGCAAAAGATTCACATAATAACAATATGCATTATTAGCACATAATTGTGTTTATTGCCGAGCGTGATATATTCTCACAAGGCGCATGCCCCATGATATGACTGCGTCACTAACAAGTCAAAGTATAAAAAATTTGTCTCAACCCATGTAAATTTTAGTCTAACAGCTGAAGATGATCCTAATGTTGGGTTGAAAGATCTTGTGTATTTTACCGTGTAAATAAAGTATTTTAACCCGTAGGATTTTTAGCTTTATATAGTAAAAAAAAATAATCGCGTAAAGACGGCATTATTTCTTATCTCTATAGTAAACTAGCACGAATAGACTCAACAGTGTGTACAGCGCTATATACTGTCAGGAAAATATTGAACACTGCAGTTGACAGCTTTGACAACTCTGCTATGAAAAAACATGATGTCGACGACATGTCGATATTTTGGTTGCTGGTGTTCTGGTTATCGGGATAGTCTTTCCCTGGATTTTGGTTTTGAGCAATTTCACCGCGGAAATTTGAAAGAAATTCCTTGAACGAATTTGGATAGGTATTGTTGTTGTTGATTAAACTGGATAGTATCCTGTTTTCGACCTGAATAACCTGTGAAATCTTGAGGTTTTTGAACTTTGATTTGATTTCTTTTTATTCAGTCTCATATGGGAGACAATTTGGTTGAATAGGTTAGCAACTTTTCACCAGCTAGAACGAAGTAACTCGAGCTTAGCAAAATGAGCTTAAATCAGCTCGAACGAATATTTGCAGCCTAAAACGCGGGCCGAACCCGGGGATAACTTGTGTATCAGAAAGCGTTGCTTTCGCACCAGCATTGTTATTCAAAATGTTCATACCGTCACGGTGGCGCACTGTTCTAAGCACTTACTTATGACCGTTCGTTTCCGAGGTAGCACAGCCTGGCAATTCAAATTAGGCCAACACTGAGCCACCGTCTTCTATTCATAAAAGACGGTGGCTCAGTGTTGGGCTTACGTTAAATTGCAAGGCTCTGCTACCTGCCCTGAGAAGGGTCCGGGTTCTAATCCCCGGTGATGCGTGGATGTTGTGTTTGCCTTACGGCACTGGCTCTCACCCTTCCCTGGATCCAGTGGCCCTAAATTGGGGAAGGACGACTGCTTATAGTCCACCGAATTGCTCATGGTGGTTGCTAAACCTTCAATTAAAAAAATGCTCATTTAGGGAAATGATTGACGCTAATCCTCCCTGATTAATTAGCAGCTAAAAGGGCTATAAACTTGTGAAGAACCTAAGCAAGGAGAGAAGATTTTATCAACACTCGTTTCTACCCAGTGGCATGATGTCAGTGCCAGGGAGTCTAGCCCTTCACCCTCATGTAGCATATAATGAAAGACCATAAGCAAGCGCTTATTATTCATGACAATTTCATAGTCGCTACTGCGTGCAGGAGAGTGGGAAAATAATTGTTTTGCGGAAGTTTTCGTAAAACCGGGCCACAATGTGAATATTTGTACGAGCCGTATTTGGGGAGATCAAAAAAGTTGGGGCATCATTTGTTTCAGGAAAATCGACCGCTTGAAGGGTTAATATGCTATATATTGTAGTTGTGGATCGTGGCCGGTGATTCTTTTGGTGGAATCAATATAGGTAAATATGTGTTTAAGTTGCGCTGTTGGTAAGTTCCACTGTGGCTCATCAATCAGTTACGTGAGTTCAGAATCTCCAGATAGTTTTGTTTTGCTATTTCATGAGTAACATCAGTTCGGCTTTCATTATATGATTTTAACAGGTCTTCAACAAATTTCTTCTGTGACCTGGTAGGTCTACTTATTGAATTATGTTTATACCACACTGGTTTTACCATGGGACTTAAGCTCTTCTTATTTTATTTGGGAGAAAACATTATCGTTGTTTTGATCTTTGTTCACCCTTTCATTCGAAAATACCGTGAATCATCAGTCGTTTTACCGTGTGGGCAACGAAAGGCCCGCAGACGAAAGATACTACGCAGGAAGCACATGAGCAGTTAACTTCATTTAATGAAAGATAGAGCTTGTCTGAGATGAGGGTGATATAACAGTAGCAATGAACGAGGAGAAATCAATTTCCAAGCCACGTGACAGCCTTCTAATTGGCCGGAACAAGTCACGAAGGACCGAAATAATAGCATTAAACTAAACTAAATCATTACAAAGTTCAAAACTCGAGACACCAAGTTTCGTGAATTTCTTTTTCTCTTCCTTTTGTTTTTGTTTTTAGGTTTGACCACTGGTTCCACTGAGGTGACAGAGCCCCACCACCATCAGACAAAAACACTACCCAGAGGTTACAAGGCCCATCTCGGACGAAGAAATAAGAAGCCAGCACCTCAGACAATTCGTAAAAGAATTTAATCTGTTAATTCTGCACCGCTAATCCATCTTGCGTTAGGTTTTACACCTGGTCTGCAACCAGCTTGTAGCACCTACCTCGGTAAATTTCATATTCTGTACTACACTCATTCCCGAACCATCCCCTATGTTTTCATTTACATTCTTCTTGCCTCTTTCATATAGGCCAATTATAATCGCTATAGGCCAATTATAATTTTCAGGGTAGAGCGTCACTTGTATCAGCATCTAAGAGCTATAGGAAGCAATCCATTCATAACTTGTGTCCACTGGTCCCTGGGAAATGACAGCGCATGCCTCTAGTACTTCCAAAACCGCTCAACCGCCATCGGTTGCCAAAATACGCCATGACTTTTCCGACAGCCCAATAGTTTTTTTTTGTCTTCTACTGGCGCAAGAAACAGCATGTACATCCCGAGGCATGGACTCCGACAAATGACTGAGGGTTTCTGGAGGTAATGCCAGCCTTATCTGTAGCAGAATTGTCCTCAACTCCTCCCAAAACGTTGGTCTAGGATCCAGGGATCTGATATTCTGCTCCATGGAATCTCAGAGAGTCCTTCTGAAAAAGCCAAAGGTCGTCGAATAAGCAAAGGCCATGAAAGCATGTAGTTGATAAGCCAGAATGCGCTGGTAGCACGCAGTGGATAAGGACCTCTCCCGACACACTAAGGGACTTAATGTGTTCTATAAAACGGCTCCACAACCCATAACAGAACCATAACCTCTTTGAATAGAACAGACCTAGCACGATGAGGCCATGGCATCATACTATCAGCACCAAACCCGCATCCTCCCGTCAGCTCAGTACACCTGAAAATGGGACTCATCTGACCACACGACTTGGCGCCACTCTTCATAGGTCCAGTTTCTGATGTCCTCGGCATCACGTGATTCGTAATGTTCGATGACGAGCAGTCAACAGTGGCACAGGAGTAGGGCGTCGGCTCTCGTAGCTCAGGGTGCACAGCGTGCCCTATACCTTTCGCTCGCTGACGTTTCTTTGGCTTCCGATATTTAACCTGGATGAGATTTGGGCCGCCGCTGCCAAGCAGTAGGTCTGTACGAGTCTGGATGATCCACGTCGATACTGGTCATCAATGGCGTGTGATCGGTCACTGTTTGCTCTCTGGGTGCTGGTACATTTGTCGATGGTATACTCACGATGTGTCCTTGATAGGGTTGCCCTCGGAAACCCTAGGGTTCTTACCACTAGGGTGACGGAATAACGCAGC
Organism: Macrothele yani; assembly: GCA_039090855.1. Lineage (NCBI taxonomy): Eukaryota > Metazoa > Arthropoda > Arachnida > Araneae > Macrothelidae > Macrothele > Macrothele yani. Next base: position 135,687,861 of record CM077025.1, read on the forward strand.
TGTCTTGCGACCACAATGCGCTCAGTTTACCACGTTTACCCATGTTCGTCGATTGCGATACACTGTTGGAATGTCCTGCTGTCCACCTATTTACCGCCTGCTTTCGGCTTGGGTCTGTTCCACTCTGCGCGGAGGATGCCCATGTCAGCTTCTCATTACATCTATCTGTAATTATTTTCTTTACTACTAAGTGTATGAAAATTAACATCACCACTCCCTAGAGAAGAAGCACACTGCTTGCCTAAATACAATGTCTTGTTTTGCAGGTAGCGATTATTTCAGGAATACTTTTAGGTATCAGCAGAATAACATGAGAAAAGAATGTACATTACTTTTTTTAAGATAATCAACACTTTATCGAAATGAAGCTGTGTATCCAATTTATGAACCACAGTTCAACACTATGTTGAAGAACAAGAGTTAGGAGATGTATATATGTATATTAATAATATACACAAAGATGAAACATCCAGCATATGTGAGCCTGTACGATTAAACGAATGTACATATTCCACACCAGTGGTTCCCAACCTATTTTATATTCGCGGACAGTCAAAACGTTGGAGAAACTTTCGTGGAGCGACAAAACGTTCTGGAAACTTTCGCGGACTGCCAAAACGTTGGGGAAACTTTCGCGGACTGGCAAAAAAGAAACGTTGGGGAAATTTTCGCGGACCGGCAAAACGTTGGAGAAACTTTCGTGGACCGGAAAAACGTTGGAAAAACTTTCGCGGACCGTAAAAACGTTGGGGAAACTTTCGCGGACCGGCCAAACTTTGGGAAAACTTTCGCGGACTGGCAAAACTTTGGGGAAACTTTCGCAGACCGGCGATGCCGAAACAAAACCTTTAGGCTGTTTTTGAGCATTTAATCTCGTAATATAGACATGTTAAAATGTAACTGCATACAATCCATAACGAATAGTATCTTTATCGTTAATATAATTTTTTCTAGGATGAATGCCACGTCTGTTACTGCTGCATCGCGATAATCTTCTCGAGCAGAGGTTCCAGCATCGTTTCTGCAAGCTCAGTGCAGCATTAATGTCCAATGTAACGCAGCACGTTGTTTTAACTGAAAAACAGAAACAAATGACGCTGGCTACGAAGAGAACATTTTCCCACGACGAAATGTTGCTATGAAAACTGCGGAGGAGCTGACTGATCAATGAAAGTTGAGATGATGACTGTGCTTTAGAGATAGAGAAGAGCAAGAGGTAGAAAAAAGATGTGTTTTTTCTTTTTTACTGCTCCGTGAAAAAAACTTTAACAGCAAACATTTTTCCGATTATTATGTTGATTTGTCTTTTCGTGTAATATCAAGTATGTTTTGTTTGCGAGTGTGGCAAAGAGTAAATGAACTCCTACGACGGTACACCACTATGTTCCTGTACTTTGTTTTGATTGTCGAAAGGCTGAAAAGGTTTTCTCGCAATAAATACATGGTCGAAAAAGTCACCAATAATTTTAGAGTTTTGTCGCTGAGACTTGGATATTCTTTCTCCATAATACCCAAAACTGAGCCAGAAATTTTGATCTGAATATCGATACCAGACTGGCACCAGAAGGAAGTTCAACAAAGCTTTCCTTTTCCTGGTGAGTTAGCCTGCAGGAGTTCAGATCTTCTCTGAAGAGATTAGCTATCCAAGCTTCTTTAATCTTCCGCGACAGGTGTTTAAAAAAATTTAGATCTAGATTTCGTCTTAGATTCTATTTCGATTCGAAAGGTAAATAAATAAATTCCCTTGTTTCTCGCGGCGCTGCAGAAAAAAACTCGCGGACCAGTACCGGTCCGTGGACCGGCGGTTGCGAAACACTGTTTCACACTATTATTGAATTACTAACAAACCTTTGCTCAAATGCCATGTACGTAATTAAAAACGTTCAAAAGTTTAGAACATACTTGCTGTGCAACGTTCATCTAAATATAACGGCTTGGAAACACAAAGGAAAATGCTGTTCAGGCCTCACATATTGGCAGCGGCATCAACAGCAACGACAAATAGGAGGAAGGGGGCGTGGCCTACCAAAAGACGCTTGTTTCCAATCATGATGATGATGATGTGATGGCTTCAAATCTGTGAACCATCAGAACGCAAATAGAAAGCAAATAGAGGTGAACTCTAACATTCTGAGCGGTCACATGCAAACTAATCAAATTATAGATCTCTTTATAGTCAAGTAGATGTTACGGGCAGATGAATGCCAAATGAATCAAGGAAATAGACATTCCTCAAAAAACTTGAAAATTACATCGTTCTGGAACGAGAATCAAACCCGCATCTCTGATCGATTTCTGTTCCAGGACGATGCAATTTTCAAGTTTTCTGAGGCATCTCTACTTGCATGGTATACACTGAAGTGCCAAAAGCCATGGGATAGCAGTATGCAAATTTTTAACATCGTATAATAGCTTCGACACACGCCACGATTTTCATCAGTTGCGAGATGTAATCTCGTGAGTCATGTTGAACAACCGCCAGTAGGATTATGGCAAACTGACGTGAATTGTCGGAGTTCGAACGAGGCACGGTTGTAGAAACCAGACGGATAAGACATTCAATTTCCGAAGTTGTGCGAACATTCAACATTCCTTGATCCATGGTGTAACGTGTGTACTCAGTATACCTCATGGAAGGTATACTGGGTACACACGTGTATAGCTCATGTACTCAGTATACCCCCTGGAAGGCATTATCACCCACCGTGGACAGCGCAGTGGCCGACCACGGGTGCTGAATGACCATAACCAGCGGCGTCTGATCAGAATTGTTCATGCTAACAGACAAGCGACACTGGCTCATATAATTCAATTCAGGAGATACCACAGACATCTATCAGATCAGTGCAGCGTAATTTAGTGTGGTATGGGAGCAGAAGATTCACCAGAGTGCCTTTGTTAACACCACGACATCGGTCACAGCGTCTCACCTGGGTTCGTGAACACGGTAATTGGACCCTGGAAGACTGGAAACATGTGACGTGGTCCGATGAGTCACGCTACCAGTTGTTACGAGCTGATGGTAGGGTTCGGGTGTGGCGCAGACCCCATGAGGCCATGGACCCAAGCTGTCAACAAGGCATTCTGTGAGCACGATAATTGGACCCTGGAAGACTGGAAACATGTGGCGTGGTCCGATGAGTCACGCTACCAGTTGTTACGAGCTGATGGTAGGGTTTGGGTGTGGCGCAGACCTCATGAGGCCATGGACCCAAGCTGTCAACAAGGCATTGTGTGAACACAGTATTTGGACCCTGGAAGACTAGCAACATGTGGCGTTGTCCGATGAGTCATGCAACCAGTTGTTGCGAACTGATGGCAGGGTTCGGGTGTGGCGCAGACCCCTCGAGCCATGGACCCAAGCTGTCAACAAGGCACTGTGCAAGATGGTGGTGGTTTCATACATGTGTGGGGTGTATTTACTTGGCACGGTTTGGGTCTTCTGGTCATCATAAACACGTCATTAACCGGACATCGCTTCGTTGATCTGCTAGGCGACCAGCTGCAGCCCTTTATGGACTTCATGTACCCCAACAACGATGGAATTTTCCAGGCGGACAATGCACCATGTCATCGGGCCCAAGTTGTCCAAAATTGGTTCGAGGAGCATTCTGGACAGTTCCGACGGATGGTGTGGCCACCACGTTCGCCCGACATGAACCCAATAGAGCCCTTACGGGACGTGGTGGAAAGGTCCATTCGCCCCCAAGATCATGAACCTACAAACAGCAAGGAACTGTGTGCGGCTGTTCAGATGGCATGGCTTAACATCTCTCCAGAATTCTTCCGGCCACTTGCGGAACAAGTACCACGTCGAGTTGCTGCACTTGGCCGGAGTAGAGGAGTTCACGGTACTAGGTACGTATTCCATGACTTTTGGCGCTTCAGTGTAGAGCTCTTTATTAGATATTTATTATATATATAATTAATGAAATAAATACATGCTGTAATTCATGTTAGGGCTATAGTTATGTAATTACCTAAGAGATTCTTTGCGTAACTGATTACACTGAAATTTCATATTAAAGCAGATTTTTTCTACAGAAGATTTAAATGTCATATCATTCCAGTGGCGTATATTCGAGGCTAGCTAGGCTTAGCTGCGAAGCCCAGAGAATGCACAAATAAAAGTCGATTAATTATACACAAATAAAAGTCAATTATCGACGACATTAAGATATGTCGATGCTTTCAGTGCGAAAAAAAAAAACAAACACGAGCAGATTCGCTTCATTCGATTATGACAATCAGCCTGGCGAGCGATGACCAACGGCATAACGCAAGCAAGTCTTCGAGTCTTATGATGCGATGAACTTTGATACGATCACCTGCTAGCGTTTCCATGACAACATCAATTAACGTATGGAGGTGAATGGACCATTGCTTTGCACAACGTCTCAGAACAGAAAAACTTCGGACAACTCAGTCCCTCCATGCTTCCAGCGCGTGTTTCGCGAGAGTTGTTTCAGTTTGTGTGAAGTGTCAATGAATTAAAAATCAGTGATATTATATCTTAAATTCGTGGCTTTGTTGGATTCGAACTGTTTTGATAAATTTTGTGAAAGCTTCCCTGAACATCTACTATCAGAGCTTAAAAAACTCCATGCTTTAAATTTTATACAGCTCGATTAAAAAATCAACTGAAGGTGTTTAATTCCCTTGATGAATACAAAACCCAATCATTAAGAGACATTACTTGTTACATAAAGTTGGATAATTGGACATAGTGTTTATTGAGGTGTACAAATTAGGAGATCTAATATTAAAGTTTCCATCAACAACTGCAACTGCAGAAAGAAGTTTTTCCGTATTAAAAAGAATCAAGATATATCTTAGAGCCACACAAGGACATGCACATTCGAGCAACTTGGCTGGTTTGTTAATAGAGAAAAACATTATTTTTAAATATGAAAAAGTACTCGGAAGAAACATTTTTGTTAAAACGTAACACTCAAGTTCACACAAAAGGAAAGAAGAATGGAGTTCATGTACAAATAAGGCTTCAAATCCTAATCCTCATAATTAATTTGGTAGCATGTTAGCAATAGCATGTACCTAAAATTTAGAAAAAATGTTACTTCTATTACTTAACAATTAAAAAATGAACTTTGCAATTAAAAGAAAACGGTACTGGGGAAGGGGTGAGATAGCCCAGGTCTTGGACACAAGATACGTCACTGCATCATTCATTACCTTTCGTGAAAAGGAGGAAACGTAAAAGGAGCAGCAACCATTAATTTTTGTATCGTGTTGAACAATCCACAGTTGATTAATAATAACCAGAGCTATTTTGAAGTCTTTAACGCTGTCAAATGAAATTCCTTTTAAATCATTTCTCTTTAGACGCGATGATACTCACAACAATGTAGAACCAACAATAGGCAAAAAACAACTTGAAAGATTCCCTGTTTATCAGGGAATCTTTCATGTTGTTTTACCGATTGTTTGCTCAATACACTAGCAGAAATGTCTCTTATGGAACATTAACCATGAAAGGAGAAAACGCTTGAACGAATCTGCAGCTGAATAAGGAACAAAATCACGATTTAACTGAAACGAGAATCAGATTCATAATTGCAAAGCAGAGGAGAAAAGAAATACTTTCGTGAGCTATTTGGAAACAATTCAGCGAATCTCGCAGCTAAGGACAAGGCTTCTGGTAAGCAATAACCATATAAAAGTGATCCTTTTTTCCCCTTCTTTGTTTAGAAGAACAAAAGGAAGAGAAGTTATGCAAAGAGGTTAGAGAAATATATGATGAGTATTCACAACTTATAGTAAACAACATCACTCTGTATGCAGCATCATCAGGGTCTTAATTTATTATTCACGTAAAAAGTATTTCCCAGTTCTCTTAACAGAAATGTATTATTTTTGTGCGCAAAAATAGATATAATGAATTTTAAATTATAACGAGAAAAAAATACACCAATGCTAATCATATATACACAACAATAAACAGCAGATTTGAACTATCTGTTTATCAAGCGTAAAATAAACCCCAAAGCAGCAGAGTTCTCGGTCTTGTGAAAACATATAATTGTCCGTGACGTGGCCCAAAACCGCGCCCCTTCACTCCGCAGTAAGTAGCTCTCCCAACTAAGCTACGCGGACAGAATGTATCGCTGCAGTTGGTCGTCTTGACGCGTGCTTTTACTTCTGTAGTGCGTCATAGTCTCCACAGGGAGTTTTTTTTTCTAGGTTAGTGGGATTCAAGATATAGAACAAATGTTAATAACGAGAGATATATACCGAAGAGCGAAAACATTGAGATCAGATCGTCTTTATGCAAATCAAAAGAACTGCAGGTAAACGACGGCGCGTGTGAAGGTCATGAAACTGTATAAATAGCAACCTGTACTGAGCTCTGTTAATCCGTGTTATTTACGCTTTCCAACCGTAGGTTGAAGAAGCATATATGCTCCAGCTTTATCCGCCTGTCTGTCTGTCCGTCTACACGATAACTCGCGCAAAAATGGTTCGATTTCGATGAAATTTTGGAATGTGGTAGGGGACCACATGGGGACGAACCCTATTGAAAAAAGGAAGAAATGGGGTCGAAGGTCAGAACATGGGAGAGGAATCCAGTCCATTGCCCTTATGCGTCATAACTTGCGTAAAAATGATTCGATTTCGATGAAATTTAGTATGTGGTAGGGGAATACCTGGGGACGAGCCCTATTGAAAATGGGCGAAATGGGGTCAAAGGTCAGGATATAGGAGCAGGATTCGTGGATCTGAGTATTTCCGAGAGGGAAAGGATTGTGCTGTGCACATGGTCAGCTGTGCTTAGTACCTTTGAAAAGTGGTCCCACGAAGAAAATACACGAACCTCAGTAGCCTGAGGGTCGATCACAGCTCATCTATCATAGAGGTGAGCGAATGCTATCTCGTATGGTACAATCCAACAGAAGGGATACGGTGGCGCAACTCGCTGGCAATTCGAATGCTCGTGACAATAGTAATGTGTCACAACACACAGTACATGAAACCCTGCTGCAAATCGGGTTACGTAACCTCAGGTCGTTTCCAGTGCCCATGATAATCTCAGTTCAACGTCGAAAGCGTCTTCAATGGGCATGTGAGCATCAAAACCCAGCCTTGAATGATTGTAAGATGGTAGTTCGGTTCAATGAATCCCTTTTCCTGTTGCACCATGCGGACAGTTGAGTACGTGAGCTTCGTCTACCTGAGGAAGTCAGATGCACCGTGGGTCGAAAACAAGCCGATGGAGGAAGGGCAATACTTTTGAGCAATGTTCCTCTGGGAAATCATGAGTCCAGTCATTCATGTGAAGGAAACTATGACATCAAACATAACTGCAGACCAGGTGCATCCTTTCATGGCAACGGTATTTTTCCTCTAGTAGTACCTTCCTTCAGTGGGATTAGGCGCCATGCCAGAGTGCTCGGACTGTTCGAGAACTGTTCGCGGAACATGAGGAAGACTTCCAGGTATTTCCGGGGCCTCGTCATTCCCCAGACATCGGTCCAATCCGGCAACTATGGTTTGTGCCTCATTCGGCCCTCCTGTGCTCCTCGGATGCTTCTAGTGTTGATGCCATCATAGCTCCTGTCGGTCGTCGTGCTCCGTCATCGCCATATCGGACTGCTGCCCTGCTCGAGTCGCTAGACGTTTCTCCTTGACGAACTCCTGCTGCTGCTCCGGTTACTCGCTCGCCTGTGTTCTCCGTTACAACATCTATACTTCCCAGCCTACCCTCTGATTGTTTGCCTGGATATCATTCTCTCCCTCATGCTGCTCTGCCTTCCTACACTTTGACTGTGGGCTCGATTCCCAAGAAGCTTCGCCGCCACCTTCCCCGCCAAAACCGGAAGAAATCTGCCCCGTCTCTTGGTTCATTAGTTACTCCCCTGCATGTACCGATTCCACCGCGCCGTCAGGACATTTCTTCGATCTATGCCTGCAGCGATGCAATGAGAGTCTACGAGCGTCTCTACGGTTCTCCCGACTTCTTCGTGACCCCTCTGGGGTCGTTGCTACCTCTTTCAGGATTCCCACCGGGATACCTTTGACTTTGCCATATCTTCTCTAGCCTGACGAATGACCTACTCTTTGCCTTTCTTGGATGACGCCCTGACTTTGTTTCCCTGTAAGTCCTTGTACTGTGCTCCGCTTCTGCGAAGTGTTTGTCCTGCAGCTTATGATGTTTCTGGTACTCTACCCTGTACTGAAGATGCTTTGAAAGCCCAAGTTATTTGCTCACGAAAACTCTTACTTGTCAAAATTTGTACTTTATCCTGTGCTGCTACGTGTTATCTTCCTGCCTACACTGCCATTTGCTGTAAGTTGTGCTCCGCCTTTTAATTGTAGTTTTATCTTTGCCCATGTCTCCCAGTCTCTTCTATGTAATGATCCCGATACCCAATAAAGCGATTGTGAAACCTATGATTTGTTTCAGAACAGCAAACCCATTCTGTAGCGGCGCAAGTACACAACTTTCAAGAGCTAAAGGATCTGCTGGTAACATGTTGTACCAGATGCCACAAGACACCTTGCAAAACCTTATATCTTCAAGTGTTAAAGGATCTGCTGGTGACATGTTGGTACCAGATGCCACAAGGCACCTTTCAAAATCTTGTAGTGTCGATGCCTCACCGGGTAAGAGCTTTTTCGGCTGCACGTGGAGGACTAACATCATATTAGGTGGTCATAATACACTGACGGAAAAAAAAATTCCCAACACCAAGAAGGGGTTGTGTTAGATAAACGACAGTTGGTAGGCGGTGAGAGTACATCTGTAAGATGACGTCTATGCAAATTTCGCGCTCGGAGCATACGTGTGGCGCTAGTAGCGCCCCTCGGAACATGCAAAGCAGGTTTGCTGTAAATAGGCGCTGTAACGTTCGTGAGCGTTAGTTATCGTTGAGATTCGACGTAGTGTGTTGATGTTAGTCAAGAATGCCTTTAAGAAGACGAAGAAGCCATTATCAACAGCTCACGGAGTTTGAACGAGGTCGTGTAATAGGGCTACGAAAAGGTGGATTTTCTTTCAGCAATATTGCAGAACGACTTGGCAGGAATGCAGCCACTGTGCATAATTGTTGGCAGCGGTGGTCAAGGAAAGGTACTGCTTCAAGAAGACCGGGTTGCGGCCGGCCACGTGACACTACTGAGAGGGAAGACCGCAGTGTACGGCGTATGGCCGTGGCGCATCGTACCGCGTCTGCGGCAGCAATTCGAGCCGCAGTTGCCACCACAGTGACACAACGAACTGTTACAAATCGGTTACTTGAAGGACAGCTCCGAGCCAGACGCCCTGTAGCGTGCATTCCACTTACTCCAAACCACTGCCGTTTGCGACGTCAGTGGTGTCAAGCTAGAGCTCATTGGAGGACGGAGTGGAGATCTGTTGTGTTTTCTGATGAAAGCCGGTTCTGCCTGGGTGCCAGTGGTGGCCGTGTGTTGGTTAGAAGGAGTCCAGGTGAGCGCCTGCAACCAACCTGTCTGCGGCCTAGACACACTGGACCTACACCTGGAGTTATGGTCTGGGGAGCAATTTCCTATGACAGCATGAGCACTCTCGTGGTTATCCCACGCACCCTGACTACGCAGTTGTACGTCGGTCTGGTGATTCAACCTGTTGTGCTGCCATTCATGAACAGCATTCCAGGGGGTGTTTTCCAACAGGATAACGCTCGCCCGCATACCGCTGTTGTAACCCAACATGCTCTACAGAGTGTCGACATGTTGCCATGGTCTGCTAGATCACCAGATCTTTCACCAATCGAGCGCGTATGGAACATCATTGGACGACAACTCCAGCGTCACCCCCAACCAGCATTAACCGTCCCTGTATCGACCGACCAAGTGCAACAGGCATGGAACTCCATCCCGCAAACTGACATCCAGCACCTTTACGACACAATGCATGAACGTTTGCGTGCTTGCATTCAACATTCTGGCGGTTACACCGGATATTAATGTACCAGCATTTCACATTTAAAATGGCTCTTCTCGCGCTTACAATAAGCTGTGATCTTGAAACCTTAATCGATTAAATATGTTACCTATACAAATGTATTGCCGCCATTTCATTCCTCTACAACTATTTTTTCGTGGTGTTGGGATTTTTTTTTCCGTCACTGTAATTTGGCTTTGTGGTGTATGAAGGCACGTAGAATACAAAGTGATTTAACATATGTAACGTTATATGGTGTTAACTTTGATTCTTTGGGCAGGAGACTGCGCCATTGACAGTTATAAATAGGGTGAAATTTGTTAAAAAAAATTATAGCAAAATCTGCTAGGCAATACATTTTTTGAGTAGCAACTTCTTGATTTTGCGCAGCAATTTTTTAGAAATTTCAAATTTATTATATACACTGAAGAGCAATTCAATTAGAGATACCTGTCTAGTAACGTGTAGCACCACCTTTCGCTCTGATGACGGCGGCGATTCGTCTCGGCATGGACTCGATAAGACACCAGAAGCGTTGGGAAGCCATACGGATCCACGATCCCTGATCAAGCTCCCACAGTTCACGAAGATTTCATGGAGGGGGTCAGGGCCTCGAACATCTCTCTTGATGGCATCCCAGATGTGCTCGATGGGATTGAGTTCAGGTGACCTAGCTGGCCAAGGAAGCGAGATCACTTCGGTGCAGTAAGTTAGGAACAACAAACGGAAGATTCGTTGACAAACACCTTCAAATAGAAATACCCTGCATTCTCCCAAACTATCATATTTGCATCAAGTATCGCAAGTTCCACATCCAAACGGTTTTGAAATCTCCTCATTCCTGAAGCAGAGTACGTTTTTTTTTTTTATATTTCAGAAGTTCTGAAAAATGGTCGAAGAACGTATCCCCATCAAATCATCACGAAGGATTCAACTCCTGGCTTGTCTGTTGATCACCATTTTGTATTAATAATCTTAATACACTGCAACGCTTCTGACTCACGTGTATTTGACAGTGTGTTGTATACACAAAACTATAGCTTTTCAAAAAACGATTTTAATTCCTGTTAAGAGGTGTCAGCTCAATTCCCTTAAATTCAATATTTTTAGAGTTGTGCGATAATAGTTGATTGTGGAGTAATAATTGTTACATTTGATAGTTGTTTATGTTTCAAACTAACCGCAACATAAACTTCAGTGTGTAGCACTCTTCTGATTAAATCGTGAACCTACTGCAGTAATTTGCTTCACTGTAAAGCTTACTGAATTACTTAGTCGAATTACGGACAGCTTTGCATCGTGAAGCTCTGTATTTGATTAACGTAAATCAAATAATTAAACACAAAAACAAAAACGGCCTGTAGAATGTCAAATGATTCGTACTTACAAAGTTCAGTCACTTTATTCGTGAAAAAGGAGTAGCAAACAGAGTTGGAAACGGGTCAAAAGTTTTTGGACCCGGACTCGGCCATCAAATAATTGGACCCGATACGGACTCGGCCATCACATAATTGGACCCCACCCGGACCTGATGCCGACAAATCTGATTTGAAACCATTATCATCATCATTGTGAAGCATTATTATCGATCCACTGCTGCGTGAAGGTCTCCCCAAATTTCTTCAAAAACGGGCTGTCTTAGGCCAGTCTTCTTTATCCACCCATTTCCCATGTGATTTCTTTTTGGGCAATATGTCCAGCCCACTGCCATTTCAAGGATATTACTCTAATCATGATGTCTTCCACGCTTGTCATTTTTGTTATCCACGAGTTCCTCTTTTTATCTTTTTTGGTTACACCAAGCATGCATCTCTCTATGCTTCTTTCAGTTGTCTGCAGTCTTTGCATATCTTTTTTATTTGAGGTTCACGTTTCTCCTGCGTACGTGAGTACTGGAAGGAAAGATTGATTAAACACTTTTCTTTTAAGACATAAGGGCATATTGTTCTTAAAAATGGAATTGTTTCTTCCGAAAGCTCTCCAACCAAGTTTTATACATTGATTAATTTCTTTATCAATGTGACCTTTGCTTGATATCTGCTGTCCAAGGCTAATGTAGGTATCGGTTATCTCCAGCTCTTCCCCATCAATTGATAAATCTTCATTTTTTGTAAAAGCATTCTACTTCAGTTATGCCTTCTGAAAGTTAATTTTTAATCCCATTTCTTTAACCTTCTCAGCAAGTTTCTGGATCATACTCCGTAGCTCTGAAGTATTATTTCAAAGATCTCTGAAGGGTTCTTTGAAATATTTTTCTTTTCAAAAATAAAACGAAAAAAAAAACCGGGTGGAAGTCGGGTAAGGAGCATCTTAACCCAACCGGTTTCACCCGCAAAAATTGTCAACCCGGTGACCCGTGTCCATTTTTAGTAACACAGCAAACTGCTGAATCAAACAGCTCAGAAGATATGCAACAAAACACAATCCTCTCTCTTTTAGCAATACATAATGCTGAATTTGCTTGATACTTTAGCGATAACAACAATTTACAACGCCGTGCCCCGAAACAGTAGAATTGTAAACTATCGTTAAAGTTTGGCAAACAAATCAAACCCGAGAACAAGGAAACATAAACAATCAGTGAGAGCGTGACTGACTACTCAGCTGAGCGTCAATCCGATTGTGAAATCCCTCAAATCAAATTCTCCAGGTAAATGCCAAAACAGTAACTCCTATCAAAAGCTTTCGAATACGTCATTATACTTTGTTTTGTTGTCAGGTTGCCAAACACAAATTCGCCAAGAGCGAAAATGTAGCGTTTAGCCTGTAAAACGTTTAAGGAGAGTAAACCCAAATTCACATTAGAAGACAGGTACTAAAAACAGGAAGGTTAAATTCGAGTATACTATTGGGTTGTTGGAAAAGTCATGACGTATTTTGGCACCAGATGGCGGTTGGGCGGTTTTGGAAGTACTCGAAGCATGCGCAGCTCTGTTATCGCTACGGCATTCGACAGGTGCCAGTTCCAGCTGCAGTCTAAAAGGAATAGTGAGCGATTTGGTTGATTTGCGGAGATTTGACATCAAGTTGAAGATGGAAGATCAAACTGTGCATTTTCGCCATATTTGACTGTTTTACTTCCGTAAAGGGGAGAACACGCGTCAAGCTTGTGAAAAGTTGCGTAAAGTGTACGATGATAAAGCTGTGCAAGACGTCAGTGCCAGCGGTGGTTCGCAAAATTCCGTGCTGGTAATTTTGACCTCAACGATGCTCCTCGGTCCAAGGGCCCCACCGAGGTTGATGACGATCAAATCAAGGCATTGATTGAGTGAAACCCACGTTACACGACATGAGAGATTGCAGACACATTGCACATCCATCATTCAAGCGTTCACGACCACCTGAAGAAGCTGGGATACGTAAGCAAGCTCGATGTGTGGGTTCCTCATGAACTCAAAGAAGCTCAATTGACGACGCGTATAAACATCTGCGATATGCTCATTTAACGTTAGGAAAACGATCCTTTTTTGAAGCGACTGATAACTGGTGACGAAAAGTGGATTGTGTACAACAATGTGCTGCGCAAACGGTCTTGGTCCCCGCGTGCTGCTTCGCCTCAAACGACATCCAAAGCAGACATCAATCAGCGAAAGGTTCTGGTCTCAGTGTGGTGGGATTTTAAAGGTGTCGTGTTTTTCGAGCTCCTACCACGGAACCAAACAATCAATTCGAATGTGTACTGTCGGCAATTGGACAGTTTGAACGAATCCATCATCCAGAAGCGTTCAGAGCTCGTTCATCGTAAAGGTGTTGTGTTCCATCACGACAACGCGAGACCACACACAAGTTTGATCACCGCCAAAAGTTACTGGAGCTTGGGTGGGATGTGTTGCCACACCTAGCATACTCGCCTGACTTTGTGCCGTCAGTCTTCCACTTGTTCCGCTCTCTTCAACAGTCCTTGCGTGGCATAACGTTCAATTCAGATGAGGTTGTAAACCAGCACCTTGTACGGTTTTTCGCCACGAAAGGCAGGTCCTTCTATGAACGAAGCATTCTGCAGCTCACTGAAAGATGGCAAAATGTTATCGAACAAAACGGGCATTATATCATTGATTGATCTTTGTTCTTTCTATCAATAATTAACCTTTGCAAAACATGGCTAAAATACGTCATGACTTTTCCGACAACCCAATAGTACATCACAGAGTCACTTTCCCTATCAGCAGGGGTAATCCTTACAGTTAGTTCACTGAGAGAATTTGTGCCGCTGGCACTCTTTATCCTTATTTTTAGACTGCAATAGCACAAATGAAAGATTGAGCTCAAAATGTGCACGCTAGCTTTTATCAGCAGTCAGAACAATGCCAAAAACAGCTCATTGTTTTAAGAAAAATGCCCACTCCTTTGCGTTTCTGTATCGTAAAAGCATCCTACATACATCTGAAATTATATCGCGACTTCGGGTAGTCCGAAGATTTCACCTTTATTTCGAAAAGAGGTTCTTATTGCAGCGCTAGTATTTATACTTTCGAGTGCCACTGCTGTGCCACTATAGATGGTGTACGGTGCCAGTCGTTTTAAGAGAGACGTTAGAAAGGGTAAAACGGTATCAGCTCTATGTAAGGAAGTAACAAAGAACAAAACGATACTGATGTACAGTGAAGTGAAAAAATTGGCACCATACACCATTTATAGGAGCACAATGGTACGCGAACGTGTAGAAATTCTCACTCATCACCACGCGTACAGTGAAAAGCTCTCTTTGGAACTTCAAGTGCTTGACTCAATCTTCTGACCGAAACATAATGGTTAACACAAAGTAGCCTGCAGCAAAAATGACTCAGCATTCCACTTGCCTTCAAGTCTTTCATTATTAACGGGTGTTAACCCTAACTGGTAATATTTCAGTTTTATATACTTGTTCTATCTAGCTTCCTGCTCTAACATATAGCCTAGATAAAGCATCGGTAAGGAGAACGAAAGTTCGGCATTTTCTGAGTTTATTCTGCGCCTAATAAACATATAAATTAAGACCATTGTTTATAAGTGTTTATGTGATAATGAATTTTATTTGCCGTTTTTCAGACTTATGTGAAATATTAACGTTTTCTTCCTTATTTCTTATTAAACTGCTTTATTTTTCTCACTTCTTTGTTTCTAAATGAATTTTATTTCTCTTATGTCTGCTCACTGCTTTAAGAAATGCTCTTCCCAGAGGGATTCATAAATGTGCGCTTTTCCATTTGCGAACTTTGTACGTTGACACGTGACGGAACCGAATTGGCGTACGCAAGACAAAAGATAAGTTCTACGTGTTCTGTGAGGCCTATTTGCAAGTGTCTATGTTGTTGTGCCTAGTGATTGAAATGTTTTAAAATGAATAAGTTTAATACTGAAATTCTGGAAATTCTATTTTAATGCTGGAAGAAAAAATAAAACTTCTGAAGGAGCTTGCAAAGTATGCGAAGATGAATGGAACGCAGCTTCATTCGAACAGTTCAAACAGGGTTCAAGAAGCTCACAGGTCGTAGATGGAGCCTTCGAAATGAGCTCCAATCGTCTGTGGACTACATCATTCTGCGCCCCTTTGTGAAACCTGACCCACGTGCAAACAGTCGTCCGAGCTTGGTTCCTTAGAATGAACTAAAGATCATCATCTGCAGCCCATAGATACGGTAGTCTGGAGTTGCCAAAGAGTTCCACATGAACATTCCGCTGAAAACCCCAACCGTCGAAGAGACATCTGCAGGAAATTCCTTGTGATTACCGTTTCAACAAGCAAACTGGAATCGACCTTCAGATTTTCAAAGTATTGAAAACAAGTTAGTAAAATCATGCAATGCATTGATTATGATACGCTTTCCAACATACCAGAAATCATTACTCAAGTTATGAGGATAATGGCTATAGAATAAATCTCGCTCCTATGACCTGACCTTTGATTCCATTTCGATGATATTCAACAGAACCGGTAAAGTATACGTCTGTAACAAAATGATAAAGTTTTGTCTCAATCGAAGCATTTTTACGTAAGTTATGACGTATAAGGGCGATGGAATGGATCCCGCTCCTATGTCCTGACCTTTAATCCCATTCCGTTCATTTTCAATAGGGTTTGTCCCCAGGAAGTCCCCTACCACATACTAAAATTTCATCGAAATCGAACCATATTTACGCAAATTATGACGCATAAGGGCAATGGAATGCATCCCGCTCCTATGCCCTGACCTTTGAGCCCACGTCGTCCATTTTCAATAGGGTTCTCGTCCCCAGGTAGTCCCCTACCACATACTTAAATTTCATCGAAATCGAACCATTTTTACGCGTGTTATGACGCATAAGAACAAAGCTGGAGCATATGAGCTCTTTCAACCTACGGTTGGAAAACGTAAAAAATGACGCAAATAAAATAGCAATAATTCAGGAGTACGACTTCCCATGTTTAATGAACTGGATTTCATTCCTTAGAGTCTATTCTTTCTGTATTAATCAATTCAGCAAACAGTATCCGTTTCTTCTTTACAGAAATTAAATCTCACAGTCATTACTTACTGTTACCTGCTAAATTAGGCGCCATTGTTCGCGACTCGTAATATCATATTTTCAGTAGAGTATTCAACGCAGTACCAAATTTTTGGGTTTAATCACACTTATAATAGCACAAATGGTGGCTCCGGAAAGAAAAGTGCTGATTTTAAATTATCAGTGAAAATTCCTAGAAAATTTCCTGACATACATCTGCTTTGTTGATTGATATAGCAAGAAGACAGCGTGGAGAATGAGAAATGCATTTCATTAGGAAAATTCATGAAAAAAATGAAGTCACATTAAAGTACTACTAGGCTTTACTGTTTCCAACTCGCTCGTGTATAATGACCTAATCCTTCTTCCACAAAGAAAAAAAAAACATTTTTTTTTACATTTTTCGGCATATAAGCAAACATATACGGTTAAAGTGTTAATGAAAAATATAGCGATTACAGTTCTAGAATACATTCAAAAAGACGTTGCTATATCTTTAACATTAAATCAAATTCTCGGGAACAATTCAGTCATTCATTTCTACAATCCCTCTTAACATGATCACTTCAAAATCGGACTGTTCATTCATGCTCCGGGTTATACTTCCAATAATACGTATAAAAATTCGGAGGCGATTGGTGCAAATATACTACTCGGAAAACACGACATTCACATTTTTGCTGCATCAGTTAAAGAACTAACCAGATTTTAACAACCACTCTCTGGAAAACGGAAGGCTATTTTTGTTCTGAAAATTTAAATCTGAGCGAGCAAATTTTTTCCGCCGCATGTGAAAGTTGACGAAAGCAAAGTAATTATGTCCAGCCACACCATAAACAGATCGAGAGTTATTTCCTGAAGTGTATTCAACGTTGTTGTTGTTTTTCACAAATGCCAAATTTCTGTTTCAGCGAGACAGTCAATCTGTTATGGATTTCAAGCTGCATTTGCACGTAACCCCAGTTAAGAACTATTTTATGGCGATCCACTAACTTGTTGTTTCACGATGGATTTAGTGATGGCCGTATCCGTAGCAACACTGTAATTTCTCATTCTCTCAGAATGTCATTCTGGAGTAATAATGTAAAGATATTCGGTATGAAAGATTTAATTGAATCACTGGAGGCAGGGAACTGTGTTTGTCGCCTTGAACACGTTATTGATTAACGTTTCTCAAAAACAAAAGGAAACACACTGTTGCCGGAAGCCAACAGGCACCCAAGAACTTCTTTTAGGAGAAATTCAGCGCTGATTAGGTCAGAGTTACGCAGGTGTTTTTTGTGTGAAGGAATTTCCGAAAGAAAGATCTAAACACAAAAAGAACATCTCTCAAGAGAGAAATAGCATTTGACCTGCTCTTTATTTATTCCCTTTCGCTTCCTGTTTGCAATAAGAGAGAGACGCATACGTATTTTAGAAGTTTAGCTCTTTTCGTTTTTCACGCATAAAAATTTAAACATAAATTGCTCGACATAGAAAATGCCACACTATACTAGAGGCAGACTTAACCTGATAATGAGGCTGAATCTGAAAAGACTGATTACCCAAAAGATGACACGGTTTATCAGTATTTCTCCGCACTAATAAGATGCAGTATGTCACCATGGCATGCCACCATCACGAGAGGCAGAACAAAAGTAAACTTCGCGCTCATCGTGTTAACGGCAGGTTTCGCCCAGGAAGAAAGACCAAATGCTATTGGTCTTACTTTCTGGGGGAAACTTGACTAAGTAACGCTTATCCCCCAAAGTGAGTCACCCACCGTGCACAGCAGTACATCACCTCTTACCAGCAGCAAATATCCTCCGAATATGGTTTCTCTAACACAGGGGAGCGGATGGTCTAGGGGCAACGTTCATGAATGCTATGGAAAATTTTCAGGATTGATTCCAGGCAGGAACGAACGCTCGAACCACCATCGGACCCCGGATACTGCTTATCCTCCTCATTTTTAAATAAGGGCGTCGTTTCCCTGTGACTTTCCTGTCGGGCACTCTAGCCCAAATCTCTTAGCTTCCTGCTTCTAAGGATTGTTTAAGACCTGGAGTCAGACACTCCCTTCCTAAAATCGTCTACACAAATCTCTCTCTCTCTCTCTCTGACGCACTTGACCGACAGACACGTGACAATGACGTCACAAAATCCCGAAAATCTGCATTTTTAGAAACGCACTCGAAATTAGGAACTTCATTTTTTTAATGAACGTACGCACAACGTTCAAAGCAACTATGTAATTTTTAGCCACAGTTCAAGCTCGAATACGAGCTTTTCGACTGGAACTATTTTATTATGCAGTGGAAGTACACACTCTGAACCTTCAACTTGGTAATCAGGTTAGCTTTGATACGAGTACAGAAGCTATTTGTCAGTGCACCATACAAAATGGTGGGCATGGGACAACAGTTAGGTTATGTAAATGACCGCAGTTGTGAACCAATTGAGTCGTAGGTTAGGGGATAAATGGGTAAAATGGCTCCGCGTAGCTAAGTTTGGACACTCTCACCTAGGTGTGAGGACAACTACATCGGGATGATCTCGGTGGCGAAAGCACGTGTGAAGAGTGAGAATGCTTGAGTGACGTCATCAGGAATCTTACCACCATCACACGGGTACTTTTACCAGAAGTTTCTTCCCCGCACGGGGATAACTGGTTTTCCAGTTATTTGGGGAGCGGCTCCCCCACGGCCCGAGCTGACCTTGTGACTGGTCAACATCTGATGTCATGCCACCGCTTGTTTTTTGTTTCGGTGCTGTTGGTGTTTGCAGGGACGGCTGTTCATCCAGCTGTTGGGGAGTCGCGGCCCCACGATCCCGAGCTGGTCTTGTGTCTCGCTTTTTTGTTTTTATTTATTTTCTCCACTGGCTAGTTGCCCGTGTTGTGTTCTCTACCTAATCGCTACCACGTTATGTACTAACACCCCGGTCTTGTGGTTTTGTTACCCTCCACCACTAACTGATTTATATTAACCGCTCAGTTCGTAGGTTGCTGAGATTCCGTTTAGGTTCCCTGCCAGGATTTGTCTTCTTTGGATTTCTTTTTTTTTTCCTTTTAGCTGGTTTGGGTGCTAGACCTACCTGCATGTTTGCCGCGTGCGGAGACCCGTGAGGCGGAAATGGGATGTCTGGCGGCTGAGGTCGCAGGAGACCGGTTAAGTGCCTCCTGTGTACCAACACTCCTCTTCGACCCCGGCTTCGCTGTAAACGGGAGGCTAGAGACTAACCCACCTCTAGTCAGAAGTCTTGTACCAAGTTGTGTACAGGGCTTTAGCGGCTTTTTTGTCGTATGGCACGGCAGGGTGAGCCCGGGGGCTGTGGGATCATGCCAAAGGCGTTGGCATGACGGTACCAGGAGGCCGAAGTGTCCGCCGAGTGCGTGTGATCACAGCCAACGGACTATATCTGCAACGTATAAGCTCCAGAACTGTGTCTAGCGTCATTTTCTTGGCTTGCGGACCTCCAGTTCTCCCTTGTAGGACTCGGTGGTGGGTGGAGTAGTTTGCAGACGAATCTTCCTCCTTTTTTCCATGGGCAAAAACAAAAAGAAAAACTCCAAATTTAAGTCACCTGAGGAAATGTTTGTTGACAACGACTCTCCTTCGTCTTCTCAACCTACCAAGTCTCATACCCTTAAACGGCCTTTAGACCTTGACCTGGACCAAGAATGTGGAACCTCTTCTTCGGCAGCTGTACCAGTAGCTCCGAAGCGTCGTCTCCCCTCGATTGCTGTGACTACGCATGCTACACACTTACTTGTAGAATCCATCGATCCGAATGAGAGACTGTCCACCAGATCTCCATTTTTTATTTCTAAAGCTTTGGACGCTGCGGTTGGCCCCTTGAAGTCTGTGAGGAAGCTTCGCTCTGGGGACCTGCTTGTTCAAACTTGCAGTGTT
The DNA here is from genome assembly GCA_039090855.1 of Macrothele yani. Lineage (NCBI taxonomy): Eukaryota > Metazoa > Arthropoda > Arachnida > Araneae > Macrothelidae > Macrothele > Macrothele yani. The sequence continues at coordinate 135,708,141 of CM077025.1, forward strand.
TCTCAGAGTAACACTCTTCTGCTCCTTACTAGTCTTCAAGGCATTCCTGTCAAAGTGGCACCTCACCCGTTTCTTAACACCTCTCGGGGTGTTGTTTCGGAATTTGATCTCTTGCCATGCAGTGAAGAAGAATTGGTGACTGAACTTGCAGATCAAGGTGTTATTGCTGCACGTCGTATGATGTTCCGGCGCGATGGTTCTTTGATTAAGTCTAAAAATGTGATCTTGACTTTTAACTCCCCGAAAGTTCCGACCGAAATAAAGGCTGGCTACTTGGTCTGTGGAGTTCGCCCGTACATTCCCAGTCCTCTGCGCTGTTTCAGGTGCCAGAGGTACGGGCATTCCCAACGATTCTGTAAGAGTTCCGCTCGTTGCGCTAATTGTGGCTCCGGTGAACATGACGGGGAAGGTTGCACTTCTGCGGCCTGCTGTGTTAACTGTGGTGAGGCCCATGCTGCTTACTCCCGCAACTGTATGAAATGGAAGGACGATATGGCGATCCAGCGTCTCAAGACCCTGGAAGGCCTCTCGTACCCTGCTGCCAAAGCCAGGTTGGGTATTCCCACCATCCGACAGCGTAGTTTTGCCGCAGTAGTTAAGTCTCTGCCACCACCCGTGCAGCCCTTTGTTCCGCGCCCTGTAGCTCTCGCCGCACTTGCCAAGCGATCTACAGTTGAACAAGCGACACAGGTGGATTTCACCGAGCTCCAGCTTCTTCGACCAGCTGAGTCTGCGCCTTCTCGTTTGAAGACGACCGACTCTTACAGTTCCCAGCAGACAGCCTGCACGTGCGGAAGACCCGGCCCTCAATCCGCAAAGGTGTGCAGTGTCCATCCAACTGTCTCGGCCTCTGCGAGGTCCCCACCCTCAACCAACATTCTAGAGGAACATGGGGGGAGGAGAGTGACAGTTCGTCCCCAGCCTCAACCAGCATTGCAGAGGAACATGGGGGGAGGAGAGTGACAGTTCGTCTCCGCCCTCTGCCAGCGTTGCAGAGGAGTGGGGGGGGAGGAGAGTGACATTTCGTGTCCCTCAATTAGTGAATTTTTTTATAAATCTGATTGACTACCTTGTCTTCCCAACTTTTAACAAGCCTGTCTGCTCTTACTCATTTTCCGCGCTTTTACATTTCTGTGGCTGATAGTTCTTTGTCTGGCGCTCTTTGGCCAAACCTGGCCCTTGCGCCACTAAAATCCACTAACCAACCAACCAACCAGAAGTTTCTTCATAGTGATTGGGAACGTACAACTGCTTCTTTGCATCGCGGTGCATCGGGATGCGCAACTGTCTGTCGAATATGGCGACAGTGTTTGGAAGAAGGTAACTTACGTCGCCTTAGTTAAACTGATGCACGTAGGAACACGTTCAGGCGCCTCATCCTATGCCAAGCCAAATTAGCCTTGCAATCCACAGCGGACGACATTCGACGTGTACAGGCAGTGCCGGATTAAGGCTTTAGTGCGCCCTTAGGCTAAGATGTCTGAGCGGGGCCCCAAAGAACTGATGATGGAGAACTAAAGTCCAGTAAAACACAAAACTCTTAGCAATTTTCATTTGATTTTGATAATTAGTACGTTGTGAATTGATCAAATAAATGAACCATGTGAATGGTTTTCATACCAATAAGTCTGCATTTTTAACTGGTATCGTAAGAGCGTCAGTGAAAAGCCTCAGATTTCTAGACCTGGTTTTGGACGTTTTAATGTTTTAACATTATAAATATTTCTTAGTGATTTTTTTTTTCACGCAAATTGCAAACATTTTTGTTCATAATTTTCTGGTTCATTTACGCGATGGTTTAACCAAAAATGATGCAAAAACACTAAATTTTTCAGTTACTTGAGACGCATACATAGGCTTCAGTATGTAAATCGTAGAAGTATGTAACAATATGTAACAGTATGTAACAACACGGCCAGCATAGTATGGTGCGTTGCCCGAAAGTACTACCAAGAGGCTGGTAGATATTTATTGTCAAGACGTCAAGATAGAGCTTTTTTTTTTTTTTTTTTGATTGGAGGTTTAACGACCACCGTGAGCAACTCAATGGGCTATATATAAGCAGTCGCCCGTCCCTAATTTAGGGTCACTGGTTCCAGGGAAGGGAGAGAGCCAGTGCCGTAAGACAAACACAACATCCATGCCTCACCGGGGGGATTCGAACCCGGACCCCTTTCGGATGAATGATCAGAGGCCATTGCCTTCGACCACTGCGCCACCGGGGCGGCCAAGATAGAGCTTAACCTCCATGGTATTGACCAAAGCGACTAATGGGATTCTGCCAAACTACAGTACGATAATTTTTTTTTTTTTTTTTGATTGGAGGTTTAACGACCACCGTGAGCAACTCAATGGGCTATAAGCAGTCGCCCGTCCCTAATTTAGTGTCACTGGTTCCAGGGAAGGGAAAGAGCCAGTGCCGTAAGACAAACACAACATCCATGCCTGACCGGGATTCGAACCCGGACCCCTTACGGACGAATGATCAGAGGCCAACGCCTTAGACCACTGCGCCACCGGGGCGGCACAGTACGATAAGGACTCTATACCATCACGCTGGCTTCACTTAACTTCATTGCTGGGACGATACAGTCTGCAAGATATCATCCTCTTAATATCACCCACACCCAGGACAGCCTACCAGACTGGTAGACTATATACCATCACTTAACAGTCAAAGTTACATTTTTCTATTGGCCTACCGTCCAAGATCGTCGTTCTTTGCAACACGTTAATCGGCGAATGGTGTAAGTTAATGTGATGTGTGCCTTGTGAATGGCTGCTCCAGCAAAGTAACCCATGTTATGCTGCTTCCTGTGCACTGTGTTGGTGGTAACGTCTGTCCTAATAGTCTCACATAGGATTTGCGTGATTTGATACACTGTAGACACTGTTGTTTCGCGTTGTGAGAGTCCAGTACTTTGCAGAACTGAAATTCTGTCCCGTTCTATTTACTTTGGAGGTTTAGTGGATCGTTTTTGGCAGATTCAGTTCCAGAAAGTTACAATTTGCATATCACGTCATCAACGGTCGCCCTAGGGATATTCAATGTCGCCAAAATGTCACATACGGAATGAATGTCACATCCTTGTTGGAATACTTTTAACTCTGTAGATAGAGCACCTTGAGTTTACAGTCGCGCTATTGTCTCATTATAGAGCTACTAACATATTTATAGTTCGGTTTGTGACGTTATGCTTGCGTGGGACCTAATTTACTATCAATAGAAGGGTGTCCAGATATTAATGTTAAGGCAGTGTCCATGTGCGACACAGGCTACCAGAACTATAAAAAAGTGAGTGCAACAGTAAGAAACGGAAAAAGCAAAGTACTTATCGCACTTTGAACAGATAATTACCAGCGCAAAACTTCAGGGAGCTATCATCTCAGCAACCACAAGAACTGTTGGCTGCTCGAATGCCGTCATAGTGAAAGAGTAGCAGGAATGGTCCGATGCAGAAAATGCATCTACTTATCGTGCAATGGACCACCACCGGGCTCATCGCCTTGCCTGTGCTAAAGCACACTGACACTAGACCACAGAGAACTGCAAGCGGATGGCCTAGAATGATGAATCCAAATTTAAACTGCGTCAAGCCTATGGGAGAGTCCGGATCTGGGGTCAAACACATAAAGGCATGGACCTTTCATATCAAGTTGGACTAATAGAGGTTGTCGTTGGCTCATCGAAGATCTTTGGTGCCTTCACATGGGAATTTTGAAATCTTTAGGGCGTGTACAGTTGACTTTTTTCGTCCGCAAATAAATGGACATCCTAACCAACCATTTACACCCATTCATGTCCAGTTTGCATCCCAGTGGCAATGGCGTATTCCAGCCCATTTCGTACGTCCCACCAGGCTACTGCATGGTTATAAAAGCATTGCACTCAATTTGAAACGTGTTCGGATGTGCGTGGTAAACGCACGTAAAGCAGTAGTTAAATCCTTTCTTAACAACCGTTTCATGACCTTTACGAGAGCCGTTGTTTATCTACAGTCACTTCGATTTGCATAAAGACCAGCTGGTCATGACGTTTCAGCTCTTCAGCGTATATGGATCCCGAAATTCATTATTTCCATTATATTTTACTGGAGCAAATGCCTCACACTGGTTTGGGACCCATGTGCTGTTCAAATGTGCGTCGTAAATGCGAGTAAAGCAGAAGTAAACGCCTTTCTTAACAAGTTTGTAAAATCATGCAATGCATTGATTATAATACGCTTTCCAACATACCAGAAGTTATTACTCAAGTTATCACTCAAGTTATGAGAATAATGGCCGTGGAATAAATCTCGGTCCTGTGCCCTGACTTTTGATCCCATTTCGATCATATTCAACAGAACCGGTTTGGTATACCTCCGAAATAACATGATAAATTTTTGTCGCAATCGAAGCATTTTTACGTAAGTTATGATGCATAAGGGCTATCGAATAGATCCTGCTCCTGTGTTCTAACGTTTGACTCCATTTCGCCCATTTTCGATAAGGTTTGTCGCCAGGTGGTCCCCTACCACATACTAAAATTTCATCGAAATCGAACCTTTTTTACGTTAGTTATGACGCATAACAGCAGTAGAATGGATCCCGCTCCTATGTACTGACTGACCTTTGATCCCATTTTGTTCACTTTAAATAGGGTTCCTTCCCAGGTGATCCCCTACCAGATACTAAACTTTCATCGAAATCGAACGATTTTTACGCGAGTTACGTGCGGATGGGCATACGCACACAACGCGTGACGTAATGAGCCAGATGGGAATCGCGACCATCTGCTCGCAAAGGTGTGACGTCATAAAACTTTAATAGGATCCACACACAAAGCGCGACGTAATGAGACAGATGGCGTGACCGCGTGCCAACATTCTCAAACGCGAGAGTGTGACGTCATAAGATTTCTCAGCATTGGTAACGTTAATGGAACGACGCCATGACACTAAAAACGTTATAATTCGGGGTGGTTATTTAACCCACTAAACGAATTCTCCTAAAGTCGATATCAAGCTAAATCTATTTCTAGTACCAGAAAACGGTAGGTTAACGACTTTCATCAATATTTTTTAGAGCCGTTTTCAAAATAAAATGTACATACATACATACAAGAATTGCTACTTTAAGGTGGACGTCAAGTAATTTTGCTTCCTATACTTCCATTGAAAAACTTCTGTACACATTTTCTTCACAATTAATGCGCTCCCAAGGATGAAAATTTGAGCATCGATTAAAATAGCTTCATTTCATAACTTGGAATACTTAATATTTTCTAAACCATAACCGTATTTATGCAATCCAACATTTATTTGTCCACTGACGTCATCAAAGCACAGGTCGCGCCATCTTTTCACTGGTTTTAACACCGCTAAAGGAAAAGTTATTGATTTTTAATATATTTATGGTTATGTTTTAGAAAATATTAAGTTTTCCAAGTTATAATATGAAGTTATTTTAATCGATGTTCAAATTTTAATCCTTGGGAACACATTAATTGTGAAGGAAATGTGTAAAAAAGTTTTTCCACTGAAAGTATAGGAAGCAAAATTACTTGACGTCCCCCTTAATAATATGGGATAAGAGCGATGGAATGGATCGCAATGCTATGTCCTGACCTTTGACCACATTTCGTTCATTTTCAATAGGGTTCGTCCCCAGGTGGTCGTCTACTACATACTGAAATTTTATCGAAATCGAACCATTTTTTCGCACGTTATGACGCAGAAGGGCAACGGAATGCATCCCGATCTTATGTCCTGACCTTTGACCTCACGTCACCCATTTTGAATAGGGTTCGTCCCCAGGCGGTCTCTTACCACATAGTAAATTCCATTGAAATCGAACCATCTTTACGCACGTTATGACGCATAAGGGCAATGGAATGATCCCGCTCCTACGTCGTGACCTTTGACCCCATTTGTCCCATTTTCAATAGGGTTCGTCCCCAGGCGGTCCCCTACCACATAGTAAACTTCTTTTATTGAAATCGAACCATATTTACGCAGGTTATGACGCATAAGGGTAATGGAATGATTCCGCTCCTACGTAGTGACCTTTGACCCCATTTGTCCCATTTTCAATAGGGGTTGTCCCCAGGTGGTCCCTTACCACATACTAAAATTTCATCGACATCGAACCATTTTTACGCCAGTTATCGTGCGGGCAGGCGGACGGACGGACGGACAAAGCTGGAGCATATACGCTTCTTCAACCTACGGTTGGAAAGCGTAAACAACCGTTTCATGACCTTCACGAGGGCCGTCGTTTATCTGCAGTCACTTCGATTTGCATAAAGACCAGCTGGTCATGACGTTTTGGCTCTTCAGCGTATATGGATCTCGAAATTCACTATTTACATTAACTTTTACTGGAGCAAATGCACCACACTGGTTTGGGGCCCATGTGCTCTTCGAATGTGCGTCGTAAACGCGACAAAAGCAGTAGTTAAAGCCCTTCTTAACAACGAAGCCTTTTTCGGCTTTCAAGAGATAAAATGATTTTTGCTATCCCAGCGTTTTAGCTTCCTTTTAGCATTAAACAATTGGACTGCCATTACCAGATGAGCCTCAGTGAAACAAAGAAGTTCAGAAAAAATAAAAACGCGGAAAAAAAAATGACGTCGAATCAGTTAGTCAGCAACAGCTGTTTTTTGGTCCTTTCTTCTTTCCGCTTTCCCCCTCCGTCTGCCCATCGTCGTCCATTATTTTAGAAGCGGAAGGTTTTGGTCTGCCGCATCTTTTTCAGTCCATTCCCATGGCATCATTGATTGAATTCTTCTGCTAGCCTTTCATTCCACATAATCCCAGATGTTCATCTTTCACATGCAGCTCTTTGGAATTTTAATAAATCCTTTGTTTTTTTACTCTCGAAGTTACTTTTTTTCATGGTATTTTTTCTCTCTCTCTCCGATTTAATTTATAGTAGATCTGCAAAAATACCAAAAAAAAAAAAAAAAAAAAAAAAAAGAAACAAAAATACATACAATGTAAAAGCAAATGATTTTAATTTGTTCCTTAGCTTTTCGCGACAATGAATACATCCCTGGAGAAGAACATGTACTCAAGATTTCCCTAACGATTTAAATGTAGTTAAAAAAATTTAGAACGTTAACTGATAACATTGTGTCTACATGTTGCCCTGTGTAAGGCTTACGAAAAAGTTTTCTCTTTAAATGTCTTCGAAAATTTTCACCAGCTAGACCTTTACGAAAAACGCTTGTAACGTATACTCTAGATTCAGTTTCCTTTTGATTTTACTATCTCTCGTTATTTTATTTTCCTATGTAAATTATCTTCTTACTTAACGAGATGTTATTTCTCCCGCTGAATGATATGTGGCAACGAGTGTAGTCATGACGTGGTAGTAGGCAGTATAAATAGGCGCGTTCAACGATACCTAGGAGAGCTTTGTTTTATGTGTAGGGAGAGCTTTTGTTTATATGCGGAGAGCTTTTGTTTATATGTGGAGAGGTTTTGTTCGATGTGAAAAGAGCTACGTTATTTTGTGCCGAGAGCTTCGTTCTATGTGATTAGGTTCTTCTTCATTATTGTGATACGATTAGTGTGATTAGTAGTGTGTGTGTTGGATGATACCAGGAGTTTCCTAATAAAAGGTTTTTAAGTAAGTACGTTTTTCTCAGTTCATAGTACTATCAGACCTCTGTCTGGCCGTTGGGTCTTTGTCATTAAGTGTCTCCATTAACAACCAGCATAAGACTTTATTCATAATTAATTACCACACAACAAACCAGTAAAAAACTAATTCATTATCATCATCATCATTGTCAACCATTATCAATCCACTGCTGGACGAAGGTCTCCCCAAGTTTCCTCCACAACGGTCTGTCTTGTGCCAGTCTCCTCCATGTCACTCCCGCATACTTTCGAATTTCATCCACCCATCTTCCATGTGGTCTTCTTCTGGGTCTTTTCCTGTCCCTTGGAATCCAATCTAAAATTTCGGCTGTCCATCGATGGTCTGTTCTTCTGGCAGTATGTCCAGCCCATTGCCATTTCAGGGATTTAACTCTGATCATGATGTCTTCCACTCTTGTCATTTTTCGGATCCACGTGTTCCTCTTCTTATCTCTCCTGGTTACACCAAGCATGCACCTCTCCATGATACTTTGAGTTGTCTGCAGCCTTCGTATGTCTCTTTTAGCTAAGGTCCACGTCTGTGCACCATACGTAAGCACTGGAAGGATGCATTGATCAAACACTTTTCTTTTAAGACATAATGGCATATTGCTCTTGAAAATTATGCTGTTTCTTCCAAAAGCTCTCCAGGCAAGTTTTGTACGCCGATTAATTTCTTCACTAATGTGACCCTCACTTGATATCTGCTGTCCAAGATAAACGTACGTGTCTGCTATCTCCAGCTTTTCTTCATCAATCGATAAATCTTCATTTCTTGTAAAAGCATTGTACATCACTTTTGGCTTCTGAAAGTTCATTTTTAATCCCACTTCTTTACTCTTGTCAGCAAGTTCCTGGATCATACTCTGTATCTCTGATGGGGTAGTTGCAAAAATGACTATGTCATCAGCAAAACGAAGGTGGGTTAGATAATCTCCATTAATCTTTATCCCTTTGTTTTCCCAGTTCAGTGATTGAAAGACATTTTCCAATGTGGCATTAAAGAGCTTCGGAGATATGGTGTCACCTTGTCTCACTCCTTTTCCAATTTTTATGTGTGTTGTATTTTCAAACAGCCGAATCTTTGCACTTGCATTTTCATAGATGTTATTAATAATATTAATGTATGCATCTTCAATACCGCAGGATTTCAGAGCCATTGCAACTGCTGATGGTTTCACCGAATCAAAGGCTTTTTCATAATCGATAAAAGCCATGCACAATGAAAGCTCATATTCCCTCGTTCTTTCAATTAGTTCTCTCAGTACGTGGATATGAACTATTGTGCTGTAGCCACTCCTGAATCCAGCTTGTTCTCTCGGTTGAGCCATGTCCAGTGTCACCTTCAAGCGGTGTGAAAGAACTTTAGTGAAGATTTTATAAACCACTGATAGGAGGCTGATAGTTCTGTAGCTCCTGAGATCCTCAATGTCACCTTTTTTTATGTAGCAAGATCATTGTAGCGTTGTTCCAATCCTCAGGAATTTTCCCTTCATTAAGGCATCGAGTGAAAATTTGGGCGAGTACTGTTTCGATTTCTGCACTTGCTGCTTGTATGATGTCTACAGTAATTCCATCTTCTCCTGGAGCTTTTCCCCGCTTCATGTTCTTGATTGCATGTGCAACTTCTGCTGGAAGGACTGGAAGAACTCTGGTACTGGTACCTTTCATGATGTCTGGAGTACATGTATCATCCCTTTCATATAATTTGGAGTAGAAATCTTTCACTCTTGTCAAAATTTCGCCTCTATTTCTTGTTACAGAACCATCTTCTTTTCTCAGTGCCATAATCTGTTTTTTCCCCCTTACTGAGATGTCCCTTTGCTATCTTTAGGCTTTGGTTGTTTTCAATTGCTTTCCTTACTAGTTCACAGTTGAATTTCCTTACGTCTTCAGTGATACTTTTTCGTACTGTCTTGCATAGCTCTATATATTCCACTTTGGAAGTCACATCTTCTTTAGTTGTCCTCATCACTCTTCTTTTTTGCATCAACATTTTGGTTTTTCCTGATAATTTGTTCACATGCAATTTGTTCTTAGACCCAGCTAATTTTGTTGCTGTTTCCATAAGAGCTTTGGTTACTTTTCTGTTAACTTCAGAAATATCCACTTCTTCCGATGTTAGGCCTTCTAAAGCAGAGAATCTGTTCTTCAGTTCCAATTTGAAGGTATTATGGTGTTTTTTAAGGTTGGTTATGTCAATACATTTTGTTTGTCTTATAAGCTTGCTACGTTCGAGTTTAGTGTTGAGGTGCATCTTACATCTCACCAATCTATAGTCACTGCCTGTGTTGAACTTGTTTAGCACACTGCAGTCTTCTATGACGAATTTTTTGTTACACATAATAAAATCAATTTCACTTGTCGTCCCATTTGGATGTCTCCATGTCCATTTCCTGTGTGGCTTTTTCTTGAAAAAGGAGTTCAAGATGAAAAACCCTTCTGCCTCTGCAAACTCTACGAGAGTATTTCCACGCTGGTTTCTGTTGCCGTGACCGAATTTACCTACTGAAGTTTCATTCTGTTGCCGTTGCCCTATTTTTGCATTGAAATCTCCCATAATTATCTTCAAGTGCTGCTTACCTTTATTATTTAGATCACGAATTTCCTCATAAAATTCTTCAATTTCTTCTTCAGCATGACTTGTGGTGGGTGCATAAGTTTGAATAATCTGAGCCTGGTATCTTCTCGAGAGTTGGATAACGAGTCGTGCAGCTCTGTCAGAGGAACTTTCAACTTCTACAACTTTATCCTTCAGTTTCTTGTTTATTATAAATCCAACACCACTAGTTCTGCCAGTATCTGTCCCACGATAGTAGAAGAGATGTCCACTTTTCAGTTCGATGAGATCTTCTCCTTTTCTCCTTACCTCACTTAGCCCGACGATGTCCCACTTGATCCTTTGTAGTTCCTCTTCCAATTCAAGAAGCCTTGAATCAGAAGATAGGGAGCGTCCGTTGTACGTAGCCAAGGTCAGCATCAGATGGCAGCCTAGTCCGGTCCTCCGGGGATTCTTAGCACCCTCTGCCTTCATGTCGCACTGGCCGCTGCCTTGGCCAGGTACATTCCAGCTGCCGGAGACTGAGGGCCAAGATTTAAGTTGTGGAGTCATTTTGGGATTTGGCCATAACTCACCACGCTGGCCAAGCGGGTGAGTTATGGCCAAATCGCAAGCATTATACTCTATAATATAGCTTATAATTAAGAATAGCACATTCTAGCGTATAAGCCGAAACATCTTCATGAATGTTTTCTTAAAAAGGGGGTGTAGACTTTTACACGATGCTATTAAAAAATAAAAAAGCATTTGCGCAGTAGAGCGGCTTTACAAGTTCTGTGAATTTTCCTAACGAAATGAAAAAAGAAAAAAAAACTTTCCCATTCCCTGCATCTACTTCTTGCTATGTCAATCATCTGAGCAAGTATTCACCTCAGGCGTGTGGGCTTCAGCCCATCCAAATTATTTAAGCAATCACAATACATGTCAAGGGCAACCATGCAAGATTTTAGGAAATTTGAATGAACGTATATACACTCACGGACAATGGAATTTGGGCATCTAGAAGAAAACATGCTACAACCGCGAAACTTTCCAAATAGCTAGAGTACGTGCTGGTATGCAAATGATCCACGTTTGGTGCGATTGCGCATGACCGCACACCCTATGTTGGAGCTGCAAGCACGAACCAGCAGCCTTATAAACCGGCGTGTAGTCGATGCCCCATGAAAGTGAAGAGCACCGACCGACGCAAGCAAGAGTACAGGGTGGCAAGAATGTCGGGTAGATGCCAGATACGTCCATTTACGCAAATTACGGACTTTCAGAGAGGTCGGATCATCGGGCTGAGAAACGCAGGGTGGTCGGTGCGCCGCATAGCCCGCCACGTGGATCTATGTGACCATACCGTCAGACTGTGTTGGGAGCATCGGACACGTGACTGCACTGCCACACGGCGGAACGGCTCCGGACGGGGCATGAGGACCACCGGTAGAGAGGATGAACGGATCGTGCGACAGGCACGGACGGATCCCACCGGGACCGGGTCCACTATACAGGCAGATGTATCGGCTCCTGTGTGCCCACGAACCATTTCCCGACGCATCGCGGAAGCGAATCTACGATCCCAGCGCCCCTTACGTGTGCTGCTATTAACACCGGAGCATCGCCGGCTCCGTTTGCAGAGGTGCCAGGGCAGGGCGACATGGAACGTCACAGACTGACGATCTGTGGTGTTTAGCGATGAGTGCCGCTTCGTTTTGGGGACAGATGGTCATCTTGTCCTGTAGTGGAGGGCTCCGGGTCAACTGCACAATCCCAAACTCGCTATCGAGTGCCAAACCACCCACCACTGCAGGCATTATGGTCTGGGGAGCCATTACCTACGATAGCCGATCAGCTCTAGTAGTGGCACGTGGGTCATTTACGGGCCAGCGGTATGTGGATGAGATCCTATGGCTCCATGAGCTACCATTTATGGCCGGGATTCCAGATGCGCTATACCAGTAGGATAATGCCCTCCCGCACACTACTCAGTTTGCTCAGGGCTGCCTATGTCATGTCCAGACACTTCCATGGCCTGCCCGCTCTCCGGACATGTCCCCTATTAAGCATGTGTGGGACCGGTTGAAAAGCCAGCTATCGCCGTGCCGCACTATCCGCGATTTGGAGCCCACCGTCCAACATGTGTGGGCCAGTCAGCCGCAGGACAACATCAGGCGTCTATTCACCTCCATGCCGGACCGTATTGCAGCATATATCGCCGCACAAGGCGGTGCGACGCGCTATCGAAGATGACCGTACTGCGTGCCACAGATCCCTCTGTAATTGTCCTGCAGCTCTGTTTTTGCCATCATGTGTATCATTTATCTGTATCATTACGTCCATAAAATTTCATTTCAATCGGATTTCAGTTCAATCAACGAAATTTGCGCATCAAGAAGGAAGTCCTTCTTGGCCGCCCCGGTGGCGCAGTGGTCTAAGGCGCTGGCCTCTGATCATTCGTCCGTAAGAGGTCCGGGTTCGAATCCCGGTCAGGCATGGATGTTGTGTTTGTCTTACGGCACTGGCTCTCTCCCTTCCCTGGAACCAGTGACCCTAAATTAGGGACGGGCGACTGCTTATAGCCCATTTGAGTTGCTCACGGTGGTCGTTAAAATTCCAATCAAAAAAAAAAAAAAAAAAAAAAGAAGTCCTTCTTGATGCGCAAATTTCGTTGTCCGTGAGTGTGTATTTTTCGAATTCACAAAACGTTTGTTACATAAAAAAGAAAACGTTTTTTAAATTTAGTATTGTACTATTCTGGGAAATAGACGAAGTCCTCTCAGAGAATGTCTAAGAGAGTTGTAAGACATACAATTTTTGTAAAGCAAGGAAAGGAACAGAACAGAACATTCCCGATTTTAAAACTTAATATCACTCAATAATAAGGCGATAGGAAGAATTCTTGCTGCGTGACAGACAGACAGACAACCAGATAGATAGATAGATAGGTATTCCTTGTTAAGTTACAAACTAAAATTCACAAACAACCTTAGTACAGCAAATATTAAAATAAATGAACGTAAGTATGCTAAAATTGAAAAATGTTAATTTGTTAAAGGCGATGAAAGTTCGCATCCATTGTTCTCAGTGCTACATACATTGAATTACATTGAATACATACTATGTACAGTTTGTATCTGAAAACGTCTTTTTTTTTCTGGGAATAACATCATCAGCGTCGGGTAAAATCTGTGAGAACGGAATCCCCCCCTCTCGTACTATATTTAGCTCTCTAACCCCCCCCCCTTCTAAACTTCTGGCCGTTGTCACTGATTCACCTCTTTTCTTTGTTAGTTTTGAGCAGAGAGCAACTGAAATCAGCAAAAAACTAAAGCGGAGCCATTTTTCGTCACTTGTAGAGTTCAATTCCTGAGTTTAAAAACTAATTTCACTCAATAAAAAGGAGATAGGAACAATTTTTGCTGCGTTGTCTGATACAGCGAACGCAGGGAGTAAAGAACAGGAAAGCATGCGCTTTAATTTGAACTGCAGCTAAAAATCTACACTGTCACAGCTCATTCTGTCATGGGCAAAATTTTACTGTTCACAAAAGATGGTGATTACCGAACCAGGAACTGGTTTAAATACCATTCCTGAAATGTACTTTTGCTTAAGAAACAAGGGAAATAATTCTTGCTAAATTGGGAAAGTTATAGGAAGATACAAAATTGGAAAACAGGCATTTTTAGGAAAAATCAAAAAAGAAAGAAAAACTACAACAAAATATTGTTCTTCAGCATTGTTACCTTCTTACTGTAACATGTTTTCCAAATTTTAGTTGACAGCTTTTGAAAGCGTTCCCATTTTAGGAGTTCAACTAAGTACAGGAGGGAAGAGAAGTTCGGCTTATATGTGAATATATACTGAGAACTGACAAACGAAAAGGAAAGTCGAATATGTGTTTATAGAGGAATATTTTTAAACACGTCCTGTATATAACACTAGTTAACAAGGTTTTTGCCACATGGATGGAAATATGCGTCTAGTAAATTTTTAAGTGCTGATAACGAATATAGCCTTCAAACTGGGCCATCAGGCACCACTTTGTAAAAAAAATGGAAAATAACGTTACAAAAGAATAAAATCCGAAGATTTACTCAGTTACCAACCCAAAAGCTTCCGCTGTAAGTGTATGGACAACTTTTCCCCACGCTCATTTCCACTTTATGATCATTTTTTATGGTAGGACTTGTAGGAATTATGAGTCATTCTTCTCTGTGCTGCGCGCGCACTTGGCTTTTGTTTACGTTCAGGATTTCACCTCCATTGACATATCGTTTGCAGGTGGCAGCCCGACAGGTGGCTGAGAGGGGTTTGTTTCGTGGTGGAATGTGTTCTATTTGGTTCAGTTGAAGGACTGTTGTGCTTGTGACAGGTTGCAGTGAACGTTGTACAGTGCCTATGTGCTTTTAGTTTTCTCATGATGGATAGAACATGCCGCCAATGTGTAAATCCATCGGGCAGTTTTTGTTACATCTGTGATAGTTCACCGTGAAAAAGCAGCGTCGGTCTTGAACAACCAAGGTTAAACAAGCTTAGTATTATTATTTTGAGTGTCATGTTGGTAACCAATACAAAAAAATGGGCTCTCCACGTATTCTCCGTTGCATGGTACTCAAATTTGATCAAATTGATGAATGGCAACAAACCATGGTGTATGCCTTTTGCAGTTCTGATGGTTTGGCGCAGGCTGACTAGTCATGCAGAGGACTGCTATCTTTGCATGACTACAATCGTGGGACTTTCAAGGAAAACAAAATGTAAAACGGAAGATCTTACTGTTCCGTCTGCCATACGTCCAATACCACACGGATCTGAACTGCCCTTTCGCAACTGGAAGAATTCGCCCTTCCAAAAGAAGAAAATGGGGGAGAGACTGAACAAGTAATGTGCTTTGATCAATTCTACAGTCCCGGACATAACAAAAAACCGCATCTGATTCAGTAAAGGGAACTAAACGACTATGTGAGAGAGATTTTAATCTTAACAAACATCAAGCCGAACTTTTAGGGTTTAGGCTGCAGTGGTGGAACTCACTATCTATGATTTACGTACAGCAACCAACAAACATTACACTTTGAAGGACTGGCCTCACAGAGAGAATCCCTGGGAAACATGATGTGAAATACGTCTCTTTGTTAGAATGAAACGATATATTGCTTCCCCTTTTACATACTAGAACAAGCCTCCAACGGTAACCGATAACTCGGGTACAGTTGGCAAATTTTGAGCGAAACTATTGTAAAATCTAAGCTCATAAAGGCGTTTATTATAATAAATACTAAAAAACGAAGTAAAATTTGACTTCCAAAACAAAAGCACGAAACATTCTAAAAAAAAGGATGCCTAAAATTTATCATGAACCCTTTACGCCTTCATGTTGGTTGTGATAAGGTTGTATGTGAACAAAACGGAAAGGCACAATCGGATCGGGAACCACGTTTTTCATTTTGTATCGGGAAAGACAGACATACATACACAAACTTTCTTTTATTATTATAGATTAAGCAAGTGTTGAGCTAACAGACGCAGTCTTTCCATTTCTTTGCTTTTCAATTCAAACTATTTTTTTAAATTAATGTTAGTGAGCCGACTTTCGTGAAACGGTTCAAGTAAACGGCCACCTAGTTTTAATTGAAATTCCTCAATGACAAGGAATTTCAGGAATCGAAAGGCGTCAAAACCTGACCATGGACTATGTCCAATCGCATGCGAAAAATCACGGTGTTCGGATGTGTCATGTCGTAGTTATGCCCGAACAACTAATTGTCCTGAGTCTCGTACAGAGAGCGGATGTTTTCAATTATTGTTAAAATTATTGTTAAAACTAGTGTAATTAGCTTACATACGATTTACGTACAATTTGTCAGCTGTTTAATGGTCATTATTCATATACGACACGACCAATCATTATGATATCAACCCCATGTCACTTACCATGTCCTTTCCCTTTCTCTTTTGCAAATGTCACCATGATCGGCTGAAGATCTTTGGAGGAGATGGGTAACAAACGACCACATCTCAAAACCCGGAAAACCCCCTAAAAATGCAAGTTTTTGGACGATTATTCCTAGGTGACATGGAATTTCGGGAATCGGTAGGAATCAAAACCTGACCATGGACGATGTCCAATCGCATGCAAAAATCACGGTGATCGGATGTGTCATCTCGTACCTATGTCCAAACAACTGATTGCCTCGAGCCTCGCAAAGAGAGGTCCGCTCAATCAAGTCGGGTTTGATGCAAAACTTTGTGAAAGCTTTGGACAAGAGTGCAGAAAGTTATACATATGGTCGGGGGCCGTCTCCAGAGTCTAATTGCACAGTTAAATATCTACGTACTTTATTTCATCAATTATTTAATTTCGAAAATTACAGCATGTCGCTCATTCATGAATGGTTCCTGTAGCACAAAAGTGTTGCTTGTTACGCACTTTTCACAGACGTTTTCGTAATTACCAAGGTCGATTTAGTAAAAAAACACCCAAAATGACTCACGTGGCAGAAAACAAAATTGTTGGCGAGTGTAATTAGTTTATATACGATTTACGTACAATTTATATGAAATGTTTATCAGCGCTAAAATTTGGCCAATGACTAGATGTATTTACAAAAATCTAAATTTGTTGAAATGAAGTTGCTGAGATAGATGTGTGGTGACACTAGGAAAGATTGAATTGGAAGTGAGAGCATAAAGACAGCAGTAGGAGAGAAACCAATTTGAGAGAATGCCCAAGAAACCAGATGAGGTTGGTATGGATATGAGGTAGATGTGTGGTTTGATATGAGATAGACAGCACAGCAGTAGAAGTGACATCAATTTGAGAAAATGCACAAGAAATCAGATGAGTATGGTGTGGATATGAGATAGATGTGTGGTGATACTAGGATGGATGGGATTGATAGGGAGAGCATTAAGACAGTAGTAGGAGTGACACCAATTTGAGAGAATGCACAAAAAACCAGATGAGGCTGGTATGGATATGAGGTAGATGTGTGGTATGATATGAGATAGACAGCAGTAGAAGTGACACCAATTTGAGAGAATGCCCAAGAAACCAGATGAGTATGATATGGATATGAGATAGATGTGTGGTGACACTAGGAAGGATGGGATTATAGTGAGAGCTTAAAAACAGTAGTAGGATGACACCAATTTGAGAGAATGCACAAGAAACCTGATGAGTATGGTATGGATATGAGGTAGATGTGTGGTGAGACACTAGGAAGGATGGGATTGATAGTGAGAGCATAAAAACAGTAGTAGGAGTGACACCAATTTGAGAGAATGAACAAGAGACCAGATGAGGCTGGTATGGATATGAGGTAGATGTGTGGTATGATATGAGATAGACAGCAGTAGAAGTGACACCAATTTGAGAGAATGCACAAGAAACCAGATGAGTATGATATGGATATGAGATAGATGTGTGGTGACACTAGGAAGGATGGGATTGATAGTGAGAGCATAAAAACAGCAGTAGAAGTGACACCAATTTGAGAAAATGCACAAGAAACCAGATGTGGCTGGTATGGATATGAAGTAGATGTGTGGTGACACTAGGAAGGATGGGATTGATAGTGAGAGCATAAAGACAGCAGTAGGAGTGAGACCAATTTGAGAGAATGCACAAGAAACCAGATAAGACTGGTATTATTCTGATGGTCTGGCGCAGGCAGACCATCAGAATAATATAAATTAAGATCATCTGGTATGGATGTACCGTATTTTCCAGCGTAAAATTCGAGACTTATTTCTTCAGAAGTCCTGGCTTTGACTTGTACACCACATGGACTTATTTACTGAAATTTCTTAGTAAGAAAAAATATTGTGCCTTAAATTTGGTCATGATCCCAGTACCGTGAGAGGCAATATTGAGTTCTAAAGAAACCATTCAGAAAGCATGCGAAATGTAATACTCCGTTCACTAAGAACTTAAAAGCTGCTGAAACGGATATTTCCGTTCAGACGAAACATTATAATCGTCCGGCGTGACCGATTTTGAGTGGCAGCTGCCATATGTTAATTTAATACCTTCCCGATCTCTTCAAGATCTTGTGGGTAACATTCAACTCGTTTTTTTTTTTTTTTTTTTTTTTTTTTGCAAAGCCTCCATAACTACCATCTTGCAATGATTAAATGTCAAACACGTCGCTGTCACGCAGTTGGCTGGCTGGTGACAATTGTATCTAGAGCCGGCGAAGCATACGCTTTAAGAGCAGCAAAGACCAGCTGCTAGAGAAGGCGGTCATTTGTCGCCCTGCCAATCTCTCATTTGTATCTCTCAACTGAATTAAAATCAACTATTCTTTCATTTATTATGCTGATCTTAATTTATTTTATGTTTAAGATTGAAATCAAGATCTCTTTCAATTACTGATTTCAATCGCTCTTACAGAAATTTCAGAAAGCAGCGAACCATGATTCACGATTTAAGCATCACTCTTTTTTGACAAACTTGTGTGACCTTGTCTTTTTTGTTTTTTTTGTTTTTTTTTACCTTTGCTCGACGGCTTCGCTTACTGTTCGGTCGGAGGGAAGGTATACGATAGCGTTAGTTCGTAATTAAAAAAATAAACTTACGGAATTCAACTTTTTTCCTTAAAAATACGGATGTTTCTTCATTTTCTGTTACTTTTAATATTTAATAAAAAAATAAAAAACATAGTTACAGAATTTCTGAACACCACCTGCATAGTTCTAATCTCGTCATATGCTCGCGATCGACGAATCTATGAATCAAGATAAGGAAATTGAGAAATTTAACTCATTCGACTTGTACTCCATATCGACTCATAAGCCGAAAAATACGGTATTTGTGAAAGAGACATGGAATGCACGTAAAACGATGAGTTATGGATGTGGAACTTCCTCGACAACGAACTAGAGGAAGACTTGTGGTGAGACGAAATGGCTGTGTCATACAACAATTACACGAAGTTGAAGAGACTGAAGTCGAGTTGATGCAAGACGGAAAAGAAAGGAGAAAGATTATCCGCAAACCCTACCTCGATATGGGATAAACGTGTTGCACAAAAAGAAGATATCAGGTTTTCAAAATGGACAAATACACTGTCGTGGGCTAAATCGTTATGACCAGCCCTGTCCTTTTGGAGCAGTCCAACGCACGTTAGCAGCCGGAGAGGAATATACATAAATAGCATGTGCAGGGCGTGTCTGGTCACCAGTACGAAGTCCATGCAATGGGGAAAGGGAAGGACATGCGGGTGTTTGAACTGGTAATAATTATTGGCTCGAGGAAGCCCATGACCAGCGTCTCATCAACCGCAGGCATTGTTCGCTTCTCGAGGACCGCCGTAGTGAAGGCTTAGCTGAAATGTTTGCCCTCAACGTGAACGCCGGTAGGCTGAAGATGTCCGCTACAACAGATGGCTCACGATCTGAAGTTAACGGAAGACTACAATCGGGGAACACAGAGAAACATCTCCAAGTGCACAATCAATGGAATCACCTCCCGAATTGGCCTGAGTCAACGGCCCGTTCATGTGCCCATGCTGACCGACGGTCAAGCAGCTGGAACAGGAGTGCAGTAACTGGACTTTGAACAACTGAAAAAAAGTGCCTGGTCTGATGAATTGAGATTTCTACTCCAAAATAGCGATGGATAGGTCTCTATATTCGACCCTGAGGTTATGAAACAGCGGCAATCAGACTGTACTGTTTAACGGATGTGGCGACGGTATCATAGTATGGGGACTGTTCTTATACACGTAATGAAGTCCTTCATACTCGTTGTAAACATCCTCACCACTAGATATTACCTAGGAGTTGTTTCGGGCCAATTGTTTCCCTATACAGTGACCATGTATCCGGGTGGCACGGGATTTTCTCATCACGACAACGCCCCATGTCACGAGGCGCGCACACACACACTGTGTATGAATGATTCAAAGATGATGACCAAATTTTCGTGTGTTCCTTTCGTCGTCAATTTCCCCGTACTTGAATCTCATTCAACCATTGTGGTATGGACGCTATTCCCGCGATACACCCAGGAACTCCGAGATTACATACTGCCCAGCTATTCTAGTGGAGTTGTTGCCGCGCTGTAAGGAAGCTGTTTTGTCTGCCAAAGAAGACCCAATACGCTATGTCGGTGGTCATACATATTGTTACCAATGAGTGTAAGTTTTTCCCCTATGCAAATGTAACAATGTGTTTTGGTAGCAGTATGGGAGCATCGATAAGATGTATTTTCCAAACACGAAACTTAGAAAGAGAGCGCTTGAAACAATAACATGTGTAAAGCTATTGTTACGTCGCTAATGGCCTTCTACCCCGAATTAGATTCGAGAATTAAACCGGAATGATCGGGTTCCACTTCCGGATTAGAGAGCAGTAAAGAAGACTGGGCGATCGTTTCTCGAGAGAGCATTAAACCAAAAAAAAAAAAATGACAGCAACATTTAATGACTGAAATACAAGTTTGAGAGAAAAAACAGCACAATTACGTTAAATAAAGAAAGTGAAAAAACGCGTACGTAAATCAGTATGTCTGATTGTCCCAAACTACTGAGTTTGGAAAGCATACAATTTCCTTTGCACTGCCGGTAATAATTGGACTCTGCAATTTGTCTTTTAAAATGTAATCATCTCAGCCACTTCCGACATAAATGATCTGCTTACAGTTGCATATGGCGAAAGTTTAATTCACTATATTTGACCCTGTGGAGATGAAACAACGGTGTGTGTGTTTAAGTACTATCTGCGCTTAAACACACACACACACACACACACACACACACACACACACACACACACACACACTTAAGTTCCAGAGAAACTGGTACAGACGAGCTTATGCAAAACACACAGCAACATCCCCTATACGCGTACTCGGTTGTGTCCGCCAGTGCGTATATAAATCGACAGACATCCTTGCCAGCTGATAGAGCTGTTTTCGGCATGAGAATGACAGGTAATAACGATTTAAGCGATTCTCAACGCGGTGTCATAGTTGGCGCTCGTGAGATGGGCCATAGTATTTCGGAGATAGAAACGAAGTTCGGGTTTTCACGGACGACCATTGCAAGGATGTATTGTGATTTCCAGAATTCCGGCAAAACCTCCAATCTACGATACCAGTGTGGCCGTAAAAAGACATTGGGTTAACGTGACCATCGTCGGCTGTCAAGAATCGTTTCATGCGATAGGCGTGCAACACTCTTGCAGGTATCATAGGAATTCAATAACGGAGCCTCAGCAAGCATCAGCGTCCGGACTGTGCAACGTACTCTGTACGATACGGGCTTTGGGAGCGGACGCTCAACTCGAGTACCCTTGATGGGTGCACGACACAGAACTATGCACCTCGCTTGGGCACGGCAACACCGCCACTGGACACTTGATGACTGGAAACAAGTAGCCTGGTCTGACGAGTAGCGTTTCCAACTGTATCGGGCAGATGGAAGGATTCGTGTGCGGCGCAAACCCCATGGAGCCATGGATCCCGCCTGTCAACAGGGAACTGTACCGGCTGGTGGGGAGGGGGGGCAATCGTATGGGGTGTGTTTAGCTTGGACTTCACTGGGACCCCTGGTACGTCTACAAACGTCTATTACCGTTTGTTGACGTTACAGCCGTACGTCTACAAACGTCTGTGACCGTTTGTAGACTTAACAACGTCTACACCCGTTCATGTCCTGCATTCATGTTGATGGGTTGGGCCTGTTCCAACAGGGCAATGCACTTCCACTCAAGTGTCGGGACGCCACATTATGCTTAGAGGAGCATTCATCTGAGTTTGGGGTTTTGCCATTCCCATCCAAATCCCCAGATCTGAACGTGATAGATCACATTTGGGATGCCATGCAACGCGCTATCAAACACAGGAATTCGAAGCCTCGGAATACACCCGGATTGTGGAACGCTCTGCAGGAAGTATGGTGTGCATTGCCTGCAGCATATTTCCAAAAGCTAGTGGAGTCCATGCCCCTTCGTATTTCTGCAGCCCTGCGCTCTCGTGGGGAACCTACCAAATATGAGACTGGTGTACCAGTTTTTCTGGCACTTCAGTGTATACAGAGGAATTTTATCTGTACCCGCCCATGACAATGCCCAATGCCAAAACCACTGGCGTCTCTTCCCATATAACATGAGCCCTCGTTTTCAACCTGTTGCTTTCTTTTTCAGCTGCAACCACGATTTCATCACGTCACCAACTCTCAGCTCCCATGACATGCTTTACAGAAGCTCAACGCTATTATACACTGCTGGCCACCCAAAATGCAGCACCAAGAAGGAAGCATCCGATTGGTCTGAAACTCGCAGCATGCGTCGCCCACGAGAGGACATGCAAACGATTAGCATTGCAGGGCATATGAAAATCATGTGCCCCCGGCCCGCCACCGAGAAGCACTATAAGAAAGGTGCACAGAAGGCGGGGTTTAAGTGGTGGAAGTATGTTGTGCTGCCAGACCTGTGCGTGGGAAGCTTCCTGATGTCTCGTCGCAGAATAGGGCAGTCATTTCAGCACGTTCCGGAGTTCGACAGAAGACGAATAGTGGCTTATCGCGACAGCGGTTTATCGCACCGAGATATCGGCGCCCGTGTGGGACGACATCCAGCCACAGTGAGGCGAGTATGGATTCGCTGGGTACAGGAGGGACGGACAGACCGACGTGAGTGATTGCCGCAGCGGCGGCACAGCACCGAACGAGAGGACCGGCATATTGTGCGGCGGGTATTGACGGCTCGCACCGCCACATCACAAACGAGAGCGCAGGAATTAGGGTGTGTTGCGCAACAACCTATGTCAGCACATACCGTTCGACGTCGTCTGCAGGAGTGGGGACTTGACGCACGGCGCCCATTGCTCCGATTATCATTGACGTTACACCATCGGCGAGTGCGGCGGCAGTGGGCCGTTGAACGCCGCGCCTGGACTACGAAATGGCACGCCTTTGTCTTCTCCGACGAATCCCGCTTCTGCCTGCAACACCACGATGGTCGGATCCACGTGCGGCGGCACCGCGGCGAGAGACTGTATGACGCCTGCATTATGCATCGCCATACCGGTCCGTCGCCTGGCGTTATGGTTTATGGCGCAATTGGATATGACACCCGCACCCCTCTGGTACGCATCGCCGGTACACTCAACTGCTACCGCTACATCCCCGACGTTTTGGAGCCTGTAGTCCCCCATTACCTGCAGGACCTGCCATCGGCAAACGTTTCAACAGGACAATGCGCGCCCGCACGTGACACGTATCGTGCTACAATTCTTCACCGCCCACCAGGTGTCACTGCTGCCGTGGCCAGCCTGTTCTCCAGATATGTCGTCCATCGAACACGTCTGGTCGCTGATCGGCAACCGAGTGGCCCGGCAAGCACCAGCCGCGGCTACGCCTGATGAACTGTGGCAACGTTTGGAAGCAGCCTGTACCGACATACCCCAAGCCCACATCCATAGCCTCTTTCGTTCGACGCCGCGGCGTGTAGCGGCCGTTATTGCCAGCCATGGGGGCCACACGAGCTATTGATGACTGTGTACGCTGCAAGTCGCATGGGCCTGTAAGCTCAATCGTTTCATCTTTGTATCTGTTGTTATGTGTCCAGTAAATCTGGCTTTGCTATCTCGTGTCGTTCTTGGTGTTGCATTTTGGGTGGCTATCAGTGTAGTTTCACAGAAGCCAAAAAGCATTAATGGAGTTTCTTACAAAAACATAAACAACGTTCGCCAATTGCAAAACATCTCACTGTAAGACAAAAGAAAATGGGCGGCAACACTACCTCTTATAACCGCTGAAAGCTTGACTTCGTAAGACACATTGTTTATCGAAATGCGAGCAAAGCACTTAAAGATGATTTCTCGAGCATTTGTTTTCACATTCGGCGATAAAAAGGAAATAATTAAGCTACGTAATTATATTTTTCTTTAAAAATATTCAACTCATTTGGAAAACAGAACAGAAAATAGAACCATTTACAAAACAAATTAATAAAAAAATCGGGTCAAGAGCAGGCCAGGTGTCTGGATTCGAATCCCGGTGAGGAATGGATGCTGTGTTTTTCGTACGGCACTGGCTTTACCCTCCCAAAAAAATGACCCTCTAGATCCATTGACTTGGTTTGATCAGTACGCATTTTCAGTAAATATGCGCCAATTTTGATTTTTGCCACTCTTAGAAAAAAGAATTTGCTCTCGTATTTAGCTATCTTCAAATTAGCCGAGCATAACGTAGTTTGTGCAATACGTGTGTCGGGTATCTCGCCCCGCCCTCCCCTCTTTTTCGCTAACTGCTGGGTAATAAAAAATCAGTCGCAAGTAGAAGAGTTTCCAGCTTTCGTTTCAGAGCTTCATTTTTAAACTTTGCGAAGTTTATCACCGCAAGACTTCCGATTCGTGCAGTGCTATCTTTTTTTAAAATCTTGACTCTACAGTCAGACTCTACCAATATAAATTAACAAGAAGGAAAGGCTTCGGTAGCGATCGTAATTAAGAAAATTCTACTATGTCGTTTTAAACGGAAAATTTATTAACATTCCTCGACTTTAAAAGACTGCCCGCCATATTTCTTATCGGGAATACTTTTTTCCTAAACGCTACTGTTTTACAGAAGCCTAAGATCCCAAAATGTTCACTATTTACTTTTTTTTTAAATCAGGCCGAAACCAAAGTAAAAAGGAAAACATTTTTGTAAAACGACATCGGGTTGGCAGTACTCCAAATTGCCTTGAACTATCTCAACGCTGCCCAACGTTAGCTTCGCATCCATTTCGCATTTTTATTCGCCTCGCTTCCGTAGGATCATATTCCACAAGATTCGGTGAAGCCGAGAATTTCGCTTGCGTACTTGCTTAAAAATTTGAATGGATTTATCACGGATGGTAACTTTCCTCACAAGCTGTTTTAGGGGTGGGGGTGGAGGGTGACAATTTTTCTTCTTCGCACTCAGTTTAATTAAATGAAAGTCTTCAAATCTTAGTTGCCATTTTATCAGAAGACTCCCAAAGGAAGAATTGAAGGATTTAGTCTCGAATTTGTTGTTTATAAAATAGACTGAGCGCGAGGTTTACATTGAGCAAATCCGTGCTTTGAATACCAAATTCTGTAAACTACGTTACTTTATCGGCTTTGAAAGTGTGGTCAGTGTTGGTAACGTATCAAATTATTCGAAGCAGGTATTAGTTTTTTTCTTCTTATTTAAAAGAGCTGCTTATACAATGACTTCAATAACAAACTTCCTAGAGTGAAACGTTCACAGAATACGCAGCACAACAGTGTGCATTTCACATTAAAGACAGCTTTGTATCCCCCTGTAACGTACGCTTGCTTTGTATCCCCCTGTAATGTATCACGGATTTTCAACCAATCAGCTAACATCTTACGAGGGAACGGACATGTGGTTGTCGCTGATTGCAAAACCAAAGTATGTTGTTTAGATAGAGGATCATAAGATATGTTTATATCTAAACTTTGAGCTGCTATGGACAACAGGGGGAGCCACTGCAGCCTTGTTCATGAGCATTATATTATGTAATGTATGTATATTATGAATGTTATATTAGAACTTCTTACAATTACTTTCTATAAAAATAAGTTCAAGAAGTCCCTATAAAAATATGGTTAAATTCATAACGAACACTGTGTTGGTAACATCAGACATGAACTTTTGGCACAGAGACCACTTTATCTTTCTACAGTCCTTTGTTCACTATCAGTTTTCAGCGTCTCTGATTTCATTTATTTCACTTTATAAGTGTAATTATGTCACTACTCACCCTGGATACTTCCAAACACCTCGCCAGTATTGTTTTGAATCGGGCCTAATTGAGGAATGTGGTAGAGAAGATTGCGAGAAAACAGCATTCATGAAATGCGCTCACTGTGAGAACTACTTTTCCTTGGATCATTCCATAATTAAAGATCTTCATATTTTTCGTCGTACATGAAATGTGAGTGCAATGTATATCCCTTACTGAACACGCTATACAGTATATCCATTCATGAATTGTGACGTGCCTGCCCCTCCGGACGCACACGACACAAACGCAGATAGCAGCGAGAACGACCGTCTGCGTAGCTCAGTTGGTAGAGCGTCTTACTCCGGAATAAGAGGACTCGGGTTCGATCCCCGGCGTGGACCAAAAATGACGGAGAAATTTTCTTCGTTACAGAATACTTTGTAATGTATACCAATTGCTTAAAACAGCAAAAACCATTCCGATACTGGCCGCAAGAGTAATGGAGGTTCCATGAATATTGCCTCTGCCGGTGTTCTTTGATGTCATATAACTTCATCATTTATATTCCATAGCACCTAAAAGTTTGTCATTATACATTACACCCTCAGTACTGTCAAATGATATAACAAACACCGTACATCTAGCGACAACTGTCCGGACCGTTCCCTTCTCAGCACCTGAAATATTGGGGTGTTCAGAACAAAAAACGGCGTTTATGATATAACAGTTTTACTTACCCAGAACCTCGGAAGAGTCGAAGCTAAATTTCAAAGTTCATGCCATGATGTTCAACAGTTTGAACACGTCTGTTTGCGAGTTGTTCAATTCCTGCACGGTACCAAGCTTTCGGTTTGGAGGCAAAGAACTTTTGGTACTCGCATTGGACATCGGCCAAAGTAGTCAACTGCTTATCACGGAGAAAATGAGCCATCGCCCGAAATAAGTGGTAGTCTGAAGGGTAAAGGTCTGGGCTGTATGGTGGATAAGGCAGCAGCTGGATTCCATGCAGTTCTTAAAGTTTAACTTGGCTCCAATTAGCGGTTTGAGGTTTCGCATTGTCTTGTTGCAGCAGGGCTCGCTGTCCTGCTGACCGATGCACGGGGCGGACGCTTTCAACGTCTCTTAAGATATGTTTTTTTTTCATGAATGAAGATTTTTTTAACTAAATATCATTCAATTACTGTATTTATTCACGATGTTATTAATACAAACTTGGGTAAGGTAGCGAATGGGACATTTTGTACTTTCTTTTGTCTGTTAAAAATTACGAAAGCTTCTTGATATCAAAGGCTACAGTCTTGTGACGATTATACAATGTATATGTACTGTATATTAATACAACACGTAGTTAGTCACAAATATTTATTTTTTCACGTTGAGCATGGTTTCGCTGGGTATTGTTTCGCTTCATCAGGACGAATGGCACGTAAATATTCAAATTGTATATGATATCATAAATGGTGTTAACAGTCACGTGTTTTGGTTAGTTGCTTCCACGCGCTTGATAGAAATGGGTGGATGCCATGTAATTAACAAGTTGCGAAGACTTCTGATATACACTGCTGGCCACCCAAAATGCAACACCAAAAAGGAAGCATCCGATTGGCCTGAAATTCGCAGAATGCGTCGCCTGCGAGAAGACATGCACACGATTAGCATTGCAGGGCATATGCAAATCATGTGCGCCCGGCACGACACCGAGAAGCACTATAAGAAGGCTGCACAAAAGACGGGGTGTAAGTAGTGTGTTGTGCTGCCGGACCTGTGCGTGGGAAGCTTCCTGATGCCTCGTCGCAGAATACGGCAGTCATTCCAGCACGTTTCGGAGTTCGACAGAGGACGAATAGTGGCTTATCGCGACAGCGGTTTATCGTACCGAGACATCGGCGCCCGTGTAGGACGACATCCAGCCACAGTGAGACGAGTATGGATTCGGTGAGTGCAGGAGGGACGGTAGGACTGACGTGAGCATTGCTGCAGCCGCGGCACACCACCGAACGACAGGACTGGCAATTTGTGCGGCGGGCATTGACGGCTCGCACCGCCACGTGACGAACGTTAGCGCAGGAATTAGGGTGTGTTGCGCAACAACCTATGTCAGCACGTAGGAGCGGGGACTTGTCGCACGGCGCCCATTGCTTCGATTACCATTGACATTACACCACCGGCGAGTACGGCGGCAGTGGGCCGTTGAACGCCGCACCTGGACTACGGAATGGCACGACATTTTCTTCTCCGACGAATCCTGCTTCTGACTGCAACACCACGATGGTCGAATCCGCGTGTGACGGCACCGCGGCGAGAGACTGTATGATGCCTGCATTATGTATCGCCATAACGATCGGTCACCTAGCGTTATGGTTTGGGCCACAATTGGATATGACACACGCTCCCCTCTGGTACGCATCGCCGGTACACTCAACAGCCACTGTTTCATCTCCGACGTTTTAGAGCCTGTAGTCCTCCCTTACCTGCAGGACCTGCCAGCGGCCATATTTCAACACGACAATGCGCGCCCGCGCGTGGCACGCATCGTGCAACAATTCTTCACGGCCCACCAGGTGTCACTGCTGCCGTGGCCAGCCTGTTCTCCCGATATGTCGCCCATCGAACACGTCTGGTCGCTGATCGGCAACCGAGTGGCCCGGCAAGCACCAGCCGCGGCTACGCCTGATGAACTGTGGCATCGTGTGGAAACAGCCTTGACCGACATACCCCAAGCCCACATCCAAAGCCTCTTTCGTTCGATGCCGCGGCGTGAAGCGGCCGTTATTGCCAGCCATGGGGGCCACACGAACTATTGATGTCTGCGTGTTCCGCAAGTCGCACGGGCATGTAAGCTCAATCGTTTCATCTTTATATCTGTTGTTATGTGTCCAATAAATCTGGCTTTGCTATCTCGTGTCCTTCTTGGTGTTGCATTTTGGGTGGCCAGCAGTGTATATAGAAAGCTTCCAAAATATCAAGTTTGGTGGTTGAATCTGGCTTGTCAATTAGTTTTGCTTCTTCAAAGAGAATTTTATAGTACTTGTCGTAACAGCGTTTAGCCATCGATGACTTCTTTAGGTCACAGTTCCGAATGCAGGTCTTGTGCTCCTTCAATCGAAAACGCAAGGCTGTACGGGTCTATTTTATATACGAAGCGCCACATTCACATGGAATTTGATACATTCCCCACAAGTTTTTGTCTTCAACATAGTCCTTTGATCCTAAAAAGTTCATTTTGCTTATCGGTTTAAAAATCACTTTAAAATTAATGGTTTTGAAAATTTTTGAAATTTTGAAGGCAGTGTCACGTGGAAATGGAAGAATGTCAAAATTATCTCGCAATGGACGCATCAGAGGAGTTAACGTGGAGATAGGCTTCTGTTTTCGGAATTTTGTTAGAGCCTTGTCTATAATGGAAGGGTTGTATGCTCGCTGTACTGCAACGCATTTCAGGAAATGAAGTTCTTTTTCCAAACTGTATTCATCTGAACATATAAGAATCGCGCGATATACGCAACTGTAAAAGGTGCTGAGTTTTTGTTGCCAAGGGTGATTGGACTTGGCATGTGAAGGTGAGAAAACAGCGAAACCATAGTCGACTTGAAAAAATAAATATTTGTGACAAACTACGCTGTATTATATTAATATATATTACGAAAGCTTTTTCGAGTGCTCTGCTTCTGTAACGAGATTTATCTAGAAGTTAAATCCCTAAAATGTTGCGGAAAAGAAAAATAGTTGTTTCAACACTGAAAAATAAACTAGAGATTATTAAAAGACGTGTAAAAAAGGTGAAAGTGTTTTATCACTTGCAGCTGAATTTGGTCATGGCCAGCAAACTAACAGCTGCAGAAATATTACTTAAATTCGTGGAAATTCGAAATGCTGCTGATTACATTCAAGGTTTACAAATTTGTGGACATATAACAAAAATAAAATAAAAAACAATGCTACATAGAAAGCAAACAAAAATCACGAGCATCCTAACTAAATAAGTATTAAAAGAGTTCAGTTTTGTATTTACAAGAATGTTTATCTTATATTTTTATGTCTTTTATTATACATTTACCTTAATAAAACGTAATTTGGATTAACCGTGCTTTTCAGTTATAGGAGCTATAGCGTTCCCCAATTACCACGGATAATTGACGTTTCACTGTATAATTAATTTTCGTTCAGTTTGATCTTGAGATTCTAGATGATTTACTTATAATTTTTTTCAGTTCAGTTTGATTATGAGATACTAAATTATTTACTTGGAATTATATTTTTCAGTTCAGTTTGATCTTGAGATGCTAGATAATTTACTTATAATTATTCTTTTTCAGTTCAGTTTGATCTTAAGATGCTTGATGATTTACTTATAATTGTTTTCTTGTTGTTGTTTTATCTTCAGATGCCTGATAATTTATTTGTAATTGTTTTTTTTATTCAGTTCAGTTTGATCTTGAGATGCTAGATGATTTACTTATAATTATTTTTCTTTCAGGTCAGTTTTTCCTTGAAATGCCACATGATTTACCTATATATATATATTTAAATTCAGTTAGATCTTGAGATGCAAGATGATTTATTTATACGTAATTATTTTTCTTTCAATTCAGTTTGATCTTGAGATGCTAATAATTATTTTTTTTTCAGTTCAGTTTGTTCTTAAGATGCCAGATGATTTACTTCTAATTATTCCTTTTCAGCTCAATTTGATCTTAAGATGCTAGGTGATTTACTTATGATTATTTTGTTTTCAGTTCAGTTTGATCTTGAGATTGCAGATTATTTATTTACACGTAATTATTTTTCTTTCAATTCAGTTTGATCTTGAGATGCTAATAATTATTATTTTTTTCAGTTCAGTTTTCCTTGAAATGCTACATGATTTAGCTATAATTATTTTTTTTTTCAATTCAGTTCGATCTTTTTTTTTTTTTTTGATTGGAGGTTTAACGACCACCGTGAGCAACTCAATGGGCTATAAGTAGTCGCCCGTCCCGAATTTAGGGTCACTGGTTCCAGGGAAGGGAGAGAGCCAGTGCCGAAAGACAAACACAACACCCATGCCTCACCGGGATTCGAACCCGGACCCCTTCGGACGAATGATCAGAAGCCATCGCTTAGACCACTGCGCCACTGGGGCGGCGAGTTCGATCTTGAGATGCTAGATGATATACTTATAATTATTTTTCTTTCAATTCAGTTTGATCTTAAGATGCTAATAATTATTATTTTTATTCAGTTCAGTTTTCCTTGAAATGCTACATGATTTAGCTATAATTTTTTTTTCAATTCAGTTCGATCTTGAGATGCTAGATGATATACTTATAATTATTTTTCTTTCAATTCAGTTTGATCTTGAGATGCTAAATGATTTACTACTAATTATTATTTTTTCAGTTCAGTTTGATTTTGAGATGCTAGATGATTTAGTTATCTTTCCATCATTGCATTAATTTCAAGTCATATTCTTTCATTTTTTATATTTTCCTCCTCAATTTTAGAATCCATTATTTTTCTCCTCATTTCTTCACGTTCAGCAACTGAAAAATCTTTGTTTTGCATACTGAAACATCCTTAATAAAAAACAAACAATTGCTGAACGGTTACATCAGAATCTGGGATAATAAATATTGGGTTTCGATGTTTTCGAGCATGCGAGTTTGCCCGGCAAAAAGTAGCATTCCATCACTGCTATATTTTCTGATGTTGACTACAGTTTGTTCCTTCAGTAGCTGGTGTACTGTGATAGAAGGTTTTGTCTGTGCAAATTAAAAAAAACCCCTGATATTTCCTAATGGGTATTTTCCGCAATTCCTTCAGATTTATGCTCTCACCAATTTCTTGCAGATGATACATCATATTTTTGGCAAACAACAATGGTTTAGCTTTTCGTGTATTCTGTTTCTACTATCTTACTTATCTGCTAACGCTCTGCTGTTTCGTCTTTTTTTTTTTTTGCATAGCCTGCATTAGCTGTCATTCTTTACCTTCTGCAATATTAGCTTTCACGGCATTAGTTGGCAGTGCTTACTCTTGTGCGGGAGAATTTAGGACTACGCTTTCTTTGTTCGTAGCTCCATCTCGTATCAGTTCCTAGTGTTTTCTTTTTGTATACTTTGGCATATACGTCTTTCATGTATTGATCGCAGAGTTGCTTACTGTGTCATGCATTAATCCGATTGTTTAAGTTTTCTTTTTGATAGCTATTTTTCTTTCTTCTGATTTGATTATACCTTCTTTATACACATCAGACTGCCGCCCCGGTGGCGCAGTGGTCTAAGGCGTTGGCCTCTGATCATTCGTCCGTAAGG
Source organism: Macrothele yani (assembly GCA_039090855.1). Taxonomy (NCBI): domain Eukaryota; kingdom Metazoa; phylum Arthropoda; class Arachnida; order Araneae; family Macrothelidae; genus Macrothele; species Macrothele yani. The sequence goes on from CM077025.1 coordinate 135,740,309, forward strand.
GGTCCGGGTTCGAATCCCGGTCAGGCATGGATGTTGTGTTTGTCTTACGGCACTGGCTCTCTCCCTTCCCTGGAACCAGTGACCCTAAATTAGGGACGGGCGACTGCTTATAGCCCATTGAGTTGCTCACGGCGGTCGTTAAACCTCCAATCAAAAAAAAAAAAAAAAAAAAAAAAAAAATACACATCAGACAGTTTTTCTTCGCCGTTTGTGAAGAATTCATTAAAAGCCTGTTTCTGTTCTTCTGCTACTGTTTGTTTGACTTGTAACAATTCCCGCCAGCTATCCTACGTGGTACAAAAAGGTGATTAATGCCACTTCGGGAATGTAAGGCGTAATTTCCCGTCAAAAGTATCGGTGTTCTTCTATCTCAAGTATCTACAGCGAGAAGCCAAAACATTTTGACTAGCTCGTCTTTATGCAAATCGGAGCAACAACAGGCAAACAACGGAGCTTGTGATTGTCACGAAACGGTATAAATAACATATGATACTGAGCTTTGTTAGTCAGTGTTATTCTTGTCATTTAGATAGAAGTGGCAGAGGATTTAAGCGAGTTAGACAAAGGCTAAATTGTAAAGGCCAGACGACTGGTTCAGAGCATTTTCGAAAAGGCGAGGCTTTGGGGGCGCTCACGGTCAGCGTGGTTAGTACCTTCAAAAAGTGGTCCAAGGAGGAAATATCATAAACGGCCGGAAAGGTCTGGGCTGATTACGGCTTATTGACGATAGAAGTGAACGAAGACTATCCCGTATGGTACGTGCCAACAAAAGGGACATTCTGGCGCAAGCAGCGTTGCATTAAAAAAAAATTTCCGGGGGGGGGGGGATTACAAAAAAGGGGGGCTGAAACTTGTTGACTGATTTATATATATATATAACCACAATTTTGTTATTTGTATATACACTGGCGGAAAGTGAAAAAAGAACACCAAGAAGGAATTGGCGGACGATCATGAAATTTACATATGCTAATGGGATCGAGTTCACGTAGGTGTGATGTTAATTTCGGAACCAACCGGTGAGCGCTTATGCCACAGCACGGCATAATATGCAAATTATCGTCGGTGGTATTTAAGGAGTACGGCGAAGTGAATGTAATTAGTCGTGGTCGTACGGACACGTGCGAAGGCCCCCGAGCAAGACGTTGTAATTTCGGTCTTGTGCAGTAGTGAATAGCAAAGTACGTGGGAGAAATCCTTCTCATTATTTAGCTGCATGGAGTTGAGTTGCTTCACCACTAAGTGATTCTCATATAGTTTGTGGTCGTCAATGACTTGACTGTGAGTTATTTTTATTTCTTGTTCTTTAAACTTCAAGTTAGAAGCTTTATTTTTGTTTTCCGGTTCCAGGCCAACCGGGGCTCCGTGCCTCCGGAATGGCAAACTTTTTGAACCGACCTGAAACCATTCAGGTTACTAATAATGGGAAGTATCCCAATGTTAATATTCTTAAGGAATTAGTCGACAAACTTGACTATCCGGAACATTTGCACACAGTCCAGCGACTTAACAATGGACTTTTCACAGTGCGTTTCCAAACTGCCGCACAAGCGCTGCACTACCTTGAGCACCCCTTGACAGCCTACAAGGACGTTGCGGTGAACGTTTCGCCAGTAGATGACGGCATTCGTACCGTCTATGTCAAACTCATGCCCATTGACATCCCTAATGAGAAGATCTCTGCGGCACTTACTGGATATGGGGAGATTGTCACCCCCATTCAGAATGAGCGGCACACACTCAAAGGTCTGGAACATGTTTATACAGGCACAAGAATTGTTCGCCTGCGAATGACAAAGCCAGTACCCAATTTCCTTCAAGTGGGCCGTTGGAAGGCCATGGTCACATATGCTGGCATGATACGCACATGCCGTAGATGCGGTAATGCTGGCCACATTGCTCCTCAGTGCCCATCCCGAGCTTGCCCTAACTGTAGTACGATGGGGCACTTAGAGATCTCGTGCGAGCAAGCCTGCTCCAAGTGCTGTGCGGATTCTCACACCAAATCCAGATGCACCCAGTCATCCTTCGCAGATGTTGTAGTTAGGCCTTCAACAGCTCCCCTTGTTTTCAATGAGGAGTTTCCAGAGCTACCGTCTACCAGTTGTTCCCGGTGACTCTGGTGTTCCTGATGCAGTTGTAACCATGGACCCGGAACATGTTGCTTCTTTGAAATTACCGGTTGTCATACCTGTCGATCCGCCTTCCGAGAATGTCGTGACTTCTGTTAATCAAGAGACCTTGGTTGCTGACGGCCGCGTCGAGCCTGGAGCTTCTTCTGCTGTTTCACCAGTGCAAGATCTTGAGGTTCTTGACATGCCATCTACAGAGGTCACCTCACTGCCTCTTGCCGTTGAATCGGCTGTTGTTATTAAGTCTGAGCCTCCCATGGACGCCGACGTATGTACCGAGGTCCCTGAGCTTCATTCACCTGATTCTCCTGACGCCCAAGTCGGACTTGTTACCACTGTTGCATTTACAGAGGTTATTTCGGATGATGACAACATTTACATAGATTCCGTTGATGATGTTGCTTTCACCTCTCCTGTCGGAACTGTCTCCCTACCTTCCACCTCCGGGGACAAAGTTGTACCCATAATCCATTCCAGCAGGCCGCCGGGACGTGTTCCTGTTACCATCCACAATGTTACTCCTTCCAGAGAGACTCGTCCTGCTGACCATTCCTACCGTCAACAACGACAGTCCTCTACATCTTCGGAGGGCAGGATTCGCGGCAGCCGTTCGGCAAGTGTTCATCCTGGCCGTCGGGAAAGATCTCCCGTCCAACTGGAGGAAGGGGAACTTCCCCCAAGTAGCCGCCGACGGAACCGTCGCCGGAATCACAACCGTTCCACCTCTGGAGATTGGCATCGTCAGTTCTAAGTGCCGGTCCACGTTTCTAAAACGGGTGGGCTAATTTGAATCTACCCTCCTTACTGACCTTTGTTTTGTGTGTTTTTGTATTTCAATTATCTGCTTAACCTTCAACCTTAAAGTTTCAACTTTAAATATTCAGGGACTTCGGTCCCGGTCAGTAAGGCGTTGGCTCATCGGCTGGATTATGACCCAGGATATTGATATCCTATGTGTCCAGGAAATATTTTTTAACAATTTTAGGCATATTTCGGATTTTCGTCATTACACTAATGCCTCGTGCTGGTTTAGTCTTTCTCCGACTAGTCACAGGGGCGTCGGAATTATTGTCAACCCTAACTTCAAGGGTCGACAACTGAAATTTCAATATGATGACGAGGGTCGAGTAGCTGATGTCAGCTTCGCCCTCGCTGAGTTTAAAATTCGCGTTATTTCAGCCTATGCGCCATTGGAACCCGCCCAACGGGGTAGATTCCTCAGGAGTCTTCCTTTATTTTTTGGGGGTGGTGAAGACTTCCTCATTTTGGGGGTGACTTTAATCTTGTAACGGAGCCTCTTGATAAACAGGGGGTACCTGGCAGACGGACACGTCCCGTGCTGTCTTCTCCAGGTTCATGTCGGGGGCGGGGCTGGTGGACGCCTGGCGTTCTACTCACCCTGGGGTCTTCGACTGGACTTGGACGGATGGCTCGGTTCGGGCCCGCATGGACAGGATTCTTGTGGGGGGCCCTGATGATTGTGACCTTGTGTCTTTTGTTCATTGTGATGTTAATTCTGTGTTTCTCCGTGTGAGTGACCATCGTGCCGTTTCTGGTGAGATCGTTCTAACAGGGGCCCGGACACGAACTCAGGGCCCGTGGAGGATGAATCTGAATCTTCTCGAAGATGACGACATCCTTCAGGGCCTTGAGAGGTTGCTTCGGGGTGAAATTCAGTCTGAGACTCATCACACTGGTGAGTGGTGGGGGGGGGGGGATTAAACTTAAAGTGAAGTCTTATTTACAACTTCGGGGGAAACTTTCGGCTCGTCAGCGGCTTTTAGAGCGAACTCGCCTTGTCTGTATGTTGCGTGCATGCAAAGCCGGGAGCAAATGGGAGCGCAGAATGCTGGTATGATTGCTGAACTTCAAGCTCAGTTGACAGATTTATATTGTAAAACCGGCCAAAGATGCACAGAGGACTCTATTCCACAAAATTTGGAAAACGAGATTTCACTTGCAAGTTTTTTTGCGAAATCTCGCAGAAACAAAATTATTTCCCTGGTAATTCCTGGCTTACAGCATGAGTCACGCTTCGTGACCTCTCAACCAGAAATTCACAATTTGGTTTTCTCGCATTTCAGAGACCTGTTTGCATCTGATGAAGTGCAGCAGTCGGACGTCGACTCTTGGGTCGCTGACGTGACTCAACTCGACGCCGCGGCTTCTGTGCTTACATCGGGCCCTGTCTGTATTTCTGAGGTGAGGCAAGCCATTGCCGGCTTGCGTAATGGTCGCAGACCGGGTACTGATGGCATCCGTGTCGAATTTTATAAACGTTTTGTTGATTTGCTTGCTGAACCTCTATGTGATGTTTTTAATCATGTTCTGTCAACTGGGCAGTTAACCACGACGATGCGGCTTGGTCAGATCGTTTTGGTTAACAAGCGGCGTGATGGTCCTGGTCGTCATTCGGGAGAGTGGAGACCCATCACTCTTCTCAATTACGATTATAAGATTTTGGCTAAAGTCCTTGCTAACCGACTGATTAGGGTTATTTCTGGCCTAGTAGGCGTCTGCCAGGTTTCTGGAATCCCGGGGAGGAGAATTTTTCAAAATTTAGTCCTCGTGCGGGACGGTATTCACTACCTTGACCGCAAGAGGTTGAAGTGCTGTATCCTTTCTTTGGATCAGAGCAAAGCCTTTGACAGGGTCTCTCACAAGTACCTTGTGACCCTGCTGGAGGCTTGTAACTTTAGCCAGGATTTTGTACACATGGTGAAGGTCTTGTATACTGATATCTTTAGTTTTATCCGAGTCAACGGTCAGCCTACGGACTGCTTTCCCATCCGGAGAGGGGTCCGCCAAGGCTGCCCGTTGTCTGCTGCACTGTTCGTACTGAGCATTGAAACTCTCTTTAAGAAGATTCAATCTGCACCGAATATCTCTGGCATCCCAGTTCCGGGTTCGAGCTTTACAACAGCTGAGCTCAAATACCTTGCGTATGCAGATGACGTTGTTCTCTTTCTTCGGGATGAGATTTCCTTGAGAAATTTGTTTCATGTTTATGATGTTTATGCGGACAGTGCAGGCGCTGCATTGAATGTAGATAAAACTAAAGCCTCGTGTTTTGGGGATTGGTCACCTGACGTTTTGCAGTTTGTAGGCTCAACCGATGATCCCATAAAGATCCTCGGTGTTTACTTTGATAAAAAGGGGGTTCACCGCAAGACGTGGAGCTCTGTTCAACAGAACCTCACGTCGGAATGTGCTTGGTGGGAGGGCTGTCAAATTTCTTTTTTAATAGGGCTAAATTGGCTAACAGTCTCTTGGTTTCCAAAATTGCTTTTTGCGGTACCCTACAACCCCCGACGTACAGGGTCCTTTTGGCTCTAAATTCTCTAGTTTTTCGATTTGTCTGGGGAACTAGAGCTGTCCTTTCTTATGATTGCCTGGTTCAACCAGTCAATCGGGGGGGGGGGGACTGGGTGTTCGGCACATTCTTGCGTGGTGTCGCGCGTTGATGGTTTCTAATGTGGCCTACATCCTGAAAAATGATTCTCATCCTAGCTTTAACTTCGCGTGTTATTTCATTTCCTATAATCTTAGGTTATTTTCTTTCGTTTGTAACTACCTTGGGCCTAGAGCTCCGAGGCCCGGTGGACCACATGGCTCTACCATTTGTGAGGCTAGATTGTTAACTAGCCAGAATATCAGGTGTTCCTCGTGGCATGAACCCGATGCCCTTTATAATGTATTCTTGCCATCCTTTGCTCCTCACATTCAGCGCAGGTTTCCCGCCTTTGGGATGAAATGGAGGGTTGCATGGGCCAATGTTGCGTTTGCGGGTGTGGAATGTCGTGTGCGTGACCTGCAGTGGCGCTTGGCTCATAGGGTGATTTTCACCCGTGATTCCCTTTTTCGTTGGGGAGTCATCGACTCCCCGGACTGTCCCCACTGCGGACAGCCGGAGTCTTTGTACCACCAATTTGTAGAATGTAATTTTGTTCGAAAATTTTGGCAACTTTTGTCTAGATGGATTTCTGTTAATATGTGTAATGTTAAAACTATTGTTTTTAAGCACCGGCTACCTGTTTCCGGTCAGCGTGCCTATAATTTAAAGGTGATCCTTGCTACTGCTTGTACTGTGTTACATGATACTGCTCTGTCTGACCACGTTAGGCTCTATTCGAATAGGCCTGATGTGGTCGCCCTCTTTGTCAAGATCAGATTGCGTGAGAGGGTGATTTCCGACTTTCACCACTGGCCGGAAGACGTTTTTCGCGTCCGATGGCTTTGTTGGTCTCGACTGGTTTCCTTACGCAATAATGTGCTCTGCTTTCGGTTCTGAATGTGTTTTCTGTTGGAGCATGTCGCATGCCTGACGATCGCTGCTCTTTTTACTTGCTTGTCTGGATCCTGTGTTTGCATCATGAATTGTATTTACATGCTTTTCTACTGTGTATATATTGTATTTGTCTGCATTTGTCTATGCTTGGCCCGCGCTTTTGTTCTGTCTGTTGTCTGTGGCAGGTGTTGTGCCTCTTGGACGACAGTTCAGACCACTTCCTGCGCCTTTGTCATGCCTCTCGGGCTGGGAGGGGTGTTACAAATGACTTTTCATGCTTTTGTTTTGGTTGGAGGTGCTTAGATGTGGGTCCACTTTTTCTCTAAGCACATCCACCCTGTTTTCAGAGATACTTCTTCCCTGGAATTGTTATTGCTTGTGTTTCGTCTTCCGAGTTTGGTAAGTAAGGTAAGTAGTTTCTTTTCTTTTTAGTGTGTGTGTGTGTGTGTGTGTGTGTGTGTGTTTCACTTCGATGATGATAGTGCCTTGGCTGACCCATAATATGGGCTTCAGCAGAACAGTGTACAGCCTTGTGCTGTACCTCAGTTCACTAACTGAGAAGAAGCTGCAATGCCTGGACATGGAAGACGTGTACGATTTCAGCAGTTATCAGACTTTGAACGAGGTCGTCTAGTCGGACTCCTAGAGGCCGGGTGGTCGTATCGTTGTATTGCGGAGCGATTTGGACGGGAAGTATCGGTGGTGGTACGATGGTGGCGTAGATGGTCCGAGGAACATTCCCACACGAGAAGACGTGGAACCGGGAGTCACAGACGGACTCATGAGCGGACCGATCGACGCATAAGAAGAGCGGCGTTGTCAAGCAGAACATCCACTGCGACGCAAATCCGAGCTGCCGTTGCACCTGAGGTGACTGTGCGAACAATCCCCAACCATCTACTGGATGCAGGACTACGTGCACGGGTGCCTCTCGTACGTGTACCTCTGACTCCAGCCCACCGTCAGGAACGGCTGCAGTGGTGTCGCCAACGTCTGCACTGGAGAACGCAATGGCGAACTGTCGTGTTCAGCGATGAAAGCAGATTCTGCTTAGGAGCTTCCGATGGCCGTATGCGTGTTCGCAGACGCACAGGGGAGCGTCTCCACCCTTCTTACATCCGGCAGCGACACACAGGGCCTACACCTGTTCTCCTGGTGTGGGAAGCGATCAGCTATCACTCCCGTTCACAACTAGTGTTTGTACCGGGTACGTTAAACAGCACCTCCTACATCAACAACATCATTCAGCCCGTTGTTGTTCCATTTGTAAGGTCGGTCCATCGTGGTGTTTTCCAGCAAGATAACGCACGCCCACACACGGCACGTGCAACGCAACATGCCCTTCAGGGTGTGAGACAAATTCCATGGCCTGCACGTTCACGGGATTTGTCCCCCATTGAGCACGTGTGGGATTTTATGGGACAACGACTTATCCGGTCTCCACGGCCAGCCACGACCATCCCCGATTTACGCGTCCAGGTTGAGGATGCTTGGAACTCAATACCCCACACTTACATCCAACATCTGTACGACAGACTCCATGCCAGAATTGCACAGTGTGACGCAGTTCATGGCGGTTCAACCTCGTACTAACCATGTTACATGAAAATGTTATTTTTCAGTTTACCAGCAAATACAGCTGCATTTTGCCATAATGTTTTGATCACGGTATCCTCTGTACTCCGTTATTATGCTGTATAAATTTCGTTGGTATCAGACGTCTCCTTCTTGGTGTTCTTTTTTCACTTTCCGCCAGTGTAAATTGACATGTATAAACATTTTAGATAGAGTATAAACATTTTATTATGCTCGTACATCGCAAATGCGAATTCCATGAAATCTACGCATATGAATGATTAAAAATGTAAAAATGTTACACCTTTAATTTAATTTAGTAACGCACCACGGAATTTCATCATGGTGTGGTGTAAAATATTGAGGAACTGTAAAATTGGTGGTATAAAATTTACTGTGCTGGAGAAAATCCCCCCTCCCAAGACGTTAGGAGTGGTAAAAATGTCCTCGCCTTACTACAAGCGTGTTTCTGATTATTAAGAAATCATTACAGCATTACCTGAAAACGTATGGTGTAAACCATTCCGCTGCCATTTGGTTTCAGTCCCTTTAGATTATTTAGATTAGCACAGTAAAAAAAGCAAAAACTAACTTAACCGTTTGAGAGTGTGGATGACAGTTTGAGGTGCCTTGTTTTTTTTTGTTTTTTTTTTGTTTTTGTTTTCTCACAGAGCGTAAATCACCAACCGCCAGGGGATAAAAGCCCCTTTTCGTGGGAACAATTTCTCATATTTTTCTATTCCTAAAAATTAATTAGCAAATGTTTTGTTGTATTAGAAGCACTAGGATCAGGTTAGCTACAATGAGGCTTAACCGTATACATGGAAAGTCGGCATCCTGAAGACTCAAATAAAGCTGAATGCCAGCTTCCAAAATATGATGATGTATTGCAGTGCAAATATCTCTACTCTGTGGAATTGGGCTTTCATTGCGGAAGTAGTCTGAGTTGACAGTGCGTGAAAAATTGCCCCTTCAGCGAGGATTGTTTTATGTTTTATTGAAGGATGATAGAATTTTCAGACTGAAGTCCATGTGGATGTTTTATTATTATTATTATTATTATTATTATTATATTTCCCTCATTTTCTTAAGTTTTTCCTTTTAATTAATTTCTAAAAATATTCAGCTATAAACGAAAACAATTAGATTAAATATAAGGGGAGATCGTCCAACAACCTACGGGGGGGGTGTCATGGATTTCCGGGTGAGCTAAGCACCCCCGAAAAGATGTCTGAATACATCACTGGGCGCACGTCGCCGGAAATTTGAATGCTGGTGACGGAAGTAAGGATTAGTATCATATACAGTATATCGAGCCGCGCTAAAAATCAGGCTGTGTGTCGGCTACGACTGTCCATGTTATCCTCGGTTCACCATCTGAAGCACCTACAATGGGCACGCGAGTACCGAATTTGGACCTTGAATGATAGGAAGAAAATCATCTGGTCAGAAGAATCTCGTTTCCTGTTAAATCATATGGACCGGCGGGTACGTTTGCGTCGATTAACTGGGAAAGTGTTGGCACCAAGATGCTCCGTGAGACGAAATCAAGCGGTGGAGGAAGTGCAATGCTTTGGACAATGTTCTTCTGGAAAACCCTATGTTCAGTCATTCTTATGCAGGAGACTATGACGTCTACCACCGACCTTAATATAATTGTGGATGAGGTACGTCCACTCATGGTAATGGTATTCTCCTCAAGTAGTGCCTTCTTTCAGCCGTATAATGCGCCATGACACACTGCCTGGATTGTTCGAGAATGGTTCGCTGAACATGAGGAAAACGTCCCTGTCCTCCAAATTTTCCAGATATCAATCCAATCGAGCATTTGTCGTATGTGTTGGAACAGCAAATCTGATCTGCCGCGGCTTACGCAAGTAACTTACAAGAGTCAAAGAATCTGCCGGTAACGTGTTTCTACCAGATACCACAAGACACCTTTAGAAATCTTATAGCGTCTATACCTGGCCCGATAAGAGCTGTCTTGGCGACATGTGAAGGACCAACATCACACTAGACAGCTGGTCATAATGTTTTGGTTCTACGGTGTATTGCCTTATGCAGTGTTCGGCAGTCTTCTCGTTATATCTACCCAACATTTTTATGGCTCTTCACATGTTGGCTCTCAATGTCAGTTTGGTGAAATGCTGCTACAACGCATTCGATTTAATAGAGAAGAAAGAGTCAACTAGTGGAACAGGAAGCTTGAAGAAGCTGTGAACTTTTCAACTTTTTAGTGTAGTACTGTAGCAACGATGTCTGCTACTGCGAATGGAACTCTTTTGTGTCGTATAAATTTTAATTAATAAGGAGCAATTGCAGACTAGATATTAAATAGTGAAACTCTACTATTCTGAATTTATTGACTCAAAATAGAAACAAAGTTTACAAGCTTTCGCACACCAACTAGATGGGGTTTTTTTCAGGATATGCAGACAGCCAATGTGACCTTCCTTGAAAAAGCCACGAAAAAACAAAGAAAACAATTCTGTTCTAGTAAGATTTCTTTATCTTTCTCCGATATTAATTTAATTCGAGAGTAGAATGAGCATGACAGAAAACTCATTTGGTACACTTACGTTTTCAAATAAGTGATTAATTCCACAGTTTTGCGTAGGTTACTTGCAGTTCGAAATTCCTTAAGTACAGTTCTTATCCCAAATTTTATTTTAATTATTACATCATACATGAATTTTTCTATCCGTGGGTAATATAGGGATATCCTCAACATTGTGCTTAAGCGACGTATATGCAAGAAAGACCTAAACAAACGGTATCACATTTTTGCGCACAACCACGAAAACCGGTATTAATTTATAAATGAAGAAGAATGACACATTTTTGTTATGAAACAGCATTACAAAAATTCTTGATTGCTAACTATTACGCGTTTTATTTTTCCAGGAAACCATTTGCTCAAGAAGAACGCAAAACTCTTCGATATTAAAAGTGCTGCAAAAACACTGTGTTACAAGTACATCTTCTTAAATCATTTCAAATTGCAGTGTAACTTATAAAGAGGAAATTGCACGCATGAAACGTGGTCACCAGCAATTTTCAATTTACGTTCTTTTGTTTTTTCCATTAGTTCATTTGCTTTAAAATGTAGGAAAAGGGAGCAGAGAAAAAGAGAAGAGCAGGAAAAATTGACATAGAAAAAGAGAGAAGGAAGAAACATGGATGTAGAAATAGAGAGCAGGAAGAAAACGACATAGAAAAAGAGAGGAAAAAGAAAAATGGTCATAGAAAAGAGAGGAGGAGAAAAATGGTTATAGAAAAAGAAAGGAGGAAGAAAATTGGGCATAGGAAAAAAGGGTAAGAAGAAACATGGACATAGAAAAAGAAAGGAGGAAGAAAATTGGGCATAGGAAAAAAGGGTAAGAAGAAACATGGACATAGAAAAAGAAAGGAGGAAGAAAATTGGGCATAGGAAAAAAGGGTAAGAAGAAACATGGACATAGAAAAAGAGAGGAGAAAGAAAAATGGACACAGAAAAAGTGAGGAGGAAGAAAAACGGACACAGAAGAAGAGAGGAATATATTTAAGCGTTGAAAATTGAAAGTTTTTGCCATTTGCGCTTTTCTTCAAGCAGAAAATCTTAATATGTACAACAAAAAAACAAGGCACCCGGTGGGCTTCAGCAGGTAAATCACCCCAGCTGGGGTTGGTGACTTTCTGCCTAAGCGCCAAAGCTGGGACATATATCATTTTGGCTAAGCATTAAAGCTGGAGCATGTGGCCTGGCTAATCTACCGGGCTCCGACCGGTGGGTCGCCTGAGAAGGAGCCGGTGGCCTTCTCGCTTCTCGTACGGGCTGGGGGTTCACGGCGAGCCCCACCTAGGTTGATAAGCAGGAAGGCTTTCGGACAGCTGTTTGTTCAATAAGGATTATCTACTTGAAAATCTTAATGCAACAAAACGCCACCAGGGCAATTTTCCACTGTGCAATGCAACTAGATTTCCCCCATTATGGACGGATGACTGTTCATAGTTTTAGATGCTCACGGTAGTCCTTAAGGAACGAAATAAAACAAACGAACAACATGGCCTGGTGTATTTAGAGTGCTGAAAAGATTCTAAGCCATTTATTGTGAAGAGAAGGAGGGGGGGGTAGTGAATGTATCCCGTGAATAGTAGACATTTGTTTCTATGTTCCTAACTTTAAGCAAAACTGTACCGACTTATCTTTCGACGAGAGAGAGAGAGCTCATCAGAAAATTTAATAACAAAGGTTTCGCTCACCGTATCTGTAAATTTCCAATTTCCCTTGTGCATATATTTCTGATTTGGTGCATGTTATCTATGGTAAGGTGCGTGACTTGTAGCATATATATATATATGTTTGCATGTGTCTGCTGTTTAATAATATGGGCTCCAGTTGCCATCACGCCACATGATTTATATCAGTGATGCGTAAGGAATGCACTGAGGATGTCATACTCTGGGAAATGAAGAACTGAGTGAAGGGCTTCCTGTGAGAGATGCGAGACAGGCGATTAGGAGAACCTTAATTGAGCGCGAAACCTTGGATGTCACGTGACCTCATTCCACTCCAGATGCCACCTCGGGCCCGACTCTCTTGGGAGCAAAGCATCAAGATGATAATCACTGGGAAAGGCTCAGAAAATACGTTTAGATGCTCATGTACACAAATGAATGAATACGGAAGTATTCCGATGGGCATATTTCGATGCTCACTGGGAAATTATTTTGAGATGTCATTTAAAGATAATTTTAAAAATTTACATATTACTTATCTGCACATATAGATCTTCACTTAGGGCAAATAAATACATTAGAGGAATTTTTTTAAGGGAGGGCATCCGAATAACTAGTTTTCTAGAATGATTTTACTGTATTATAATAACAACCTCATGAAAAAGAAACTTATTCTTTATAAAAGTACCATATCTCTCTATACTAGCACAATTAATTCCATAAAAAAACAAAAAATAATTGGTGGCATAACGAAAATTAAATAAATGTCTTTTGACAAAAGTGCTGATGGAGTTAGCTTACTAGGACAAAGTTTTGGATATACAGGGTGTCCAAATAATAACTGTGCACTGAATGTAATAATAAAGAAATTTTGAATGGAATTACAGTAGAAATGCCCCGCCACGTGGAAGTGCTCTGCGTCTGGTAACCTTCATGTCTCCCCACTCCGAGGCACGCGCAGCTGTCATTCCGAGCGTAGGTCATTCCCGAGCGCTTGGTCGACGGAGTCAGACGCGTCGATTGATCACTCGTCTCGGCACAAGTACAATGATGTTGACGGTCGAACAGACACTGTTTTTGGTGGAACATGTTTTTCGCCATGACGACAAGTACGCGGACGAAATGCAAAAACAGTTCGCTAGGAAATTTCGTGATGTAGACGTGCACACAGTAAAAACGTCAGCTCATAGCGACAAACTGACAGTGTTCTGGATGCCCCTCACCTCGGTAGACAATTAACAGCAAACGAAACCGTACAGGATATCCATGAGAAGATACAGAGGAGTCCACACAAGTCTGTGTGGCGGCTGTCACAACTAGCTAATGAGCCAAAGAGTACAGCCCACGATATTCTGAAAAGGAAGTTGCGTTTCGACCCGTACAAAGTGTCGGTTTATGCATCAGCTGAAAGAAACACACCACGAGGTTCATGTTTGGTACTGCAGGTGACTGCAAGAGTTCCTGTCTGAAGAAGGTCAGGACATTCTGGACGTGACTTTCTTTACAGATGAGGCATGGTTCCACCTATCGCGGTACATCAACAGCCAAAACATTCGTCTGTCGGGTAGTACTCGTCTGTAGGACATATACTTAAAGAGCTACAGGCTGCAATAACGATCCACATCCAACAAATCACACCACATACCCTGAGAAAAAGGTCTTCACCAACATGCAAAGGCGTGTGCAGGCATGTCTGGACGTCGGTGGGGCCATTTTCAACACCTCTTGTAAAAACCAGTTCAACATGGTAAGTGTTACTTTCAGTGCACATCTATTTTTCGCACATTCTGTATTAAAACAGCAGTTGCAAAACTTACCTATGTAATCTAAGACTACAGATAAACCAAGTAAAAACCGACGATTTAAAAGTTCGGCAAAGGAAACTGTAATACCTTTTCAATTGACTTCATGAATTTTCAGAACATTACTTTTTTAAAATACGTTAAGAAAGAGGTTTTCAACTTTTTCTGAATGGATAGCCACACGACACGCTAGAATACGTCTAGCGGGCCGCACGACAAAATGGAATACAACTGGTGGTCGTGTGGCAAAATGAAATAGGATTGGCTGGCCACACGAAAAGGAAGAGCAAAAATGCATGTTTTTATTATGGATATCGGTTATTTCAGAGAGGTGTTGGATTTCGAAACTTTCAGATAATAGAGCACTGTAGATCACATGGTACCAACTTGCACAGAAGTACGAAGTGGTAACGTGATGTGTCGACTTTTTTTGCACTATTCAAAATTTTAGGATATACACTGGCGTGCTAAAATTAAGGACGATTAGGCTTTTCGAATGTAACGTCGTTCAGAAGTGCTCCACATCGACTCAAATCATACCATTAGATCCCCAAGATGTAAGAATATGGGACAAGTGAACAAAACCGTCCAAACAAGGAATCCAAAGCATACAAAGGTACTTTATTGAAAAGGTAGCTTCGAGCACAACTGGACTGAAGAAATAAACTTCCATATGACAGGCGACTGCCAAGAAAAATCCAGGTCTTTAGTAGAGTTTATGATCACTCCTGACTGCGTTGCAGGATTTACAACGTCTGCCCATGCTGAGGACGAGGTTGTCAAGGAGCTGTTGAGGCATCGCAGCCCAATCGCAGCTGCGGAATCGTTGCTGGCGGCTGGTCACGTGCTTCCAACCGTCTCCCGAGAAGGTCCCACACATGTTCGATTGGATTTAGGTCCGGGGACCTTGCGGGCCAATCCATGCATTGAATATCTTTACTCTCGAATAGCTCTGCGACAGCCCCTGTACGATGAGGTGTAGCGTTGTCGTCAATGAAGAGGAACTCAGGACCCACAGCACCTCTAAACAGACGCGCGTGAGGCAGGAGAACCTCGGTACAATAGCGGACACCAGTGACTGAACCTCCTTGGAAGATGTGGAGGTCAGTACGTCTAACAAGCATTATACCGCCCCAAACGAGAACTCCGCCATTTCCAAACCGGTCCCTTTCGATGATGTTGGAGGTGTGGTTGCGTGTTCCCTGCTCTCTCCATGTGTGTATACGTCAAGAATCGCTCGTCAGACTAAATCGGTTCTCATCCGTAAAGAGAACTCGACCCCATTGCTGATGTGTCTAGTTCTTGTGTTCCTGGCACCACAGAAACCGCCGTCACCGGTGAGCAGGCGTTAATGGCACACACCGTACTTGTCGTCGTGCAAACAGACGACCTTTGTGTAGCCTCCTGGCCACGGTAAAACGCGATAACGGACGTCCAGTTGTCTGTTCCATGTGCCTTGCAATTTCTCCCGCTGCCTGCCGCCTGTCTCTTCTCGCTTGTAGAACAATATACCGGTCGTCCGCCGCCGTGGTTGCTCGTGGACGACCACTGCTAAACTCTCGGACAGCTGTTCCTGTCGTTTGAAATGCTCTCCAAGCTCGTGAAACGATGCTGTGAGCGGTCCCGAACTCCTCGGCCACACTAGTCACACTTCGACCTTCTTCCAACTTCCCAATGATGCGACATCGGGTACAGTCATCCAGATGTCGTCTACTGAACTGCCTGTTGGCCATATCACAGGGTGGCAGCAACTCGACGTCATTCAAATCGATGTACACCGTGCAATAGCTTTCATCGAATTGCTGAGCGTACACCGCCCGTGTGCATTACACCCTTCCGACACCCCCTCCTACGTCATGCTGCATATATGCGCATGCCCTACCGTACCGGACCCTAGTCTATCTCCTGAGTGGTCTTTCGGTCCGTTCTGCCTGCTCCTTCCGCTGTTATGCTAATTTCTCCTCTTTGTCCTTACTTTTTGCACACCAGTGTATAAATAATCGCACATAGCTCACTGCAGATTTGCGAATTTCAAATCGATTGACCCAAGTTATCTACTGAAATAACAGTTTCTAAAACGTTGAATAGATATATAAAATAATTACTCTTAAATCTGGAGCATACAGGTGAAATAATATAGATATATACGATTTAATAACCAAAGTGCAATTGAAACTAAAGTAAAACGAACATATTCAAAGCAAATGAAATGAATGGAAAAAATAAGTTTTTTCATTAATTTTTTCATTTTGCTTTCTATTTCAGAATTTTTTACGTAGAAAAGGTCACGCGGGACAGTAAAATGGGCACTTGAGGGCTAGTAATGGCCCGTGGAACACAAGCTGAGGACATCTACCATAGAAAAATAATACACTCCGAAAACTCAACGGAAGTTCTATCAAGAATTCAAGCTGTAAATAAGGTTTACCTTTTTCTACATTACTAGTTTTCAAGCAGCACTCTTTCAAATAAACTTAAAACAAAAATTGGGCAAACATTTACATTACCACCGACAGATAAGACCAATTTATGGAGCAGAAACTCTAGATCAACATCAGTAAATAAATAAAAGATACTATCTTTCTTTCTTTGTGTTTCTGTGTGTATGGGTCAGAGCTGAGACGGGCTGCGTAATCCTTACTGGAGTTTGGGCTCGGGAGGGCTCTGAGAGACGGAGATAATTTTCTTCCTTTTTCTTTTAATGTGATTTTACATGATTTAACACACGATACTTTTTTACACTTTCGAGTTGTTAAAGAGAATTATTCAGCAACTGGGTCTAGATGAGGAGTAGGTATTCGGCAGTGCTATCCATTCCGGGTTTGGGTAACAAAATTCCATAGGCCATGAATTACAGGATTTCTGCGAAGGAAAAGTTTCTATAAGAACTGTAGACAGTAGATAGCAAGCTGACGAAAATTTGCTCCCTACATCAAAGGGGCAGCTCCCTGCTAATTCTATTGAGCAACGTACGACGTAGATTGTTATGCCTCCCGATATTTCCTGATTTCCTGACACCCCCCCCCTCCTTCCCAGAAATATTTCAGGAAGAAATGAATGGTCAAAGAAACTATAGAAATAGATAGATATCCCTTTCCCACTCCGCAGTTGAGAAAGATATCGGTTAATTGCACCGGTATGAAAGACTGGAAGTCTGGAAGAGAAGACGTTTTTTTAATGCCTAAATAGGTTAATCATGGTTCTCGGGCTCGTTTGTGCCCGGGCTATATCTTGCAATATAAAATTCGGGCTCGGGCTGACATACTTCGGGTTCGGGCGGGCTGCGGCTCTTAAAATTGAGCCCGAACTTATTTCTGGTTAGCCATGACTCATTGCAAAGTCGTGGTGGACATTTGAGAATTTTGAAGCTGTTTCCTATTGCTGTACGAACTGAACTGGCTGGTTACAAGTCGAAATTCCAAAAGGAATACGTGCTGGAAGACAAAATATTTGACATACGGGTGTCAGATGGACAGTAATTTTGAATGTCGGTCTGTGTTGTGTCATTGGCGCCTGCTTGAATATATTCCCGTCACGCGTGCATTGTGAGAAGCAAAAAATCGAGAGAGTAACTTAGTACTCTTTGTAGATATAATTTAAACTATGAATGTTTCGCATGCCAAGATCTTTGTGGATATGAAATAAAACGAGTGATTCGAGACAATCATTTATTTACGTACAACACATTGCATTTATTCGCATCTCTCGCGACCACACCGAGCCACAGTCCGGTACATACTAAGTGTAATTAAATTACAGTATAACAAACAATTAGGTTTACAAATTCCTGACATTGAGAGGTACTTAGGTAGGTGGATTAATGAATTCCATTTTCGCAAAACCACTGTAAGGAGATGTGTGAGTCATAAAAGTAAATACATCAGAAATGGAAATAAACACTTACGCCCCTGGTGGACAAACCATTCCTTACTGATAATTTTTATTTTATTTTTATTGGGGGTTTAACGACAACCGTGAGCAACTCAGTGAGCTATAAGCAGTAGCCCTTCCGTAATTTAGGGCCACTTGTTCCTGGAAAGGGAGAGAGCTACTGCTGTAAGACAAACACAACATCCATGCCTCAGCGGGATTCGAACCCGGACCCTTCACGGGCGAATGGTCATAAGATAACGCAATGCGCCAGCGGGGAGGCTACTGAGAATTAGAAATTATGTGCAAAACCTTTTCCATCAAGAGCTGTATCCGATACAGGAAGAATGTTTCAAATCGAACATTTAAAAGGAAGGATATAGGGGAAAACGCAATTTAACTTTCCGCACCCTAGCGGAAAATGTATGTATTACTGAAAAAAGAAACTGTCTTAGTTAAAAATGGCATCGAAATGAGTTGTTTCTGTTGGATATTTAAGAGCAAATATATGGAATAAAATATAGTTTGAATTAGATATCATCTGCATTTTGGCCCTCTAGAGGCAAACTTTTGCATCGGGAAAAACAAAAATGCAAGGATCATCGTTCTCACATTTCAAGCTTCCCAATGCAAAAAGAATTTTTCAAATCGCACTAATAGTTGCAGAGATATGGTGTCCATAGGCGGAAGAACGGACAAAGTGATAACATAAGCACGTTTTGTTTTGTTTTGATAACTATCAATTGACAGGTCCAGAGGGAAGTTAATTCTCTAACGGCAGAAATATAAATCCTCGCGTTGATTCCATTTTGAATTCCTTTTTTTTTTAACATAGTGAGGCCGCATACGATATTCTTGTATGCAAGCGAAGAAGCAAAATATGCTTTCCACTCTCTTTACTCTTAAAAATGGACATTGAAAGTGTTTCCGTATTGAGCTCTCGCGATTTTTATATAAACGTGGAAAAAAATGGAGGAATAGCTACTAGCCCTTTGGAGTATTCGCAGCGCCAATTTTGGATAATATGATTGAAAAATGAGCTCTGACAGATAACCAATAAAGCCGAATTTTTAGTCGAAAAAGGAAGGAAGAAGAGCGCATACGTGCTTTCAAGACACTGACGGTGTTTTTATCAGAGATGAGAGGAGCCCTTCAAGAAACTTCCTTTCTGCACTGAAAAAATATAGACCGGTCCCCTTGGCAGTTATAAATAGCGGTATTTTTTTCGAGCTACTTCCTATCTTCGTTCAGAACTTTATTCTTACAAAAAGAAACTGAAAAATTGCCTTGATTTCTTTTTCTTAAAGATATTTGCCATATCTCTTATCGAATAATTCATGCAACCAAATTTTCTCAGAGCTCACAAAATTATGATGACGAAAATGTCAAAATAAAATTACATTTCAATCAAATTTGTGAAAGTACCACAAATAAAAGGCCCAAGCATGTTCGGGGAATTAAACGTAAAAAGCATGTATGATTTCTCCTCGCATTGCATCATGAGAAGGAAGTTTGGTGGTTGCGAGCCAACAATCGTTTGTTTACATCTATTTTATCAATGCTTAACAAGGGGTTACGTTGCATAAGTTCAGCAAATCCGATATTTTTATATTTATCAACTACATACCAAACGTTTGCTGAGCGTATGGTTGTGCAAACACATCCAGGAACCAAAGAGGTAGCCTCCGTCACGT